>OY997270.1:242904114-245304114 GCA_963921465.1 Triticum timopheevii
ACTACTTGGTATAGATTTGTTCTTGACACTATCACCGGAGGGAATTTCTTGTTATGCCCCTCTATGGATGCTTTTAATGCTATGGGAAATTTAGTGGGATCACCACCTATCGTTATCAATGAAACAATTTTAACTCTTGAGCATGTCATGCAAAGGCTAGATGCTATTGAAAAGAAAATGCTCACGATAGAAAACATTGAAAATTTGGATAAAAAGATCCATGGTCATGCTAAAAGAATTGGGTCAAAGATAGGAGATACTCTTAAATTACTAAGAGAGAAAAAACTCGTAGATAATGAAAGGGTGGAGGAGAGCCCTGCTCGGATTGATAAATTGGAAGAATTTTTAGTAACTTGAGCTCGACATTTTCTTCCGTTAAAACTATTGAAAAATTCCTACTAGTAAGAATTGCAACTTTGCACATGTTCCTAAAAACAAGGTTGCCGCTTCTAGTAGCAACAATGAAGATCTTAAAATGTTGTTGAAGTAAGAAATTACCTTACTTGCAAGAGTGAATTCTTAAATTTTATTCCTAGAAGCGTGATTATTGAAAATATGCATGCTAGATCTTTGAGGAATCATGGTTGTGCGATTGAGGAATTTGAAACCAAAGATGACAATATTTGAATCTATGCATTACGCCTAGCTAGGGGCGTGAAACAATAGCACTTGTTGGGAGGCAACCCAATATTTATCCTTTATATTTTTGTTTATTTTATGTTTTTCAATAAATACTCAATTTGCCTCTATTATGATTGTAATTTTTATGTTTTAATTAGTGTTTGTGCCAAGTGATGCCTTTAGGATCGCTTGGGTGATAGTTTATTTGATCCTATTGAAAAACATAAACTTGTACGTCCAGTAGATGAATTTTTACAAAATCATAGAAGCGATGAAGAATTCTGATTTTTTTTACACAAGATTGATGTAAAAATTGCCTCTATCGTCCTAATTTTTCATAAAATCTGGAGTTACAAAAGTATGGTTAAGGTACAAATTACTACAGAATGTTCTGTTTTTGACAGATTCTGTTTTTGTTGCGTTGTGTGCTTATTTTGATGAATCTATGGATTGTATCGGGGAATATAAGCCATCATAAAGTTAGAATACATTAGGTATAATGCAATAATAAAATATGAATGGGTTTGCAACAATACTTAAAGTGTTCATTTGCTTTATTACACTAATGGATCTCGCGAAGGTGTTTGTTAAGTTTTGTGTGATTGATGTTTTCAAGTTTTTGGTGAGATCACAATGGATGAAGGAATAAGGAGTGAAAAGAGCCTAGGCTTGGGTATTCCCATGGAACTCCAAGGTAATATTCAAGGAGAACCATGCAACTAAGCTCGGGGATGCCTCGGAAGGTATGCCCTCTTTCTTCTAACGAACATAGGTAATTTTACTTGGAGCTAGATTTTTATTCGTCACATATCATGAGTTTTGCTTGGAGTGTCTTGTATTTATGAGTCTTTGCTTGTTTTGATTTTTATGTCACAATCATCCTTGCTAGACACACCTATTTGACAGAGCCATAATGATGCTATGATTTATTAGAATTGCTCTATGTGCTTCACTTAAATTTTTTGAGCTAGGAATTGCTCTAGTGCTTCACTTATATCTTTTTGAGCATCGTGGTGCTTTAAGTTTAAGAAATATGCTCTCATGCTTCACTTAGATTATTTTGAGAGTTGAAACTTTTTGAAGAAATATTTACACTCTCGTACCTCACTTAAATTTATTTGAGAGCTTGAAAAGTAGCAATGGTGATATATGAAATTAGTCCCAAAGCGATAGATATTCAAGGGGGGTATAACAAAAACTTTCATAATGATCATTGGACAATATAAACTTGATTCCATGTAACAGTTTTGAGATGTGGAGATAATGATATGTGAGTCATGTTGGTGAGTAATTATGCTTCGTAAGAATATTGGTGTTAAGACTTTTGATTCCCTATGCAAGCACGAAAGTCAATAGTTATGCAATGAAGTTATATCCTACTTGTGGTGCATTATTCGCTGTTAGTTATGCTTAATGCTCGTTTATGATCGTTTTCCTTTTTTGGTTGGTTGCTTCTCAATCTATTTGCTAGCCTTGCCTTGTACAAAGAAGGAATACTGCTTGTGCATCCAAAATCCTTAAACCCAAGTTGTGCCAAATGAGTCCACCATACCTACCTATATGTAGTATTTCCACGCCTTTCCAAGTAAATTTGTATGTGCCAACTCTAATTTTCAAAATGAAATTCCTTTTTGTGTGCCCGTGATACATCTCCAACGTATATATAATTTTTTATTGTTCCATGCTATTATATTACCCGTTTTGGATATTTATGGGCTTTACTTTACACTTTTATATCATTTTCAGGACTAACCTACTAACCGGAGGCCCAGCCCAAATTGCTGTTTTTTTTGCCTATTTTAGTGTTTCGAAGAATAGGAATATCAAACGGAGTATGATAATCCCCAAGTGCAGGGAATCATCGTAGCAATTCCCAAAGGTGGAAGTGATAAGTATGGAGTGTCGAACCCATAAGGAGCTAAAGGTAAGATCAATATTCTCTCAAGCCCTATCTGCCACTGATACGACTCTACGTGCACCGAACGTTTGCTTCCAACTAGAAACAAGAAATAAAACTGTGTTGTGGGTATAAAGAGGATAACTTTGCATGATATCGGAGAGCTAAAATATGAAAGTAGGTGTTGTTATCATAAAGTTAGAATATATTACTAAATATTATAAATAGCGAGTGTAGAATAATGGTGGATCGGTGTGCGGAATTGTCCTAGGCAATTGTTGACAAGACCGGTGATCACTATTGCGGTTTCATATGAGGGAGAGGCATAAGCTAACATACTTTATCTACTTGGATCATATGCACTTATGATTGGAACTCTAGCAAGCATCCCCAACTTCTAAAGATCATTAAGGTAAACCCAAGCATAGCATTAAAGCATCATGTCCTCTTTATTCCCACATGCAACAATCCCTCTTACTCGGGTTTGTGTTTCAGTCACTCACCAACCCACTATAAGTGAATCATGAACTTATTGCATGTCACATCCTGATTTTCATGCCACAACACTTAAGCTAATAAATCATGATACATTGTGGTTTGACAAAAACTTTTGAGTGTTTTGGTCTTTGCTTGATTTGATTTTTGTCTGCTGTTTGCAAGTGCTCTAAAAATCAAATAAATCCTCCAACTCTTATACACCTTCTCCTTGGTCCAAAAACCTTGCCCAACGATCATTCCATGTGTATAGGACATAAAAATAATTTCTTACAAAAATGATTTGGCCAAATAGTATTTTCAAAAATTAGTTTTCCAAAAACCCCTGAATTGAGATTTGCACTGCAAGTACTTAATTAAGGGCAGTAAAAATCTTTCTAAAAATATATTTGACTCCTATTAGATATAGGAAACCCATAAACCCCAAAAATATAATTTTAAAACTTATTTTCTTATTTTATTTAAAAGCTTTTTCTCAAGGCCAGAAATGGTCTTTAATAGGTTAAAATTATTTTTTATGCTTTAAAAATAGTTGTGAAAATTTAGGGAAACTCAGTGGACATATATTTTCCATATATAAGAGTTTCAACACATGGTCATGTTCAAAATATTGGTCAAAACCCTCAAAAACCCTTTCTGGATATTTCAAGATTTTGAAATATTTACAAAGGAAACATTCTCCAAAAATTCCAAGAAAATTGTAGCATGTCAAATATGACATGATGGATGATCTTGACAAGTATCATGTCTTGGAGAACAATATAACATCATCAAATCCCCTCAAAACCATTTTTGACCATTTTGAAGTTTGAGCAACTTTACATTGCCAAACATGTCCCAATGTTCTCAAACCTTGTGAACATGCTCCAATGGTCTATTTATTCATATAGACCAAATGGCACAAGTTGGAGAGAATGTTATCTTGATCAAAGTGCCCCAAAACCCTTCCTGTCCAGAACCAAATTTGAACAACTCTACATTGGAAACTTTCTCCTTTTGACCCCAACTTTTGTGGACATGTTCAGAACCTCAAATGATGACACTACATAAAGTGGTGCATCAAGGAGAATAGATTTGCATGGCTAAATCTTGGAAAGTTCATTTCTGCTAATTTCTAGGGTTTACCAAAGTTACATTGTCAACTTTTTTCAAATGTGCTCCAACTTGGTGAGCAACCTCATTTCTATATGACACTTGATCCTGTTAATCTCCATATCATTTGGAATCCATTTGCTTGCCCAAACTACCATCAAACACCTTCTGGCAGAAATTTAAAATGCATGTTTTGTCCATTTCCTCTAATCTCCATGAGCTCAACTTGTTCCCGCAGCCTCATCTGCTCCTCCTCTAACCCCTGCATCTTTCCCTACCCGAGGAGCCATGATGGTGGGGGTGAAAAGCTCTTTTTCCCTCTCTGGACAACACCATTTCTCTCTCTCTCAACCTCCCTCCTCACTCCACTGGATCCCCAGGGCATCCAATGCCATTGTCACATTGTTTACGCACCCCTGCAGCTTCCAGACACAAGTGGGCGCATGAGGACGCGAGAAAAAGCCGCGGGTGCCAGCCATTTGCGCGCTCTGGAGCACGTCAGCGTGCTCCCGACCGTTGACGCCGCGTCCCCCGACGACCTCGAGCCTCCCTCTTGCGCCAGTCGAGGTGCCTCGACGTCCGCAACACGCCACCAAGCTGGCCCCCTCCTTCCCCTCTTTGTCCTGTCCGTGCCGCGCGTGCCCAGAGCCGCCCGAGCCCGCCAATGCGTGTGCGAGCTCGTGGATCCACCCGGAGCTCGCCCCGCTCCCTCTCTCCCTTCTCGGCGCCCTACACCACGCCCACGAGCACCGAAGACAACCCCTCGCTCTCTCCCCTGGCCGCCCGAGCCATTGCCACGGCCCCCGTGCGCCGTGTCCACGGTGATCCACGGGACGGCTATTTAAGGCCACCCAGAGCCCGCTCTCTACTCCTTTGGCTCCCTCTCCCTCTCGTGCACCCCTGGACAAACCCACACCTCTCCCCGTGTCTTTCATTCACCGCAATGGCCGGAGCACCGTCGTCGGGCTCCGCCTAAATCCGGGCTATCCCGAGCCTCTCCTCTCTCCCTAGCCACCCCAGTACCCTCATACCACCATCTCGAGGCCCTCCATCGCCGTCGTTCATCCCCGGGAACGCCACGCGTTCATGGCCGAAGATGGCCAATGGCCTCCTCCGCGGCCGTCCAAGCCATCGCCGCTACGGCCCTCGTTGGCGTGCGAAAAGCACCCTGGTGGATGCGGCGCGGCCTCCTGAGCTCATCCATAGCCAGAGCGTCACCGGAGGTGCCCCGTAGCGCCAACAGTCGTCATCGGGGTTCTCTGCTCCCTCGGCCAGGCGAACACGCGGGAGGAAGAGGAAGACGAAGGCCCTGCAAGCGGGCCCCACTCGTCAGTTGCCCAGCCACCGGGCCATGCTGGCAAGTGGAGGCGGGTTGCGCCTGGGCGCCTTCGACGTCGCCCCATCACCCGCGTGGCCGAGCCGCTGGGCTGGCCCAGTGTGCTGCGGTGCTAAACTGTGCCCTGTGCAAAGTTTAGGTATAACCCAAATATTCTCCTTTTTCTTTTCCAGTGAACTTCAAAAATCCATAAACTAATCAAATACTGTCCAAATTCGATGAATCAAATTTCTACTGAGTCCCTAAATCATGTTGTATTTAATGGGCCACAGTGGACATTTTTGTTGTTCTTGGTTTTCACTGGACCCTTTAAAAAGGTCATTTATCCACATAAGCCCACTTCAAAAATCCATAGAATATTCATTTGAACTCCAAATCCCTGAAACCAAATTCTAAATGTTTCTAAAATTATGCCTGATTTAATGGGTACTTTTACCTATTTTTATAAAAAGGCATTCTGTAGACAACTTGCAGATCCATTAAATCGCTTGTTCCATCATATTCAAATGTTTAGAATTAACTACTGATCCAATTCCAATGAAACCACTCTGGTTATATTTCATATAACCATAGGAGTCCTAGAAAAGTCAACTTCATATTTTTAGAGCACTTCTATTTTTTGCCTTGTTGTGTTGCTTATTGTGATTGTTTCCGGCATTAGTTGACGAAGTAGACGGAGTACTTGGAGAAGGACCAGAAGATTTCAAGACTCTGATGAACCAGGCAAGCAGCCCTTTGACCATGACACCCCTCTTATTCATCGGTACCCTTTCTCCGATTGCATGATGATGAAATATGACGGTTGTTGACTTGTTGTGAACCACCACATGATGCATACCCTTACTCATGACATTACCTTGTTCATGATTGCATTGTCAAGAGACTAGTTGATGCATAATGATGCATGTGTACCATGAACTCTTCATGGATACATTCTTTCGAAAACCCCATCGGGTGCCCCCTAATGCCCTTGGGAGATGTTGAACTAAGGTTACCACTTGAGGAAGAAGTGGTGTACCGAAGAGAGATTCTGGTGTGTGTAAAATGATGGATTAGATTTATGTGTGATTACCGTCCCAACCAAACATGTGCAACCACTCTACCCCTTTATGGGACGGGGCATTATTGATTACTTAGGCTGATACTAGTCTGGTGCCCACATTACTAGTGATGGGAGTGACTTGAGGTCACTCTCGGGACGGGGTCGTGCTTGGATAGGCGGCCATGACTGTTTTCACAGGGCACCGGACACACCATTGGTCCCTTCGTGTATGTGTGATAATATAAAAAGGGCGGAGTCCCATGATCTTTTGCTTATACACGAGGGCCGTGTATCAACGAGTGGACCCTATGTTAGTGTCGTCTAGGGAAGGGTAATGATCGGGTGCTTCCCCCGAGTACTTGAGCTACTGCGGGATCGTGGATGACACGAAAGCTTCCCGGATCTTGTGGGTAAAGTGCGCAACCTCTGCAGAGTGTCAAACTATTCGAATAGCAGTGTCCACGATCATGGACAGTTGGGAGGTGCTACTTAAACTATGTCCAGAAATTTTACAATCTCGGTGCATGTGTGTGGAAGAGACATATTTGTGTCAAGGTGGTGACTTGACATGTTGAGTGAAATGGCATTGATCCAAACTCTCTTTATGTTGATATCTGTAACCTGTTCTCAAGGTTACCCATGTCCATTGATGCATATCTCACAATTTGATAGGACTTCTCAACTAGCTTGAAGCTAGGTAGCTTACTTGTTGTACAATTGCATTGTTACTTTGAACCAAATCATGGGTTGCTTGCGAGTACATTCAAAGTACTCATTGGCTTGCCACTGGTTATTTTATTGGCCAGGAACTAAAGATCATGATGTGAAGAAGAGTTCTTTGGTGACGATCGTGCGAGCTAGGATGCTTTCCCAATCAGAATGCCTGTAGGGTTAAGGCAGATGGCATGGGTCCAAGTTATTGATGAAGATTTCCGCTGCAATATTATACTCAAGGCTTGACCATAGTGGTCTTAATTTATGTAAGACGGTATGTATGGATGTAAGACTCTTGTTATTCAGCTTTTGTGTGTTCAGTGAGCATTGATCTCTGGGATCACTATACACGTGCATTCGGTGATCACGACTTATGAGTCGGGGTCCCCACAGAGCTGGTATCATAGCCGTCCTGACTGTAGGAAGCCTTAGTTAGCATGGTCATTAGTTAGGGTAATGCTATTTTCAAAACTATTAATAATTTTCAAAACTATCTATACTTCCCTTCCCCTTCTGAGTTTTTCGAAAACTAAGATATACTTTCCTCTTCCCCATCAAATTTAATGGTCGCTAGAATCCTTATGCCCCTGACCACGGGATTCCTTGTAATCCTCGTGGATAATATAGAAGGAAGACGCCTTGCCAGACACTCACCCACCTCTTATGAACACAAGATTGGCAACACCATAGCAAGACGATGCCAACAGAAGGTATGCCCTCAAGGAATGAGGACATGATGACCCAGAGGATGGTGACACCTTTGAAATTGCCCCAGGATTATGAAACCTTGGCCTATGATGACCATGGCATAGAATAAGCAAGATCATGATATACATCACTAGTAGAGCAACCCTTCCCTTATCATTGTTGCATCGGCAACCACCGGTGGATGAGAACCTAGCCATTTGGTCCGACTCACTATAGTGAGCAGGATTACGGTTCTCTTCAACTCCCGCTCTCGGCGACGATACAGGCAACAGTGTATCCGGCAGATTGGACCTCTACTATGCCTTGTTAGTGTCATTACATAAAGGATTGCCTACCTGGTACACTCGATGCCTTAGAAGGCAAAAGGGATCATCATGATTAAGAAGACAAGAGGAGACCAAGTCAATGCCAGCTACGAGGAGCCACCATCACCCCATCACTTCAACAGGCGAGAAGTTGCTGAAGACTCTTCGGGCTCAACCTGGATCGTTCCATCAAACAACTACAGGAGACATAGCGACACCTGAGGAAAACTCAGAAGACTGCACGAGGCACGGAGCAAAGCACGATTACTGAATCCGAGAACCCCTAGGGTAGGATAAGTCGTGTACCCCCTATGCGCAGTCGAGCCCATATGATGGTTCGAATAGAACCATGATTGTGTGTTGCTTGCTTTTAATTGTTTATGTTTTGATATCAGTCGCCCTTTTTCCCTAGGCAACTAGTACGGGGCTATATCACCTACCTTATTTTATTGTTTGCGTTTGGCCCTTCGGCACCCGTTTGTTTGAACTTGGACTATAGAACCCCCTTTAGGCATCCCCCTCCTCTATGCTACTTTTCCCTCTCATCTCTCTCTCCTCAACTGAAGACCAGCAAGATAAGCTACACCAAGGATGCTGCCTCGGCAACCAACTAGCGATGAAGACTTCTGCTACGATCTCCACGACCAAGTGCAACCCCGTAGAATTATGTTTAACCCTCCACACGAGACACCCATCCCGAGACCCTTCGAGACTTCATGATATACCCTAGAATGAATCCTTAACCATGAGGTTAACCCGCAGAATTGCAAGGGAACCAGTTAAGCCTCTGTAAACCTTGCACAACACTGGGTTCATTAAGGAACTAGTGGACATAGTGTATAAGCATATTGTCATCCTAATATAGCACAAGAATTGACGATGCCATAGGAAAGATCAGTTTGGGGATATATGAATAGAGGACTAATGACTTGATGAGTTTATATCAGTGACCTTGAGGAATTATCTGAGACTCCTTGGTGGATTATAAGGCTTCCATATTGGTAGAAGAACTTGGTGGGATCATGTTAATTAGATAGCATGACTTTCATTACCCCCGAGTAAATTGGATTTAGTAGGACAATTAAGATCGCAAGCTAAAGATTCTTGGCAGTATAAGGATTTGACTTAGCCAGGGGGTATCGAAAGGAGATAGATGATATTACAATAACGACTTGGGGAAAGGTGAAGAAATTCTCGTTGGACATGAGATTTGGATTTAAGTAGGTGATTATAGTTGAATATAGATGATGATGTATGTCTACATGGTTCGGAGTAAATTGGTTTAGACTGATGATCTCGATCATGATACCATGTTTCTCGGTGGACGATAAACAAGGAGACTGAATTAATTGTCGGAGTTGATTTATGGATCTATATACGCCTGACTTTGGAGTTTACTCGACCATGGTAATGGAAATTGGTGGACTGACTATAGTAAGGCTGGACCTTTTCAAGGATTATAGAATTAGAGGATATTACAAGATCTTGTGGAACACCATAGAGATTGGATTTGTAGAACTAGTGGATCATGTAGTGATTGGTGTAGTTAATGGGTTGTTGGAGTTGATTCATAGGAAGGAAACAAGATCTTGGAGTGGCTTGTGACATGTTTCCTTAGGATAAAGATGCTTTATCTTAGATTTTGGAAGAATAGGTTGAGCACTTGGATTGTCACGTTCAAGCTTAGCAGCTTGTATATTCTACCCATGGATTTTTAGGGGTAGACATACATATGAGTTTGGGGATTGTAGACATATATGATTTTGTTAGACCTCCACTCGAGAGTCATGAGGATAATAATAGCACGAGTAATGATTGGAGCGGACCTACACGGGTTGGTACTTTCTGTGGTATAAGATGATCTGTTTGGAGGACTAGACAGAACAATTGGCTTCTCTGGAACTGTGCTCAAGGATGGGATGATAAACATTCACTCGCACACTAGAATCCTTGAAACCCTTAAGCCTTACCAAGCCACATCATGGTAGGATCATGACCTTGGGCCTTGACTCTAGGTCGAGAAGACCCTGACCAATACTCAACCGTGACCACCACCGATACCCCAACCTATACCCTATGTACCCCGTGGGCAACTCTTCATGGAGTACTTGAGCAAGCTGGTTGTCATCGTTATTTTAGGACATACCTGTCCACCCGAAGACGGAAGAAGAACCGTTCAGCTAGTTAGGGGATTTCTGAAGACCGCCATGTCAAGGAGGAAGAACTATACCAACCACCATCATCAAGAAGTGAACTTCCTCATTGAAGACCAGGTGTATCTGCAAGCCCCACCTCTCAACGGAACCAAGCATTTCCATGTCAAAGGGAAGCTCACACCAAGATTTATCGGCCTCTCCAAGATCACTGCAAGACGAGAAATAAACGGCTACCGGCTAGAGTTACCACCTGAGTTACCCACGATGCACAACATCTTCCATGTGTCACAACTCCGGAAGTGTTTCCAACTTCCTAACTAGCCCGATCTCTACAAGGACATCGATCGTCAAGCCACCGACCTCCAGCCCAACCTGGCCTACATGAGAAAACCCCTTAGCAACCTGGATCAAGCAGAACGTCATACATGAAGCCACACCATCAAGTACTTCAAGGTTCAAGGGAGCACCACTCGGAAGCAGAAGCAGTATGAGGACGTGAAGACTACCCCAAATCCAAGTCTCCATACTCCTTTCCGCGCCTAGTTTGGGAATCTCGGGGACGAGATTCTTGTAAGGGGGGTAGGTCTGTCACATCCTGATTTTCATGCCACAACACTTAAGCTAATAAATCATGATACATTGTGGTTTGACAAAAACTTTTGAGTGTTTTGGTCTTTGCTTGATTTGATTTTTGTCTGCTGTTTGCAAGTGCTCTAAAAATCAAATAAATCCTCCAACTCTTATAATCCTTCTCCTTGGTCCAAAAACCTTGCCCAATGATCATGCCATGTGTATAGGACATAAAAATAATTTCTTACAAAAATGATTTGGCCAAATAGTATTTTCAAAAATTAGTTTTCCAAAAAACCCTGAATTGAGATTTGCACTACAAGTACTTAATTAAGGGCAATAAAAATCTTTCCAAAAATATATTTGACTCCTATTAGATATAGGACACCCATAAAGCCCAAAAATATAATTTTAAAAGTTATTTTCTTATTTCATTTAAAGGCTTTTTCTCAAGGCCAGAAATGGTCTTCAATAGGTTAAAATTATTTTTTATGCTTTAAAAATAGTTGTGAAAATTTAGGGAAACTCAGTGGACATATATTTTCCATATATAAGAGTTTCAACACATGGTCATGTTCAAAATATTGGTCAAACCCCTCAAAAACCCGTTCTGGATATTTCAAGATTTTGAAATATTTACAAAGGAAACCTTCTCCAAAAATTCCAAGAAAATCCTAGCATGTCAAATATGACATGATGGATGATCTTGACAAGTATCATGTCTTGGAGAACAATATAACATCATCAAATCCCCTCAAAACCATTTCTGTCCATTTTGAAGTTTGAGCAACTTTACATTGCCAAACATGTCCCAATGTTCTCAAACCTTGTGAACATGCTCCAATGGTATATTTATTCATATAGACCAAATGGCACAAGTTGGAGAGAATGTTATCTTGATCAAAGTGCCCCAAAACGCTTCCTGTCCAGAACCAAATTTGAACAACTCTACATTGGCAACTTTCTCCTTTTGACCTCAACTTTTGTGGACATGTTCAGAACCTCAAATGATGACACTACACCAAGTGGTGCATCAAGGAGAATAGATTTGCATGACTAAATCTTGGAAAATTCATTTCTGCTAATTTCTAGGGTTTACCAAAGTTGCATTGTCAACTTTCTTCAAATGAGCTCCAACTTGGTCAGCAACCTCATTTCTATATGACACTTGATCCTGTTAATCTTCATATCATTTGGAATCCATTTGCTTGACCAAACCACCATCAAACACCTTCTGGCAGAAATTTAAAATACATGTTTTGTCCATTTCCACTAATCTCCATAAGCTCAACTTGTTCCCACAGCCTCATCTGCTCCTCCTCTAACCCCTGCATCTTTCCCTGCCCGTGGAGCCATGATGGTGGGGGTGAAAAGCTCTTTTTCCCTCTCTGGACAACACCATCTCTCTCTCTCTCTCTCTCAACCCCCTCCTCACTCTAGTGGATCCCTAGGGCATCCAATGCCATTGTCACATTGTTTACTCCCCCTGTAGCTTCCAGACACAAGTGGGCGCGTGAGGACGCGAGAAAAAGCCGCGGGTGCGAGCCATTTGCGCGCTCGGGAGCACGTCAGCGTGCTCCCGACCGTTGACGCCGCGTCCCCCGACCACCTCGAGCCTCCCCCTTGCGCCAGTCGAGGTGCCTCGACGTCCGCAACACGCCACCAGGCTGGCCCCCTCCTTCCCCTCTCTGTCCTGCCCGTGCCGCGCGTGCCCAGAGCCGCCCGAGCCCGCCAATGCGTGTGCAAGCTCGTGGCTCACCCGGAGCTGTCCCCACTCCCTCTCTCCCTTCTCGGCGCCCTACACCACCCCCACGAGCACCGAAGACAACCCCTCCCTCTCTCCCCTGGCCGCCCGAGCCGTTGCCACGGCCCCCGTGCGCTGCATCCACATTGAGCCACGGGATGGCTATTTAAGGCCACCCCCGAGCCCCCTCTCCACTCCTTTGGCTCCCTCTCCCTCTCGTGCACCCTGGACAAACCGACACCTCTCCTTGTGTCTTCCGTTCACCGCAATGGCCGGAGCACCGCCGTCGAGCTCCGCCTAAATCCGGGCTATCCCGAGCCTCTCCTCTCTCCCTAGCCACTCCAGTACCCTCATACCACCACCTCGAGGCCCTCCATCGCTGTCGTTCATCCCCGGGAATGCCACTCGTGGACGAAGATGGCCGATGGCCTCCTCCATGACCGTCCAAGCCATCGCTGCTACGTCCCTCAATGGCATGCAAAAAGCACCCAGGTGGATGCGGCGCGGCCTCCTGAGCTCATCCATAGCCAGAGCATCGTCGGAGGTGCCCCTAGCACCGGCATTCGTCGTCGGGGCTCTCTGCTCCCACGGCCAGGCGAACGCGTGGGCGGAAGAGTGTCAGGACCCCGACTCAATGCCACATCGATCTAGCATGTAACACCTCATATCACTTTGCGGCCTCACGCACGGTATTCCCACGGGTGTCGCCTTACCTTTGCCCGGGACCGTTTGCGCCTTTTGGCACACGTATATGATTGTGTCGCTAGCATCCATATGATAAGGAGCCCGGGCTGACATGGCTAGTCGTAAACCCAAAGTGGCACAAACTTACAGGGACAGGCATCCATGACCCAACATCGAACGTGTCGGTCATCAGCGAGTGAATCCAGGCTGTAGCACTGGCTAACAGGACTCCGGTGAACCGGGCTGTAGCGGGCTAACAGGACTCCGGTATTCATCGCGTGACATTTCCCCGAAGGGACAGACACAGGAACGAAGAAGGACACATGCCGGCCAGCCTAAGTGTTCCGGAGCAGTAGCACGCTACCATGGCTCAGTGGAAGCACTAGGAGACATTTCCCGGTAAGAGAGGCTACTAAGGACAACAACTAGATAGTCAGATCCCACACATAGCAATACACATTACACGTATGCATAACATGCAAGTATGTGCTGTACAACATGGCATCACAGCATAACTCAACAATTCATATAGATAAAGGCTCAGAAGAGCCACCATAACATATATTGCAAACAGGGGTCACAAGACCCATCATACAGAGCATACAAGCAACAAGCGGAAGCATTACATGTCTGGGTACAGACATCTACAAATGAAAAAGGCTGAAGAGCCTGACTATCTACAACATCCGATCAAGATCGTAGCTGAGGTACAAGCTACTTGTCGAAGTCCACGAGAACACTAGTAAGACCCAAGTCTCTGCTGCAAAAACATAAATAAAGCAACATGAGTACAAAGGTACTCAGCAAGACTTACATCAGATCCTATCATACATGCATTTGTATCAAGAGGGTAATGTGGGGTTTAGTTGCAGCAAGCCAGCTTTGACTCTGTGGCTATCCTGTTCTACGACTACCAGAACTTCTTTGAGGTGATATGGCGCACACGAGTCCACTAATCACCACACAATACACTACTATGGATTCATCCCCGTCTCCCTACGAGAAGGCCATCCATAGCACTCACACTTGTCTTGAGCATTTTAGAGTATCCACTTCAAGTTGTCTATGTACCATGTAAGCATCCAAGAAGTCCATATCCGCGGACCCGGCTATTCGAATAGATCATGGTAACCCTGCAGGGGTGTACTTCTTCACACACGCTCTCGCCACTTACCACCATGTACACGTCGTGTATCTCGGCAACCTTCAAGCGGAAGCCTGGCGAGGGAGTCGGCCACGACCTGACTAACCACACAAGACTCTAGCCCAGGTTTATCGCCTATTCGGGTTCCATCCGCAAGGAGATCCGGCCGGGGTGTCGCTCACGGCCCCAAACGATGTGAGCAGGGTTCCCAAGCCCACCATCCGGGTGCCACTTGGTACACCGTGCCACTGTGCCTAGTCTGTCCCAAGCCCACCTGGCCGGGTGCCACTTGGTAGACTACTAACACTACCTACAAACACCAGAAACTAGTTGCGACTCCTGGACAGAGGTCAAGTTGGTGAATAAGTCGAGAGGGCTTGGAGCGCCCGGAGCCCAATGTGTGGTAGTATCGAGTCATTGGACAACATACATAGAACTCAGTGCTTAAGGACGGTTCCAGTGAGACAATCCACCATGTACTCCTACATGGCCTCTCACCGCTACCTTTACCAAATCATGTTCACACACTTAACTCTCAGCACCAGAACAACTCATAACACTCCAATTCATTCCCAATGAATCAGACCTGACACAACTCTAAGCAATAGCAGGCATAGCATGGTAGGAACAAAACATGGGCTCAATCAACTCCTACACATGCTAGTGGGTTTCAACTATTTACTGTGGCAATGACAGGTCATGCAGAGGAATGGGTTCAACTACCGCAGCACAAAGTAGCAGATGAATCGTTGTTGTCCTAATGCAATAACTGAGAGCAGGAGCGAGAGAGTAGGATTGTATCGGAATGAACAAGGGGGTTTGCTTGCCTGGTAGATCAACAAAGGAGGCACTGCTTCACAGACAGGTACTCTGGAACGGCTCCGGAGCAAGACCTACCGAGAAGGAACGGTGCCAACAATCAATACACAAGCATATGCGACAATATGATGCATGAACATGGCATGAAGATGTGATGTTGTTTGAGCTAATGTAACTAGTATTCATTTGGTTTGAAGTCCATTTGAACCAGAAGCTCAAATGCAACTCCAAGCTAAACTCTTATATATGCCATTTTA
This sequence comes from Triticum timopheevii, assembly GCA_963921465.1. Taxonomy (NCBI): domain Eukaryota; kingdom Viridiplantae; phylum Streptophyta; class Magnoliopsida; order Poales; family Poaceae; genus Triticum; species Triticum timopheevii. Next base: position 242,919,699 of record OY997270.1, read on the forward strand.
GTGTTTCACTTATACAGTAGGTATAAGTTGGTTTTCCATGCATGAAACTAGTACAGATGGAAAGGTTGCATTTTTCTGATAATTTTTCATATATAAATTATTTCAATCTGAGCTACGGTTGAATTTCTATGATTTTTTGAAGTTTAAATCATTTTCTGGAATTTCCTGATTTATTTTAAACCCAGAAAATAACTAATTGCGTCAGCACTGCGTCATGCTTGCGTCAGCAAGTCAACTGCGGCTGACTGGGGTCAAACCTGACGTGTGGGGTCCACACGTCAGTGACAGGGGGTTAAACAGGGTTAGTTTAATCCTAATTAAAAAGATTAGTGGCGCTGGGGCCCACTGTCAGTGTCTCTAGGGGGGGGGGGGGTAATTAGTGCCTAACTATAGACCACGTCAGCCCGCCGGAGTTTTGGCCGGCGGCGACCAACAATGCGGCGGCGACTCGCCGGACTTGCGCTACGAGCGGCGGCTGGTCGCGCGGAGACCACCGGGGCTTAGCCCGTCGTCGTCCGCGTCCAGGGAAGCAGGTTGGAGGCTGCGGGGGCGCCGGAGCTCGCCGGAGCATGGCTTGAGGCGGTGGCCGGAGTTCGGCCGGGTGTGCGCGGGTGCTGCGGGGCACGGGGGAGTGAGCGGAAAGGCTCTACGGCCTCCTGGCGTCACCAGGAACACAGTGACGCGCGCGGAAGTGGCTGGCTCGGGCCCTGGCCACCGTGGCGCCATGGCCGGCGGCGAAGAGCTTGCGGGCGCGGTGGTTGTGCTAGCTAGACGGGGCAAACGAGCACGGGGAGGAGGGGAAAACGAAGTAGAGCTCACGGCGGATCCAGCGAAGGCGTCAGCGAGCTCGGGGAAGCACTGGTGCGGCCGGAGCGTCGTCGGCGATCTCGGGCAGCCGGTGACGAAGACGATGGCGATGGCGGCGCTCCAGGGCTTCCCGCGTCTTGCGGCTTGGCGGAGAGGACGAGGACGACGGTGCGGAGCTCGGGGACGGCTCAGATGCTCTCGAGGGGCGCGGTGGCTACGGCTACGGCGAGCGGTGGCGACGGGCGCGTTCGGGCGGTCGGGAGAGAGAGAACCAGGGGAGGGGGAGGAATGAGAGAGAGGGAGAGAGGTGCGGGGCGTCGCGTGGCGTTGTCCGGTCCATCCAGAGCGACGAGGGGGAGGACAGGCAGGCAGGGAGGGAGGAGGTGGCGCGGCGCGGCGGTGCGCGCGCGTCGGGCACGCGCCCGTCCTCCTGTCGGGGAGGAAGACGACAGAGGAGGGGGGCCAGGTGGGCTGGGCTGGCCAGCTGGGCCGGCCAGGCCGCACAGTGCTGGGCCAGCACAGGAGCTAAGCGCCAGGTAAGTTCCTCTTTTATTTCTGTTTTCTGTTTTTGTTTTCTGTAATTTGTTTTGATTTAGTTTAAAATACTAAATCATTTTATTTACTTATGCCAAATTTTGCAGGGGCTAGTGGCATTATTCCAGAGCTCCCCAACAAGTGGCATAATTTTTTGGACATATATTAATATATATAACTAATATATTTCCAATGCAAATATTTATGCATTAATTCCAAATGCCCAAAATAAATACTTGTGATCTCCTAAAAATATTGGTTTGATTTGTATCTCTGTCCAATATTTTCAGAGAGCAACATGAGCATTTTCTTGGACCCTTTTGGAACAATTTTTGTTTGGGTCATTTCCAAAATGATTCTGAGGGTTTCCCAAGTCCTCATTTCAAATTTAAATGGTATTTAAACATGATGCACAAATGACTAGCTAGTCTAGGTCATACCAGACTAGGGATGTGACAAAGAGGAAGACGAAGGCCCTGCAAGCGGGCCCCGCTCGTCAGTGGCCCAGCCACCGGGCCACGCTGGCAAGTGGAGGCGGGTTGCGCCTGGGCGCCTTCGACGTCGCCCCGTCATCCGCGTGGCCGAGCTGCTGGGCCGGCCCAGTGTGCTGCGGTGCTAAACTGCGCCCTGTGCACAGTTTAGGTATAACCCAAATATTCTCCTTTTTCTTTTCCAGTGAACTTCAAAAATCCATAAACTAATGAAATAGTGTCCAAATTCGATGAATCAAATTTCTACTGACTCCATAAATTATGTTCTATTTAATGGGCCACAGTGGACATTTTTGTTGTTCTTGGTTTTCACTGGACCCTTTAAAAAGGTCATTTATCCACATAAGCCCACTTCAAAAATCCATAGAATATTCATTTGAACTCCAAATCCAGTGAAACCAAATTCTAAATGTTTCTAAAATTATGCCTGATTTAATGGGTACTTTTACCTATTTTTATAAAAAGGCATTATGTAGACAACTTGCAGATCCATTAAATCCCTTGTTCCATCATATTGAAATGTTCAGAATTAACTACTGATCCAATTCCAATGAAACCACTCTGGTTATATTTCATATAACCATAGGAGTCCTAGAAAAGTCAACTTCATATTTTTAGAGCACTTTTATTTTTTGCCTTGTTGTGTTGCTTATTGTGATTGTTTCCGGCGCTAGTTGACGAAGTAGACGGAGTACTTGGAGAAGGACCAGAAGATTTCAAGACTCTGATGAACCAGGCAAGCAGCCCTTTGACCATGACACCCCTCTTGTTCATTGGTACCCTTTTTACAATTGCATGATGATGAAATATGACGGTGGTAGACTTGTTGTGAACCACCAAATGATGCATACCTTACTCATGACATTACCTTGTTCATGATTGCATTGTCAAGAGACTAGTTGATGCATAATGATGCATGTGTACCATGAACTCTTCATGGATACATTCTTTCGAAAGCACCATCGGGTGCCCCCTAATGCCCTTGGGAGATGTTGAACTAAGGTTACCACTTGAGGAAGAAGTGGTGTACCGAAGAGAGATTCTGGTGTGTGTAAAATGATGGATTAGATTTATGTGTGATTACCGTCCCAACCAAACATGTGCAACCACTCTACCCCTTTATGGGACGGGGCATTATTGATTACTTGGGCTGATACTAGCATGGTGCCCACATTACTAGTGACGGGAGTGACTTGAGGTCACTCTCGGGACGGGGTCGTGCTTGGATAGGCGGCCATGACTGTTTTCACAAGGCACCGGACACACCATTGGTCCCTTCGTGTATGTGTGATATGTAAAAAGGGCGGAGGCCCACGATCTTTTGCTTATACATGAGGGCCGTGTATCAACGAGTGGACCCTATGTTAGTGTCGTCTAGGGAAAGGTAATGATCGGGTGCTTCCCCCGAGTACTTGAGGTACTGCGGGATCGTGGATGACACGAAAGCTTCCCTGATCTTGTGGGTAAAGTGCTCAACCTCTGCAGAGTGTCAAACTATTCGAATAGCAGTGTCCACGATCATGGACAGTTGGGAGGTGCTACTTAAACTATGTCCAGAAATTTTACAATCTCGGTGCATGTGTGTGGAAGAGACATATTTGTGTCAAGGTGGTGACTTGACATGTTGAGTGAAATGGCATTGATCCAAACTCTATTTATGTTGATATATGTAACCTGTTCTCAAGGTTACCCATGTCCATTGATGCATATCTCACAATTTGATAGGACTTCTCAACTAGCCTGAAGCTAGGTAGCTTACTTGTTGTACAATTGCATTGTTACTTTGAACCAAATCATGGGTTGCTTGCGAGTACATTCAAAGTATTCATTGGCTTGCCACTGGTTATTTTATTGGCCAGGCACAAAAGAGTTCTTTGTTGACGATCGTGGGAGCTAGGACGCTTTCCCAATTAGAATGCCTATAGGGTTAAGGCAGATGGTATGGGTCCAAGTTATTGATGAAGATTTCCGCTGCAATATTATACTCAAGGCTTGACCATAGTGGTCTTAATTTATGTAAGACAGTATGTATGGATGTAAGACTCTTGTTATTCAGCTTCTGTGTGTTCTGTGAGCATTGATCTCTGGGATCACTATACACGTGCATTCGGTGATCACGACTTATGAGTCGGGGTCCCCACATTGCAACACCCTACAACGGGAATCCCTCACGCTTGCGTGACACGGAGGGCACCATAGGACAGCATCAAAGTAAAACATACAACTCATACAAATCTAGATCATCAATCAACCCAAAGACAAAAGATATCTACTCAAAACATCATAGGATGGCAACACATCATTGGATCATAATATGTGGCATAAAGCACCATGTTCAAGTAGGGATTACATCGGAGTGCGGGAGAGTGGACCGCGTAAAAGAGATGAGGATGGTGATGATGATGGTGATGTTGATGAAGACGATCACTGTGGCGATGATTCCCCTCCCGATGGCACTCCGGTGCCACCAAGAGAGAGGAGGAGAGGTTCTCCCCCTTGCGCTTCCTCTTCCATGGCTTTCCCCCTCTGGTCCTTGGCCTTCATGGCGATGATGGCCCCTCCGAGATCCTCCTCCATGGCCTCCGATCATGATGGCCCCCTCCGACAGGGCGCCGGAGAGGGCCTAGATTGATTTCTCGTGGCTACAGAGGCTTGCGGCAGCGGAACTTCTGATCTAGGTTATTTCCCGAAGGTTTCTATATTTATAGGAATTTTTGGCGTAGGTTTCACGTCAGGGGGATCTCCGAGCTGTCCACGACATAGGGGGGCGTGCCCTAGGGGGTGGGCGCGCCCCCCACCCTCATGGGCAGCCCGGGACTCTTCTGGCCCAACTCCGATGCTCCGTGGTCTTCTTTTGGTCCATAAAAAATCATCAAAAATTGGCACGTCAATTGGACCCAGTTTGGTATTCCTTTTCTGTAAAACTCAAAAACAAGGAGAAAACGGAAACTGGCACTGGGCTCTAGGTTAATAGGTTAGTCCCAAAAATCATATAAAATGGCATATAAATGCATATAAAACATCATAGAAGGATAATATAATAGCATGAATACTTCATAAATTATAGATACGTTGGAGACGTATCAGCATCCCCAAGCTTAATTCCTGCTCGTCCTCGAGTAGGTAAATGATAAAAGAAATAATTTATGAAGTGTGAATGCTAGCAGGTGCACAAGTTTGATCAATGATAATTTCAATCACCTTTTCTAGCATTACTATGTGTCATAATAGTAGCTTATCTCATAAAACTTTTCATGATCAAGTAACAATCTATTCACAATGTCAAGTATGGTTCAGAAACTTCATTGAGAACTAACAAACTATAATCTCAGTCGTTGAAGCAATTGCAATTTATCATAACATCGGAAAGAGTCAATAATAGAGCTTTTCAGCAAGTCCACATACTCAACTATCCTATAGTATTCTACAATTACTAACACTCACGCAATACTTGTGGTTATGGAGTTTTAATCGGACACTGAGAAAGATAGGGGCTTATAATTTCGCCTCCCAACGTATTCACCTTTAGGTGATGTCAACAATAATAGCTCATGCTAACTTACATCCAATTGGATATATATATATATATATATATATATATATATATATATATATATATATATATATTATATATATATATATATATATATATATATCAGGATCTTTCCAACACGAGGTGCTTGCCAAAGGATAAAATGAAAAAGGGAAAGGTGAGGATCACCTTGACTCTTGCATAATATAAAAGACATAAAGTAAAAGATAGGCCCAGAGGGAAGCAGAGGTTGTCATGCGCTTTTATGGTTGGATGCACAAAATCTTAATGCAAAAGAACGTCACTTTATATTGCCACTTGTATATGGACCTTTATTATGCAGTACGTCGCTTTTATTGCTTCCATAACAAGATCGTATAAAGCTTATTTTCTTCACACTAATAGATCATACATATTTAGAGAGCAATTTTTATTGCTTGCACCAATGACAACTTACTTGAAGGATCTTACTCAATCCATAGGTAGGTATGGTGGACTCTTATGGCAAAACTTGGTTCAAAGATATTTGGAAGCACAAGTAGTATCTCTACTTGGTGCAAGGAATTTGGCTAGCATGAGGGGGAAAGGCAAGCTCAACATCTTAGGAAGATCCATGACAATATACTTTAACTGAGATGTGAGAAAACATAAACCATTTCGTTGTCTTCCTTGTCCAACATCAACTCTTTAGCATGTCATACTTAATGAGTGCTCACAATCATAAAAGATGTCCAAGATAGTATATTGATATGTGAATCTTCTCTTTCTTTATTACTTCCTATTAATTGCAACAATGACCAAAACTATGTTTGTCAACTCTCAACAGCTTTTATGCCTCATACTCTTTATATGTGAATTCATTACTATCCATGTTATAAGCATATGAAACATATATAAATTCAGATTTATGGCATTCAATTCATTCCCCCATTTACTCATAGGATATACATGAAGCACATGAGTAAATGACAAACTACTCCAAAATATATGAGTGAAGGAAACTGAGTAGTCAAATAATTAACTAGCCATGGGAGGGTTCCTTTTTTATTCAATATTTCATATCCAATGATTTTATTCAAACAACAAGTAAAATTGAAAATACGATCCAAGCAAAACACATATCATGGGACGAATAAAAATATAGCTCCGAGTAAGGTATACCGATAGTTTTGAAGACGAAAGAGGGGATGCCTTCTGGGGCATACCCAAGCTTAGGCGCTTGAGTCTTCCTTGAATATTACCTTGGGGTGCCTTGGGAATCCCCAAGCTTAGGGTCTTCCCACTCCTTATTCTCCTCCTATCAATATCTCACCCAAAACTTGAAAACTTCAACCACACAAAACTTAATGGAACTTCGTGAGATAGGTTAGTATGATAAAGAGTAAACCATTCACTTTGGTGCTGTAAAAGACAAGGTTCATTATTGTTTTCACACAATCCCTACTGTACCATATCATTTCTACAATTTATATTGCGAAATATAAGCCATAGAACTAGAAAACAAGCAAACTATGCGATGAAAACAGAATCTGTCAGAAACAGAACAGTCTGTAATGATCTGAACACTAACCATACTTATGATACTACAAGAATTATGAAATAAATTAGTGGACGTGAGGAATTTGTCTATTAATCTTCTTCAAAAAGAATCAACTCAAAATCACTCTTCTGTAAAAAATGACAGCTAATCTCGTGAGCACAAAGTTTCTGTTTTTTACAGCAAGATCACATTAAGTCTCACCCAAGTCTTCCCAAAGGTCTTACTTGGCACTTTATTGAAACAAAGGCTATAAAACATGATTACTACAGTAGCTTAATCATGTATACACACAAAAACAGTAAGGATAAAGATTGGGTTGTCTCCCAACAAGTGCTTTTCTTTAATGCCTTTTAGCTAGGCATGATGATTTCAATCATGCTCACATAAAAGATAAGAGTTGAAACATAAAAAGAGCATCATGAAGAATATGACTAGCACATTTAAATCTAACCCACTTCCTATGCCTAGAGATTTTGTGAGCACACAATTTATAGGAACAAGAATCAACTAGCATAGGAAGGCAAAACAAGTTTAACTTCAAAACTTTAAGCACATAGAGAGGAAACTTGATATTATGGCAACTCCTACAAGCATATATTCCTCCCTCATAATAGTTTTCAGTAGCATCATGGATAACAAATTTGTTCTCATACTCAATTGGAATCTCTTCTGAAATAGTGGAATACTAACTAAAGTTGACACTCTTCCAAATCCAGTTTCATAAATATCACACTAAGATTCAACACCCTCCAAGATAGTGGGATCACTAATTCCTAAAGTTGACACTCGTCCAATCCCACTTTAATTTATAGTATGATTCATACTCAAAAGGATATAAGTGAAGTTCATGGAGCATTCTACAATTGATATAGACTAACCAATGTCCAAGCACAAAATATATAAGTGATGCACACGAAGCATTCTATAAAACCACACTCAAACGATTTAAGTGAAGCACAAAGAGCAGTTCTATAAGATCATACTTAAAAGATATAAGTGAAGCACATGAAGTATTCTATAAATCAATGAAGACATATCTCATACTAGCATGATTCTTAAATAAAAACACAAAGGACACAAATCATGTGAACAAAACAAAAACCGAGGTATACCGATATCTGTTGAAGAAGAAAGATGGGATGCCAACCGGGGCATGCCCAAGCTTAAATGCTTGAGTATCCTTTAAAATATTTACTTGGGGTGCCTTCAGCATCCCCAAGCTTGAACTATTGTCTATCTTTATTCTTCTCACATCGGTAACTCCTCGTTCTTCAAACACTTCATTCACAAAAACTTAAACAAAAAACTTTGTGAGATCCGTTAGTGTAATAAAGCAAACTACCACTTTAAGGTATTGTAATTAAATTATTCTTTATATATATTGGTGTTAAACCTACTATATTCCAACTTATCTATTGTTCATACCCTTACATATGTAGCGACCCGACCTCAGACGGTCAAGTCTCTGTGCTTACGTGTCATCCCTGGATCGGTATGCTGACACACACAGTACTCGAGGATTTATAACAGAGGTAAATCACATGTATAAAATAACATAAATACTATTACCTCAATCCAAAATAGCGGAAGCAACAAGGTTGTGGATTCCCATCAACACCAACGGCAAAGTTGAGTATAGGAAATCGTAACCCTAACGTATCACTTACTCGTCGTAAGATCCTGCAACATGAGACGTTGCAGCCATAGAGGGTCAGTACATTGAATGTACTAGCAAATTCACACCATACAGCAATGATGAATAAAGGCTATCACTACATGCATATATGGCTGGTGGAAAAGCTCTACGGTTATAATGTTTTTTTGCGAAAAGCCAAATTTTCCCTACTGCAAAGGAATACATTTATTTAACTATCATGGTGGTTGTTAAACATTGAGAATGGTTGACAGCATTCTCAATCCCAATTAAAAGTACTCATTAAAACACAATAATATTAAATTAGAGTAACATGTTGAGATTCACATGATATTCAAGTACTAGATACTCAAGTTGTCCATAACCGGGGACACGGCTAATCATGATTAGTTTGTACACTCTGCAGAGGTTTGCGCACTTTTCCCCACAAGACTCGATCGCCTCCGTTTGGTTTCTCGCACTTCATGGTGTTTGAGAAACGGATGACCGAGACATAGTCTTTCAGAAGCGCTAGCACCTTACGATGGGTAGACCCGTACACCTACATCCCCTACATCTGCTAGTCCACAACTATAAGAGTTCACACGACTTAGTCAACTATGCCAGAGCCCATAATGGCTTGTGGCTGCACACGGAAGTTACTAGCATGAATTATCTTATGATCCCTTTGAGCCTAGGTGGCGGTCCATAGGAAAATCACACGGTACCCCCGGGATTTCCAAAAAAACAGGCAATCACTGGATACCCCAGGTGCCTCAATCCACCCAGATGTGTATTTAAGTTGCCACCTTAGATAAACCATTAATTAACAATCTCACATCTGTCATGGATATCACTCACCCAATCCACGTCTACTATCGTAGCATGGCATAATAAGCAAACGCAGAAGTAACTCCCAAAGGTTTCATAAGTAAAACAGGTAATAGGTACTACCTCATCTACTTCCCATCCCACAATTTAATTAGATCCTAATCATGCAATGTTTGAGGATTGATCTAATGCATAAAAAAAACTGGGTAGGAGAAAAGTATGGTCAAAGTGTGAACTTGCCTGCAATGTTGATGAAGATGATTCGCACTCAAAACTCTTGATAGTTCTACTCGTCACACTTCGGTCAATCTATCGCGATCAAGCAATGGTAACCACACATAAGCAATCACTCAAAAGATCAGAAAGAACGAAGAGTACGATTCGAAAAATATCAAAACCAAGCGAATAACTCTTGCAACATAAAACAATTTCTAACAGTACCAAAATTATGTAAATTTGGCCTTATCAGAAAGTTTAGGTCAAGAGCTTCGAGATGCAAAAAGAATCAACTCAAACGGAGTTATAAAACTCAAGTTATGATCAAACAAAGTTCAAATTCAAATCTGATCTAATTCAAATTTTAAACTTTCAAAAACATGTTTAAGTTGTTTTACTGGATAGAGCAGATCATAACGAAGACATGGGCATTGGTTTCGTTGGATTTGGATAAACGAGCAAAAAGTAATGATCGTTTGGAAAACAGGGGCCAATCTGTAAATAAAATATTCACAAACGAGTCCCTGGCAGAAAAATAAAAGAAAAGGACTAAATAGCGAACACTCACTATAGTGGCTTACAGGACGAAAACCGTTCGCTGCAAACACTAACACAACGGACGTTCACTACTTAAAGAAAACGGTTGGAGAAGAAAAAAAACGAACAGATCTAATCCTAACCGTAGATCTCGGATCGGACGGACGGGAGGGAGAGGCGGCGGTTACCGTGGCGGTTGGGCTCGACGTCGCCGGAGAAGACAGCGGCAGCAGCGTCGGGGTCGTCGGGGTGGCTGCTCCGGCGGTCCTCCGGCATGGCTGCGGGCTCGGGGAGAAGCGGCGTGAGGAGGGGAAGGCGATGGCGGCATCGGCGGAGGTCGAGGGTGACAGAACGGGGCGCGGCGGCAGCGGCAGATCTCGTCGGAGGCGGGAACTCCGACGAGGGCGGCGACGGCTGTGGTTTGCGGCAAAGGAGGAGAAACGGGGCTCGGGCAGCGGTATAAATAGGAGGAGGGGGTCGGCTTGCGCGAGGGGCAGAGGGAGAGGAGTCCCGCATGGACACGGCGTCGCCGGAGAGGAGTGCTGGAGTCGGACTCCGGCAGCGGGTAGGAGAAGGTCCCGACAGGTGGGTCCCACCTGTCGGTGGCTGGGCGTGGCAGCGTGCGCGCGTAGGAGAGAGCGGGCGGGCGAGGCGGAGGCGGTTCGGGCGCGCGGAGGCCGCTGCTGGGCTGGGCTGGCGCTGGACTGGGCTGGGCTGGTCCAGTTCGGCGGCGGAAGAGGATTTGTTTTTTTCTTGTTAACACAGGCAAAAGAAAATAAAATAAAAGCGAACTAAAAGAAAATATTATATAGCCATATAATATATCAAAATTTTCAGAAAAAGATTTTCTACAAAATAAACATTTTTCTAGCACCAAATAAAATACGCACAATTTCTAATAATTCAAACAGTGCTCCAGCTTTAATAAAATCCAGTAAAATCAATTTAAAAAAATACCAAAAATGATTTCAAATTAATTTCTCTCCAATTTACTGTTGTAGGGAATCATGTTACCCTAATTTCTGTATATTTTATTTTTGGAGAAAAATAATTTGAATAAAACCCAAATAACTCCAAATTGAAAATAAATTCAAAAGAACTTTGAGTTACATTGTTTGAAACTCCGAACTCATATTTCATATGTTTTGAAGAAGTCATTTTATCTTCGCTCGTGAAAATCATTGAGTTGCATAAAGTTCCAGAATTGGAAATATTTTCCAAATGAAATTCAAATATTTTCAACACCCCTTGTCATTTAAATAAATGGAAGAAGTCATGTCATCTTCTCTCCAGGGTTTTGTGGTGAAAAGAATTTGAATTCACAAAGATCATAAAAGCTAAAATGAAAGTTTGGGAAAGTCCTTTTATTCCCTCTCATTTAACTTTCAAAAAGTTTCAAATTTCACTCAATCAATCACACAACACTCAAACAAACAACCATTGTATCTATTTGTTTATAACATTCCAAAATTTAGAATTTTGGGATGTTACAAACCTACCACCCTTAAAATGAATCTCGTCCTCGAGATTCGGAGAGGCTAGCAAGAAATAGGTTAGGGTAGGGGTCTTCACAATCCAATGGTCGTCTCCAGGGTCTCGGGTGCTACCACCCTTAGAAGCATGGTTATGGTTCCATCAAAACTCATATACTCCATCCTTATTGTTGACAGTGTCGGTCTTCTTAGATCTTTTGGATAATTCCTTTTCTGGGTTCTTCCGGTGGTGGCATAACCTTTACTGCAATTCTTATGTCCTTTCATCTTGGTAAGGTTATTTCGAGACTGGGTCTTCTTAGCTGACGGGTCTGGCGCCCATGCTAAACAACTATCGACATCTCATGGTGGTCAACAATTTATGGTTGCTCCTGCAGGAAATGGGTCTGGGTTGAACCTCACCGTATATCCTACGATTGGCGACAACCGCCTTGTACAAGGGAAAAATACTTATACCATTCTAAGGTTTAAACAAGGTTCTGATTGTCGTCTCTCTACTATAGGTAAGTCACTCAGATTTACCATCCCATATAGCAAGGCGAATAATAAGAGTAAGTCGGTATGGTGATCAATCCATCCCGCACCCAAATCATTACCTTGTATATGGTTTAGCGAATCTCGCATTCTAACACTCGGTCATCCTCACAAGCATTGCAGAATTTCTCTTGTCAACGAACCAAGTTCGGATAAATCCATTGATTCTGCAAGCCAAACAAACATCTACCGTTCTTTAACAACTCTCAGGTTTTGCGTTGCTCCTATAAAATCGTCGGTTGGTAAAGTCATAACTTCTTCCAGGGTTTTTCCTTCAGCAAGAGTGGGCTTGCTTCTTGGCAGGTCCTGGAGCCTGTGGGTTATGGCCCATCTCATCACTTGTAGTCCTTGATCTTATCATCGGGGCAACTGATCATTATTCCAACTTCCAACTTCCTAGTATTCTTAAATCCATACAATTGTATTGTCTCCCTTCCTTCGGTTGTACCAAACCAAGACGTGATTACTCAGACTCATCATGGAATTTCCATTGATCCATATTTCCAACATCATACCTCCTTTATATCCAATAGAAATTAATCTCTTCATCCTCGTGGGATATCCAACATACCGAGATAAAACTTATACTCATGAAGTCCATACTCCACTTTGTGGAACATCATTATACTTTCCAGGGTCAAGCATCCTTACAGGGGAATATTGGCCATCCCTGCATGGCACTTCTTCAACTGGGAAACGTGAAACACATCATGAACTCCTGACAGTGCTTCGGGTGACTCCAATTTGTTGGCCACTCCTCCCATACGCTTCCAAAACTCGGTATGGTCCTACAAATCTCGGGGCTAACTTTCCCTTAACTCCAAATCATTTAACTCCTCGCAGAGGGGACACACGAAGACATGTTCTGTCTCCAATTTCATAGACTACCTCCTTTTGTTTTTTTGAGTCTGCAATACTCTTCTTCCTGGACTGAGCTACCCTCAGTCTATCTCGAAACAACTTACCATTCTCTTCTGAATCCTTGATCATATTTGGTCCAATCAACTGACGGTCTCCAACTTCATCCCACATCAACGGTGTCTGGCACCTTCTCCCATACAAAGCTCCAATCTCATCCATAGACCATGTTTCTCATATCCTCGAAAATGGTCAAAATCTTTCTTCATAGAGTAACAACTCATAAAATCCAAAACAGTACCAACGATGTTAACTTTATTTATTCTCCAATTACTACAATCTCCTATATTTCCATTACATGCCTCAACTCAACATCTCAACACAGAAGAGATGTTCTCACTACTACTACTACATTTACATTGCTGCTAACTCACATATTAGCACAAGTCTCCTTCTTCTTGGGACAATCCCTCGCAAAGTGCCTTGCTTCATTACAATGAAAACATAACACTTCTGACAAGTCTCGAGGTTTCCTCATGATCACATAGCCTCCTTGGGTCCTCGGCTTCCTTTTTGGGCAAGTGTTAATGTAGTGTCCTGACTCCTTGCACTTGTAACAGGTGACATGACTCAGGTCCTTCCTGGAATCCAATCTATTCCTCTTCCTGGACTTTTCCGTTCCAATCAGGGCTTCTATTTCCTGTGGGTCATACTCTACTACCTCGGTTGGGAATTCTACTAGATCTCCATTCATACAATCTTGGGAGATGTGTCCTTCTTCTCCACATGAATAGCATGACTTGGTGCGGGCTTTAATTTTGTTTCCTTTGTGTGTGTCCTCGACATCTTCCTTTGTCACAGGTTCTTCTAACATCTCCTTGAGGGCTCCTTTCATTTTTTTCTTTCTTCTGCTGGATGGTTCTCTGTACTATAGGGTAAATGTGACACTGAGCAGGATAGTGGGTAGTTCCTTCACACAAGAAACAAGTAATCTGCTTAGTTGGGCATTCTTCAGCTGGGTGACTTCCTTCACAATTAGGGCATTCATCCTTGTGTTTCTTATGGGTGTGTCCTATTTCTCCACAGAGCTTGCATGCACAAGGTTTCTTCATATCCTTTCCCGAAGGCTTCAATTTCTGGGACACAAACCGAGACATTAGCAAAGTCAACATAATTCTCCCCAAGTGGTTACTCCTTGCCATCCATTGATGGTTTGGTACATCCTCCACCAAGTAACAACAACACTTTCAAAAACTCTGTAGAGCATGCTAGGTCATATCATTTCCGACTATAGGGTCACTCTCCATATGATCCTCCATGTTCTGAATCCATTGGTCCATCTCCAATTTTACTCATCGGTCCAGAAAATATAAGCTCATCTCCATTCATCCTCTATTGGGTCCATGGGTTTGGTGTGGGATAAGAGAGATCGAGAGGGATGCACACAATACAAACAAAAGTTTTGAAAAGACAGATTTTATTGTGGCTGTCAAAAAACAACAAACAAATGACAGCTCACAATCGTCGCATCTATCGTAAATATATCACAGGGGTTGGGTCTTCTAATGGTCTATAGATCTCAACATCACCAAACTCTTCAAGTCTTGTTCATGTCTCTGGTAGCTTCTTCCGATCATGCTTGTCCTTCTCAAGTTCTTTTGCCAAATCATCTCTGTTGACGCAAAGTCTATCATGGCGTCCTTTAATACTCCTGGAGTTGCATTCCAAACTTCTGGGTTTCAACATCCTTGGCATGAACCATGGTCCTTTTGTCCTCCAGTTCCTGACAAATCTCCGGTATCTCGAGGTTTTGTTCCTCCAGTTTGGCTACTTCGGCTTCTGGGTCCTGAGTTCTTCATGAATTGCCTCCTTGTCAAATACGGCATTCCTGCAGACCCACCCTAAACTTCTTGATGTAACACTCCAGATCCTAGTGATACACCAGCTAAGGTTAAAGCTGCATCCTTTGCTGACAGATGATCCATCAGCCTTCTACCATCCAATCCTTCCATGCATCTGCATGCTTAACTCCGCACGGTGACAATAGCATAAGAGAGCGATAATATCTTGGATATCTATATTTCTGCCCTGGTCATTGACATGAATTTTTATTCCATAGTTGATATGTCCTACCTTAGGCTTTTCTTGACAAAACTTTGAGTTCTAATGCTCCATGTTCCGGTCTTTCTCCGATGCACCTTGATCTCGGGTATTGACAACTTCCATCATCTGCCAAGTTCCATAAGGGTAGCCGTTATAGGTCATACAAATCTGGAAATTCTTCATATTCTCCTACTCTTCAGAGTCTTCAACAGTTGTAGTTTCCATTATCATAATGTATAGTAAAATCCTCGTCACTCCGAATGGTCTTATTTGTCCGATATCTTGTACTTCTTAGGGTGGTCTCATCAGTCGAATCTTCAAAGGGTCAAAAGGGGAAAGGGGTATAGTCTCACTAAAAGGAATTTTTGAATAAGCTCAGAAGAGAAGAGAAGTAAAAGATCCTTTTGAAAAGAAAGTTGTAGAGAAAAATCTTTCCTATGGGCTTGCCAGTTTCTACGGTCACGTTCTACAGTCAACATGTGCTCTGATACCATCTTGTAGCGACCCAACCTCAGACGGTCAAGTCTCTGTGCTTACGTGTCATCCCTGGATCGGTATGCTGACACACACAGTACTCGAGGATTTATAACAGAGGTAAATCACATGTATAAAATAACGTAAATACTATTACCTCAATCCAAAATAGCGGAAGCAACAAGGTTGTGGATTCCCATCAACACCAACGGCAAAGTTGAGTATAGGAAACCGTAACCCTAACGTATCACTTACTTGTCGTAAGATCCTGCAACATGAGACATTGCAGCCACAGAGGGTCAGTACATTGAATGTACTGGCAAATTCACACCATAGAGCAATGATGAATAAAGGCTATCACTACATGCATATATGGCTGGTGGAAAAGATCTACGGTTATAATGTTTTTTTGCGAAAAGCCAAATTTTCCCTACTGCAAAGGAATACATTTATTTAACTATCATGGTGGTTGTTAAACATTGAGAATGGTTGACAGCATTCTCAATCCCAATTAAAAGTACTCATTAAAACCCAACAATATTAAATTAGAGTAACATGTTGAGATTCACATGATATTCAAGTACTAGATACTCAAGTTGTCCATAACCAGGGACACGGCTAATCATGATTAGTTTGTACACTCTGTAGAGGTTTGCGCACTTTTCCCCACAAGACTCGATTGCCTCCGTTTGGTTTCTCGCACTTCATGGTGTTTGAGAAACGGATGACCGAGACATAGTCTTTCAGAAGCGCTAGCACCTTACGATGGGTAGACCCATACACCTACATCCCCTACATCTGCTAGTCCACCACTATAAGAGTTCGCACGACTTAGTCAACTATGCCAGAGCCCATAATGGCTTGTGGTTGCACACAGAAGTTACTAGCATGAATTATCTTATGATCCCTTTGAGCCTGGGTGGCGGTCCATAGGAAAATCACACGGTACCCCCGGGATTTCCAAAAAAACAGGCAATCACTGGATACCCCAGGTGCCTCAATAAACCCAGATGTGTATTTAAGTTGCCACCTTAGATAAACCATTAATTAACAATCTCACATCTGTCATGGATATCACTCACCCAATCCACGTCTACTAGTGTAGCATGGCATAATAAGCAAACGTAGAAGTAACTCCCAAAGGTTTCATAAGTAAAACAGGTAATAGGTACTACCTCATCTACTTCCCATCCCACAATTTAATTAGATCCTAATCATGCAATGTTTGAGGATTGATCTAATGCATAAAAAAAATGGGTAGCAGAAAAGTATGGTCAAAGTGTGAACTTGCCTGCAATGTTGATGAAGATGATTCGCACTCAAAACTCTTGATAGTTCTACTCGTCACACTCCGGTCAATCTATCGCGATCAAGCAATGGTAACCACACATAAGCAATCACTCAAAAGATCAGAAAGAACGAAGAGTACGATTCGGAAAACATCAAAACCAAGCGAATAACTCTTGCAACAAAAACAATTTCTAATAGTACCAAAATTATGTGAATTCGGCCTTATCAGAAAGTTTAGGTCAAGAGCTTCGAGATGCAAAAAGAATCAACTCAAACGGAGTTATAAAACTCAAGTTATGATCAAACGAAGTTCAAATTCAAATCTGATCTAATTCAAATTTTAAACTTTCAAAAACATGTTTAGGTTGTTTTACTAGATAGAGCATATCATAATGAAGACGTGGGCATTGGTTTCCTTGGATTTGGACAAACGAGCAAAAAGTAATGATTGTTTGGAAAACAAGGGCCAATCTGTAATTAAAATATTCACAAACGAGTCCCTGGTAGAAAAATAAAAGAAAAGGACTAAATAGCGAATGCTCACTATAGTGGCTTACACGATGAAAACCGTTCGCTGCAAACACTAACACAACAGACGTTCACTACTTAAAGAAAACAGTTGGTGAAGAAGAAAAAACGAACAGATCTAATCCTAACCGTAGATCTCGGATCGGACGGACGGGAGGGAGAGGCGGCGGTTACCGCGGCGGTTGGGCTAGACGTCGCCGGAGAAGACAGCAGCAGCGGTGTCGGGGTCGTCGGGGTGGCTGCTCCGGCGGTCCTCCGGCGTGGCTGCGGGCTCGGGGAGAAGCGGCGCGAGGAGGGGAAGGCGATGGCGGCGTCGGCGGAGGTCGAGGGTGACAGAACGGGGCGCGGCGGCAGCGGCAGATCTCGTCGGAGGCGGGAACTCCGGCGAGGGCGGCGGCGGCTGCGGTTTGCGGCAAAGGAGGAGAAACGGGGCTCAGGCAGCGGTATAAATAGGAGGAGAGGGTCGGCTTGCGCGAGGGGCAGAGGGAGAGGAGTCCCGCGTGGACACGGCGTCACCGGAGAGGAGTGCTGGAGTCGGACTCCGGCAGCGGGTAGGAGAAGGTCCCGACAGGTGGGTCCCACCTGTCGGTGGCTGGGCGTGGCAGCGTGCGCGCGTAGGAGAGAGTGGGCGGGCGAGGCGGAGGCGGTTCGGGCGCGCGGAGGCCGCTGCTGGGCTGGGCTGGTCCAGTTCGGCGGCGGAGGAGGATTTGTTTTTTTTTTGTTAACACAGGCAAAAGAAAATAAAATAAAAGCGAACTAAAAGAAAATATTATATAGCCATATAATATATCAAAATTTTCAGAAAAAGATTTTCTACAAAATGAACATTTTTATAGCACCAAATAAAATATGCACAATTTCTAATAATTCAAACAGTGCTCCAGCTTTAATAAAATCCAGTAAAATCAATTTAAAAAAATACCAAAAATGATTTCAAATTAATTTCTCTCCAATTTACTGTTGTAGGGAATCATGTTACCCTAATTTCTGTATATTTTACTTTTGGAGAAAAATAATTTGAATAAAACCCAAAAAAATCCAAATTGAAAATAAATTCAAAAGAACTTTGAGTTACATTGTTTGAAACTCCCAACTCATATTTCATATGTTTTGAAGAAGTCATTTCATCTTCGCTCGTGAAAATCATTGAGTTGCATAAAGTTCCAGAATTGGAAATATTTTCCAAATGAAATTCAAATATTTTCAACACCCCTTGTCATTTAAATAAATGGAAGAAGTCATGTCATCTTCTCTCCAGGGTTTTGTGGTGAAAAGAATTTGAATTCACGAAGATCATAAAAGCTAAAATGAAAGTTTGGGAAAGTCCTTTTATTCCCTCTCATTTAACTTTCAAAAAGTTTCAAATTTCACTCAATCAATCACACAACACTCAAACAAACAATCATTCTATCTATTTGTTTATAATATTCCAAATTTTAGAATTTTGCGGATGTTACAACATACTAGCCATAGATGCATCAAAATAAGCAAACAACACACGAAAAACAGAATCTGTCAAGAACAGGACAGTTTGTAGTAATCTGGAAGTTTAGTAAACTTCTATAATTCCAAAAATTATGAAATAAATTTGTAAATTTGAAAAAATTTCACAGAAGTAATGTGCAAAAAGTTTTAGACACATTTGACTTCCAGTAAAAAATGTAAATTCATGCACTACAACCAAAGTTTCTGTTTTTGTTCTGTACATAGTAAGCAAGCAATCTTATCATACTAAAACCAAAGCTTGGCACATTATTTTTATAATACCATGGATAAATACAAGGGGATAATTATTTACAGAGAAACTTCCATGAAAAATTCTACATTGTTTCCGTGAGCATGAACACAAGTGCTCAAGGTCGACCCTCACTTCTTTAATGCATAACTTTCCAATCACTTCTCTTTTTGAAAAACTTTTTTAGGCATGAGAGGCAAGTAAATATTTTTTTTGTATTTTCATTCTTTAAAATTTTTTTGTATGTTTCACCCACAACTAAATAGTAACTAAAAGGAAAAACAAAATCTACTTAGTGAAGAAAGCAAACAAGCACACACGAGAATATCAACCCCACGCTATTGCTCCCCGGCAACGGCGCCAGAAAAGAGCTTGATAATCCCCAAGTGCAGGGAATCATCGTAGCAATTCCCAAAGGTGGAAGTGATAAGTATGGAGTGTCGAACCCACAAGGAGCTAAAGGTAAGATCAATATTCTCTCAAGCCCTATCTGCCACTGATACGACTCTACGTGGACCGAATGTTTGCTTCCAACTAGAAACAAGAAATAAAACTGTGTTGTGGGTATAAAGAGGATAAATTTGCATGATATCAGAGAGCTAAAATATGAAAGTAGGTGCTGTTATCATAAAGTTAGAATATATTAATAAATATTATAAATAGAGAGTGTGGAATAATGGTGGATCGGTGTGCGGAATTGTCCTAGGCAATTGTTAACAAGACAGGTTATCACTATTGCAGTTTCATATGAGGGAGAGGCATAAGCTAACATACTTTCTCTACTTGGATCATATGCACTTATGATTGGAACTCTAGCAAGCATACGCAACTACTAAAGATCATTAAGGTAAACCCAACCATAGCATTAAAGCATCAAGTCCTCTTTATTCCCATACGGAACAATCCCTCTTACTCGGGTTTGTGTTTCAGTCACTCACCAACCCACTGTAAGTGAATCATGAAAGTATTGCAACACCCTACAGCGGGAATCCCTCATGCTTGCGCGACACGGAGGGCACCATAGGACAACATCAAAGTAAAACATACAACTCATACCAATCTAGATCATAAATCAACCCAAAGACAAAAGATATCTACTCAAAACATCATAGGATGGCAACACATCATTGGATCATAATATGTGGCATAAAGCACCATGTTCAAGTAGGGATTACAGCGGGGTGCGAGAGAGTGCACCGCGTAAAAGAGATGAGGATGGTGATGATGATGGTGACGTTGATGAAGACGATCACCGCGGCAATGATTCCCCTCCCAATGGCACTCTGGTGCCACCAAGAGAGAGGAGGAGAGGTTCTCCCCATTGTGCTTCCTCCTCCATGGCTTTCCCCCTCTGGTCCTTGTCCTTCATGGCAATGATGGCCCCTCCGAGATCCTCCTCCATGGCCTCCGGTGATGATGGCCTCCTCCTGCAGGGTGCCGGAGAGGGCCTAGATTGATTTCTCGTGGCTACAGAGGCTTGCGGCCGCGGAACTTCTGATCTAGGTTATTTCCTGAAGGTTTCTGTATTTATAGGATTTTTGGCGTAGGTTTCACGCCAGGGGGGTCTCCGGGCTGTCCATGAGATAGGGGGGTGCGCCCTAGGGGGGTGGGTGTGCCGCCACCCTCGTGGGCAGCCCGGGACTCTTCTGGCCCAACTCCGATGCTCCGTGGTCTTCTTTTGGTCCACAAAAAATCATCAAAAATTGGCACGTCAATTGGACTCCGTTTGGTATTCCTTTTCTTTAAAACTCAAAAATAAGGAGAAAACAGAAACTGGCATTGGGCTCTAGGTTAATAGGTTAGTCCCAAAAATCATATAAAATGGCATATAAATGCATATAAAACATCATAGAAGGATAATATAATAGCATGAATACTTCATAAATTATAGATATGTTGGAGACGTATCAGAGTACAAACGGGATGAAACCTTTGGGAGCGATCTTTTTGGAACAAATGCAAACCAGGCGACTTGTAGTGGATGTCAAGCAACAAACAAGGCGGCCACGAGGGTGCCCGGCGTGCCCCCCACCGTCGTGGGCCCCTCGAGGCTCCCCTGACATACTTCCTTTGCCTATATATACTCCCCTACCCTGAAAACATCGAGGAGCACCACGAAAACCTAATTCCACCGCGGCAACCTTCTGTATCCACGAGATCCCATCTTGGAGCCATCACCGGCGCTCCGCTGGAGGGGGAATCGACCATGGAGGGCCTCTACATCATCTCCAAGGCCTCTCCGATGAGTTGTGAGTAGTTTACCACAGACCTTCGGGTCCATAGTTATTAGCTAGATGGCTTCTTCCCTCTCTTTGAATCTCAATACAAAGTTCTCCTCAATCTTCTTGGAGATCTATTCGATGTAACTCTTTTTGCAGTGTGTTTGTCGAGATCCGATGAATTGTGGGTTTATGATCAAGTTTATCTATGAGAAATAATTGAATCTTCCCTGAATTCTTTTATGTGTGATTGGTTATCTTTGCAAGTCTCTTTGAATTATCAGTTTGGTTTGGCCTACTAGAGAGATCTTTCTTGCAATGGCAGAAGTGCTTAGCTTTGGGTTCAATCTTACTGTGTCCTTTCCCAGTGACAATAGGGGCAACAAGGCACGTATTGTATTGTTCCCATCGTGGATAAAAAGATGGGGTTTATATCATATTGCATGACTTTATCCCTCTACATCATGTCATCTTTCTTAATGCGTTACTCTGTTCTTCATGAACTTAATACTCTAGCTGGAGGTAGGAGTCAGTCGATGTGTGGAGTAATAGTAGTAGATGCAGAATCGTTTCGATCTACTTGTCACGGACGTGATGCCTATATATATGATCATGCCTAGATACTCTCATAACTATGCACTTTTCTATCAATTGCTCGACAGTAATTTGTTCACCCACCGTAATACTTATGATATCTTGAGAGAAACCACTAGTGAAACCTATGGCCCCCGGGTCTATCTTTTATCATATAAGTTTTCCATCTACTTTTATTTTGCATCTTTTACTTTCCAATCTATATCATAAAAATACCAAAAATATTTATCTTATCTTATTATCTCTATCAGATCTCACTTTCGCAAGTTACCGTGAAGGGATTGACAACCCCTTTATCGCGTTGGTTGCGAGGTTTTTGTTTGTTTGTGTAGGTGCGTGGGACTTTTGAGGAGCCTCCTACTGGATTGATACCTTTGTTCTCAAAAACTGAGGGAAATACTTATGCTACTTTGCTGCATCACCCTTTCCTCTTCAAGGGAAAACCAACGCAGTGTCAAGAGGTAGCAGCCCGTACCGCTCATGAAGCGACAGGGGGTGGCCAATATTTTCCATGCTAGATATTTTATTCTCAAGATGAGTGTTTATTCACTTGTCATTGCACGAGAGTGTGGCAAGGTAATAGGGATGCCCAGTCCTGAAATGAATTATTTTATTATGTTGTCAAATAATAAATTCCTTGGAAAGTGTTGCTATGGAAGGCACCCATGGATACGACTAGCCATGGATTATGAAAGAATGGTGGAAAAAGGAATAAACTTTATTTAATGTTTGGGAACCGCCTATGATTTATTTAGCATGGAAAGTATTGGGAATTCCCGATTGTTTTTGTTGATTGGAAAAGCATGCCACTCAAAACAATTTTTTCTCTCAATTTAAGCTTTGAGCTCTGGCACCTCTACAAATCTCTGATCCCTCTTCGAAGGGCCTATCTATTTAATTTATGCAAAAAAATTTGAGTCTCCATCTTCTCTTATAAAGCACCAACACTAGGGAACACTATTGTCATACTTGTGCATTGGATATAGCTAATATTTGAGTGTGTCTCATGGATGGATCAATGATGGAGCATAATGGGCTAGGGATAGCTTTCTTCAGTGTTGATATTTTGAAAGACATGGTTGCTTGTTGATATCCTTGAGTACTGATGTCTTCATGTCAAATATAGACTATTGCTTTGAATCATCTAAAAGTCCAAATGTCCATGCTACAAAATAAAAGAATATATGATGAACACGTTAGGCAGCATTCCACATCAAAAATTCTGTTTTTATCATTTACCTACTCGAGGACGAGCAGGAATTAAGCTTGGGGATGCTGATACATCTCCTATGTATGTATAATTTTTGATAGTTTCATCTTGGTATATTATCAATCTTGGATGTTTATATTCATTTACCGCAACTTTATATCATTTTTATGGGACTAACCTATTGACATAGTGCCTAGTGCGAGTTGCTGGTTTTTGCTTGTTTTTTACTGAAGGAAATATGCCCTAGAGGCAATAATAAAGTTGTTATTTATATTTCCTTATATCATGATAAATGTTTATTAATCATGCTAGAATTGTATTAACCGTAAACTTGATACATGTGTGGATACATAGACAAAATACAGTGTCCCTAGTAAGCCTCTACGAGACTAGCTCGTTTGTCAAAGATGGTTAAGTTTCCTAACCATAGACATGTGTTGTCATTTGATGAACGGGATCACATCATTAGGAGAATGATGCGATGGACAAGACCAATCCGTTAGCTTAGCATAATGATCATTAAGTTTATTGCTATTGCTATCTTCATGACTTATACATATTCCTTTGACTATGAGATTATGCAACTCCCGAATGTCAGAGGAATACCTTATGTGCTATCAAACGTCACAACGTAATTAAGTGATTATAAAGATGCTCTACAAGTATCTCCAAAGGTGTTTTTTGGGTTGGCATAGATCGAGATTAGGATTTGTCACTCCGAGTATAAGAGAGGTATCTCTGGGCCCTCTCAGTAATACACATCATAATAAGCCTTGCAAGCAATGTGACTAATGAGTTAGTTGTGGGATGATGCATTATGGAACGAGTAAGGAGACTTGCTGGTAACAAGATTGAACTAGGTATGAAGATACCGACTATCGAATCTCGGGCAAGTTACATACCGATGACAAAGGTAATAATGTATGTTGTCATTACGGTCTACCGATAAAGATCTTCGTAGAATATGTAGGAACCAATATGAGCATCCAGGCTCCGTTGTTAGTTATTGACCGGAGAGGTGTCTCGGTCATTTCTACATAGTTCTCGTACCCGTAGGCTCCGCACGCTTAACGTTCGATGACGATTTTGTATTATATGAGTTATGTGATTTGCTGACCGAATGTTGTTTGGAGTCCCGGATGAGATCATGGACATGACGAGGTGTCTCGAAATGATCGATAGGCAAAGATTCATATATAGGACAATAGTATTTGGACATTGGAAGTGTTCCGTGGGCACCGGGTACGTATCGGGTCACCGAAAGGGGTTGGCAACCCCTGGCAAGGTATATGGGCCTAATGGGCCAAGAGAGGGACAGAACATCCCCTAAGGGGCTGGTGCGCCCCCCTATAGGCTGAAATAGGAGGAATAGGAAATGAGGTAAGGGAGAAGAAAAGGCGAGGATTCGGCCTCCCCCTTTCCTTCCCCTCCCCATCTCTTTCCTTCCCCTTCCGATGCATGTGGAAGGGGGAAGGCCGACTTGGAGGAGGCGCCCAAGTAGGATTACTCCTACTTGGGGTGCCCCTTGCAGCCCCTCTCACTCTCCCACCTATATATATGTGGGGGGCACCGCTAGAACATCCAACATTGATTCCTATCCGTGTGCGGCGCCCCCTCCATAGTTTACGCCTCCAATCATATTATTGTAGTGCTTAGGCGAAGCCCTGTGTGGATTACTTCACCATCACCGTCACCACACTGTCATGCTGACGTAACTCTCCCTTGACACTTTGGTGGATCAAGAGTTCAAGGGGCATCATTGAGATGAACGTGTGCAGAACTCGGAGGTGTCGTACGTTCGGTGCTTGATCGGTTAGAACGAGAAGAAGTTCGACTACATCAACCGCGTTGTTAAATGCTTCCACTTTCGGTCTACGAGGGTATGTGGACACACTCTCCCCCTCTCGTTGCTATGCATCTCCTAGATAGATCTTGCGTGAGCATAGGATTTTGTTTTCAAATTGCATGCTATGTTCCCCAAAAGTGGCATCCGATCCAGGTTTATGCATAGATGATATGCACGAGTAGAACACAAAGAGTTGTGGGTGGTGATCGTCATACTGCTTACCACAAACGTCTTATTTTGATTCGGCGGTATTGTTGGATAAAGCGGCCCAGACCAACCTTACATGACCACGTTCATGAGACCAGTTCCACCAACAAACATGCAACTAGTTTTGCATAAAGGTGGCTGGCAGGTGTCTGTTTCTCCAACTTTAGTTTTATCGAATTTGACTGCGGTCGATCCTTGTTAAAAGTTAAAATAGCAAACTTGATAAATCACCGTTGTGGTTTTGATGCGTAGGTAAGAAAGGTTCTTACTAGAAGCCCGTAGCAGCCACGTAAAACTTGCAACAATATAGTAGAGGACGCCTAACTTGTTTTTGCAGGGCATGTTGTGATGTAATATGGTCAAGACATGATGTGATATACGTTATTGTATAAGATGATCATGTTTCGTAAAAGTTATCGGCAACTAGCAGGAGCGTTATGGTTGTCGCTTTATTGTATGAAATGCAAAGGCCATGCAATTGCTTTACTTTATCACTATGCGTTAGCGATAGTTGTAGAAGCAATAGTTGGCGAGAAGACCACGATGCTACTATGGAGATCAAGGTGTCAAGCCAGTGACGATGGAGATCATGACGGTGCTTTGGAGATGGAGGTCAAAGGCACAAGATGATGATGGCCATATCATGTCACATATTTTGATTGCATGTGATGTTTATCCTTTATGCATCTTATTTTGCTTAGTATTCTCCCTGAGTATGCACCGTTGCGATAGTTCGTCATGCTGAGACACCACGTGATGATGGGGTGTGATAAGCTCTACGTACACATACAACGGGTGCAAGACAGTTTTGCACATGCAGAATACTCGGGTTAAACTTGATGAGCCTAGCATGTACAGACATGTCCTTGGAACACTGGAGACCGAAAGGTCGAACGTGAATCGTATAGTAGATATCATTAACATAGAGATGTCCACCATTGAAAACTACTCCATGTCATGTGATGATCGGACATGGTTTAGTTGATATGGATCACGTGATCATTTAGATGAATCGAGGGATGTCTATCTAAGTGGGAGTTCTTAAGTAATATGATTAATTGAACTTAATTTATCATGAACTTAGTCCTGATAGTTTTTGCATATCTACGTTGTAGATCAATGGCCCGTGCTATCGTTCCCTTGAATTTTAATGCATTCCTAGAGAAAGCTAAGTTGAAAGATGATGGTAACTTGAGGATTATCCTCATTGTTGCACAGAAGAATTATGTCCTTGATGCACCGCTAGGTGACAAGCCCCCTCCCGCTAATATAGATTCTTTGAACGTCTGGAAGACGTGGTCAGATGACTACTTTATAGTTCAGTGTGCCATGCTCTACGGCTTAGAATCAGGACTTCAAAGACGTTTTTAACGTCATGGACCATATGAGATGTTCCAGGAGTTAAAGTTAATATTGCAAGCAAATGCCCTAGTTGAGAGATATGAAGTCTCCAACAAGTTCTATAGCTGCAAGATGGAGGAGAACAATTCTGTCAGTGAACGCATACTCAGAATGTTTGGGTATCATAACCAGTTGACTCAGCAAGGAGTTAATCTTCCGGATGATAGTGTTATTGACAGAGTTCTTTAATCACTGCCACCAAGCTACAAAGGCTTCATGATGAACTATAATATGCAAGGGATGGATAAGACAATTCCCAATCTCTTCGCTATGCTCAAAGCTGCGGAGGTAGAAATCAAGAAAGAGCATCAAGTGTTGATGGTTAACACGAGCACTATTTTCAAGCAAAAGGGCAATGGAAAGAAGGGGAACTTCAAGAAGAATGGCAGGCAAGTTGTCACCCCCGGGAAGAAGCCCAAGTCTAGACCCAAGCCTGTAACTGAGTGTTTCTACTGCAAAGGGACTGGTCACTGGAAGCAGAACTGCCCCAAGTATTTGGTGGATAAGAAGGATGGCAAAGTGAACAAAGGTATACCTGATATACATGTTATTGATGTGTACCTTACTAATGCTCGTAGTAGCGCATGGGTATTTGATACTGGTTCTATTGCTCATATTTTCAACTCAAAATAGGGGCTACAGATTAAACGAAGATTGGCTAAGGATGAGGTGATGATGCGCGTCGGGAAGGGTTCCAAGGTTGATGTGATCGCCATCAGCACACTACCTCTACATCTAACTTCGGGATTAGTTTTAGACCTGGATAATTGTTATTTCGTGCCTGCGTAGAGCATGAACATTATATCTGGATCTTGTTGATGCAAGACGGTTATTCATTTACATCAGAGAATAATGGTTATTCTATTTATATGAGTAATATCTTTTATGGTCATGCACCCTTGAAGAGTGGTCTATTTTTGTTGAATCTTGATCGTGGTGATACTCATATTCATAATATTAATGTAAAAAGATGCAAAGTTTATAATGATAGTGCAACATATTTGTGGCACTGCTGTTTAGGTCATATTGAAGTAAAGCGCATGAAGAAACTCCATGCAGATGGACTTCTGGAATCACTTGATTATGAATCATTTGATGCTTGCGAACCATGCCTCATGGGCAAGATGACTAAGACTCCATTCTCCGGAACAATGGAGCGAGCCACAGACTTATTGGAAATAATACATACCGATGTGGTCGATCCTTGTTGAAGGTTAAAACAGCAAACTAGATAAATCACTCACGGCGTTCTGGGAACGGGGTCCCCAGACTTGCCTGCCTGCAGCATGCAGAGTGGCTGAACCAGTGGCCCAGTACGGCCCGTCTTCATCAACCCAAGCTCAAGACCCTCACGAGGGGACCAACCTCGCAGGGCGGATGACGCAAGGCCTCCATAGGGGTGGCCTCGCCAGGCAGGCTCGCGAGGAGGCGGAGAGATCAAGGCGAGGGGTACCTCGCGAGGTGCTCATGACGGAAGCCATGATGATCAAGACCAGGCGGGCGCCAGCCTGCGCAGTGTCCTTGTTTCCTCTTTGGTGCAAAGGGGGCAAGCGCACGCGCGGAGTACCGAGGCATCAGGCAAAGGTTTCCTTATTGGTGCAAGGAGACTAAGACTAGCAGAGCGGCAGGACGGAGGGCACCGTGGAGCCCAAGGCGGCGTCATCACCTGTACCTTTGGCAGTCGAAGACCACCTTTAGTCAGGATAGCTTGTACTAGCTGTCCCCTTTCTAAATGGCCGTTGTTGGATCCCTTCCCGCTCAATATTTGGGAAGAGGACCAGGGCCTCTATAAATAGGGCTAGCCACCATCGTAGAAGGGGATCCGAACCCAGCTCATCCACACACCACCAAGCACAAGAACTCCTCCCCCCGCGAGATAGTTCTTCCCCTTCTGCTGTTCATCATCAGCCCAAAAGGCAATCCACCACACCACACACTGGATTAGGTTATTACACCACAACGGTGGACCGAACCAGTATAAACCTCGTGTCTCGTGTGTTGTTCATCAATCTAGCTTAGAATCGCGAGGAGGCTGAGGGCACGTTTCGGTAGGGAGAGATCTTCGTGCGCACCCTAGAGTTCAAACCTTAAGGGTTTTGCCGGAACCCAATATCCGACATTTGGCGCGCCAGGTAGGGGTGCGCTGGAGTTCTCCTTCCGCCGATCTGTGTTCCACTGCTTCGTCGCGTCGATGTCTGGCGACCCGACGGCCAGCGCTGACCGCTGGGCGGCATGGCCAGCCCATGCCGCGCTGCCTGCCCAAGATGACCTCAGCCCCGTGCCTTAGGTAGCCTGTGCTCCGTAGAATGCTGCAGGGTACGGGCAACGCGGTCAAGCACTGCCTGCCCTCACTCCGCGGAAGGTGCGATCAGCCGTGAGGGACTCAAACCACGCCACAGCCACGGCGCCGCATACCCGACGGGAACAAGCGAACATGAGGGCCGCGCTCACTGTGGCTCGGGAGCTGCTGCGGTGCAGGTTGCAGGAGAGCGGCCGAGTCATGCTGCTGGAGCGTGTTGCTGAGCTCCTGGATGCCGCAGCTTCAGGGGCGCCTCCCTTCTATGTCCAACTTCCACCCCAGGCCTCGGTCGGATCACGCGTCGGGCCCATCCGCGTCCGTGCGCCCTCAGGCACGCCCCCAAGGCTTCATCGACACCGGCTAAACCATCGGTGTCAGGCGTCAGGCTACACCAGCACCGCCCCCGGTGAGCGAGGGCATGCGCATCGCTGCCTATGGCCCGGGCGGGCCGCTGCCCTATCAGCCCTAAGATGGCGCGTTAGGCCAGGCCACATGGAGCGTGGGGCACTATGACAAAGTCTTCGGGGTGGCGACCTTGGAGGCTTACGTGCCCCACATGGTGGATTGGGAGTACGCGCTGGAAGACGACCCTGGCTCGTTTCTCGGGTCAGGCTGGGAGGAAGAGACGCCAGAAACCGGGCCTTTTCAGGAGCCCCAAGGTAGCCTCACCGATCGCGGTGGCAGCAACAGCTATCGGGTACCGCTAATTCCTCAGGAGCAAGCTTATGCTAACCATTGGTCGCAGGAAGTTCAGGTCGCTATAGCGGAAGGGTGCCCCAGCTCAACAGCCTCCCTTCCGCCAGGAGGAGCGCACTGGGGGCTACAGGAGAGGGGCCGAGAGCTTGGCCCCTCCCCACGGTGCACGGAGCAAGGCATTTCCCGAAGGTAGGCCCTCTGCCGGGGAGGTGATGCAAAGCCTGCCCCCGGCAGAGGACCCGTGGTCGCCGAGGGAACCGCTGGCATCCCCTTTGCCCCATTGGCGTCGTCCTTGGTCTCTGGCCACCGTCAATGGTGATCGAGGGTGGCGCAAGGCGGGGCCCTCGTCTGGCGATATGAAGCAAGGCCCGGTGCCTGTATAGAAGGCCCAGTGCCTGTGAAGCTCGCCACCTGTGACACTCTCACGTAATAATGAGTTGGGGCTGTACATGCCCTGGAGTCTCCAGAGAGCCGCCCTCGGGCCTCGGGGGCTCCCTCCCACGCCTAGTGGCAGCACTTAGCTCCGCGCTGGTGAGAAGACGTCGAAGACTAGACTAGGTGCCGGACGCGGTCTTTTGCTTTTTGCCTCCCTTTCTATGGTCGAGCTTCCTTGCTTCAGATTTAAGTTGAAATCAAATTTGCACTTGCGTATGCGGGGGGGGGGGGGGGGGTATTGTCTCGTTTGTGTGACTTCTCGTGTTCTGGTTTCTGCCCTAGTTTGGAATTTGCACTAGCTGCCTCCCCCTCGTGAGCCTCTCGCGGGCGGGGCTGGGCTAGGCGCACACGTGCATGCCATCCCGCGGCATGCGCTTGTTCTCGCGAGGCCCTCACCACTTGGTCAACAGGTCCCTCAGAGGACCCTCGGAGGCTCACGGCCTCACAGGCCTATTCAGGACTTGTCCGGGCTAAAGGTAAACTACAGTAACTAACTCATTGCAGGGCCCGTGATATCACGTAGGCGCACGTTCAACATCGTTCCTAAAAGCGTGTGGACGACAATCTTTTTAAATGTGGGGCTTCCCCTCCCAAAATGCTCTTACAACCTTCAAGGCCACGCCCGAGCTTTTGTGTGCAGGATAAACAGCAGGGGAACACAGGATCAGTCAGACATATCGCTCACCACGCCCTCCTAGTCGCCTCCTGAGGCGTCGCTGGCGCCGCTGTCGTTGTCGCTGGCGACACCATCACCATCATCAGCGCCGCCGTCGCCGCCATTGACCACGTCGCCACCATCCGCCGCAACTATCACCCCGTCGTTGTCAGAAGCGAAGGCCCTAACAAGCGCATCCACGTTGTCCTCCACCCACTGCGCTAGGTCGCCCCGGATGGCCTCGGGCACTTGGGCGATGACGGCGTCGAAGTCAAAGTGGGGATCAGCGTTCTGAAGATGGCTAAAGACGCAGGAGAATGCACGCCCGAGCAGGCTGCGGCTCCTCTCCTAGACAAGTTGGCGAGCTCTCACAAAGCGGTTCTCTAGGCGCGTCACCACATCTGTGAAGAAGCGGAGATGACCGGCATAGTTGGTCACATGAGGATGCGGGGCGTCCTCATCATAGATGTCGCCGAGGGCCGTTTTGGCCCTGTTCCTGAGTTGCTGGAGCATGGGGCCGTGCATCTGCTCCAGCGTCTGCCGTTGAAGAATTTCTTCTCTGTTCTGCTGCGTGATGGACTCAGCATCGGTGACCTGCTGTCGAAGAGGAAGCAGCTCAACACGGGTGGAGGCCAACTCGGCTTGTGCCGAGACCAGGGCAGCTGCGGCGGCCTCCACGCGCTGCTCCGTTTCAGTCAACTTGGACCTGAGAGCGGTGGTCCTGCCCGTAGCCTCGGGTTCAATCAACTCCAGCCTCTGGTCATACCAGCGCACAAGATCTGCACGAGCTTCTGCATGCGGCGGTCGACCTCCTCCTGAATTCGAGCCTCGCGCGCGCCAATCTCGTCCTCCGCTTGGGTAACTTGGCGCTCCCTCGTCTCCAACCGCTCAAGGTCAAGATTGCGCTCAACGGCCTACAGCGTCAGCGCTTCCTCGCGCCTCTGGAGCTCCTCCTCCACGACAGGCGTCCCCTTCAGTGATGTAAGGGCAGCCTGACGTAGCTCCACTTGCTGCTCCAGGAAAGCGCTCCAGGCTTGGAGCTCCCACGCGCGCTTCTCCGCGATCTCGCGATGATGATCTGCTTCCCGAGCCTCCTCCAGAGCTCGGGAGCAGGCCTTTCGCGAGGTTGCAAGGGATGCCTCGGCCTTCGTGTTGTCAAGCTCGCGCTGGTAGCACGCGAGGTTGACTGCCACCTTCAGCTTGCATCGCTCCTCAATCAGCCGCAAGCCCTCAGCTTCAAGACACGCGTCCACGTCCGCAAGCTCTCCACCAAGCTGGCCCATCGCGTCCATCGCCTTCCAGAGGAACTCTCAGTGAACGACGCTTCACTCTCGCGCATGCTTGAGCACGCTATCGATGTCGTCCTCTGTCGGGGATATACCCCACGGTATGAACCGGACGGAAATATGACCCGGTCGGGCTTGGCAGTTTACTTGAGACCCAGTTAACACTTGGCGATTCACTGGGAACCTGCCCGGACCAGACAATTTACAAACAACCTGCTCGAATGATATGATTCACTGGTAACCCGGCGGGCGGTGTGCGGATGACAAGGCCCAAGGCCCAGAAGGCCGGTTTATGTTAATGGTGGGCCGGTGTAAGAGGAAAGGCGTGGGGAATATGTACCTTACAAGGATTTAAGACCTGGACTTGTATCCGGTTTGTATTAGAAGGTAGACTAGTCCTAATCCAAATAGGACTCCACATGTAACCCGCTCCTCTAACTTATATAAGGAGGGGCAGGGCTCCCCAAAGAGGGACGAGAAGCAAGAAGAAACAATCGCTAGGGCTAGACACAAAGAGCCGGATTACCAACGACTCTCCCGTGATGATAATGAGACCTAGCCTCAAACATCATGTAGGGCTATTACCGGATGATGTTTCCCGGGGCCCGAAACCCTTGTCTTGTGTTGCATCTCTCGATTCCGCTCAACCCCTCTCAAGCTACCACATAGATGCGTTGTCCTCACGACTAAGTCCTCACACTAGGACATCTGCCGTGACAAATCCACGACAGTTGGCGCCCACTGTGGGGCCTGCGCATGGTGGTGATGAGTTCTTATGGGATCTCTTCAGGTATCGAGGAGCTCGCGATTGACTATATGAAGAAGAGCCATAGAACAATCGCGAAGGATAACCCTTGCGGCAGAGACAAAAAGTTCATCGTTTGAAATCAGAATCGTAGATAACTCTGGAGCCGGCACGTTCAAAGTTTGGATGTTGGAACTAGGATTCGAACCCTGGATTGCTGTGAAGATGCCAACATAGCAGACCAGTCAAGCTAGGCTTGTGGGCGTCTGGTACGCGGCTGCAAAGTTGCCGAGATTGATTTGATGCCTCTATCGTCCGTATACAGGTTTGAAAGTAAAAAATATTGCCGAAGTCATATCGAAGATGAATTAGTGCAAGGATCATAACCAATGGCGGTCGACGACAAGTGTCCAACCAGCCGTCGCTTTGTCTTGTATGAGGACCGAGGTCAAACTCATCCATCCAGCCCTTAAAGCAAGATCTACGTGAAACTCCAATGTGCTATTTCAACTAGTAAGGCTGGTTCCGCATTGTAGAGAATGATTTGGTGCATCGATGATTGATTGGTCATGCACTAGGCACATATATATAGGTACAAGGGGTGCGACCGGTATCTTGTCTCCTAAGATACACGTACATACAGAGGGAGACAGATACTACATGTACTGCATACAGAACCTAGACCTACGTACATGTACACATGTTCAACACCCCCCCCCCCCCCCGTAGTCGAAGCGTCGCCGGTGACGCAAATACTGGACCAAAAGCCCTCGAAATTTGAGGTGGGTAGTCCCTTCGTCATCACATCGGCGAACTGCTGATTCGTGGGCACATGTAGAACACGAACACGACCAAGTGCGATGTGCTCCCGGATGAAGTGGATGTCGAGCTCAATGTGCTTCGTCCGTCAGTGATGGACAGGGTTGGCAGCGAGGTACACCATGGAGACGTTATCACAGTAGATGAGCGTCGCCTTGGTGACCTCACATAGCAACTCCTGAAGTAGCTGTTGTAGCCATGAACACTCCACGACATCATTGGCCACGGCCCGATACTCGGCCTCGGCGCTCGATCGTGAGACCGTGGGTTGTCATTTAGACGACCACGATGTTAGAGAGGTCCTAAGGTAGACGCAGTAGCCGAAAGTGGAGCGTCGAGTGTCGGGACACCCAGCCCAGTCGGTGTCAGAGTAGGCGACAAGGCTGGTGTCCGGCGAGGCCGTCAGGGTGAGACCCATGGCTGTGGTGCCACGTATGTACCGAAGTATACATTTCACGAGAGCGCAATGGGTGTCACGAGGAGCATGCATGTGAAGGCACACCTTTTGGACAACATATTGAATGTCCGGACGCGTCAGTGTGAGGTACTGAAGCGCCCCGACGATGGAGCGGTAGAAGGGAGCGTCGGATGCTGGAGAGCCCTAGACGGCGGACACCTTAGCCTTCGTATCGACAGGCGTGGAAGCAGGCTTGCAGTTAAGCATGCCCGCTCGCTCCAGAAGCTCGTAGGCGTACTTCTGCTGGTGCAAGAAGAAGCCAGTAGCCCGGCGCACGACCTCGATGCCGAGGAAGTAGTGGAGAGCCCCCAAGTCCTTGAGGGCAAACTCAGTGCCGAGGCGAGCTATGATCTGCTGAAGAAGCGCTGGCGAGGACGCAGTCAGGATGATGTCATCAACGTACAGTAGGAGGTATGCGGTGGTGGGGCCCTGGTGGTAGACAAACAGGGAGGCATCAGACCGTGTGGACCGGAACCCTGCTGCTGGACGAAGGCTGCAATCCGCTGGTACCAGGCTTGAGGTGCCTGCTTCAACCCGTAGAGAGAACGGGAGAGCAGGCACACGTGGTCCGGATAGTTGGTGCCGACGAAACCAGTCGGCTACTGACAAAACACCTGCTCATCGAGATGGCCATGCCAGAAAGCATTAGACACATCGAGCTGGTGGACAAGCCAAGCGCGAGAAACAGCAAGGTGGAGAACAGCGCGAATCGTGCCTAGTTTTACAACCAGGGCGAAGGTTTCGGTGAAGTCCACGCCGGTGCACTGGCGAAAGCCGCGCACCACCCAACGCGGCTTGTAGCGCTCGAGAGAACCGTCGGGGCGAGTCTTGTGTCGGAATACCCACTTGCCAGTGATGACATTGGCACGGGGTGGCCGCGGGACAAGCTGTCATGTACGATTGCGCTGCAGGGTGTCAAACTCCTCACTCATTGTGGCTAGCCAGTTCGGATCCCGAAGGGCTGCGCGAGCGGAGGTGGGGAGCGGGGACGGCGTCGAGGTAGAAGCCGCGCACACGTACTCGTCCGACGGGTAGCACGTGCTGGGACACAATGTCCCAGTCCGAGCCTGAGTGACCACACCGGTGATGGGTGCGGCCGCGGCGACGGGAGCCTCCGAGGGAGCCGCGGCGACGGGGGCCACAGCGGCGGCCGCCGCGGGGGCCGCGGCGGTGGCCGTGGGGGCAGCCGTGGGAGCCGCGGCGGGGCTGGCCGAGGGGGCCACAGCGACGGGGGCCGCGGCGTCGGGGACCGCGTCGACGGGAGCCGCGGCGGCGGCGGCCGAGGAGGCCACTGCGTCAGGGGCCGCGGCAGGGGCCGCAGCGCTAGGGGCCACCGGCGCGCGGAGCGCGGGCAGGGCTGAACCCGAGGCGCGGCTGGGCGGTGCGCCAGAGGTGGAGGCAGGGACGAACCGTGCTGCAGGAGAATCCGAAGGTGATGGTACCTGCTGAAACGGGAACGCGAGCTCATCAAAGTACACATGCCGCAAAGTGAAAACACGGTTGGAGACTGAATCATAGCACCGGTAACCTTTGGTGTTGGGAGGATAGCCAAGGAAAATGCAAGGAAGTGACTGGGGCATGAGTTTGTGAGGAGTAGTGGACGCGGTGCTAGGATAACAGAGACACCCGAAGATGCGAAGACCATCATGAGATGGAACCGCACCGAAGAGGAGCTGGTGAGGGGTGTAGTTCCAGCGGGAACGGCAGGGGCGAATGTTAATGAGGAGGCTGGCGGTCGCGAGCGCGTCCGGCCAAAACCGAGAGGGCACGTAGGAGTGGAAGATCAACGTGCGGACACAGTCATTAAGCGTGCGAAGGACGCGCTCGGCGCGACCATTCTGCTGAGACGTGTATGGACAGGTGAGGCGAAAGATGGTGCCGTGGGACGCAAGTAAATTGCGAATGGCGACGTTGTCAAACTCCTTGCCGTTGTCAGTTTGCAAGGCGAGAATAGGACGACCGAACTGTGTTGTGACATATGAATAAAAGGCGGTGAGTGTGGCAAGAGCGTCAGACTTGCGATGGAGAGGGAATGTCTACACATAATGAGTAAAATCATCCAATATCACAAGATAGTATAAATAGCCCCTATTCCTAGCAACCGGGGATGTCCAAACATCACTATGAAATAAATGAAACGGAAAGGTGGAAATGTTTGTAGACTCGCTAAAGGGAAGACGAACGTGCTTGCTTAGACAGAAAGCCTGGAAAAACTCTGAAGAATCTGACGCATAACGGTGGAGTTGGGATGAACGAGACGGGCATGCCAAAGATCGACACTGGCGGCAAAGGCGACGGGGCGACAGGTGGTGGTAGCGCCAGAGGGATGCACTAGATAAAGCTCGTCCGGGCTATCACATTGGTGGAGCACCATCCGTGTACGGGCGTCCTTCACAGAACGTCGATATCGTCAAATTCAACAGTTATAGGATTCTCACGATCAAGGCGACGAATGGAAATGAGATTAGTGACTAAGTCAGGAGACACAAGAACATTAGACATATGCACAGGAGTGGAAGTAGAAGGAGAATACATATGACCGACGTGAGTAATGGGTAAGGAGGAACCGTTACCAACGGTGATACGGTGGGGTATGAATGGGAGTGGCAGACGTGAGGTTACCTGGATGAGCAGTCATGTGAGCAGTGCCGCCCGAGTCCATGTACCAGTCACCACCGCCACCATAGGAGCTCGGCAACGGGGCGGAGTGCAGTGCAGCGAGCAAGGCCGGGTCCCACGGCGGCGGCACATGAGGAGGGTAGAACCCTCCGTAGGCCGGCGCGGGAGCAGCCCCGAAGGCCGGAGCGGCGGCGGCGCCGTAGGCGGGCGCGGCCCCATAGGCCAGTGCGGACCCGTAGGCGGGCGCTGGCGGGGGGGGGGGGGGCACCATAGCCGCTGTAGGGAGTGGCGTTCTGCGCGGTGAAGAGGGCCTGGTGACCCGCCGGGCGGGGCCCAAGGATGCCCGGAGCTGGAGCCCGAGGGACCGGCATGGAGTACGCATGGACGACGCTGGTCCACGGGTTGGTGTCGTACGTCCATGGGGGAGTCACCTGCTGCTGCTGCTGTCGAGGCCCCCCCGGCGCCTGTTGCTGCTTGCGGCCGCCCCCGCGGCGGTTGCCGCGGCGCCCGCCACCCGGCTGCTGGGGGCAGCGGGAGGTGCGGGAGGCGTGGGCGGGAGGGGGAAGTACCACGGAGGCGCGGGGGGGGGGGGGGGGGGGAGGGGGCTGCTGGCACGACGTGGGTGGGGCGGCCAGAGTGGCGCCGCGTGAGGTGCCGGCGGCGAGGGCGTGGTGCTGCACACGCTTCTTGACCCCCTTCATCCGGCGCTCCTCCAACCTCAAGTGCGCCACAAACTTGGGGAAGGAGGGTTCCGGCATCAAGGTGAGGTTGGAGGCGGCGTTGCCAAAGTCCTCGTTGAGGCCGACGGTGAGGGTGTTGGCGAGGAGGTCATCGTCCACCTTGGCTCCAATGTCATGGAGCTCATCCACCAACGTCTTCAGGCGGCGGCAGTAGTCATCAATGGACTGTTCATCCTGGTGATAGTCAAAAATTCATGCTGCAAAAAAACGCGGCGCTGAAGCTTGTTGTCGGTGAAGAGGCTGTTCAGCTTGACCCACATGGCGTGGGCGTCGTCATCGGCGCTCACGACCGTGTGGAACAAGTCCTTGGAGATGGTGGTGAAGAACCACCAGATGATCGTGGCGTCGATCGCGGTCCACTCGGCGTCGTCCACCATGGCGCCGGAGTCCACGATGCCATCCACATGATCCACGAGGTTGTTCTCACGGAAGAGCAGCGTGAAGTACGTCTTCCACGCGAAGTACATGGAGTTGGAGGCGTCGAGGATCACGGGGACGCGGGCATGGACGTTGATGTCGCGGATCACGGCAGGGTCGACGGCGAAGGGGTTGGAGTAGGTGGAGGCGTTGGACGACATGGCGGTGAGATCGTGGGGAGGGAGGCGGCAGCGCGGCTGAGGGGAGGCGGCACGGTGGTGGGAGGCAGGCGACGCGATGGAAAGGGGCAGCGCGGCGTGGTGGGGAAGGCGCGCGGTGGGGAGGGGGCGCACGAAGAGGAGGGGTGGTGGCGGTGGCTTGGGGCGGCGGCGGCGGCGGCAGCGGCCCGAGGCGGTGTCTAGGGTTAGCGGAACCTGGAAGATCGACTTGCGACAGATACCATGTAGAGATTGATTTGGTGCATCGATGATTGATTGATCGTGCACTAGGCAGATATATATAGGTACAAGGGGTGCTACCAGTATCTTTATCTCCTAAGATACACGTACATATAGAGGGAGACAGATACTACAGGTACTGCATACACAACCCAGACCTACGTACATGTACACATGTTCAACACGCATGATGGACTAGTTGATCTACAAGTCCGTATATACATCTGCAGTCCGATGCTACCATGATTAGATTAAAAAAAAGGAGTCAATGACTCGGAAGTGGACAGCAGTCTCCACCCGTACGGCCCGACCTCCAGCTGCTCTGTCGTGGCCCGCCCCGCCAGCGCCTCTGCGACATGGCCGAGCCGAACCGCCGGCCGAGGAGCTGCTGCTGGCCTTGCTCTACCTCACCTCCACAGCAGCCGCCCGCCTCCACTGTTGCCGGCCTCGCCGTCGCCTCTGGGACCTCAATAGCTTGCTTCCGCGGCCTCGCATCAAGCCGCCGGCAACCATAGTCGCCTCCACTGCTGCAGCCCGACGTCGTGCTGGGTGTAAGTCGCCGGCGCTGACCATCCTTCGCTGATATCCGCCGCCGGGTTGAATCGGTTCTGCCACCAGGTTACCTCGGCGTCGCGTCGAGCCACCCCGGCCACGCTGCCTTGCCTTGTTTCCAAATTGCTCTGCAGATGTCTACGGATATAATCAGGTGCACTCGTCTCCGTTAAATTGCTCTGCATATTAAATGCGTATTATACAAAACATATGTTGTCTGCTCGTGCTATTTTATGCTTGCAGATCTATTCAGCTCAAGAGTTTTTTGCTGGCGTTCTTTATTGCGTCACTTCCAACAATCTTTTGAGTCGCCATGACACGCGATTCAGACAGTAGACGCGCGATTCCAAAACCCGGGTGTTTAGAAAAAAAAGGGGGAAGGGGGAGTTCAACATGCACGAGCGACCCACCTCCGGATCAGTCTTCGTGATTGACTCGCCCGTCCGCACCGGCTGACAGCGCCGCGGTTATCCGGCCGAGTCAGGTGATATCCATCAAATTTATCTTATTAAACACTTATTGTTTTTTTGTCAAAGAACAATTACTTTGCCCTGTAATATTTTTACACAGGATAATTTTATGCCATCATACCGCGGATAGGGAGTGCATGCACTAGGATTCGTCCATGCCATGCTGCTCGACAGGCATGCGTGCAAGCCACCGTTCCTGCAGTCCAGTCTGCATCAATTCGTCAGGACCGCGTGAATTACCCAATAAGCACGCATAGGCCGCCGTCCCCCGCAGCCCGGTTTACATCAATTAGCCGAGACTGTGCCCGTGATTGACTCGTCGTCCGCACGGCTTGTTGTGCTTGTGATTGATTCCTCCGTCTGCACCGTTTGCAATGCTGCAGCTGACTGTACCTACCGGCTGATTTTTATGGTCGCTTTGTTATCACAACTGGATCGACCTCTGACAAATACCAGGTGCTATTTACCTTGTTTTTCAAGCACATATTAATTCGTCCGAGCAAAACTACTTTCCCCTGCTATGTTTTATATGCAGGAGAATTATTCATTACAAAGTGGCATTATACCACAGAGATGGAGGTGTGCCAACATCATTCGGCACAGGTGGTCGCCCTTACTCAACAGACTCCCGCACCGGCTTACAATGCCTTTGCCGACTTGCCCGTCCGTGCCGCCTTACAACGCCACGGATGACTCGTTCATCTTCCCTCGTGGCGTTTCACGCGTCCGCACCGGTTTACAATGCGGATAACAAATTGCTCGTCTACGCCGGTTTACAACACTGCGGCCGACTCATGTGTCTGTGCTGCCTCTGATGCTGCAGTCGTTTTACTGTCTGCCGTGCGGTTTGGCCTACTCAACGTGCCGGGTTGGCTAACGGACACCGATGAGGATCATAAGGTCCAAATATATCAGGTGATATCTGTTTAGATTATTTTAAATAGCACGTATCAACTTTTTCCTTTTGAGAATAATTACTCCAGTTTATGATGTTATTTATGCAGGACATTTGGTCACTGCAAGAGCGGCAGCGACTCGCCCGCGTCCATACTGCCTCTAAAGTTGCAGTTGGTTTTTTCGTCCGCCTCCGTGGTTCGGCATGTATCAACACAATGCGTCTCACTTGCTCGTTCGCACGGTTTACCGCACCGCTTCACCATGGCGGTCAACTGAACAGCAGCTCCGCGGCGGATAAATACTGGCCTAACATATTAGGTGAAATCCATCCTGTATATTTTATTATATATTGCTTCCTTTAGAAGAGCAATTACTCCGGCTTGCAAAGTTATCTAATGCAGGACCCTAAACCGTCATATTGGTGCAAATTTAAAGTTTGTCAGAAAGTTGCCAGCTTAAAAAGAAGGATTTTGGTTTAAAATCCGGCTCAAGGGAAAGCTGTCTCCCACAAAGCTTTGAAGCTCTCAATATCTGGTTTAAGAATTTCCGGTTCAAAAGAATAATCTCTCGCAAGTTCGAGTTCTAAGGAAAAATTAAAGGGACCAAAGAGAGTTTGTTGCCCAGCACAACTCAAACATAGGCACTCGACAAGCACAGCTCAGAAATATATCACTTGGGGGTTTCTGTTTATTAATCGGAGTTCCGATTGCCCAATGATCCGGCTATCAAGCCAATATTATCATAAGAGCACAACTCTGGATACTTCGGTAATCCAGCTATCAAGCCAATATTATCTTGAGGGGCCAAAGAGAGTATGTTGCACAACACAACTCAAACATAGGCACCCACTGAGCACAGCTCAAAATGTTACATGGGGGCTCTTTTGTTGCACAACAACAAAGAGTTTTAACCCTTGTAATAGGCTATCAAGCCAGGCTTGGAAGCCAGGTGTATTCACCTAAAACCTCGGGTTAACCTGCCTTCATCAAGTAAGTCACTCCGCCCAGGTAATCCTGGTATGACCCGCCGAACGTTTGGCAAGTTAATCTTATACAGACCCTGAACTTGTCAAAGTTAAAATGACGATTGGTTAATGTGAGGTCCATCTTAAAAGGCTTTGTAAAATGGTTTAACATAGTGGCCTAGCAGCCCACGAAAAGCCTCGATTTTGGGCCTGGCAGCCCATGAAAAGCCTTGCACCTTCTCATGATTTTATTTGACAAATTTTCTCTTTCGTTAAAGTTTACGACATTTTTATGATAAACCGATGTTTATTGTAACTCGGCCTGGTTGTTGACTATAAGTCACCACTATCAAATAATCCGGGGTTTAATAACCGGTCTGGTTTCGATTATAAACTGCCAGTATCATATATGGATAATCCGGCATTTATCATAACCCGGTATGGTTTTATTATAAATCGGCAAAATATGGGAGGAGTTATATATACTCAAGATTGGGATTGTCACCCTTAATACACTGGCTTGGTAAAACCAGCAGTGTGATCGAATATCACTGGAACCGGTTTTCAGACTGGGTTATATTATTCAAATCTTTAAATAGCCAACATGGCTAGATTTTTATTATGGTTATCAATAACCAATATTATGATTGAGATTTTCAATGTCACTTTCGTGAAATGGCTATTATCTTATCAATGAATATGATTTATTCTACAGAGGAAGGAATAGTCCTGAGTCGCTGCAGGCTTACGACCCGGCACTTGGGGCTACGTTATTCAAGTTGAGATTACATGAAATATGCAAGTCTCATGTCGCTGCAAGCATGCACCGTGACACTTGGGGGCTAATGCAAAATCATTTTTACTGGTTTTACTGAAGACCCGACTCATCACATCATAATGAGCCGACCCTTGGGGGCTACCAAGTGCTCCTGTCAAAAATTCAAGGTACACAAGCCTTAATCTATTATATTAAAGGGTTCATTGTTCGGTTGGTAAAGCACAAAGCTCTTAACCTTGTGGACATGGGTTCAACCCCCATGATGGGGGTTACATCATATGATGTTATTTAAAATTAAGTATATATAAAGTCCCAGCTCAATATTATCCTACTGAGCCAGCCCTTCGGGGCTACATATTCTTGTTCAAATTTACATGATCATATTTAAAAGTCCCTGCTCATTAATGCATAATGACCCGGCCCTTGGGGGCTACACTAGTTGATGTTTTTTGAGCATCAGAAAATTACAAGTCCCAGGTTACTGCAAGCATGACAACCCGGTAATTGGGGGCTACATATTATGGAGTATTCAGTTTTTACTAGTGACTGGGATGAACAACATGGATTTCTTCAAAAGTGGCAGTATTTATAAGTCTTAAGCTATCACTTTGTTCTGCTCAGGACTTAGGGGCTACAGGTATTATATTATTATCGAAGAAATATTTTCAAATTCTCTGTTTTCAGCAAACCAGTTTCACCCGGCATCACCAATCATTATGACCCTATATCTGTAACCTGGCATCATCAACAATCATGAACCGGCGTTGGCAACAATCATGACCCGGAATTATCTGTTTTTATAACCCGACAATGGTGGTAATCATAAACCGGCAAGTTCTACATCTTCAAGCTGGCTCGATATCAATTGAATATTTGAAGACCAATATTTTTGTCAAGTCAGAGCATTGAAGGATGAATCAAATGGATTCTTTATTTAAAATATTTCTTCAACAAGCAAATTGATTATGAAGCTGGTCTACTGACCCGGATTTTCTAGAAGGAGGAAATGACAAGGATTTAAGGATGATCAGGTGCCGGTTTACAGGAATTTTTAACCCGGAGCACAACCCATCAATTTTGTTCTTGTGTTTGTTTTACCGGATCAGTTTAACATGGATAAATCCAAATTAAACTGGGGGCTAATGTCGGGGATATACCCCGCGGTATGAACCGGCCAGAAATATGACCCGGCTGGGCTTGGCGGTTTACTTGAGACTCGGTTAAAGCTTGGCGATTCACTGGGGACCTGCCCTGACCAGACGATTTACAAGCAACCTGCCCAAATGATATGATGCACTGGTAACCCGGTGGGCGGTGTGCGGATGACAAAGCCCAAGATCCAGAAGGCCGGTTTATGTTAATGATGGGCTAGTTTAAGAGGAAAGGCATGGGGAATATTTACCTTACAAGGAGTTAAGACCTGGACTTGTATCCGGTTTGTATTAGAAGGTAGACTAGTCCTAATAAAAATAGGACTCCACATGTAACCCGCCCCTCTAACTTATATAAGGAGGGGCAGGGCTCCCCAAAGAGGGACGAGAATCAAGAAGAAACAATCGTTAGGGCTAGACACAAAGAGCAGGATTACCGGCGACTCTCCCGTGATGATAATGAGACCTAGCCTCAAACAACATGTAGGGCTATTATCGGATGATGTTTCCCGGGGCCCGAAGCTATCTAAACCCTTGTCTTGTGTTGCGTTTCTCGATTCTGCTCAACCCCTCTCAAGCTACCGCATAGATGCGTTGGCCTCACGACTAAGTCCTCACACTAGGACATCTGCCATGACAAATCCACGACATCCTCCAGCGCCGACACTGTCGGTGGGCCCTGAAGCGGTTCGCCCCCTCTCGGTAGGGGGCTGGGGGCTGGCGCCCCCACGGTCACTGGCCGGGCTCCGCAAGGGACCCGGACCGGCGCAGGTCCATCCCCCGAAGAAGAGCCAAGGACCGACATCAACCACTCGCCGTCCACGACTAGAGGAGGATCCTAGGCAGGCTGGTCGCGCCCCACGCGAGGTCGCGAAGGAAAGGTGGCAAAGGCACAGGCTCAAGACACCCTACAGGCAGGCTTGCTTCTCCGGCTGACCCCGCGTCAGGGGTAGCATGCAGGCTCGGGGCGCTCAAGGCCAGCGATGAAGGCGAGGCCGGAGGAGGTTGCTTCTTGGGAGACTCCGCAGGCTTGGCAGGAGGGATCCTGAAAAGCCACAGTCAGGAAAGGGAGCAGCGATTGAGGAGTTACAAGAATGAGGTACTTACTCATCTATGGCGAAGTACTTCCTATGCTTCAAAGGTCGGAAGGGGCGTCCACTACAACTCGAAGACTCCTTCCTCTTGCGAAGGGCGGTGAAGTCCACGCGGAACCGACCCAGGCAGACCAGCGCGTGGCGCGGATGGAGAAGCACCCAGGCGGCCAACCTCAGGGGAGTCGAGTTGGGAGGAGCGATCAAGCACCACCTCTTGATGGCCTGCCGAGGCCTCGGAGGCTTCGGCCTCGGGAACCGCGGGTTGCGTCCCCCATCTATGACCGCCTCAGGGCGGGCTCCACAAGCTCCGGAGGATGACGCTTCGGGAACCCCGTGCGGCGTCAGTGCCACGACACCTGAGCCTCCAGCCTCAAGCAATGCTTGCCCCCCTGCACC
This sequence comes from Triticum timopheevii, assembly GCA_963921465.1. NCBI lineage: Eukaryota > Viridiplantae > Streptophyta > Magnoliopsida > Poales > Poaceae > Triticum > Triticum timopheevii. Next base: position 242,964,180 of record OY997270.1, read on the forward strand.
CGCTCCTGGGGCAACATTGGTGCTGGCGGCGAGGAAGGGAGCCACGGCGACAGGATTCTCGTGAGGCCCCGCATGACCAGCCGGAGGCAACCCCCATTCATCAAAGAAAGGCATCTGTCTCGCGAACTCAGCTCTGTTCGAGCAGAGATACAAGGGGCTACCCCCAGGCCGTATATCGCCCGGCGAGGGGTCGTCGATCAAGACCTCAAGCACCTTCTTCAGCGTTTCGGGTGCCAGTTCCGTCTCCTGAAGCCTCATGCGGTCCTGGTCGCCCGCTAGGGCCCACATCGGTTGGGAGTGGCGCTGAAGAGGAGCAATGCAACACCGGAGGAACTCCTTCACCACCCGGGGCGCAGTCATGCCGAGATCTCTCAACCTCCTCAGTCGGTGCCAGACGAAGGAGAGCTGGGGGCTCACAAGTCTCTCATGGCCCCAGCCGGGATTCGGGACAGCAGGCAACGACGGAGGCGAGAGAAGAGGGCTGAGCACTCTGACATCCACATACAACCACCACATCCAGAACCCGCTCGTAGAAGGCGGGAGGTTGAAATCGATCCCCGAGGCGGCCGTCTCTGCCATGGCATGGAAGCTCACAAACCCCGAGCACTGCAAGGGGTCGGTCAGGCGCAACGAGAAGAAGTGGCGCATGAGGGTGACGGAAGGAGCAATGCCCACCATGGCTTCGCAAACAAAGGCGAAGACAACAAGAAGGGTAATGGATCGAGGATCAAGATGAATCACATGGATCTGATAGTGGGAAAGCACCGCATTGAAGAAAGCAGAGAAAGGGGGAAACAGGCCAGCCCACAGGGCGTCGACGAAGAATCGAACCTCAGTGATTGTCCTGTCAATGGAGGCGTGGGATGCAGGCCAATCCATCGTCCTCCCGCACTCGTTGAAGCTGGAGGCAAGGCAGGGCAGACCTTGCCCAGGGCCTCCAGGTTGAGCACCAGTGACCGGCCGATGGCGGGCTTGATTGTAGGGGACGAACTAGTTGAGGACAGGGGCTTCTTCCCTTTCTCTATGCTAGTCGGCGCCATGGCAATGGTGGGAGCAGAGCTCAAGTCAGATTGGAAGCAGAAGCAGAGATTCGAGGAAGAAGGGGGAATAGGAAGCACGCTGCTAGAGAGGGGGAAATAACTGTGTAAGGCGCCGTGGCCGCCTAGCCAGGCGGATATTGGGGCAGTGTGGGGAAGCAGATACGCCCACATCCAATCGGTCGCCACACGTCGACCAAGGCCGCAGGCTGTGGGGGCCAGTGGTGTTCCGCACTTGCCCTTTGGCTTCGCTGCTAAGCCAAGTCCAAGCACGCCTTGGGCCTGGGGGCTACTGTCGGTGTTCTAGGAACGGGGGTGCCCAGACTTGCCTGCTTGCGGCCTGCAGAGTGGCTCAACCAGTGGCCCAGTATGGACCGTCTTCATCAACCCAAGCTCAAGACCCTCGCGAGGGGCCAAGCCTCGTGGGGCGGACGACGCAAGGCCTCCTCAGGGGCTGCCTCGCCAGGCAGGCTCGCAAGGAGGCGGAGAGATCAAGGCGATGGGTACCTCGCGAGGTGCTCATGACGCAAGTCATGACGATCAAGACCAGGTGGGCGCCAGACGGGCGCAAACCTGCGCAGTGTCCTTGTTTCCTCTTTGGTGCAAAGGGGACAAGTGCAGGCGCGGAGTACCGAGGCATCATGCAAAGGTTTCCTTATCGGTGCAACGAGACCAAGACCAGCAAAGCGGCAGGACGGATGTCACCGTGGAGCCCAAGGCGGCGTCATCACCAGTACCTTTGGCAGTCGAAGACCACCTTTAGTCAGGATAGCTTGTACTAGTTGTCCCCTTTCAAAATGGCCGTTGTTGGATCCCTTCCCGCTCAATATTTGGGAAGAGGACCAGGGCCTCTATAAATAGGGCTAGCCACCATCGTAGAAGGGGATCCGAACCCAGCTCATCCACACACCACCAAGCACAAGAACTCCTCCCCTCGCGAGGCAGTTCTTCCCCTTGTGCTGTTCATCATCAGCCCAAGAGGCAATCCACCACACCACACACTGGATTAGGGTATTACACCACAACGGTGGATCGAACCAGTATAAACCTCGTGTCTCTTGTGTTGTTGATCGATCTAGCTTAGAATCGCGATGAGGCTCAGGGTGTGTTTCGATAGGGAGAGATATTCGTGCGCACCCCAGAGTTCGAACCTTAAGGGTTTTGTCGGAACCCGATATTCGACAATCACTGTTGTGGTTTTGATGCGTAGGTAATAAAGTTCTTACTAGAAGCCTGTAGCAGCCACGTAAAACTTGCAACAATAAAGTAGAGGATGTCTAACTTGTTTTTGCAGGGCATGTTGTGATGTGATATGGTCAAGACATGATGTGATATACGTTATTGTATGAGATGATCATGTTTCATAAAAGTTATCGGCAACTGGCAGGAGCCATATGGTTGTCGCTTTATTGTATGAAATGCAAACGCCATGTAATTGCTTTACTTTATCACTATGCGTTAGCGATAGTTGTGGAAGCAATAGTTTGCGAGACGACCATGACGCTACTATGGAGATGTAGGTGTCAAGCTAGTGACGATGGAGATCATGACGGTGCTTTGGAGATGGAGATCAAAGGCACAAGATGATGATGGCCATATCATGTCACATATTTTGATTGCATGTGATGTTTATCTTTTATGCATCTTATTTTGCTTAGTATGGCGGTAGCATTATAAGATGATTCCTCACTAAAATTTCAAGGTATAAGTGTTCTCCCTGAGTATGCACCATTACGACAGTTTGTCGTGCTGAGACACCACATGATGATGGGGTGTTATAAGCTCTACATTCACATATAACGGGTGCAAGACTATTTTGCACATGCAGAATACTCGGGTTAACCTTGACGAGCCTAGCATGTACAGACATGGCTTTGGAACACTGGAGACAGAAAGGTCGAACGTGAACATATAGTAGATATGATCAACATAGAGTTGTTCCCCATTGAAAACTACTCCATCTCACGTGATGATCGGACATGGTTTAGTTGATATGGATCATGTGATCATTTAGATGAATCGAGGGATGTCTATCTAAGTGGGAGTTCTTAAGTAATATGATTAATTGAACATAATTTATCATGAAGTTAGTCCTGATAGTTTTTACATATCTATATTGTAGATCAATGGCCCATGCTACCGTTCCCTTGAATTTTAATGCATTCCTAGAGAAAGCTAAGTTGAAAGATGATGGTAGCAACTACATAGACTGGGTTCGGAACTTGAGGATTATCCTCATTGCTGCATAGAAGAATTGTGTCCTTGATGCACCGCTAGGTGACAAGCCCCCTCCCGCTAATGTATACTCTTTGAACGTCTGGAAGACGTGGTCTGATGACTACTTTATAGTTCAGTGTGCCATGCTCTACGGCTTAGAATCAGGACTTCAAAGATGTTTTTAACGTCATGGACCATATGAGATGTTCCAGGAGTTGTAGTTAATATTGCAAGCAAATGCCCTAGTTGAGAGATATGAAGTCTCCAACAAGTTCTATAGCTGCAAGATGGAGAAGAACAATTCTGTCAGTGAACGCATACTCAGAATGTTTGGGTATCATAACCACTTGACTCAGCTGGGAGTTAATCTTCTGGATGATAGTGTTATTGACAGAGTTCTTCAATCATTGCCACCAAGATACAAAGGCTTCATGATGAACTATAATATGCAAGGGATGGATAAGACAATTCCCGAGCTCTTCGCTATGATCAAAGATGCGGAGGTAGAAATCAAGAAAGAACATCAAGTGTTGATGGTTAACAAAACCACTAGTTTCAAGAAAAAGGGCAAGGGAAGGAAGGGGAACTTCAAGAACAATGGCAAGCAAGTTGTCACTCCCAAGAAGAAGGCCAAGTCTGGACCCAAGCCTGAAACTGAGTGTTTCTACTGCGAAGGGACTGGTCACTGGAAGTAGAACTGTCCCAAGTATTTAGCGGATAAGAAGGATGGCAAAGTTAACAAAGGTATATTTGATATACATGTTATTGATGTGTACCTTACTAATGCTCGTAGTAGCGCCTGGGTATTTGATACTAGTTCTGTTGCTCATATTTGCAACTCAAAATAGGGGCTACGGATTAAACGAAGATTGGCTAAGGACGAGGTGACGATGCGAGTCGGGAATGGTTCCAAGGTTGATGTGATCGCCGTCGGCACACTACCTCTACATCTAACTTCGGCATTAGTTTTAGACCTGAATAATTGTTATTTGGTGCCAGCGTTGAGCATGAACATTATATCTGGATCTTGTTTGATGCGAGATGGTTATTCATTTAAATCAGAGAATAATGGTTGTTCTATTTATATGAGTAATATCTTTTATGGTCATGAACGCCTGAAGAGTGGTCTATTATTGTTGAATGTCGATTGTGGTGATACACATATCCATTATATTAATGCCAAAAGATGCAAAGTCAATAATGGTAGTGCAACATATTTGATGGCACTGCCGTTTAGGTCATATTGGTGTAAAGCGCATGAAGAAACTCTGTGCGGATGGACTTCTGTAATCACTTGATTATGAATCATTTGATGCTTGCGAACCATGCCTCATGGGCAAGATGACTAAGAGTCCATTGTTTGAAATGATGGAGCGAGCCACTAACTTATTGAAAATAATACATACCGATGTGGTCGATCCTCGTTGAAGTTTAAAATAGCAAACTTGATAAATCGCCATTGTGGTTTTGATGCGTAGGTAAGAAAGGTTCTTACTAGAAGCACATAGCAGCCACGTAAAACTTGCAACAATAAAGTAGAGGACGTCTAACTTTTTTTCGCAGGGCGTGTTGTGATGTGATATGGTCAAGACATGATGTGATGTACGTTATTGTATGAGATGAACATGTTTTGTAAAAGTTATCGGAAACTGGCAGGAGCCTTATGGTTGTCGCTTTATTCTATGAAATGCAAACGCCATGTAATTGCTTTACTTTGTCACTATGCGTTAGCGATAGTTGTAGAAGCAATAGTTGGCGAGACGACCACGACGCTACTATGGAGATCAAGGTGTCAAGCCAGTGATGATGGAGATCATGACGGTGCTTTGGAGATGGAGATCAAAGACACAAGATGATGATGGCCATATCATGTCACATATTTTTATTGCATGTGATGTTTGTCTTTTATGCATCTTATTTTGCTTAGTATGGCGGTAGCATTATAAGATGATCCCTCACTAAAATTACAAGGTATAAGTGTTCTCCCTGCGTATGCAATGTTGCGACAGTTCATCGTGCTTAAACACCATGTGATGATGGGGTGTGATAAGCTCTACGTTCACATACAAAGTGTGCAAGACAGTTTTGCACATGCAGAATACTCGGGTTAAACTTGACGAGCCTAGCATGTACAGACATGGCCTTGGAACACTGGAGACCGAAAGGTCGAACGTGAATCATATAGTAGATATGATCAACATAGAGATGTTCACCATTGAAAACTACTCCATCTCACGTGATGATCGGACATGGTTTAGTTGATATGGATCACATGATTATTTAGATGAATCGAGGGATGTCTATCTAAGTGGGAGTTCTTAAGTAATATGATTAATTCAACTTAATTTAGCATGAACTTAGTCCTGATAGTTTTTTCATATCTATGTTGTAGATCAATGGCATGTGCTACCGTTCCCTTGAATTTTAATGCATTCCTAGAGAAAGCTAAGTTGAAAGATTATGGTAGCAACTACACGGACTGGGTTCGTAACTTGAGGATTATCCTCATTGCTGCATAGAAGAATTATGTCCTTGATGCACCGCTAGGTGACAAGCCCCCTCCCGCTAATGTAGACTCTTTGAACGTCTGGCAGACGTGGTCTGATGACTACTTTATGGTTCAGTGTGCCATGCTCTACGGCTTAGAATCGGGACTTCAAAGACGTTTTGAGCATCATGGACCATATGAGATGTTCCAGGAGTTGAAGTTAATATTTCAAGCAAATGCCAGAGTTGAGAGATATGAAGTCTCCAACAAGTTCTATAGCCGCAAGATGGAGGAAAACAATTCTGTCAGTGAACGCATACTCAGAATGTCTGGGTATCATAACCACTTGACCCAGTTGGGAGTTAATCTTCCGGATGATAGTGTTATTGACAGAGTTCTTTAATCACTTCCACCAAGCTATAAAGGCTTCATGATGAACTATAGTATGCTAGGGATGGATAAGACAATTCCCGAGCTCTTCGCTATGCTCAAAGCTGCGGAGGTAGAAATCAAGAAAGAGCATCAAGTGTTGATGGTTAACAAGACCACTAGTTTCAATAAAAAGGGCAAGGGAAGGAAGGGGAACTTCAAGAAGAATGGCAAGCAAGTTGTCACTCCCGGGAAGACGCTCAAGTCTGGACCCAAGCCTGAAACTGAGTGTTTCTACTCCAAAAGGATTGGTCACTGGAAGCAGAACTGCCCCAAGTATTTGGCGGATAAGAAGGATGGCAAAGTGAACAAAGGTATATTTGATATACATGATATTGATGTGTACCTTACTAATGCTCGTAGTAGCGCCTGGGTATTTGATACTGGTTCTGTTGCTCATATTTGCAACTCGAAACAGGGGCTACAGATTAAACGAAGATTTGCTAAGGACGTGGTGATGATGCGCGTCGGGAGTGGTTCCAAGGTTGATGTGATCGCCGTCGGCACACTACCTCTATATCTAACTTCGGGATTAGTTTTAGACCTGAATAATTGTTATTTGGTGCCAGCGTTGAGCATGAACATCAGAGAATAATGGTTGTTCTATTTGTATGAGTAATATGTTTTATGGTCATTCACCGTTGAAGAGTGGTCTATTTTTGTTGAATCTCAATCGTGGTGATACACTTATTCATACTATTAATTCCAAAAGATGCAAAGTTGATAATGATAGTTCAACATATTTGTGGCACTGCCGTTTAGGTCATATTGATGTAAAGCACATGAAGAAACTCCATGCGGATGGACTTCTGGAATCACTTGATTATGAATCATTTGATGCTTGCGAACCATGCCTGATGGGCAAGATGACTAACACTCCGTTCTCCAGAACAATGGAGCGAGCCATTAACTTATTAGAAATAATACATACCGATGTGTGCAGTCCGATGAGTGTTCAGGATCGCGATGGGTATCGTTATTTTCTAATCTTCACAGATGATTTGAGCAGATATGGGTATATCTACTTAAAGAAACAAAAGTATGAAACATTTGAAAAGTTCAAAGAATTTCAGAGTGAAGTGGAGAATCATTGTAACAAGAAAATAAAGTTTCTACGATCTGATCGTGTAGGCAAATATTTTGAGTTACAAGTTTGGCCTTCATTTAAAACAATGTGGAATAGTTTCACAACTCACGCCACCTGGAACACCACAATGTAGTGGGGTGTCCGAACATCGTAACCGTACTTTACTGGATATGGTGCGATCTATGATGTCTCTTACCGATTTACCACCATTCTTTTGGAGTTATGCATTAGAGACAGTTGCATTCATGTTAAATAGGGCGCCATCTAAATCCTTTGAGATGGCATCGTATGAACTGTGGTTTGGCAAGAAACCTAAGCTGTCGTTTCCTAAAGTTTGGGGTTGCGATGCTTATGTGAAAAAGCTTCAGCCTGATGTGCCCAACCCAAATCGGAGAAGTGCGTCTTCATAGGATAGCCAAAAGATACTGTTGGGTACACCTTCTATCCCAGATCCGAAGGCAAGATCTTTGTTGCTAAGAATGGATCCTTTCTAGAGAAGGAGTTTCTCTCGAAAGAAGTGAGTGGGAGGAAAGTATAACTTGATGAGGTAGTTGTACCTTATCTCGAATTGGAAAGTTTCTCATCACAGAAAACCGTTACCGTGATGCCTACACCAACTAGTAAGGAAGCTAATGATAATGATCATGAAACTTTGGATCAAGTTACTACCGAACCTCGTAGGTCAACCAGAGCACATTCCGCACCAGTGTGGTACGGTAATCCTGTTTTGGAAGTCATGTTACTAGACCATGACGAACCTACGAACTATGAGGAAGCGATGACGAGGCCAGATTCCGTGAAATGGCTTGAGGCCATGAAATCTAAGATGGGGTCCATGTATGAGAACAAAGTATGGAATTTGGTTGACTTGCCCGATGATCGGCAAGCCATAGAGAATAAATGGATCTTCAAGAAGAAGACTGGCGCTGATGGTAATGTTACTTTCTACAAAGCTTGACTTGTTGCGAAAGGTTTTCAACAAGTTCAAGGGGTTGACTACGATGAGACATTCTCACCGGTAGCGATGCTTAAGTCTGTCCAAATCATGTTAGCAATTGCCACAATTTATGATTATGAAATCCGGCAAATGGACGTCAAAACTGCATTCCTTAATGGATTTCTTGAAGAAGAGTAGTATATGATGCAACCTGAAGGTTTTATCAATCCTAAAGGTGCTAACAAAGTGTGCAAGCTCCAGCGATCCATTTATGGATTGGTGCAAGCATCTCGAAGTTGGCATATACGATTTGATGAGGTGATCACAGCATATGGTTTTATACAGACTTTTGGAGAAGCATGTATTTACAAGAAAATGAGTGGGAGCTCTGTTGCATTTCTAATATTATATGTGGACGACATATTGTTGATTGGAAATGATATAGAGTTTCTCGATAGCATAAAAGGATACTTGAATAAGAGTTTTTCAATGAAAGACCTTGGTGAAGCTTCTTATATATTGGGCATCAAGATCTATAGAGATAGATCAAGATGCTTAATTGGACTTTCACAAAGCACATACCTTGATAAAGTTTTGAAGAAATTCAAATGGATCAGTCAAAGAAAGGGTTCTTGCCTGTGTTACAAGGTGTGAAGTTGAGTCAGACTCAATGCCCGACCACTGCAAAAGATAGAGAGAAAATGAAAGTCATTCCCTATGCCTCACCCATAGGGTCTATCATGTATGCAATGCTGTGTACCAGACCTGATGTGTGCCTTGCTATAAGTCTAGCAGGGAGGTACCAAAGTAATCAAGGAGTGGATCACTAGACAGCGGTCAAGAACATCCCGAAGTACCTGAAAAGGACTAAGGATATGTTTCTCGTTTATGGAGGTGACAAAGAGCTCGTCGTAAATGGTTACGTCGATGCTAGCTTTGACACTGATCTGGAAGACTCTAAGTCACAAACCGGATACGTATTTATATTGAATGGTGGAGCTATCAATTGGTGCAGTTCCAAGCAAACCGTCATGGCGGGATCTACGTGTGAAGCGGAGTACATAGCTGCTTTAGAAGCAGCAAATGAAGGAGTTTGGATGAATGAGTTCATATTTGATCTAGGTGTAATACCTATTGCATCGGGTCCAATGAAAAGAATACGACAGACTTTTTGACTAAGCTTCTTCCATGAGAAAAACATGATCAACACCAAGACTACATGGGTGTTTACATTGTAATCTAGATTATTGACTCTAGTGCAAGTGGGAGACTGAAGGAAATATGTCCTCGAGGCAATAATAAAGTTGTTATTTATATTTCCTTATATCATGATAAATGTTTATTATTCATGCCAGAATTGTATTAACCGGAAACTTGATACCTGTGTGGATACATAGACAAAATACAGTGTCCCTAGTAAGCCTCTACTACACTAGCTCATTAATTAAAGATGGTTAAGTTTCCTAACCATAGACATGTGTTGTCATTTGATGAACGGGATCACATCATTAGGAGAATGATGTGATGGACAAGACCCATCCGTTAGCTTAGCATAATGATCGTTATGTTTTATTGATATTGCTTTCTTCATGATTTATACATATTTCTTTTACTATGAGATTATGCAACTCCCGAATGCCGGAGGAATACCTTGTGTGCTATCAAACGTCACAACGTAACTTGGTGATTATAAAGATGCTCTACAGGTATCTCTGAAGGTGTTTGTTGGGTTGGCATAGATCGAGATTAGGATTTGTCACTCTGAGTATTGGAGAGGTATCTCTGGGCCCTCTCGGTAATGCACATCATAATAAGCCTTGCAAGCAGTGTGACTAATGAGTTAGTTGCGGGATGATGCATCACGGAACGAGTAAAGAGACTTGCCGGTAACGAGATTGAACTAGGTATGAAGATACCAACGATCGAATCTCGGGCAAGTAACATACCGATGACAAAGGGAATAACTTATGTTGTCATTACAATTTGACCGATAAAGATCTTCATAGAATATGTAGGAACCAATATGAGCATCCAGGTTCCGCTGTTGGTTATTGACCGGAGAGGTATCTTGGTCATGTCTACATAGTTCTCGAACCCGTAGGGTCCACACGCTTAATGTTTGATGCAGATTTTGTATTATATGGGTTATGTGATTTGGTGACCGAATGTTGTTCGGAGTCCTGGATGAGATCATGGACATGACGAGGAGTCTCGAAATGGTCGAGAGGTAACACTAGGAAAAGCCCATATGCGATGAAGATTTTTTGTTGCTGTCGGAATAAGAATAAGGCCAAATCCCATTGACATAAGTGGGAGAAGAGGGATTACCCATGCATATTGATATGTATGTTGCATAAGAAAAGAAATTGTAATTTTTACTTCAATTTTTACTTTGGAAGTGTTCCGGGCGTACCGGGTACATATCGGGTCATCAGAAGGGGTTCCAGGCAACCCCAGCAAGCTATATGGGCCTAATGGGCCAAGATAGGGATAGACCCACCCCTAAGGGGCTGGTGCACCCCCCTATAGGCCAAAATAGGAGGAGTAGGAAAGGAGGGAAGGGAGAGGAATGCGGAGGATTCGGCATCCCCCTTTCCTCCCCCCCCCCCCCCCTCTCTTTCCTCCCCCCTCCGATGCATATGGAAGGGGGGAGGCCGACTTGGAGGAGGCGCCCAAATAGGATTAATCCTACTTGGGGCACCCCTTGCAGCCCCTCTCCCTCTCCCACCTATATATATATATATGTAGGGGGGGCGCTAGAACATACAACATTGATTCCTAGCTGCGTGTGGTGCCCCCCTCCAAAGTTTACGCCTCTGGTCATATTGTCGTAGTGCTTAGGCAAAGCTCTGCACAGATCACTTCACCATCACCGTCACCACATCGTCATGCTAACGAAACTCCCTCGACACTTTGCTGGATCAAGAGTTTGAGGGACGTCATCGAGCCGAACGTGTGCAGAACTTGGAGATGTCGTACGTTCGGTGCTTGATCGGTAGGAACGAGAAGAAGTTCGACTACATCAACCGCGTTGTCAAACCCTTCTGCTCTCGGTCTACGAGGGTACATGGACACACTCTCCCCATCTCGTTTCTATGCATCTCATAGATAGATCTTGCATGAGCGTAGGAATTTTTTTGAAATTGCATGCTACGTTCCCCACCATTTACTTCGCGGAAAATCAATACCAAACGGAGTCCAAATTCCACGAAACTGTTTGGAGAATTTTTTCTGCCTAGAAGACACCCAAGAGGCCAACAAAGTGCACCAGAGGAGGCCTGTGGGGCCCACTAGGCACCAGGGCACCCTAGAGGACCCAGGCGTGCCCTGGTGGGTAGTAGGGCCCACTGGAAGCTTCTCCACTTACCTACATCTCTTTAAATACTATTAAATCACCAAAACCCTACGGGAGTCGAGAGAAAACAATTTTTGCCGCTGCAAGTTCCAGAACCGAGATCCAATCTAGAGGCCCTTTCCGGCACCCTGTCGGAGGGGTAAATGATCACGGAGGGGTTCTTCATCATCCTTTTTTCCCCTCTGATGATGCGTGAGTAGTTTACCACAGACCTGCAAATCCGTAGCTAGTAGCTAGTTGGATTCTTTTTTATCTTCAATACAATGTTCTCCTTGATGTTCTTGGAGATCTATTTGATGTAGTGACTTTTTGTGGTGTGCTTGTTGGGATCCGATGAATTGTGGGTTTATGATCAGTTCTATCCACGAATATTATTTGAGTCTTTGCTGAACTCTTTTATGCATGATTTTTATAGCCTCGTATTTCTTCTCCAAAATTTTGGTTTGGTTTGACCAACTAGATTTTTTTTCTTGCCATGGGAAGAGGTGCTTTGTGATGGGTTCGATCTTGCGGTGCTCAATCTCAGTGATAGAAAGAGAAATGACACGCACGTATAGTTTCTATTAAGGATAAAAAGATGGGGTCTAGTCCTACATGAATAGATCTTGTCTACATCATGTCATCATCCTTATTACATTACTCCGTTTTTTCATGAGCTTGATACACTAGATGCATGCTGGATATCTGTAGATGTGTGGAGTAATAGTAGTAGATGCAGAATCGTTTCGTCTACTAATGTTGGACGTGATGCATATATACATGATCATTACCTTGGATATCGTCATGGTTATTTGCTTTTCTTTCAATTCCTAACAGTAATTTTTTTACCCACCGTATGTTATTTTCTCGAGAGAAACCTCTAGTGAGAACTACGGTCCCCGGGTCTATTTTCCTATCATATAAAACAAAAATACCTTGATGTGTTTTTCCTTTATTTATTTTATTTTATGTTTTAGTTAGATCTATTTATCAAATCCCATACAATTTAATATATCTCAATACCGAGGAGGGATTGCAACCCCTCTTACATGTTGGGTTGCAAGTTGTTGTTATTTGTGTGTAGGTGATGTTTACATAGTGTTGCTTGGTTCTACTACTGGATTAATAAACTTGGTTTCATAACTGAGGGAAATACTTATCGTTGTTGTGCTTCTTCATCCTTTCCTCTTCGGGGAAATACCAAAGTAGATACAAGCAATCAGTGCAGTGTCAGCAATGTCAGATGCAAATGACATCCAGAACATGTCAGAGGAGCAGAGTGTTGACTTGAGTGCACGTTCAAGTCCTGAGGGCAGTTTTATGAGGGAGAGAGAAGCTCTCGATACTTTCCAAAGGCAGCCACTAGATCCAAGAAGAAGAATACTTATGATGAAGATGAATATTTTTGTTGCATGAGAGGCAACATCAAAGAAGAAGAAAGTGGTTCTTGCAAAAGAGTATGGCAACGATTGCCTCACCAACATTCCTATGTTCATGATGGGTTTTTACCTCATGAGGACGACATTCATGATAAGCTGAATAAGATCAGATCTTGGTTTTTTGGGCAAAGGAGAATGGCAAACAAAAATGCCACGTGGTCAATTGGGAAAACATTTGTCGACCGAAGGAAGTGGGTGGTTTGGGGGTGATCAACAACAAGATAATGAATTGGTGTTTGATGACAAAATGGGCATTGAAGATTTTAATTTGTCAAGGGGGTTATGGCTAGACATCTTCCGGGCTAAATATTTACAACCAGGGACTGTTGACTTCCGATCCAATATAGTGCTATCTCAGTTTGTGAGGGATATTAAGAAGGTCCAGCCGTTACTCCACCTTGGGACAAAATTTGTAGTGCATGACGACTAAACAACTTGCTTTTGGAAGGATTGCTGGTGGGGTCCACAACCATTTAGTGTAACCTTCCCGCTCTTGTTTGCTATCTCAACCAATCAGGAGGCAAAGGTTGCGGAAATGTGGTGTCAAGGTCGATGGGCCCCGCGGTTCTGCCGACCTCTGGGTCCCGTGGAGGCCTCAGAACGGGAGAAAATGCAGGATAATTTGAATGGGCTCCGTCTCTTTCATGGAAAGGATGAGGTGTGCTGGCATATTTAAGCGTCAGGGAGCTTCTCGACGGGCTCACTCTACAAACAAATCTTCAAAAGCTCGACCCCACGTGACCTAGCGGGATATGGAAAGCTCAGTTACTAGCAAAAATTAAAATCTTCCTTTGACAGGTAGCACATCACAGAATAACCAGTGGGGATCGGGTGCAAAAACAAAGAGGCCCGGGTGATGGCAAATGTATTTGGTGTGAAGAGTATGAGGATCATGACCACATCCTCTTCAGATTTATCATGGCTAGATTCGTGTGGAGCGGCGTTCGCGAGGCAATGGGTTGCTCCTGGAACCCAAGTGGTTTCTCGGATTTATATCGTCTAGCATCTGCCACGATGGGAAGGGATAGAAGGATGGCGTGGGTGGGATTTTGGGCCATCGCATGGGCCCTCTAGATTACCAGAAACAAAGCTTTGATAGAGAGTCTCTTCATTCATAATCTGGCTGACCTCCAATACAAAATGGTGTCTTTCTTGCAGCTATGGAAACTTCTGGCAAGAAACACAGACAGAGGACGGGTGGAGAAGCTCGCAAGCAAGGTGCAAGCAAAGTGCACTAATCTTCGACATGCATCATAGGGAGATCCCGGCCGGCCACCACCCTAGCTACCACGACAGCTTCTGCGTCTTTGCGTAGGTCTTCTCAGACCTAGCTTAGTTCCGCGCTGCATGGTGTGATGTGCCCTGGGCCTTGTATCTCCATACCTTTCCTGCTTTAGACTTGTGTCGTGACGGTTTCGATTGTAAGGGCCTCATTATAAGGCCGGGCAGATGCCTCCTTTCTAAAAAAACAGCAAGCACCAAGCCATCTGCTAGCTCCAAGGAGAGAACAGTTGTGAGGAAGGTTCATGTGTCCAAGAAGGACAAGATCCCCGAGGAGGAGCCATGTAAGAAAAAGAGGGTGAGGATGGAGTCAGTTCAGGTGACCTTCAAACCCTCCTCCATGAGGAGAGATGACAAGCCAAAGGAAGAAGAAGACGAAGAGCCTGTTGCAAATCCACCTCCTGCCAAGCAAGAGAAGCTCATGGCAGATGCCACGAAGAGTGCATCACCCTCCAAGTACAAGCATAAGGCGCATACTTCCAAGGTAATAGGGAAGACAGTTACGAATATCTCTTCTATTGAGAAGAACAAGGCCCTATTTTCTGAAAGAGAAGAGGAAGAAGAGGATGCCCCAGTGCTCATGAAGCTAAGACCCAGATTGCCAGTGCACAATGATGCTCATCCAGTCGCTGAGAACATGAAGAAGAGAAAAGGGCAAAGGTATGAGGAAATGGAGAGAGGTTGACCCCTACTCCATTAGAAGGAGAACTGCAGTTGACTATCACTTCCACACCAAAGATCAACAAGATTTCTGTGAGATGGTTCTGCTTGACAAGAAGCCCATTGTTGATGACATGAAGTGGGTGGACTGGAAGTACATTGATCAACATGAGGACAACTTCCCCCACATTCATGAGTACTTGAAGACCATTGGTGTTGATGCATTCACACAGAAGAAGCTGACTTCATGGAATGATGAAATGACTACGCAATTCTACTTTACAACTCACTTCTATCCCAATGGAAGAATAGCCTGGATGACTGAAGGAGTGAGGTACCAATCTAGTGTGCTTGAGTGGACCATATTGCTTGGTGTGCCCGAGGCTGATGAAAATGACATAGATGTTTAAGCTAAGCCAAAGATGGATCACAACTCCATGGCCAACATGTACACTAAGGTACCGGAGAAATACAAGAAATCTCATAAACTTGGCTCAATCTGTTTCTTGTTAGCCGGACTTGCTACCTCCAACACTATCATGAGGCATACCTTGATGAGAGGATGATTCATGGTCACTTCATCAATTTGCTGAATCACATTGATCAACATGAGAAGATCAAGGTCATGGATCTTATTGTAGAAACTATCAAGAGGACAACTGTTGATCAGAAGAGGTCTTGTGGATTTGCCCCTCATATTCAAGTGTTTATCTAATCCAAGGGTGCAAACAAGAACTTTCTATTAGACTGTGAGCATTTTCCACTTCGGCCAGAGCTTGAGGACAACAACGTCACTATGGATCCTTCACATCCTAATTCATCCACAACTCATGCTAGTGAAGAGGCTGCAAGGGCTTCAGCATCCATTGCTCCCTCAGCTCCATTGCTCAACACCAAGGCTGACTAGATGAATATCTCATTTGAGCTACTCAGAGGATCGAGCGGATCTTGTCTAACCTTGCAGAGAACCATAAGAGCCTTGACAGAATTGTAGAGGCTAAATTTTATGATGTGGATGTCAAGGTGACAGAAGTTTAGTACATAGTTGAGAGTCTCAAGAAGGAAGTGGATGAAGCCAAGGCACGATCTTCGAGTGATGATGAGGACACCCCTGGTGATGGCATTCCTACAAGTACTCAATTTAGGACTATGCCCAGATTGGTTGAAGTACCAGCACCTTCAGACCCGCAGTCTCTACTCCAGCAGCTACACCTTCGGTTGCCCCCTCGGTGTTCCCTGCCGTCTCCACTCTTTCAGCTCAGCAGACATCATTCGAGGCATTTGCAGATGCACTCATATCCACTCCGACATCGATGCACACTGGCGCTCCAGGAGCTTCAGGAGATCAATCCTAGAGACGTTTAGCTCTATAGTTATTTGAAATTTTGGTACTTGTTTCCAAAGGAGGACGATTTGTATAGATCATAGGGCTTCGAGTGAGCTAGTGCTTTGCTTTTTCTCGCTTGGTTTGCTTTGAGTTTTTTCTACAATTTGATTCGTGGTGCTTTGAGATACCTTGGTGTGATGCTTGTATGAGACTACATTATCGTGTGCTTGATCATACCGTACATTAATGTTATGCTTGCTTGGATATTCATTTCATATGCTCTTGTATTGTCATTCGCTTTCTTACTCTTGGTGATGAGTGTCATTTATGTTGCAATCTTATCATTTTGAGCGCTCCACCAAGATGTATGTGACATGGAAGAGTAACCCAAGGAACCTAATCGGTTGTGCATTTGCATTCAAACGCAATTTTTTAATAATGCACAAATTTAGGGGGAGCTCTTGCTTATCACATACTTCTCAAAGCGATGATGCATTTCATTCATTATATTATTTTATCAAAGCTTTGACCTATATGTTGCCATCAATTACCAAAAAGGGGGAGACTGAAAGTGAAACTAATCCCCGTGTGGTTTTGGTAATTAATAACAACATATATGTCATTGATCTAATGAACATTGGTGATACATTTCAGAAAAGATCAATGATTAGCATGGCATGGACTAATGGATGTGGACCCTTCAAAATGTGAAGAACAAAATTTGATTACCCCATACTCTACATTTTTGGTTTAGTGATCCACGATCACATTGAGTCCCTTAGGAAAGCCAATACTATTAAAAAGGGATGAGATATTGTTGATGAGGTTGTTACTCAAAGTGCTCAGTGATATTGCTCCAAAAATCCTCAATCACTTTTCCACAATCACACCTATCCAAACCCTAATCATCATTTCGGTCCCGCTGATACTATCTACCCCAGACCCACCGAGATGATCATTCTACTCCCATAGTCAAAACCCTAACATTTCGGTCTGACCAAATGGGTTCTCAGTCCCACCAAGAAGGCCTTGCCAAGTTTCTGTGATGAAGTTGTTTCGTTTCGGAATCCGTGAGACAAAATGATCATAATTACCGAGAAGCAGCTCTTCCTTAGCCATTGCACTTTGGTCTCACCGAGATGGTATAATCGGTCTCACAAAAAATGCCAACGGTCAAGTCTTTTGTGTTGGGAAACATAGCATGCAATTTCAAAATTTTCCTATGCTCACACAAGATCTATCCAGGAGATGCATAGCAAGGAGAGGCGGAGAGTGTGTCTATGTACCCTCATAGACCGAAAGTGGAAGCGTTTAACAACGTGATTGATGTAGTTGAACTTCTTCTCGTTTCGACCGATCAATCACCGAATGTATGGCACCTCTGAGTTCTACACACGTTCGGCTCGATAACGTCCCTCGAACTCTTGATCCATCAAAGTGTCAAGGGAGAGTTATGTCAACACAATGACGTGGTGATGGTGATGGTGAAGTGATCCGCGCAGGGCTTCGCCTAAGCACTACGTCAATATGACCGGAGGCGTAAACTGTGGAGGGGGGCGCCGCACACGGCTAACAATGTTTTTTCTAGAGGTGCCCTCCCCTCATATATATAGGTTGGAGGGGAGGAGAGGCAGCAAAGGAGGCGCCCCAAGTAGGAGGAATCCTATTTGGGCGCCTCCCTATTCAGCCTCCCCCCTTCCATATTAATCCGGAGGGGAAAGAAAGGAGGAGGGAGGAGAGAAGGAAGGGGAAGGCCAAATCCCTCCCCTTACTTTCTATCTTCCCCTCTTTCCTTCCCCCTTATTTTGGCCTACATGGGGCGCACCAGCCTCCTAGAGGCTGGTCCGTCCCTTTCTTGGCCCATTAGGCCCATGTAGTTGCCGAGGGGATGCCTAGAACCCCTTCCGATGACCCGATATGTACCCGGTACCCCCGGTGTCCGAATATCATCATCCTATATATGCATCTTTACCACTTGACCATTTTGAGACTCCTTGCCATGTTCGTGATCTCATCCGGGACTCCGAACAACATTCGGTCACCAAATCACATAACTCGTATAATACAAAATCGTCATCGAACGTCAAGTGTGCGGACCTTACGGGTTCAAGAACTATGTAGACATGACCGAGACACCTCTCCTGTCAATAACCAATAGCAGAACCTGGATGCTCATATTGGTTCCTACATATTCTACAAAGATCTTTATCAGTCGTACCGCAATCACAACATGTGTAATTCCCTTTGTCATCAGTATGTTACTTGCCCGAGATTCGATCGTCGGTAGCTTCATACCTAGTTCAATATCGTTACTGGCAAGTCTCTTTACTCATTTCGTAAAACGTCATCCTGCAACTAACTCATTAGTCACATTGCTTGCAAGGCTTATCATGATGTGCATTACCGAGAGGGCCCAGAGATACCTCTTCGATACTCGGAGTAACAAATCATAATCTCGATCTATGCTAACCCAACAAACACCTTCGGAGATACCTGTAGAGCATCTCTATAATCACCCAATTACGTTTTGACGTTTGATAGCACACAAGGTATTCCTCCGGTATCCGAGTGTTGCATAATCTCATAGTCAAAGGAATATGTATATGACATGAAGAAAGGTATAGCAATAAAACTGAACACTCAACATGCTAAGCTAACGGATGGGTCATGTCCATCACATCATTATCCTAATGATGTGATTCCGTTCATCAATTGACAACACATGTCTATGGTTAGGAAACTTAACCATCTTTGATTAACGAGCTACTCTAGTAGAGGCTTACTAGGGACACGATGTTTTGTCCATGTATTCACACATGTATAAAGTTTCCGGTTAATACAATTCTGGCATGAATAATAAACATTTATCATGATATAAGGAAATATAAAATAACAACTTTATTATTGCCTCTAGGGCATATTTCCTTCAGTATCCCACTTGCACTAGAATCAATAATCTAGTTCACATCGTCATGTGTTTTAACACCAATAGTTCACATCTTTATGTGATTAGTCCACATCGCCATGTGACTAACACCCAAAGGGTTTACTAGAGTCAATAATCTAGTTCACATCGCTATGTAATTAACACCCAAAGAGTACTAAGGTGTGATCATGTTTTGCTTGTGAGAGAAGTTTAGTCAACGGGTCTGCCACATTCAGAGCCGTATGTATTTTGCAAATTTTCTATGTTTACAATGCTCTGCATGGAGCTACTCTAGCTAATTGCTCCCACTTCCAATATGTATCCAGATTGAGACTCGGAGTCATCCAAATTGGTGTAAAAGCTTGCATTGACGTAACTCTTTACGACGAACTCTTTATCACCTCCATAACAGAGAAATATTTCCTTAGTCCTCTTAGGTAACTAAGGATAACTTTCACCGCTGTCCAGTGATCCACTCCTGGATCACTATCGTACCACGTTACCAAACTCATGGCAAGGTACACAATAGGTCTGGTACACAACATAGCATACTTTATAGAACCTATGGCTGACGCATAGGGAATGACTTTCATTCTCTTTATATTTTCTACCGTGGTCAGGTTTTGAGTCTTACTCAACTTTATACCTTGCAATACAGGCAAGAACTCCTTCTTTGACTGTTCCATTTTGAACTACTTCAAAATCTTGTTAAGGTATGTACTCATTGAAAAATCTTATCAAGTGTCTTGATCTATGTCTATACATCTTGATGCCCAATTTGTAAGTAGCTTCACCAAGGTCTTTCTTTGAAAACTCGTTTCAAACACTCCTTTATGCTTTCCAGAAAATTCTACATCATTTCTGATCAACAATATGTCATTCACATATACTTATTAGAAAGGTTGTAGTGCTCCCACTCACTTTATTGTATATACAGGCTTCACCACAAGTCTGTATAAAACTATATGCTTTGATCAACTCATCAAAGCGTATATTAAACTCTGAGATGCTTGCACCAGTACATAAATGGATCGCTAGAGCTTGCACACTTTGTTAGCACCTAAAGGATCCAAAAAACCTTCTGGTTGCATCATATACAACTCTTCTTTGAGAAATCCATTAAGGATTGCAGTTTTGATGTCCTTTTGCTAGATTTCAATCATAAAATGTAGCAATTGCTAACATGATTCGGACAGACTTAAGCATCGCTATGGGTGAGAAGGTCTAATCTTAGTCAACTCTTTGAACTTGTCGAAAACCTTCAGCGACAAGTCGAGCTTTGTAGATAGTAACATTACCATCAACATCAGTCTTCTTCTTGAAGATCCATTTATTCTCTATGGCTCGCCGATCATTGGGCAAGTCAACTAAAGTCCATATTTTGTTCTCATACATGGATCCTATCTCAGATTTCATGGCCTCAAACCATTTTGCAGAATCTAGGCTCACAATCGCTTCCTCATAGTTCGTAGGTTCGTCATGGTCTAGTAACATGACTTCTAGAATAGGATTACTATACCACTCTAGTGCGGAACATGCTTCGATTGACCTATGAGGTTTGGTAGTAACTTGATCTGAAGTTTCATGATCATTATTATTATCTTCCTCTCTAGTTGGTGTAGGCATCACAGGAACAATTTTCTATGATAAGCTATTTTCCAATTTGAGAGAAGGTACAATTACCTTATCAAGTTCTACTTTCCTCCCACTCACTTCTTTCAAGAGAAAACTCCTTCTTTAGAAAGGATCAATTCTTAGCAACCAAGATCTTGCCTTCGGATCTGTGATAGGAGGTGTACCCAATAGTTTGTTTTGGGTGTCCTATGAAGATGCACTTCTCCGATTTGGGTTCGAGCTTATCAGGCTGAAGCTTTTTCACATAAGCATCACAAACCGAACCATAAAGAAACGACAGATAAGGTTTCTTGCCAAACCATAGTTCATATGGTGTAGTCTCAACGGATTTAGATGGTGCCCTATTTAACGTGAATGCAGCTGTCTCTAATGCATAACCCCAAAACGATAGTAGTAAATTGGTAAGAGACATCATAGATCGCACCATATCTAATAAAGTACGGTTACGATGTTCGGACACACCATTACGCTATGGTGTTCCAGGTGGTGTGAGTTGTGAAACTATTCCACATTGTTTTAAATGAAGACCAAACTTGTAACTCAAATATTCGCCTCCGCGATAAGATCATAGAAACTTTATTTTCTTGTTACGATGATTCTCCACTTCATTCTGATATTCTTTCAACTTTTCAAATGTTTCAGACTTGTGTTTCATTAAGTAGATATACCCATATCTGCTCAAATCATCTGTGAAGGTCAGAAAATAACGATACCCCCATGTGCCTCAATACTCATTGGACCGCATACATCGGTATTATTTCGAGTAAGTCATTGGCTCACTCCATTGTTCTGGAGAACGAAGTTTTAGTCATCTTGCCCATGAGGCATGGTTCGCAAGTATCAAATGATTCATAATCTAATGATTCCAAAAGTCCATCTGCATGGAGTTTCTTCATGCGATTTACACCAATATTGAGGAAATATGTCCTAGAGGCAATAATGAAGTTGTTATTTATATTTCCTTATATCACGGTAAATGTTTATTATTCATGCTAGAATTGTATTAATCGGAAACTTGATACATGTGTGGATACATAGACAAAACACAGTGTCCCTAGTAAGCCTCTACTAGACTACAATCAACGATGGTTAAGTTTCCTAACCATAGACATGTGTTGTCATTTGATGAATGGGATCACATAATTAGGAGAATGATGTGATGGACAAGACCCATCCCTTAGCTTAGCATAATGATCGTTAAGTTTTACTGGTATTGCTTTCTTCATGGCATATACATATTCCTTTGACTATGAGATTATGCAACTCCCGGATACCGGAAGAATACCTTGTGTGCTATCAAACATCACAACATAACTGGGTGATTATAAAGATGCTCTACAGGTATCTCTGAAGGTGTTTGTTGGGTTGGCATAGATCGAGATTAGGATTTGTCACTCCGAGTATCCGAGAGGTATCTCTAGGCCCTCTCGGTAATGCACATCATAATAAGCCTTGCAAGCAATGTGACTAATGAGTTAGTTGCGGGATGATGTATTATGGAATGAGTAAAGAGACTTGTCGGTAACGAGATTGAACTAGGTATGAAGATACCGACGATTGAATCTCGGGCAAGTAACATACCGATGACAAAGGGAATAACGTATGTTGTCATTGCGGTACGACCGATAAAGATCTTCATAGAATATGTAGGAACCAATATGAACATCCAGGTTCCGCTATTGGTTATTGACTGGAGAGGTTTCTTGGTCATGTCTACATAGTTCTCGAACACGTATGGTCCGCACGCTTAATGTTCGATGAAGATTTTGTATTATATGGGTTATGTGATTTGGTGACCGAATGTTATTCGGAGTCCCAGATGAGATCACGGACATGACGAGGAGTCTCTAAATGGTCGTGAGGTAAAGATTCATATATAGGACGATAGTATTCGGACATCGGAAGTGTTCTGAGGGTACCAGGTATGTATCGGGTCACTGGAAGGGGATCCAGGCATCCCCCCGGCAACTACATGGGCCTAATGGACCAACAAGGGGACAGACTCCCATAGGGTGCTGGTGCGCCCCATGTAGGCCAAAATAAGGGGGAAGGAAAGAGGGGAAGAGAGAAAGGAAGGGGAGGGATTCGGCCTCCCTTTTCCTTCTCTCCTCCCTCCTCCTACTTGGGGTGCCCCTTTGTATGAATATGAAAGGGAGGGGGCAAATTGGGGGGGGGGGCAAAGGGGCACCCCAAGTAGGAGGAGGGAGGAGAGAAGGAAGGGAAGGCCGAATCCCTCCCCTTCCTTTCTCTCTTCCCCTCTTTCCTTCCCCCTTATTTCGGTCTACATGGGGCGCACCAGGGGCTGGTCTGTCCCCTTCTTGGCCCATTAGGCCCATGTAGGTTCCGAGGGGATGCCCGAAACCCCTTCTGGTGATCCAATATGTACCCGATACCTCCAGAACACTTCTGGTGTCCGAATATCATCGTCATGTATAGGAATCTTTACCTCTAGACCATTTCGAGACTCCTCATCATTTCCGTGATCTCATCCGGGACTCTGAACAACATTCGGTCACCAAATCACATAACTCATATAATACAAAATCGTCATCGAACATTAAGCGTGCGGACCCTACGGGTTAGAGAACTATGTAGACATGACCGACACACCTCTCGGGTCAATAACAAATAGCAGAACCTGGATGCTCAGATTGGTTCCTACATATTCTATGAATATCTTTATCGGTCGTACCGCAATGACAACATACGTAATTCCCTTTGTCATCGGTATGTTACCTGCCCGAGATTCGATCGTCAGTATCTTCATACCTATTTCAATCTTGTTACTGGCAAGTCTCTATACTCGTTCCATAATACATCATCCTGCAACTAACTCATTAGTCACATTGCTTGCAAGGCTTATCATGATGTGCATTACCGAGAGGGCCTAGAGATACCTCTCTGATACTCGGAGTGACAAATCCTAATCTCGATCTATGCCAACCCAACAAACACCTTCGGAGATACCTGTAGAGCATCTTTATAATCACCCAGTTACGTTGTGACATCTGATAGCACACAAGGTATTCCTCCGGTATCCAGGAGTTGCATAATCTCATAGTAAAAGGAATATGTATATGACATGAAGAAAGCTATAGCAATAAAACTGAACGATCAACATGCTAAACTAACTTATGGGTCATCTCCATCACATCATTCTCCTAATGATGTGACATCAAATGAAAACACATGTCTATGGTTAGGAAACTTAACCATCTTTTATTAATGAGCTAATCTAGTAGAGGCTTACCAGGGACACGGTTGTTTGTCTATGTATTTACACATGTATCAAGTTTCCGGTTAATACAATTCTAGCATGAACAATAAACATTTATCATGATATAGGGAAATATAAAATAACAACTTTATTATTGCCTCTAGGGCATATTTCCTTCATT
Source organism: Triticum timopheevii (assembly GCA_963921465.1). Classification (NCBI taxonomy): domain Eukaryota; kingdom Viridiplantae; phylum Streptophyta; class Magnoliopsida; order Poales; family Poaceae; genus Triticum; species Triticum timopheevii. Next base: position 242,988,375 of record OY997270.1, read on the forward strand.
TTGCACTAGTCTATCTCATCGAGATTTTCATATCGGTGCCACCGAGTTGGGTCAAAGACTTATAACGGTTGGATTTTTGTTGTTTCCTATTTATACCCCTCCACCACCACTCACTCTCAAAGGAGATCCATCAGAATGGAACACAATTTCCACCATTCATTTTCTGTAAGAGAACCACATGCTCATGGGTTGACATCCAGATATTCCATTCCTACCATTGAACCTTGATTTCTAGCCTCCTCAAGTTGCTTTCCACTTTAATCCTTCTCCTACCCAAGCCAAATCTGTGAGAGAGGTGGAGTGTTGAGGAGACTATCATTTGAAGCACAAGAGCAAGGAGGTCATCACCAACACAACATCTGTTACCTTTTATGGAGTGGTGTCTCCTAGATTGGTTTGGTGTCACTTGGGAGCCCCCAAGATCATGTGGAGTTGAACCAAGGAGTTTGTAAGGGCAAGGAGATCTCCTACTTCGTGAAGATCTACCCGAGTGAGGCTAGTCCTTGTTGGACGAAAGTCATGGTCAAATAGAAAAGCTTGCTTCTTCGTGGACCCTTCATGGGAGGAGCCCTCTATGTACTCGCGCAATCGTTACCCTCCATGAGTTGAAGTCTCCATCAACTTGGATGTACGATAGCACCACCTATCGGAACCACGCCAAAATCATCGTGTCTTCATTGCGTTTAAAATCTCCAAACCCCTCCTTCACTTACATGTGCAATGCTTTACTTTCCGCTGCTACACTCTTAGAATTGCATGTGTAGGGTGATACTTGACTTGCTAGAATTGCTAAAATCTACCTACAACTAAAATTAGGAAAAGGTTAGGTTTTATTTGGTCAAGTAGTCTAATCACCCCCCTCTAGACATACTTTCAACAGATGTCTTCAAGGTAAATATGAATGTTCACCCAATCTTGTTCTTCAAGACAGGCTTTCTATAGGCTCAATTCTAACATGACCAATCTTTGGATAACTCCTTGAATAATACCTTGGTCAACACATAATTGTCTTCTTTTCACCTTGAAACCAACATATGGTGTTCAAGCATTGCCTATGGACAACCTTAAAGTATAACTCAAAGCAACCATTAGTCCATAGGGATTTTCATTAATTACCTAAACCAAACATAGGGGCACCATGCTCTTTCAATACCTGATGTGAAGATTCTTGAGAAAAAGAGCTCCTTCGGCATGTTACTTTCAAGCATCAACGTTTCATCACATAATACATCCCCTGAACAATGCATCCGAGAGCTAACAAGCAAATATTACAACACAAGAGTCAGACGCAAAAGTGGATATTGACACATTTAAAGAAGGTATGAATGTAACACTTGGTGCATAGAAGAAACAAGTTGAAGACCTCAAAAGGAAGCAACAACAAGAAATATAAATTGTCAAGATGGACCAGGATAGAAAAATTTGAGCGCTTTAAAAAAAAGCAATAAGAAATGGAGGTAACTATTAGTCATATCTTAAGGAAGCCATCCGAGTCTTCCTAGGAGACTGTATCACAACCCACCAATTGCTGATGGTGCATTATTTTTTGTCATGATACTTTCTCACATGTATTAATTGTTATCCTTGACAATATGTCATTTCGATGCTCATTTAATATGAGGATCAGTGTTGTGAAAAATGTCAAGTCTCATTGTTAATATAAGTTGTGATGGCAATGTTTAATTTCAATATTTTTGTAATTTAAATTCAAATTTGCCAACAAAATAAAATCATCCACAATTTGATGCTATCTAGAACATGCGACGGTACTGGTGATGGAAATTAAAGTCGTCACCAGAGTTGTGACCCTGATACGTCTCCATCGTATCTATAATTTTTGATTCTTTCACGCCAATATTCTACAGCTTTCATATACTTTTGGCAACATTTTATATTGTTTTTGGGACTAACATATTGATCCAGTGCCCAGTGCCAATTCCTATTTTATTATTTCACAAAAAATACATATCAAAGGCAGTCCAAATGCGATAAAATTTATGGATATTTATTTTGGAACAATGTGATATTTTGGAAGAAGAATCAACGCAAGGCGGTGCCCGAGGTGGCCACAAGGCAACAGGGCGTGACCTGGGGGGGGGGGGGGGGTAGGGCACGCCGTGTTGCCTTGTGACTCCCTCGTAAGTCAGTGGGAGTCCTTCGGCCACAAGGTATATCGAGAGAAAAAAATTGTGTTAAAATTTCGGACCGATTAGAGTTACGGATCTCCAAGGTGGCCACAAGGCAACAGGGCGTGACCTGGGGCGTAGGGCAAGCCGTGTTGCCTTGTGACTCCCTCATAAGTCGGTTGGAGTCCTTCTTCGTCCGCAAGGAAGCTTATGTCGAGAGAAAAAAATCGTGTTCAAATTTCAGACCGATCACAGTTACGGATCTCCGGATATTTGACAAACAGTTTTTGGCTACAAACAGGGACGTGAAACAGAAGAGAAACAAAGAGAGGTCCAATCTCGGGGGGGCTCCTGCCCTCCGGGAGCCATGGTGGACGATGACCAGAGAGTAAACCCTCCTCCTATCTAGGAGGGAGGCCAAGCAAGAAGAAGAAGGAGGGGGGTCTCTGCCCATCTATGCAGTTGTGTAAACCTCTTCTCCCCGTTGAATCTCTACTTAAATATGGTGCTTAATGCTATATATCATCATCCAATGATGTGTGGCAATCCTATGATGTTTGAGTATATTATTTTCATCATACGGGTTAATTGTGGTACGGTGTTATTGATATGAGTTTTATGTTGATATGGTGTTGTCCTACGGTGCCCTCCGTGTAGTGCAAGTGTGTGGGATTACCATTGTAGGGTTTGCAATACGTTCATGATTTGCTTATAGTGGTTTGTGGGAGTGACAAAAGCTTAAACTCGAGTAAGGGGGTTGTTGCGTATGAGAGTAAACATGACTTGTTACTTAATGCTATGGTTGGGTTTTACCTTAATGATCTTTAGTAGTTGTGGATGCTTGCTAGAGTTCCAATCATAAGTGCATATGATCCAAGCATGGAAAGTGTGTTAGCGTATGCCTCTCCCTCATTGCATATGATAAGTATCTATCGTGTTATATTCAATTGCATATCGACAATCATTCTCTTCATTGTGCAAAAAGCTTTCTACTAAACAACTAACATTTATTATCTTGCAAATTACTCCTAGTTTTATTCTTGCTATGTAATTCTAGTTTTATTCTTACAAATGTATCCTCTTACGTACACCTACAAAGTAATTTTATTCTTCTTTTAGGTCAAGCGAACATTGCCTGTGCGTAGAGTTGTATCGGTGGTCGATAGAACTTGAAGAGAATATAATTTCTACCTTTAGCTCCTTGTTGGGTTTGATAGTCTAACTTATCGGAAAAGGCTACAAACTATCCCCTATACTTGTGGGTTATCAGACCCCACTTGCAAGGACCCACGCCAACAATGTCCGGACCCACATGTAAGCAGCCATGCCAGCACCCGTCCGTACCATGTAGGCAGCCACATCAACATCTTCTAGCTTGTCTGCCAGCTTTGTTGACCATTCAAAACTAACTAATGAATTATTACTAATGGTCACCGTCAGTGGTAAAACCTATGCTAGATCCACATGGAAGCTGCCAAGTTAGCAATTGATGGCCCCATTTTCTCAAATTATTTGGCCAGTCAAACCCATAAACCGATTGCTAGTGATGAATTATCGTCACCAAAAATGATCTATGTGAAAGATCGACCTATCATAGGTGACATTTTTGGCCAGCATAAAAAATGGCCTTTAGTGATAGAATTGGGTTCATTATCGAAGACGCGATCTTACGTGATGGGAAACGTGGTACTATCAAGAATTTACTTCTTGGGACGGCGCTTGAGTAAAAGAGCGGGCGACGGCCAAAATATGTCACAAGACTATATTTGGTGACGAAAATTGGTTTTACATGACACAAGTGAAATGTCACAAAATAGCGCATGTTTTGTAGTGACCTCCGATACGTCTCCAACATATCTATAATTTTTTATTGTTCCATGCTATTATATTACCTGTTTGGATGTTTATGGGCTTTACTAAGCACTTCTATATTATTTTTGGGACTAACCTATTAACCGGAGGCCCAACCCAAATTGTTGTTTTTTTGCCTATTTTAGTGTTTCGCAGAAAAGGAATATCGAATGGAGTCCAAATGGAATGAAACCTTCGGGAGAGTTATTTTTGGAAGAAACGCAATCCAGGAGACTTGGAGGGCACATCGAGAAGTAAACGAGGCGGCCACGAGGCAGGAGGGTGCGCTCCCCACCCTCGTGGGCCCCTCATGGCTCCCCTGACCAACTTCCTTCGCCTATATATACTCTTATACCCTGAAAACATCCATGAGCACCACGAAACCCGATTTCCACCGCCGCAACCTTCTGTACGCGTGAGATCGCATCTTGGAACCTTTTCCGGCGCTCTGCCGGAGGGGGAATCAATCACGGAGGGCTTCTACATCAACGCCATAGCCTCTCCGATGAAGTGTGAGTAGTTTACCACAGACCTTCGGGTCCATAGTTATTAGCTAGATGTCTTCTTCTCTCTCTTTGAATCTCAATACAAAGTTCTCCTCGATCTTCTTGGAGATCTATTCGATGTAACTCTTTTTGCGGTGTGTTTGTCGAGATCTGATGAATTGTGGGTTTATGATCAAGTTTATCTATGAGAAATATTTGAATCTCCTCTGAATTCTTTTATGTATGATTGGTTACCTTAGCAAGTCTCTTTGAATTATCAGTTTGGTTTGGCCTACTACATTGATCTTTCTTGCAATGGGAGAAGTGCTTAGCTTTGGGTTCAATCTTGCGGTGTTCTTTCCCAGTGATAGCAGGGGCAGCAAGGCATGTATTGTATTGTTGCCATCGAGGAAAGATGGGGTTTATATCATATTGCTTCATTTTATCCCTCTACATCATGTCATCTTGCCTAATGTGTTACTCTGTTCTTATGAACTTAATACTCTAGATGCATGCTGGATAGCGGTCGATGTGTGGAGTAATAGTAGTAGATGCAGAATCGTTTTGATCTACTTGTCGCGGAAGTGATGCCTATATACATGATCATGCCTAAATATTCTCATAATTATGCACTTTTCTATCAATTGCTCGACAGTAATTTGTTCACCCACCATAATACTTATGCTATCTTGAGAGAAGCCACTAGTGAAACCTATGGCCCCCGGGTCTATTTTCCATCATATAATTTTCCGATCTACTTTATTTTGCAATCTTTACTTTTCAATCTATATCATAAAAATACCAAAAATATTTATCTTATTATTATATCTACCAGATCTCACTTTTGCAAGTGGCCATGAAGGGATTGACAACCCCTTTATGGCGTTGGTTGCAAGGTTCTGGATTGTTTGTGTAGGTACGAGGGACTTGCGTGTAGCCTCCTATTGGATTGATACCCTGGTTCTTAAAAACTGAGGGAAATATGTACCTATTTTGCTGCATCACCATTTCCTCTTCAAGGGAAAACCAACGCAGTGCTCAAGAGGTAGCAAGAAGGATTTCTCGCGCCGGTGCCGGGGAGGTCTTCGCACAAGTCAAGACATACCAAGTACCCATCACAAACTCTTTTCCCTCACATTACATTATTTTCCATTTGCCTCTCGTTTCCTCTCACCACTTCACCCTTGCCGTTTTATTCGCCCTCTCTTTCCCGTTTGCCTCTTTTTCGCTTGCCTCTTGTGTGCTTGTGTGTTGGATTGCTTGTCACGATGGCTCAAGATAATACTAAATTGTGTGACTTTTCCAATACCAACAATAATTACTTCCTTAGCACTCCGATTGCTCCTCTTACCGATGTTGAATCTTGTGAAATTAATGTTGCTTTGTTGAATCTTGTCATGAAAGATCAATTCTTCGGCCTTCCCAGTGAAGATGCCGCTACTCATCTAAAAAACTTTGTTGATTTGTGTGATATGCAAAAGAAGAAAGACATGGATAATGATATTGTTAAAATGAAGTTACTTCCGTTTTCGCTTAGAGATCATGCTAAAACTTGGTTTTCGTCTTTGCCTAAAAATATTATTGATTCGTGGAATAAATGGAAAGATGCTTTTATCTCTAAGTATTTTCCTCCGTCTAAGATCATATCTTTTAGAAACGATATTATGAATTTTAAGCAACTTGATCATGAACATGTTGCACAATCTTGGGAGAGGATGAAATTAATGATTCACAATTGCCCTACACATGGATTAAATTTATGGATGATCATACAAAAAATTTATGCCGGATTGAATTTTGCTTCTAGAAATCTTTTAGATTCGACTGCAGGAGGCACTTTTATGGAAATCACTTTAGGAGAAGCTACTAAACTCCTAGATAATATTATGGTTAATTATTCTCAATGGCACACCGAAAGATCAACTAGTAAAAAGGTTCATGCGATAGAAGAGATTAATGTTTTGAGTGGAAAGATGGATGAACTTATGAAATTGTTTGCTAATAGGAGTGCTCCTATTGATCCTAATGATATGCCTTTGTATACTTTGATTGAGAATAATAATGAATCTATGGATGTGAATTTTGTTGGTAGGAATAATTTTGGTAACAATGCTTATAGAGGAAACTTTAATCCTAGGCCGTTTGCTAGTAATTTCTCTAATAATTATGGTAATACTACAACAACTCTTGTGGAAATTTTAATAAGATTCCCTCTGATTTTGAGATTAGTGTTAAAGAATTTATGATCTCTCAAAAGAATTTCAATGCTTTGCTTGAAGAAAAATTGCCTAAGATTGATGAGTTGGCTAGGAACATGGATAGAATTTCTCTTGATGTTGATTCTTTGAAACTTAGATCTATTCCACCTGAGCATGATATCAATGAGTCTCTCAAAGCCATGAGAATTTCCATTGATGAGTGCAAAGAATGAACCACTAGGATGCGTGCTAAGAACGGTTGCTTTGTAAAGGCGTGTTCTTCTAGTTTTCATGATAATAATGATGAAGATCTAAAAGTTATTGATGTGTCGCCTATTAAATCTTTGTTTGGCCATATGAATCTTGATAATGATGGGACTGGAGATGAGTCAACTTTAGTTAAAAGGAGTCTCAATAATTCGGAGTTTTTAGATCTTGATGCAAAAATTGGTAAAAGTGGGATTGGAGAGTTCAAAACTTTACATAGCAATGAACCCACTATTTTGGATTTCAAGGAATTTAATTATGATAATTGTTCTTTAATAGATTGAATTTCCTTGTTGCAATCTATGTTAAATTCTCCTCATGCTTATAGTCAAAATAAAGCTTTTACTAAACATATCGTTGATGCTTTGATGCAATCTTATGAAGAAAAACTTGAATTAGAAGTTTCTATCCCTAGAAAACATTATGATGAGTGGGAACCTATTATTTGAATTAAAATTAAAGATCATGAATGCTATGCTTTGTGTGATTTGGGTGGAAGTGTTTCCCCGATTCCAAAAACTTTGTGTGATGTGTTAGGTTTCCCTGAATTTGATGATTGCTCTTTAAACTTGCACCTTGCGGATTCCACCATTAAGAAACCTATGGGAAGGATTAATGATGTTCTTATTGTTTCAAATAGGAATTATGTACCCGTATATTTTATCGTTCTTGATATAGATTGCAATCTTTTATGTCCTATTATTCTTGGTAGACCTTTCCTTAGAACGATTGGTGCAATTATTGATATGAAGGAAGGAAATATTAGATTCCAATTTACAATAAGTGTTGGAGATATAACTATTTGTGTAAGCCGCCCAGGAGGGGCCGGATTACGCAAAGAAGACTCACCAGAGAGAAGCCCAAGACCAAGCATGAAGATGGCGATTCAATAAAGGGTTTAAGGCCCACAGGCGACTTAAGGCCCGTTGTAGTAAACCGCCATAATGGCATGACTTGTATCATAAGGTAGATTTAACTAGTCACCGAGCCGGACACTGTTTATAAGCCGGCCGGGACTCTGTAAGCCGCAGGGCGTCAACCCGTGTATATAAGGGGACGACCTGCTGGTGGCTTAGGGCAAGAAACAACTCATCGAGAGCCGGGCATAGCGTATCTCGCTCCCCGGTCATCGAAACATCAATACCAACCCAACTAGACGTAGGCCTTACCTTCACTGTAAGGGGCCGAACTAGTATAAACCTCTTGTGTCCTTTGTCCCGATTAACCCCTTCAAGCTTCCTAGTTGCGATGGCTCCACAACTAAGTCCTTTCACGAGGACATCTGACGTGACAATTCCACGACAGTTGGCGCCCACCGTGGGGCCAGCGCACGGTGGATTTGAGTTCTTGAAGGGCAACTTCAAAGGGCTCAAGGGATACGTAGTGGGCCGGATGACCAAGAGTCGTCGCGGCAAGATCTACATCGACAACGAAGGCTGGGGTCACGACGCCGGCTCAATTGAGTACGGGTACCGTGTCCCCTTCGGCGGAATCCACGTCTTCATCAGCCGGATCGCTGAGCCGGGCCCTGAGCTGGACAACTACACCGACCTCGTCAAGACGTCTCGGCGTGCGAGGAAGACGCGGATTCAACCTGTCATGAAGCGTGCCTTCGTGGGCTGCATCCACGGAGAGGAACTCTCTGAAGGATCTGGAGATGGTGGTGAGACGACCATCCTCTTAGACGATGATTCATCCGCCGGCCCAACAGATTCGTTGTACCAAGTGCAAGACGGCGTGCTCGGGGGCTGTTCCGATGGCATCAGTATTCCGGACCCCTATGAGTCGCCAAGATGGGCAGGAGTCTTTATGGCTGGGACTCAGCCCGGCTCAAGCTCTACGGCTGCTGCAGCAATAACGTCCGGAGTAGGAGCAACCAGGGCAGGTGGCCCCGTGCGCCCACCGGCTCAGGTGCTGATAGATCTCATGGACAAGCTTACGACCCTGTTAACTTCAAAGGTTGTTCCCGCGAATAAAGATGAGCATGACGCGGAGGTGGCACGGGTGCGTGAGGAAATAGCTCAGGCCAAGGAGGCCTTGGCAGCTGAGGACACTAGGTTAGCCACAAAACGGGCGGCTCTAGATGCCCATGCGCAGCTGCTATAGTCAGAAGCTTACCAGCTCACGATGAGCTTAAAAGCGTCCAATGAGGTGATGAGGAGGAGACATCAGAATACCCAATCTCGTTTACCTCTGAATTACAACCCTCGGATTCTTTTTGCTACACCCGGAGCCGGACCAAGTAACCCGCCAGAGACGAATCAGTTCATGACAGCCAGAACAGGAGGGCCGGCTCAACCTCGGGAGATGGTACCTCCTCATGTGAGCATGGCACCGCCGCGTTATGTGCCGATACCACCGGGTCACTTTTCTAACCCCATGGAGAACTTAATCGCGGCTTCGGCATGTTTGGCGGCTCTTCCCGTGGACGGTGATGACCCGACACTAGTGGAGACTCGGAGGGTCAGAGAACTTCTCCAGGCGGCTTTAGCTCAGCAAGAGAACTATTCTTACAGCCGAGACAGAATTCATTCAACTCCTCCGCCTTGGCTAGCACCGCCTCGTCAGAACCGAAGCCCAAGTTATAGCAGGCACATGGAGTCTGAAGCTTTGTCAAGCAACGCCAAACGCCGTAACCAGCCTGGTGGCTATAACCCGGTGCAAGACCTAGTACGTCAGGAGAACGAGCGGGCGGCTCAGCTAGTGGCTCAACAGACGACACATCAAGATTTTCCAGAGTATCCAACGACTTCCGTTGAGGCGGGAGTAGCCACTAGAACCGGCGGTGTTCCTTGTCTGGTACCGGCTTTGCATAATGTGCGTTTACCCAAGGACTTCAAGGGACCTCGAAAGGTGCCGAATTACATAGCCGACTTGCAGCCCGGAGCTTGGATCGAATGTTATGAGATGGCTATGGAGTTATTGGAAGTCAGCGACGCGGCGATGGCTAAGTACTTCACCATGATATTAGATGGAACAGCCCGGTCCTGGTTGAAGGGTTTGCCACCCAATTCCATTGGTTCATGGGCAGAACTGAAAGCCCGTTTCATCCAGAACTTCAAAGACACCTGTAAGAAGTCTATGTCAATTATGGACTTGACAAATTGTAAACAGCAGGAAGGTGAATCTACGACTCATTGGGTACGCCAGGTCAAGGAGATAATACATTCATCTGACAAGATGGATGCCGGCTCTGCAGTCCTCATGTTAGAGAAGAATTGCCGTTTTGAGCCGCTGAGGCAGAAATTGGGGCGCCTTAAGCGTGATTGCAATGATATGGGTACGCTGATGGCGGCTTTAGTCAAATATGCCGATTCTGATAGTACCAAGGATCCTACGTCTGATGAGGAAAAGACAGGGAAGGGAAAGAAGAACGGCAATAGAAAGGGTCAGCAGCATAACCGGATGAATCAAGGAGGCAATAAGCGTAAGGCGGATGGTAATCCGGAGTTTGTGGCCAATGCCAATGCGCAAGGTAACAATCTGAGACGTAAGGGTAAGCCTCCTCGATCCGGCGGGTCAGGCCCATCTCTTGAGCAGCTAATCAATGAGCCCTGCCCGAGACATGGCACTAGAGAGCGGCCCGCCACACACCTATGGAAAGATTGCGCGATCATGAAAGCATTTAAGAATTCCAACACCTTTGATGGCAATAATGGGTCTGGTGGCAGCTCAGGGGCTGGCGGCTTTCATGGCCCGGGTGGTGGTTCATGTTCCGGCTTTCAGGGACGTCAAGGCGGTTATAATCAACAGCAGCCGGGTCAAGGAGAGCAGCAGCAGCAGCAGTCGGGTTATCAAAGCAATCCGAAGCAGTTGAATGCTGGGCAGTACCATGTGTTTACCACTAGCTTATGCAAACGCGACCAGAAGGTTCATAAGAGGGCCGTAAATTCTGTTGAACTGGCAGTCCCTCATTACTTAAGGTGGTCAGAATAGCCCATTGTATGGAGCAGAGAAGATCACCCTCCGCGGGTCGATAATCCGGGTCAGTTGGCCTTGGTGGTAGCACCTCAGGTTGGGGGATACAAATTTACTAAGGTACTCATGGACGGAGGTAGTAGCATCAATATCCTCTATTATGAGACCTTTCGACGCATGTGGTTAACTGATAAGAATCTGAGGACATCCAACACTATTTTCCATGGAGTGGTTCCTGGTAAGTCGGCTTACTCGGTTGGCAAGATTGAGCTGGAGGTGGCTGAGGGAGTCCTGGACTAGCGGGTGTCCGGACTGCCGGACTCCAAGACTACAAAGATACAAGATTGAAGACTTCGTCCCGTGTCCGGATGGGACTTTCCATAGCGTGGAAGGCAAGCTTGGCGATGCGGATATGTAGATCTCCTACCATTGTAACCGACTCTGTGTAACCCTAGCCCTCTCTGGTGTCTATATAAACCGGAGGGTTTTAGTCCGTAGGACGAACAACCATTACAACAATCATACCATAGGCTAGCTTCTAGGGTTTAGCCTCCTTGATCTCGTGGTAGATCCACTCTTGTATTACCCATATCATCAATATCAATCAAGCAGGAGTAGGGTTTTACCTCCATCGAGAGGGCCCGAACCTGGGTAAAAACATTGTGTCCCTTGTCTCCTGTTACCATCCGCCTAGACGCACAGTTCGGGACCCCCTACCCGAGATCCGCCGGTTTTGACACCGACATTGGTGCTTTCATTGAGAGTTCCTCTGTTTCATCACCGATAGGCTTGATGGCTTCTTCAATCAACAACAACGTAGTCCAGGGTGAGAATTTTCTCCCCGGACAGATCTTCGTGTTCGGCGGCTTTGCACTGCGGGCCAATTCACTTTGCCATCTGGAGCAGATCGAAAGGTACGCCCCTGGCCGTCAGGTCAGGTTTGGAAGCCTAAACTTCACGGCCGACATCCGCGGAGACTTGATCTTCGACGGATTCGAGCCACAGCCGAGCGTGCCGCGCTGTCACGATGGGCATGATTTAGCTCTGCCGCCAGACAGTGCCCTGGAGGCTGCACACGAGTCCGCTCTGACCCATAGTTCGGAGCAGACCGCGCAGATCGAGGACAGGTGGCTGGACACCGCCTCGGGAGCTGCAACTTCTACGGCGATGGAGCCGAATAATGACCTTGTCCCTTATAAAGCTCATGACTCTGAGGCGCCGGACTCCTTGCCGGACTCCGAACCTCCTGCGCCCCTGCGAATCGAATCCGATTGGGCGCCGATCATGGAGTTCACCGCCACGGACATCTTTCAGCACTCACCCTTTGGAGGCATCCTAAATTCTCTAAAGCATCTCTCGTTATTAGGAGAACCGTGGCCGGACTGCGGTCAGGATGGTTGGGATGCGGACGACGAAGAAATTCAAAGCCCACCCACCGCCCACTTTGTAGCCACTGTCGACGATCTAACCGACATGCTAGACTATGACTCTGAAGACATCGACGGTATGGACGACGATGCCGGAGACGATCAAGAACCAGCGCCTACAGGGCACTGGAAGACCACCTCGTCATACGACATATACATGGTGGACACCCCAAAGGATGGGGACGGCGAAGAAGCAGCGGAGGCAGATTCTTCGAAGAAACATCCCAAGCGCCGACGTCAGTGGCGCCGCTCTAAATCCCGCCACAGTAAGAATGGAGATTCTGGCACCGGAGATAATAACACCCCAGAGAGTGCCGAAGACAACCCCCTCCAGCAAGATTCAGTGCAGGAGGACGGGGAAGCCAGCCCTCGAGAGAGAGCGGCAGACGAGGAGGATGAAAACTACGTGCCTCCCTCCGGAGACGAGGCAAGCCTCAACGACGACGAATTCGTCGTGCCAGAGGATCCCGTCGAACAAGAGCGTTTTAAACGCAGGCTTATCGCCATGGCAAATAGCCTAAAGAAAAAGCAGCAACAGCTTCAAGCAGATCAAGACCTGCTGGCCGACAGATGGACCGAGGTCCTCGCGGCCGAAGAGTATGAACTCGAACACCCCTCCAAGAGCTACCCAAAATGCAAGTTGCTCCCCCGACTAGAGGAGGAAGCATACAAACCTTCATCACCAGCGCACAATACGGCAGACCGACCACCCCGTGGTCGCGACAGAGAGGCATCTAGGCCCTCCATCAGGACCGTACCCCGGCACCGCTCGAAAAGTACGAAGCCACGAGGGAATGCGCCGGACTTCCGAGATATATTGGAGGACAAGGCAAGACAATCCAGATGTATCTACGGATCACATGGGCGCCCCACGACCCACGACGACTACCGTCGCGCCGGATACAGCAACTCCGGCCGGGCCGAACACAGCAGACAACGCTCTCTTGAGCTACGTCGCGATATTGCTCAATATAGAGGCGCTGCACACCCACTATGCTTCACAGACGAAGTAATGGATCATCAAATCCCTGAAGGGTTTAAACCCGTGAACATTGAATCCTACGATGGCACAACAGACCCCGCGGTTTGGATCGAAGATTATCTCCTTCATATCCATATGGCCCGCGGCGACGATCTCCACGCCATCAAGTATCTCCCACTCAAGCTTAAAGGACCAGCTCGGCATTGGCTTAACAACTTCCCCGCAGAGTCAATTGGGTGTTGGGAGGACCTGGAAGCCGCATTCCTCGATAACTTCCAGGGCACATATGTGCGACCACCAGACACCGATGACCTAAGCCACATAATTCAGCAGCCAGACGAATCGGCCAGACAGTTCTGGACATGGTTCTTAATAAAGAAAAATCAAATCGTTGACTGTCCGGATGCAGAGGCCCTCACAGCCTTCAAACATGACATCCGCGACGAGTGGCTGGCCCGGCACCTAGGACGGGAAAAGCCGAAATCCATGGCAGCCCTCACATCACTCATGACCCGCTTCTGTGCGGGAGAGGACAGCTGGCTAGCACGCAGCAACAACCTCAGCAAAAATACTGGCAGTCCGGATACTAAGGACCACAATGGCAGGTCGCGTCGAAACAAAAACAAACGCCGCGTTAACGGCGATAACAATGAGGATACGACAGTCAACGCCGGATTCAGAGGCTCTAAACCCGGTCAGCGGAAGAAGCCATTCAAAAGAACTACTCCGGGTCCGTCCAATTTGGACCGAATACTCGACCGCTCTTGCCAAATACATGGCACCCCCAAAAAGCCAGCTAATCACACCAACAGAGATTGTTGGGTATTCAAGCAGGCAGGCAAGTTAATTGCCGAAAACAATGACAAGGGGCTGCACAGCGACGACGAGGAAGAGACTCGGCCGCCGAACAGTAGAGGAGAGAAGGGTTTCCCTCCACAAGTGCGGACGATAAACATGATATACGCAACCCATATACCCAAGAGGGAGCGGAAACGTGCACTTAGGGACGTATATGCGATGGAGCCAGTCCCCCCGAAGTTCAATCCATGGTCTTCTTGCCCAATCACTTTCGATCGAAGAGACCACCCGACCAGTATCCACCATGGCGGATTCGCCGCATTGGTTTTAGACCCAATCGTCGATGGATTTCACCTCACTAGAGTCCTGATGGACGGCGGCAGCAGCCTGAACCTGCTTTATCAGGATACAGTGTGCAAGATGGGCATAGACCCCTCAAGGATTAAACCTACAAATACGACCTTCAAAGGCGTCATACCAGGTGTTGAGGCCAATTGTACAGGCTCAGTCACACTGGAAGTGGTCTTTGAATCCCCGGATAATTTCCGAAGCGAGGAGTTAATCTTCGACATAGTCCCGTTCCGCAGTGGCTATCACGCTCTGCTCGGACGAACTGCGTTGGCAAAATTCAATGCGGTACCGCATTATGCATACCTTAAGCTCAAGATGCCAGGCCCTCGTGGAGTCATCACGGTCAACGGAAATACTGAACGCTCCCTCCAAACGGAGGAACACACAGCGGCTCTCGCGGCAGAAGTACAGAGCAGCCTTTTAAGGCAATTTTCGAGTCCGGCCGCTAAACGACCGGACACGGCCAAACGCGCCCGGAGTAACATCAATCAAGACCACCTGGCACGTTCCGAGCACGCGTAGCAATGCAGCCCCAACCCCAGCCCTTGCATGATTGCAAGACCAGCTCTTCGCGTACATCATTATGCTCTAGAGATACCATGGGCATAGGGGGAGGGGCACGACCACGACAGGCCCAGAGTGCGGCTTAACCACACCAGGGGCTCCCAAGTGTGTCACTCTTTTTTCTTCTTTTTTTTTCCACAGGACTCCGTTCACTAGAGGCCCTGTCCGGCAATAGATCTGCCGAACTCACGATGCAACAGCCAGGGAGGGACAATGGCTACGACGAACACTCAGGTGGTCTCCATTATGAGCATTAAATTTGTTAAATACACCAGTCCGTAGCCCACCCCTGGGGGGGGGGACATGTTTAAAATAGTCCAATCCCTTGCTTACTGCACTATTTGTATCGTTCTACACTCATGGCAGAATTCCTTGAATAAACAATGCATCACTTTTTCGCTTATAATTGCATTTCTTTCTTACATATATGCTCATTAATGAAATCCTGCACCCATACATTTTGGTACGGCCGAATACACCAGGGGCTTATGTTCCCCGCATTATGGTGTGATAAGTCCGAACACTTACACAAGTGCGGCACCCCAAACTTATAGCATTATATGCATCGGCTCCGAATCATGTCTTGGGTCAATAGTTGGGTTTGCCCGGCTCCCATGTTTTGGTACCTTACCTTCCCTTCCATCGGCTAAGGTAGCACTGGGAGAACCACTGCGATAGCGCCCCGGTTGAGCTGGGCGAGCGCCTCAGTGGAGAAAGCTAAAACCGACTATCATGATAAGGCGAGAGCTGGTCGCTGTTCGAGAGGTCTTTTTGAGTCCCTAAAGACTTATGCCTCTTAGAGCGAGGAACCGGCTGTGTCCGGCCCAGGCGTGGATAGCGCCCTGAACTCGATCTTCCGAATACTAGGGGCTTCGCTGAAATTTAAAATTATAGAATTCTATGGCTAAGTGAGAGTGTTCAAGCATTATAAGTCCGGTTGCCTTGTTCGTTGTGTTGAGCGCCTCCCTAGATGGACCCAAAAATGGGAACAAGAGTGCTCAAGTTTATCCCGAACACCCCAGCATGTGGCATGGGGGCTGAAGCCGACGACTTGCCATCTCTCAGATTTAATAAACGGCCGCACAGAAGGTAATATTTTAAATCAATAAGCGTTGCTTAGCGCATATGAACAAAGTTTTCAGCGCACAGGATAACACATTGCGAGTTTACTCAATAATTACATCTTTGGGGCACTCATCCGCAATCTTGCGGGCACCCTTCAGGACACTCTTATAGTACATTTCGGGCGTACGATACTCCTTGCCCTCCGGCGGCGTGTCCGTGATAAGCCTCTCAGCATCCAGCCTGCCCCAGTGCACCTTTGCGCGGGCAAGGGCCCGACGGGCACCTTCAATACAGGCGGAGCGCTTGATGACCTCCACCCAGGGGCACGCATCCACCAGCCGCCGCACGAGACCGAAGTAGCTCCTAGGCATGGCCTCTTCAGGCCACAGCCGGACTATGAGGCCCTTCATGGCCTGCTCGGCTACCTTGTGGAGCTCGACCAGCTGCTTCAGCTGGTCGCTAAGGGGCACCGGATGTCCGGCCTCAGCATACTGAGACCAGAAGACCTTCTCCGTTGAGCTCCCCTCCTCGGCCCGATAGAATGCGGCGCATCAGACACGCTGCGAGGCAGATCTGCAAACGCCCCTGGAGAGCTCCGAATTCGGGTAAGTAACAGGTAATTTACATTCACATGCTTGCTTTGCTTGAAAAATGCCTTACCCGCCGCTATCTTCTTCATCGCCTCAATCTCCTGGAGGGACTTATGGGCCTCGGCCTTAGCGGCTTTGGCACTTTCAAGAGCCGAGGCAAGCTCGGACTCTCGAGTCTTCGAGTCGCGCTCCAAACTCTCATGCTTTTCCATGAGAGGCTGGAGCTCTTGCCGCACCTCCGCCACCCGCGCCTCCTGCTTCTCTCGCTCCGCTCGTTCCGCGGTCGCATTGCGTTCGGCCGCGGACACAACCTCCTTCAGGGTCGCCACCTCGTTCGTGGCCCCTGCAGTAACCACGTAATCCTTGTTATTTCTATTGCAACCAAAATCCTTTTCTGTAAGGTACAAATTTAAAAGTGGTGTTACTCACCTTCTTTGTCCTCGAGCTGCTTCTTGGCAAGGCTGAGCTCTTGCTCGGACCGCTCGAGGTCCTGCTTCAAAGCACCGACCTCCGCAGCAGTGCGGCAGAGGTCAGTAGCGCAGCCTGCAAACCCATATTAACTTAATTTTTAGCACTCCTGCATATATCTTTTTTAGATCCTCAGTCCGGTTTTTCTTTCCGAACACCAAAATGAGCATCAGGGGCTACTGTCTATGCGGTACCACATTACATATTTTAAACTTCTTACCTCAAAGCCTGTTAGAAGGCTACTGCAGGTTTCGGTCAGCCCGCTCTTGGCGAGCTGAACCTTCTGAATCACCGCACTCATGATAGTGCGGTGCTCTTCCTCGATGGAAGCGCCGTTGAGCGCTTCCAACAAGTTGTCCGGCGCCTCCGGTTGGATAGAGGCTGCCGGTGTCACGGTCTTGCCCTTCTTACGAAGGGGCCGCCTGCCGGACTCCGGAACCACTGCGGGTTCCGGCATGGAGTCCGGCGCGAAGTCCGGGAGGCTGCCTTGTGGCACCTCCGGAGCCTCCTCTTGATGGGTCCCCTCCTGGGATCCCACCTCGACGTCCTCAGCGTCGCGAGGGTGGAGGCAGTCGGAATGGAATCTACATCCGACCGAGCCAAGGACCCGCTTGATGAAGCGGGAAGATCGTCCTCGGCCGGACTACAGGTAGTGTGCGGCATTAGAAGGACACTATGTGACATAAAAGAGAAACTATAAATCATTCAGGAATCCGGATACTTACGATCTTGCCGGAGGCTTGGCCCTTGAGGACCACCCTTCATCGCCAACGTTGGTGTTGGCGGAGCTGTCCGGAGGAAGGGTCCTTCCCCTCTTGGACCCTTCGGCCTCCCCTGTTGGGGAAGCCTTCCTCTTTCTCTCTCCTCCCTCTTGGGGAGAATCTTCTTTCTCCTCCTCGTCTTCAGGGGAGGAGTCCTCCTCGGAGCCATCGGACGATGAGTCCGATATCACCTGGCGCAGGGAACTCCTTCGGGTTCCCGTGGCCTTCTTCTTGGCCTTCTTTTCCGGCACCACGTAAAGGGCCGGAACCAGCAGCCCCGTCAAACGGGTGTCCGCTGGGTCTTCGGGGAGGGGAGCCGGACAGTCTACCTGTCCGGACGTCCTCTGCCAGTCCTGTCAAAGGCATTGGGAGTTTTAGATCCCACATAGAATCAAACTATGAAAGAAAATAAGTGTCCCATAGAGGATAACAAAGCTTACCTCGCCGGCTAGGCGCTTGGTGCTAAATCCGCGGTCCTCCGTCGCGGACGCGGGGGCTTCTCCGCCCTTGAACAGCACCCTCCAGGCAGCTTTGTACGTCGTGTCGAAGAGCCCGCTCAGGGTTCGGTGCTGCGCCGGATCGAACTCCCACAGATTGAAGGCCTGTTGTTGGTAGGGGAGAATCCGGCGGACGAGCATGACCTGGATCACATTGACAGGCCTAAGCTTCTTGTTCACCAAGGTTTGGAGACAGGACTGGAGTCCTATCAGCTCCTCCGAACTGCCCCATAGCAAGCCCTTATCTTTCCAGGAGGTGAGCTGCATAGGGATACCAGATCTGAACTCGGGGGCCGCTGCCCATTTAGGGTCACGCGGCTCGGTGATGTAGAACCACCCCGATTGCCAGCCCTTGACGGACTCCACGAAGGCCCCCTCGAGCCAGGTGACGTTGGGCATTTTGCCCACCATGGCGCCTCCGCACTCCGCTTGGACGCCCTTCACTACCTTCGGCTTGACATTGAAGGTCTTGAGCCACAAGCCGAAGTGGGGCCGGATGCAGAGGAAGGCCTCGCACACGACGATAAACGCCGAGATGTTGAGGATGAAGTTTGGCGCCAGATCGTGGAAATCCAGGCCGTAGTAGTACATGAGCCCCCGGACAAAGGGATGAAGTGGGAAACCCAGTCCGCGGAGGAAGTGGGGAAGGAATACGACCCTCTCATGGGGCCTGGGGGTGGGGATGATCTGCCCCTCGTCGGGCAGCCGGTGCGCGATGTCGCTGGACAGGTATCCGGCGCCGCGCAGCTTCTTGATGTGCTCCTCCGTAATGGAGGAGGTCATCCACTTGCCTCCCGCTCCTGACGTGACTGGAGAAGGTCGAGACGAGATGTGCGGACTTGGGCGCTGGAGCTCGAGTGCGCGGAGATGGATAAGCAAAGGACGAAGAAGGCGTAGGTAAAAAGGTGGCTCCTTATCCCCTTATATGGGCGGACGAAGACTATGCGTCCCCACCGGCCTGGTAAAACTCGCTTATCTCCCAAGCACCACCATCAATGGCGCGGTTGGGTTACCCACGTCCGTATTGATGGGAATCCCGAAATAAGGGGAACACGATCTCTGCTTCGACAAGACGTGCCAAGCAAACCGCTTCGCTAAATGCGCTGAGGTGGTATAATAAAAAACGATTCAAGTAAAGGCTTGGTGGTGGTATGATGTCATGCCGCAAAATACGTCAGCAGATTGAACTTGTGTACATATTATTCTCTCTACGGTGGAATGTGGAATTTATTTTGCAGAGCTGGACACTATCCTGGCGTTCACAATCTTCTATGAATTATTCGGAGGAGGAACCCGCCTTGCAATGCCGAAAAATATGCGCGTCAGACTCATCATCATTGAAGCCTGGTTCAGGGGCTACTGAGGGAGTCCTGGACTAGGGGGTGTCCGGACAGCCGGACTATCATCGACAGCCGGACTCCAAGACTACGAAGATACAAGATTGAAGACTTCGTCCCGTGTCCGGATGTGACTTTCCTTGGCGTGGAAGGCAAGCTTGGCGATACGGATATGTAGATCTCCTACCATTGTAACCGAGTCTGTGTAACCCTAGCCCTCTCCGGTGTCTATATAAACCGGAGGGTTTTAGTCCGTAGGACGAACAACCATTACAACAATCATACCATAGGCTAGCTTCTAGGGTTTAGCCTCCTTGATCTCGTGGTAGATCCACTCTTGTATTACCCATATCATCAATATCAATCAAGCAGGAGTAGGGTTTTACCTCCATCGAGAGGGCCCGAACCTGGGTAAAAACATTGTGTCCCTTGTCTCCTGTTACCATCCGCCTAGACGCACAGTTCGGGACCCCCTACCCGAGATCTGCCGGTTTTGACACCGACAGTGGCCTTTGGAGATGAATATGACTCCAGGGCTGAGAAGTTGACGTTTGAGGTGGTCAAAATCAGGAGCCCATATCATGCTCTATTTGGGCGGCCGGCTTATGCTAAGTTCATGGCCCGGCCGTGTTATGTTTATTTGCAGCTCAAGATGCCGGGTCACAAGGGCACCATCACTGTGCATGGAAGTCGGAAGGTGGCGTTGGAATGTGAAGAAGGCGACGCGGCTTATGCTGAGTCTGCCTGTGCAGCGGAAGATCTCAAATTTTATCAAGATAATGTTGACCCAGCGGATATGACCTCCCTGAAGAAACCAACTACAGAGCACGACCCGGCGTTGAAGTTTAAATCAGCCGCCGAGACAAAGCTTGTTGACTTTACCCCAGGTGACCCTTCTAAGCAGTTCAGCATCAGCAGCAATTTGGATCCCAAATAGGAAAGCGCGCTCATAGAGTTCATCCGTGAGAACCGGGACATCTTTGCATGGAAACCTTCTGACATGCCGGGTGTACCGAGGGAACTCGCTGAGCACACTCTCAATATTGATCCGAAGTATAAGCCGGTCAGGCAGTTTCTTCGGCGTTTTAACGAAGAGAGACAGAAAGCTATTGGAGAAGAAGTTGCCCGTCTCTTAGCGGCCGGGTTTATTATTGAAATTTTTCAACCGGAGTGGTTGGCTAACCCGGTGCTCGTGCTTAAGGAGAACAGCACTTGGCGGATGTGTGTGGATTACATGGACTTAAACAAGGCTTGTCCGGCTGATCCCTTTGCTCTTCCCCGTATTGATCAAACCATTGATGCTACGGTGGGTTGTGAACGTTTGAGCTTCTTGGATGCTTACTCTGGTTATCATCAGATCAAAATGGCAGTTAAGGACCAGGAGAAGACGGCTTTCATCACTCCGTTTGGAGCCTTCTGTTACGTATCTATGCCGTTTGGGCTCAAGAGTGCTCAGGCGACTTATCAGCGATGTGTGCAAAACTGTTTACATGATCAAATTGGGCGTAATGTTCATGCTTATGTAGATGACATCGTGGTAAAGTCCAGAGAGAAGGAAACCTTCATATCCGACTTAAAAGAAACCTTTGATAATCTCCGGGTTTATAAGATGATGCTTAATCCGGCCAAGTGTGTGTTTGGGGTACCCACAGGCAAGCTCTTGGGTTTTTTGGTCTCCAACAGAGGTATTGAAGCTAATCCGGAGAAGATCAAGGCGATTACCTCTCTGGCTAAGCCAGCGTGCATCAATGATGTTCAGCGACTGGCGGGCCGTGTTGCCGCTTTAAGCCGGTTCATAAGCCGGTGAGGTGAGAAGGCCCTACCGTTATATCAGATGATGAAGAAAACAGACACTTTTGTCTGGAGTGGTGCTACTGATGCTGCCTTTGAATACTTAAAAAGACAGTTGTCTAAACCACCGATTCTTGCAGCTCCTATTGATAAAGAGCCGTTGATGTTATACGTGGCTGCCAATTCACGAGCTGTCAGTGTTGCTATCGTGGTGGAGCGTAAGGAAGCTGGCAAGGAGCATCCGGTTCAACGGCCGGTTTACTATATCAGTGAGGTGCTCATTGAGTCTAAACAAAGGTATCCGCACTAGCAGAAACTCGTTTACGGAGTGTTTATGGCCAACCGGAAGTTGAAGCAGTACTTTCAAAGTCATCCTATAACTGTGGTAAGTTCCGCCCCTTTGGGAGACATCATCCAGAATAGGGAGACCACCGGACGAGTTGCCAAGTGGGCCATCGAGCTTGGGCCTCATGATTTGAAGTACATGCCGCGTACTGCTATTAAAGCTCAGGCTTTGGTGGACTTTATCAATGATTGGACAGAGTCACAGGCCCTTGAGGAGAAGCCAGATAACACATATTGGACTATTCACTTTGACGGGTCCAGACAGCTAGAAGGCTCGGGGGCTGGAGTTGTTTTAACTTCCCCTCGAGGTGACAAATTTTGTTATGTACTCCGGCTTTTGTTTCCGTGTACTAACAATGCAGCTGAGTACGAGGCATTACTCCATGGTCCCCGGATGGCCAAGGAGATGAACTTAAGCCGGGTAAGGTGTTTGAGCGACTCAGATCTCGTGGCTCAACAGGTGTCAGTCAAGTGGGATTCCAAGGATCCCCTTATGGCGGATTATTGACGTGAAGTAGATGCTATGGCTGGTCACTTCAAGGGTTATCAAGTGGAGCACATTGATCGAAGGAAGAATGAGGCGGCGAACGCTTTAAGCCGGCTGGGATCTCAGCGTAAGCTGGTGCCGCCTAACACCTTTCTCGATATTTTACATAACCCTTCTGTCAAGGTGCCTACCAAGGAAGAACTAGCGGTGCCAGACCCGGAGGCACAGCTGGTGGCAGCTCTTCACGTTATCCCAGATTGGACGGTGCCATATTTGGCTTATATGACCCGGGGTGAATTACCTGAGGATGAGACCTTAGCAAGACAAATCGTCAGGCGCTCCAAATCTATGACGATTGTTAACAGTGAGTGACATCACCTAAGTGTCACTGGGGCATTTCAACGCTGTGTGTCACATGCAGAAGGCCAAGAAATACTCCGTGAGATCCATGAAGGGGATTGTGGCCATCATGCCAGGTCATAATCTCTTGTAGCCAAAGCTTTCCGTCATAGTTTCTACTGGCTGACGGCTCATGCTGATGCGGAGGATCCGGTCAGTAAATGTGACGGTTGTCAAAAGTTCTCACGACGAGCTCATGTGCCGGCTCAAGAGTTGAGGATGATCCCAATCACTTGGCCATTTGCAGTCTGGGGGCTTGACATGGTTGGGCCTTTTAAGAGGTCTAAGGATAAAAAGACACATCTCCTGGTGGCAGTGGATAAATTTACAAAGTGGGTTGAGGCAGAGCCAGTCAGTAAGTGTGATGCAGCCACGGCGGTTCAACTCATGAAAAAGGTGATTTTCGTTTTGGTTTCCCACACAGCATTATAACTGATAATGGCACTAATCTCTCCAAGGGTGCCATGGAAGAGTTCTATCAACGAGAACATATCTGGCTTGATGTTTCGGCTGTTGCTCATCCTCAATCCAATGGTCAAGCAGAAAGAGCTAATCAAGAGATCCTAAAGGGTATCAAGCCCCAGCTTTTAGTCCCCTTACGGCGGACTCCAGGTTGTTGGGTGGAGGAGTTACCTTCTGTGTTATGGAGCATCAACACTATGCCGAACAGATCTACAGGCTACATGCCTTTCTTTATGGTGTATGGTGCAGAGGCGGTCCTGCCAAGTGACATCTGACACGATTCACCCCGCGTGGCAGCTTACGTTGAGGCTGACAACGAAGAAGCTCGTCAAGATGCACTTGACTTGTTGGATGAGGAGCGAGACTTGGCAATAGCCCGCTTGGCAATTTATCAACAAGACCTGCGCCACTATCACAGCCGCCGGGTTAGGAGCAGAACCTTTCAGGAAGGCGACTTGGTGCTCCGGCTCATCCAGGATCAGTATGATATGCACAAGCTATCCCCACCTTGGGAAGGGCCCTTTGTGGTCAGCAAGAATCTGCACAACGGGTCATACTACCTCATTGATGTTCAAGAGCACAAAGACTCACGTAAAACAGAGGAGGAGACCCGCCGGCCGTGGAATATTGCTCATCTCCGGCCTTACTATACTTAAGCCACCGGCTCTCATGATGTATATATTTTTTGACAATGTATATATTATATAAAGAAATAAAATGGGACCTCTGTCCTTTTTACCCACAAAGGTTTATGTGTCTTCTTTATCAGGTGGTGGAAACAACCAACAGGGAGCGGATTACATTTGAATCCGGCTTTCCCTTTGGTCTGGCTTATGATCATATCTGAATCTAGCCATGGTCATTTGGGGGCTTCCAGTTCAAACATAGGTCGTATTCGAACCAAAGAGAACATAGCTGTCTGATAAGTCTCCAACGTATCTATAATTTTTGATTGCTCCATGCTACTTTATCTACTGTTTTGGACTATAATGGGCTTTATTTTCCACTTTTATATTATTTTTGGGACTAACCTATTAACCGGAGGCCCAGCCCAGAATTGCTGTTTTTTTCCTTTTTCAGTATTTCGAAGAAACAGAATATCAAACGGAGTACAAACGGAATGAAACTTTCGGGAACGTGATTTACTCATCAGATAAGACCCAGGAGACTTGGACCCTCCGTCAAGAAAGCCACGAGGCGGTCACGAGGGTGGAGGGCGCGCCCTCCCTCCCTGGGCGCGCCCCCCTGCCTCGTGGGCCCCTTGATGCTCCACCGATGTACTCCTTCCTCCTATATATACCTACGTATCCCCATACGATCAGAACAGGAGCCAAAAACCTAATTCCATCGCCGCGACCTTCTGTATCCACGAGATCCCATCTTGGGGCCTGTTCCGGAGCTCCACCGGAGGGGGCATCCACCACGGAGGGCTTCTACATCAACACCATAGCCCCTCCGATGAAGTGTGAGTAGTTTACTTTAGGCCTTCGGGTCCATAGCTAGTAGCTAGATGGCTTCTTCTCTCTTTTTGGATCTCAATACAATGTTCTCCCCCTCTCTCGTGGAGATATATTCGATGTAATCTTCTTTTTGCGGTGTGTTTGTTGAGACTGATGAATAGTGGGTTTATGATCCAGTATTATCTATGGAACATATTTGATTCTTCTCTGAATTCTTTTATGTATGATTGAGTTATCTTTGCAAGTCTCTTCGAATTATCCGTTTGGTTTGGCCAATTAGATTGGTAGTTCTTGCAATGGGAGAAGTGTATGGCTTTGGGTTCAATCTTGCGGTGTCCTTACTCAGTGACAGAAAGAGTTGCAAGGCACGTATTGTATTGTTGCCATCGATGATAACAAGATGTTTTTTTATCATATTGCATGAATTTATCCCTCTACATCATGTCATCTCGCTTACGGTGTTACTCTGTTTTTACTTAATACTCTAGATGCATGCTGGATAGCGGTCGATGAGTGGAGTAATAGTAGTAGATGCAGAATCGTTTCGATCTACTTGTTTTGGACGTGATGCCTATATACATGATCATACCTAGATAACCTCATAACTATGCTCAATTCTGTCAATTGCTCAACAGTAATTTGTTCACCCACCATAGAATACTTATGCTCTTGAGAGAAGCCACTAGTGAAACCTATGGCCCACGGGTCTATTCTCATCATACCAATCTATATCACTTTATTTACTTGCTTTGCCTTTACTTTTACTTTGCATCTATCTATCAAAAATACCAAAAATATTATCTCTATCAGATCTCACTCTCGTAAGTGACCGTGAAGGGATTGACAACCCCTAATCGCGTTGGTTGCGAGTAGCTATCGTTTTGTGCAGGTACAAGGGGCTTGCGCGTGACCTCCTACTGGATTGATACCTTGGTTCTCAAAAACTGAGGGAAATACTTACGCTACTGTGCTGCATCATCCTCTCCTCTTCGGGGAAAACCAACGCAAGCTCGAGATGTAGCAAGAAGGATTTCTGGCGCCGTTGCCGGGGAGGCATACGCAAAAGTCAACATACCAAGTACCCATCACAATCCCTATCTCTCGCATTACATTATTTGCCATTTGCCTCTCGTTTTCCTCTCCCCCACTTCACCATTGCCATTTTATTCGCCCTCTCTTCCCAATCTCCTCCTCTCTTTTCGTTGCCTTTTCCTCATCCTTTTGTTTGCTTGTGTGTTACTTTGCCTATTTGTTGCGATGGCTCTACATAGATTTGGCGACCTTCACCTTAAAAGGCTAGAGGAGATCGAAAGCAATGTTAGAAAGTTTATGGTTTTGCAATTTGAGCACAATAATTTCTTTAGAAATGAACTTAAGGAACAAAAAAGTTTTATGAGCTTTATGAATAAAGAACTCGATGATATGTCTAAAGAATTTGATGCTTTAAGGGCCCAAATTGCTCGTCTTAAAAAGATGACCGCTGAAATTTCGGATATGCAAGCTACCTTAGTCAATAAGATGGCCGCTAAACCGAATCCCTATGAAAATCAAGATGAAGATCTAAAAGTTATTGATGTGTCCTCCATTAAATCTTTGTTTTGCAATATGAATCTTGATGAATCTGAAGATTATCTTCCTTTACCTAGAAGGCGTTCTAAGAATTCGGAGTTTCTAGATCTTGATGATGAAATTGATGAAAGTGGGATTGAAATAAATAGAAACCGTGATGTTGCTAAACCCACTATTTTGGATCTCAAGGAATTTAATTATGAAAATTGCTCTTTGATTGGTTGTATTTCCTTGTTGCAATCCGTGCTAGAATCTCCTCATGCTTATAGTCAAAATAAGGCTTTTACCAAACATATTGTTGATGCCTTGATGCAATCTTATGAAGAAAAACTTGAGATGAAAGTTTCTATCCCTAGAAAACTCTATGATGAGTGGGAACCTACTGTTAAAATTAAAATTAAAGATTTTTAGTTTCATGCTTTATGTGATTTGGGTGCTAGTGTCTCTACTATTCCCAAAACTTTATGTGATTTGCTAGATTTCCGTGATTTTGATGATTGCTCTCTAAACTTGCATCTTGCGGATTCCACTATTAAAAAACCTATGGGAAGAATTAATGATGTGCTCATTGTTGCAAATAGGAATTATGTGCCCGTAGATTTTATCGTTCTTGATATAGATTGCAATCCCTCATGTCCTATTATTCTTGGTAGACCTTTCCTTAGAACAATTGGTGCAATTATTGATATGAAGGAAGGGAATATTAGATTCCAATTTCCCTTAAAGAAGGGTATGGAACACTTCCCTAGAAAGAAAATAAAATTACCATATGAATCTATCATGAGAGCCACTTATGGATTGCCTACCAAAGATGGCAATACCTAAATCTATCCTTGCTTTTATGCCTAGCTAAGGGCGTTAAACGATAGCGCTTGTTGGGAGGCAACCCAATTTTATTTTGTATTTTTTTGTTTTTGCTTCTGTTTAGGAATAAATAATCCATCTACCTTCTGTTTGGATGTGGTTTTATGTTTTAATTAGTGTTTGTGCCAAGTAGGACCTATAGGATAACCTACGATGATAGTTGATTTGATTCTGCTGAAAAACAGAAACTTTGCGCGCACGAATTTAGTTATGATAAATCACAGGAACGAGCTTTTGCGTTGATTCTTTTTGCTGCTGATCAATAAACAAATTTTCCAGGACTTCCTACTTTGGTAGAAGTTTTAGAGTTCCAGAAGTTTGCGATAGTTACAGATTGCTACAGACTGTTCTGTTTTTGACAGATTCTGTTTTTCGTGTGTTGTTTGCTTATTTTGATGAATCTATGGCTAGTAAAATAGTTTATGATCCATAGAGAAGTTGGAATACAGTAGGTTTAACACCAATATAAATAAATAATGAGTTCATTACAGTACCTTGAAGTAGTCTTTTGTTTTCTTTCTCTAACGGAGCTCACGAGATTTCTGTTGAGTTTTGTGTTGTGAAGTTTTCAAGTTTTGGGTGAATTCTTTTGATGGATTATGGAACAAGGAGTGGCAAGAGCCTAAGCTTGGGTATTCCCATGGCACCCCCAATATAATCCAAGGACACCAAAAATTCAACGCTTGGGGATGCCCCGGAAGGCATCCCCTCTTTCGTCCACTTCCATCGGTAATTTACTTGGAGCTATATTTTTATTCACCAACATGATATGTGTTTTGCTTGGAGCGTCTTGTATTATTTGTGTCTTTGCTTGTTAGTCTACCACAATCATCCTTGCTGTACACACCTTTTGAGAGAGCCATACATGAATTGAAATTTGTTAGAATACTCTATGTGCTTCACTTATATCTTTTGAGCTTGATAGTTTTGCTCATAGTGCTTCACTTATATCTTTTGAGCGTGATAATTTTTGCTCTAGTGCTTCACTTAGATTTTTTGAGTACGGTGGTGAATTTGTTTTAAAGAAACTTGATATCTCATGCTTCACTTAGATTATTTTGATAGTCGTTAATAGCATGGTAATTTGCTTAATGTTAATATACTTGGTATTCAAGATATGTGAAACTTTCTTTTGAGTGCATTGAATACTAAGATAAGTTTGATGCTTGATAATTGTTTTGAGATATGGAGGTGATAATATCAAAGTCGTGCTAGTTGGGTGATTATGAATTTGAGAAATATTTGTGTTGAAGTTAGCAAATCCCGTAGCATGCATGTATGGTTAAAGTTTTGTAACAAATTTGAAACATGAAGTGTACCTGGCTTGTGCATCCTTATGAGTGGCGGTCGGGGACGAGCGATGGTCTTTTCCTACCAATCTATCCCCTAGGAGCATGCGTGTAGTACTTGATTTTTGATGACTTCTAAATTTTTCCAATAAGTATATGAGTTCTTTTGACTAATGTTGAGTCCATGGATTATACGCACTCTCACCTTTCCGCCATTGCTAGACTCTTCGGTACCGTGCATTGCCCTTTCTCACCTTGAGAGTTGGTGCAAACTTCGCCGGTGCATCCAAACCCTGTGATACGATGCGCTCTATCACACATAAACCTCCTTTTATCTTCCTCAAAACAGCCACCATACCTACCTATCATGGCATTTCCATAGCCATTCCGAGATATATTGCCATGCAACTTCCACCATCATCATCGTGACATGCATTACTTTTGTCATATTGCCATTGCATGATCTTGTAGTTGACATCGTATTTGTGGCAAAGCCACCATGCATTATTTTCCATACATGTCACTCTTGATTCATTGCACCATCCCGGTACACCGCCGGAGGCATTCATATAGAGTCATATCTTGTTCTAAGTTTCGAGTTGTAATCCTTATGTTGTAATCAATAGAAGTGTGATGATCATCATTATTAGAGCATTGCCCAAAAAAGGCCAAAAAAAAGAAAGGCCCAAAAAAAAGAAAGAAAAGGGGCAATGCTACTATCTCTTTTTCCACACTTGTGCTTCAAAGTAGCACCTTGTTCTTTATGTAGTGAGTCTCATATATTGTGCTTCAAAGTAGCACCATGTTTATCATATAGCGAGTCTCATAAGTTGTCTTTTTCATACTAGTGGAAATTTTTCATTATAGAACTTGGCTTTATAGGGATGAACTTTCTTTTGCCATGTTATTTTGAGAAGACATGATTACTTTGATTAGTATGCTTGAAGTATTATTATTCCTATGTCAATATGAACTTTTGTCTTGAATCTTTCGGATCTGAATATTCATACCATGATTAAGAAGATTTACATTGAAATTATGCCAAAGTATCACTCCGCATCAAAAATTCTTTTTTTATCATTTACCTACTCGAGGACGAGCAAGAATTAAGCTTGGGGATGCCTGATACGTCTCCAACATATCTATAATTTTTTATTGCTCCATGCTACTTTATCTACTATTTTGGACTATAATGAGCTTTATTTTCCACTTTTATATTATTTTTGGGACTAACCTATTAACCGGAGGCCCAGCCTAGAATTGATGTTTTTTGCCTTTTTCAGTATTTCGAAGAAACAGAATATCAAATGGAGTCCAAATGGAATGAAACCTTCGGGAACGTGATTTACTCATCAGATAAGACCCAGGAGACTTGGACCCTCCGTCAAGAAAGCCACGAGGCGGTCACGAGGGTGGAGGGCGCGCCCTCCCCCCTTGCGCGTGCCCCCTGCCTCGTGGGCCCCTCGAAGCTCCACCGATGTACTCCTTCTCCTATATATACCTACGTATCCCCGTACGATCAGAACAGGAGCCAAAAACCTAATTCCACTGCCGCAACCTTCTGTATCCACGAGATCCCATCTTGGGGCCTGTTCTGGAGCTCCACCGGAGGGGGCATCCACCACGGAGGGCTTCTACATCAACACCATAGCCCCTCCGATGAAGTGTGAGTAGTTTACTTCAGACCTTCGGGTCCATAGCTAGTAGCTAGATGGCTTCTTCTCTCTTTTTGGATCTCAACACAATGTTCTCCCCCTCTCTCGTGGAGATCTATTCGATGTAATCTTCTTTTTGCGGTGTGTTTGTTGAGACCGATGAATTGTGGGTTTATGATCCAGTATTATCTATGGAAAATATTTGATTCTTCTCTGAATTCTTTTATGTATGATTGAGTTATCTTTGCAAGTCTCCTCGAATTATCCGTTTGGTTTGGCCAACTAGATTGGTAGTTCTTGCAATGGGAGAAGTGCATGGCTTTGGGTTCAATCTTGCGGTGTCCTTACTCAATGACAGAAAGAGTTGCAAGGCACGTATTGTATTGTTGCCATCGAGGATAACAAGATGGGGTTTTTATCATATTGCATGAATTTATCCCTCTTCATCATGTCATCTTGCTTACGGCGTTACTCTGTTTTTACTTAATACTCTAGATGCATGCTGGATAGCGGTCGATGAGTGGAGTAATAGTAGTAGATGCAGAATCGTTTCGATCTACTTGTTTTGGACGTGATGCCTATATACATGATCATACCTAGATAACCTCATAACTATGCTCAATTCTGTCAATTGCTCAACAGTAATTTGTTCACCCACCGTAGAATACTTATGCTCTTGAGAGAAGCCACTAGTGAAACCTATGGCCCCCGGGTCTATTCTCATCATACCAATATATATCACTTTATTTACTTGTTTTGCCTTTACTTTTACTTTGCATCTATCTATCAAAAATATCAAAAATATTATCTCTGTCAGATCTCACTCTCGTAAGTGACCGTGAAGGGATTGACAACCCCTAATCGCGTTGGTTGCGAGTAGCTATCGTTTTGTGCAGGTACGAGGGACTTGCGCGTGACCTCCTATTGGATTGATACCTTGGTTCTCAAAAACTGAGGGAAATACTTACGCTACTGTGCTGCATCATCCTCTCCTCTTCGGGGAAAACCAACGCAAGCTCGAGACGTAGCACTGTCGATACCCGCTTGATCGGCATATTGCCAAACCCACTTGGGGGCTTCTTGATCATATTTGAATCACAGCTTAACCCCTTTGGGTCTGACATGGATCATATTCGAATCAGCGTCATTGAACAACTCTTATGGTCACTTGGGGACTTCCTATTCAAACATAGGTCGTATTCGAACCAAAGAGAACATAGTTGTCGATACCCACTTGATCGGCATCTCCAAACCCACTGGGGGCTATATGATCGTATCCGAATCTTAGCTTAACCCATTTGGAACGGTTTACTGATCGTATTTGAATCAAAAGCCTATAAATATTGTGTACCATCTAACAAAAGGATGAATTATTTTGACTATCTTGAGTCCTTCTTGAAAATATTATGAGATGATTTTTTCTTCCGGTTTAATATTGATTACCCCAGGTTCTTAAAGTGCCTGGGGAACATCATATAAGCAGGGAAGATTATTAAAAGGATCGCAGGTATGCTATTATGTTTAATAAATATAATCATAAGCCGGCCTGTATATGATGTCTTAGGGTCATGTTCCGGGTTATCAATACTTTATGTAACCCCCGACGCGATAAACCGCCAAGGAAATTTTACTTTATTTATGTGCAGGATAAGGCAAATCAAATTTCAATGTCAAGAAAATAGATGGTCAACATAAGCCAGAAACATATAACGATGGCGGCTTATGAAAGTATTAAGCACCAGGAACATGCGCGAAGGCATGACGAACATTGAGAAGTTTTTACTACCCTATTACAAGACTTCCTGAGTCCGAGTAAATGAAGCATTGTTTTTTGCAAAAGTTCTAAAAACGCCTGGCGGTTCACTCCTTCGATGGGCTCGAAGACTTCGGGTTATCCTTCTCCGCCTCTCCGTCGGTTGCTTTGTCCTGGAAGGTTGACGAGGCCCAGTCAATGCCACTCAAGGCTTCAAACTCAGCCTCATCATCTATTAAACCGGCCGGGTCCACTTCAGGGGCAAAAGTATGCTTACGCGTTGGAGGAATTAGGCTGACTTGATCATATGGAATGTTTGGAATTCTCCGGTTCTCGCTATCATAGCCCGACGAATACTTGGTAAGATTAGTAGCATTCCCAATAGGGGTAGCCAAGGGACGTACGACTTTGACACAGGAGGTGAAATCATGATCATCAAAATAGTACCGTCCTCCTTCAGGCTCGGATATCCAAGAGTGAGGTCAGCCAGGTCAAGCTCTGGCATCCATGCCTTTGCCCGGCTCAATGCGGCCACAGCCTCGGCTCTTGAAGATGCCCGCCTTAAATCCTGAATTCGCTGAGGTAGCACGGCGAGATGTTTCAGCACGTCTTGCAGAAGGTGGGGAGTGGTGTTTGATAAGGCTACAACGGCCAAGGCACATTGGGACCCGGAGTACAGCTGTTCCACTAAGGTGTAAACCGCCTTAAGCTTGATCAGCATGTTTTGCTTGAGGTTGGTACTCCTGGGGCCTGTGTGTGCACAAGCATAACAGTGAGCCGGAGGTAACTATTACAATAGTCATCGGAAGATTACAATGTTTGAGGTTTCGCATAGTAACTTACCGAAGATGGCTGAGACCATTTGAGATATCTGTCGTTTTAAGCCGGATAGCTCAGTTGTTGCCTCTGCAAGAGATGCTTCTGCCGTCTCGGCCTGGGTCACCAGTGAAGCCTTCTCATCAGCCCAGATTTTCTTATCTGACTCAAATTTTTTCTTCAACTTCTCTTGTTCAGAGACGCTGAATTCAAATTTGGAGTTGGCCTTCTGAGTTTCAAGCTCTTGAGTTTTCAGCCAGCTCTTCAGGTCAGCAACCTCTGACTCAAATTGACTTATGGTGGCCTGTGTTGATACCAGGTTATGGTAAGGATCATGGTAAGGTAACATTCAAGTCCCAAATATTTTACACGTAAAGATACTTGGCACTTGGGGGCTAATGTATGCTTAAGAATTTCTAACCTACCCTGCCGGGTCATGCATATTAAGTCTCAAGCACTTTACAAGTAAAGATACTTGACACTTGGGGGCTAATGTGTATTACAAATTCAAAAGTATCATGCTATAACCGGGTTAAATATATTCTATTGAAACCGGACAAACTAACAGTAAAGCAGATTTCTAAGTCTACAGCATATTCATCCATAAGCAATAGACTTGGGGGCTGGTACAGTAAGTAAGATTCAGGAAAATAGCATAAGTTATACCTCAGATTTGTGCTGTATTTGTTTCACCATGTCAATTTCCAGGTCACGACTATTATGCACTTGGTTCAGATAGCCCGAGACTATATCACCAATGCTTAAGTGAGTATAGTCAGTGATGTCCTGCTTGGCTTTTCGGCGTTCGGCAAGTTCTTCCTTGGCAGTGCATTTGGCAAGAACAGTAGGCCGCCCCGGTTCAACAAATTGACTTTTCAGATATTCAACTTCCGGGTCAGTCGTCTTGGCCGGGCTAGGAGCTTCCAGGCTATCAGAGTTGTGGATAGCATCTTCGGCAGGCGGGTCAGAGGTTGGCACCGGAATATCAGAAGCCGGTTCAGGCGGCGGCTGATGGGTGGAGCTGTCAGGAGCGGACATGTCAAGTGCCGGTTGAGTGACAATCGGGTCTCGGGACGGCTTATTCTGTTGGGGAACGTAGCAAAAATTCAAAATTTCCTACGCATCACCAAGATCAATCTACGGAGTAATCTAGCAACGAGGGGAAGGAGAGTGCATCTACATACCCTTGTAGATCGCTAAGCGGAAGCGTTCAAGTGAACGGGGTTGATGTAGTCGTACTTGTTGTGATCCAAATCACCGATGATCCTAGTGCCGAATGGACAGCACCTCCGCATTCAACACACATGCAGCCCGGTGACGTCTCCCATGCCTTGATCCAGCAAGGAGAGAGGGAGAGGTTGGGGAAGACTCCATCCAGCAGCAGCACGACGGAGTGGTGGTGGTGGAGGAGCGTGGCAATCCTGCAGGGCTTCGCCAAGTACCGCGGGAGAGGAGGAGGACTTGGGAGAGGGGAAGGGCTGCGCCAGAACTTGGGTACGGCTGCCCTCCCACCCCCCACATATATATAGGGGCAAGGGAGAGGGGGTCCGGCCTCCTCAGATCCAATCTGAGGAGGGGGCGGCGGCCAGGGGGGTTGCCTTGCCCCCCAAGGCAAGGGGGCGCCCCTTTTAGGGTTCCCCCAAACCCTAGGCGCCTTGGGCCCTGGTGGGGGGGCGCACCAGCCCACCTGGGGCTGGTCCCCTCCCACACTTGGCCCACGCAGTCCTCTGGGGCCGGTGGCCCCACCTGGTGGACCCCCGGGACCCTCCCGATGGTCCCGGTACGTTACCGTTAGCACCCGAAACTTTTCCGATGACCAAAGCAGAACTTCCCATATATAAATCTTTACCTCCGGACCATTCCAGAACTCCTCGTGACATCCGGGACTCCGAACAACATTCGGTAACCACATACATCTATTCCCTATAACCCTAGCGTCATCAAACCTTAAGTGTGTAGACCCTACGGGTTCGGGAGACACGGACATGACCGAGATAACTCTCCGGCCAATAACCAACAGCGGCATCTGTATACCCATGTTGGCTCCCACATGTTCCATGATGATCTTCATCGGATGAACCACGATGTCGAGGATTCAATCAATCACGTATTCAATTCCCTTTGTCTACCGGTATAGTACTTGCCCGAGATTCGATCGTCGGTATCCCGATACCTTGTTCAATCTCATTACCGGCAAGTCTCTTTACTCATTCCGTAACACATCATCCCGTGATCAACCCCTTGGTCACATTGTGCACATTATGATGATGTCCTACCGAGTGGGCCCAGAGATAACTCTCTGTCACCCGGAGTGACAAATCCCAGTCTCAATTCATGCCAACCCAACAGACACTTTCAGAGATACCCGTAGTGTACCTTTATAGCCACCCAGTTACGTTGTGACGTTTGGTACACCCAAAGCATTCCTACAGTATCCGGGAGTTGCACAATCTCATGGTCTAAGGAAATGATACTTGACATTAAAAAAGCTTTAGCATACGAACTACACGATCTTTGTGCTAGGCTTAGGATTGGGTCTTATCCATCACATCATTCTCCTAATGATGTGATCCCGTTATCAACGACATCCAATGTCCATGGTCAGGAAACCGTAACCATCTATTGATCAACGAGCTAGTCAACTAGAGGCTTACTACGGACATGGTGTTGTCTATGTATCCACACATGTATCTGAGTTTCCTATCAATACAATTGTAGCATGGATAATAAATGATTATCATGAACAAGGAAATATAATAATAATAACTAATTTATTATTGCCTCTAGGGCATATTTCCAACAGTCTCCCACTTGCACTAGAGTCAATAATCTAGTTCACATCGCCCTTTGATTAACACTCACAGGTCACATCGCCATGTGACCAACATCCAAAGAGTTTACTAGTGTCACTAAACTAGTTCACATCATCATGTGATTAAGACTCAATGAGTTCTGGGGTTTGATCATGTTTTTCTTGTGAGAGAGGTTTTAGTCAACGGGTCTGCAACATTCAGATCCATATGTACTTTGCAAATCTCTAGGTCATATTGTAAATGCTGCTTCCACGCTCCACTTGGAGCTATTCCAAATGGTTGATCCACTATACGTATCCGGTTTGCTACTCAGAGTCATTCAGATAGGTGTTAAAGCTTGCATCGACATAACCCTTTACGCCGAACTCTTTATCACCTCCATAATCGAGAAACATGTCCTTATTACTCTAAGGACAATTTGACCGCTATCTGGTGATCCAC
Organism: Triticum timopheevii; assembly: GCA_963921465.1. NCBI lineage: Eukaryota > Viridiplantae > Streptophyta > Magnoliopsida > Poales > Poaceae > Triticum > Triticum timopheevii. Next base: position 243,024,204 of record OY997270.1, read on the forward strand.
TCCTTGATCACCTTTGTACCCTCTGGCCAGACATGTGGCAAGGCACACATCAGGTGCGGTACATGTTGGGGAACGTAGTAATTTCAAAAAAATTCCTACGCACACGCAAGATCATGGTGATGACATAGCAACGAGAGGGGAGAGTGGTGTCCACGTACCCTCGTAGGCCGTAAGCGGAAGCGTTAGCACAACGCGGTTGATGTAGTCGTACGTCTTCACAATCCGACCGATCCAAGCACTGAACGTACGCCACCTCCGAGTTCAGCACACGTTCAGCTCGATGATGATCTCCGGGCTCCGATCCAGCAAAGCTCCGGAGATGAGTTCCGTCAGCACGACGGTGTGGTGACGATGATGATGTTCTACCGGCGCAGGGCTTCGCCTAAACTCCGCGACGATATGACTGAGGTGGAATATGGTGGAGGGGGGCACCGCACACGGCTATGGAACGATCTGTAGATCAAGTCTATGGGTGCCCCCCGCCCCCGTATATAAAGGAGCCAGGGGGGAGGAGGCGGTCGGCCAAGGAGGGCGCGCCAAGGGGGGAGACCTACTCCCACCGGGAGTAGGACTCCCTTCTTTCCTAGTTGGAGTAGGAGAAGGGGAAAGGAGGAGGAGGAGGAGAAGGAAGGGGGGGCGCCGCCCCCCTCTCCTTGTCCTATTCGGACTAGGGAGGGGAGGGGGCGTGGCCCACCTCTTGCCTCCTCTCCTCTTCTCCCTTATGGCCCATGTAGGCCCAATAACCCCCGGGAGGGTTCCGGTAACCCCCCGATACTCCGGTAAAATGCCGATTTCACCCGGAACACTTCTGATGTCCAAACATAGGATTCCAATATATCAATCTTTATGTCTCAACCATTTCGAGACTCCTCGTCATGTCCGTGATCACATCCGGGACTCCGAAAAAACTTCGGTACATCAAAACTTATAAACTCATAATAAAACTATCATCGTAACGTTAAGCGTGCGGACCCTACGGGTTCGAGAACTATGTAGACATGACCTAGAACTATTCTCGGTCAATAACCAATAGTGGGACCTGGATGCCCATATTGGTTCCTACGTATTCTACGAAGATCTTTATCGGTCAAACCGCATAACAACATACATTGTTCCCTTTGTCATCGGTATGTTACTTGCCCGAGATTCGATCGTTGGTATCCAATACCTAGTTCAATCTTGTTACCGGCAAGTCTCTTTACTCATTACGTAATGCATCATCTTGTAACCAACTCATTGGTCACATTGCTTGCAAGGCTTATAGTGATGTGCATTACCGAGAGGGCCCAGAGATACCTCTCCGATAATCGGAGTGACAAAACCTAATCTCGAAATACGCCAACTCAACATGTACCTTCGGAGACACCTGTATTACTCCTTTATAATCACCCAGTTACGTTGTGACGTTTGGTAGTACCCAAAGTGTTCCTCTGGTAAACGGGAGTTGCATAATTCTCATAGTTACAGGAACATGTATAAGTCATGAAGAAAGCAATAGCAATATACTAAATGATCAAGTGCTAGGCTAACGGAATGGGTCATGTCAATCACATCATTCTCCTAATGATGTGATCCCATTAATCAAATGACAACACATGTCTATGGTTAGGAAACATAACCATCTTTGATTAATGAGCTAGTCAAGTAGAGGCATACTAGTGACTATATGTTTGTCTATGTATTCACACATGTATCATGTTTCCGGTTAATACAATTCTAGCATGAATAATAAACATTTATCATGATATGAGGAAATAAATAATAACTCTATTATTGCCTCTAGGGCATATTTCATTCTGTCTCCCACTTGCACTAGAGTCAATAATCTAGATTACATAGTAATGATTCTAACACCCATGGAGTCTTGGTGCTGATCATGTTTTGCTCGTGAGAGAGGCTTAGTCAACGGGTCTGCAACATTCAGATCCGTATGTATCTTGCAAATCTCTATGTCTCCCACTTGGACTTGGTCCCGAATGGAATTGAAGCGTCTCTTGATGTGTTTGGTCCTCTTGTGAAATATGGATTCCTTTGCCAAGGCAATTGCACTAGTATTGTCAGAGAAGATCTTCATTGGTCCCGATGCACTAGGTATGACACCTAGATCGGAAATGAACTCCTTCATCCAGACTCCTTCATTTGCTGCTTCAGAAGCAGCTATGTACTCCGCTTCACATGTAGATCCCACCACGACGCTTTGTTTAGAACTGCACCAACTTACAGCTCCACCGTTTAATAAAAACATGTATCCGGTTTGCGATTTAGAATCGTCCGAATCAGTGTCAAAGCTTGCATCGACGTAACCATTTACGACTAGCTCTTTGTCACCTCCATATACGAGAAACATATCCTTAGTCCTTTTCAGGTATTTCAGGATTTTCTTGACCGCTGTCCAGTGATCCACTCCTGGATTACTTTCGTACCTTCCTGCCAAGCTTATTGCTAAGCATACGTCAGGTCTGGTACATAGCATTGCATACATGATAGAGCCTATGGCTGAAGCATAGGGAACATCTTTCATTTTCTCTCTATCTTCTGCTGTGGTGGGGCATTGAGTTTGACTCAACTTCACACCTTGAAGCACGGGCAAGAACCCTTTCTTTGCCTGATCCATTTTGAACTTTTTCAAAATTTTATCAAGGTATGTGCTTTGTGAAAGTCCTATTAAGCGTCTCGATCTATCTCTATAGATCTTGATGCCCAATATGTAAGCAGCTTCACCGAGGTCTTTCATTGAAAAACTTTTATTCAAATATCCCTTTATTCTATCCAGAAATTCTATATCATTTCCAATTAATAATATGTCATCTACATATAATATCAGAAATGCTACAGAGCTCCCACTCACTTTCTTGTAAATACAGGCTTCTCCAAAAGTCTGTATAAAACCGTATGCTTTGATCACACTATCAAAACGTTTATTCCAACTCCGAGATGCTTGCACCAGTCCATAAATGGATCGCTGGAGCTTGCATACTTTGTTAGCACCTTTTGGATCAACAAAACCTTCTGGCTGCATCATATACAACTCTTCTTCCAGAAATCCATTCAAGAATGCAGTTTTGACATCCATTTGCCAAATTTCATAATCATGAAATGTAGCAATAGCTAACATGATTTGGACAGACTTAAGCATCGCTACGGGTGAGAAAGTCTCATTGTAGTCAACTCCTTGAACTTGTCGAAAACCTTTCGCAACAAGTCGACCTTTATAGACAGTTACATTACCATCAGCGTCAGTCTTCTTCTTAAAGATCCATTTATTCTCAATGGCTTGCCGATCATCGGGCAAGTCAACCAAAGTCCATACTTTGTTTTCATACATGGATCCCATCTCAGATTTCATGGCCTCTAGCCATTTTGCGGAATCTGGGATCATCATCGCTTCCTCATAGTTCGTAGGTTCATCATGGTCAAGTAACATGACTTCCAGAATAGGATTACCGTACCACTCTGGTGCGGATCTTACCCTGGTAGACCTACGAGGTTCAGTAGAAACTTGATCTAGAGTTTCATGATCAATATCATTAGCTTCCTCACTAATTGGCGTAGTTGTAACAGGAACCGGTTCTTGTGATGAACTACTTTCCAATAAGGGAGTAGATATAGTTATCTCATCAAGTTCTACTTTCCTCCCACTCACTTCTTTCGAGAGAAACTCCTTCTCTAGAAAGGATCTGATTTTAGCAACGCAAATCTTGCCCTCAGATCTGTGATAGAAGGTGTACCCAATAGTTTCTTTTGGATATCCTATGAAGACACATTTCTCCGATTTGGGTTCGAGCTTATCTGGTTGAAGTTTCTTCACATAAGCATCGCAGCCCCAAACTTTAAGAAACGACAACTTTGGTTTCTTGCCAAACCACAGTTCATAAGGCGTCGTCTTAACGGATTTTGATGGTGCCCTATTTAAAGTGAATGCGGCCGTCTCTAAAGCATAACCCCAAAACGATAGCGGTAAATCAGTAAGAGAGATCATAGATCGCACCATATGTAGTAAAGTACGATTACGACGTTCGGACACACCATTTAATTGTGGTGTTCCGGGTGGCGTGAGTTGCGAAACTATTCCGCATTGTTTCAAGTGTAGACCAAACTCATAACTCAAATATTCTCCTCCACGATCAGATCGTAGAAACTTTATTTTCTTGTTACGATGATTTTCCACTTCACTCTGAAATTCTTTGAACTTTTCAAATGTTTCAGACTTGTGTTTCATCAAGTAGATATACCCATATCTGCTCAAATCATCTGTGAAGGTGAGAAAATAACGATACCCGCCGCGAGCCTCAACATTCATTGGACCACAAACATCAGTATGTATGATTTCCAACAAATCAGTTGCTCGCTCCATAGTTTCGGAGAACGGCGTTTTAGTCATCTTGCCCATGAGGCACGTTTCGCAAGTACCAAGTGATTCATAATCAAGTGATTCCAAAAGCCCATCAGTATGGAGTTTCTTCATGCGTTTTACACCGATATGACCTAAACAGCAGTGCCACAAATAAGTTGCACTATCGTTATCAACTCTGCATCTTTTGGTTTCAACACTATGAATATGTGTATCACTACTATCGAGATTCAATAAAAATAGACCACTCTTCAAGGGTGCATGACCATAAAAGATATTACTCATATAAATAGAACAACCATTATTCTCTGATTTAAATGAATAACCGTCTCGCATTAAACAAGATCCATATATAATGTTCATGCTCAACGCTGGCACCAAATAACAATTATTTAGGTCTAAAACTAATCCCGATGGTAGATGTAGAGGTAGCGTGCCGACCGCGATCACATCGACTTTGGAACCATTTCCCACGCGCATCGTCACCTCGTCCTTAGCCAATCTTCGCTTAATCCGTAGTCCCTGTTTTGAGTTGCAAATATTAGCAACAGAACCAGTATCAAATACCCAGGTGCTACTGCAAGCATTAGTAAGGTACACATCAATAACATGTATATCACATATACCTTTGTTCACTTTGCCATCCTTCTTATCCGCCAAATACTTGGGGCAGTTCCGCTTCCAGTGTCCAGTCTGCTTGCAGTAGAAGCACTCAGTTTCAGGCTTAGGTCCAGACTTGGGTTTCTTCTCTTGAGCAGCAACTTGCTTGCCGTTCTTTTTGAAGTTCCCCTTTTTCTTCCCTTTGCCCTTTTTCTTGAAACTGGTGCTCTTGTTAACCATCAACACTTGATGCTCCTTCTTGATTTCTACCTCCGCAGCTTTTAGCATTGCGAAGAGCTCGGGAATAGTCTTGTTCATCCTTTGCATATTATAGTTCATCACGAAGCTCTTGTAGCTTGGTGGCAGTGATTGAAGAATTCTGTCAATGACACTATCGTCAAGAAGATTAACTCCCAGTTGAATCAAGTGATTATTATACCCAGACATTTTGAGTATGTGTTCACTGACAGAACTATTCTCCTCCATCTTGCAGCTATAGAACTTATTGGAGACTTCATATCTCTCAATCCGGGTATTTGCTTGAAATATTAACTTCAACTCCTGGAACATCTCATATGCTCCATGATGTTCAAAACGTCGTTGAAGACCCGGTTCTAAGCCGTAAAGCATGGCACACTGAACTATCGAGTAGTCATCAGCTTTGCTCTGCCAGATGTTCTTAACGTCGTCAGTTGCATCAGCAGCAGGCCTGGCACCCAGCGGTGCTTCCAGGACGTAACTTTTCTGTGCAGCAATGAGGATAATCCTCAGGTTACGGACCGTCCGTGTAATTGCTACCATCATCTTTCAACTTTGCTTTCTCAAGGAACGCATTAAAATTCAACGGAACAACAGCATGAGCCATCTATCTACAAACAAACATAGACAAGCAAAATACTATCAGGTACTAAGTTCATGATAAATTTAAGTTCAATTAATCATATTACTTAAGAACTCCCACTTAGACAAACATCTCTCTAGTCATCTAAGTGATCACGTGATCCAAATCAACTAAACCATGTCCGATCATCACGTGAGATGGAGTAGTTTCAATGGTGAACATCACTATGTTGATCATATCTACTATATGATTCACGCTCGACCTTTCGGTCTCCGTGTTCCGAGGCCATATCTGTATATGCTAGGCTCGTCAAGTATGACCTGAGTGTTCCGCGTGTGCAACTGTTTTGCACCCGTTGTATTTGAACGTAGAGCCTATCACACCCGATCATCACGTGGTGTCTCGGCACGAAGAACTTTCGCAACGGTGCATACTCAGGGAGAACACTTCTTGATTATTAGTGAGAGATCATCTTAAAGTGCTACCGTCAATCAAAGCAAGATAAGATGCATAAAGGATAAACATCACATGCAATCAATATAAGTGATATGATATGGCCATCATCATCTTGTGCTTGTGATCTCCATCTTCGAAGCACCGTCGTGATCACCATCCTCACCGGCGTGACACCTTAATCTCCATCGTAGCATCGTTGTCGTTACGCCATCTATTGCTTCTACGACTATCGCTACTGCTTAGTGATAAAGTAAAGCAATTATAGGGCATTTGCATTTCATACAATAAAGCGACAACCATATGGCTCCTGCCAGTTGCCGATAACTTCGGTTACAAAACATGATCATCTCATAAAATAAAATATAGCATCACGTCTTGACCATATCACATCACAACATGCCCTGCAAAAACAAGTTAGACGTCCTCTACTTTGTTGTTGCAAATTTTACGTGGCTGCTACAGGCTTTAGCAAGAACCGTTCTTACCTACGCATCAAAACCACAACGATAGTTCGTCAAGTTGGTGCTGTTTTAACCTTCGCAAGGACCGGGCATAGCCACACTCAATTCAGCTAAAGTGAGAGAGACAGACACCCGCCAGCCACCTTTAAGCACGAGTGCCCGTAACGGTGAAACCAGTCTCGTGTAAGCGTACGCGTAATGTCAGTCCGGGCCGCTTCATCTCACAATACCGCCGAACCAAAGTATGACATGCTGGTAAGCAGTATGACTTGTATCACCCACAACTCACTTGTGTTCTACTCGTGCATATAACATCAACGCATAAAACCTAGGCTCGGATGCCACTGTTGGGGAACGTAGTAATTTCAAAAAAAATTCCTATGCACACGCAAGATCATGGTGATGACATAGCAACAAGAGGGGAGAGTGTTGTCCATGTACCATCGTAGACCGTAAGCGGAAGCGTTAGCACAACGCGGTTGATGTAGTCGTATGTCTTCACGATCTGACCGATCCAAGCACCAAACATACGGCACCTCCGAGTTCAGCACACGTTCAGCTCAATGACGATCTCCGGGCTCCGATCCAGCAAAGCTCCGGAGATGAGTTCCGTCAGCACGATGGCGTGGTGACGATGATGATGTTCTACCGGCGCAGGGCTTCGCCTAAACTCCGCGACGATATGACCGAGGTGGAATATGGTGGAGGGGGGCACCGCACACGACTAAGGAACGATCCGTAGATCAAGTCTATGGGTGCCCCCCCGCCCCCGTATATAAAGGAGCCAGGGGGGAGGAGGCGGCCGGCCAAGGAGGGCGCGCCAAGGGGGGAGTCCTACTCCCACCGGGAGTAGGACTCCCTTGTTTCCTAGTTGGAGTAGGAGAAGGGGAAAGGAGGAGGAGGACGAGAAGGAAGGGGCGGGGGCGCCGCCCCCCTCTCCTTGTCCTATTCAGACTAGGGAGGGGAGGGGGCGCGGCCCACCTCTTGCCTCCACTCCTCTTCTCCCTTATGGCCCATGTAGGCCCAATAACCCCCGGGAGGGTTCCGGTAATCCCCCGGTACTCCGGTAAAATGCCGATTTCACCCGGAACACTTTCGATGTCCAAACATAGGCTTCCAATATATCAATCTTTATGTCTCTACCATTTCGAGACTCCTCGTCATGTCCGTGATCACATCCGGGACTCCGAACAAACTTCGGTACATCAAAACTTATAAACTCATAATAAAACTGTCATTGTAACGTTAAGCGTGCGGACCCTACGGGTTCGAGAACTATGTAGACATGACCTAGAACTATTCTCGGTCAATAACCAATAGCGGGACCTGGATGCCCATATTGGTTCCTACATATTCTACGAAGATCTTTATCGGTCAAACCGCATAACAACATACATTGTTCCCTTTGTCATCGGTATGTTACTTGCCCGAGATTCGATCGTTGGTATCCAATACCTAGTTCAATCTCGTTACCGGCAAGTCTCTTTACTCGTTATGTAATGCATCATCTTGTAACCAACTCATTGGTCACATTGCTTGCAAGGCTTATAGTGATGTGCATTACCGAGAGGGCCCAGAGATACCTCTCCGACAATCGGAGTGACAAAACCTAATCTCGAAATACGCCAACTCAACATGTACCTTCGGAGACACCTGTAGTACTCCTTTATAATCACCCAGTTACGTTGTGAAGTTTGGTAGTACCCAAAGTGTTCCTTCGGTAAACGGGAGTTGCATAATTCTCATAGTTACAGGAACATGTATAAGTCATGAAGAAAGCAATATCAATATACTAAATGATCAAGTGCTAGGCTAACGGAATGGGTCATGTCAATCACATCATTCTCCTAATGATGTGATCCCATTAATCAAATGACAACACATGTCTATGGTTAGGAAACATAACCATCTTTGATTAATGAGCTAGTCAAGTAGAGGCATACTAGTGACTATATGTTTGTCTATGTATTCACACATGTATCATGTTTCCGGTTAATACAATTCTAGCATGAATAATAAACATTTATCATGATATGAGGAAATAAATAATAACATTATTATTGCCTCTAGGGCATATTTCCTTCAGTACACAGCATAGGATACTATGGAGCCTACGTCTAAGCATAGGGGACGACCTTCGTCCTTTCTCTCTCTTCTGCCGTGGTCGAGCTTTAAGTCTTAACTTCATTCCTTACAACTCAGCTAAGAACTCCTTTGACTGATCCATCTTGAACACCTTCAAGATCATGTCAAGGTATGTGCTCATTTGAAAGTACCATTAAGCGTTTTTGATCTATCCTCATAGATCTTGATGCTCAATGTTCAAGCAGCTTAATCTAGGTTTTCTATTGAAAAACACTTTTCAAATAACCCTATATGCTTTCCAGAAATTCTACATCATTTCTGATCAACAATATGTCAACAACATATACTCATCAGAAATTCTATAGTGCTCCCACTTACTTCTTTGGAAATACAAGTTTTTCATAAACTTTGTATAAACCCAAAATCTTCGATCATCAATGCGTACATTCCAACTCCGAGATGCTTACTCAAGTCCTTAGAAGGATTGCTGGAGCTTTGCATACTTGTTAGCATCTTTTAGGATTGTCAAAATCTTCTGGTTGTATCACATACAACCTTTCCTCAAGAAAATCGTCGAGGAAACAATGTTTTGACATCCTATATGCAAGATTTCATAAATAATGCAGTAACTGCTAATCCAATTCCAATAGACTCTTAGCATCGCTACGAGTGAGAAAGCCTCACCGTAGTCAACTCCTTGAACTTGTCGGAAAACATTTTAGTGACAAGTCGAGCTTTCTTAATGGTGACACTTACCATCATTGTCCTTCTTCCTTTTAAAATCCATCTGTACTCAATAGCCTTACGACCATCGAGTAGAGCTTCCAAAGTCTACACTTTGTTTTCATACATGGATCCTCTCTCGGATTTTATGGCCTCTAGCCATTTTTCGGAATTCGGGCCCACCATCGCTTCTCCATAGCTCGTAGGTTTATTGTTGTCTAGCAACATGACCTCCAAGACAGGAGTACGTACCACTCTGAAGTAGTACGCATCCTTGTCGACCTAAGAGGTTTGGTAGTGACTTTATCCGAAGCTTCATGATTACTATCATAAGCTTCTACTTCAATTGGTGTAGGCGCCATAGGAACAACTTCATGTGCCCTGCTACACACTAGTTGAAGTGACGGTTCAATAACCTCATCAAATCTCCACCATCCTCCCACTCAACTTTCCAAGACAAACTTTTCCTCGAGAAAGGACCCGATTCAAGAAACAATCCCTATTGATTTTGGATCTGAATTAGGAGGTATACCCAACTGTTTTGGTTGTCCTATGAACATGCATTTTATCAGCTTTGGGTTTGAGCTTATCAACCTGAAACTTTTTCACATAAGCGTCGCAGCTCCAAACTTTTAAGAAATGACAACTTAGGTTTCTCCAAACCATAGTTCAAATGGTGTCGTCTCAACGGAATTACGTGGTGCCCTATTAAAGTGAGTGCGGTTGTCTCTAATGCCTAACCCATGAACGAGAGTGGTAATTCGATAAGAGACATCATGGTACGCACCATATCCAATAGGGTGCAACTATGATGTTCGGACACACCATCACACTATGGTGTTCCAAGCGGTATTAATTGTGAAACAATTTCCACAATGTCTTAATTGTGTGCCAAAGCTCGTAACTCAGATACTCATCTCTATGATCATATCATAGACATTTTATCCTCTTGTCATGATGATCTTCAACTTCACTCTGAAATACTTGAACCATTCAACAATTCAGACTTGTGTTTCATCAAGTAAATATACTCAGTATCTACTCAAATCATCCGTGAAGTAAGAACATAACGATATCCATTGCGTGCCTCAGCACTCATTGGACTGCACACATCAAAATGTATTACTTCCAACAAGTTGCTTTCTTGTTCCATTTTACTGAAAACGAGGCTTTCAGTCATCTTGCCCATGTGGTATGATTTGCATGTCTCAAGTTATTCAAAATCAAGTGAGTCCAAACGGTCCATTTGCATGGAGTTTCTTCATGCATATACACCAATAGACATGGTTCGCATGTCTCAAACTTTTCAAAAACGAGTGAGTCCAAAGATCCATCAACATGGAGCTTCTTCATGCGTTTTATACCAATATGACTTACATGGCAGTGCCACAAGTAGGTGGTACTATCATTACTATCTTATATATTTTGGCATAAACATGTGTATCACTACGATCAGGATTCAATAAACCATTCAGTTTAGGTGTAAGACCATTGAAGGTATTATTCAAATAAACAGAGTAACCATTATTCTCCTTAAATGAATAACCGTGTTGCGATAAACATAATCCAATCATGTCTATGCTCAACGCAAACACCAAATAACAATTATTTAGGTTTAACACCAATCTCGATGGTAGAGGGAGCGTGCGATGCTTGATCACATCAACCTTGGAAACACTTCCAACACATATCGTCAGCTCACCTTTAGCTAGTCTTCGTTTATTCCGTAGCTTTTATTTCGAGTTACTAACACTTAGCAACCGAACCGGTATCTAATACTCTGGTGCTACTAGGAGTACTAGTAAAGTACACCTTAACATAATGTATATCCAATATACTTCTATCGACCTTGCCAGCCTTCTCATCTACCAAGTATCTAGGGTAATTCTGCTCCAGTGACTGTTCCCCTTATTACAGAAGCACTTAGTCTCGGGTATGGGTTCAACCTTGGGTTTCTTCACTAGAGCAGCAGCTGATTTGCCGTTTCATGAAGTATCCCTTCTTGCCCTTGCCCTTCTTGAAACTAGTGGTTTCACTAACCATCAACAATTGATGCTCCTTCTTGATTTCTACTTTCGTGGTGTCAAACATCGCGAATATTTCAAGGATCATCATATCTATCCCTGATATGTTATAGTTCATCACGAAGCTCTAGCAGCTTGGTGGCAATGACTTTGGAGAAACATCACTATCTCATCTGGAAGATCAACTCCCACTTGATTCAAGTGATTGTTGTACTCAGACAATCTGAGCACAAGCTCAACGATTGATCTTTTCTACCTTAGTTGCAGGCTAAGAAACTCGTTGGAGGTCTTATACCTCTTGACGTGGGAACGAGCCTGAAATCCCAATTTCAGCCCTCGAAACATCTCATATGTTTCACGACGTTTCGAAATCGTCTTCAGTGCCTCAACTCTAAACCGTTTAACATTACTGAACTATCACGTAGTTATCAAAACATGCATGTCAGATGTTCGCAACATCCACAGACGACGTTCGAGATTCAGCACACCGAGCGGTGCATTAAGGACATAAGCCTTCTACAAATCAATGAGGACAATCCTTAGTTTATGGACCTAGTCCGCATAATTGCTACTATCAACTTTCAACTAATTTTTCTCTAGGAACATATCTAAACAGTAGAACTGAAGCGCGAGCTATGACATAATTTGCAAAAACCTTTTGACTATGTTCATGATAATTGAGCTCATCTTATGAACTCCCACTCAGATAGACATTCCTCTAGTCATCTAAGTGATTAAATGATCCGAGTCAACTAGGTCATGTCCGATTATAACGTGAGACGGATTAGTCAACGTCGGTGAACATCTTCATGTTGATCGTATCATCTATACGACTCATGCTCGACCTTTCGGTCTTCCGTGTTCCGAGGCCATGTCTATACATGCTACGCTCGTCAAGTCAACCTAAGTGTATTGCGTGTGTAAATCTGGCTTACACCCGTTGTATTCGAACGTTAGAATCTATCACACCCGATCATCACGTGGTGCTTCGAAACAACGAGTGCACAGTTAGGGGAACACCTTTCTTGAAATTATTGCGAGGGATCATCTTATTTAAGCTACCATCGTTCTAAGCAAATAAGATGCATAAACATGATAAACATCACATGCAATCAATAAGTGACATGATATGGCCAATATCATTTTGCTCCTTTTGATCTCCATCTTCGGGGTTCCATGATCATCATCATCACCGGCATGACACCATGATCTCCATCATCGTGTCTCCATGAAGTTGTCTTGCCAACTATTACTTCTACTACTATGGCTAACGGTTTAGCAATAAAGTAAAGTAATTACATGGCATTGTTCAATGACACGCGGGTCATACAATAAATTAAGACAACTCCTATGGCTCCTGCCGGTTGTCATACTCATCGACATGCAAGTCGTGATTCCTATTACAAGAACATGATCAATCTCATACGTCACATATCATTCATCACATTCTTTTTGGCCATATCACATCACATAGCATACCCTGCAAAAACAAGTTAGACGTCCTCTAATTGTTGTTTGCATGTTTTACGTGGCTGCTATGGGTTTCTAGCAAGAACGTTTCTTACCTGCGCAAAAACCACAACGTGATATGCCAATTGCTATTTACCCTTCATAAGGACCCTTTTCATCGAATCCGATCCGACTAAAGTAGGAGAGACTGGCACCCACTAGCCACCTTATGCAACAAGTGCATGTCAGTCGGTGGAACCTGTCTCACGTAAGTGTACGTGTAAGGTCGGTCCGGGCCGCTTCATCCCACAATTCCGCCGAATCAAGATAAGACTAGTAACGGCAAGTAAATTGACAATATCAACGCCCACAACTGCTTTGTGTTCTACTCGTGCATAGAAACTACGCATAGACCTAGCTCATGATGCCACTGTTGGGGAACGTAGCAGAAATTCAAAATTTTCTATGCATCACCAAGATCAATCTACGGAGTAATCTAGCAATGAGGGGAAGGAGAGTGCATCTACATGCCCTTGTAGATCGCTAAGCGGAAGCGGTCAAGTGAACGGGGTTGATGGAGTCGTACTCGTCGTGATCCAAATCACCGATGATCCTAGTGCCGAACGGACGGCACCTCCGCGTTCAACACACATGCAGCCCGGTGACGTCTCCCATGCCTTGATCCAGCAAGGAGAGAGGGAGAGGTTGGGGAAGACTCCGTCCAGCAACAGCACGACGGCGTGGTGGTGGTGGAGGAGCGTGGCAATCCTGCAGGGCTTCGCCAAGCACCGCGGGAGAGGAGGAGGACTTGGGAGAAGGGAAGCGCTGCGCCAGAACTTGGGTACGGCTGCCCTCCCACCCCCACATATATATAGGGGCAAGGGAGAGGGGGGCCGGCCCCCTCAGATCCAATCTGAGGAGGGGGCGGCGGCCAGGGGGGTTGCCTTGCCCCCCAAGGCAAGGGGGGCGCCCCCTTTTAAGGTTCCCCCAAACCCTAGACACCTTGGGCCCTGGTGGGGGGCGCACCAGCCCACCTAGGGCTGGTCCCCTCCCACACTTGGCCCACGCAGCCCTTTGGGGCCGGTGGCCCCACCTGGTGGACCCCCGAGACCCTCCCGATGGTCCCGGTACGTTACCGTTAGCAGCCGAAACTTTTCCGGTGACCAAAACAGGACTTCCCATATATAAATCCTTACCTCCGGACCATTCCAGAACTCCTCGTGACATCCGGGATCTCATCCGGGACTCCGAACAACATTCGGTAACCACGTACATCTATTCCCTATAACCCTAGCGTCATCGAACCTTAAGTGTGTAGACCCTACGGGTTCGGGAGACACGTAGACATGACCGAGATAACTCTCCGGCCAATAACCAACAGCGGGATCTGGATACCCATGTTGTCTCCCACATGTTCCACGATGATCTTCATCGGATGAACCATGATGTCGAGGATTCAATCAATCCCGTATTCAATTCCCTTTGTCTACCGGTATAGTACTTGCCAGAGATTCGATCGTCGGTATCCCGATACCTTGTTCAATCTCGTTACCGGCAAGTCTCTTTACTCATTTCGTAACACATCATCCCATGATCAACCCCTTGGTCACATTGTGCACATTATGATGATGTCCTACCGAGTGGGCCCAAAAATACCTCTTTGTCACACGGAGTGACAAATCCCAGTCTCGATTCGTGCCAACCCAACAGACACTTTCGGAGATACCCGTAGTGTACCTTTATTGCCACCCAGTTACTTTGTGACGTTTGGTACACCCAAAGAATTCCTACGGTATCCGGGAGTTGCACAATCTCATGGTCTAAGGAAATGATACTTGACATTAGAAAAGCTTTAGCATACGAACTACACGATCTTTGTGCTAGGCTTAGGATTGGGTCTTGTCCATCACATCATTCTCCTAATGATGTGATCCCGTTATCAACGACATCCAATGTCCATGGTCAGGAAACCGTAACCATCTATTGATCAACGAGCTAGTCAACTAGAGGCTTACTAGGGACATGGTGTTGTCTATGTATCCACACATGTATCTGAGTTTCCTATCAATACAATTATATCATGGATAATAAACGATTATCATGAACAAGGAAATATAATAATAATAACTAATTTATTATTGCCTCTAGGGAATATTTCCAACATATTCTTCCTTGCCCTTTTGCTGGGCTTCACTTGCAGGCTGTCAATAAAGGTAGAAGGATGAATACTAAAGCATAAGTAAGGTAAAAGCCTAAGTAAATAAGGTTACATTACCCGTGAGCCGTTTTGAAAGTCGGCATGTTTGATTGCATAGACTCGTTAGAGGAAGGAGAGGTATCCTAATAATTAGAGTCAAATGAATTGAGAGGTTGGCGAATTAAACCCGCCAAAGGTAAAACAGAACATAAATCGTAGATAACCTCGGTCTGACGCTTCCTAGTTACATCGGGTAAGTCGGAGGAGAGTTCTGCGTCTTGATTGGCCCGAGTCTGCCTCCGGTTTTCAAGCTATTGTTGCTTCAAAAGAAATTGAGGATCTTGATTAGCTAGAGGATGTGAAAATCTTACTTTCCGGGTCACCCTTCGGAGTTTTTGTTTTGGCAAAGGCTCTGAGTCGGAGGAGATTATAGTTACCTCTTCTTCAACTGCTTGACTATTCCCTGTACCCTCCTGTAAGGATAGAATGTTAGTAAAATAATGACAAGGGAGTTACGAAAGTTAAAGGATTACCTCTTCATCATCCGAAGAAGTATCATCCAATTTGAATAATTCGGAGGCGCTGGGTTTCTTCTTCTTTGAGGTTCCCGTCTTAGCGGCTTTCCTTTCAGTTTTCTTGGCTGCCCTGGCTTGTTTGGCAGCCTCATGGTCATATTTGACCTTCCAGAAGTTGTCATCGGCCTGTGGAAAAGGATAAGGAATTATGAGTACAAACAAGGTATGACATGATAAAGAGTATTTATTAAGTTTGATAACTCACTGCTGGGGCCGGGTTCTTCTTGCAGAAGGGAAGTAAGCCGAAGGCATTACTAGTTAAAGTGCCCTCCTTCAGCAGCGACTGGGTCGTAGCATCCACCACATCATCTGGTAAGTCGTCAGGACTATGACGAAGCGGATCATCTTCTTCGCCTGTGTAAGTACACATTAAGCCGGAGTGGTGGCTTAGTGGAAGTACTCGCCAAGTGACCCAGACTCGGACCAGATCGATGCCGTTTAAACCGTTTCCCAAAAGAGCTTTGATCTTCTTGATGGTGGGATTGAGAGGCAAACGCTCGACAGCCGTTAGTTTGTCCGCTAGCGGATGGTTGGACTCAAGGCGCAGGGCGCGGAAGCCGGGCAGAGGGCTCTCATCAGCCGGTGAAGTATCCTGACAATAGAACCACGTCTAGTTCCAATCTTTTGGATGACTCGGCAGTTCAGCGTAAGGAAAAAGGCAATCTCTCCGCCGCTGAATTGAAATGCCGCCAAGCTCAAGACTAGGCCTGTTGGCACGTTCATTCTGCCAGTTCAAGTAGAAAAGTTCTCTGAACAAAAGCAGGCTTGGCTCCTCTTCCATGTACACCTCACAGAAGACTTGGAAATTGCAAATGTTTGTCACGGAATTGGGTCCAATGTCTTGAGGTCTAAGATCAAAGAAATTCAAAACTTCCCTGAAGAATTTTGAGCCGGGAGGGGCAAATCCCCGGTTCATGTGATCCGTAAAAATTATCACCTCCCCTTCTTTGGGTTGAGGCCTCTCTTCAGACGGGTCAGGGGCACGATAAGACATAACCTCCTTTTTGGAAGATGGCTAGACTTCACAAATTTAGACAGTTTGCTCTTAGTGACTATGGATGGGACCCAATTGCAGGTCACAGGGGCCTTGGTTGCCTTAGGTGCCATGACAATAGTTAGCCTACGACAAAATAAGAAGTTCCGGTTCAATTTTAACCCGGGAGAAAATATCTTAATTATTCAAGGTGGCGGCTTAAGAAGGGGCCTAATGATATAAGGATAACTATGCAACGGTATTTAAGCCGCTACATGTGTTAAAAGCAGTTCAAACTTCTTAAGGTCATGAGAAGCAAGCAAGGCTTACAGATCAGTATCATTTATTTAAGTCAGCTACATGGACAGCTGTGTTTAAGTATATTCAACAAAAGTAGTTTTCCGGGCTATACAAACATGTTTCATAATCTACCACTATTATTTTGGATCAAACAACTGTTCTGAAAAGGAAATTTTCTAGACCTAAGACTGGAGCGGATGAAGCTCAAGGGCTCGAATGGGGCATCTATGCGATCGAAAGGGGTTCATTTGCATTTCAAAGTAGGTGCAAAACAGCTACCGCATCAGTTTTTTATCATCTTCAAGATCAAAGAAGAGCGAGGATAATGAAATCTATGAAAGGAAACTACTGAAGAGTGAAGAACTCGAAGAACTTGAAGGCCTTAATGTATATCTAAGGAGCAAGGAAGGGAAGACTTACCGATGCAAGGTTGCTGCGGAAGGGTGTCGCGTTTTTCTGGTCCAACCAGGTTGATGCAGCGGCCAGAGTTGGTGAAGACAAGGAGATCTGCGGCGGCGGCGGCAGAGCTCGTGTGGCAGAGAAGCAGCGAGAGGAAGAAGACGACTGGAAGGAGGAGAATGGGAAGACCTAGGTCGCGCCTATTTATAAGGAGAGTGAGGGAGTCCAGGACTAGGGGGTGTCCGGACAGCCGGACTATCATCGTCCGCCGGACTCCAAGACTACGAAGATACAAGATTGAAGACTCCATCCCGTGTCCGGATGGGACTTTCCTTGGCGTGGAAGGCAAGCTTGGCGATACGGATATGTAGATCTCCTACCATTGTAACCGACTCTGTGTAACCCTATCCCTCTATGGTGTCTATATAAACCGGAGGGTTTTAGTCTGTAGGACACAACATCCATTACAACAATCATACCATAGGCTAGCTTCTAGGGTTTAGCCTCCATGATCTCGTGGTAGATCCACTCTTGTAATACACATCATCAATATTAATCAAGAAGGACGTAGGGTTTTACCTCCATCAAGAGGGCCCGAACCTGGGTAAAACATCGTGTCCCTTGTCTCCTGTTACCATCCGCCTAGACGCACAGTTTGGGACCCCCTACCCGAGATCCACCGGTTTTGACACCGACATTGGTGCTTTCATTGAGAGTTCCTCTGTGTCATCACCGATAGGCTCGATGGCTTCTTCAATCAACAACAATGCCATCCAGGGTGAGACTTTTCTCCCCGGACATATCTTCGTATTCGGCGGCTTTGCACTGCGGGCTAATTCACTTGGCCATCTGGAGCAGATCGAAAGCTACGCCCCTGGCCGTCAGGTCAGATTTGGAAGCCTAAACTTCACGGCCGACATCCGCGGGGACTTGATCTTCGACGGACTCGAGCCACAGCCGGGCGTGCCGCACTGTCACGATGGGCATGATTTAGCTCTGCTGCCGGACAGTGCCTTGGTGGCCGCACATGAATCCGCTCTGGCCCTCAGTCCAGAGCCGATCACCCAGATCGAGGACTGGTGGCTGGACACCGCCTCGGGGGCTACAACTTCCACGGCGATGGAGCCGAACACTGACCTTGTCCCCTATAAAGCTCGTGACTCCGAGGTGCCGGATTCCCTGCCGGACTCCGAACCTCCTACGCCCCTGCCAATCGAATCCGATCGGGCGCCGATCATGGAGTTCACCGCTGCAGACATCTTTCAGCATTCACCCTTTGGCGACATCCTAAATTCGCTAAAGCATCTCTCGCTATCCGGAGAACCCTGGCCGGATTATGGCCGGGATGGTTGGGATGCGGACAACGAAGAAATTCAAAGCCCACCCACCACCCACTTTGTAGCCACTGTCGACGATCTAACCGACATGCTAGACTACGACTCCGAAGACATCGACGGTATGGACGACGATGCCGGAGACGATCAAGAACCAGCGCTCACAGAGCACTGGAAGGTCACCCCAACCCATGATGTATACATGGTGGATACCCCAAAAGGAAGCGATAACGAGGACAAACGGGCGCGGCAAAGGATAATCCCACCGATAAACAACCAAAACGGCGATCCAGACGCCGCCCTAAGTCCCGCCTTGACAACAACAGCACAACTAATGACCCAGCAATAGAGCAGGGCAAGCCAGTGGACGATGAACACACAGTCAAGCAACCGTCCGAACAGGACGAATCGGATAATCAATCCATGCCCGGCGAAACCAATAGTCCAGACGACCTCACGCCGGACACACCACAGGAGAATAAGAGCCTTCGGAAAAGACTCGTCGCCACTGCAAGAAGTTTGAAGAAGGAAAAACGGAAGCTCAAAACAGCGGAAGACATACTCAGAATGAGGTGGAGCAAAGTGCTCAAAACCGCAGACAAATACGGCAATGGCCACCAATCAAAGAGCTACCCGAAGCGCAAGATGCTGCCAGAATTTGACGAGGAAGCCATAGAGCCTCCACAGTCAAAAAACAAAGAGGCCGCCTGGCCGGATAGACGGCCAGATGATAGGCCAAAATCTACAAGCAGCGCCGCACACAAGCCGGCCCATAATCCTGGGAAAACAGATGGCCCAGCCAGGTCCATTTACGGGCCAAAAAAAGGGCCCCAGGAAGCAACACAGCACGCCAAGTGTTCGAAGACAGCGGTACACCCAAATACAGGGGCGCCGCACACCCACTATGTTTCACCAATGAGGTGCTGGATCATGAATTCCCAGCAGGGTTTAAACTCATAAACATAGAGGCTTACGACGGAACAACAGACCCTGGAGTCTGGATAGAGGATTATATACTACACATACACATGGCTAGAGGAGATGATCTCCACGCCATAAAGTATTTACCCCTCAAGCTCAAAGGGCCAGCCCGTCATTGGCTCAAAAGCCTCCCAGAAAACACTGTTGGAAGTTGGGAAGAGATTGAGGACGCGTTTAGAGCAAATTTTCAAGGGACTTATGTCCACCCTCCGGATGTAGACGATCTAAGTCATATAACGAAACAGCCCGGAGAGTCAGCGCGCAAATTCTGGAACAGGTTCCTTACTAAAAAGAACCAAATAGTCGACTGTCCGGACGCCGAAGCCTTAGCAGCTTTCAAACACAACGTCCGAGACGAATGGCTCGCCAGACACCTCGGCCAAGAGAAGCCGAGGACAATGTCCGCGCTAACAAGCCTCATGACCCGCTTTTGTGCGGGGGAAGATAGCTGGCTAGCAAGATGCAGCACCAGCGACCCAAGTACATCCGAGATCAGAGATGGAAACGGAAAATCACGGCGCAGAAAAGATCAGCGCCGGAATAAAGAGAAAAGCCCAAAGAACATGGCGGTCAACGCCCGATTCAAAAGCTCGCGGCCAAACAACAAAACACTGCCCCTTAAGGATAACAGTGATGAGCTATCCAACTTAAACAAAATTTTGGATCGGATATGTCAAATCCACAGTACCTCCGGAAGGCCTGCAAACCACACCCACCGAGATTGTTGGGTTTTCAAACAGTCCGGCCGACTCAACGCCGAACACAAGGGGCTCGACGCATCAAGCGAGGACGATGATAAACCCCACCAGCAGAGCACCGGAAAACAAAAGACTTTCCCACAAGAAGTCAAAGAAGTAAACTCACTTCATGTGATAATACGGAAAAACAATGCGGCACCCGCTATAATGGGTCTCGCACGGTCCACCCCAGCGGAACCTCGAGATTGGATGTCAAAACCAATCACTTTTGACCACCTGGATTATTCTGGAAGTGTTCGAAATGCAGGATGGACTGCCCTGATATTGGATCCTATAATCAACGGACTACAATTTATACAAGTCCTGATGGACGGAGGCAGCAATTTAAACCTGCTATATCCGAACACAATCCGCAAGTTGGGGATAGACCTTACTAAAATTCGACATAGCCGCACTTCCTTTAAAGGAGTGACGCCAGGCCCTTACGCCAAGTGCACAGGCTCCTTATTACTAGAAGTTGTGTTTGGGTCACCGAACAACTTCCGACGCGAAAAACTAATCTTTCATGTCGCCCATTCAAAAGTAGCTATCAAGCACTATTGGGACGTGAAGCTTTCGTCCGCTTCAACGCCATACCACATTACGCGTCTCTTACACTTAACATGCCCGGTCCACGTGGCATCATTTTATTACGAGGGTCATTTAAAATACCCCGGACACGGGTAGACGAGTCCGGCATAAATAAGCTAGGGGCTCCCTAGCCGCACACCCCTTCACAAGGGGCTGTGCGTATAAGCAACAATGAGCTAATATAGACTCCGCTTTACTTATTTATTAATATTTTTCATATACTTTTTTTTCTCGCACAATTTCCTTTCAAACTAAGTTCCTCTCTTTTTACAGATGAACAACATGCACACCCGTCCAGGAGAACGGCACAACGGAGACACAGGCGCAGACGTGCAGTAGGGACCCGTCGCAAGGATTCTTTTTAGATTAAGACCCTGCGTAAACCTTT
Source organism: Triticum timopheevii (assembly GCA_963921465.1). Taxonomy (NCBI): domain Eukaryota; kingdom Viridiplantae; phylum Streptophyta; class Magnoliopsida; order Poales; family Poaceae; genus Triticum; species Triticum timopheevii. Next base: position 243,045,669 of record OY997270.1, read on the forward strand.
TTTACTGTCTCTTGTTGCTATAATCCCCTGGTTTCTTATTATAACCAGAGTGGAGCCTGACGTTTTGGCATCGGCCGCGTCAGAGGGCCTTGCCCGTACCTGGACACTAGGGGCTTAGGGCATTGTTCTGCCCATTATTATAAAGACCAAACACCTTAGGGAGTGTTCGGCGTCTCGAGTTAGGCCTTATATGCATCAGCTCCGAATCATGTCTTTGGTCAAATGTTGGGTTTGCCCGGCTCTTGTGTTTTGCTGCCTTACGTTCCGTATCATCGGCTAACGCGGCACCAGGAGAACTACTGCGATTGTGCCCCAGTTCGGCTGGGCGAGCACCTCAGTAGAGAAAGCCGAAAACTGACTGTCATGATATAGCGAGAGACTGGTCAACCACTCGATCGACCACCGGAATGTTTAGAATTCCTCCGCTTTGACGAAGGACTGTTTCCCGGTCAGGCACACACGCGCCCCAAATTCGGAGAGCGTGGTGCCCCCAGGGGCTATATCATAGCCCCACCCTCGAACTCCAATGGCTAAGTGAAAGTGATAAAGCATCATAGTCCGGTTGCCTCGTTTGCTATGCTACCACCTCCTCAACAGGACCGAGATGTCGGATTAAGTGTGACAATGCGCTATTTTTGTGAACACCCCCGCACCTTGTGCATGGGGGCTGAAGCCGAAGACTGCCATCTTTCAGGTTATACACATGTATACATAAACGGCCGCATAGGAGACGTTTCAATACTTGGAACGCACAAGTATAAAAAGCGATTACATCATAACCATTGTTTTACAAAATAAAACATTCATTTGAACGTGACATTTTTCGAGCACTGCGACTCTATTACACGAGCACCACGCATAACTTCCCCAAAATAGTGCTCGGCGGGTAACCGGCTTTCGTCCAAACCCTGGGTTGCAACAGCGGTGGCATCCATCTCTGTCCAATGTGTCTTTACACGAGCAAGGGCCATCCACGCACCCTCTATGCAGGCCGACCGCTTCATCTCCTTGATATGCGGCATCGCCCCAAGAAATTGCTGCAATAAGCCAAAATAGCTCGTCGCCTTGGGCCTCTCCGGCCAGACATGAGTCACGATATCCGTCATGGCAAGTCCAGACAACCTATTCAGCTCAGCCCATTCGGCCAACCGATCGGTCAGCGGAAGTGAACGATCTGGACTATGGAATTGAGACCAAAACAGCTCTTCCATCTTGTGATCCTTCTGACTCCGGAAGTGCACAACGGCATCCGCCGCACTTGCCGCTAAGTCCATATATGGATCCTCCGGACCCCACAGCTGGCCAAGCTGGGCATAATTTGGATCCGTAAACCTGTGGCGCAGCAGAAAAGGCTTGCCAGCCACAATGTCTCCGGCTTGATGCAGCTCCTCCTTCATAGCTCGCATTGCAGAACGGGCATCCTTGGCCTCGGCGGTAGCCTTCCCCAGGTCTTCTGGCTCCGATAGGCGCTCCTTTTCAAGAGCCTCATTGCGGTCGGTAGCATCCTTCAATTTAACGGCCAGTTCGGCCATCACTTCCCTGCTTCGGCAGTGTGCAGCCCTTTCGGCTTCTAACTCTTCGGCCGCCCTCGAGGCAGCCGCATCACTCCTTCTAGCTTGCTCCTTGGCTTGAGCAAGTTCTACCCGGAGGCTCTCCACAGCAGCAGCACCATCTGCGTCAAGCATAAATATTGTAAGTGGTGGGCTTTGGCTCCCGTACTAGGTGACTGCGGAGAAACAATTTACCTTGCGACTCGTCAAGTCGCTTGTTGACTAGCGCGATGTCCGCATCTGCATCATCGAGTTGCCGCATTAATTCAGCAATTCCATCAGTCCGGCTAGCCCCCGGACTATCCGCCACCTGCATAGGACAGGCGACACTCAATACCTGCAATTTTGATCCTCGACACGCTGTCGCTTTCGACAACCTACCGAGTCTCAGGGGCTACTATCTATACAGGGCGCACTTTCATGTGCAAAACTGTCAAAAAGGTGCGTCGTTTTTACGTACCTCAAACCCCGCCAGCACACTCCTGACGGCATTATGTAGTCTGCTTTCGGCGGACGAAATCCTTCCAATCACCATGCTCATCAATGCACGGTGATCTTCTGAGATGGACGCCCTCTCAAGCAGATCCTTCAGCTCCCCCGGCCGAACACTAGTCGGTGCCGAACTCTTCGGCTCTGCCAGGCTCGGGGATACCCTCCGTGACGACACTTCAGGCTCGTCCGCCCTATCCGACGGCACAGCAGACGGAGGCATTTCGCTCTCCATCATCTCCGGACGAAGATCCCCCGAAGACGAGCTCATCTGAGAAGGTCGCAGATCCGAACTACAAGGTAAAATTTTCGGTTATCCTCAGAAGCACAAATAGGGATGTTTCTTATTAATGAACTCCCCTTTTTCTACTCACGGCTCGCTGGAGGGCTGATTCTTTAGAGAAGATTGTGCGGCCGGGACCTCCCCGGATGCAGGACCCTCTGGTGAAGATTTCTTCCCCCGCTTAGGGGCTTTGGCTTCAGGGTCTTTGGAGGCAGTCCTCTTCTCCCCCTGGAGGGAGGGATTCTCGATCCCCCCTTCTTCAAGTGCCCCCTTGGGCGAGGTGGTAGCTCCTCTATTTTCCCCTTCGCCTTCTTCTGAAGGCGCAACCTCCAACATTCTGACCAGCACGGGCTCCGGCGCGGTCTCTGGGAGGGGGGCCGGACACCGTATCATCTTTGCTTGCGTTATCCACTCCTGTTGAAGGATAACGCGTTAAAAGGCGAATTGTAGAAAGGCAAACAAACGGTGCGTCCGAACACTGAGCTACTTACTTGAGTATCCGGACGATTGCAGCTTAGGCCGGCATCCTCGGTCAATTCCGGACACGCCGCCTGCGGTCCGAAGAATAACTTGTACATCTCCACGGGTGTCGTACCCATAAAGTGTTGGAGAATCCCTGGTCCCTCCGGATTGAACTCCCATAGCCTGAGAGGACGGCGTTTGCAGGGCAGAAGACGCCTGATTAGCATGACCTACATCACCACGACCAGATCGATCTCCCTCGCTTGGAGGTCTCAAATCCGGCCCTGCAATAGGGGCACGTCTTTTGGCGGCCCCCAATTGAGCCCTTGGTTGACCCACGACATCAATCGTCGTGGAGGTCCCGAGCGGAATGTAGGCGGCGGCTTCTGCTTGCCGCCCTTTGGAGCGGTGATATAGAACCACTCCTGCTGCCACAAGCCGAGCTCCTCTTGGAAGGAGCCCTCGGGCCACGGGGCATCGGCCCTCCTGCTTATGGCCACCCCGCCGCACTCTGCTTGACGCCCCCCAATCATCTTCGGCTCCACATTGAAGGTCTTCAGCCACAGGCCGAAGTGGGGGTGACGCGGAGGAAGGCTTCGCAGACGATAATAAATGTGGAAATATGGAGGATGGACTCCGGAGCCAAGTCGTGGAATTCCAACGCATAGTAGAACATGAGCCCTCTCACAAAAGGATCCGTCGGGAAGCCTAAACCCCGACGGAGGTGAGATACAAAGACGACATACTCGCCGGGCTCGGGGGTGGGGATGGCCTGCCCTTCGGCGGACAAGATGTGCGAAATCTCGTAAGACAGGTGCTGGGCCTCTCGCAGCTTTAGCACGTCCTCCTCCGTGATGGAGGAAGGCGTCCACCGGCCCTGAAGGTCGGAGCCGGACATTGTTGAAGGTCCGAAGCACTCAAATCTGGGGCTCTGGGTGTTGGAACTTGGAGCGAGGAGAGGATTCGATGGAAGATTGAAGAAAAGAGACGAGCCTTGGTCCTATTATAAAGAGGGAGAATACCAAGAGCCATCTCCGTGACCGTTCGGGGCTCGCCTTTGATAGAGGAGGCGTGGCGACGGGCGCGGTTGTGTTACCCACGACCGTATTGATGAGAATCCCGGAATAAGGGGAACATGATCTCTGCTTCGACAAGACGTGCCAAGGAAACCGCTTCGCTAAATGCACTGAGGTGGTATAATAAAAAAACAATTCAAGTAAAGGACTTGGTAGTGGCGTGACGTCACGCTACAAGATACGTCAGCAGATTGAACCTGTGTACATGATATTCTCTCTACGGTGGAATGTGGAATTTATTTTGCAGAGCCGGACACTATCCAGGTGTTCACGATCTTCTATGGATTATTCGGAGGAGGAACCTGCCTTGCAATGCCGAACATTATGCGTGCCGGACTCATCGTCATTGAAGCCATGTTCAAGGGCTACTGAGGGAGTCCTGGACTAGGGGGTGTCCGGACAGCCGGACAATCATCGTCCGCCGGACTCCAAGACTACGAAGATACAAGATTGAAGACTCCGTCCCGTGTCCGGATGGGACTTTCCTTGGCGTGGAAGGCAAGCTTGGCGATACGGATATGTAGATCTCCTACCATTGTAACCGACTCTGTGTAACCCTAGCCCTCTCCGGTGTCTATATAAACCGAAGGGTTTTAGTCCGTAGGACACAATATCCATTACAACAATCATACCATAGGCTAGCTTCTAGGGTTTAGCCTCCTTGATCTCGTGGTAGATCCACTCTTGTATTACCCATATCATCAATATCAATCAAGCAGGAGTAGGGTTTTACCTCCATCGAGAGGGCCCGAACCTGGGTAAAAACATTGTGTCCCTTGTCTCCTGTTACCATCCGCCTAGACGCACAGTTCGGGACCCCCTACCCGAGATCCGCCGGTTTTGACACCGACAGAGAGGATAACTGAGATGGCGAGGGAAACGAGGAGATAAGAGTTATTATCCATCGGCCCCGACGCCTCGGTTTTTGGAATAGTCAATAAAAGCAGAGATCCGTTGGAGGATACGGTGGAATAGAAAAAGAATTTAAGAAAGGATGACGTCATGGCAGGTTAACACGGATTCAAGAGATGACGTCATGGCGGGTTAAAGAAAACCTTTGCACAGTCAGAAGACTGAAGATTTATTTTTTAAGGGTATTTTAAGATTGACATGAATAGGTTCAAATCAATCTGGGGCCTAATGTTGGGGATATAACTATTTGTGTAAGCCGCCCAGGAGGGGCCGGGTTACGCAAAGAAGACTCACCAGAGAGAAGCCCAAGACCAAGCATGAAGATGGCGATTCAATAAAGGGCTTAAGGCCCACAGGCGTCTTAAGGCCCGTTGTAGTAAACCGCCATAATGGCATGACTTGTATCATAAGGTAGATTTAACTAGTCACCGAGCTGGACACTGTTTATAAGCCGGCCGGGACTCTGTAAGCCGCAGGGCATCAACCCGTGTATATAAGGGGACGACCTGCTGGCAGCTTAGGGCAAGAAACAACTCATCGAGAGCCAGGCATAGTGTATCTCGCTCCCCGGTCATTGAAACATCAATACCAACCCAACTAGACGTAGGCCTTACCTTCACCGTAAGGGGCCGAACTAGTATAAACCTCTCGTCTCCTTTGTCCCGATTAACCCCTTCAAGCTTCCTAGTTGCGATGGCTCCACAACTAAGTCCTTTCACGAGGTCATCTGACGTGACAATTCCACGACATTAAGGAAAGGTATGGAACACTTTCCTAGAAATAAAATTAAAGTACCTTATAAATATATTATGAGAGCCACTTATGAATTGAATACCAAAGATGGTAATACTTAGATCTATTCTCGCTTTTATGCCTAGCTAGGGGAGTTAAACGATAGCGCTCATTGGGAGGCAACCCAATTTTATTTTTGTTCCTTACTTTTTGCTCCTGTTTAGTATTAAATAATTCATCTAACTTCTGTTTAGATGTGGGTTTATGTTTTAATTAGTGTTTGTGCCAAGTAGAACCTATAGGATCATCTTGGGTGATAGTTAATTTGATCTTGCTGAAAAACAGAAACTTTTGTGCACACGATAATAATTTTAGTAAATAAACATGATTTTTAGTTGATTCTTTTTGAAGTAGATTAATAGACAAAATTACTAGGACTTCCAAGATTTGTAGGATTTTTAAGGTTCCAGAAGTATTCGAAAGTTACAGATTACACAGGTTGTTCTGTTTTTGACAGATTCTGTTTTTCGTGTGTTGTTTGCTTATTTTGATGAATCTATGGCTAGTATCGGGGGGTATGAACCATAGAGAAGTTGGAATACAGTAGGTTTAACACAAATATAAATAAAAAATGAGTTAATTACAGTACCTTAAAGTGGTGGTTTGCTTTCTTGCACTAACGGAGCTTATGAGATTTCCTGTTGAGTTTTGTGTTGTGAGGGTTTCAAGTTTTGGGTAAAGATTTGATGGATTATGGAATAAGGAGTGGCAAGAGCCTAAGCTTGGGGATTCCCAAGGCACCCGAAGGTAAATTAAAGGACAACCAAAAGCCTAAGCTTGGGGATGCCCCAGAAGGCATCCCCTCTTTTGTCTTTGTCTATCGGTAACTTTACTTGGAGCTATATTTTTATTCACCACATGATATGTGTTTTGCTTGGAGCGTCTTGTATGATATGAGTCTTTGCTTTTTAGTTTACCACAATCATACTTGCTGTACACACCTTTTGGGAGAGACACACATGAATCGGAATTTATTAGAATACTCTATGTGCTTCACTTATATCTTTTGAGCTAGACAATTTTGCTCTAGTGCTTCACTTATATCTTTTTAGAGCACGATGGTGGTTTTATTTTATAGAAATTATTGATCTCTCACGATTCACTTATATTATTTTGGGAGTATTTTAGAACAGCATGGTATTTGCTTTGGTTATAAAATTGGTCCTATATGATGGGCATGCAAGTTGGGTATAATAAAAACTATCATATAGAGTGCATTGAACACTATGATCAACTTGATACTTGATAATTGTTTTGAGATATAAAGGTGGTAATGTTAGAGTCATGCTAGTTGGTAATTATGAAATTGAGAAATACTTGTGTTAAAGTTGGCAAGTCCCGTAGCATGCACGTATGGTAAAAGTTGTGTGACAAATTTGTAGCATGGGGTGTTCTTTTGATTGCCTTTCTTATGAGTGGAGGTCGGGATCACGCGATGGTTAACTCCTACCAACCCTTCCCCTAGGATCATGCGTAGTAGTACTTTGCTTCGAGGGCTAATAAACTTTTGCAATAAGTACATGAGTTCTTTATGACTAATGTGAGTCCATGGATTATACGCACTCTTACCCTTCCATCATTGCTAGCCTCTACGGTAGCGTGCATTGCCCTTTCTCACCTTGAGAGTTGGTGCAAACTTCGCCGGTGCATCCAAACCCCGTGATATGATACGCTCTGTCACACATAAACCTCCTTATATCTTCCTCAAAACAGCCACCATACCTACCTATTATGGCATTTCCATAGCCATTCCGAGATATATTGCCATGCAACTTTCCACCATTCCGTTTATTATGACACGCTCCATCATTGTCATATTGCTTTTGCATGATAATGTAGTTGACATTGTATTTGTGGCAAAGCCACCTTCATAATTTTTATACATGTCGCTCTTGATTCATTGCATATCCCGGTATACCGCCGGAGGCATTCACATAGAGTCATATTTTGTTCTAAGTATTGAGTTGTAATTCTTGAGTTGTAAATCAATAAAAGTGTGATGATCTTCATTATTAGAGCATTGTCCCAAGTGAGGAAAGGATAATGGAGACTATGATTCCCCCACAAGTCGGGATGAGACTCCAAACTTTATGAAAAATAAAAGAGGCCAAAGAAGCCCAAATAAAAAAAATAAGAAGAGGCCAAAGAAGCCCACCAAAATAAAAAAATGAGAGAAAAAGAGAGAAGGGACAATGTTACTATCCTTTTTCCACACTTGTGCTTCAAAGTAGCACCATGATCTTCGTGATAGAGAGTCTCCTATGTTGTCACTTTCATATACTAGTGGGAATTTTTCATTATAGAACTTGGCTTGTATATTCCAATGGTGGGATTCCTCAAAATGCCCTAGGTCTTCGTGAGCAAGCAAGTTGGATGCACAACCACTTGGTTTATTTTGTTGAGCTTCCATACATTTATAGCTCTAGTGCATCCGTTGCATGGCAATCCCTACTCCTCATGTTGACATCAATTGATGGGCATCTCCATAGCCCGTTGATTAGCCGCGTCAATGTGAGACTTTCTCCTTTTTGTCTTTTCCACACAACCTCCATCATCATATTCTATTCCACCAATAGTGTTATATCCATGGTTCACGCTCATGTATTGCATGAGAGTTAAAAAAGCTGAAGCGCGTTAAAAAGTATGAACCAATTGCTTGGCTGAAACCGGGGTTGTGCATGATGGGAGTATTTTGTGTGATGAAAATGAAACATGGCCTAACTATATGATTTTGTAGGGATAAGCTTTCTTTGGCTTTGTTATTTTGATAAGACATGATTACTTGTTAGTATGCTTGAAGTATTACTATTTTTATGTCAATATGAACTTTTATCTTGAATCATTTGGATCTGAACATTCATACCACAATAAAGAAAATTACATTGAGAAATATGCTAGGTAGCATTCCACATCAAAAATTCTGTTTTTATCATTTACCTACTCGAGGACGAGCAGGAATTAAGCTTGGGGATGCTTTATACGTCTCCAACGTATCTATAATTTTTTATTGTTCCATGCTATTATATTACTTGTTTTGGATGTTTATGGGCTTTACTAAGCACTTTTATATTATTTTTGGGACTAACCTATTAACCGGAGGCCCAACCCAAATTGCTATTTTTTTGCCTATTTCAGTGTTTCGTAGAAAAGGAATATCAAACGGAGTCCAAACGGAATGAAACCTTCGGGAGAGTTATTTTTGGAACAAATGCAATCCAGGAAACTTGGAGTGGACGTCAAGAAGTAAATGAGGCGGCCATGAGGTAGGAGGGCGCGCCCCAGGGGGTGGGCGCGCCCCCACCCTCGTGGGCCCCTCGTGGCTCCCCTGACCGAATTCCTTCGCCTATATATACTCTTATACCCTGAAAACATCCAGGAGCACCACGAAACCCGATTTCCACCGCCGCAACCTTCTGTACCCGTGAGATCCCATCTTGGAGCCTTTTCTGGCGCTCCGCCGGAGGGGGAATCGATCATGGAGGACTTCTACATCAACGCCATAGCCTCTCCGATGAAGTGTGTGTAGTTTACCACAGACCTTCGGGTCCATAGTTATTAGCTAGATGGCTTATTCTCTCTCTTTGAATCTCAATACAATGTTCTCCTCGATCTTCTTGGAGATCTATTCAATGTAACACTTTTTGCGGTGTGTTTGTCCAGATCCGATAATTGTGGGTTTATGATCAAGTTTATCTGTGAGAAATATTTGAATCTCCTCTGAATTCTTTTATGTATGATTGGTTATCTTTGCAAGTCTCTTCAAATTATCAGTTTGGTTCGGCCTAATAGATTGATCTTTCTTGCAATGGGAGAAGTGCTTAGCTTTGGGTTCAATCTTGCGGTGTCCTTTCCTAGTGATAGCAGGGGCAGCAAGGCACGTATTGTATTGTTGCCATTGAGGATAAAAAGATGGGTTTTATATCATATTGCTTGAGTTTATCCCTCTACATCATGTCAGCTTGCCTAATGCGTTACTCTATTCTTATGAACTTAATACTCTAGATGCATACTGGATAGCGGTTGATGTGTGGAGTAATAGTAGTAGATGCAGAATCGTTTTGATCTACTTGTCGCGGAAATGATGCCTATATACACGATCATGCCTAGATATTCTCATAATTATGCACTTTTCTTTCACTTGCTCGACAGTAATTTGTTCACCCACCGTAATACTTATGCTATCTTGAGAGAAGCCACTAGTGAAACCTATGGACCCCGGGTCTATTTTCCATCATATAAGTTTCGATCTACTTTATTTTCCAATCTTTACTTTTCAATCTATATCATAAAAATACCAAAAATATTTATCTTATTAGTATCTCCATCAGATCTCACTTTTGCAAGTGGTTGTGAAGGGATTGACAACCCCTTTATCGCGTTGGTTGCAAGGTTCTAGATTGTTTGTGTAGGTACGAGGGACTTGCGTGTAGCCTCCTACTGGATTGATACCTCGATTCTAAAAAACTAAGGGAAATACTTACGCTACTTTGTTGCATCACCCTTTCCTCTTCAAGGGAAAACCAACACAGTGCTCAAGAGGTAGCAACCTCTCTGGTGGTGTCATGTAACGCTCCGTGCGCCCTCTTCCCCTCCTCGTCTGGGGGTATTACCATGAGGGTCCTCCTTGTACGCGCGGTGGGACGTGGCCGTCGTGCATTGCGATTTATCAGGTGCCTCCCTCACCTCCGCCCGGGTTCAGTTCTGGGTCAGTTGTGATAAGGGGAGTGTCGCGGCGCAGGGATAGCAACCGTATCACAAGGCGCTGCGAGAGACACTGGTGTGAGACTAGAGGTTGTCCGCTTCCACGAGTTCCACTAGTTCACAAACCCAGGGCCCTAAGTGAGGGTTTTCCTCCAAGGGCACTGTGGGCATAGGAGGAAAGAGCGCATGAACTACAACGTTGATGCTAGCCCAGCTCATCGACGACTAGGCGAAGGTGTACTAATCACCAATCTCACTCTGGCTCCTGATGCCTTGCTAGTTAAAAGCACAAGTGCTCCCTGGGTGATTTTGGTAATTAATGCCAACATATCTATTGTTGGACTAATACTTTTATCTAGTATATTTTAGATGAGTTCAACAGTGGAGTGGCATGGACAAGAGGATGTGGAACCCCTTCAAGATGCTAAGGACAGAAGATTGGCAAAAGCTCAGAAGCTCAAGACTCTTCATTTTCATTTTAGAGATCCAAGATCACATGGAGTCCATAGGAAAGCCAATACTATTAAAAGGGCATGAGGTGTTGCTTAATGGCTTGCTTGCTCAAAGTGCTTAGTGATATGCTCCAAAACCCTCAACACTTTCTCATTTCCACATATGTCCCAAACCTAAAGTCAAACTCGGCCCCACCGATTTGATCTATCTCACACCACCGAGTTCATTTGGCATAGCCACTACCAGAAACCCTAATCATTTCGATCTCACTGATGGGATCCCGGTCTCACCGAGATGGGCTTGAAAACTCTCTGTTGCCTGTTGCAATTATTTCTTTCTCACCGAGATATGCAATCTGTCCCACCGAGTTTGCTTGACCAACTCTCTGTTTTTCTTATTACCAAAGTCGGTCTCACCGAGTTTGCGTAATCGGTCAAACCGAGTTGAGGTTTTACCCTAACCCTAGCACATCGGTCCCACCGAGTTGATCATATCGGTCCCACCGAAAAGCCTAACGTTCACATTTTGAACTAAATCGGTCTGACTGAGTTTCATGATTCGGTCCCACCGAGTTTGGTGAATTGTGTGCAAATGATTAGATTTTGCATGGAGGCTATATATACCCCTCCACCCACTCTTCATTCATGGAGAGAGCCAAAAAACCGTGCCTACACTTCCAGCATTCATTTTCTGAGAGAGAACCACCTACTCATGTGTTGAGACCAAGATATTCCAATCCAACTAGAAGAATCTTGATCTCTAGCCTACTGAAAGTGCAACTATCCCTGGGTGCTTTGGTAATGATTAACAACATATAGCTCATTGAACTAATGCCATTACAAGATACATATTTCAGGAAAGTTCAATGATTGGCATGGCATGGATAAGGAATGTACGCCTCAAAATGCTAAGGACAAAAGATTAGCTCAAGCTTCAAAGTCCAAGACTCTACATTTTCTATTTTAGTGATCCAAGATCACATTGAGTCTATAGGAAAGCAAATACTATTAAAAGGGGATGAGGTGTTGCTTAATGGCTTGCTTGCTCAAAATGCTTAGTGATGTGCTCCAAAAGCCCTCAACCACTTTCTCATATCCACATATGTCGGATTTCGGGTTCCGGCAGACCCTTCAGGTTCGAACACTTGAGTGCACACGAAGATCTTTCCCCTACCAGCTCACGTTTTGAAGTCTCGCAAGGGATCTAGGCTAGAAAGAAGAACACACAAGGGACACGAGATTTATACTGGTTCAGGCCACCATTGTGGTGTAATACCCTACTCCAGTGTGTGGTGTGGTGGATTTCCTCAGGGGCTGATGATGAACAGTACAAGGGGGAGAACAGCCTTGCGAGGGGCTGTTCTTGAGCTGGTGCGATGAACTTCTTGGACGAGTTCAGTCGCCTCTTTCTAGTCTATGCGTCTTCTCGAGATAGATGCTCGATGCCTCTACTCTGTGGTGGCTAGTCCTATTTATAGAGCGAGGCCCTGGGCCTCTTCCCAAATAATGAGCGGGAAGGGCGCCAACAATTGGCCATTTTGAAGGGGAACATCCAGTACACTTATCCTCACTAAAGTTGGTCTTCGGCTGCCAAAGGCTCTGACGATGACGCCGTCCTGGGCTCCACGATGACCTCCGTCCTGCTGTTCTGCTGGTCTTGGTCTTCTTGCATCGAAACGGTAACCTTTGCCTGATGTCTTGGTCTGTGCTTGCCCCCTTTGCACCGAAAGAGAAACAAGGACACTGCAGGCCGGCGCTCGCCTGGCGCCCGCCTGGGCTCGATCATCATGGCTTGCGTCACGGGCTCCTCGGGAGGTACCTTGCCTTGATCTCTCTGCCTCCTCCCGAGCCTGCCTGAGGAGGCTGCTCCTGAGTAAGCTTCCTGTCGCCCTCCCGCGAGGCTTGGCCCCTTGCGAGGGTCTTGAGCTTGAGCTGATGAAGCTGGGCTGCATTGGGCCCCCACCTGAGCCACGCTGCAGGGCGCAGGCAGGCAAGTCTGGGGACCCCCATTCCCAAAACGCCGACAGTAGCCACCGGGACCAAGGCGCGCCCGGACATGGGTTAGCAGAGAAGCAAAGGGGCAAGTGTGAAGTGCCGCGTGCCCCAATAGCCTGTGGCCTTGGGTGCCGTGTGGCGATTGATTGGACGTGGGCGTCTCCGCTTCCCCATGACGCCTCGGCAACCGCACGACTTGACAAGTCCCTCCATGCAAAAACGGGTCATGATTCCCTGCGGTCGTGGAGGCCTGTGGTTGGCCTTCTCCGGCTATAAGTATGGAACAGCGCGAGCCATTCAAGTCCATCTCTCCCTACTACTCCTTTCTTCTTCATCCTTGCCCTTGCTCCACCTCATGTCGATGGCACCAATTCGCTGGTTTTCTGCAGAACAGAAGGGGAAGGCCCCCCGAGAGGGTCCCGACCCGCTTCCGCCAAAGAAGTAGCTAGTCCTCTGCCGTCGAGACGAGGGCGCCGGGCAGGAGACGTCGAGGCCCTGGTACGAGCGGCCGCCACCTGGGTTCCCGCTGCCCTTGTACGCCCGCATCGAGGGCCCTGGAGAGGAAGGCGCCGAGCGACACCGGCGGTGCCATCGTCGATGCCGACGGATTACGGTAGTGCGCGTCATTCCTCCTGGAGTCCACGCCGAGGGCTCTTCTCGTGAGCTTGTGCTCCACGCCGCCATGCCTCCTCGATCTTGGATTCGCCTTCCTCCCTCCTTCGCCTTCGAGATCCCGCCGAGGGGGCCTCTCGAGCTCTGGCTGCAGCACGCTGACTGCAGCACCCCTGCGACCGGAGCGGAGGTCGAGGTTGTCGCCCCGGGCAAGGTCTGCATGACCCGTGGCTGGGGCGAGATCGCCCGGGTCTGCAGGACAGGGGGCACCCTCGCAATCCACCGCGAATACGATGGCGCCTCCCTGATGTTCTTCAAGGTCTTCGACGCGGAAGGGCGCCGGCTGGAATGCTGCCCCGAGAAAGGCGGCCGGAGCATCGCCGTGGCGAGGACCAGGCCTGCCAACCGCTTCCCGGGAAGCCCCTCAGGCAGCAGTAGAGGAGCCGGAGGATCCAGCGACTCCGTCGAGCTTTACGTGACTTTGGAGACGAGCGATGACATCTACGAGCCCCCGAGCTCGCGTCACTCCCGGAGCAGGGCAGCTGCATCAGGCTGCCGATGCCACTGATCTAGATGGGGTTGGCGCCGGTGCCTGACGGCCCACTATTGATGATGGCGTTTCCTATGGAGGTGCGCGTAGCTAGCGCTCCCTAGGATTAGCACCTTTTGTTCCCTACGAGGAATCGAAGTACCACCCCGAGGGGGTATGTAAGGCGCTGGCCATGTCTTTTGTAAATATTATATCCCTAGTATGAATCGATGCAAGATGCTTGTCCTGTCCCGGCTCGGCTCCACCTTTCTTCCCTCACGAGGGCCTGGTGCTCTACGCTGACAGGTCCCGGTCCCCAGGCAGACTTCAGCCGTCGCTGGTATGCCAGGTCGCGATGCCGTCGTCAAGGCTAGGAGGTGAGCGGCCCGAGGTCCAATAAGAGCCCCTGAGTCGCGATGCTTAGGAGGTCCCCTTTAGCGCTCAATCAGCCTCCGCTGGGCAAGAAAGGTAGGCAATGTTGCCGTGATAGAGCTGCACCAGGCGAGGGTTTAGTGCTGAGTCGAATCAGTTTTCACGTGACTTATCTCGTAGGCTTGGAGTAGTTCGCGGCGAGGTGTCCGGCCTGCGCGGCGGCAGCTGAGGTGTTGCTGGGTTAGGCCCTCGCGAGCTTCTTCCCTCTTCCCCGCACTTTCCTTAGTGCTCTACGTCCTCAGGTCCCTGCCCTCGAGCGAGCTCAGCCGTCGCTGGTATGATAGGTCGCGATGCCGTGGGTCAAGGCCAGGGGGTGAGGGCTGGAGAGCCAGTAAGAGCCCATGAGTCGCGATGCTCAGGTACCCCCCTTTTAACGCGTGAGCGGACCGTGCCGGAGAGAAGGAGAGAAGGCTCGCGATGCCACCAGCATTACTCCTGGAGCGGGTCCTGCATATCAATCACGAGGGGAAACAAGGTCTGTCATTACGGTTGCCAGCCAACCATTGGTCGCTCTGAGGGAGTGAGTGGGGCACTGAGGGCCAGGTGAGGTGGCGCCTTGCGGGGCTACCGTGGCCAGAGCTCAGCCACTCAGATTTTTCGGCGTTGCAGGGACGGACTCGTGCACAAGTGCCGTGTCAGAGCGAGCGGCTCCAAAGGTAGGTGTCAATCGAGCAGGTGATTAAGTCAAGAAGGTTAAGCATGAAGGAGCAAATCCATTTAGATAGATGCAGAAAAGGCAGACGCCACTGGGTCAGGCCCGAGCAGCTTGGGGATGATGCAGCCCGAGGGGCGCCCCCAACAAGGTAGGTAAAGAGCATAAGCAAAACGGATACATGCCGCAGGGACAGACCCACGCGACCTGGGAATGATGCAGCCCTACGGGCGCTCCCAGCTGAAAATGGAACTTCGAAAGATGTCACCTGATACCGTTGGGGATGAAGTGCTGCTGAAGTAGTGGACGACGCGCGGTGAGGAAGCCGACCCTCTCGAGCCCCCGTGACCTGGAGCCTCGGGAGGCTCTAGGGGTCCGCGCGGCTCCTCAAGGTCCATCTCCATCTCCTCCAAGAACGTGCGGTGCCTGGCCACCTGAGCTTCCAGAATGCTCCTCATCAGGCACTGGTGGGCAGCAACCGCGTTCGGCAGGCCGAAGGGCATGCGAACGTAGTTGTGAGGTGGACCCTCGCAACGCCCCACGCGTGAAGGCCAGAGGCGCTCCTGAGACGCGGCTCAGTTGAGCCCTGGTACGTCGATGCAGACGCGCAGCCTAGCATCCTCGCTAGGGTGTGGGGTTACGACGGGTAGGCGGCGGCTGCCGCGCATGACTCTTGACTCCTGTAGCTCCTGAATGTTCCTCGCGATGAACTCATGAGGGTTTGGCCCTCCTTGCCTCATGCCTTCCTGAGGGAAACGTGCCTTGAAGCATGCCTCCAAGTGGTGCCCGAGCGCCTCCCTCGTGACCTTGGCAAGGTCAGTGGCTCTCCAGGATAGAGCCCCCAAGCCCTGCCCAAGGAGGGCGCCGGGCGCGCCTTCCTATGCGACAGAGGGTGGCGCCCCTCGAACGGGCGCGGATCCTGACACCACGCCTCCGGAGGTGCCTGCCTCGTGAGTGTTCGGGCCAGGTGAAGCCTTCTTATTCTTAGGGATCGCCTCTGGGAGCCTCCTGCTCCTGTGATCTGGGTCTTCGATTGCTGCGGCTTGGAAGGCACGCTCAAGAGAACACACTGCATCCCTTTCCTCACAAGGCACTATGATGATTCCACTGCTTCCTGGCATCTTGAGGAAATTGTAGCCGTGGTGAGTCACTGCCATGAACTTGGCTAGGGCTGGGTACCCGAGGATGGAATTGTATGGCAGGCGAATGTGGGCGATGTCACAGTCAATGAGCTCGGTGCGGTAGTTGTTGCGCTGCCCAAAGGTGACAGGAAGGCGGACTTGCCCTATCAGAACAGTGGAACCATCAGTGACTCCTGAGAAAGGCTTTGTTGGCAGAAGCTGATCATATGGCACTTGGAGATTGTTGAATGTCTCGACGGACAAGACGTTGAGCCCAGCTCCGCCATCGATGAGGGTCCTGGTGACTTGCACATTGCTGATGACCGGGGAACAAAGCATCGGGAGGACTCCGGTTGTTGCTGCGCACTTGAGCTGATCCGCCGAGCTGAACGTGATAGCGCACGCTGACCACCTGAGAGGGCGCGTGGCCCTCAAGCTTGGGGAGGACTGCATTCACCTCGCGAGCAAACTACTTCAAGATGCGCTGGGAGGCTGGGGCCTGAGCGCCACACAGGATGCAAGAGATTGCGCGCGGCTCCTGGAAGCCCCCAGCCCCCTCGTCCTGGTGATGGTCTTCATTCCTCCTTGGCAGTGGTGGCAGAGGAGGGAGGCCTGCATTGCCTTGAGGGCGGTCCTCATGAGGCTGATCCCTCCAACCTCCCTCGCGAGGCTGGTCCTGCCAGCGGTCCTCACGAGGTCGGTCATGCCACCCTTGGCGAGGGCCCCGGTCTTCCCATCGTCCTCCACCTCTTCCTCCTCCTCGGCCATAGCCCCGGTCGTTGCGGTCGGGACGTCGGCCGATACGCCCATCTCGCACAGCCCTGAGCTCTTGGCATTCGTTGCTGTTGTGGGTGTGGAGGTCGTGGTAGACGCGGTACCGGCTGCCCTTGGATGACTCAGGCTGATCCCTACCTCGCTTGGTGTCTGGCTCTGCTGCAAGCATAGCAGCCCCCCTTGCGCTTCATGTCCTTGACCTTGGGCTTCTTATCTTCTGGATCGGCAGCCAGAAGCTCGAGGAGGGAGAGGCGCCCTTCCTCATCCCTGGCGCACTTGGTTGCCAGGTTGAACAGCTCCAGTGATGTGCACAGGTCTTCATGGATTGCTAGCTCCTCTTTCATCTTGATGTCGCGCACGCCGTCGGAGAAGGCTGAGATGATGGTGAGGGAGTCCTGGACTAGGGGGTGTCCGGATAGCCGGACTATCATCATCGGCCGGACTCCAAGACTATGAAGATACAAGATTGAAGACTTCGTCCCGTGTCCGGATGGGACTTTCCTTGGCGTCGAAGGCAAGCTTGGCAATACGGATATGTAGATCTCCTACCATTGTAACCGACTCTGTGTAACCCTAGCCCTCTCCGATGTCTATATAAACTAGAGGGTTTTAGTCCGTAGGACAACAATCACAACAACAATCATACCATAGGCTAGCTTCTAGGGTTTAGCCTCCTTGATCTCGTGGTAGATCCACTATTGTACTACCCATATCATCAATATTAATCAAGCAGGAGTAGGGTTTTACCTCCATCGAGAGGGCCCGAACCTGGGTAAAAACATCGTGTCCCTTGTCTCCTGTTACCATCTGCCTAGACGCATAGTTCGGGACCCCCTACCCGAGATCTGCCGGTTTTGACACCGACAGATGTCCTCCTCAGTCACCCTAGGGATCTTGATGCGGGGGTTGTTGAAGCGCTGGATGTACTTCTCCAGAGTCTCTCCTGGCTGTTGCTTGATGCGGCGCAGGTCACTCATGGCTGGAGGCCGGTCACGAGTACCTTGGAAGTTGGCGATGAAGCGGGTGTGCATCTCGTCCCAGGAGGAGATCGTGCCAGGAGCCAGGTTCAGGAGCCAGGTGCGGGCACCGTCCTTGAGCGCCATGGGAAACCAATTCGCAATGACCTTTTCGTCCCTGTTGGCGGCTTCGATGCCCAGCTCGTAGAGTTGGAGGAACTCCGTGGGATCGGCAGGGTCGTCATAGCGAGGAGGTAGGTCCGGCTTGAACTTGCCGGGCCATGCAACGCTATGCAGCTCGGAGGTGAAGGCGCGGCAGCCTGCGGTGGCCACCGGAGCTCTCTGCTGATGCGGGGCTTGCTCCTGGAGGTTCCCACGCGCCGCTGCCTGGAGCAGCGCGGGGTCTTGACGTGGCGGTGCAGGGATGCGATCATGGCGCTCCGGTGCTGGGAGCACGTGAGCACCTTCTTGGGGACGAGGGATCTCTTGGCAGCTCCTTTCTTGTCGCGCAGGCGCCGGACGCAGAGGGTCTCGTCCTGGGGCCGCGCGCCTTGGGGCTGGGGCGCCTGTTGGGGAGGAGGCGGTAGAGGCACCTCCTGCTCCTCGCCTCCTGCGCAGGATGGAGGGCGAGGCAGCGAGAGGGACGGCATGGGAGAGCCCCCTGCGGCGCTGACGACCTCGGTGATGCGGGCGAGCCAGCCCTCGTAGAGGTCGTCGACGGGACGGTAGTGCAGGAGCTCACGCGCCAGGAGCAGCACAACGTGTGCGTCCGTGGGGGCGCGATGGGCGTGGGACGACAAACCGGCTGGGGTCAGCGACGGGGTGGCGGTGCGGCCATCGCGTCACACCGAAGAATGCAGGGACGAGGCCTGCTGCTCGTTCCCAGCCGGGACGGTGGCGGCGTTGGAGGCAGGCGACGGGAAACGACGAGGGCGACCGCCGACGGGCGCCGTCTGGGCAACGCGGGTGGCGAGAGCAGCCCGACACTCGGCGCGAGCCCGGCGAGCGTCAGCCATGGACACGACAGAAGATCACACGCGACTAGCGGAAGAAATATTCCGGCGCACCCCTACCTGGCGTGCCAAATGTCGGATTTTGGGTTCCGGCAGACCCTTGAGGTTCGAACACTTGGCTGCGCACGAAGATCTTTCCCCTACCAGCTCACGTTTCGAAGTCTCGCAAGGGATCTAGGCTAGAAAGAAGAACACACAAGGGACACGAGATTTATACTGGTTCAGGCCACCATTGTGGTGTAATACCCTACTCGAGTGTGTGGTGTGGTGGATTGCCTCAAGGACTGATGATGAACAGTACAAGGGGGAGAACAGCCTTGCGAGGGGCTGTTCTTGAGCTGGTGCGTTGAACTGCTTGGACGAGTTCAGTCGCCTCTTTCTAGTCTATGCGTCTTCTCAAGATAGATGCTCGATGCCTCTACTCTGTGGTGGCTAGTTCTATTTATAGAGTGAGGCCCTGGGCCTCTTCCCAAATAATGAGCAGGAAGGGCGCCAATAATTGGCCATTTTGAAGGGGAACATCCAGTACACTTATCCTGACTAAAGTTGGTCTTCGGCTGCCAAAGGCTCTGACGATGATGTCGTCCTGGGCTCCATGATGACCCCCATCCTACCGTTCTGCTGGTCTTGGTCTTCTTGCACCGAAACGGTAACCTTTGCCTGATGCCTTGGTCTGTGCTTGCCCCCTTTGCACCGAAAGGGAAACAAGGACACTGCGCAGGCCGGCGCCCGCCTGGTGCCCGCCTGGGCTCGATCGTCATGGCTTGCGTCACGGGCTGCTCGGGAGGTACCCTGCCTTGATCTCTCCGCCTCCTCGCGAGCCTGCCTGAGGAGGCTACTCCTGAGGAAGCTTCTTGTCGTCCGCCCCGCGAGGCTTGGCCCCTCGCGAGGGTCTTGAGCTTGAGCTGATGAAGCTGGGCTGCATTGGGCCCCCACTTGAGCCACGCCGCAGGCCACAGGCAGGCAAGTCTGGGGACCCCCATTCTCAGAACGCCGACAACATATGTCCCAAACCAAAAGTCAAACTCGGCCCCACCAACTTGATCCATCTGGCACCACCGAGTTCATTTGACATAGCCGCTGCCAGAAACCCTAGTCTTTTTGGTCTCACCGATAGGGATCTTGCTCTCACCGAGATGGGATTGCAAACTCTCTGTTTCCCTTCGTAAAGTTTCGGTCTAACCGAGATGAGTGATCGGTCCCACCGAGTCTGCAATGCAAACTCTCTGTTTCCTTTTCGTAACGCTTCGGTCCCACCGAGACGGGCGAATCGGTCCCACCGAGTTTGCCCGACCAACTCTTTGGTTAGCTTATTACCAAAGTCGGTCCAACCGAGTTTGAGTAATCGGTCCAACCGAGATTACATTATGCCCTAATCCTAATGATATCGGTCTCACCGAGATGACATGTCGATCCCACCGAAATTGCCTAATGGTCACATATGCACTGAATCGGTCTGACCGAGTTTTCTGATTCGGTCCCACCGAGTTTGGTTTAATGCGTGTAACGGTTAGATTTTGTGTGGAGGCTATATATACCCCTCCACCCTCTCCTCATCCATGAGGGAAGCCATCAGAACGTGCCTACACTTCCACTACTCATTTTCTGAGAGAGAGCCACCTACTCATGTGTTGAGACCAAGACATTCCATTCCAACCATATGAATCTTGATCTCTAGCCTTCCCCAAGTTGCCTTCCACTCAAATCATCTTTCCACCAAATCCATTCCTATGAAAGTGAGCTGAGTGATGGGGGGACTATCATTTGAAGCACAAGAGCAAGGAGTTCATCATCAACACACCATCTATTACCTTTTGGAGAGTGGTGTCTCCTAGATTGGTTAGGTGTCACTTGGGAGCCTCCGACAAGATTGTGGAGTGAACCAAGGAGTTTGTAAGGGCAAGGAGATCGCCAACTTCGTGTAGATCTACCCTAGTGAGGCAAGCCCTTCGTGGGTGATGGCCACGGTGGGATACACAAGGTTACTTCTTCGTGGACCCTTCGTGGGTGGAGCCCTCCATGGACTCGCGCAGACGTTACCCTTCCTGGGTTGAAGTCTCCATCAACGTGGATGTACGATAGCACCACCTATCGGAACCTTGACAAAAACATCTGTGTCTCCTATTGTGTTTGCACTCTGCAAACCCTTCCCTTTACATTCTTGCAAGTTGCATGCTTTACTTTCTGCTGCTCATATACTCTTTGCATGCTTGCTTGAATTGTGTTAAGATTGCTTGACTTGTGCTAAGTTGTTAAAATCTGCCAAGAACTAAAATTGGGAAAAGGTTAAGTTTTTATTTGGTCAAGTAGTCTAATCACCCCCCCCCCTCTAGACATACTTCCGATCCTACAATTGGTATCAAAGCTTTGGTCTCCATTTGCCTTGATTTCCATAGCTTTTGGTGATCATAGCCTTGGTTTCACAACCTAGGAGAGTATGGTGTCTAGCGAGGGAAATTACCACCGTGGAGGTCCTTACTTTGATGGTACTAATTTTGCTAGTTGGAATCATAAGATGAAAATGCATATTCCTGGACATAACCCCGCCGTTTGGGCTATTGTGTGTATTGGCTTGCAAGGTGAATTCTTCGGTGGGAGGGAACCGAATCGTGAAGCTACTGCGGAAGAGTTGAAGATGCTGCAATACAATGCTCAAGCTTGTGATATCCTCTTCAACGGATTATGCCCCGAAGAATTCAACAAAATCAGCCGCCTTGAGAATGCAAAGGAAATTTGGGATATTTTGATTGACATGCACAAAGGTACCGAATCCGTCAAGGGATCCAAATTGGATGTGCTTCAAAGTCAACTTGATGAGTTCAAAATGAACGATGGTGAAGGTGTTGCTGAAATGTACTCTAGGCTTGCTCTTATCACAAATGAGATTGACGGCTTAGGAAGTGAAGAGATGACCGACAAATTCATCATCAAGAAGATCCTAAGAGCCTTGGATGGAAAATATGATACTGTGTGCACATTGGTCTAAATGATGCCCAGCTACAAAGATCTCAAGCCAACGGAAGTCATTGGAAGAATTGTTGCTCATGAGATATCACTCAAGGATAAGAAGGAGCTTCATAACAAGTCAAGCGGTGCTTACAAAGCCTCATGTGATGCTCCTACATCATCAAGTGAGAAACAAACCTTCAATGAGGAATTGAGCTTAATGGTGAAAACTTCAACAAGTTCTACAAGAGTAGAAGCAAGGAAAGGAGTTCCAAGTCAAGGTCCTACAATGACAAAAGATCTTCGAGTTGTGAACGTAATTGCTACAATTGTGGAAGACCCAGACACTATTCCAATGAGTGTACGGCTCCTTACAAAAGGAGAGAAGATTCACCCAAAAGAAGAAGTAGAAGAGAAGAATCAGCACCAAGAGACAGGAAGAGTAGAGATGATCGTTATGAATGAAGAACATCCCGGAGAAGCAAGGATTCGGAAAGGAGGGACAAATCATCAAAGAGCTACACAAAAGAAGACATCAATCTCATGTTGGTGAATGGGTATCTGACTTTGACTCCGATAATCACTCCGAGAGAAGCTATCACTCTGACTCCGAATATACTCAAGATGAAGGTGTTGCCGGTCTAGCACTCGTGTCGACCAACTCCTACGACATATTTGACTCACCAAATGAAGGAATTGGAAGATGCTTCATGGCTAAAGGCCCAAAGGTATCACACCCCGAGTATGTTGATTTCAATAGTGATGAAGATGACTTGTTAGGTGATGATGATTTACTTGTTGACAACTCTAGTGATGAATACTATGATGAAACGTAAATTAATCATGCTAATCAAGATAAAATGAATGACAATGACAAGGAGAATATTGAGCGCCTAACTAAAGAACTAAACACTCTTAAGTTAGCTCATGAAACTATCTTGGAAGATCATCAAGAACTTTTAAAGACTCATGAGAAGTTACGCTTTGAAAAGCTCAACCTTGAGCAAGAGCATGAGTTTTTAAAGGCAATCAATGATGGTCTTCACAAGAAAACTTCTTCTTACATTGCCAAGCGTTTACTCTTATCTACTTACATGCCACAAGTCAAGTCTAGTAACAAGAGCAGGACAGATTCTTCTTCTAGTAGTAACAATAATCATGCTAAATAAATGTTGTTGCTTCTAGTAGTTCTCTTGATTCCACTAATGATTCTCTTAGACAAGTTACACTTGAGCAAGAAAATAGCTTATTGAAGGGAATTATAGAGAAGGGTGTCTACAAGAGCCTTGCCGGGAGTAAGCAATTTGAACAAATTGTACGCAAGCAAGGAAGGCACCGGAAGAATCAAGGTGTTGGTTTTGAACGAAATTTCAATGCCAATGGAGTTGAGTGGGAAGAAGATCAATACCCCAAGACGAAGTTTGTTCCCCAACAAGAGAAGTATGATCCTACTTCCTTCAAAGGGACACAAGCTCAAGATGATCTTCCACCACAAGACCACAAGCAAAAAAGGCAAGGACAAGCATCAATAGGAGATTGGTGCATTTGAAGAAGCTCCCAAGGCCTTGGTCAAGTGGATTCCCAAGACCACATCAAGATCTACTTCATCAAGTTCCACTACTACCCCAAGGATTCCCATCTAGATGATGTAGATCCCAAAGAAGAAGAACTAAAGAGTTCTTGAGGGTGACTCCGCCAATATACTTCACTAATATCATTTTGGCAAGGACAAGTGCAATCAACTTCCAGATCTTGCACTAGTTCAAGGAGTCACAAACCCAATTGTTGGTAAGACAAGGGACAAGGTAACCCAATGCTTTCATGGACATCATCTTGTGTGTGCATCACTCTATGTCTATGAATATTCTTGCTTGTTCCTTGTGGGACTAACCCATGTAGGTATTGAAAGTGCAATTCACTCCAATGGATTGCTCCAAATGATCAACAACATTGAGCATCCACATCTTCAACATCTACATGAAGTCATCATCGACAAAACCCAAGGTTAGTTCATCCCTCTTAGGGGGGATCTCACATCTAGGGGGAGATTTACTCTAAAGAATTGAGCTAAAGCAACTCTAATGGTGTGAACACAACAATGCTTTACGTAAAAGTGGTAACCCCACTTGTGCTTAAACGATGAGTATGACCTATGATCAAATGTTCTCATTTGACTCCTAAGTCAATATACTCATATATAGATGACCTAGTCATCGCCAATTGTTTGATAGATGCTAGAATTGGTTGTGCATGCTTTGCCACATATTTCATTTGCCATTTTATTCTGTGAGCATGTTGGTTGCATATTTTACTCATTCAAGGACATACACTTGTTGTTTTGATTGTTTGGGTCTCTTTTTTTTTGCCAAGTGGATGGACAAGAATGCCTAAGAACCTTCTCTAGCTATGTATGCTTTTCTTGTCTCAAACTCTATTCATGCTACATCACAAAGTTTGATCAAGTCAGATTCGAACCACTCTGTGTGAGGAGCACTCGGAGTCCCCGATTCGTCATGGACTTAAACTTCTAAAACCTCTTTGTGCATTTTGGTCTGACCGAGAAATCCATTTTGGTCAAACCGAGTTCACTAATTTGATCTAGGTTTTCATCTCGGTGCAACCGATTTGAACACTTCGGTCACACCGAGTTGCAGCAACCGCTTGCGATTCTGCAATCTTGGTGCCGCCGAGTTGTTCCACTCGGTCACACCGACATGGTCGGGATATAAATACCCACGGGTGAGACTTTAGAAATCTCTTCAAATCTTCTTAGCCCGCGGATGTCCTGCTCTGCCTCCTCGGGTCTTCGGATCATCTCCTCGCCGCCAATGACCTCCCGCCGTTGGACTCTGCCGCCGTCAACGGACTCAGCTCCGTCATCGCCGCCGTAGCGAACACTCGCTGCTCTAGGGTATGTGTTCGACCCCATGTGCTATCTTTTTCACTCCGATTCCTAGCACAAGGACAATGCCATACTTCTTGCCACGAATGAGATTAATCTATCCAGCCAAATCTTCTTTAGGTCTACATTGATTCGAAAATTTTAGGGTTAGCACTCCGCAGAACTCATCTCGGACCAACCGAAATGTAGAAATCGGTCTCACAATTTAGCTTAGGCCATTGCACTTGTGCTTTTCGGTCTGACCGAAACATGCAAATCGGTGTGACCGAGTTCAGGATTCTGCGAAACCCTAGCAATCTCGGTGCCACCGAACTGTGACTCAGCCCAACCGAGTTCACTAGTTTAGGTTCCAAGTGTTGCTTCGGTGTCACCGAGCTTGTCAATTCAGTAGCTCCGAGATCACTTCTGTAGAGAACTAAAACTAATCTTTTTGACTCAATTTGTTTTGCAAAACCTCTATACTTTGTGATGCTCATCTACTCTACCTCATCTACAACCTATTCAGAGGGTCTGCTGACAGTTGCGTGCAAGATGTCTGACCAGAGTGACAGACAGAACAGGTCTGAACAGCCAGGCAGATGAGTGAGGGCACTAGTCCCTCCAGTAGCTATGATGAGGGCAGCAGGAGCACGCCTAGTAACCTGCCCAAGGCAGCTACTAGAACAAGGAAGAAGAGAACTTCTGATTCAGAGGATGAAGATTATGTTGCAGCTGAGGATGAGGCCATTTCCAAGAGGGAAGTGGTGAAGAAAGAATTTGGCACTTCTGCATCAACTAAGCCAGGCCTGAACAAGAAGACACCTGCCAAGAGAGTTTCTATGTCAAAGGCCAGAGTCTCCACTCATGAAACTTCCAAGTCAACTGGAGGAGAGGCTGCTGGTGAAGAAAAGAAGAAGAAGGAAAGAAAGAGAGGAAGATGGTGCAAGAAGGTGGATCCCATGGCAGAATTTGAAACGCACTCATCTGATGAATAAGATGAAGAGGAAGAGGATGCTGCTCCAGCACCTAAGGCACAGAAGCTCATGGGAGATGCTATAAAATCAGGGGTTGCTGCTAAGTCCAAAACTGCTCCCAAAGTTGCTGCTACTGTTCCCAAGACTGCACCCAAGAGGAGTACTAGGAATACCTGCTGAGGAGAAGAACAAGGCTCCAGTGCCTAAAGCTGCAGAAGAGGAAGCTGAAGCCCAAGTGCTAAGGAAGCTAAAGCCCAAGATCCCAGATCATAATGATGCACATCTTGTTGCAGAGGATATGAGGATCAGGAAGGATGCAGGACTGAGACAGTGGAGAAAGGCTAACCCATATGCTGTCAGGAGGTGAACTGTTGTGGATTACAGGTTCCACACAAAGGAACAACAAGATTTCTATGAGATAATCCTGCTTGATAAGAAGCCCATAGTGTGTGACATGAGATGGGTGGACTGGACCTACATAAGAGTGAATGAAGAGCACATCCCAGGTGTCTATGACAGCTTCAAGGCATGTGAGGTCGACAAGTTTGTTGGCCAAAAGCTCACTAAGTGGAATGATGAGCTGATCATGTAATTCTATTCAACTGCTCATTTCTATCCAGATGGCAAAATTGTGTGAATGTCAGAGGGTACAAGGTACCAATCTACAGTTGATGAGTGGGCTAGATTGATCAATGCGCCAGAAGCCCATGAAGATGACTTGGATGTCTATGACAAGAAGAAGAAGTATCACAACTCAATGGCTAGCATGTACAAGGAGATTCCTGATGCAGGCCAAGAGACTCACAAGTTTGGCTCTATGAAACACTTGCTGTAAGGGCTGCTAACAATCAATACTATTCTGAGGCACACTCTGTTGCCAAAGTCAGGAGATCACAGAATGATCAGAGGACACTCCATCAACTTGTTGCATATATTTGATGTCCCTCAAAAGTTCAAAGTGATGAGTCTGATTGTGGAAACAATCAAGAGGACAGCTGCAGATTAGAAGAGATCTTGTGGGTATGCTCCACAAATTCAGGTCCTCATCAACTCCAAGATGGGCACAGGCACATATTTGTTGGACAAAGAGCATTTACCACTCAAGCCAGACTTTGAGGACAACATTGTTGTCATGAATGAAGAAGATCCATCATCAGTGCAAGCACATGAGAAGAGAGAGAAAGCAAGGGCAGAGAAAGCTGCAAAGATGCCAACAGCTGAAGAGGAATCTCAAGCATTCTTGAAGAGCAAGCAAGATCAGCTTGGATATCTGATTTCCTCCACCTTGAGGATTGAGAAGGGCTTGGGCACCCTGACTCAAAACCAGGAGAGCTTGGAGAGGATCATTGAGCAGGAATTCTATGATCTTGATGTCAAGGTAACTGAGATTTAGTCAGTAGTTGAGCAACTTCAGGAGGAAGTGGAGGAGAAGAAGGGCAAGTATACTACATATGCTTTCACTAGAGTGCCCAGGAGTCAGAGGTCTACTGCAGTGCCTGTCCCAGACACAAGAGCTACCACATCTGCACCAGCAACCACAGCTTCAGTGCCACCAGCTCCAGCAGCCACTCCACCAGCTCCAACCACATCTACAGACGCTTTCGACCTTGGAGTCATCTCTACACCACCTCATGAAGCCCAAGCCTGAGAGACGCATAGCACTTTGCATATTTTTAACTCTTTGGTACTTGTTGCCAAAGGGGGAGAAATATGTACAGATCATAGTCTTCGAGAGAGAGAGAGAGTGTGTTGATTTTTTCTCTCTTTGCATCTTATTTGCTTGAACTTTTTTGTGTGTTTGCTTCATACATTATGTCTTTTGTGAGATACTTGGATGATCATGTGTTTGATCATATGCTACCTTAAAGTGTGCTTGAATGATATTATCCTTCATATCCATTTATGATCATTCACTTTGCTTGGTGATGAGTGCATGTGTTCAATCATTATCATTTTGAGCACTCCACCAAGATGTATGTGACATGGAGGAGTGACCCATGATCCTAACACATTGTGCATTTGCAGTCCAAAGCAAATGTTAAATAATGCACAAATTTAGGGGGAGCTCTTGTTTGTCACATACTTCTCAAAGCGACAATGTATTTCAATCTTATTATCATTTGTCGAAGCTTGATCTATATGTTGCATCAATTACCAAAAAGGGGGAGATTGAAAGTGCAACTATCCCTAGGTGGTTTTGGTAATGATTAACAACATATAGCTCACTGAACTAATGCCATTACATGATAAATATTTCAGGAAAGTTCAATGATTGGCATGGCATGGATAAGGAATGTGGACCCCTCAAAATGCTAAGGACAAAAGATTGGCTCAAGCTTCAAAGTCCAAGACTCTACATTTTCTATTTTAGTGATTGAGGGAGTCCTGGATTAGGGGGTCCTCGGACAGCCGGACTGTATACTTTGGTCGGACTGTTGGACTATGAAGATACAAGATTGAACACTTTGTCCCGTGTCCGGGTGGGACTCTCCTTTGCGTGGAAGGCAAGCTTGGCAATTCGGATATGTAGATCTCCTTCTCTGTAACCGACTCTGTGTAACCCTAGCCCCCTTCGATGTCTATATAAACTGGAGGGTTTGGTCCATAGGACAACAACAATCATAATCATAGGCTAGCTTATAGGGTTTAGCCTCTACAATCTCGTGGTAGATCAACTCTTGTCATATTCATATCATCAAGATCAATCAAGCAAGAAATAGGGTATTACCTCCATCGAGAGGGCCCGAACCTAGGTAAACATTGTTTCCCCCGCCTCCTGTTACCATTAGCCTTAAGCGCACAGTTCGGGACCCCCTATCCGAGATCTGCTGGTTTTGACACCGACATTGGTGCTTTCATTGAGAGTTCCACTGTGACGTCACGACAAGGCTTGATGGCTCCTTCTATCATCTACAACGATGCGATCCAGGGTGAGGTTTTCCTCCCCGGATAGGTCTTTGTATTCGGTGGCTTCATACTGCGGGCCAACTCGCTTGGCCATCTGGAGCAGATCGATAGCTACACCCCTGGCCATCGGGTCAGGTTTGGAAGCTTGAACTATACTGCCGACATCCGCGGAGATTTGATCTTCGACGGATTCGAGCCCATGACAGGTGCGCTGTACAGTCACGATGAGCATGACTTGGATCTTCCATCATACGGTGTTCAGGAGAACGCACCTATAGCTTCCCTGGCCTTAGAGTCGGAGCAGATCGTGCCATCTGAGGACGGGTGGATAGACCCTGCCATGGAGGCCGCACACTCAACGGCGATAGAGCCGAACACAGACTTCACCTCCAAAGAGATCTGTGTCATCGGACCCTCAGACTCGTCTCCGGTCACAGGTTCCAGACCACGCGCATCCATGCCTACCGAATCTGATTGGGCACCGATCATGGAGTTTACCTCCGCTGATATCTTTCAGCACTCACCCTTGGGCGACGTGCTAAATTCACTAAAATCTCTCTCCTTGTCAAGAGACTCTTGGCCGAACTATTTCCGGCTTGAGTGGGAGGCGGACGAGGAAGAAATTCGTTTCCCACCCACCACCCACTTGGTAGCCACTATCGATGACTTAACCGACATGCTTGACTTCGACTCCGAAGACATCGACGGTATGGACAACGATGCTGGAGAGGAACAGGAACCACCACCCACGGGGTGCTGGACAGCCACCTCATCATATGATATATACATGGTGGATACACCCAAAGAAAACAACGGCGAGGAATGGAAGGATGCAACGAAGGATAATCCCCTCGAGAAGCAACCAAAGCGACGACGTAGGCGCCGCTCTAAATCCCGCCACAGTAAAAACAGCGATAACAGCGCAAGAAGAAATAATACCCCAGTCGACGCCAAAGGAAACGACGACCCCATGGACCCAGCGATGGAGAAGGATGAGCCAGGGGAGAGCGAATATAGTCCAGGGCTGTTGTCCGATCATAGCGACAGCGGAGATAAAACTCATAAACCTATCTCCGAAGATGAGAAAAGTCTGGGCAACGATGCGCTCATCATCTCAGAAAAATACTTGGAACAAGAGAACCTCCATAGAGGGCTTATTGCCACCGCGAGGAGCTTGAAGAAGCACAAGCCAAGGCTTAAGGCCGCGCAGGATACGCTCAACCGCGGATGGAACAAAGTGCTTGACACTGAAGAAAAATACGGTGGCGATCGCCACACAAAGAGCTACCCGAAGTGCAAGCTGCTGCCCGAATTTGACGACAAGGCTATAGAGCCCATTCAGCCGAAAAATAAAACGGCCGATCAGTCAGACGACCACCTCGTGGCCGCGACAGGGTGGCTAATGATGCTGCACATAAGTCAGCGCACGATTTACGTGAGCACCTGGACAAAAAAGCCGGTATGGCCAGGTCCATCTATGGATCGAGGAAGCGCGCTCCGGCACAGGATCATGGCTGCCCAAACGACTATACTAACCAAATAACAGCTCGGAATCAAAACCGGACACTACAACCGTTAGAAGAATGCCATGACACATCCAAATACAGGGGTGCCGTGCACCCCCTATGCTTCACCGATGAGGTGCTGGATCATGAATTCCTAGATGGATTCAAACCGTGAACATAGAGGCATTTGACGGAACGACAGACCCTGGGGTCTGGATTGAGGACTTTATCCTTCACATCCACATGGCTCGCGGAGATGATCCCCGCACCATCAAATACCTGCCCCTCATGTTGAAAGGACCAGCTCGGCACTGGTTGAAAATCCTCCCTGGAAACTCAATTGGAAGTTGGGAAGAACTTGAGGATGCTTTTAGGGCTAATTTTCAAGGGACCTATGTCCGACCTCCAGATGCAGACGATTTAAGTCACGTAATTCAACAACCCGGAGAGTCAGCCCGAAAGCTTTGGAACAGACTTCTCACTAAGAAGAATATATTTGTTGACTGCCCAGATGTCGAAGCCTTAGCGGCTTTCAAGCATAGTATCCGAGACGAATGGCTCGCCAGACACCTCGGCCAGGAAAAGCCGAGGACAATGGCAGCCCTAACAAGCCTTATGACCCGCTTCTGCGCAGGCGAGGACAGTTGGTTGGCCCGTAGTGGGAAGCCATCAGAACGTGCCTTATACCCCTCCACCTCTCCTCATTCATGAGGGAAGCCATCAGAACGTGCCTACACTTCCACTACTCATTTTCTAAGAGAGAGCCATCTACTCATGTGTTGAGACCAAGACATTCCATTCCAATCATATGAATCTTGATCTCTAGCCTTCCCCAAGTTGCTTTCCACTCAAATCATCTTTCCACCAAATCCAATCCTATGAAAGTGAGCTGAGTGATGGGGAGACTATCATTTGAAGCACAAGAGCAAGGAGTTCATCATCAACACACCATCTATTACCTTTTGGAGAGTGGTGTCTCCTAGATTGGTTAGGTGTCACTTGGGAGCCTCCGACAAGGTTGTGGAGTGAACCAAGGAGTTTGTAAGGGCAAGGAAATTGCCTACTTCGTGAAGATCTACCCTAGTGAGGAAAGTCCTTCGTGGGTGATGGCCATGATGGGATAGACAAGGTTGCTTCTTCGTGAACCCTTCATGGGTGGAGCCCTCCGTGGACTCGTGCAGCCATTACCCTTCGTGGGTTGAAGTCTCCATCAATGTCGATGTACGATAGCACCACCTATCGGAACCACGACAAAAACATCCGTGTCTCCTATTGCGTTTGCACTCTCCAAACCCTTCCCTTTACAATATTGCAAGTTGCATGCTTTACTTTTTTCTGCTCATATACTCTTTGCATGCTTGCTTGAATTGTGTTAAGATTGCTTGACTTGTGCTAAGTTGTTAAAATCTGCCAAGAACTAAAATTGGGAAAAGGTTAAGTTTTTATTTGGTCAAGTAGTCTAATCACCCCCCCCCCCTCTAGACATACTTTTGATCCTTTACCTTCCCCAAGTTGCTTTCCACTCAAATCATCTTTCCACCAAATCCAAATCTATGAGAGAGAGAGTTGAGTGTTTGGGAGACTATCATTTGAAGCACAAGAGCAAGGAGTTCATCATCAACACACCATCTATTACCTTTTGGAGAGTGGGGTCTCCTAGATTGGTTAGGTGTCACTTGGGAGCCTCCGTCAAGATTGTGGAGTTGAACCAAGGAGTTTGTACGGGCAAGGAGATATCATACTTAGTGAAGATCTACTCGAGTGAGGCAAGTCCTTCGTGGGCGACGGCCATGGTGGGATATACAAGGTTGCTTCTTCGTGGACCCTTCATGGGTGGAGCCCTCTGTGAGCTCGCGCAACTGTTACCCTTCGTGGGTTGAAGTCTCCATCAACGTGGATGTATGATAGCACCACCTATCGGAACCACGGAAAAAATCTTCATGTCTCCAACTGCGTTTACATACTCCAATCCCATACCTTTACATTCTTGCAAATTGCATGCTTTACTTTCCGCTGCTCATGTACTCTTTCCATGCTTGCTTTAAATGTATTGTGAATGTTTAGACTTGTGCTAAAACTCCACCGCAACTTGAAGAAATTAAAAACTACTACTTGTCGGTGTACTAAAGTAGGGGCACTCCTTTGTCCCCCTTTACTTGTGCATGGGCAGATAGAGCCACGGGCCGAAGCCACACTTAGCAGGGCAGAAGGGAGGAGGCGAAGCCGCAAGATGATCAGCGCAACGCCAAAGAGAGCAGATGGATGAAGCAGGTTTCCCCAGCAAGACCCTTGCCGGGGCAGCACGCCCACACTAGCGGAGTGAGCCACCCTCGAACCCACGGTCTCCAACACCATCAACCACGTTGGGCCAGGGCTCGGGAGGCACCTCCATGGTGGCATGCAGATCTTTGTGAAGACAAAGAATATTCAAGATTAGATGAGGATTGGAAGGCAACGATCCTTGACAAGATCCTTGCCGAGGAAACCCGCAAGACCCCCGGCAAGATCCTTGCCGAGGACGATAGCGCAGCACGGCAAGGCCCTTGCCGGGACACCCGACAAGACCCTTGCCAAGGGCGCCAGCGGGGCCACTGCCAGGCCCACACCAACCAAATCTCCACCGCCGTTCATAGGCAGCTGCCAGCCCAACCAGCTGGGCAGGCACCTGCGTGGCAACATGCAGCTTCCAGGCCAACTCAGCACACACCTGCGTGGCGGCATGCAGATCTTTGTGGAAGCTCCACCACCGTGCCACCTCCGCTGCTTGCCTGCCTACATGGCGTCGCATGCATCGCTGGCCAGGACGCCTGTCGAAGCGAGGAGGAGCAGCGACGGACGGGACAGGCCTCGCTCCCGTCCTCAATAAAGCAAGAGGACACCTAAGCTACGCATTAAATGTGCCTTGTCTTGTAATACGAGAGATAAGCTCATAGCACTATAGGCCTTTCCACCTCCTGTGTGCCACTGTGGCAGCCCCTTTTGACTATAAAAGGAGGCCCATGGCGTACTGGAGATGGATCCTGCTCTTTTGAACCACGCAACCACTGTAGCTAGTTCAGGAGATCAAGAACACTCAATACATCCACCAAAGCAGGAGTAGGGTTTTACGCGTTCCTCGCAGCCCGAACCTGGGTAAATGATCCTTGTGCTGGTTACTAATCCTGCTCTTCTCACAACCCCGCACCCCGCAACCACTTAAGGGATCCTCGTGATCCCATAGGTGTCGTTTCCCACCGACATCCTTAGCGCGCCAGGTAGGGGACGCGCGCAGCTGTGAAAATCTGGTTTAATAGCCGGCCTAGCGGTTTCTCGCGGCGGTGGTCGCCAGAGGAGAATGCGGCCAAGAGAGCGGCGCTGCCTGCGAGCACGAAGGATGCTAGGGCAGAGACGAAAAAGCTAAGTCATGCCAAACTTTAAACTTTCCTCCTTAATATAAGGTTATCGACCTCGGAGATTCTGCTTATGTATGGAAAATCTGTACGTAGAGGGGCCCTCCCACAATTGGCAACGCCCTTGTTTTGTTTCGAGTCTGCTCAACAGCTCAAGCGGTCGCGTCGAGAGCGGCAAGGTAGCCTTTCACAATTAGCAACGCTCTCGACTCTGACTCAAGTCAAGCTCGACAGTTCGAGCGGCCGCGTTAAGGGCGGTAAGGTGGTTCGCCCGGCAGCAAGCGCACCCGGCAGGACAATGGGGACCCGTCCTTAAGACGCCGCCCTGGGTTTACCCCCCGACAAGCCTACCCAATTAACGTAGGGTGGACATACAAAGGAAAATCGAACAGGAAAATAACATGCATAATGTCAGAAGTACTGCAGAGTTATGTTACAGAAATTGCCGCCGCGGTTCTAACTAAAGATAGCAATTGTCTTGGTCATGGACCTGCAGCGGCGATAAGAAACGGGGTGCCTAGTCCCGGCACTGGCCCTCCAACCTCTTGATTCCGTCGATGCGTCTGATGATGGACTTGATATGCTCCTTGAGCACCGCGATGTCTGCATCCTCCGGCAAGCTCTTCAGCGCAGCTTCAAGTCAAGGTCAGGATGCCAGTGCGCTATCTTGGCAAGCACCTTGGTCATGGCGCCCCGGCAGAGCATCCGGGACTCCTCGGCCAGGGAGGCCGCCTGGTTGGAGTGAAGCCGCTCCAGGGCACCGATGACCCTCTCAAAGAATAGGGTCAGGTTGGCGTTGGGGCTCAGGCTCGTCTCTGGGGCGTACCTCACGTCCGACATCCCCATGGTGGCCAGCTGCGTGGTGGCCGAGTTCGCAACGACGGCAAGGCGTTCAAGCCAACGCTTCTCGCCCTCCACATGGTCGTTAAGGTTGGCGGCCTCGTTCCTCCGCAGCTGCTTCTCGGTCTCCAGGTCCTTGGTAGGGTCCCCTCTCGGGCCTTGGCCTCTGACAGCATCTTCTCGAGATCCTCCAACTTCAGCCTAAGGTCTTTGATGGGGTTGTTGGCCTCGGAGAGCTCTCCGGCCCTACTGACGGTCATGCCATGCGCCTCCTCCAGGGCGCTGTTGAGTGTCCTTCTCCTTGGACAGCTTCAGAGTTTGCTCCTTCAGCTCATCCCGCTCTACCTCCAACTCCTTCACCCTGTTGTCGTGGGCCAGGGCCTGGGCATCAAGCACCTCCTTGTGCTTGTGCTCCCGCTCCTGGGTCCGCGCCGCGACAAGCTTCTCCACCTCTTCATCCTTGCCGTGGAGCGTGGCGGCGAGCCTCTCCTCGCGCGCAGCAAGGTCCTCCTCCTGGGAGTTTAGTGCGGCTTCGTGCTGGGTCCGGGCGGCTTCGGCGGCAGCGGCCAAGTTCCTCGCCGTCTCTTCGGCCTTCTCGACGTTGGCCAACTTCATGATCAGTTCCACGTCACGCTTGGCCAGCTCGCCCTGGGCGGCTTTCAGCTCGTCTTGAGCCTGGCAGAACCAGTCCTGCGCCTCGGCGACGCGCCCCTGGAGCTCTCAAGTTTCGGTTCAAAGTTTGAAAGCACCTCGACGATTCAGAGCAGAGTCTTGGCGGAGTTCATTGCAGAATGGACCTCGACGCCTGACGAAGACGTACAGGAGACCGCTCTCCCCGGCAAGGAAACGAGCCGCAACTGGATCATGTACTTTGATGGGGCTTTTTCGCTGCAAGGCGCCGGTACTGGTGTGTTGCTTGTCGCACCCACCGGAGAGCACCTCAAGTATGTCGTCCAAATGCACTTTCCCCGAGAGATGTCAACTAACAACACCGCCGAGTACGAGGGCTTGCTTGCCGGTCTCAGGATCGTGGTGGACCTCGGAGTCAAAAAGCTCATCGTCAGGGGTGGCTCGCTGCTCATCATCAGGCAGATCAACAAAGATTATCAAAGCCCGTTGATGGAAGCTTACGTGGATGAAGTGAGGAAACTGGAGGAGCGCTTTGATGGTATACGAGTAGAGCACGTCCCTTGGACGGAAAACGACATCACCGACTACCTGTCAAAGCATGCTGCCCTCAAGCTACCTGTGGAACCAGGTACTTTTGTGCTTCAGTTAACTCAACCATCCGTCGAACCATCAATTGGGCAGAACAAGCGGAGGAAGCTAGGCCCCGGCAAGTACTTCCCCATCGAGCTCCCCGGAGCCGCTGGCGAAGATGTTGCCATGGATGCCGATCCTGCCGCGGGGCAACCGACTCCGGCAGGGCCTCAGGCCATGGCCGTAGAGACAGCCGCTCCCATGGCAGAAGAGATGCCTTTGATCCTTGTCGTTGAGCCACGGGCTCCGGCATGGGCGCAGCACACCGTCCGATTCCTCCAAAAAGGAGAGCTTCCTGAGGAGCCGGAAGAGGCAGAGAGAGTAGCCTGTCGGTCTGCTCTGTACCAATTCGTTGACAACGCCTTGTACAGAAAAAGACCGAATGGGGTGAAATTGAAGTGCATCTCCCGGTAGGAAGGACTAGAGCTGTTGGTAGAGATACATGGAGGCATATGTGGCTCCCATATAGGGTCGAGGGCCCTTGCTGGCAAGGCTTTCCGGCAAGGTTTCTTCTGGCCCACTGCCCTCCAGGATGCAACGGCACTAGTAACCAAGTGTAAAGCGTGCCAGTTCCATTCAAAGAAGCTTCATCAACCAGCTCAAGCCCTTCAAACCATCCCTCTCTCCTGGCCCTTCTCGGTCTGGGGGCTCGACATATTGGGCCCTTTCCCTTGTGCTGTCAGGGGCTTTGAGTACTTGTATGTTGCAATCGACAAGTTCACAAGGTGGCCAGAGGTGGAAGCAGTGAGGAAGGTGACAGCGCAGTCAGCCATCAAGTTCTTCAAGGGGCTAGTTTGCCGTTTGGGGGTACCCAATAGGATCATCACCGACAACGGCACACACTTCAGAAGCCCCGCCTTCATGCAGTACATTGAGGATCTCGGTAGCAAGGTCTGTTTTGCTTACATGGCACACCCACGGAGCAATGGCAAAGCAGAGAGAGCAAATGTGATGTTCTGCGAGGCTTAAGAACGAAGATTTTTGACAGGCTGCGCAAGAGTGGAAGGCGCTGGATTGACGAGTTGCCGGCAGTTCTTTGGTCGATCAGAACAATGCCAAATCGAGCCACCGTCCAAACACCCTTTGTCCTGATCAATGGGGCAAAAGCAGTTCTCCCCATGGAACTCATATACGGGTCACCTCGAGTGCTCGCTTATGATGAGCTTGAGCAAGAGAGATTGCGGCTAGATGACACAACGCTCCTTGAGAAAGATCAACTCCGGGCGGCTGTGAGAGCAGCACGCTACCAGCAAGCCTTGCACCGCTACCATAGCCGCAAGGTTCATGCCTAGAGCTTTGAGGAAGGCGACCTTGTTGTTCGGCACATTCAGTCGGCCAAGAATTCCAACAAGTTGACGCCAAAGTGGGAAGGCCCTTATCGGGTAACACGAGTCACCAGGCCCGGCGCAGTCCCCCTAGGGACCGAAGATGCCATTCCAGTGAGCAATTCCTGGAACATCGAGCATTTTCGCAAGTTTTACCCATAAGGCGCGGCTACCGGGCCTCCCGGCAAGCCACCTTTTGTACAAGCCTTGTCGGCAAGGCATGTAACCCTTTGTACAAAGCTAGGCGCAGACCCTGAGCATAAATAAACGAAGCGCTGGCGCCCTAAGTTATAGCATGCATGCTAGGTCGAGTCTCTTCCTCGGTTAGGGTTGATAGTGCTTAGCGGCGGCTAACCCCTAGCTTAGAGGTCGAGTGCGTGTCTCTCTGTTCTTTTCTGTCCTCTTTGGTTTGCAGGGCACATGAGCACTGCTGCCGAGCTATTTGGAAGAAAGGGAACGGACCGGTGTCCCAACCCCGGCAAACCAAAGTTGCCGGGGGCTGCAAGTACAACAATCCAACCGCGGCAAGCCAAGGTTGCCGGGGGCTGCAGATCCAGATAAGTCTTGTATCCTCTATCATGCATTTCGATATGGAACTGGGATATGTGAAACCTTGTTTTATTTCTAGGCAACCGTGCTCCCCTTTTTCTGTACCCAAGGATTATCTCCTGGGTCCGGATTTGGTGTAGTCGTGGCAACAAGGAAATGGAACGAGGAGCCTAAGCCCACTTCATCCCTGCCTTCGCCAAGGGCGCGAGAAAGGTCGAGCAAAGTGGAGGGACGGCAAGGCCTGTTGCCGGGTGAAAAATGTTTATCTTAAATAATAACAAGGATTCGCTCCTTGTCGCGGGTTTCACCCACGAACGAAAAACCCGGCAAACATCCCTTTTTCATTAAAAACATCCCGTACAGGTACAGTTCATATGAAGTGAAAAACATGAGCAAGTGGATTACAAGTTCTCAATTTAACAAAGGCCCGAAGGCTTACACACTAAAAAGAGATAAGATGCCCATAATCCCTTTCTTGTCCCTCTCCTCAGGAGGCAGGTCAAGGAAGCAAAAAGGGGCAAAAGGGGTGCCTAGGCGAGCTATGAGCGGCAGAAAGCACCAAGAGAACATCTCGATGACCGTCCAAAAGCTGGCTGGTGATGACGGCACCGGGGTAAGAGCTCGAACACGAGGCGGCAGTATGTCAATACGCGATGAAGGTGTCGGTGCCCGCGTACTCCGACTTGACGGCCTTGCCGCCCGCCCTCTTCCTCTTCTGCAGCCTCCCAACGCCAGCCGCCCAAGGAGGTGACCCCGAGAAGTTCAAGGAGCTGGCCCCTCCCCCGGCAGATTCCGCCGGAGGAGCGGCCAGGTGCAGATGCTGCTGCTGCCGCACACGCCCAGGCGCGGGGCGTCCATGCCTAGTCGGACTCCTCCCCATCATCTGCCCCGCTGTCCTCCTCGTCACTCTCGCTTGAGGAAGAGTTTCCGTCATCAGAGGAGCTCTCCACGCAGCACCTTATGCGAGTCCCAAAGTGCCCAAAGACCTTGACG
Organism: Triticum timopheevii; assembly: GCA_963921465.1. Classification (NCBI taxonomy): domain Eukaryota; kingdom Viridiplantae; phylum Streptophyta; class Magnoliopsida; order Poales; family Poaceae; genus Triticum; species Triticum timopheevii. The sequence goes on from OY997270.1 coordinate 243,084,039, forward strand.
GAGAGGAGGCCGCTCTCCATTAACTTGAAATGGAGAGTGAGCCCCTCCGTCAGGCTGTGGATATGGGAAAAGGTCTTCCACCCTCGGCGAAGATACATGACGTGAGGGGCGGGGAACTCGACGTCGGCCCATGTACTGCTGGTCCCACAACCCCTCATATGTAGCCGCAGTGCCTGCGGCGGGTCTAGCTCCATCTCCCGCGCAAATGGGGTCGGGAGACGAAGACGACGGTGTGGCGGCTGGAGAAGCATGAGGAAGAACTCGTAGGGGTTGTCCTCGACGTGGCCCTCCACCGGGGGAGGGCCCGCTGGCGGAGGTGAGGCCGATGCGCCGCCCTGTCCTCCTCTTCCCCGGGCGCCGCGACGGCCTCGACCTCACCCCCTCCCCCTTCCTCTAACGGTTGGCTTTGCCGCCACGAGCTCTTGGGGAGGAGCGATGCATTGTCTACCCAAGACCCTCACCACCAGCGATGAAGCGTCGCCACGCCCCCTCGCCATGGCAGGAGGAAGGAGGAAGCAGGAATGGGGAGAAGAGGATGACGAAGGATTGAGGGGCGTCGTTCCTCCAGCTCCCTCTTTATAAAGGGGCGGGGGCGGGGCTCGGCCGCCCCTTTCAGCCAATCCGGCCCATTAAAGTGACAACGGGCCGGGCTGTCGACCGCCCTCTCCGCTCAATTGAAGGAGTGTGGGAATCGACCCACGCGTGCACGACTTCCCGTATCCCACGCACCTGCCATTCGCTCTGCGTCATGCATGCAGCAAACGTGGTGCAAGAGACGGGCGCAATGGGACGCGTGGAGCGACGGTTCCCAAGTAAGGGCAGTAAATGAGCAGTGGCCCTATGGCCTCGACGAGACATGCAAGCCGCCTCTTTACTGTCCACCACAAGATGACGCCAGCGTGCTTCAGTCACGCGCACACGCGCGACCCCCACTTCGCGCATTCAACGCGGTCATGGGGAAGCGCAGCGGACGAAAAAAATTTACTGCGGTAAAGACCGCCCCGCCTGCCCACACACCGTTTTGGGCCTGGCCCAACAACGCGTTGCGCCTATGTGTGGCCCAGGCCCGGGGCTCCTGTTGTTGTACTAAAGTAGGGACACTCCTTTGTACCCCTTTACTCGTGCATGGGCAGTCAGAGCCACGGGCCGAAGCCACACTTAGCAGGGCAGAAGGGAGGAGGCGAAGCCGCAAGATGATCAGCGCAACGCCAAAGAGAGCAGATGGACGAAGTAGGTTTCCCAAGCAAGACCCTTGCCGGGGTAGCCCCAGTAGCCCGGCAAGACCCTTGCCGGGGCAGCTCGCCCACACCAGCGGAGTGAGCCACCCTCGAACCCACGGTCTCCAACACCATCAACCACGTTGGGCCAGGCCTCCGGAGGCACCTCCATGGTGGCATGCAGATCTTTGTGAAGACAAAGAATATTCAAGATCAGATGAGGATTGGAAGGCAACGATCCTCGATAAGATCCTTGCCGAGGAAACCTGTAAGACCCCCGGCAAGATCCTTGCCAGGGACGACAGCGCGCCACGGCAAGGCCCTTTCCGGGCCACCCGGCAAAACCCTTGCCAAGGGCGCCAGCGGGGCCACTGCCAGGCCCACACCAACCAAATCTCCACCGCCGTTCACATGCAGCTGCCAGCCCAACCAGCTGGGCAGGCACCTGCGTGGCAACATGCAGCTTCCAGGCCAACTCAGCACACACCTGCGTCGCGGCATGCAAATATTCGTGGAAGCTCCACCACCGCGCCACCTCAGCTGCTTGCCTGCCTACATGGCGCCGCATGCATCGCTGGCCAGGGCGCATGTCGAAGCGAGGAGGAGCGGCGACGGACGGGACGGGCCTCGCTCCTGTCCCCGATAAAGCAAGAGGACACCTAAGCTACGCATTAAATGCGCCTTGTCCTGTAATACGAGAGATAAGCTCATAGCACTATAGGCCTTTCCACCTCCTGTGTGCCACTGTGGTAGCCCCTTTCGACTATAAAAGGAGGCCCGTGGCGTACTGGAGAGGGATTCGGCTCTTTTGAACCACGCTGCCACCGTAGCTAGTTCAGGAGCTCAAGAACACTCAATACATTCACCAAAGCAGGACTAGGGTTTTACGCGTTCCTCGCGGCCTGAACCTGGGTAAACGATTCTTGTGCTGGTTACTAGTCCTGCTCTTCTCACAACCCCGCGCCCCGCAACCGCAGAAGGAATCCTCATGATCCCATAGGTGTCGTTTCCCACCGACACTACTTCTCTTTGTTGAGGATCTAATCACCCCCCTTCTAGACACCTCTTCTCAATCCTTTCAATTGGTATCAGAGCCTTGGTCTCCATTGCTTTGGTTTAATCACCATTGGAGGAAGATGGATGAGTCTACGTTGGGGAGTCTTAGACGTAGAGTGCCTATACTTGATGGAGAGTTCTTTTATGAGTGGAAAAATGAGATGCTTGTGATTTTCAATGAATATCATTTGAACAAGTACATTACTAGCCCTTGTGCACCCCATGTTGATCCTTTGCATCCTACCCTTGATGAGTCTATTGACATGATCCGCCACCTTAGAACTGTTAATCTTATCACTAGAGGTTTGCCTAGAAACTTGATTGGTTGCTTGCCAACTCTTGATTGTGCCTACACTATATGGAGATTTCTTGAGGAATGATTTCCAAACTATTCCTTGCTAAATCTAGATGTGATTCTTCATAAATCTATTGCCTTGAGTAAGATGAATTCCAATGGTCCTAAGTTTGGTGATTTTCTATTTGAGCTTACTAACCTCATGCGTCCCAAAGGAGATGTTGGAATCATTAGCAATATCATCTCCGAAGCCATTAGAATTCATAAAGATGAACATTGTGATGATCATTTATCTAATGAATCACTCTCTCTAGGAATTGATCCATCACAAGACGATGTTGAACATGGATACTATGATGAGGATGATGATAGTGACTTTGATCTCGATGAGTCTATGAGACACTTTGGTCTTATGGCTAATCTTCGCGGCTACATGGCTGGAGTAAAGGAATGGGTTCTTGATAGTGAACGTACCGATCACATGACCGGAGAAAAGGATATGTTTCGTGAGCTAGCTGAAAACAACGACCCTCAAAAGTATGTCACCTTTGGTGATAACTCAAAGGGTAAGGTGGTTAGCCTTGGTAAGGTGGCCATCTCACATGATAGCTCCATACAAAATGTTATTCTCGTTGAATCTCTTGGCTATAATCTACTTTCCGTATCTAGACTTGCTGACTTTGGCTTCAATGTCCTATTTAATGAAGTAGATTGCCAAGTGTTTCGTAGAGATAATCACAATATGGTCTTTACCGGTATTAGTAGAGGTGATATTTACATTGTTGACTTCACTAAAAAGGCTCAACCCATAACTTGCTTAATTGCCAAATCCTCTAAAGGCTAGTTGTTTCATAGAAGGTTAGGTCATGTGGACATGCGAAATCTTGATAAGCTTATTAAAGGTGATCATATCCTTGGAGTAAAAGATGTTATATTTGACAAGGATAGATTGTGGAGTGCTTGTCAAGCAGGAAAACAGGTTGGAGGAAGCCACCCCGTGAAGAACATCATGGCCACGAGAAGACCTCTCGAGCTACTTCATATGGATCTCTTTGGTCCCAACACCTATAAAAGTCTCGGTGGAAACTCATTTGGTCTAGTCATAGTCGATGATTTTTCAAGATTTACGTGGATGTTCTTTCTTGATGATAAATCGCAGGTCCAAAAGATCTTCAAGAACTTCGCTAGGAAGGCCCAAAATCAATTTGAAGTGAAGATCAAAAAGGTTCGCAGCGACAACGGAATGGAGTTCAAGAACGCAAATGTGGAGACCATTCTTGACGAAGAAGGGATTCACACGAGTTCTCAGCTACATACACACCTCAACAAAATGGAGTTGTTGAGACGAAGAACCGGACTCTTATTGAGATGGCGAGAACGATGCTTGATGAGTACAAGACGCCAAAACACTTTTGGGCGAAAGCGGTTGAAAGAGCTTGTCATGCAACAAATAGCTTGTATCTTCACAAGCTACTTGGTAAGACAACATACGAGCTTCTCACCAGTAACAAACCCCAAGTTGGATACTTTTGAGTATTCGGCTCAAAGTGCTATATTCTTGATAAGCATCATCGCTCTAAATTTTCTCCTAAATCTCATGAGGGTTTCCTACTTGGTTATGGCTCAAACTCTCACACTTATCGTGTCTACAACAATTTCACCCAAAGGTCGAAGAGACGGTAGATGTGAAGTTTGATGAATCTAACGGCTCGCAAGTAGAGCAACTTCCAATTGATGTAGGAGATAAAGACCCTTCGGAAGCAATCCAAGACTTGTCTATTGGCAAGATTCGTCCAACAGAGGTGAAGGAGAGTACCTTGTCCGTCCAAGTGGAAGCTTCCACCTCACGACAAGGTGAACCAAGAGTTGACACGGAGGCATCCACAAGTGGGGCACGCCAAGATGTAGAAAACAAGGAAGTTCACCAAGATGAACCTCATCAACCTCCTTCTCCACCTTGATAAGAGAAAGACAACGTCAACAATGAAGAACGCCAAGATGACGAAGAAGATGTTCCACCCCGACCCAAGCAAAATCTCTCACGAGTTCAAGAAAGAGTCTCAAGAGACCATCCCGTTGAACAAATCTTCAATGATAGACAAACCGGGAGAATCACTCGCTCTAAAACTCGTTTGGCAAATTTTTGTGAACATTATTCATTCATCTCTAGCATTGAACCTATGAAGGTTGAATAAGCATTGGAAGATCCGTATTGGATAAATGCCATGCATGAAGAGCTACACAACTTTGAGATAAACCAAGTGTCCCCATTGGTCGAGAAGCCCGACAACAACCACAACATCATTGGTACCAAATGGGTGTTTCGCAACAAGCAAGACGAAGATGGACAAGTCGTTTGCAACAAAGCACGTCTCGTCGCCCAAGGCTGCACTCAAGTCGAAGGTATGAACTATGGTGAGACATACGCCCCCGTTGCTAGACTTGAGTCCATCCGCATCTTACTTGCCTATGCTAATCACCATGATATTACCTTGTACCAAATGGACATTAAAAGTGCTTTTCTAAATTGTGAAATTGAGGAGGAAGTTTATGTTAAACAACCTCCCGGCTTTGTTAATCCTAAGAAACTCGACCATGTTTACAAACTTCACAAAGCTCTTTATGGTCTTAAACAAGCTCCTAGAGCATGGTATAAATGCTTGACCAACTTCCTTACTGAAAAAGGCTTTGAGATTGGAAAGATTGATTCCACTCTTTTTACTAAAAGGATTAATGGTGAATTATTTGTGTGCCAAATTTATGTTGATGATATCATATTTGGTTTGACTAACCCTCATTTTAGTGAAAAGTTTGGAAGAGCTAATGTCGAAGAAGTTCGAGATGTCTATGATGTGTGAACTCAAGTTCTTTCTTGGTTTGCAAATCAAGCAAACTAAGGAGAGCACCTTTGTTTCTCAAACAAAGTACACCAAGGACTTATTCAAGAAGTTCAACATGTAAGAAAGCAAAGGTATGAAAACACCCATGCCTACTAGTGGACATCTTGACTTGACTAAGGATGGCAAATCGGTTGACCAAAAGGTTTACCGCTCTATGATTGGTTCATTATTATATCTATGTGCCTCCCGTCCCAATATTATGCTAAGTGTGTGCATGTGTGCACAATATCAAGCAACCCCCAAAGAATGTCATCTTAAGGCTATGAAAGGGATAGTGAGATACTTAATTCATACACCAAATTTTGGCATTTGGTATCCTAAGAGGTCCTCTTTTGATCTTGTTGGCTGATAAGGTTGATAGAAAGTCCACTTCGGGTACTTGTCAATTTCTTGGTAGATCTCTTGTGTCTTGGTCCTCCAAGAAACAAAACTCTGTATCCTTATCCACCGATGAAGTGGAATACATTGCCGCCGGTTCATGTTGTGCTCAATTACTTTGGATGACCCAAACTCTTAAAGATTATGGGATCTATGTGAAACATGTTCCATTGCTTTGTGACAATGAAAGTGCTATTAAGAATGCTCACAATCCCATGCAACATTCTCGAACTAAGCATATTGAAGTTTGTCATCATTTCATTCAAGATCATGTTGCTAAAGGGGACATTAATCTTAAGCATGTTCATACCTATAAGAAATTGGAGGATATATTCACCAAACCTCTTGATGAGAAAGTATTTTGCCATTTGAGAGGAGAAGTGAACATCATTGATGCTTCAAACTTGGAGTAGATACTCCATTTTGATACATGCAAGGCATGAGCCTTTGACTAATCCTTGATATTTCTCTTATGATGATGATCATATGTCTTGGATATATATATTTGCACCCTTGCATGCTATCTAACCCTTGTAGGTACTTGGATGAATCAAAATCTATGAGATTGCAAATCACTCACATCTTGAGCAATCTCTACATCACCAAGTCTACAATATGGTGGTTGAAGTCAAGGAAGCATGAAACCTTTCAACATATCCTTTGACAATTTCTTTCTATTGCAAGACTAACCCATGTAGGTAGATGAACACAAACAACAAGTGATGCCCCCAAACCATTGAGGAGATAAATCAACCTTGAGCATCCCACACAAGTTCAACTACATGATCAAGTTCAACACCACCACCCAATGTATGATATTCCATCTTAGAGAAGCTTTACCCCAAGTCATGGGTCAAAGCAGCTCAACAAGATGCGAATACATCAAAATGCTTAAACGAAAAATGGTAACCCCATTTTGAGCTTAAACAATGCGTATGACCTACGATCAAGTGTTCTCACTTGACTCCTCAGTCAATATACGCTAACATAGGTGACTTTGTTGCCGACCATTTCTAGATGAAGTTATCTAGTGTTTCTTTATGTTCTTGCATTTGTTTCTTGCATTTTTTTCCCCTTCTTTTCAAAAAAAATTCATCTAGATCTTTTTATTTTCTCTGTTTTGTTCTGCTTTCCCTGCATCCAACTCATTGCAAATCTTTCAGTTAATTCCTTGCAAATCTTTGTGAGATCTTATTTGCCTAGTGAGCTAAGATCACAATTGTTCTCTCTGTATGTTGAACTCGGACACACCGGTTTGTCTCTTTCGGTCAAACCAAACCATTTCGGTGCCACCGAAGAAAACAACTCGGTGTTACCGATTTCAATGCTGAGAAGACAATTTGCCATTTGCATCATGCATATTTGTTCCAGCTCCAATCGATGATTCTTGTCCTCTACCTGCATCACATTCTATATGATGCTTTGTTATGTGACTCAAGGACCAAACCTATTCGACTCACATTCAAGAAGAACCCTTCTTGGAAATTGATGTAAAAGGGGGAGAGAGAGATCACATCAAAGCTTAATCACATCAAAGTGAGAGAGATCCCATATGCTTAGTATTCAAGAGGAGAGAAGTCACATGTCTTTAAGAGGGGAAAAGACATGTATATGTTATGATTGTTTTGTTTTGGTTTCTCATGTTTTGCTCTGATTTTCTTTTCCCTACCTTTTTCCCAATATCTCATATAAGATTCAGGGGGAGAAAGACATCTAAGGGAAGGAAATCTTTGAATTCATTACATATATTTTACCTTTTGGGGACATGTCTATATCAGATAGAGTACCCAGTACTCACTGTCTACATGTCATCCCAATCTTGGCACTCTTGTGGTTTGCTGTTCTTGCTCTGTTTAGTAGATGTTTCTGTGTTATCTAACCTTGTTTCCTCAGGTTGATCTCTTCCAAAGCCATCTCAAGACCACAAGGTAAGTATATGCATCACACTCATGTGCATGAAGATCTCTTGCTAATGTACATATTGTTTGCAAGAAGGACTCATGAACATTTCCTATATTCACATCATTTGCTCTGATGCATATAGCCAAGATACATGTAACTCATTGCTTGCTCTGTCATGCTTATGCATTCACATGCTCTTTCGTTCCATATTTACATGGTTGCATACATGTAGGGGAGCCTATGCATGTTACATGTCCTTCCAAAGCTTTACTTGCTATTCTCTATATCCTTATCTAAAGCTTTGATGTATGCTGTCATCAATTACCAAAAAGGGGGAGATTGAAAGCACAAGTGCTCCCTAGGTGATTTTGGTAATTAATGTCAACATATCTCTTGTTGGACTAATACTTTTATCTAGTATATTTCAGATGAGTTCAACAGTGGAGTGGCGTGGACAAGAGGATGTGGAACCCCTTCAAGATGCCAAGTACAGAAGATTGGCAAAAGCTCAGAAGCTCAAGACTCTTCATTTTCATTTTAGTGATCCAAGATCACATTGAGTCCATAGGAAAGCCAATACTATTAAAAGGGGATGAGGTGTTGCTTAATGGCTTGCTTGCTCAAAGTGCTTAGTGATATGCTCCAAAGCCCTCAACCACTTTCTCATTTCCACATATGTCCCAAACCTAAAGTCAAACTCGGCCCCACCGATTTGATCAATCCGACGCCACCGAGTTCATTTGACATAGCCACTGCCAGAAACCCTAATCAGTTCGGTCTCACTGATGAAATCTCAGTCTCATCGAGATGGTCTTGCAAACTTTCTATTGCATGTTGCAATTATTTCGGTCTCACCAAGATATGCAATCGGTCCCACCGAGTTTGCTTGACCAACTCTCTGTTTTGCTTATTACCAAAATCAGTCTCACCGAGTTTGCGTAATCGGTCGAACTGAGTTGAGGTTTTACCCTAACCCTAGCACATCGGTCCCACCGAGTTGACCATATCGGTCCGACCGAAAAGTCTAACGTTCACATTTTGAACTAAATCGGTCTGACCGACTTTCATGATTCGGTCCCACCGATTTTGGTGAATTGTGTGTAATGGTTAGATTTTGTGTGGAGACTATATATACCCCTCCACCCACTCTTCATTCGTGGAGAGAGCCAACAGACCGTGCCTACACTTCCAGCATTCATTTTCTGAGAGAGAACCACCTACTCATGTGTTGAGACCAAGATATTCCAATCCAACCACAAGAATCTTGATCTCTAGTCTTCCCCAAGTTGCTTTCCACTCAAATCATCTTTCCACAAAATACAAATATGTGTGAGAGAGTTGAGTGTTTGGGAGACTATCATTTGAAGCACAAGAGCAAGAGTTCATCATCAACACACCATCTATTACCTTTTGGAGAGTGGTGTCTCCTAGATTGGTTAGGTGTCACTTGGGATCCTCCGTCAAGATTGGGAGTTGAACCAAGGAGTTTATATGGGCAAGGAGATCGCCTACTTCATGAAGATCTACCCGAGTGAGGCAAGTCCTTCGTGGGCGACGGTCATGGTGGGATAGACAAGGTTGCTTCTTCGTGGACCCTTCGTGGGTGGAGCCCTCTGTGGACTCGCGCAACTGTTACCCTTCGTGGGTTGAAGTCTCCATCAACATGGATGTACGACAGCACCACCTATCGGAACCACGGAAAAAATCGTCGTGTCTCCAATTGCGTTTGCATACTCCAATCGCATCCCTTTATATTCTTGCAAATTGCATGCTTTAGTTTTCGGTGCTCATATACTCTTGCCATGCTTTCTTGAAATGTATCGTGAATGTTTGAAATTGTGCTAAAACTCCACCTCAACTTGAAGAAATAAAAAACTGCTACTTTTCTTTGTTGAGGGTCTAATCACCCCCCTCTAGACACCTCTTCTCGATCCTTTCACTAGTCCGCCCTACGATCGAACGTTGTCGGGCTCACCGCCTAGACCCTCCTATGTGGGTCCTCCCTATCCTTCGATGGCGTGTGCTGCTGGCCCATGGGAGATGGGTGGGGGCGCCTTCCATTGGCATGCTTTCTTGGGGACGATCATATGCCGATGGATCTGACTATGATGGGTGTTGCTATCGCTGCGCATGCTTCTTACGCGCCAGCATGCACATCGGAATGACTTGAGCCTTAACCCCTTATGAGGCGTGCTAGATGTCGAATGGTGACCATTGATATTAGAGCTAAGTTGCAACTTCTACATTGTTCTGCCAAGGGTTCAAACTCCACACACACGATAAGAAATTTACCCAAATTTAGGCCACCGCGATGGTGTGATACTCTACTCATATTTTTACTGTTCTTTGTATATCAATTTCTCACGACCCCTCTTTGAAAATACTCCTCCTCTTTTATACCCCGGGTCATAGTTGACTTCTACCTCGAATCTGCGTGACGCTGCCAACCTGAATTGTAGGTCTCCATTTTGTATGACGAAAGGGTGTGCCCCATGTTGCTCGCATGTTGCCCATCATCATCGGGTGCACCATGGCATGGCAGCATTGTACCGGATGCTACCTTTGGACACGTCGTGTATTGTAGCGGCCGGGGAGCACCGCATACTCTGTACTGGCCCTCCCAGAGGTCCCTAGGAATACAAAGGACCAGTCACGGATGCCCCAACTAGATCCCAAATGCACCCCTCGAACGGGGCACCCTAGCACACCCGTCCACTGAGGTGACCTTTGTCTTATTGGTGGAAAACATGACGCCCACTCCCATCGGGGACATGAATTCTTCGCGAGCAACCACCTCGCTCAAAAAGCGTGCTTATGCGAGAGAACTAGGGGAGCCCCCTTCCTCGTATCACTGACAACTACCCACTATAAAAATAGTAACTTAGACTAGTAACATGTGCTACTTGTGAGCTGCGTTGGGTTTTCCCCGAAGAGGAGGGGATGATGCAATACAGTAAAGATAAGTATTTCCCTCAATTATGAAACCAAGATTATCAATCAAGTAGGAGAATCACACAACAACTCGTTAGCAGCACCTGCACACAAAATAACAAATCCTTGCACCCAACGCGAACAAGTCGTTGTTAATCCCTTGGCGATTATTTGCAAGATTAAATGTATGGTGATAGATAGATCAAACAAAAATACAAAATAAAATAAATAGAGTAAAATTGCAGAAGGTATTTTTAGGATTTGGTATTTTTAGGATTTTTAATATATGATGGAAGTATACCCGTGGGCCATAGTTTTCACTAGAGGCTTATCTCTTGAAAATAGTATACGGTGGGTAAACAAATTACTGTTGGCCAATTGATAGAAAAGCAAATAATTATGACGATATCCAAGGCAATGATCATATATAGGCATCACATGCGAGACAAGTAGGCTGACTCTTGCCCGCATCTACTACTATTACTCCACACATCGACCGCTATCCAGCATGCATCTAGAGTATTAAGTTCATAAAGAACGGAGTAACGCCTTAAGCAAGATGACATGATGTAGACAAGATAAACTCACATATGAATAAACCCCATCTTTTTACCCTTAATAGCAATGATACATACGTGTCATGTCCCCTTCTATCACTGGGATTGAGCACGGCAAGATCGAACCCATTACAAAGCACCTCTCCCATTGCAAGATAAATCAATCTAGTTGGCCAAGCCAAATCAATAGATCAGAGAGAAATATGAAGCTATAGTAATCATGCATAAAAGAGTTCGGAGAAAACTCAAATAATATTCATGGATAGATCTAATCATAAACTCACTATTCATCGGGTCCCAACAAACGCACCGCAAAAAGTGATTACATCAGATAGAACTCCAAGAACATCAAGGAGAACATTGTATTGAAGATCAAATAGATAGAAGAAGCCATCTAGCTACTAACTATGGACCCGTAGGTCTGTAGTAAACTACTCACCTATCATCAAAAGGGCGGCAAGGTTGATGTAGAGCCCCTCCGTGATTGAATCCCCCTCCGACAGAGTGCCGAAAAAGGCCTCCAAATGGGATCTCTCGAGAATAGGAACTTGTGGCAGAGAAAAAGTATTTTGTGGGCTCCTCTGTTGGTTTTATGATTTTAGAGAATTTATAGAGGCGGAGTTAGGTCAAACGAAGCCACGTGGGCCCCAGAAGCCACCAGGGCGCGCCCTGGTGCCTCGTGGGCCACTACTCCATCTGCTCATCCCCTCCCGAAGCTTCTAGGGTCTCTTATGTCTAGAAAAAAATCACCAAAAAGTTACGTCGCGTTTGGACTTCGTTTGATATTGATATTCTCAAAACCAAAAATAGACAAAAAAAACAACAACTGGCACTGGGCACTAAGTTAATAGGTTAGTCCCAAAAAATGATTTACAATTGCTCGAAAATGTATATAAAACATCCCAGATTGATAATATAAGAGCATGAAAAAATAAAAAAGTATAGATACGTTGGAGACGTATCAAAATGTTACTAGTCCAAGTTACTAACCACTATGACCAGCCTATATTTTTGTTGACAAATACCAATCCGGGAAATCTGCTAGTCGCGCCAACATGGATCACAATTTCATATGTACTCTCTCAGTTCACTATTATAAGATGTTCTAACTTTTCTAAATCGAATATATAAAAATGTGTTTAGTGTTTGTTCATTCATTTTAGTCAGTATGTAGTTCATATTGAAATAGCCTAAACATCTTATAATACTTTTTTTTGAAATTCACATCCCCACTTTATTAGACTAGATCAGGTAGTTCATCTGATACAATACTAAGAATACAATCTGGGGGAGCTAACTCCCACGAAACCAAAACTCCATTACATAAACCAAAACGAGCTAACTCATGGGCGGCTTTATTCGTGTTCCTCCGGACCCAGGTAGCTTTAAACTCACCCAAATTCCTGGCCATCGTCTTGATCTCTTCCACCATGATACCAACTGACGACAGATTCCTTTCTTGCTCATTCAGCATCCTGGCAACAACAAGACAGTCGGTCTCTAGATGCAGTTTCGGTATGTCTCATTGCAGCGCCAGTAGGACCACCCGCCTGCATGCCATCCGCTCCGTCACCTCTGCCGTCGATATATCCGGTAGAAAAACGCTTCCGCTCCTCTGAACGCGCCATCTTCATATCTAAAAACAACTCCCCCCACCTCCGCCTTGTCCCGACCGAGACGTAGCGCCATCAATGTTGGCTTTGAGCCAGCCAGCCGCTGGTTGTTCCCATATTGCATGCTGGGTCGTTCTTGTTGAGGTCCACTTTTTGATAAGAGCTGCTACCCTCCTCGCCACCATATCCGCCTCTTCAATACGCTTTCCATCCCATGTGCCATTCCTCACCAGCCAAAGAGCATATAAACCCTGGACCATCGTAGACTTGTCATCGTCGGAAGCATCCGACATCCACTGAAGCATCCAGGACGCAATCGAGCTCTGAGTGCACAACGATCGAGGTGGGGTCGCCACCCTCGCACCCAATACCGAGCCCAACTCCTTCTAGAAGTGCATAGAATGATAGCAGACCCAAAATCTGTGATGCATTGTCTCTTCGCATCCACATGCCGGACAGAACACACCAGGCTTGATTCTTCTACGAAGTAGTTCCGAGCCCACCGCGAGGCCATTTGTAATTAGTCTCCACACATGGATCAGCGCCTTACCCGGCACACTTGTGCCCCAAAGCGCCAGCCACCCACAGTGTGTTACCGCTGATGAGGACGAGCTGGGCTGTCCCGATCTCGCCCTTTTCTTTTCCATACACAGGTGATAAGCCGACTTAACCGAAAATTGTCCATTCTTCATGAAATTCCATGCCAAAATATCTTCTGTACCCGGACCCCCGACACAAATCTGTAGGATATCATTTACATTGCCCTCTGAAAACATAGCCTCCAGCTTGGGTCGATCCCACCCCGTAGCTTCGTCATTTAGAAGGTCGCTCACTCGCGTAATCCCCGGCACAAACACTTGGCCCAGTGGCCTTAGGCTGCCCTTACGTGGAATCCACCTATCATGATGAATGCGAATGCTTGATCCGTCCCCCACTTTCCATATAAGTCCTTCTAGCAGCAAATCCCGGCCATGCAAAATGCTTCTATAAGTGTAGGAAGCACCACTCGGACAAGTTGCATTGAGAATTGTTCCATCATCGAAATAACGTGCCTTGAGGACGTGCGCACACAGAGAGGAGGGAACTTGCATAATTCTCCATGCTTGTTTTGCCAGTAACGCTTGGTTAAAAGCCTCCATATCACAAAACCCCATTCCTCCCTCTTGTTTGCTTGCACACATTTTCTGCCATGCGATCCAGTGCACCTTTTTCTCACCGTTTGCTTCACCCCACCAAAAGTTAGAGGAGATAGATGTCAGGTTCCTGCACAATTTCTTGGTGAGCTAGGAGCAACTCATAGTGAACGTTGGGGTAGACTAGAGCCCCGATTTAACCTACACTTCACGAGCCTTCTTAGATAGCCCTTGCCCCTTCCATCCGTGACCTTACCCTTTGCACTCTCCCGGGCATATTTAAAAGTTCCCTCCTTGGACTTTGCCATAGCGGTAGGCAGCCCCAAATATTTCTCACTCAGAGCTTCAGAATTAATCCCGATGACTGCCTTAAGTTGTTCTTTGTTCTCCTATGTACTCCCCTTCCCAAAGAATACAGACGACTTTGGCATATTAAATTTTTGTCCTGATGCCAACTCATAGTCCCCTAGAATTGTTTTGAGGGCGAGGAGATTACTCTCAGATCCTTCAAGAAACACAATAATATCATCCGCAAAGAGGAGGTGAGTAACCATGGGGCCGGTGCTCCCAAAAGAAACCCCTCTTATATCACCAGCACTTTGTGCATTTTTTAGCAGCACCGAGAATCCCTCCACGCAGAACAAGAACAAATACGGTGACAGAGGGTCACCTTGTCGAAGGCCCCTCATAGGTAAGAAGGAATCTGAGATCCCCCCATTGAGCTTCACCGTAAATCTTGCCTACGTCACACATCTCATAATCATTTGAATCCATGCCGCATTAAAACCAAACCTCTCCATCACCCTTTCCAGAAAATCCCATTCTACCTTATCATACGCCTTCATCATATCCAGCTTGACCGCACACAGAGGCTTCCTCCTACTTCTCTTTCTGATAGCATGGACACACTCATATGCCACCAAGACGTTATCTGTGATGAGCCGTCCTGGAGCAAAAGCACGTTGCTCTTCTAAGATCAACATCGGGAGGATTCTCTTTAGTCTATTGGCAAGTACCTTTGTTGCAATTTTATATAGCACATTACATAGGCTGATTGGTCTGAATTGAGGCATCAACTCCGGTGAGTTGACTTTCGTTATCATCACAATGACCGTGTCATTGAAACATTCTGGTGTCGCCAGTCCATACAAAAAATCCTTCACCACCTTGCACACACCCTCCTTAACTAACGACCAGTGTCGTTGGTAAAACAAGGCCGGGAAATCGTCCGGTCTCGGGGCCTTCGTAGGGCCCATCTGAAATAGAGTTGTCTCAGTTTCAACATCAGAGATAATGGTTGTAAGTTTTCCATTCATCTCCTCCGAGACGATCATGTCGATGTGTTGCAGCACGCTATCTGCTGCATTTGAGCCCTCAATTTGGAACAACGTGGCATAAAAACTCGCTGCCAGAGGACGCATCTCTTCATCAGAAGTACACCGCTTGCCATCCTCCCTATGGAGAGCCTTTACCGTATTCTTTCTCTTCCTATGAGAAGCCTGATTATGGAAATACTTGGTGTTCTGATCGCCCCATTGCAGCCAGTCTGTACGTGATCGTTGTTTGTAGTAGCTCTCCTCCTTTTCATAAAGATCATGAAGCTGACTCTCAATATCATTTACCTCATGAAAAAACCCGGTCACTAGTGACCATTCTTTATCTTCCTTCAGCTACGTTTTTAGCTTAGAAATCTGTCGACGCAGGGAGCCAAAAACCTCTTGACTCCACGTCTGCATGGCCTTGGAAAGAGAGCCCAATTTACTACTCATGCTTGTCGACGCCCCTTGTTGCTAATTGGCTTGCTCCCATGCACGTACAATCATTTGCTCCTAATCCTCGTGCCTTGTACATGCCTCTTCAAATCTAAATCCCCCTCGCTTCTTCTTCCTGACCGCATCCAGTGATGCCGCAGCCCTGATGACCAGCGCCGCATGGTCAGACTCTTCGGTGAGAATATGTTAAACCGCCATTTCTGGGAAAAGGTGCATGAACTCATCATTGCATGTAGCCCTATCAAGACGAACTTGAATGTTGGCCCCTTGATCTTGCTTGTTGTCCCACGTGAATGGGTAACCCGTGAAACCCAAACCCACTAAGCCACAATCACCAAGGCACTCCCGAAAGTCCTCCATTTGGTTGAAGTTTCTTGGATTTCCCCCTCGCTGCTCTGTCTGAAAAAGAATCTCATTAAAATCACCTGCACAAAGCCAAGTTAAATTATCTTGTGCTTTAAGTAACGAAGGGCATCCCATGTCTTCAGCCTATGCTCCATCCGAGGTTCTCCATAGATTCCGGTGAATCTGACGGTCCTTCCCTCAAAAGAAATTTCTGCATCAATATAGTAATGGCACCACGGCCTAACAGTGACAGAGATATGATCCCTCCAAAGCAAAGCTAATCCTCCACTCCTCCCCTCACAGTCCACGGCAACGCCATTGCGGAACCCTAAACTCCATTTAACTTTTTCCATTGCTCGCGCCTTCTTCTTTGTCTCGCTCAGGAAAACCACCGCTGGGTTGTATGACCGTATCAGGTCCCTTAATTCGCCCACTGTTTGGTCCAACCCCAATCCCCGACAGTTCCAGACAAGGAGATTCATTGCTCCTGGCGGCCCCGGCTTCCGGGGTCCGCCGATCTAGCTCCGTGATCACCGATACGCTCAAAGACTGACGACACTTTCTGTCGTTTTTCACCAACGAGTGCATCGCCTCCCTCCTTCCGAGCCCCCTCTCCTACATGCAGCCACATCTGTCTAGATGGCCGCTTCTTCTCTCTGGGAGCATACCAATGGTGGTCCTCTCACCGTCGAGAAGAGCCCACATCTCTTCTAGTTTTACGAACATAATATCCCGGCCTCCGGTACTGCTCCTGATGAAGTCATGTACCTAGGGTAGGGTCACGGACCTGTCCTAAGTACCCTTCCCAAGGACATCCTTAGAAGAAGCTGCCTTCTAGTCGACCAAGAGAGACTTCACTCGATGGACTCGAAGGACTCGACCATGAAGACTCACTCGACCACCAGGAGATCAAGAGCCACTCTGCATCCAAACGGTCTGTAATTAAGTAGTCTTTATGGCCTTGATGACACTTTATATGGGGCGTTTCCAGTAATGCCAAACCTTTATGTACTTTAAACCCTGCATAACTGAGGGCCGGAGGGGTCTGGCGGACACTATATAAGCCACCCCCCTCCTCAGTGTAAAGGGTTCGCACCCCTGTAACCTACGCACACATAATCCAGTCGACCGCCTCCGGGCTCCAAGACGTAGGGCTGTTACTTCCTCCGAGAAGGGCCTGAACTCGTAAATCCCTTGTCTGTACAACTGCTCCATAGCTAGGATATTGCCTCTCCATACCTACCCCCTATTCTACTGTCAGACTTAGAACCACGACAGTTGGCGCCCACCGTGGGGCAGGTGTCTTAGCGACAGTTGGAGAAGTTGCAATTGTTCCGATTGCTTTCATTATGGTTTCAGGTGGAGTTTTGGTCGAGGGCCGCGAGATCCGTCTTGGCGCGCTCACCCTCATCGCCGACGACTCCGCTTGGCTCCAGGAAGCTCCACTCGACATCGACGCGCTCCCCGTCCGCGGTGCGACGCATTTTCGGGCGTGTGTCCGCGGCGTCTTGTTGCGGCAACCGTCGACTCTGTATCGGTCGGCTCCCGTGCCATCCTCCCTCCCTGTCTCCCGCCAGCGCAAGCGCTCTGGTCGGTCGAGGCTTCAGCAGTGGGTGAGGCACGCAGTGGCGCGCCAATTGGCCACCACCCAAGTCGCGGCAATCGAGCCCGGCGAATCTCTCTACGGCCTGTTCGATCTATCGACTGGCTCCGTAGAGACCGCATCCGAGTGCGACAGCAGCGATCCGGCGGTGGAGGTTCTGATGGTCAATGGGCCTCGTAGTCCTCCCGGTTTCCCTCGCATCGACGGGATAGACGGCGGAGGCGACCCCGCTCAGGCCCACGAGGAATATCAACCCGAGCCGCTCACTTCCCTACAGAGAGAAGATCTTCGTCGCCGGAACATGGATGCCCTGCATACTCCCATCGCAGGAGAAACCCCCAAGGCTCGCGCCTTGGAGGAGGCACGTTTGGCTAACTTGGCCGAACGCACTCGACTGGAGAACCTCCAGCGAGCACTCGATGAACGCGTGCGGCAACAAATACCCGACTCCAGTCGACGCCAACTCTTTTCGCAACCAACTCAGGTATATCGAACCCCGATTCAGAATTTAGCAGCTGCGGCCCGTATAGCAGAGTCAATCCAGCCCTCTCAGTCGGAGGCTGGCAGAGGCTTGATGCAGATAAGGGATTTGCTCCGAGCAGCAGGAGATCAGAATTCAGCTGTGTCACAGTCACGCAACAGGATTCACAGTCGATCCGTCGCTGCGAATACAGTTCAGTCGGCTCACAGCCCAAGATCGCCTCCACGGCATGAAGGACGCGAAGGTCGACGTGACCAATACGGTGACCGATTCGATCGTGATGATAGGCGTCGAGTGCCCACTCCTCCCCCAAGAGGTGGGTCTTACGCCCATCGACAGCAAGATGACAGGCGCTAGCTCAGTGTTGGGCGAAGAGCTCCGGTCGACCCCAGGGAACCAGGCTTTGACGCGCGATCCATCATCGTGCAAGGTCTGGTCGATCGGAACAGAGCTCATCGAGGTGGCCATGACAGATATGCGCCCACTAGCAGCCAAGTCCATGTTTCAGGTCCAGAATGTTTCAGCAGGGCTATCAGAGCCGCAGTGATTACCCCCAACTTCAGGTTGGCGATGGAGTAAGTAAGTTCACCGGTGAGTCCAAGCCTGAAACCTGGCTTGAAGACTACCGAGTGGCGGTACAGATTGGCGGCGGAAATGATGAGGTGGCTATGAAGCATTTACCACTCATGTTGGAAGGTTCGGCCAGGGCGTGGTTGAATCAGTTAGCTCCTAGCAGCATTTACACTTGGGAAGATCTTTCCCGAGTGTTCGTCAGGACATTCGAGGGAACTTGCAAGCGACCAGCTGGATTAACAGAGCTGCAAGTCTGCGTGCAGACGTCGAATGAAACCTTGAGAGATTACATTCAGAGATGGATTACTTTGCATCATACGGTGGAGAACGTGTCTGATCATCAGGCAATCTGCGCCTTCAAGGATGGTGTTAAGAACAGAGAGTTAAGTTTGAAGTTTGGTCGGACCGGAGATATGACCCTGAGTCGAATGATGGAAATCGCCACCAAGTACGCCAATGGTGAAGAAGAGGACCAACTCCAGAGTGGCAAGTACAAGCTGAGTCAGTCGGAGAAAGGAAACTCCAGTCGGAAGCAGAAACGGAAGGCCGAGCCAGCGGCTCCTGGAGAGGCTCTGGCCGTGACTCAGGGCAAATTCAAAGGAAAGCCCAAAGGATCTTGGAACCCCAAGAAGGTGAAAGATAAGGAAGGAAATGACGTGATGGATCTTCCGTGTCACATCCACATGAAGAAAGACGAAGAGGGTAATTTCATCTACCCGAAACATACCACTCGCCAGTGCCGGCTCTTGATCCAGCAGTTCCAAGGAAAACAGCTCAAGGACAAGGAAAAGGAGTCGGACAAAGCTGAGGACAAGGAGGACAGTGATGGAGGATATCCTCATGTTAATTCCACTCTGATGATCTTTGCTGATGTGGAAAGCAAAAGCCGATTGAAGGTTATCAACCGTGAGGTAAATATGGTCGCCCCGACGACACCAAGCTATCTGAGATGGTCTCAAACTCCCATTACATTCGACCAGTCCAATCACCCGACTCATATAGCCACCCCTGGGAGGCAAGCTTTGGTGGTCGACCCGGTCGTTGAAGGCACTCAACTGACGAAGGTGCTAATGGATGGCGGTAGCGGATTGAACATATTGTATGCGGAGACGCTGAAAGGAATGGGCATTCTGATGTCCAGATTAAGCGCCAGCAATATGAGTTTTCATGGAGTTATACCTGGAAAGAAGGCTGAGTCACTCGGCCAAATAGCTCTGGACGTGGTGTTCGGTGACTCGAAGCATTTCCGCAAAGAGAGGCTAACATTTGAAGTCGTGGATTTTCAGAGCACTTATCATGCTATTTTGGGGCGACCAGCTTATGCACGGTTCATGGCTCGACCATGTTACGTGTACCTCAAACTGAAGATGCCCGGCCCCAAGGGCGTGATCACTATCACTGGCAATCGGAAGAAGGCAGAAGAGTGTTTTCAGAAAGGCTCGAAGATTGCTGATTCCCAGATAACAGTGGTAGAGCTAGAAGAATACAAGAAAAATGCAGATCTGAGTGATTTGTTGCGGGCCAAGAAGCCTGCCACAGAATCAGCGTTTCAGTCGTCTGGTGAGACGAAGCCCGTTCACATTCACCCGACCGACCCCAACGCAGCTCCGACTCATATTTCCACAACACTCGACCCTAAATAGGAAGAAGCGCTCATCCAGTTCCTCCGTGAGAACTGGGACATCTTTGCATGGAAGCCTGCTGACATGCCGGGTGTTCCCAGGGGGCTGGCTGAGCTTCGCCTTAGAGTCGACTCAAAGGCAAAACCTGTCAAAGAACATCTTCGACGGTCCGCCGTCCAGAAGAGAAAGGCCATTGGCAAGGAGGTGGCTCGACTATTGGCAGCAGAGTTTATCTGAGAGATATATCACTCCGAGTGGCTCGCCAATGTCGTCATGGTCCCCAAGAAGGACAAGTCACTTCGCATGTGCATTGATTTCAAACATATCAATCGGGCCTGCCCGAAAGATCATTTTCCTCTCCCTCGCATCGACCAAATTGTCGACTCGACTACGGGATGTGAGAGATTGTCTTTTCTAGACGCTTATTCCGGATACCATCAGATCCATCTGTATGGACCCAATGAGATCAAAACAGCTTTCATCACTCCATTCGTGTGCTTCTGCTATGTCACCATGCCATTCGGCCTCAAGAATGCCGGAGCCACGTTCATGAGGATGATTCAGAAGTGTTTACTCACTCAAATCAGTCGGAACGTGGAAGCGTACATGGATGATATTGTGGTCAAATCGCGAAAGGGTTCTGACCTGTTGATTGACCTCGCTGAAACATTTGCCAATCTCAGGAGGTATGATATCAAGCTCAATCCATCAAAGTGCACATTCGGAGTTCCTGGTGGAAAGTTACTCGGTTTTCTCGTTTCCGAACGAGGAATCGACGCTAACCCAGAAAAAATTGGCACTATACTCCGAATGAAACGCCCTGTGCGGGTGCACGATGTCTAGAAGCTTACTGGATGCTTGGCCGCGTTAAGTCGATTCATCTCTCGTCTCGGTGAAAAGGCATTACCTCTTTACCGACTGATGAAGAAGGCAGACAAGTTCGAGTGGACTCCAGAAGCTGATCCAACATTTGCCGAGCTAAAAGCTCTGCTTTCCACCCAGCCGGTGCTTGCTGCTCCAATCAGCAAAGAGCCTCTGTTGCTTTATATTGCAGCCACAAGACAAGTCGTTAGTATAGTGCTTACGGTCGAGCGGGAAGAAGAAGGGAAAGCCTTCAACGTTCAGCGCCCAGTGTATTATCTTTCTGAAGTTTTGACTCCATCGAAGCAAAGATATCCTCATTATCAGAAGCTTGTGTATGGGATCTACATGACCACGAAGAAGGTTGCTCATTATTTCTCTGATCATTCCATTACAGTAGTCAGCGACGCCCCACTTTCAGATATTCTGCACAACAGAGATGCAACTGGTCAAGTGGCGAAATGGGCGATTGAACTCCTTCCCCTTGATATCAAGTTTGAGGCAAAGAAAGCCATTAAGTCCCAAGCAATAGCAGATTTCCTTGCCGAGTGGATTGAACAACAGCAGCCGACTCAAGTTCATTCGGAGCATTGGACCATGTTCTTTGATGGCTCTAAGATGTTAAATGGTTCTGGTGCTGGGGTAGTTTTGGTTTCCCCCAGAGGAGATAAGCTCAGATATGTGCTCCAGATTCACTTTGATTCCTCCAACAATGAAGCAGAATACGAGGCACTTTTATATGGGTTACGCATGGCCATTTCACTCGGCGTCCGTCGCCTTATGGTTTATGGCGACTCAGATTTGGTGGTCAATCAGGTGATGAAGGAGTGGGACGTTAGAAGCCCAGCCATGACTAGATACTGCAATGCAGTGAGGAAGCTTGAAAAGAAATTCGAAGGGTTAGAGCTCCATCATATACCTCGACTGAAAAATCAAGCGGCTGATGATTTGGCAAAGATAGGTTCCAAGAGAGAAGCCATTCCCAGTGATGTGTTCTTAGAACATATCCATACTCCATCAGTCAAAGAAGATCCTTTTACCGAAGAAGCTCCGCAGCCCAAGAGTATCACAGATCCGACTAAGGTTGAAGTTCCAGCAGTGGTCAACCTGATCATGGAAACTTTAGTGATCACTCCCGATTGGACAGTACCATATATTGCGTATATCTTGAGGAAAGAGCTCCCGGAGGAAGAAGAAGAGGCTCGACAGATCGTCCGCCGATCTAAGGCCTTTACCGTGATAAATGGGCAGCTGTACAGAGAAAGCGCGACTGGAGTTGGTCAGAAATGCATAACACCAGAAGAAGGTCGAATAATTCTTGACGACATCCACTCGGGGACCTGTGGCCATCATGCGTCCTCTCGGACCATCGTGGCCAAAGCATACCGAGCCGGATTTTACTGGCCAAGAGCGAACAAAATGGCAAAGGAGATAGTCAACAACTGTGAGGGATGCCAATTCTACTCCAATATGTCACACAAGCCCGCGTTAGCTTTAAAGACCATACCACTCATCTGTCCCTTCGCAGTATGGGGGTTGGATATGGTTGGACCCTTAAGAACAGGCAGAAGCGGCTTCACACATTTGCTGGTAGCAGTCGACAAGTTCACCAAGTGGATCGAGGCTAAACCCATCAAGAACCTTGATGCCGGTACTGCTGTCAGCTTCATCAGAGAATTGATATATAGATATGGAGTCCCGCACAGCATCATCACTGGCAACGGGTCAAACTTTGATTCGGAGGAATTCAAAGCGTTCTACACATCTCAAGGCACATGAGTCGACTATGCTTCAGTCGCCCATCCTCAGTCGAATGGACCAGCAGAGCGGGCCAATGGCTTGATTCTCAAAGGGTTGAAACCCCGACTGATGCGTGATCTCAAGCATGCGGCTGGAGCATGGGTCGACGAACTTCCCTCAGTGCTTTGGGGGTTAAGGACTACGCCTAACCGATCGACTGGGAGAACTCCATTCTTCTTGGTCTACGGAGCTGAAGCGGTCTTGCCGAGTGACCTGCTTCACAATGCTCCTCGAGTCGAGCTCTACACCGAAGCTGAAGCAGAACAAGCACGGCAGGATGCAATCGATCTTCTAGAGGAAGAAAGGGAGATGGCTTTGATCCGATCGACCATTTACCAGCAAGACTTGCGTCACTTCCACACCAGAAACGTGAAGAGTTGAGCCTTCCAGGAAGGAGATTTGGTTCTCCGAGTCGATCAGCAGAAACCACACAAGCTTGCTCCTTCTTGGAAGGTCCCTTCATCGTCACCAAGGTTCTCCACAACGGAGCGTACCGTCTTTACAATGTCGAGCACAACATCGACGAGCCCCAAGCTTGGAACGCGGAGTTGCTCCGCCCCTTTTACACTTAATTATTCACTCGGATGAATTGTAATAAAAGTACTTCTGTAGTTCATTTTTCAAAAAAATAATAGCGTCATAATTTCCTCAATGATTGTCGTCACTTTTATTTGTTCAATAAAATTTCCCCTCAGTGGGTGGCTTAGCTGCGAATCCGTTTCGCCTAAGTTTGTAAAAAAAATCCTTGCCGAGTGGTGAGCCAGCCTCCCACTCGGGTGGCTTAGCTGCGAATCCGTTTCGCCTAAGTTTGTAAAAAAAACCTTGTCGAGTGGTGAGCCAGCCTCCCACTCGGGGGCTTAGCTGCGAATCCATTTCGCCTAAGTTAAATGAATCCTACCGAGTGGTGAGCCAGCCTCTCACTCGGGGGCTTAGCTGTAGTCCAAGTACTTGCCTAAGTTAAATAAAATCCTACCAAGTGGTAAGCCGGCCTTCCACTAGGAGGCTTAGCTGCAGTCCAAGCACTCTCCTAAGTTCAAATACAATGTGCGCTCCGCAAGGAGGACGAGGTGCAGGTCGACTGCTACCCTCTCCTTCCGAGCTACGCCACAAGTACAACGTGCTCTCTGCTAGGAGGACGAGGTGCAGGTCGACTACTACCCTCTCCTTCCGAGCTACGCCACAAGTACAATGTGCGCTCCGCAAGGGGGACGAGGTGCAGGTCGACTGCTACCCTCTCCTTCCGAGGTACGCCACAGTTGTAATATGCTCTCCATAAGGAAGACGAGGTCGATTAACGCCTTATCCCTTAGAGAGACACCGTAAAAGATCCTACCGAGTGGAGAGCAGACCTCCCACTCGGGGGCTTAGCTGCAGCCCAGTGCTCGCCTAAGTTTTTGAAAATCCTACCGAGTGGAGAGCAAACCTCTCACTCGGAGGCTTAGCTGCAGCCTAGTTCTCGTCTAAGTTTTTGAAAACCCTACCGAGTGGAGAGCAAACCTCCCACTCGGGGGCTTAGCTGCAGCCCAGCGCTCGCCTAAGTTTTTGAAAATCCTACCGAGTGGAGAGCAAACCTCCCACTCGGGGGCTTAGCTGCAGCCCAGCGCTCACCTAAGTTTTTGAAAATCCTACCGAGTGGAGAGCAAACCTCCCACTCGGAGGCTTAGCTGCAGCCCAGCGCTCGCCTAAGTTTTTGAAAATCCTACCGAGTGGAGAGCAAACCTCCCACTCGGAGGCTTAGCTGCAGCCCAGTGCTCGCCTAAGTTTTTAAAAATCCTACCGAGTGGAGAGCAAACCTCCCACTCGGAGGCTTAGCTGCAGCCCAGTGCTCGCCTAAGTTTGTTGAGGAACAAGTCGACTGAAATAAGCGCTTCGCCTTAGCCTGCCAAAGACGCCTCAAAACAAATGTAAACATATTTAACGTCGATTCCAAGTTCGGATAACACCTAACGGAACCGAAAGTGCTCAAGCGCTAAGCCTGTTAAGGTTTGTCGGTTACAAAAATCACTCGGCATACCGAGGCAAATTTAAGGTATCAAGCTCAGAAGTTTTTTACCCCTCCTGTGGAGGGCTGGAAGGGGCAACAAACTCATCCAGGTCGATTCCATCTGCAATCCGAGTGGCAGCAGCGATGAAGGTCTCCATGAAAGACGGGAAATCGTGCTTCTTGGTATTAGCCACCCTAAGGGCCGCCAGTTTGTCCTCTTGTGCATCCTTGCAATGAACGCGAGCCAGAGACAGAGCAACATCCGCACCACACCTGGCAGAAGACTTCTTCCACTCCTGCACTCGACTTGGGACCTGGTTCAGTCGAGTCATCAAAGACTCGAGGTCGTTCTGGAGCGTCTCTCTTGGCCAGAGTGTTGTGTCGATGCGGGAAGTTGCGACCTTCAGCCTTGCGAGATAGTCGACGACAGCAGCAACGCGAGATTCGAGCCGGAGCACATTCATGGCGACTTCATCTTTCACAGGAGAGTTGATGGGATCCAGGTTTGGTTCCAGTCGACCAGTCTCCTCTTCAAAGTTCTGGCAAAACTCTGTAAACACAACCACTTAGTCAAGACAACAGTCGGATGGAAGGATCACAGTTAAAATGTATGTTTGATATGAAAAGATTACCTTCAAGCATGAGGAATAGCTTATTGGCGAGTCCTCCCAGATAAGCCTCCAGATCGTTCTTCTTTCCCACCAATTCACTGGCCTTGTCACTCAGGGCAATCTTGTCACTCTTCAGTCGACTGACCTCCAAGAGCATCTTTCAGATTGGTGTTTTCTTCTTCAAGCTTGGTGACTGAAGCCAGCTTCTCATCTGCGAGCTTGGTCTTCTCTAAAGCCGCTTTTTGCATCTCAGCCAAGTCAAGGTCTTTCTTCCTCTGGGCATCCCTCACTTTGTCTGCAAAGTTACAGTGAGATCAGACTCTGAAGCGGACGAGAGGCAAGGGCAGTCGTCGAGGGTCTCACCAAACATACCTTTTGCTTCCTCCTTCGCCTTCGTTATGTTCTCCTGGACCAGTTTCAGGTCAAGCTCGAGCTGGATGTGCTTGTTCTCCAACTTAGTGTAACGAGCCGCAAGCTCACAAGATTTCTGCGAAGAACCAATCGACAGATGTCAAAGACAATTCACTTCCGAGTGACTAAGGAAAAATCATAACATTTCTAAGACTACGGCCAAATACAAACATTCGACCATAGTCTCGGGGACTACACCCAATGGGTGCACTCAGCGTGCCCCCACTAGTTTTATCAGTTAGAGTCGACCAGTCGACCAGCAAAAAAAACGGAAGATGTTCTTCAGACTGTAGTTGACTGCCAGCAGTCGACCACAGTCTCGGGGACTACACCCAGTGGGTGCACTCAGCGTGCCCCCACCGGTTTCTCAATCCATTCGAACTAATCGAGTAAAGAAAGAGCTTAAGACATAAAGACTATGGTCGACTGCCAGCAGTCCACCATAGCCTTGGGGACTACACCCAGTGGGTGCACTCAGCGTGCCCCCACTAACCCAGAATTTCAATCAACACACCCAGTGGGTGTATGACAGATACTAAAATTTTCAGAGAGAAAATTTTTCAGATATCATATCCTAACAGAACAGGCGGTGACCGACTGACCTGAACGTTACTCTGAAGAGCTGAACTGGCGTCATATGCTGCCTGACTGGCGTCTCAGAGTGCCTTCACTTGCTCCATCATGACTCCCGCCTGGCGTATTGCTTCTTTCGCAGCACTGGCTTGGTCCTCTGGGACGTGGTGGGTCGAGAAAAGTGAAGGCTGTGCGGCACTCGACGACGAGGGGCGAGCACTCGTTAACGGCATCGCAAAGGATACGGTAGGCCGAGTGACATTGTCTCCCTCCACGACCAGTGTTTCGGGTGCTAGCACATCCTGAGTCGCCTTGCCAGCAGACGCTTTCCTGTTCCTCCTCTGCCTTAGTGGTTCCTCGTCGTCGTCGTCGTCAGGAAGGTCAATAACGACGTTAGATGGAGCTGCAGAAAAGAATCAAAATTAGAGACAAGGAGCCAATCGACTGAAGACAGAACTATAAAAGTCATACCAGGTTTTGAAGTGGCAGCGTCTTCCATCTCATGATCTTCAGCCCTGGCCAAGGTATCAGAAGTAGCAGCACTGCAATTCCAGAAGTCAGTCGGTTGACTCATGAGTCGATCAAGAATAAGTTCATGTGGAACAGGAAAATTCAAGTAGCACCATTACCCTGAGATAGTGGGGATCACCATCTTCATCTTCGGCAAGACCTTCGCCAGCTTTGACGGCACCACTTGAAATTGTTTCGGAGCTTTCTCAGTCGGCACCGGAGAAGTTGTCCGAGGGCGCTTGGTCGACTGCGTGACGGTCACGACCCCCTTACCACGCTCGGTTGCGGGATCATGGACAAGCTTCGAGCGTCTTTCCGAGCGAGGAGGTGCAACTTCCTCCTCTTCCTCCTCACCAGAGTCATCACCCTCATCATCATCATCAGCATCTGAGTCCCACTCCTCCGGGATTTCGCCACCACTTCCTTCCTCCTCCTCAGTCGGCGCTTGCGCTCCATTGGGCATCGAGTACAACTCAGTGGTGGCCTGACAGACAACAAAATAAGACAAAGGTTAATCGACCAATTTGCAATGAAGCAGAATGAATAAAGCAAGATTACAATCAGAGATAAGTGGTCATACCGTGTCTGGTGTGTAGGAATGGTCGAGTGGTGGGATCCTCCTAGCTCCTCGAGGGTTGTCCTTATTCCCTGTGATGGCGGCCATCCACCTCTCCAGGGTGGCGTCGCTGACCGTTTCTGGATGGACCCGAGTGGTGTCTTCGGTACCACAGTACAGCCACATCGGGTGGCCTCGGTACTGAAGTGGTTGGATGCGTCGTCTAAGGAAGACCTTCAGAAGGTCCATACCCGTCACTCCGGCCCGAACGAGCTGGACTACGCGCTCCATCAACATTTTTACCTGAGCTTTCTCCTTAGGAAGCACTTTCAGAGAAGAGGGTCTGTTCACTCGGTCCATGGAGAACGGAGGGAGACCAGTCGACTGGTCTTGGCAGTAGAACCAGGTCGACTGCCATCCTCTAACCGACTCAGGAAGGGTCATGGCCGGAAAAGTACTCTTACTCCTCATCTGAATCCCAAGACCGCCGCACATCTGGATAACCTTAGTCCTCTCATCATCCGGACTTGCCTTTTTCACCGTCTATGAGCGACAGGTGAATATGTCCTTAAAGAGACCCCAGTGCGGCCGACAACCCAGGAAGTTCTCGCACATGGACGCAAAAGCAGCAAGATAGGCAATGGAATTGGGAGTGAAATGGTGGAGTTGCGCCCCAAAGAAGTTCAGAAACCCTCGGAAGAAAACACTCGGCGGCAGAGAGAATCCACGATCTACATGGGTGGCTAGGAGAACGCACTCACCCTCCTGTGGCTGCGGTTGCCACTCGGTCCCCGGAAGCCTTGCTGACCCGTGGGGAATCAGACCCTCATTGGCTAGGTCATTGAGATCCGCCTCGGTGATGGTTGAGCGGATCCAATCCCCTTGGACCCAACCTTGCGGCAGGCGGGACCTCGACGAAGATCCGCCCCGACTGGACGCTCTTCCCTTCGCTTTCCCCGTCACCGTCGCCTTCTTCGCGCGCTCCAAGGTCGCCGTCCTCTCCTTCACCATCGTCGCCGGCGAAGCACGCGAGGAGTGGATGGGCGGAGGCGAGAGCAGGCACAGCGGGCGGAGGCGAAGAGGGCAGAGAGGGGGATGAGGAGGCACTGTTCAAAAACCCTCGCCCGGCACCTTATATAAGGACGCTTCCGAGTGGCTGACAAGTAGGCCCGGGCGGTCCTGTCACATCCCAAAACAGTCGCGCACGCGTGATACGTGGCAAAAAAGGCGGGCGCATACATATTCTAGTGGCTCAACACTAATTATATTCGACACATCCCTTGCATCCACCATATTCTAGAATTTGATAAGTTTTAATTTGATTTGAATATAGGTAGGAGAATGTAGAGATAGTTTTGATTTGGTTGATAGTTTGGTGAGATTTAATTTGATATGGGTATGCATAGGGAAAGTAAACATTTTGTCGATTTAGTTGAGATTTTTGGAAGATACGATTTGATTTCATTTTATTGATTTAATGTAGGATGTGATTTTGAGAACATACCGATTTGGTTTAGATTATTCCAAATTACTACATTTATGTTAATTTTTATTTGTGTGGCATGGGTTGAGAGTATCAAAAAATCAAGAGAAAACAAAGGAGGGAGGAATGCGTGAGGAGGGGGTGTGTGTGTGGAGGGAAGAAACAAGGAAGAGGGAGGCGACGTGGCCAACTCCGTTTTAATAATAAAGACTAAAACGATGCATGTGCATTCTATTAGGATACAAATAGTCTATTATGTTAGCTTGTGATTTATCTGTCTGTACTAATACGATTGTATAAATAAAGGACCCTGATAAGTGACATACGTGCGGCACAAACACAGACAACTACGAACGTGTTTGATGGCAAGTTTAGTGACGCGAGGATGGCAACTCTAATTGTGAAGCATGCCAGTTTTTTTATATGGCAACTTTCAGTTTTTTTTTTGTTCTTTTCTTTTTGTTTGGCCATTTTAGTTGTAAAAAATGCTAGATAAGGATTGCTTCGTGACATGTGTGGCATTTGTCATTTAAGTAAATAAATATTTATCAAATTTAGCTCATGATTTACCTTATATGTTGATGAGAAATTTGGTAAGTAAATTAAAGTAAAATTGATTCAGAAAATAAACAAATTAAGTGATTAATTATCGTACCGGAAAGATTGGAAGAAGGGGTCGTGAGAAAAAAAGGATACATAAAATCTTATATATATATATATATATATATATATATATATATATATATATATATATATATTAAGATTGAGATATAGATATAGATTTTCAAGCGGCGGAGATAGAGATAGAGGCTTTTAAGCGGTGGAGATAGAAAGAGTGAATGGAGGGAGTAGCTGAGATTCACAAGAAGGATTCGGACAATTTTAAAATAAATAGCATTTCATTTGTTTTTACAACAAAATCTTTCTAGCACATCCCATGTCCCCAGCAACATGGCCACAGTGCACACACATTCCCCTTTTGGACCAGAGCACACAGTCTTTCTATCCATTAATTAACACTCGACACCTTTTCTCAAGCTCTCATCTCCAACCTTTTTATTTAAACCCACCTAGAAAAGCGAAGCCCCCCCAAACATCCCTCCTCTCCTCTGCCTCTCGCAGAGTCACCAATCTCACTCCCCCACCCAACCAAAAGCCAAAACGCACACCGCCACGGCCATTACCACGGCGAGTTATGGACGCCGGCGCGCTCCAGCTCGCCGCCGCCGCCGTTGCCATCGTCGTCGCCGCGTTGGTATGCAGATGGTTCCTTGTGGCGTGCGCGGTCGGGGTCCGGAAGCAGAGGCCGCGGCTCCCGCCGGGCAGCACGGGGTTGCCCCTGATCGGCGAGACGCTGCGGCTGATCTCTGCATACAAGACGCCCGACCCGGAGCCCTTCATTGATGAGCGCGTGGCGCGGCACGGGGGCGTGTTCACCACCCACATCTTCGGCGAGCGCACCGTCTTCTCCGCTGACCCGGCCTTCAACCGCCTCCTCCTCGCCGCCGAGGGCCGCGCCGTGAGCTGCAGCTACCCTTCCTCCATCACCACGCTCCTCGGCGCGCGCTCCCTGCTCCTCACACGGGGCACCGCCCACAAGCGCCTCCACTCGCTCACCCTCACCCGCCTCGGGCGCCCCGCCTCGCAGCCCCTGCTCGCGCACATCGAGCGCCTCGTGCTCGCCACCATGCGCCAGTGGGAGCCCACCGCCACCGTGCGTCTCCTCGACGAGGCAAAGAAGATCACCTTCAACCTCACCGTCAAGCAGCTCGTCAGCATCGAGCCTGGGCCCTGGACCGAGAGCCTCCGCCGCGAATACGTCAAGCTCATCGACGGCTTCTTCTCCATCCCCTTCCCTTTCGCCTCATTCCTCCCCTTCACTACCTACGGCCAGGCCCTCAAGGTGTTTACTCTTTTGCCTCAGCCCTTCCCCTTCCCTTCGTATGGACATTGCGGTTTGCACAAATTGGTCTGCGCGTTCCCGTAACTGATTTAGTATATTCTATTGTCAAATTTGCTCTAGTCGAGGAAGAAGGTGGCCGGAGCGTTGAGGGAGGTGATAAGGAAGAGGATGGAGGAGAGAGGAGAGGAGAAAGGAGTGAAGGAGGAGATGGACGGAAAGAGGGAGAAGAAGGACATGGTGGAGGAGCTTCTTGAGGCGGAGGGTGGGAGCTTCTCGGAGGAGGAGATGGTGGACTTCTGCCTGTCCCTGCTCGTTGCTGGGTACGAGACCACTTCCGTCCTCATGACGGTGGCCGTCAAGTTCCTCACCGAGACGCCGGCGGCGCTGGCACAGCTCAAGGTATGGAATGAATCATGAGGATTTGTTTGGTAAATTGTCAATTCTTGTGCACGTGTGGTAGTGCGTACTGTCAAATAAGGTCGGACACTAGGGGATTCGTCAACCGATTTCGTAATATCTTATTATAATTGGGAGTTAGGTTAGGTAAACCTTTTGTACATCAGCTCTTCTCCAAAAGAAAATTTGCTGTGCCGGCTTGTTGTTTTAGGTCAAGATCAAGTACAGTTTTGTTAATTCAGACAGTAGTTTGTTAACTAAAAAACTATTGTTTACGTTTGTAGCTAACTGTTAGCATCTTGGTTTGAGACAGGGGTGATGTTGACTGATTCTTTATCTTCTTGTAACCTAAGAATGGATCTGCTATGAACACAAATCCTACCGACTTCTTCCAAAAGCATGTTTGCTCACTTTTCTTCTTTTGTTTATCAACACACCAGTAACAGCAAAAAGTGTGAATCCTTACCACAAAGCCAGGAACCGTAGTTAGACTGAATATGTGAACCTCTTCAGCCGATGTAGTTTTCAGTAAACGGATACATATGCTTATGTTGATATTCTGTGTTTTCCTTTTTTTATCAGCTTTTGAGGATTTCCTCGACACTATGTGTTGGGGATATTACCACTAGGCGTAAACCGGCCAGCTTGGGCCGGGTTAACTTCATTAGTGGTATAAGCAGATAAAGGCCCAAGGCCTGTAGTCGGTTTAGAACCTGTAGACGTAAACCGGCCTGATGTATAACTTGTATTATAAGTTAGGAATAGAGAGATACCAACCGGGATACGAGTATGAACCGGTTGGGGCTCTATGGACCGACGGGCGTCACCCGTGTATATAAGGGGACGACCCGGCGGCGGTTCAGGACAGACAACCACAACTCGAGCCTAGGCGAAGCTTGTTTGCTCCCTAGCCATCGAGATCACATCAATTCCATCACAACTAGACGTAGGCTTTTACCTTCATCGAAGGGGCCGAACTAGTATAAACCCTCGTGTCTTTGTGTCCGCTTTAACCCCTTCAAGTAAACCCGTAGCGATGGCTCCACGACTAAGTCCTTTCACTAGGACATCTGCCGTGACAAATCCACGACAGTTGGCGCCCACCGTGGGGCTATCGTACGACGGTTTGACGATCTTGGAGGGCAAGCTCAAAGGACTCGAAGGCTATGCTGTGGGCCGGATGACTAAGAGTCGTCGTGGCAAGATCTACATCGACGACGCAGGATGGGGTCTCGAGGCCGATTCGATCGAGTACGGGTACCGGGTCCCCTTTGGTGGCATACACGTTTTCATCGGCAAGATCGGTGAACCTGGGCCTGAGCCGGACATCTGCACCGACCTCGTCGAGACGGCTCAGCATGCGAGATCAACCCAGGCTAAACCGGCCGTGAAGCGTGCCTTCGTTGGAGTCATCCACGGAGGAGAGCGTGAGGACGAATCAGAACACGGTAGCGAGACCGTCGTCTATTCCGGCGACAAGTCCTCGACCGAAGAGACCGAATCGCTGTACCAGCTGCAAGACGACCAGATTAGGGGCTGTTCCGATGGCGACAGTATTCCGGACCCCCCAGGCCAGGTCAACCGGGTTGGAATATTCATGGCCGGCACCCAGGCGGCGAATCACTCTTCGACCGCCGCAGCAATGCTCTCCGGATCGGCAGCGGCAGCGGCAGCAGGGGCAGGAGGTCTTGTGCGCCCGCCGGTTCAAGTTCTATCTGATCTGTTTGATGCACTAGCCGCGCTTATGGCAGAGGCCAATCCGGCGGATCAGGAGGCCCATGATGCAGAGATTGCAAAGGTGAGGGAGCAGATCGTGCAAGCCAAAGCGGATCTGGCAGCAGAGAAGGACAGGATGGCTGCAGAGCGGGCCGCTTTGGACGCCCAGGCCTATAAGCTCATGCTTGACCAGAACGCATCACAGGAGGTCTTGAAGCGGAAGCACAGATCACGCCTGCCGTTAGGGTTTGACCCCCGAAATCTCTTTCACACTCCAGGAGCTGGACCCAGTAATCCGCCGCAGTACCTGGAGACAAACCGGATTGAGGCGCCAGGAGCAGGGGCGACGGTCCAACCTCGCCTGATGGAACCTCCTCAACAGAACATTGTGGTTCCTCCGCCGGTCCAGACGCCCCCGGGTCATTATTCTAATCCTATGGACAACCTCGTGGCAGCCGCCGCGCGATTAGAGGCTATCCCGGTCGAAGGGGACTCTCCGCAAGCGATAGAGACGCGCCGGGTTAAGG
Organism: Triticum timopheevii; assembly: GCA_963921465.1. Lineage (NCBI taxonomy): Eukaryota > Viridiplantae > Streptophyta > Magnoliopsida > Poales > Poaceae > Triticum > Triticum timopheevii. Next base: position 243,117,748 of record OY997270.1, read on the forward strand.
AGCTCCTCCGGACCGCGTTGATTCAGCAAGAAGCATATTCGTACAGCCGTGATCGGATTCACTCCACGCCCCGTCCAAGCCGGAGCTATAGCAGGTGCATGGATGAACCGGCCATATCAAGCAATGCGCGAGGCCGTGAAGCGGCCCGTGGCAATAACCCCGCGGGTGGAGTTCGCGATGCTCAGGATGTGGTGGACAGGGCCCGAGCACGAAGGAAGGCCGAGTTAGCAGCACAGAATGATGCGGGTCAAATGACACCGGTTCGTCCTACCACCTCCGCCGGACCAGGGGTCGCATCCGCTTTGGGAGTGCCTTGTTTAATTCCTGCTTTACGCAATGTACGCCTGCCCAAGGATTTCAAGGGTCCGCGCAAGGTGCCGAATTACACCGCTGATTTATCTCCCGAAGCGTGGGTAGAGAGTTATGAGATGGCCATGGAGATGCTAGATGTGGATGAGACCGCGTGTGCAAAATACTTCACCATGATGCTTGAAGGCACGGCTCGTACTTGGTTGAAGAGTCTGCCGCCCAATTCTATCAGCTCATGGGCCCAGTTGCGGGCCCGGTTTATCCAGAATTTCAAGGATACATGTAAGCAGCCCAAGTCCATAGTAGACCTGGCGGATTGTGTCCAGGAGGACGGAGAATCAACGACCCATTGGGTGCGCCGCGTTTCGGAAGTTTTGCACTCGTCTGACAGGATCAATGCCGACTCTGCGATCTTAACCCTGGAAGGCAACTGCCGGTTTAAGCCTTTAAAATTGAAGCTGGGACGCATGAAGCAGTTCTGTAATGACATGGGAACTCTCATGGCCGCTTTAGTGAAGTATGCTGATTCAGACAGTACCAAGGATCCCGAGACTGATGATGATGAAGCAGGGAAGGGAAAGAAGAATAGCAACTCCAAGCAGCAGAAGTACAAACCGGCGGGTCATGGAAACGGAGGCAAGCGCAAAGCGGATGGCAGCATGGACTTTGTGGCCAACACCAATGCACAGGACAGGGGGCAGCGGCGCAGAGGTAAAGCGGCAAATCATAATGGGGCTCCCAATCCTAACGCGAACCGTTTGAATTATCTGTTGAATCAGCCTTGCCCAAAGCACGGGACGAAGGAGGCGCCGGCTAACTACCTTTGGAAGGATTGTTATATTATGCAGGAGTTTAAAAACTCTAATGCCTTCCGGTATGACCACGGGTCAGGTGGCGGTTCAGGATCCGGTTTCCATGGGCCGGGTCATGATGGAGCTTCCGGTTCAGGTCTCAATCAGGGCGGTCACAACAACCAGAATAATCAGAACGGTCAGCAGCAGCAGCAGCAGCAGTCGGGTTATCAGAGCCAGCCAAAACAGTTGAACAATGGGCAATATCATGTTTTTACAACTAGTTTGGATAAACGCGACCGAAAACTCCACAAGCGAGCGGTGAATTCTATTGAACCGGCCTTACCACGTTACTTACGCTGGTCAGAGCAGCCCATCGTGTGGAGCAGAGAGGATCACCCGCCCCGGGTGGATAATCCGGGCCAGCTAGCATTAGTGGTAGACCCTCAGGTGGGGGGTTATAAATTCACCAAGGTACTCATGGATGGAGGGAGCAGTATTAACATACTATACTATGAGACATTCTGCCGCATTGGTCTAACAGACAAGGATCTCAGACCGTCTAATACGGTGTTCCATGGTGTGGTGCCTGGCAAATCTGCATATCCTGTTGGTAAGATAGCCCTGGATGTGGCTTTCGGGGACGAGCACGACTCCCGGTCGGAAAAACTAACATTTGAGGTGGTGAAGATCCGGAGCCCGTATCACGCCTTGTTTGGCCGGCCGGCTTATGCCAAGTTCATGGCGCGGCCTTGTTATATCTACTTGCAGCTCAAGATGCCGGGTTACAAGGGGACAATAACGGTTCATGGGAGCCGTAGGGTCGCTTTGGAATGCGAGGAAGGTGATGCGGCTTATGCAGAGTCGGTCTGTGCCACGGAGGAGTTGAAGTACTATAAGGACAATGTTGATCCGGCGGATATGACCCCTTTGAAGAAGCCAACTACAGAGCATGATTCAGATCTGAAGTTCAAATCGGCAGCTGAGACCAAGCTTGTTGACTTCGTGCCCGGCGATTCGTCCAAGCAGTTCACTGTCAGTGCCAATCTGAATCCCAAATAGGAAAGCGCGCTCATCGAGTTCATCCGTGAGAATCGGGACATCTTTGCATGGAAACCGTCCGACATGCCAGGTGTACCGAGGGAACTCGCTGAGCACACTCTTAATGTGGATCCTAAGTATAAACCGGTGAAACAATTCCTCCGCCGGTTTAACGAAGAAAGGCGCAAAGCCATTGGAGAGGAAGTGGTCAGGCTTTTAGCAGCTGGCTTTATCATTGAAGTGTTCCATCCAGAGTGGCTTGCTAATCCGGTGCTCGTTTTTAAGAAAAACGGCACTTGACGTATGTGTGTGGATTACACGGATCTTAACAAGGCTTGTCCAGCGGATCCTTTTGCCCTCCCCCGCATTGACCAGATCATTGATGCCACGGCGGGTTGTGAGCGTTTGAGTTTTTTGGATACATACTCTGGATATCATCAGATCAAAATGGCGGTTAAGGACCAGGAGAAAATAGCGTTTATTACTCCCTTTGGAGCCTTCTGCTATGTATCTATGCCCTTCGGGCTCAAGAGTGCCCAAATCACCTATCAACGGTGTGTACAGAATTGCCTGCATAAATAGATCGGTCGCAATGTGCACGCCTATGTGGATGATATTGTGGTGAAGTCAAGGCAGAAGGAGACGCTGGTGGATGATTTGAAGGAAACCTTTGACAACTTGCGCGTTTACAAGATGATGCTCAATCCGGCCAAGTGTGTCTTTGGTGTTCCGGCAGGCAAGTTACTAGGATTTCTGGTATCTAACAGAGGAATTGAGACTAATCCGGAGAAGATTACGGCTATTACCTCCCTGGCTAAACCGAAGTGCATTAACGATGTCCAGCGTTTGGCGGGCCGAATCGCCGCACTGAGCCGGTTTATCAGCCGCCTCGGAGAGAAGGCCATCCCCTTGTACCAAATGCTGAGAAAGACAGACCATTTCGTCTGGAGTCCGGCTACTGATGAAGCATTTGAGAACTTGAAGCGGCAATTAGCCAATCCGCCTGTTCTTGCAGCTCCGGTCGATAAGGAGCCACTATTATTATACGTAGCAGCCAATGCTCGGGCAGTTAGCGTGGCTATTGTGGTGGAACGCAAGGAGGCAGGCAAGGAATATCCGGTTCAGCGGCCGATTTATTATATCAGCGAGGTGCTTATTGAATCCAAGCAAAGGTATCCGCATTGGCAGAAGCTGGTCTATGGTGTTTTCATGGCCAGTCGGAAGTTGAAGCAGTATTTTCAAGGGCACCCATCACAGTGGTCAGTTCAGCTCCCTTGGGTGATATCATACAGAACCGGGAGGCGACTGACCGGATTGCCAAGTGGGCATAGAGCTTGGGCCACACGGACTGAAGTATGTACCTCGGACGGCGGTGAAGTCTCAAGCACTTGTCGATTTTATCAATGACTGGACGGAGTTACAAGCACCAGAGGAGAAGCCGGATCACACATATTGGACTATTCATTTTGATGGATCCAGGCAATTGGAAGGCTCAGGGGCTGGAGTCGTATTAACTTCCCCACGAGGTGATAAGTTTTGTTATGTTCTCCGCTTAATGTTTCCTTGTACTAAAATGCAGCTGAGTACGAAGCCTTGCTCCATGGTCTCCGGATGGCTAAAGAGATGAACTTAAGCCGGGTTAAGTGCTTCGGTGACTCGGACCTCGTGGCTCAACAGGTGTCTGGCACTTGGGATTCTAAGGACCCGCTTATGGCTGCATATCGTCGGGAAGTGGATAATATTGCGGGTTGCTTCAAGGGTTATCAAGTGGATCATGTGGACCGTCGGAAGAATGAAGCGGCGGACACTTTAAGCCGGTTGGGTTCTCAGCGCAAACCAGTCCCGCCTAATGTCTTTCTGGACGTGTTGCACAACCCGTCAGTTCAGCTCCCAGGTGAAGCGGATTTGGCTATTCCTGATCCGGAGGCTCAATTGGTGGCAGCACTGCATGCTATTCCGGATTGGACAGTTCCTTATCTTGCGTACATGAACCGGGGGGAGTTACCAGAGGATGAGGTTCTAGCCAGGCAAATAGTCCAGCGATCCAAGTCTATGACGACTGTCAATGGTGAATTGCATCATTGCAGTGTATCAGGGGCGTTTCAACGTTGCGTTTCTCCTGAGGAAGGCTGTGAAATCTTAAAAGAAATCCATGAAGGGGATTGTGGACACCACGCCGGTTCAAAGTCTCTGGTGGCAAAAGCGTTTCGTCACGGGTTCTACTGGTTGACAGCGCATGCTGATGCGGAGGACTTGGTTAAACGGTGTGACGGATGTCAGAAATTTTCAAGGCATGCTCATGTGCCGGCTCAAGAATTGAGGATGATCCCAATAACGTGGCCGTTTGCAACTTGGGGGCTGGATATGGTAGGACCTTTTAAAAGATCCAAGGATAAGAAAACCCACCTTTTGGTGACAGTTGACAAATTTACCAAGTGGGTTGAAGCGGAGCCTGTCAACAAGTGTGATGCAGCAACAGCGGTGCAGTTCATCAAAAAGGTGATTTTCCGGTTTGGCTTTCCACACAGTATCATTACTGACAATGGTACCAATTTATCCAAGGGCGCTATGAAGGAGTTCTGTGAACGTGAGCACATCCGACTTGACGTATCGTCAGTGGCACACCCCCAGTCCAATGAACAGGCAGAACGAGCTAATCAAGAGATCTTGCGAGGCATCAAACCCCGGCTTATGGTCCCATTGCAAAGGACACTAGGATGTTGGGTTGAAGAGCTACCATCTATGCTATGGAGTATCAATACTACGCCAAACCGATCCACAGTATACACACCATTTTTTATGGTCTACGGAGCAGAGGCAGTTCTCCCTAGTGATATCCGGCACGATTCGCCTCGCGTGGCAGCTTATGTTGAAGCGAACAATGAGACAGCACGGCAAGACGCTTTGGACCTATTGGACGAGGAGCGTGATATAGCGGCTGCCCGTTCGGCGATTTACCAACAAGATCTTCGTCGCTATCACAGTCGCCGGGTTAGAATCAGAACTTTTCAAGAAGGAGATTTGGTGCTTCGATTCATCCAAGACCAGACAGATATGCACAAGTTATCCCCACCTTGGGAGGGACCTTTCGTGGTCAGCAAGAATCTGCACAACGGGTCGTACTATCTGATTGATATTCGAGAGAATCAAGACTCACGCACATCAGAGGAGGAGACCAACAGGTCGTGGAACATAGCTCATCTTCGGCCTTACTACACTTGAGCCATCGGCTCTATCTATGTACATATCATGACAGTGTATATATTATCTTCGATATAATAAAACCGGAGCCTCAGCTAAAGCGGGGTCTCTGTCTTTCTTATCATGCGTGGTTACATGGAGTGGCTCGGTTTTTAAAGCGGCCCCCGGTTTACCCCTTGACATTTGTTTTTTATATATCACTTGGGGCCTTTGTCGTGTCCGAACCAACGCGACACCTCTTGATAGGCGACAGCCACCAGATCACTTGGGGACATGGTCAAGTCTGAACCAGTCACGCCTCTTGATCGGCCAAAGGCCACAAAATCACTTTGGGGCTTGGTCGAACCCGAACCATTGCCACGCCTCTTGATTTGGCATATATGCCACGAATAATTTGGGGACCTGGCTGACTTGAATCATTGTCACTCCTATTGGGGGCTTGGTCCTGTCCGACCATGGTAACACCATCTGATCAGCTCAGTATAGCATATTTTTGCAAACGGTTTTTATCATTGCCTTTGCTTCCATGTTATTTTCATGGCTTGTTTATTCTTTGTTTTTGTTGGATTTCTTTTATGTCAACACACACCTTTTTTCCGGTTTAGCCGATGGATTTGATGCCCCTTTAATCCGGAGAAGTATGCCTGGTTTATCTTTTTCTGTTAACATCATGGAGTAATAAGGGGGTTTGTATTGATTCAGTACGGTTTATACAGGAGCTGTTTTCTCCCCCCTTATTGACGGTAATGGTTTATAAAACCTCCGCTTCAAGCTTGGCTAAGCCAGCTTCATGCCCAGACATGGCAGGTATTTTGTATCACCTATTTGTTACATTGCTGATACACATATCAAGATCATAAACCGGCTGGCGGTATAACCGCCACCGAAGTTCAAATTTTTCTGATTGCAGGAAATATGAATTGAAGTTTTTCGAACAAAAGCTTCAGTACTTATGCACGAAGGCATATTCAAGGCAGGAATATTAATTATCCTATTACAAGGCAACACGGTGCCCAAATAAGATCATTGTTATTTTGGAAAGATGCCAAAGACAGCTATCCAAACCGGCTTCCGGTTCAAGCCTGCTCCTCATCATCCGCCGCTTCAGCTTCCTCGTCTCTACCCATTGGCTGGAAATCAACAGTGGTCCAGTCGATTCCCATTAAACCTTGGAAAACAGCCTCTTCATGGATCAGGGAAGACGGTTCAATATCAGGAGCGTAAGTATGCTTACGGATTGGAGGAATCAGATTCTTCGCTTCAAGAGTTGGGGCAGGCACTCGCTTGTTCTGATTGTTGTATTGCGCTTGATAATGCGTCAAGTCTGCCTCTTCAGCTAATTGACAAGCCAGAGGTCGCACTGCACGGTTTATTGCCCTCAGATCATCTTCGTTAAATTCAGAGCCATCCTCCTTCAGGCTGGGATAGCCTTGAGCTGCTTCCACAGGGTCAAAATCTGGCACCCATGCCTTTGCCCGGATCAAGGCGTTAATAGCTCCGGTTCGAGCAGCGGATTTTTTCAGCTCCTCAATCCGGGCCGGAAGCATCGACAACCTGTTAAGAGTGTCCTGGATTAAAGAAGGTGCCGGGTTGTTATGAGAGACTGTGGTGATGATCCGCTGGGCTCCGGTATATAATTGTTCCACTAAGGTGTAGGCAGCCTTCAATTTCTTCCGCACATTGTTTCCTAAGTGCCCGATGCGTGTGCCTACAACAATATAGGGACGGTCTCAAACCGGATTTACACTAAAGCAGGTTCAAATTATCACAGAAGTTAAAAGGAGCTTACCAAAGATTGCAGCGGTCATGGAGTGTATTTGCCGCTTTACGGCCATAAGTTCATCCACCACCGGTTTAAGGGCAGCTTCAGCATTTTCCGCTCTTTTGGTTAAAGCGGCCTTCTCAGTGGCCCAATCAGCCCGCTCTTTCTTGAAGCCCTCCTTCAGCTGTTCAGCGGTGCTCAAGGCGCTGGTTAGTTCTTCCTTTGCCTTGTCTGTTTCAGCATGTTGGGTTTTCAAGGCCTCCTGCAAATCGGCAATCCGGTCCTCCTTGATTCTCACCTCAGCCTGCATACAGACAGCGTTTCGCTTTACACAAGCGGTCCAAGAAATTGAAGTATCAACCACATAACAAAGTTATACGCCTGATACTTGGGGGCTAATGCACCTTCAATTTTTATATATTACTAGATTGCAAAGTCCCAAGCTCAATACAGGTATTCAACTTGGCACTTGGGGGCTAATGGCTATTTGATCAAATTATGTTCTAAGTTTTCTATCGGAGCCCCGGTTTAATTATGCTAAGTTAAGCCGGCCCTTGGGGGTTATACTGATGGATTTCAAAGTGTTGAGGATTGTGTTCAAGTCCCGGTTTGACGAAGGTTACAAACCGACCCTTGGGGGCTAGGAGGATTGACACAATGGCAGTAAGTAAAGAAGTAAGTTACCTCAAATTTATCCCTCATCATCTTCACCAGACCAGCTTCACAGTCGCGGCTAGTATAAAGCCGGTTTAAATAGCCGGAATGAAGATCTTGGGCACTCAGAGCAGCATATGTCTCCAGTTCAACATCCCATTTTCCTTTGTTCAGAGCGGAAAAATCCTCTTTTATGGTATGCTTGGTTAAGGTGACAGGATTCCCGGGTTCAAAGCGGCCTACACCGGTAATCACAACGTCATCATCTTTGGACTCAACGGTTTGTGTTGGTGCGTCGGTTTGTCAGCAGGACTGTGGGATTTCTCAATCCGGGCGGAGCTGGCAGGCGGGTCAGCAGAGACTGAAGTGTTAATAGGTCTCTCTTCAGGAATAGCATCATCTTGCAAAGGAGGATCATTGGGAATATCTTCAGGGGCAAATTCTTCAAGATCTGGCGCTTTGTCATGTTCTGGGGCTACATCTTCTTCAGCCGCTTTATCCAGGCGGGCCTTCTTGCTTGGTTTCGGTTTGGCCCTGAAAGAAAAACAAAGAGTCAAGAAAAAACATAAGCCATTATACAGTATACTGGAAGCATATGTTCAGTTTAGCTTACCCAACAACTATCTTCAATGGTGGCAGCTGAGTGGCCGACGATTCACCAGAAGATGAATGAGAAGTAACCTGATAATCGGAGTCGGATGGATTAAGAGGTTGACGGAAGAAACCCGCTTTAGGATTTAAATCAATAAAAAGGTCGGAGACCTCGGAGCGGCGTTTTCGAACCGGACTGTTTGGTAAACCGGCGGAGGTAACTACCTGGCCACTATGCCGGGTTGTGCGGCGAGCTTCATGTTGCTGAGTCTTCATAAGGAATTTGGGATCCAAATAAGCAAGAGGATGAGAAAAATTAACTTTCCGGTTTGCCTGGCGAAATTTTGGCAAAGGCAAGATTTCTGAATCGGAAGAGAGAATAATTACCTCAGCAAATTCCGCATTGCTGGCTTCGGCGTCGTCCTGACAAGCATCATCATCAATAAGGCGTGTAAAAAGTAAGCCAAGTGAATCAAGTTCTACCTCAAGGTCCGGATTACCCACATCATCATCAATAGCTGGATCAGATGAAGCGGTGGTTTTTCTCTTATGAGCTGGCTTCTTGATAACCTTGGTCTTGGGCCGGGTTGACCGCCCTGCTTTCTCCGTTTTGTCTTGTGGAAGCTTCTTGCTCCAAAACGGATTATCGCCCTGGATCAGCAGTAGTCAAATATCAGACGGATAAAGCGGTAACAGGCTCAACAAATAGAGCAATTAAAATCTTACCACTGGCGGTTTGTTGGTGGTGCAGTAAGGAAGCAGGCCGGTTTGAGCACAGAGGTGCTCCGGTTCATTCAACATCTTCTTTACAGAATCTGTGACTTCATCGTTGGAGAGTTGGATTTTGGTGTGTCGGAGTGGGTCATCGACGCTATCAGTATATTTGCACATCAAACTGGGGCGCCGGCTCAGAGGCAGTATGCTCCATGATATCCAACAGCGTGCAAGGTCTATTCCCGTTAAACCGTTGGCCATAAAGGCTCGGAGCTTGGACAGTTGCGGAGCATATTTTATTCTCTCCTTGGCGTTTAGTCTTTGTGGAAAAGGGTGAGTGTTGCTGAGCCGTTCCGGACGGAAGCCAGGCAAGGGATTTTCATTATCAGGGGAGGTATCCTTGCAATAAAACCAAGTTGCATTCCACTCCTTGGGGTGAGTATGGAGTTTGACGTGGGGATAGGTGATCTCCTTCCTCTTCTGAATGGCCATACCGCCCAATTCAGTATTGGGGCCGTCGGTAAACTCAGTGCGACGGTTTAAGTGGAAACAATCTCTAAACAACTCGACTGAAGGCTCCTCTTGAAGGTATACCTCAGAGAGCACTTGGAAGTGACATAGATTGGTAACAGAATTGGGGCCAATATCCTGTGGACGGAGCTAAAAATTGGCTAACGCATCCCGGTAAAATTTAGAACCGGGCGGTTTGAAGCCCCGGGCCAAGTGATCTGCGAAGACCAAAACCTCTCCTTCCTGAGGTGTGGGAGGACATTCATCTCCAGGAACCCTCCAGTGGATCGTATCTTTACTGTCTAAAGCGCCGATCAGGACTAGATCGTCCAACTGTGATTCTGTGACGCGAGAGGGAACCCAATTGCACTCATACACTTGTTTGGCCATGGCGAGATCTACAAGAAATAGGTGATCCGGTTCAAAAACACGCTGGATAAAAGAAGGTGTTGATCTAAACTACGATAAACCGGAGGCAGTACCTATAAACCGGTCTTCTACAATGCGGCATCATATGGATTCTGGCGGTTCAACCAGGGGACTAATGATATATACCGGTTTAGTAACTTTGTTCTATGGTAAGTTAAACCGCCTGACCTAAGCATCGGAAGCAATTGAAGCTATGGATAACTAGGTATGCAGAAATAAGTTCCACAAAATTTTATTACAGCCGCGGATCTACAGCGAGCTCACAAAAACAGAAAATATTCCGAAGATTAAGGCAGAAACAGAAGTGAACCATTGAGCGGGTATGTGCGGGAGATCTATGGACTTAGATGAGAAACTACAGGCGGATGCTTAAAGACTACTACTAAACGCAGCAGGGATTCACAGATTTATTCAAGAGTCAAAAAATAAATATGAGCAAGCGACGAACACAGCATGGACATGGAACCCTAAGAACAGATCTAGGTCAGAAGAGGAGAAAGCTTACCGGAAACGGAGAAGATGCGGAAAGATGCCGCAATGCTCTGGTACGTTCAGGTTGATGCAGCGGCCCAAGACGAGGCAGAGGTCGATGGCGGTGGCGGAGCTCCAAGGCTGGCGACGCGAGGAAGACGAAGAAGAAGGGACGAAGGGAAAGGAAAAGAAATGACCCTTCGGTCTTATTTATAAGGCAACAGAGCTAGGTCAAGCGCGCGGATCCAGGAGCTATTGTTAAAAGAGGGCGTTATAAATGATAAAATTTCATGATGACGTCATGCCGGTTTACAGCAACCAGAAATGATGACGACACGGCGGTTTACCAATTACCCGAAGATGTCCAAGACACCAGATTTTGTGAAGGATTGACATGAACCGGTTCAAATCAATCTGGGGCCTAATGTTGGGGATATTACCACTAGGCGTAAACCGGCCAGCTTGGGCCGGGTTAACTTCATTAGTGGTATAAGCAGATGAAGGCCCAAGGTCTGTAGTCGGTTTAGAACCTGTAGCCGTAAACCGGCCTGATGTATAACTTGTATTGTAAGTTAGGAATAGAGAGATACCAACCGGGATACGAGTATGAACCGGTTGGGGCTCTATGGACCGACGGGCGTCACCCGTGTATATAAGGGGACGACCCGGCGGCGGTTCAGGACAGACAACCACAACTCGAGCCTAGGCGAAGCTTGTTTGTTCCCTAGCCATCGAGATCACATCAATTCCATCACAACTAGACGTTGGCTTTTACCTTCATCGAAGGGGCCGAACTAATATAAACCCTCGTGTCTTTGTGTCCGCTTTAACCCCTTCAAGTAAACCCGTAGCGACGGCTCCACGACTAAGTCCTTTCACTAGGACATCTGCCGTGACAAATCCACGACACTATGTATGCATGTTGGGCTGATTGGCTTTATAATATAAAGCGGGGCTAGCGCCTGTTTTGTGATATTCTGTGTCAATATAGGTGCAATTAATACAGATGACTTGCTGATTTTGCAGGAAGAGCATGAAAATATGACTGTTTTGTGATATTCTGTGTCAATATAGGTGCAATTAATACAGATGACTTGCTGATTTTACAGGAAGAGCATGAAAATATGACAAAGATGAAAGGTGAAAATCAACCCCTAGAGTGGGTCGATTACAAGTCAATGACCTTCACCCAATGTGTAATGATTTTAATGCCCCCATATTTCTTAAAGTTGATATGCATATCATACATACCGCCGCATTTGTTGACAATAACATCTAAGCTCACTAGGATTTTTCACATCATAGTAATAAGGAATGCCACTTTCGCAGGTGATAAATGAGACACTTCGTGTGGCTAACATAATCGGTGGGGTATTTAGGCGAGCAAACACTGATATTCATTTTAAAGGTACGGTACTTCAGTAAATCCACACTTAAGTATTCAGAACCTTTTGATCAGGAATACTTCCCTAGTGTGTGTAACATTTGTTTTTATTCATCATTCTGTTAGGTTACACTATCCCGAAGGGCTGCAAAATATTTGCTTCATTCCGAGCTGTGCACCTCAACAATGAACACTATGAGAATGCCCGGACGTTTGACCCATGGAGATGGCAGGTACCCTTTACGGTGCTATTGGTCAACGTATTCTGTTATATCTTGGCTTATGCTAGTAGAAAAGTAAAGTAAATGCCTGCATAACCGTACTATTTTGTGGTACCATGTACTTACTTTGTTGCTGGTGCAGAGCAACAACAAACTTCAGAACGAGGTAGGGGCCAACTTATTTACTCCCTTTGGCGGTGGACCTCGGTTGTGCCCTGGCTACGAGCTCGCTCGGGTTGTCATCTCTGTTTTCCTCCATCATCTTGTAATGCGCTTTAGGTAATCCACCTTCATCTTCATCTTCAGCTCGAGTTTCTACATTGTTTGGCTATACGATCTAGATGTTCTCCTTTTCTAAAAAAAAACGATCTAGATGTTCTGGAATTGAAATTCCAAACTAAGATGCCGCTTTGATTTCTTCTTTGTGCGTAAATTTGGCAGCTGGGAAGCGGCCGAGGAAGATAGGCTCGTCTTCTTTCCCACCACTCGAACCCTCAAAGGATATCCGATCAATCTCAGGCGGCGATCGAAGTCTGTTTGACGACCTCACATTGGTCTTCGGCTGCTCTTATCTTGAAAGCGAAATTAAACATAGATGAAGGAAGAGAAAGGAAATCGGGTAAAATAGCTAGTAGTCTACTTTTGTTCCTTTGTGTGTATCATTTGTAACCTGGTATTTACACAACAGCAAAGTTGTGCTGCTTGTAAAATGTGTGGCCTGAACAGTTGGTGTGTACCGGTTACAAGTGACATTTTGTCGCGTATTTGGATATATCCAAACTTATGAGATGTCCCTCCCCTCCCGAGTCGCCCCTCCCCTCCCGAGTCACCCCCTGCGTGGGATCCCGTCGCGCCCCCCCCCCCCCCCTCCCCCCCTCCCCGCGCCTCTCCTCCTCTTCCTCCCTCGCCGCCGCCCAAGGGTACGGCCAGACAAAGCCTGTCGTCGCCGGCGGCGGCGGGGACTCGGGCCCTCTCGCACGGGTGGGGCTGGCGCGGGCCGGAGCGTGGCGGCGGGCCGGATGATACGGCGGGGGGTGGCGGCGCCTCGGCGACTTCGCTCCCCCGCGGCAAACGGCCTCGCGATCTGGTGCGTCGCGGTCACCAGGGACGGCGGCGGCGTGACCGGATCGGTTCGCGGCGGCGCGGCCAGATCTATGCCCAAGCGTGGGCCTTGATCGCTGGATTGCCGTCGGCACGGTGGCGGGTGCGGTTCGTCGGCAGCTGGGCAGATCCGCCGGGATTCTACCCTTGTCTGGTCCTTGATAGCGCGGCCAACTCCGGGGGAAACCCTAGATCTACTTGGCATCGAGCGATGGCGGCGCTTTTGCGTCGTAGTCCCTCTTTAGGGCATTGTTTTGGAGTTTACTCCGGTTGAAGGGACCAGCGTCGTCGGCGGCGCACGTCTGGTGGAGCAACTGCCGATGAAAATCGCGCCGACTACGGTCTTGGCGGACGATGGCGGCGTCTTAGATGTCGTTCCCTTGTCGAGGCATCATCGTTGCAGTCTGCGTCATCAGGCTCGGGATGCTCCGGGGGAAACTCTAGATCTGGGTCTTCCGGATCAAATGATGATGGCGTTTTATCGCGTTCCCTCCTGGGGGCATCGTTTTGGAACAAGTGATTGCCGGGGGATGGTGGAGCGGTGCTTTATCTCACACATTGATGGCGGCGGTTATTGGCGGCATGGCGCTATGGAGGCTCGGCGTCCGATGCGCGGGATGGACTCGCGCAGGAGGAGGTAGCTGTCTGGCGTCATGGTGACTTCGATGGCTGAGTGGCCAGACAAGGTAGATGTCGCAATATGATATGAAGACGGACCTGTGAAAGATGGCGGCGACGACACACGAGTGCGTCTGACCAGATTGTGCCCTAGACCCGGTATGTGGCTTGGCTGGGACTTCCGGTTTTCGTTGTTAGGCTTAGGTGAGTGGTCTGGGTAGTGGCCCAGCTAGCACCCCTTCATCGTATGGATAGGAGTAGCGGCATATGTTGCCAAGATGGTGAATTCAGGCATTTTGTTGTAATACTTTGTAAGGTCCTCGAGAATAATCAATAAAGTGACCGTATGCATCTCCTAGATGCAGAGGCGGGGGGTCATCCTTCTTTTCTTAAAAAAAATAAAAAATAAAAATGGATATATCCAAACTTATGAGATGCGTCGTACTATTACCAGAAGATGCGTTGCTAAGAAACGAGAGGATACGGCCGTCTCCTCGTAAAACACTGAAGTAACGATCCTTGTCAAGCATGTCTCTGTCAGCTTATCACTGACTGTCCACAGTGCTTGTTTCAGAATGAGCTGTTCTTAGTACACAATTTATTCATTTATTACACACGTACGCACAAGCACATCTGAACAACATAATAGTGGTTGATTTTTTCTGTTTACTCTAGTCGCTTTTAGAAACACTGATTACACACACACTTGCACCACTCACAAACAAGAGCCTGAAGATTTAAAATTGACAATCGCCTTCCACTATAAACATAATCCGTATTGGAGCAACTCTAACCGGTCCCTTAAAAATAGAGTAAACGGGCAGAGTAAATCCTTAGTGGAGTAAATTTACTTCACTAAGTTTGACCATTTCTAGCCGATCCCTTAAAATTAGCAGAGTAAAGTTATTTTTTGATTTATGCATTTCATCGAACATCTAACATGCGTGTCTGCGACGATGGCGACCACGCCAAAAACGCTGGTGATCACCGATGCGCGCAATACCACGGCCTTCCACCCGGCGCTTTCGCCGTCCCGCAACGTGATTGGCCGCTGTCACTGTCGTGCTCGTGCTTGCTGAGGATGGAGGGCGGCGCAGGACCGCGCCGCCACGATGATGGCTGCGAGGGGCCCGGACTCTGCCACCGCCGCGCGCGTGGCTGGCGGTGGAGGACACGAAGAAGAGCTTTGGGTGCGACAACGAGGAGCAATAGGCACGACTTCTGCAACGCAGGTTGGTGAAGGCGGAGGCGGCGCAGCCACGGCGGAGTAGCTTCAACGTGGTCTGGCGGGAGCGACGGTGCGGGAGGCATGGCTGGACCGCGCATGGGAGATGAAGAAGAGCTGGCACGAGCGTAACGGCAGCGCCCCTTACGCCGACACCCCGAGGTGGGGAAGCAGGTCGGCGAGTCCTCGTCCTCGTGCGCCTCCTCCTCCCCGCACCACCACTCGCCTGCCAGCGTCACGATGGACATGGAGAAGGCATGCATGGACCTCGGCCTCGAGCTCCTCTCCGACGGCACCGTTGAGATACAATGCTACGGCCTCTCCACTGGCAGTAGCCCTGCCCACAGCCACGCAAGCAGTGACATCGCGCGGGGGAGTGGCTGCTGCGGCGCGCAGGGAGTAGCGGCGGGCGGCGGAATCGCGCAGGGGAGTAGCGGCGGGCGGTGGCGGCGCGCATGAGTAGCAAGGGAGGCAAGAGAGAAAGCTGAAATTTTACTCCGATCCCTTTCCATGGAGTATATTTAGGAAGAAGTTTGGGTACAGGAGTAAGATGTTACTCCCTTACTACGGATAAGGGATCGGCTACGTACCGGTTAGTGAAGTAAAACAGAAATTTTACTCCACTAACCGGTTATAAGGGCCGACAAGAAATGCCCTTAATAAAATACTAAAACGTCAAATCTGAAATATGATCCTTTGTGGGCTGAAGATAGTACAACTAATAATGTATACGGCTATTGACTATATATGTTATAATCACTAATAATAAGATTGATTATAAAACCAGTATTTTCTTCATCTTTTCTCTGCGTCCTTCTCTACATCTATTATACGGGAAGCACGTGTTGTGATAGACTCTCGGATGAGAGCTCATTCTCTTTATTTTTCACCTCTCTCTTTTTTTTAGAAAAGGAGGATGACCCCTGGCCTCTGCATCTGGAAGATGCATACGGCCACTTTATTAATTATTCCTGAGGACCTTACAAAGTATTACAACAATATGCCTGAATCCGCCATCTTGGCAACATATGCCACTACTCTTATCCATATGATGAAGGGGTGCTATCTGGGTCACATACCCGGTCTACTCACCTAAGCCTATCATCAAAAGCCAGAAGCCCCAGCCGAGCCACATACCGGGTCTGGGGCATAAACTGGTCTGACGCACTCACATGTGTCGTCGCTGCCATCATTCACAGGTCCGTCTTCAGAGCAGATATTGAGGCTTCTAACTTGTCAGGCCACTCCGTCATCGACGCCACCTTGACGCCAGACAACTACCTCCACCTGCGCGAGTCCATCCCCGCGCATCGGGCGCCGAGTCTCCACTGCACCACGCCGCCGAGATTCGCCGTCATCAATGAGAAGGATGAAGTACCGCTCCACCAATAAGGCACCCGCTGGTCCCTCGATCCCGTGTACGCCTCCAAGAATGACGCCCCCAAGGAGGAAACGACACCAACGCGTCGCCGTCAACCGATCAACTGATCTAGAGTTTCCCCCGGAGGTAGCGGATAGAGGTCTGGAACTTCTCCACGGCGATGCCTTAAAGAAGGTAATGACACCACAGGGTGCCACCAACGCCGGTCTTGGCAACAAGCCGAGCACAAGGTTTTCATCCGGATCCGCCGAATAACCTCCATCACGTATTGTGCGCACGGGTCTCCGCCGATCTGAGCCGCCACTCATCGAGCAAGCCGCACCGGGCAGATCCGATCTGTCCGGAGGGCAAACCACGCATGGCGCCGACCCAACCACCAGGCCCTCCATGCCGCCACCGCCGATCCGAGGACAGATGGTCCGTCGCTGCAGATCCGGCCGCCACCGCCGAACGCAGCCAAGGCCGCTGCCCGACGCAGGGCCGGCCGCCGCAACCGCCACCACCACCGCCCTAGGACGAGGCCGCCGCCGCGCTGCCGCCGGTCAAGGCAGGCCCGCCACGCCACGGAGGCCAGATCGGCCGTGCCACCTCACGCCGCGGAGCTCCGCACCGTCTCCATGGCGCGGGAGAGAGGAAAGGCCCCTGCTACCGCCGTCAACATAGGAACGTAGGCAATTTGGGGCGCTGCCCGTCACCGTGCGTGGACACTTCCAACCGCGTCCGCGGGCGCTCGACAACTCATATTAGCTGAAGCTATAAGATATTTTGGATATTTTAGTATAAATTATGTACGGACTTCAGCAGTGAATAAACACACTAAAATGTAACTATCTACATCCGACTTAGAAAATCTTTAGAACATTTATAATTCACAATGGAGGAAGTATTTAAATTCACTTGTCTTTTATTTTTATTATTTTGGCAGGCTGGTTTGAAAAGACCAATCAGAGAGGCGCCCCAGCCCAGTTGCTTTTATTTTGTCAGTTAGCTACCCATAGCCGGGCTAGTTCAACAAATTTTCACGCTTTGCATTCAGGGCATCTTCTACCCCGACCCTTAAACCTCCCGTAAATTGGAATAAATATGGAGAGATTTACGGGAGTTCGGTCCGCTGTCACGCCCGCTTCTAAACGCCGTGACACATCAAAAACACCTTCCCCGCCAACATGAGCTTCCCGCCCGTCGTCTAGCTATCCGCATTCATGTCGCTGTAGAGCGCATCGCTCCACATTGAAGACGGCTCAAGGCAAACGCGACCTCTCACTGCCTCCACCATTGAAATGGTGCGCCGGCCGAGGGCGCCGCCCGCTGCACATCCGGCTGAACAGCCTCCTCGACGCATTCAAACGCCTCCATTAAACCCTAGTGGAAGCCGAGAAATCAACTCCGTCCACACATCCGTTCACGAGCGGACCGGCATTAAAAGCAACGTCGTGCAAGCTCCTTCCGTCTGCCCTCTATTTAAATGAGGCCAGACGCTAGGCAACAATTGCACCACTGCGCCACTCCCCATCTCCTCCTTTCACCATTTTCTTCACTCTTTCGATGACATCCGATGAGCCGGAAAAGCAGTTCTCTGGCATAAAAGTCAGTTGGGTGGCCCACCGAGCCCGTCGGATACGAGCGAGGCAGCTCGCTGCTCCACCTCCCCCGCCTAGCCCGATGGAGCCAGTTGCCGCCCCAAGCCGGCGCGTGGTTCAACAACTTGCTGCTCGAAACCAACTCGCGGAGGAGTGGCGAGTTGCTCCATCCCAGCACGATGGGGAGCACAGCGGCACGGGCATCGCCACCTCCAGTGCATGTGACCGCGCCATTCGCCACCAACGCGCGCGTAGCCACGCTATGCACGCAGAGAAAGAAGCCGGATGCGCGAATGTTAACGTGGTGGCGGCCCGCACGTCCGCACCCACCGCCATCATCGAGGAGAAATAGAGCACGGTAGTCCGCCCTCACTTGTATCCCATGGAGGTTACCGTCGGCGCGTCGCCGGCTTGTACAGTCGGTAACTTGTCTAATCTTTATCTCAGACCATCCTGGGCGCTGTAGTCTGGGCTCCACGGAAGCACCTTCCCCTTCGGCTGAAGCATCCTCTTTGCCACTCCGATAAGCGGCGTAGTCGGACATAGGGAAGATACGGGGGTAGAATATGCCTCTGGGACTCCCGGCAGTCCGGGCGGGCTGCCGGACATGGGAAGACAAAGGGATCCGCCGCGGTCGGCCGTAGACGAGTGTAGTGTATCGTGTCGTGGAAGTGAAGCTCCGCGCGACTGTACGTGCACATTCTATCTTTTTAGTTAAAATATGTCTAAAATGTAACTGCTTTCATCAGTTTGTATAAAATCCGTCATATTTATACGAAATCCGGCCGAGTTTGCACGGATTTCATTCAATTTATTAAAAAAGAGTTTGAAATATATAGATCTAGCATTGGATGGCAGCCTTTTATATCCATGTCCATGGATTGGTCCTTTATCCACGAAACGATGGATGCTAGAGAAAATTTATGGGTTACATTGTACTAGATGCCAGTAGTACCTACAGAACAGCGGCGACAACCATTATGTGCATACTCGTGCATACTATACTGACGTAATCGATCGATGGCCTGAGTTGTGTCGCAGGGGTTTGCCTCGCTCAAAGAAAAGAAACCGCCACTCTTACCACTACCAGTGTTGAAGTTGCAGAGGAGTAGGAGTAAACAGTAAGGGCATCTCCAGCCGTTGAGCCTTTCAGGAGGGATTTTTTTCGCCCCTTGGGGGCTACTGGCGATAATTTTTAAGCTGGGGGTCGAATGACATCCAGTCGTCGCCCCCCCCCCCCCCCCCACCGCCCAAGCCTGCTCTGCTCGTCTCGCCACCGACCGGCTCTGCTCGCCACCGCCCCTCTCTGCAGCCCCGGCGCCGCTCTCCCTCCCTCCCAAGCCCACGCCATGCGCGCCACGACGCGCGGAAAGCCTCTCGTGCTCGGCCGCTACCGTCGTTGAGCGCCGCCGGCCCTTGGACCTGCCCTGACCCCGCGTCGTCCGGGATTCGTCGCCCTCACCGACGCCACCGCTGGCCGCCGCTCCCGTCTCCGATTGCGGTGATGGCCTCGCCCCGCGCAGCTTCGCGATGACCTTGTCCCTCGACGCCCACGAAGGCGAGAACTGCCATGCCTTCTCCGGCTTGGCGGCGGCCGCAGGGGCTTCGTGCGCATGGGCGCTGCCGGGCTCGCTTTTGCTACGGTGGAGGAGCATGTCCTTGAGGATCACCCACCGCCGGGACCCGCGGGTGGACGACGAGGACGAGGAGGAGGAGGGCCGGCGAGCGGGGCCTCCTGCGACCGAGTCGAGAGGGAGACGGAGCCAAGATCCGGCGCGGGGACGAGCGCACCGAGCAGCTTGAGCCGCGGGGACGGGCTGCGCATCGGGAACATCGACCGGGCTCCGTCGTCCCGCCCAGGCCACGCCGCGCCGCCCGCGCGACCCCGCGAGCGCCTCGCCCGGGCCCTGCGGCCTCCGCCAGCGCCGGGGCGGAGGGAGGGCCGAGCGGCGTCGCCGGGGAGGCCGCCCACGCTCGGGCCCTGCGGCCTCCGCCAGCGCCGGGGCGAAAGGAGGGCCGAGCGGCGAGGCCGAGAGCGCGCGGATGGCCGCCCACGCTCGTCCACCTCGCCCGGGCCCTGCAGCCTCCGCCAGCGCCTCGCCGGGGCCCCGCGGCCTCCGCCAGCACTGATGCGTGCCACCACGGCCTCCACCTCCTCGTCGACGCGGTAGTGCGGCTGCGCGCACAGCGTGGAACAGCGGCGTTGGCCGTCGGTGGCCCTTCGGCGCGGTGGAGATGGCCATTGGTCGCCACGCTTGGGGCCGGTGCCCGTGGCCTCCGCGCTTGGTGCCGCCCGGCCGCCCGTGGCAGGCCTCGCCGGTCGCCTGGACCACGGCCGCACTCCTCGTCGACGCTCCCCGGCGTGGCCTTCGGCTGCGGCGACACGAACGAGGGCGACGGGGTCCCGGCGTGGCTGGAGCTGCAGGAGAGAGGCCATGCACGCGGTGGGCCTAGGAGGAAAAGAGGAGAGAGAGGGAGGAGAGAGGCTGACTTGTGGGGCTTTTGCATGCAAAAGAGAGTGCCGGCGCCCCCAGCTGCCTCCCAGTTTGCTGCGTTCCGCTTGCGCGCGCCGGCCGTAACTTTAGACAAATCCGGCGCTTTTTGAGGTCTTGGAATCCCGACTGAGAGAAAAATTAGACGCCGGCGTCCAAAAAGTGTCCGTGGGGGGCTTCTGGGGGGCCGGCTGGAGATGCCCTAAGCTGCAGGTAGCCGACACTGCTCCGTGCATCCTCCGACGACCCGTCACATCGAGAGGCTTGTCCGTAGCTGTTGTTGCAACCGATGCCGCACACTCCATCACTTGCCCGTTCCCGTCCCAACGCGGCAGTACCAGCTCAGCTATGTGAGTAGTACTCTTTTTTTTCTCTTTAGTCTGCATTTAAAATTTGGTCAAATTTAACTATTTTGAAAAAATATTAGCATCTACAATGCTAAAACTATTTGGTATGAAAATTAATTTCATGATACATCTAATAATATTGATTTTATATTACAAATGCTGATACTTTTGTATAAAGTTAGTCAAACTTGGTAAATTTTGATTTCAATCAAATTTGATATGCTAACTAAAAAGAAACGAAGAGAATATAATAAAGAGAAAAATATAGTCCTCAGGTTCAGGCTCACTGTAGAGAAAAAGAGAAATGTGTATTGTGTAAAAACGCTTTTTATATTACAAGACAGAGGGAATAGTAATCTTGGAAAGTGGATGGGACGAGTGGGATATTATCGTCCAAAGTGCACCCTTCAGCTGTACCTAAGCTGAGAACTACACACACTATACTATATATTGGAATAAAGGGAGTAGTAGGTATATCCCATGGATGCAAGTATAAGAGCATCTCCACTCGTTCGGCCCCCCAGCACATTCGGCGATTGCGTTTCGGCGTATGTGCCGGTGGTTTTTTCGCCCTGTGGGCGATCCAGTTCCTAGTCACGCCCCCAGGTTTCGCCCCCCAGACGCCCATAAATTCAAACTTGTCTTTCCCGCTGCCAAAAAAGCGCCACAAGTTCGGCGATCATCATGCCATAGTTCGGCGATCAAACGTACACGAAAGTTCGACGATCAAAAGAAAGGACGCGGACAAAGGAACGCATCAAACGGCGGGCTCCTCTTGCGTGGGACTGGCCGGTGTCAGCCTGCTCGGCGTGGCTTCATCGCTCGGGCTGGTGGTCGGCGGCATGGCTTCATCGCCCGGGCTGGTGGCCAGCGTTGGGGTCGGCGTGGGCATGGTTTATGTACTCGGGCTGGTGGTCGGCGGCGTGGCTTCATCGCTCGGGTTGGACGTGGCGTTGGGATCGGCGTGGGCGTAGAGGTGGTGGTCGAAGCCGACCCGGGCATCTGGTTCAGGATGAGGCCGTGCCTTGACTTGCTCGTCCATCGTCGACATGTCTGCCGACATCAAGAACGCCAGGTCGGTGTTCCTCTTCTTCGCGTCGACGTTGGTCCTGAGAAGGTCGAGCTTGACGGCACTCGTCGTCATCAATGCCGGCCACCTCGCGTCGGATTTCTCCTCCCTCTTTGTGGCGCTGTTCTTGGCGTCGGTGATGCACTGCTCGATCGATGCTTGAAGCCGTTCGCAGCGGGCGCCGCGTCCCTCGCCGCCTTGGCTCTTTTGTTGCCATCAGGGCGCCCATCGGCCGCCCCCGGGGCAGGCGCGTCCGGCTTGAACGTTTCCTTGGCCTTGGCGAGCGTGAGCCGCACCTCCCTCCACTTCTCGGATGACTCGATCCTGGAGAACACATGAAGGAACTTGAACTCGGCGTCTCTGTTGTCCTGGCAGTACATGTTGAACATCCGAACCATCTGCACAACTGAAGAACAAGTGTCGGCGATCACCATGGCCAAAAAGAACCGAGACGGCGGCTGGGCATACCTGGCCCTCAATATTGGTGCCGCTTTCTGGGGCGAGCCGCGACCTCCTCTACAATCCGATGCAATTTGTTGCAGGCCGCCTGGATGTTCACCCAATGGTTCGCCATGGCCTTGATGCCACTCTCCATGTGGATGTTCGCGAAGTAGGGGGCGACGAACTTGCGCTCGTCGAACGCCGTCTTGATCCTTGTCCAGTACGTGTCGGTGTTCTGGTTCGTGGCGGTGATCGGGTCGATGCTGACGGTCTTCCATGCTTCGGCGAGGCACTCATCCTCCTTCGACGTCCACTTCACGCGAGGCTCGCCCGTCCTGGTGTTCGCCGCCCTTTCTTCTTTCTCCCTTTGGCCGTCGGCGCCGGCTCTGCCTCCTCCTCCGCCTCCTCCTCCGCCTATTCTTCCTCCTCCCCCTCCTTCTCGGTGTCGTCGAGCTCGTCGTCCATGTCAGCGTCCATCGTGGCATCTTGTGCGTGGAACCCGGGGCAGGATGCGGCGGCAACCGAGCCGCTCGTGATGATCTCGTCCATGTCGGCCTCGGCGTTACTGAACTGCGGCGTCGAACCATGTCCAAATGGCAGGGCGCCCCGACGCAGAGGAGGCGCAAGTGAGGCTGAGTATGCCGTCGGCTAGTAGATGTACTGGGTGTTGAGGCTGGCGGTGAATGCAGGGGAGGGAGTGCGCTTGTCAGGGTTGAGACCGGAGGGCAAGGAACGCGGCGGCGCGCCACGCGAGAAGGTGATGTTGGGGTTGAACCCGCTATGCGTGTCGCCGTTGGAGTAGCCGGGCGATGGTACGTACCCCCATTGCAGTGGGGGCGACGAGAGGTTGGCCGACGACGCGACACTCGCTTGGCTCCCCCACGCGGCTTATGGGCAGTGGTCGGGCGGCATATTCATCATCCCCGCGTGTGACACCTCTGCCTGCTCCGTTGCCGCATCCCTGGCCCTCTTCACGATGAGCGTGTTCCGCCTATCGGCGGTGACCGCTTCATGGCGCTGAACGTTTTGGCCTCCACTCGGCGTTGGACACGCCCGGTGGTTTTGCCATCGGCGCCCATGGCTTCCTCTACTTCGGTTGGGTGGCATCGGCGGTGGCGGCAGCGCGAGGAGCAACATATTTCTTCGGCGGCATGGCGACTAGTCTGATGAGGAGAATGGCGGGAACGACGGGGGAGAAGGGGGAAGCAATGGGGGAAATGGAGGGAAAAGGAGGGCAAAACAACGGGAATATGCCCGGTGTCGCCGACAGCGCGGGCCCACGCGCCTTTTTGCTTCGCCCAACGCCCCCAGGTGCCCCCGGGGGGCTGGGTTTGGCTCGGGTTCGTTGGTTGTAATTTCGGCCCAAACCGACGATAAATGAGGAGTTGGGGGCGCGCCTGGGCCAATTTTTCGACGCCGGCGCTAAAAAAGGCGCCCTGGGGAGCCTTTTGGGGGGGGGGGGGGGGAGTGGAGATGCTCTAAGCGCGCACATGCAGGCACGGACGGAGAGGGGAAGCGTGCCCGAAACACTTGCAAATCTGAAATGAAGTCCTTGAAAAAATCGGTTAAGTTTCCTTGCAGTGGCAAAAAGAAACCCAAATAATAAGTGCACACGATCAGGTGCGTGGCACTCCGGCCTTAATGTTTTTCTATGGTAATTTCAGTCACGCAAGGATGGCAAATTTCAACAACCTCCCTACAAGTTTGTGTCAAAAACAAAACAGCAGCACGAAATTGCCATGCTTGTCAACTAAAATTGTCGTTCTCACATAACTAAACTTGCAATCGAAAATGTTCAGAGTTGCCATGTGCCCGTACTTGAAGTTCGGCAATTAGGTGGGTCCAAAGGAAATCTACAAACTATACTATTTTTATGGCAATGTATACTATTAAAGAGTAGTTGATACTTTTTGTAAAAAAAGAATTGATACGTCATCGTTTAACACGTAGTTATTAATTTACAAAACAATTTAGAAACCAAGCGCGGAATCAATTTGAAAATCAAGTAATTAATATATTTATTTAGCAAAATAATTAATTACACATGTATTTAGGTCTATTTAAGTAGGATTTTTTTACGTCAAATCATTCTGGAAATAGTATAGATAATTAATAATTAGTCTGCCGGTTTTGCAAATAATTAATACTGGTAGAGATTTTTTTCCATCCAACCGTATTTCCGCTAATAGTATAGATTCTTTCAAAAAATCCACCCTAAATAATTAGTTACCAACATCGTCACAATGCACTCAACGGCACCATGACCGAGGACAATCGGTCATACGCTACCACTCTTCAAATATTGTTTCACCCCATAGCAATGCACGGGTATTTGGCAGTTATAAGAGCATCTCCAACGCCGACCGTATCCATCCGTACGTAGTTGTCTGAACCCCACAAGTCATCCAGCGTCGAACTCCATCGGTCTATTTCACTGTCCGGACCACAATTTCCCCGCAAATCGGAACCAGACCTAGGGGAGGGGGGCTTTGCGGGAGTCCAGAAACGAACCATCTAGGACTCCGACACCCCAGGCCCACTTAAAACTAAGATGAAGCCCGCGCTTTTGTAGCTGGCTGCACTGTTTCCACGGCAATATTCCCAACACTCTTCTTTGATCCCGTCGCTCTCCACCCAATTCCCGCCCTTTTTCACCAACTATCTTCTTCCCTCCCCCTAGAGATGCATGGACCCGGAGAAGACCCTGCCAAAGACGAGGGCGGTGGAGAGCATCACACTCGTTCGGAGGATCAACTTGGCGACCCGGCAAAATCACCGTGTCAAAGCGAAAGCCGCAAAGGAGGAAATTCTCAAGAAACATAAGGCCGACAGAGGGCGTGCTGGTGGAGGGCGTGGTGGTGGGCGTGCTAGTCGCGAATGTGGTGGAGGTCGGACCTAGACCTCAACGCCCTCGCCACCATGCAGGCACCGCCATGGCCGGACCATTACTAGGATCAGTACTACTACGATGCAAAGCAGCTGGGTAGGTAGTCCCCTGGATCCGCCGCCGTGCCATTCATCGTTGATGTCAATGGGGCGCCGCTACTTTTTTTGGAGTGTTCATTGTTCTAGCTTGTCCGGACACGGGCGCCGGGTGTGGAGTAGCTGGTGCTCACACGCTGTTTGCTGGTATGCCTAAAGTCGGCGAGCCAGCGTACGACTACGCAAGCAGGGAGATGTCCGATATCATCCACGAGGGAGAGAGAGGAGGAGGTTGCTAGGACGACGGTTGGGCAGATGACTCGAAGCCCACCTAGGTCGGCTCGTACTCCCAGCCAGGAACATAGTACACCCAGTCCGACATGTCCACCGAACCGGGCATGGAAATACCACATCAGGATTGGGCTGCGAGACAGCAGGAGGAGGACTAGAAGGACGGCGAGGATGATGATCCGGCTATTGCCGTTCCAAAGAAGAGGGGGTAGAGGAGAAGCTTCAACATGTGAGAGGACGAGTTGCTGTGTGACGCATGGTTGACCACTAGCCTCGATCCAGTTGCTGCTATTTTTCTTAGTCTTTGTTTATGATGACAAGGGCATGAATGATTCTATATGCATTTGTCCACATGACAGGACTCAAGACAGTGACAAGAATGTTTAGGGTGACTTGTACATTCGCGGGAGAGGTCTAATGGGAGATTCTAAGGATCTCAATCCACTCTATGACATCATGCATCGCACCTACCACTCTATTCTTATCCCCAAGGTGGGGAACCAAGATTAGATTCATGGCTAATGGTTGATCTTATGCTTGCTACTCACATTGACAAGGAGCAGGGTATTCCACTTGACGTCCCCAACTATCTGTGGGAAGAGATGTTCTATGTTGTGATGAACAGGAAGGTACCCACTCTTACACTATACATCATGGCTTTTCTGAATGAGAAGTAGGCTGAGCGTAGGCCTAATGAGCCTTTGACCTCCCCTAGCAACCTTGTTGTTCATGAAGTCAAAAAGTTGAAGAGGAAGAAACGTAGTGAGCCCCATGTGACCCAGGATGACAATGAGGTGCTTGTTGATTCCAGTGATAGTGACTTCGATTTGCCCCCTAGGAAGAAGCCTAGCTATGTTGTTAGACTTCAAAACAAGGTCAAAATGGCCTTCTGTCTTTGGACTAACATCCAACACAGGATGTATGAGGCACACCGAGATGAGAAGCTTGCTTGTCACCGCCAGATTTCTATGATGAGGGCTTTGAACATTGCTACTTAGTGTGGTTCTGAGAGGTCATCACACTAGAGGACATATGTATCTCCACTCACAGCTGATGGATAGATAAGGATGATGGTGATGCACTTGCCAACTCCACAGCTGACATCGAGCACGAGCGAGCTCTAGTTTTTCGAGGTCGTGAAACTGATAATGATGAGGAGGCGTAGGAGTCCCAGGATGAGCCTAAGGACGAGGATGGATCATCAGGGGCGTTAGCATTGTTTGGAAACGTAGTAGAAAACAAAAAAAAAATCTCCCTACGATCACCCAGGAACAGTAAGAAGATGCGTTAACGTTTGGATTCGATCATTACTGACTCCGAGTTGCAGCACAAGAAGACGATTCAGTGTAGATCATACTTGGAGTCCCCCGAGCTGTAGATGAACGATCCCGTGACTGCCAATGAATAGTCCCTCAAACGGAAGACCGAAAGCACGACCTCTCTATGAGTTGCAAGCGTACGGTCTTCATGATCCGGCAGTGCTTCGCTGTCTAGAGCTAATCATAGTCGGATAATTAGAGGGAGGATATTAGAACCACACTAGGCTTCTAATTATGGGGATTAGAGGGTCTCCGTCAAGCTCTAATTGACCAACTAGGACCAACTAGATCTAGAGAATTAGAGGTCACTCCAAAACTTGTGTGTTCAAAAGGTGCAAAAGCCTCTAGTATATATAGGTGTAGAGGGATGAGGAGGGGGTGCCACAAGAGGAATGACTCCCCTGATGACCCACAAGTATATGTGATCAATCATAGTCCTTTTGATAAGTAAGTGTGTAGAACCCAACAAGGAGCAGAAGGAAATGATAAGTGATTTTCGGTAAGGTATTCTGAGCAAGTGCTAAAAGTAGCGGTAACAAGTAGGTTGATAGCAAGATAATTCATAACAAGTAACAAGTGACAATAGTAGCAAGAGTGCAGCAAGGTGGGCCAATCCTTTTTGTAGCAAAGGACAAGCCAAAAGTACTTTTTATAATGATCAAAGCGTTCTCGATGACACATAGGAATTCTCGTCTAGTCACATTCATCATGTTTAGTTGATTCACATTCACTACTTTGATAATTTGATATGTGGGTGAACTAGTGATAGGGTGATGTTCTTACTTGAACAAGCAATCCTCTTATGATTACCCCTTCTCAAGCATCCGGAGCTACTAAAGAATAATTAAAATAAATCTAACCATGGCATGAAACATATGGATCCAAATCAGCCCCTTACGGAATACCTCATAAACTAGGGATTAAGCTTCTGTCACTCTCGCAACCCCTAATCTACTTATTACACCCCAATGCCTTCCCCTGGGACCAAATATGGTGAAGTTTCATGTAGTCGATGTTCACAACACCACTAGAGGAAGAACAACATACATATAATCAAAATATTGAACAAATACCAACTTCGCATAATTACTTATAACAAGACTTCTCCCATGTCCTCAAGAACAAATGTAACTACTCATAGATCATATTCATGTCCAAGATTAGAGGGGTATTGTATATGATTAAGCATCTGAACATATAATACTCTACCAAATAAACCAACTAGCATCAACTACAAGTTGTAATCAACACTACTAGCAACCCACACGTACCAATCTGAGTTTTTGAGACAAAGAGTGAATACAAGAGATGAACTAGCATTTGAGAGGAGATGGTGCTGGTGAAGATGTTGATGATGATTGGTCCTCCCTCGGTGAGAGGATCATTGGTGATGTTGATGGCTTCGATTTCCCCCTCCTGGAGGGAAGTATCCCCGGTGGACGCTCCGCTGGAGAGCAAAAATGCTCCTGTCCAGGTTCCGCGTCGAGACGGTGGAGCTTCATCCCAAAAGTCTTCTCTTGATATTTTTTCTAGGTAAAATGGCATCATATAGGATAAGGAGTGCCATGGAGGCCTTCTGGTGGGCCCACAAGCTCACATGGTGCGCCCCAGGGGGGCACCTCAGCTTGTGGCTCACAAGTATGGCCCCTCCTGGTGGATCTTCTTCTAGTATTTTTTATTAATTCCAAACAAAAGTTTAGGTCATTTGGAGCTCCGGAGAATAGCTATCTTTGCTGTAGCTCTTTTCAGGTCCAGAATTCCAGCTACCGGCAATTTTCCTCTTCATATAAAACTTGCAAAAGAAGAGAGAAAAGTCATTAGAATTGCCTCATGAAGTTAAATATTAACCCAAAACATTATAAATAATGGTAGGAAAACATGATGCAAAATGGATCAACTCCCCGAAGCTTAGACCTCGCTTGCCCTCAAGCGAATGTCGAACTCGATAATCATGACCACATGTTTATAGAGAGAGGTGTCAAAAAAAGAAAATACGTACATGGAAGCATCATGATCATTATTATAACATAAATATATCATCGTAAAACTTCTCATGATCAAGTAACAATTCATCCAAAATGCTAAATCATGAACCATAAAATTTCTTGAGAACTAACAAATTATGTTCCTCAGTCATTGAAACAATGCAGTTCATCATTTTTCCAGGAGAGTCTATGTAAGAGATTTTCTTTAGCAAGTTTCACATACTCAACTATCATACAGTGTTCTATGATTGCTAACACTCAAGCATATCTTTGGAACAAATGTTTTAGTCAGACACATAGGAAGATGGGGTTTATTGTTTTCACCTCCCAACTTATTTATCTCGAGGATAATGTCAACAATAATAACTCATGATTACCTACATCCAACTGGATATATGTGCCTAGATTTTTCCCTACCACATGATGCTTGCCAAGTGAAGAATAATTAAGAATGGAATAAGGATGAACATTATTGACTCTTGCGTAATAAAATTTGGAAAGTATAAAGATAGGCCCTTCGCAGAGGTAAGCAGAGGTTGTCATGCGTTTTTTTATTTGGATGTGCAAGCTCTTAATGCAAATGAAAGTCACTTTATATTCCCCCTTGTGATAGCAACCTTTATTATGCAGTTCATCGCTTTTATATCTTTACCACACAAGTTCATACACAACTTATTTTCGCTTACAATAAAAGATCATACATATTTAGGAGCAATTTTTATCGTTTTTTGGATTAATGACAACTTACTTGAAGGATCTTATTCAATCCATAGGTAGATATAGTGGACTCTCATGGCAAGAAACTGGGTTTAAGGGTCTTTTTATGCACAAGTAGTATTTCTACTTAGTACAAAATTTTGGCTAGCAAAAGATTATGAGAAACCACCACATGTGAGAGGATCCATGACAATACAACTTCTATGTGAATATAAGCAAACATAACTCATTATGTTGTCTTCCTTATCCAACATGAATTATTTGGTCAAGGAGAAAATATTTGATGGGGGCTCACACTCATAAAAGATGTCCAAGATAGTGTATTTATATGTGAAACCTCATCCTTTATTAATCTTTCATGAATTGCATTAATGACCAATGCTATGTTTGTTAATCTTCAACAAATCTTATCAATTATACTTCTTTTATGTGAAGTCATTACTCCCCATGGGATTAGCATATGTGTTTTATTCTTTTCATTGCTAAGATTGAAACAAGAAAGTAAAACATCACAACTCAAACTACTCTTTATTATATAACTCTTACACTCTACATAGATAAATAGATCACGAAACAATCACTCGAAACTAATTCATACTAAAACTTTATTCTTCTAAATCACAAAGTAACTAAGGACCGAACTAAGTTAGATAATGATGATAAAAGTGACGGTGATACGATACTGAGGCACCTCCCGCACCTTGGGACAAGCCAAGGGTGGTGCCCATACCCGTGTGCTCAAGTTTCTTTCTTCGGTGATGGGGGTGATGATGCGGCGGGCTTGTCCTGCCACTTGAGAGCATGATTCTCTTCCTTCAATTGATAGATCTTCCATTCAAGCTCCCAAATCCGATGATGCAACCTGCTCTTGTCTTCCAGCACATGACAAAAGGGAATAAACTAGAACTTAAGATCTTTCACCGTGCTTGGGAGGCTTGACTTCTTGAATTCCACATGCATGTCCCCTGGTTGAGAAAGAGGGATGTATTCTTCTTGCTCGCTTGAGTAATCTATCTATTTGAGACCTCCTCTTCTTCCTCGTCTGTTGTCCATTCATACGGATCAACATTGCGGTATCCCTTGGGGTTTGCGATGAAGTGAGAGACGCATATCTCCCCATTAGAGTCTTGTGACGACATGATGACCCGACCTCAAAATCCTGACAGAAAATTGCATGAAACAAGAATAGAGGAGAATCTTGTGATACAAAGGTCTATTCTAATAACACCCTTACGACCTTTATTCTCATAACACCTAACCTTATTCTGCTAACACCCTAACCCACCCGACCGGCACAAAATAAACAAAAGCAGGTCAACCCCCGGCCAACCCCACTCTTGCCACATCTCCTCGTATCCAACCCCCTTCTTCGTCTCCACTCCCCACCACACACCACCGTACCAACCTCCCTCCCTTCCTCCACCAACTCGCGCCGATCTCCTGCGCCCCTCCACTCCTTCAACCTCCTCCTCTGTGCCCCTCCACTCCCCCATCGGTTCCCCTTCCTCTAGCGTGCCACACCCCCTCCCCCCCGGCGGCTATACTTCAATAGATCTGGCTGGATCCAGACCCGCCGCCCTGATGCGGCTCAAACTACGTCAGTATTTCCCAAAGAGGAAGGGATGATGCAGCACAACTATGGTAGGTATTTCCCTCGATGATGAGATCAAGGTTATTGAACCAGTAGGAGAACCAAGCAACACTATGTAAACGGTACCTGCACACAAAGAACAAATACTTGCAACCCTACGTGTTAAAGGGGTGTCAATCCCTTTCGGGTAACGGCGCCAGAAATTGGCACGTGGACGGGAGAAAGTTGTAATAGATTGATAGATGCAAATAATGGCAAATAAAATTCAGCAAGATATTTTTGGTTTTTTGATAATATAGATCTGGAAAAAGTAGCAAATAAATAGAAAGGCAAATAGAAAAATAGATTCGAAAATATATGATGAGAAAATAGACCCGGAGGCCGTAGATTTCACTAGTGGCTTCTCTCGAGAAAAATAACATGCGGTGGGTAAACACATTATTGTTGGGAAATTGATAGAACTTCATATAAATATGACGATATCCAGGCAATGATCATTATATAGGCATCACATCCAAGATTAATAGACCGACTCCTGTCTGCATCTACTACTGTTACTCCACACATCGACCGCAATCCAGCATACCTCTAGTGTATTAAGTTCATGGAGAAACGGAGTAATGCAATAAGAACGATGACATGATGTAGACAAGATCTATTCATGTAGGAATAGACCCCATCTTGTTATTCTTAATAGCAACGATACATACGTGTCATTTCCCCTTCTGTCACTAAAATTGAGCACCGTAAGATCAAACCCATCACAAAGCACCTCTTCCCATGTCAAGAAAAATCGATCTAGTCGGCCTAACTAAACCAAAGATTCGAAGAAGAAATACGAGGCTATAAGCAATCATTCATATAAGAGATCAAAAGACTCAAATAATTTTCATGGATAAAAACATAGATCTGATCATAAACTCAAAGTTTGTCGGATCCCAACAAACACACTGCAAAAAGAGTTACATCAAATAGATCTGCAAGAGACCATTGTATTGAGAATCAAAAGAGAGAGAGGAAGTCATCTAGCTACTAACTACGGACCCGAAGGTCTACAATGAAGTACTCATGCATCATCGGAGAGGCACCAATGAGGATGATGAACCCCTCCGTGATGTTGTCTAGATTGGATCTGTGGTTTCTGGAATTGCGGCAGCTGGAATTGTCTTTCGTCGACTCCCCTAGGGTTTTGGATTTTCGGGGTATTTATAGAGCAAAGAGGCGGTGCGGGAGGTGTCCGAGGTGGGCACAACCGACCAGGGCGCGCCTGGACCCCCAGGCGCGCCCAGGTGGGTTGTGCTCCCCTCAGAGCCCCCTCTGGTACTTCCTTGGCTCATCATGTGTCTGCTGGTCCAAAAATAATCTCCAAAAAGTTTTGCTGCGTTTGGACCCCTTAAAGGATCGAGAAGAGGTGTCTAGAGGGGGGTGAATAGACCCTCAACACACAAAGTTGGCAGTTTTTAAGTTTTTCAAGTTGAGGTGGAGTTTAAGCACAAGTTTAACCATTCACAATACATATCAAGCAATCATGCAAGAGTATATGAGCAGTGGAAAGTAAAGCATGCAACTTGCAAGAAAGTAAAGGGATGGGATTGGAGTGTGCAAACGCAATTGGAGACATAGGGATTTTTGGCGTGGTTCTGATAGGTGGTGCTATCGTACATCCACGTTGATGGAGACTTTAACCCACGAAGGGTAATGGCTGCGCGAGTCCACGGAGGGCTCCACCCACAAAGCGTCCACGAAGAAGCAACCTTGTCTATCTCACCATGGCCATCGCCCACGAAGGACTTGCCTCACTAGGGTAGATCTTCACGGAGTAGGCGATCTCCTTGCCCGTACAAACTCCTTGGTTCAACTCCACAATCTTGACGAAGGCTCCCAAGTGACACCTAACCAATCTAGGAGACACCAATCTCCAAAAGGTAATGGATGGTGTGTTGATGATGAACTCCTTGCTCTTGTGCTTCAAATGATAGTCTCCCCAACACTCAACTCTCTCTCATAGGATTGGATTTGGTGGAAAGATGATTTGAGTGGAAAGCAACTTCGGGAAGGCTAGAGATCAAGATTCATATGGTTGGATTGGAATATCTTGGCCTCAACACATGAGTAGGTGGTTCTCTCTCGGAAAACGAATGCTGGAAGTGTAGGCTTGTTCTGATGGCTTCCCTCACGAATGAGGAGAGGGTGGAGGGGTATATATAGCCTCCACACAAAATCTAACCATTACACACAATTCACCAAACTCGGTCAGACCAATTTAGTTCAAAATGTGACCGTTAGGCATTTCGATGGGACCGATGTGCAAGGGTTAGGGTAAAACCTCATCTCGGTTTGACCGATTACACAAACTCGGTGGGACCTAATAAGCGAAATAGAGAGTTGGTCAAGCAAACTCGGTGGGACCGATTGCATAATTTCGGTGAGACCGAAATTATTACAATGGACAATAGAGAGATTGCAAGCCCATCTCGGTGAGACCGAGATCCCATCGGTGAGACCGAATTGATTAGGGTTTCTGGCCATGGCTATGTAAAATGAACTCGGTGGCGCCGGATGGATCAAATCGGTGGGGCCGAGTTTGACTTTTGGTTTTGGACATATGTGGATACGAGATAGTGGTTGAGGGCTTTGGAGCATATCACTAAGCACTTTGAGCAAGCAAGCCATTAAGCAACACCTTATCCCCTTTTAATAGTATTGGATTTTCCTATGGACTCAATGTGATCTTGGATCACTGAAATAGAAAATGTAGAGTCCCGAGCTTTGAGCTTGAGCCAATCCTTAGTCCTTAGCATCTTTGCTACCTCTTGAGCACTATGTTGGTTTTCCCTTGAAGAGGAAAGGGTGATGCAGCAAAGTAGCATAAGTATTTCCATAAGTTTTTGAGAACCAAGGTATCAATCCAGTAGGAGGCTCCATGCAAGTCCCTCGTACCTACACAAACAAACAAGAACCTCGCAACCAACACGATAAAGGGGTTGTCAATCCCTTCACGGCAACTTGCGAAAGTGAGATCTGATAGAGATAATAAGATAACATAAATATTTTTGGTATTTTTGTGATATAGATTGGAAAGTAAAGGTTGCAAAATAAAGTAGATCGGAAACTTATATGATAGAAAATAGACCCGGGGACCATAGGTTTCACTAGTGGCTTCTCTCAAGATAGCATAAGTATTACGGTGGGTGAACAAATTACTGTCGAGCAATTGATAGAAAAATGCATAGTTATGAGAATATCTAGGCATGATCATGTATATAGGCATCACATCTGCGACAAGTAGAATGAAACGATTCTGCATCTACTACTATTACTCCACACATCGACCGCTATCCAGCATGCATCTAGAGTATTAAGTTCATAAGAGCATAGTAATGCATTAGGCAAGATGACATGATGTAGAGGGATAAACTCAAGCAATATGATATAAACCCCATCTTTTTATCCTCGATGGCAGCAATACAATACATTCCTTGCTACCCCTACTGTCACTGGGAAATTACACCGCAAGATTGAACCCAAAGCTAAGCACTTCTCCCATTGCAAGAAAGATCAATCTAGTAGGCCAAACCAAACTGATAATTCAAAGAGACTTGCAAAGATGACCAATCATACGTAAAAGAATTCAGAGGAGATTCAAATATTTCTCATAGATAAACTTGATCATAAACCCACAATTCATCGGATCTCGACAAACACACCGCAAAAAGAGTTACATCGAATAGATCTCCAAGAAGATCAAGGAGAACTTTGTATTGAGATTCAAAGAGAGAGAAGAACCCATCTAGCTAATAACTATGGACCCGAAGGTCTGTGGTAAACTACTCACAACTCATCGGAGAGGCTATGGTGTTGATGTAGAAGCCCTCCGTGATCGATTCCCCCTCCGGCGGAGCGCCGACGAAGGCCCCAAGATGGGATCTTGCGGATACAGAATGTTGCGGCGGTGGAAATAGGGTTTCGTGGTGCTCCTGGATGTTTTCGGGGTATGTAGATATATATAGGCGAAAGAAGTCGGTCAGGGGACCCACAAGGGGCCCGCGAGGGGCTGGGGCGCGCCCACCCCCCTAGGGCGCGCCTGGCACCCTCGTGATTGCCTCGGCTGCTTCTTGACGCCCACTCCAAGTCTCCTAGATTGCGTTTGTTCCAAAAAGATCGCTCCCGAAGGTTACATTCCGTTTGGACTCCGTTTGATATTCCTTTTCTTCAAAACACTGAAATAGGCAAAAAAATAGCAATTCGGGCTGGGCCTCCGGTTAGTAGGTTAGTCCCAAAAATGATATAAAAGTGTAAAGCAAAGCCCATAAATATCCAAAACAGGTAATATAATAGCATGGAACAATCAAAAATTATAGATACGTTGGAGACGTATCAATCTTGAAGGGGTTCCACATCCTCTTGTCCATGCCACTCCACTGTTGAACTTATGTGAAATATACTAGATAAAAGTATTAGTCCAACAAGAGATATGTTGACATTAATTACCAAAATCACCCAGGGAGCACTTGTGCTTTCAGTCTCCCCCTTTTTGGTAATTGATGACCACATACATCAGAGAAAGGCAAGTAAAGCTTTGGAAGGACATGTAACATGCATAGGCTCCCCTACATGTATGCAATCATGTAAATATGGAACATAAGATCATGTGAGTGCATAATCATGACAAAGCAAGCAATGAGTTACATGTATCCTGGCTATATGCATCAGAGCAAATGGTGTGAATATAGGAAATGAAATGTACCTTCATGCTCATGAGTCCTTCTTGAAAACAATATGTACATCAGCAAGAGATCTTCATGCACATGAGTGTGATGCATATACTTACCTTGTGGTCTTGAGCTAGCTTTGGAAGAGAAGAACCTGAGTAAACAAGGTTAGACAACACAGAAACATCTACTAAACAGAGCAAGACCAGCAAACCACAAGAGGACCAAGATTGGGATGACATGTAGAGAGTGAGTACTAGGTACTCTATTTGAGTGTAGACATGTCCCCAAAGGTAAAGATATGCAATGAATTCAAAGATTTCCCTCCCTTAGATGTCTTGCTCCCCCTGAATCTTATATGGGATATTGGGAGAAGATAAGGAATAGAAAATCAGACCAAAGCAAACACACAAACAACATGAACATGTCTTTCCCCTTTAAAGACATGTAACTTCTCTCCTCTTTGAATACCAAGCAACCAGGGTCTCTCTTTGATGTGATTATTTATCTTTCTTTCCCCTTGATAAGATTAAGCTTTGATGTGAGCTCTCTCTCCCCCTTTCACATCAATTTCCAAGAAGGGTCTTCTGGAGTGTGAGTCAAAATAGGTTTGGTCCTTGAGTCACATAGCAAAGTAGCAGGGAAAAATAAGGTGCTGGTAGAGGATAAGAATTATCGAGTGGAGCTGGAACAAAAAGTGCAGGATGCAAATGCCAAATAGTTTGTTGAAGCTGGTAATGCCGAGTTGTTATCTTCGGTGGCACCAAGATAATTTGGTTTGACCGAAACTGACAAACCAGTGTGTCCAAGTTCAGTACAGAGAAAAAGCACTTGTCACCTCAGCTCACTAGGCAAATAGGATCTCACAAGGATTTGCAGGGAATTAACTAAAGGATTTGCAATGAATTGGATGTAGGGAAATGTAGAACAGAAATAAAAAGAACAAAAATCTAGATGAAGTTTTTTTGAAAAGGAACAAATATGCATGAGACAAAGCAAGAACAAGGAGAAACACTAGAGAACTTCATCTAGAATTGGTCGGCGACAAAGTCACCTATGTCAGAGTATAATGACTTAGGAGTCAAGTAAAGACACTTGATCATAGGTCATCCTCATCGTTTAAGCTCAAAATGGGGTTACCATTTTTCGTTTAAGCATTTTGATGTATTCACATCTCGTTGAGCTTCTTTGACCCATGTCTTGGGGTAAAGCTTCTCTAAGATGGAATAACATACCTTGGATGGTGTTGTTGATCTTGATCATGTAGTTGAACTTGTGTGGGACGCTCAATGTTGATGTAGTTCATTTGGAGCACCACTTGTAATTGGAGTTCATCTACCTACATGAATTAGTTTTGCAAGGAATAACACTTGTGTATCCAAAATGACAATCATGGAAATTTGATATATATAAATTGTCAAAGGATATGTTTGAAGGGTTTCATGCTTCCTTGTCTTCAACCACCATAATGTAGAGACTTGGTGATATAGAGATTGCTCAAGATGTGAGGGAGTTGAAATCTCATAGATTTACATCCATCCAAGTACCTACAAGGGTTAGATAACATGCAAGGGTGCAAATAGATCCAAGATATGTGATTAACATCATAAGAGAAATATCAAGGATTAGTCCTAGGCTCATGTCTT
This sequence comes from Triticum timopheevii, assembly GCA_963921465.1. Lineage (NCBI taxonomy): Eukaryota > Viridiplantae > Streptophyta > Magnoliopsida > Poales > Poaceae > Triticum > Triticum timopheevii. The sequence goes on from OY997270.1 coordinate 243,155,263, forward strand.
GCATGTATCCACTTGGAGTTCCTACTCCATGTTTGAAGCATCAATGATGTTCAATTCACCTCTCAACCTGCAAAACACCTTCTCATCAAGTGGTTTAGTGAATATATCCGCAAACTGCTTGTCAGTACGAACATGCTTAAGGTTGATATCACCCTTAGCAACATGATCTCGAATGAATGATGACAAACTTCAATATGCTTAGTTCAAGAATGTTGCACAGGATTGTGAGCAATCTTAATAGCACTTTCATTGTCACAAAGCAATGGAACATGTTTCACATATGTCCCATAATCTTTAAGAGTTTGGATCATCCAAAGTAATTGAGCACAACATGAACAGGCGGCAATGTATTCTGCTTCAGCGGTGGATAAGGATACCGAGTTTTGTTTCTTGGAGGACCAAGACACAAGAGATCTACCAAGAAATTGACAAGTACCCGAAGTGGACTTTCTATCAACCTTGTCACCGGCATAGTCCGGATCGGAGTAGCCAACAAGATCAAAAGAAGACCTCTTAGGATACCAAATGCCAAAATTTGGTGTATGTATTAAGTATCTCACTATCCTTTTCACAGCCTTAAAATGACATTCTTTAGGGGCTGCTCGATATCGTGCACACATGCACACACTTAGCATGATATCGGGACAAGAGGCACATAGATATAACAATGAACCAATCATAGAGCGGTAAACTTTTTGATCAATGGGTTCACCATCTTTAGTCAAGTCAAGATGTCCACTAGTAGGCATGGGTGTACTCATACCTTTGCATTCTTGCATATTGAACTTCTTGAATAAGTCCTTGGTGTACTTCGTTTGAGAGACAAAGGTACCTTCCTTAGTTTGCTTGATTTGCAAACCAAGAAAGAACTTGAGTTCACTCATCATAGACATCTCAAACTTCTCCGACATAAGCTTCCCAAACTTCTCACTAAAATGAGGGTTAGTTGAACCAAATATAATATCATCAACATAAATTTGGCACACAAATAATTCTCCATTAACCCTTTTAGTGAAAAGAGTAGAATCAATTTTTCCGATCTCAAAGCCTTCTTCAATAAGGAACTTGGTCAAGCATTTATACCAAGCTCTAGGAGCTTGCTTGAGACCATAAAGAGCTTTATGAAGTTTGTAAACATGATTGGGTTTCTTAGGATTAACAAAGCCAGGAGGTTGTTTAACGTAAACTTCCTCCTCAATTTCACCATTTAGAAAAGCACTTTTAATGTCCATTTGGTACAATGTGATATCATGGTGATTAGCATAGGCAAGTAAGATGTGAATGGACTCAAGTCTAGCAACAGGGGCATATGTCTCACCATAGTCCATACCTTCGACTTGAGTGTAGCCTTGGGTGACGAGACGTGCTTTGTTGCGAACCAACACTTGTCCATCTTCATCTTGCATGTTGCGAAACACCCATTTGGTACCGACGATGTTGTGGTTGTTGTCGGGCTTTTCAACCAATGTCCACACTTGGTTTCTCTCAAAGTTGTGTAGCTCTTCATGCATAGCATTTATCCAATCTGGATCTTCCAATGCTTCTTCAACCTTCATGGGTTCAATGATAGAGATGAATGAATAATGTTCACAAAAATTAGCCAAACGAGATTTAGAGCAAGTGATTCTCTCAGTTTGGATATCATTGTAGATTTGCTCGATGGGATGGTCTTTGGCGACTCTTGCTCGAACTCGTGAGAGCTTTTGTTTTGGTCGGGGTGGAACATCTTCTTCATCATCTTGTTCTTCTTCCTGTCCTTCTTCATTGTTGACATTGTCGTTCTCTTGGCGTGGTGGTGAAGGAGGTTGATGAGGTTCATCTTGGTGTACTTCCTCGTTTTCTTCATCTTGGTGTGTCCCACTTGTGGATGCTTCCATATCAACTCTTGGTTCACCTTGTCGTGAGGTAGAAACTTCTACTTGGACGGACGAGATACACTCCTTCACCTCCGTTGGACAGATCTTGCCGATAGACAAGTCTTGGATTGCTTCCGAAGGGTCTTTATCTCCTACATCAATTGGCAATGGCTCTACATGCGAGCCGTTAGATTCATCAAACTTCACATCTACCGTCTTTTCAACCTTTCAGGTGAAATTGTTGTAGACACGGTAAGTGTGAGAGTTTGAGCCATAACCAAGTAGGAAACCTTCATGAGATTTGGGAGGAAATTTAGAACGACGATGCTTATCAAGAATGTAGCACTTTGAGCTGAATACTCGAAAATATCCAACTTGGCATTTGTTACAGGTGAGGAGCTCGTATGCCATCTTGTCGAGTAGCTTGTGCAGATACAAGCGATTTGTTGCATGACAAGCTGTCTCAACCGCTTCCGCCCAAAAGTGTTTTGGCATCTTGTATTCATCAAGCATCGTTCTTGCCATTCTTCCTCTCAACAACTCCATTTTGTTGAGGTGTGTACGTAGCCGAGAACTCATGTGAGATCCCTTCTTTGTCAAGAAAGGTGTCCACATTTTGCGTTCTTGAACTCCATTCCGTTGTCGCTGTGAACCTTCTTGATCTTCACTTCAAATTGATTTTGGGCCTTTCTAGCGAAGTTCTTGAAGATCTTTTGGACCTGCGATTTATCATCAAGAAAGAACACCCACGTAAATCTTGAAAAATCATCAACTATAACTAGACCAGATGAGTTTCCACCGAGACTTTTGTAGGCGTTGGGACCGAAGAGATCCATGTGAAGTAGCTCGAGCGGTCTTCTCGTGTTCATAATGTTCTTCAAGGGGTGGCTTCCTCCAACCTGTTTTCCTGCTTGGCAAGCGCTGCAAAGTCTATCCTTGTCAAATATGACATATTTAACACCAAGGATATGATCACCTTTAATAAGCTTGTCAAGGTTTCGCATGCCCACATGACCTAACCGTCTATGACACAACCAGCCTTTAGAAGATTTAGCAATTAAGCAAGTTCTTGGTTGAGCCTTTTTAGTGAAATCAACAATGTATAGATCACCTCTATGTGTGCCGGTAAAGACCATTTTATGATTATCTCTATGAAACACTTGGCAATCTACTTTAGTAAATAGGACATTGAAACCAAAATCAGCAAGTCTAGATACAGAAAGCAAATTATAGCGAAGATATTCAACGAGCATAAAATTTTGTATGGAGCTGTCATGTGAGATGGCCACCTTACCGAGGCCAACCACCTTACCCTTTGAGTTGTCACCAAAAGTGACATACTTTCGAGGGCCGTTGTTTTCAGCAAGCTCACGAAACATATCTTTATCTCCGGTCATGTGATCGGTACATCCACTATCCAGGACCCATTCCTTTCCTCCTGCCATGTAGCCGCGAAGATTAGCCATAAGACCAAAGTGTCTCATTGCATCATCAAGATCATAGTCACTATCATCATCCTCATCATAGTATCCATATTCAACATCGTCATGTGATGGATCAATTCCTAGAGAGGGTGATTCATTAGATAAATGATCATGACAATAATCATCCTTATGAAATCTAATGGCTTCGGAGATAATATTGCTAATGATTCCAACATCTCCTTTGGCACGCATAAGGTCACGAACCTCAAATAGACAAACATCAAACTTAGGATCACTAGTACTCATTTTATTCAAGGCAATTGACTTATAAAGAATCTCATCTAGATTTTGCAAGGAATAGTTTGGAAATCTTTCCTTGAGATATCTCCATATAGTATAAGCACAATTAAGAGTAGGCAAGTGACCAATCAAATTTCTAGGCAACTGTAATGATAAGATTGATAGTTCTAAGATTGTGAATCATGTCAAGATCCTCATCGGAAGTGGGATGCAAGGGATCAATAATGGGTGCACAAGGGTTGGTAATGTACTTGCTCAAATGATATTCATTGAAAATCTCAAGCATCTCATTTTTCCACTCATGAAAGTACTCTCCATCAATTATAGGCACTCTATGTCTAAGACTCCCCAACGTGGACTCATCCATCTTCCTCCAATGGGGATTAAACCAAAGCAATGGAGACCAAAGCTCTGATAACAATTTAAAGGATCGAGAAGAGGTGTCTAGAGGGGGGTGAATAGACCCTCAACACACGAAGTTGTCCGTTTTTAAGTTTTTCAAGTTGAGGTGGAGTTTAAGCACAAGTTTAACCATTCACAATACATATCAAGCAAGCATGCAAAGAGTATATGAGCAGCGGAAAGTAAAGCATGCAACTTGCAAGAAAGTAAAGGGATGGGATTGGAGTGTGCAAACGCAATTGGAGACACGGAGATTTTTGGCGTGGTTCCGATACGTGGTGCTATCGTACATCCACGTTGATGGAGACTTCAACCCACGAAGGGTAACGGCTGCGCGAGTCTACAGAGGGCTCCACCCACGAAGGGTCCACGAAGAAGCAACCTTGTCTAGCTCACCATGGCCATCGCCCACGAAGGACTTGCCTCACTAGGGTAGATCTTCACGAAGTAGGCGATCTCCTTGCCCGTACAAACTCCTTGGTTCAACTCCACAATCTTGACGGAGGCTCCCAAGTGACACCTAACCGATCTAGGAGACACCTCTCTCCAAAAGGTAATAGATGGTGTGTTGATGATGAACTCCTTGCTCTTGTGCTTCAAATGATAGTTTCCCCAACACTCAACTCTCTCTCTCATAGGATTGGATTTGGTGGAAAGATGATTTGAGTGGAAAGCAACTTGGGGAAGGCTAGAGATCAAGATTCATATGGTTGGATTGGAATATCTTGGCCTCAACACATGAGTAGGTGGTTCTCTCTCAGAAAATGAATGCTGGAAGTGTAGGCTTGTTCTGATGTCTTCCCTCACGAATGAGGAGAGGGTGGAGGGGTATATATAGCCTCCACACAAAATCTAACTGTTACACGCAATTCACCAAACTCGGTGGGACCGAATCATAAAACTCGGTCAGACCGATTTAGTTCAAAATGTGACTGTTAGGCATTTCGGTGGGACCGATATGATCAACTCGGTGGGACCGATGTGCAAGGGTTAGGGTAAACCCTCATCTCGGTTTGACCGATTACACAAACTCGGTGGGACCGATTTTGGTAATAAGCAAAACGGAGAGTTGGTCAAGCAAACTCGGTGGGACCGATTGCATAATTTCGGTGAGACCGAAATTATTATAATGGACAACAGAGAGATTGCAAGCCCATTTTGGTGAGACCGAGATCCCATCAGTGAGACCGAATTGATTATTGTTTCTGGCAGTGGCAATGTCAAATGAACTCGGTGGCGCTGGATGGATCAAATTGGTGGGGCCGAGTTTGACTTTTGGTTTTGGACATATGTGGATATGAGAAAGTGGTTGAGGGCTTTGGAGCATATCACTAAGCACTTTGAGCAAGCAAGCCATTAAGCAAAACCTCATCCCCTTTTAATAGTATTGGCTTTTCCTATGGACTCAATGTGATCTTGGATCACTGAAATAGAAAATGTAGAGTCCTGAGCTTTGAGCTTGAGCAAATCCTTAGTCCTTAGCATCTTGAAGGGGTTCCACATCCTCTTGTCCATGCCACTCCACTGTTGAACTCATCTGAAATATACTAGATAAAAGTCTTAGTCCAAAAAGAGATATGTTGACATTAATTACCAAAATCACCCAGGGAGCACTTGTGCTTTCAACTCTGTTTGGTATTGATTTCTGTGATGTAAAAAACAAGCAAAAAAACAACAACTGGCACTCAGTACTATATCAATAGCTTAGTCCCCAAAAATGATATAAAGTTAATATAAATGATTGTAAAACATCCAAGATTGAAAATATAACCGCATGGAACGATAAAAAAAATTATAGATATGTTGGAGACGTATCAGCATCCCCAAGCTTAATTCCGGCTCGTCCTCGAGTAGGTAAATGATAAAAACAGAATTTTTGATGTGGAATGTTGCCTAACATGTCATCACATATTATTTTCTTTTGTAGCATGGACATTTTGACTTCTATATGGTTCAAAGCAATAGTCTAGTTTTGACATGAAGATTTTAATACTCAAGCATATCAACAAGCTACTATGTCCTTTCAAAATAACAAGGCTAAAGCAAGTTATCCCTAGCCCATTATGCTCAATCATTGATCCATTCATGAACACACTCTCATATTAGCTACACCCAATGCTCAAGTACGATCGTAGTGCCCCTTAGTTGGTGCTTTATAAGAGAGAATGGAGACTCAAATAAAAATAAAAATTGCATAAAGTAAATAGAAAGGACCTTCGCAGAGGGAAGTAGGGATTTGTGGAGGTGCCAGAGCTCAAAGCAGAAATTGAGAGGTAAAAATTTTGGGTGGCATGCTTTTCCTGTCAACGAAAACGATCGAGTAGTTCCCAATACTTTTCATGCTAGATATATCATAGGCGGTTCCCAAACAGAAATTAAAGTTTGTTCCTTTTTCCACCATACTTTCACATTCCACGGCTAACCGAATCCACGCGTGCTGTCCATACAAACACTTTCCAAGGAATTTATTATTTAACAACATAAAGTAAATTCATTTTTTCTTTCAGGACTGGGCATCCCTAATACCTTTGCCGTACTCTCGTGCAATGACAAGTGAATAAACACTCATCTTGATAATAACACATCGAGAATGGAAAAATATTAGCCACCCCCTACCGTTTCACGACCGGTACGAGCACACAAAAAGGAAATTTATTTTGAAGATTAGAGATGGCACATACAAATTTACTTAGAATGGCACGGAAATACCGCATATAGGTAGGTATAGTGGAGTCATGTGGAAAAACTGGGTTTAAGGATTTTGGATGCACAAGTAGTATTTCTATTTAGTACAAGTGAAGGCTAGCAAAAGATTGAGAAGCATCCAACCAAGAAACGAAAAATCACATAAGCAAGCATTAAGCATAACTAACACCGAATAATGCACCACAAGTAGGATGTAATTTCATTGCATAACTATTGACTTTCGTGCTTGCATAGGGAATCACAATCCTTAACATCAATATTCTTACTAAAGCATAATTACTCATTAACATGACTGACATATCACTATCATCATATCACAAACATATTACAAAGAATCAAGTTTATTTTGTCTAATGATCTTCATGAAAGATTTTATTATATCCCTCTTGAATATCTATCACTTTGGGACTAATTTCATATGTTGCTTTTGGTAGCTCAAACAAATCTAAGTGAAGAACATGAGCATAAAAAGTTTCTTCTCTCAAAATAATATAGGTGAAGCACTAGAGAATTCTAAAAATTACTAACTCTAAAATAAATCTAAGTGAAGCATAAGAGCATTTCTTCAAAATAAAATAAAATAAAGCACACCATGCTAAAAAAGATATAAGTGAAGCACTAGAGCAATTCCATAGCTCGAAAAGAGTTAAGTGTTGCACATAGAGCAATTCTAGCAAATCATGGCATAATTTTGGCTCTCTCAAGTAGGTGTGTCAAGCAAGGATATATGACACAAAATAAAAAGCAAAACAAGCAAAGACTCAACTAATACAAGATAAAGGGCAACCTGGTGCATGTAGCTCCCGCTTGCGCAGGGTCCAGGGAAGGGTCCGACCACTTTGGGTCTATAGTACGCAGCCTTTCCCTACATTTCTGTAAGAGGCTGTTTCCAGGACTTGAACCCATGACCTCATGGTCACAAGGCAGCAGCTTTACCACTGCGCCAAGTCTCCCCTTCACTCAACTAATACAAGATGCTCCAAGAAAAACTCATGATGTGTGATGAATAAAAAATATAATTCCAAGTAAAATACCGATGGTCGTTAGAAGAAAGAGGGGATGCCACTCGGGGGCATCCCCAAGCTTAGTTGCTTGCTTCTCTTTTAGATAATAGCTTGGGAGGCCATGCGGCATCCCCAAGCTTAGGCTCTTATTACTCCTTATTCCTTCGTCCATCATGATCTCACCAAAAACTTGAAAACTTCAATCACACAAACCTCAGCAAAACCTTCGTGAGATCCGTTAGTATAACAAGGCGAATCACTACTCTAAGTATTGTTGCAAACCCATTAATATTTTAGTTTTGCATGATATCTACTATATTTCAACTTTACTATAGCTTATACCCTCCAATTCAAACCATAGATTCATAAAAATAAGCACATAATGCAAAGAAAATAGAATCTATCAAAAAGAGAACAGTTTATAGTAATCAGGGAACTACATATACTTCTGTAACTCCAAAAATTCTGAAAAAAAATTAGGACAACATGGGCAATTTGTGTTGGGGAATGCGGTAATTTCAAAAAAAATCCTATGATCACGCAAGATCTATCTAGGTGATGCATAGCAACGAGAGGGGAGAGTGTGTCCACGTACCCTTGTAGACCGAAATCAGAAGTGTTTCAATAACGCGGTTGATGTAGTCCAACTTCTTCGGGATCCATCGATCAAGTACCGAACATACGATACCTCCGCGTTCAACACACGTTCAGCTCGATGACGTCCCTCGTACTCTTCATCCAGTTGAGGATGAGGGTGAGTTCTGTGAGCACGACAGCATGGCGATGGTGATGATGATGCTACCGGTGCAGGGCTTCGCCTAAGCACTACGATGGTATGATCGAGGTGTGTTATTGTGGAGGGGGGCACTACACACGGTTAAGAGAAACTTGTGTGTTCTAGGGTGCCCCCCTGCCCCCGTATATAAAGGAGCAAGGGGGAGGCCATCCGGCTCCTAGGGACGGGCTCCAAGAGGAGGAGTCCTACTAGGACTTCCTAGTCCTAGTAGGATTCCACTTCAAGGGAGAGATGGGGAAGGAAGGAGAGGGAGAGGGAGTAGGAAAGGGGGGGGGGGGCGCCGCCCCCTTCCCATGTCCTATTTGGACTCAGGGGGGCACGGCCAGCCCTCCTGTGGCCCTCCTCTCTCTCCACTAAGGCCTATGGTGGCCCATTAGTTCCCCGAGGGGTTCGGGTAACCCCTCCGGCACTCCGGTTTTACCCGAAACTTCCCAGAACTCTTCCGATGTCCGAATAACATGGTCCAATATATCAATCTTTATGCCTCGACCATCTCGAGGACTCCGAACAAACTTCGGTCATCAAAAACATATAACTCATAATACATATCGTCATCGAACGTTAAGCGTGCGGACCCTACGAGTTCAAGAACTATGTAGACATGACCGAGACATATCTTTGGTTAATAACCAATAGCGAAACCTGGATGGTCATATTGGCTCCTACATATTCTACGAAGATCTTTATCGGTCAAACTGCATAACAACATATGTTGTTCCCTTTGTCATCAGTATGTTACTTGCCCAAGATTAGATCATCGATATCATCATACCTAGTTCAATCTCGTTACCGGAAAGTCTCTTTACTCCTTCCGTAATACTTCATCCCGCAACTAACTCATTAGTCACATTGCTTGCAAGGCTTATAGTGATGAGCATTACCGAGAGGGCCCAGAGATACCTCTCCGAAACACGGAGTGACAAATCCTAATCTCGATCTATGCCAACCCAACAAACACCTTCGGAGATGCCTGTAGAGCACCTTTATAATCACCCATTTACGTTGTGACGTTTGGTAGCACACAAAGTGTTCCTCCGGTATTCGGGAGTTGCATAATCTCATAGTCTAAGGAACGTGTATAAGTCATGAAGGAAGTAGTAGCAATGAAACTGTGACGATCATAATGCTAAGCTAAAGGATGGGTCATGTCCATCACATCATTCTCCTAATGATGTGATCCCGCTCATCAAATGACAACACATGTCCATAGTTAGGAAACTTAACCATCTTTGATTAACGAGCTAGTCAAGTAGAGGCATACTGGGGACATTATGTTTTGTCTATGTATTCACACATGTACTAAGTTTCCGGTTAATACAATTCTAGCATGAATAATAAACATTTATCATGAAATAAGGAAATAAACAATAACTTTATTATTGTTTCTAGGGCATATTTCCTTCAGTCTCCCACTTGCTCTAGAATCAATAATCTAGATTACAAAGTAATGATTCTAACACCCATGGAGTTTTGGTGCTGATCATGTTTTGCTCATGGAAGAGGCTTAGTCAATGGGTCTGCAGCATTCAGATCTGTATGTATCTTGCAAATCTCTATGTCCCCTTCCGACACTTGATGATGGATGGAATTGAAGCATCTCTTGATGTGCTTGGTTCTCTTGTGAAATCTGGATTCCTTTGCCAAGGCAATTGCACCAGTATTGTCATGGAAGATTTTCATTGGACCCGATGCACTAGGTATGACACCTAGATCGGATATGAACTCCTTCATCCAAACTCCTTCACTTGCTGCTTCTGAAGCAGCAATGTACTCCGCTTCACACGTAGATCCCGCCACGACGCTCTACTTGGAACTGCACCAACTGACAGCTCCACCATTCAATATAAATACGTATCTAGTTTGTGACTTAGAGTCATCCGGATCAGTGTCGAGGCTAGCATCGACGTAACCGTTTACGACAAGCTCTTTGTCACCTCCATAAATGAGAAACATATCCTTAGTCCTTTTTAGGTATTTCAGGATGTTCTTGACCGCTGTCTAGTGCTCCACTCCAGGATTACTTTGGTACCTCCCTGTTGTGCTTATAGCAAGGCACACATCAGGTCTGGTACACAGCATTGCCTACATGATAGAACGTATGGTTGAAGCATAGGGAATGACTTTCATTTTCTCTCTATCTTTTGCAGTGGTCGGGCATTGAGTCTGACTCAACTTTACACCTTGTAACACAGGCAAGAACCCTTTGTATGGCTGATCCATTTTGAATTTCTTCAAAACTTTATCAAGGTATGTGCTTTGTGGAAGTCCAATTAAGTGTCTTGATCTATCTCTATAGATCTTGATGCCTAATATGTAAGCAGCTTCACCTAGTTCTTTCATTGAAAAACTCTTATTCAGGTATCCCTTTATGCTATCCAGAAATTCTATATCATTTCCAATAAGCAATATGTCATCCACATATAATATTAGAAATGCTACAGAGGTCCCACTCACTTTCTTGTAAATACAGGCTTCTCCAAAAGTCTGTATAGAACCATATGCTTTGATCACACTATCAAAGCATTAATTCCAACTCCGAGAGGCTTGCAGCAGTCCATAAATGGATCGCTGGAGCTTGCACACTTTGTTAGCACCCTTTGGATCGACAAAACCTTCTGGTTGCATCATATACAACTCTTCTTCCAGAAATCCATTCCGGAATGCAGTTTTAACATCCATCTGCCAAATTTCATAATCATAAAATGCGGCAATTGCTAACATGATTCGGACAGACTTAAGCATCGCTACTGGTAAGAAAGTCTCATCGTAGTCAACTCCTTGAACTTGTCAAAAACCTTTCGCAACAAGTCGAGATTTATAGACAGTAACATTATAGTTAGCGTCAGTCTTGTTCTTGAAGATCCATTAATTTTTTATGGCTTGCCGATCATCGGGCAAGTCCACCAAAGTCCACACTTTGTTCTCATACATGGACCCCATCTCAGATTTCATGGCCTCCAACCATTTCGCGAAATGTGGGCTCCTCATCGCTTCCTCATAGTTCGTAGGTTCACCATGGTCTAGTAACATGACTTCCAAAACAGGATTACTATACCACTGTGGTGCGGATCTCACTCTGGAAGACCTACTGGGTTCGGTAGTAACTTGATATGAAGTTTCATGATCATCATCATTAGCTTCCTGACTAATTGGTGTAGGAATCACTAGAACTGATTTCTGTGATGAACTACTTTCCAATAAGGGAGAAGGTACAATTACCTCATCAAGTTCTATGTCCCGCTCACTTCTTTCGAGAGAAACTCCTTCTCTAGAAAGGATCCATTCTTAGCAACAAAGATTTTGCCTTCGGATCTGTGATAGAAGGTGTACCCAACAGTTTCCTGTGGGTATCCTATGAAGACACACTTCTCCGATTTGGGTTCAAGCTTATCAGGTTGAAGCTTTTTCACATAAGCATCGCATCCCCAAACTTTAAGAAGTGACAACTTTAGTTTCTTGACAAACCACAGTTCATAAGGCGTCGTCTCAATGGATTTTGATGGTGCCCTATTTAAAGTGAATGCAGCCGTCTCTAAAGCATAACCCAAAAACGATAGCGGTAAATCGGTAAGAGACATCATAGATCGCACCATATCCAATAAAGTACGGTTATGACGTTCGGACACACCATTTTGCTGTGGTGTTCCAGGTGGCATCAGTTGTGAAACTATTCCACATTGTTTCAATGAAGACCAAACTCGTAACTCAAATATTCACCTCCACGATCAGACCGTAGAAACGTGATTTTCTTGTTACGATGATTTTCCACTTCACTCTGAAATTCTTTGAACTTTTCAAATGTTTAAGACTTATGCTTCATTAAGTAGATATACCCATATCTGCACAAATCATCTGTGAAGGTAAGAAAATAACGATACCCGCCACGAGCCTCAACACTCATTGGACCGCATACATCTATATGTATTATTTCCAATAAGTCAGTAGCTCGTTCCATTGTTCCGGAGAATGGAGTTTTAGTCATCTTGCCCATGAGGCACGGTTCGCAAGCACTAAGTGATTCATAATCAAGTGATTCCAAAAGTCCATCAGCATGGAGTTTCTTCATGTGCTTTACACCGATATGACCCAAACGGCAGTGCCACAAATGAGTTGCACTATCATTGTCAACTTTGCATCTTTTGGCTTCAATATTATGAACATGTGTATCATTACGATTGAGATTCAACAAAAATAGACCACTCAGCAAGGGTGCATGACCATAAAAGATATTACTCATATAAATAGAACAACCATTATTCTCTGATTTAAATGAATAGTCGTCTCGCATCAAACAAGATCTAAATATAATGTTCGTGCTCAACGCTAGCACCAAATAAGAATTATTCAGGTCTAAAATTAATCCCGAAGGTAGATGTAGAGGTAGCGTGCTGAAGGCGATCACATCGACCTTGGAACCATTTCCCACGCGCATCGTCACCTTGTCCTTAGCCAATCTTCGTTTAATCTGTAGCCCCTCTTTCGAGTTGCAAATATGAGCAACATAACCAGTATCAAATACCCAGGCGCTACTACGAGCATTAGTAAGGTACACATCACTAACATGTATATCAAATATACCTTTCACTTTGCCGTCCTTCTTATCTGCCAAATACTTGGGGCAGTTTCACTTCCAGTGACCAGTCCCTTTGCACTAGAATCACCCAGTTTCAGGCTTAGGTCCAGACTTGGGTTTCTACTCCCGAGCAACAACTTTCTTGCTGTTCTTCTTGAAGTTCCCCTTCTTCCCTTTGCCCTTTTTCTTGAAAGTAGTGGTCTTGTTGACCATCAACACTTGATGCTCCTTCTTGATTTCTACCTACCAAGCCTTTAGCATCACAAAGAGCTCGGGAATAGTCTTGTTCATCCCTTGCATATTATAGTTCATCACGAAGCCTTTATAGCTTGGTGGTAGTGATTGAAGAACTCTGTCAATGGCACTATCATCAGGAAGATTAACTCCCAGCTGAGTGAAGTGGTTATGGTACCCAGACATTCTGAGTATGTGTTCACTGACAGAACTATTCTCCTCCATTTTGCAACTATAGAACTTGTTGGAGACTTCATATCTCTCAACTCGGGCATTTGCTTGAAATATTAACTTCAACTCTTGGAACATCTCATATGCTCCATGACATTCAAAACGTCTTTGAAGTCCTGATTCTAAGCCGTAGAGCATGGCACACTGAACTATCGAGTAGTCATCAACATGCGTCTGCCAGGCATTCACAATGTCTGCAGTTGCTGGCGCGGGTGGTACACCTAACGGTGCTTCCAGGACATAATTCTTCTGTTCAGCAATGAGGATAATCCTCAAGTTATGGACCCAGTCCGTGTAGTTGCTGCCATCATCTTTCAACTTAGCTTTCTCAAGGAACACATTAAAATTCAAAGGAACGGTAGCACGGGCCATTGATCTACAATAACATAGACATGCAAAATAACTATCAGGACTAAGTTCATGATAAATTAAAGTTCAATTAATCATATTACTTCTCCCACTTAGACATCCCTCTAGTCATCTAAATGATCACGTGACCCAAATCAACAACACCATGTTCGATCATCACGTGAAATGGAGTAGCTTTCAATGGTGAACATCACTATGTTGATCATATCTACTATATGCTTCACATTCGACCTTTCGGTCTCAGTGTTTCGAGGCCATATCTGCATATGCTAGCCTCGTTAAGTTTAACCCGAGTATTCTACGTGTGCAAAACTGGCTTGCACCCGTTGTATGTGAACGCAGAGCTTATCACACCCGATCATCACGTGGTGTCTCGGCATGGCGAACTGTAGCAACGGTGCATACTCAGGGAGAACACTTATACCTTGAAATTTAGTAAGGGATCATCTTATAATGCTACCGCCATACTAAGCAAAATAGGATGCATAAAAGATAAAAATCACATGCAATCAAAATATGTGACAAGATATGGCCATCATCATCTTGTGCTCATGATCTCCATCACCGAAGCAACGTCATGATCTCCGTTGTCACCGGCACGACACCTTGATCTCCATCGTAGCATCGTTGTCATCTCGCCAACTATTGCTTCTCCGACTATCACTACCGCTTAGTGAGAAAGTAAAACAATTACATGGCGATTGCATTGCATACAGTAAAGCGACAGCCATATGGGTCCTACCAGTTGCCGATAACTCTGTTACAAAACATGATCATCTCATACAACAATTTATATCACATCATCTCTTGACCATATTACATCACAACAAGCTCTGCAAAAACAAGTTAGACATTCTCTACTTTGTTGTTGCAAGTTTTACGTGGCTGCTACGGGCTTCTAGCAAGAACCGTTCTTACCTACGCATCAAAACCACAACGATTTTTCGTCAAGTGTGTTGTTTTAACCTTCAACAAGGACCAGCCATAGTCAAACTCGATTCAACTAAAGTTGGAGAAACAGACACCTGCCAGCCACCTTTGTGCAAAAGCACGTCGGTAGAACCAGTCTCATGAACACGGTCATGTTATGTCGGTCCGGGCCGCTTCATCCAACAATACCACTGAATCAAAGTAAGACGTTGGTGGTAAGCAGTATGACTATTATCGCTCACAACTCTTTGTGTTCTACTCGTGCATAAAACATCTATGCATAAACCTGGCTCGGATGCCACTGTTGGGGAACGCAGTAATTTCAAAAAAAATCCTATGATCATGCAAGATCTATCTAGGAGATGCACAGCATGAGAGGGGAGAGTGTGTCCACGTACCCTCGTAGACCGAAAGCGGAAGCATTTCAATAACGCGGCTGATGTAGTCGAACTTCTTCGTGATCCAACCGATCCAAGTACCGAACGTATGGCACCTCTGCGTTCAACACACATTCAGCTCAATGACATCCCTCGTGCTCTTGATCTAGTTGAGGATGAGTGTGAGTTCCGTCAGCACGACGGCGTGGCGATGGTGATGATGATGCTACTAGCGTAGGGCTTCGCCTAAGCACTACAATGGTACGATCGAGGTGTGTAACTATCGAGGGGGGCACCGCACATGGTTAAGAGAAACTTGTGTGTTCTAGGGTGCCCCCCCGCCCCGTATATAAAGGAGGGAGGTGGAGGCCGGCCGGCCCTAGGGGTGCGCCCAAAGAGGAGGAGTCCTACTAGGATTCCCCTCCAAGGAAGAGAGGGGGAAGGAAGGAGAGGGAGAGGGAATAGGAAAGGGGGGCGCCGTCCCCCCTTCCATTGTCCATTTCGGACTCCAAGGGGGGGGGGCTGCCCTGGTTTCTCTCCTCTCTCTCTCCACTAAAGGCCATGGTGGCCCATTAATTCCCCGGCGGGTTCCGGTAACCCCTCTCGCACTCTGGTTTTACCCAAAACTTTCCAGAACACTTCCGGTGTCCGAATAACATGGTCCAATATATCAATCTTTATGTCTCGACCATTTCGAGATTCCTCGTCTCGCCCGTGATCTCATCCGGGACTCCGAACTAATTTTGGTCATCAAAAACACATAACTCATAATACATATCATCATCGAACGTTAAGCGTGCGGACCCTACGGGTTCGAGAACTATGTAGACATGACCGAGACACATCTCTGGTCAATAACCAATAGCGGAACCTAGATGCTCATATTGGCTCCCACATATTCTACGAATACCTTTATCGGCCAAACCGCATAACAACATACGTTGTTCCCTTTGTCATCGGTATGTTACTTGCCCGAGATTTGGTCGTCGGTATCATCATACCTAGTTCAATCTCGTTACCGACAAGTCTCTTTACTCGTTCCGTAATACTTCATCCTACAACTAACTCATTAGTCACAATGCTCACAAGGCTTATAGTGATGAGCATTACCGAGAGGGCGCAGAGATACCTCTCCGAAATACGGAGTGACAAATCCTAATCTCGATCTATGCCAACCCAACAAACATCTTCGGAGACACCTGTAGAGCATCTTTATAATCACCCATTTACGTTGTGACGTTTGATAGCAGACAAGCTGTTCCTCCGGTATTCGAGAGTTGCATAATCTCATAGTCTGAGGAACATGTATAAGTCATGAAGAAAGCAGTACCAATGAAACTGTAACGATCATAATGCTAAGCTAACGGATGGGTCATGTCCATCACATCATTCTCCTAATGATGTGATCCCGTTCAACAAATGACAACACATGTCTATGGTTAGGAAACTTAACCATCTTTGATTAACGAGCTCGTCAAGTAAAGGCATACTAGGGACACTTTGTTTTGTCTATGTATTCACACATGTACTAAGTTTCCGGTTAATACAATTCTAGCATGAATAATAAACATTTATCATGAATTAAGGAAATAAATAATAACTTTATTATTGCCTCTAAGGCATATGTCCTTCACAAAAATAATGCATATGAGAGCCACTCAACATTTTCATCGTGGTCTATTCCTTACAACGACTCAACGAAAAGAAAAGAATTTAAAAGAAACACACTAAAATACTTTTGCAGTTTTTAGCTTTTCTTGAAGAAAGCAAATTAACGAACGAAATACAAAAACAAGAAAAACTATTTACACGGGGAAGCTCCCAACAAGCAAAAGAAGAAATGGGAAATCTTTTGGGTTTTTCTTTTAATACTACAACTAATTAAACTAGAAAGAAAAAATAAAAAGAACGAGAAATATTTTTGGATTTTCTCAAAGTTTTTCAAACACACAAGAAGAAAGCAAAAATAAAACTAACATGGATTATACAATGAAAGAGGATGAGCACCGACGACTGGAATAAAATGTGTGAACATGAATGTAATGTCGATGAGAAAACGTACTCCCCCAAGCTTAGGCTTTTGCCTAGTTTGGTAAAAACCACCCGTAGTAGCCATCTGGTCCGATATGAAAGTGCTGGGGTGGCGGCACTTGAATGTCCCAAGCCTGGGCCTCATTCCCTGTCGCTGCCAACATGTTCCGGTAAGCAGTGATATCCAGTGGCTTGACGGTGTATTTGTTCCTGGCATGAGAGTCAAACAAAGCAGGTGTAGGCAACGGAATAATATCACGAGTATCCTCACTGAATACCAAGTTATAGAGAATATGGTGAGGAGGCTCAGGTTCATCAATAAAGTGGTGACCTATCATAGCCTGGTGATCTAAGTAAATCCTAGGCAACAAATAATCATGGTGTCATATATCAACATGGAAACATTTTGCTAACCGAGTAGCATTAATACCACCATGAATTTTACCCTTAGTCCTATTAGTGTGCAGGCGGCATGCAAGGATAGCTCCAAGGCTATAAGTGTTGCCACTGGAAAGTGCTTGGCATAAAATGGCGAGGTCAGGGGCACTAAGCACGCCACCTTGTGCCCAAGCAGTCAAACATTTTCCTAAGAATAAAGCAAAGTAATACACATCAGGAAAATGCAAACTAGTAGCTCAGGAATTTGACATGCCCATTTCCTCTCCCACAGTTAGAGTGTGGAGGAAACCCTCAAAGTCCTCCGGTCTAGGCTCTCTTAATTCCCCATCAGAGGGAATCAAATATATCTCACAAAATTCAGCAAGTGGTATCCCATGATGTTCAGCATATAAATCAAAGCGTGCCATGGGGGTTCGAGCCTATTCAAGAAATGGAAATTTTGCACAAAAGAATTTGTAAGGATGTGGTACTGGTCACACTCATCTGAGAGGAACTCGGTCAACCCAGCATTTGCACCAAATTGCACGAAATCTTGGTAGAATCTGATAACCCACAAGTGTAGGGGATAATTGTAGCCTCTTTCGATAAGTAAGAGTGTCGAACCCAACGAGGAGCTAAATGTAGAACAAATATTCTCCCAAGTCCAATCTACCACTGATATGACTCTACGCACGCTTAGTGTTCGCCTTACCTAGAACAAGTATGAAACTAGAAGTACTTTGTAGGTGTTGTTGGATTGGTTTGTAAGAATATAAAGAGCACGTAAATAAAAAGTAGGGGCTGTTTAGATAAAGATGCAATAAAGTAAATATAGCGAGTGTGGAAAAGTGGTGGTAGGAGTTGTGAAATTGTCCCTAAACAATTGACTACTTTAATAGACCGATAGCAAGTTTTATGTGGGAGAGGCATAAGCTAACATACTTTATCTTCCTGGATCATATACACTTATGATTGGAACTCTAGCAAGCATCCACAACTACTAAAGATCATTAAGGTAAAACCCAACCATAGCATTAAAGCATCAAGTCCCCTTTATCCCATACGCCACAACCCCCTTACTCGGGTTTATGCTTCTGTCACTCAAGCAACCCACTATAACGAATCATGAACATATTGCAACACCCTACAGCGGGAATCCCTCACTCTTGCGTGACACAGAGGGCACAATAGGACAGCAACATAACCACAAGCAAATTAAATCAATCATAGCAATTCATCGATCACCGGTAGGACAACGAAAATCTACTCAGACATCATAGGATGGCAACACATCATTGGATAATAATATGAAGCATAAAGCACCATGTTCAAGTAGAGGGTACAACGGGTTGCGGGAGAGTGGACTGCTGAATATAGATGGGGGAAGGTGATGGAGATGTTGATGAAGATGATGGAGGTGTTGGTGTAGATCGCGGTGATGATGATGGCCCCCGGCGGCGTTCCGGCGCCACCGGAAGCAAGGGGGAGAGAGCCCCCCTTCTTCTTCTTCCTTGACCTTCTCCCTAGATGGGAGAAGGGTTTCCCCTCTGGTCCTTGGCTCCCATGGCTTGGGAGGGGCGAGAGCCCCTCCGAGATTGGATCTGTCTCTGTGTCTCTCTCTGTTTCTGCGTTCTCAGATTCTGCCCTAGCACCATTTCTTTTATATCCGGAGATCCGTAACTCCGATTGGATCGAAACCTTCGCCCAGATATTTTTTTTCCAAAAATTAGCTTTCTTGCGGACAAATAAGAGCAGCAACCGCCTTACAAGGGGCCCACGAGGGTCAGGGGCGCGCCCAGGGTAGGCAGGCGCTCCCCCTGCCTCGTGGCCACCTCGGGCACCGTCTTGCGTTGATTTTACTTCCCAAAAATCATAAATATTCCAAAATAATTCTCCGTCCGTTTTTATCCCGTTTGGACTCCATTTGATATGGGGTTTCTGCGAAACATAAAACATGCAACAAACAGGAACTGGCACTGGGCACTGGATCAATATGTTAGTCCCAAAAATAATATAAAAGTTGCCAAAATTATATGAAAGTTGTAGAATATTGGCATGGAACAATAAAAAATTATAGATATGACGGAGACGTATCAGCATCCCCAAGATTAATTCCTGCTTGTCCTTGAGTAGGTAAATGATAAAAACAGAATTTTTGATGTGGAATGCTACCTAGCATAATCTTGATCATATGTCTAATCATGGCATGAATATTAAGACACGAGTGATTCAAAGCAATAGTCTATCATTTGACATAAAAACAATAATACTTCGAGCGTACTAATAAAGCAATCATGTCTTTTCAAAATAACATGGCCAAAGAAAGTTATCCCTACAAAATCATATAGTCTGGCTATGCTCTATCTTCATCACACAAAGTATTTAATCGTGCACAACCCCGATGACAAGCCAAACAATTGTTTCATACTTTAATAATCTCAAACTTTTTCAACTCCCACGCAATACATGAGCGTGAGCCATGGACATAGCACTATTTGTGGAATAGAATAGTGGTTGTGGAGAAGACAAAAAAAGAGAAGATAGTCTCACATCAACTAGGTGTATCAACGGGCTATGGAGATGCCCATCAATAGATATCAATGTGAGTGAGTAGGGATTGCCATGCAACGGATGCACTAGAGCTATTAGTGTATGAAAGCTCAAACTGAAAACTAAGTGGGTGTGCATCCAACTTGCTAGCTCATGAAGACCTCGGGCATTTGTGGAAGCCCATCATCGGAATATACAAGCCAAGTTCTATAATGAAAATTCCCGCTAGTATATGAAAGTGAAAGCATAGGAGACTCTCTATGAAGAACATGGTGCTACTCTGAAGCACAAGTGTGGTAAAAGGATAGTAACATTGCCCCTTCTCTCTTTTTCTCTCTCTTTCTTTGGTGGGCTTCTTTGGCCCCCCTTTTTTTATTTGGCTTCTTTGGCCTTTTTTTATTAAGTCCGGAGTCTCATCCCGACTTGTGGGGGAATCATAGTCTCCATCATCCTTTCCTCACTGGGGCAACACTCTAATAATGATGATCATCACACTTTTATTTACTTACAACTCAATATTACAATTCGATATCTAGAACAAAGATATGACTCTATATGTATGCCTCCGGCGGTGTACCGGGATGTGCAATGATCTAGTGTAGCAATGGCATAAAAAACGGACAAGCCATGAAAACATCATGCTAGCTATCTTACGATCATGCAAAGCAATATGACAATGAATGCTCAAGTCATGTATATGATGATGATGGAAGTTGCATGGCAATATATCTCGGAATGGCTATGGAAATGCCATGATAGGTAGGCATGGTGGTTATTTTGAGGAAGGTATATGGTGGGTGTATGGTACCGGCGAAAGTTGCGCGGCACAAGAGAGGCTAGCAATGGTGGAAGGGTGAGAGTGCGTATAATCCATGGACTCAACATTAGTCATAAAGAACTCACATACTTATTGCAAAAATCTACAAGCCATTGAAAACAAAGTGCTACACGCATGCTCCTAGGGGGATATATTGGTAGGAAAAGACCATCGCTCGTCCCCGACCGCCACTCATAAGGAAGACAATCAATAAATAAAATTGTGCTCCAACTTCATCACAAAGCGGTTCACCATACGTGCATGCTTCGGGAATCACAAACCTCAACACCAGTATTTCTACTAATCCACAATCACCCACTAGCATGAATCTAATATCACCACCTTTATGTCGCAAAACTATTGCAAGGAATCAAACATATCATATTCAGCGATCTACAAGTTTATGTAGGATTTTATGACTAACCATGTGAATGACCAATTCCTATCATCTCTCTAAATTGATATAAGTGAAGCAAGAGAGTTTAACTCTTTCTACAAAATATATGCCCACACTCTAACTAATATAAGTGAAGCAAAAGAGCATTCTACAAATGGCGGTTTTCTAAGTGAAGAGAAACAGGCAATCCAAACTTCAAATGATATAAGTGATGCACATGAAGCATTCTATAAAGCCATACTCAAAAGATTTAAGTGAGGTGCAATGATAATTCTATAAATCAACCAAGGACTATCTCATACCATCATGGTGCATAAAATAAAAATGAAAACTAAATGCAAAAGACGCTCCAAGATTTGCACATATCACATGAACGAAACGAATCCGAAAACATACCGATACTTGTTGAAGAAAGAGGGGATGCCTTCCGGGGCATCCCCAAGCTTAGACGCTTGAGTCTCCTTGAATATTTACTTGGGGTGACTTGGACATCCCCAAGCTTGAACTCTTGCCTCTCTTCCTTTTCCTCATATCGAGACCTCCTCGATCAAACACTTCATCCACACAAAACTTCAACAGAAAACTCGGTAAGATCCGTTATAATAAAGCAAATCACTACTCTAAGTACTATTGAAAAACAATTCATATTTTGTTTTTGCATTGTATCTACTGTAATATAGCTTTTCCATGGCTTAATCCACTGATAGAAATCGATAGTATCATCAAAACAAGTAAACTATGCATCAAAAACAGAATCTGTCAAAAACAGAACAGTCTGTAGCAATCTGAACATTCACCATGCTTCTAGTACCCCAGAAATTCTACCAAAATTAGGAAAAATAAAAAAATTGTACATAAATACAGCGCAAAAATAATCAGAATGATTTGACATTCCAGCAAAAAATGTAAAATCGCACACTACAGCCAAAGTTTCTGTCCTGCACCGTACAAACCAACAAGCATTGTAAACATCCTAAAGGCAAACCTTGGCATATTATTTTTATAATACAATGGAATTGTACAAGGGGATAATTATTTTTGATGAAAAGTTTCTGTAGTTAAGATTCACAAAGTTTTCGCGAGCATGAACAAAGTTCAAGGAGCTCTCCCACTTCAACAATGCTTGTCTTTCTCACTTTCACTTTCCTTTTTGAAAAGTTTTGGGTTCCCCTCTTTATTATTTTTTTGTTTTTTTGTTTTTGAACTATATGAAAGCACTCAACAGAAATAAATGACTCTCTAAAACTTCTGGGTTGTCTCCCTGGCAGCGCTTTCTTTAAAGCCATTAAGCTAGGCATATAGTGCTCAAGTAATGAATCCACCCGGATCCCAAGGTATATCAAAGCCAAATTTAATTAACAATGGTTTATAATTTAGTAGTGAGCACAAAGTAACATATATCATGCAACAACAAAGTCTAACTCTCTTCCTATGCATCGGCATGTCATAAAAGAACAATTCATGCACACATAGTATAGGCCAATGCATAGTATAAGCAGTTTCTTGCAATTCTATCGTGTGGGAAACATAGAGAGGTGGAGATATACTTCCTCTCTCGTAATAATTGCAAGTAGGAGTAGAAAGCACATGCATATTATATCTATCAAAATCATCATGTGTAGTAGTAAAAGGCAACCCATCAATATAATCCTTAATAATCAGAAATTTCTCCGATATAGTGTAGTTTGGAGAATTCAAAAAGATAATAGGACTATCATGCGTGGGTGCAATAGCAACAATTTCATGTTTGACATAAGGAACTATAGCAAGTTCATCTTTGTAAGCATAATTCATATTGCCATCTTGGCCACAAGCATAGCAAGCATCATCAAAAAGGGGATCATGCCCATCATCATAGCAATCATCCTTCGGTAAGCACGAAGTGAAATTAAACAATGTATGAGTTGAAGAGTTACTCTCATTAGAAAGTGGGCACGGGTAGCTAATCCGCTCTTCCTCCCTTTGTTCTTCGCTCTCCTCATCATCTTTTTCATCCAATGAGCTCACAGTTTCACCAATTTCTTCTTCCGTAGACTCCTGCAAAATATTAGTCTCTTCTTGGACAGCGGAGGAGTTCTCCATATATGGTTTAACATAAGCATTAGAAGCATAATTATCATAACAATATTTAAGTATGGAAAAATCTTCAGATTTGTAAAGAGTAGCATCATACGTTTCAATCAAAGAAGCAATTTCATAAGCACCCTTAAAAGCAACAAATTCTTTAATTTGTTGAACATCATAGTAATTATAAACACCCTTAGCATATGAAGATACGGTTCCATTATCAATAAACTCACATTGGTAGGGAAGGTGTTTCTTAGGGTTTTCAGAACAACAAGTAACATCATATATTTCACATAAATTCCAAGCATAGCATTGCAAACGATGAGTTTAATCCAATAAAAGTTTCCCTTTTTCAGATATACAGTGTCACACATAACAAGCATGCTCATCTAAAGATTTTCCCTCAACTAAGCTAGTGGGGGTTTCAGCATGAGCACAAAGGGATCGAAGATGATCCAAGTAAAAAGCTTCAGGAGTGTGATAGATTTTGAGTGGTTCTTCAACCATTGGTTCAGTAGGTACAACTAATTTTTTTGGTATTTTGCGTTTCCTACCCATAACTAAAGATAGAAAACAACTAAGAACAGAAAATAAAAATTACTTAGTGATAAAGCAAACAAGCACACACGAGAATATTCACCCCACGCTATGACTCCCCGGCAACGGCGCCAGAAAAAGGTCTTGATAACCCACAAGTGTAGGGGATAATTGTAGCCTCTTTCGATAAGTAAGAGTGTCAAACCCAACGAGGAGCTAAAGGTAAAACAAATATTCTCTCAAGTCCTATCTACCACTGATACGACTCTACGCATGCTTAGTGTTCGCCTTACCTAGAACAAGTATGAAACTAGAAGTACTTTGTAGGTGTTGTTGGATAGGTTTGTAAGAATATAAAGAGAACGTAAATAAAAAGCAGGGGCTGTTTAGATAAAGATGCAATCAAGTAAATATAGCGAGTGTGGAAAAGTGGTGGTAGGAGTTGTGAAATTGTCCCTAAACAATTGACTACTTTACTAGACCGATAGCAAGTTTTATGTGGGAGAGGCATAAGCTAACATACTTTCTCTTCTTGGATCATATGCACTTATGATTGGAACTCTAGCAAGCATCCGCAACTACTAAAGATCATTAAGGTAAAACCCAACCATAGCATTAAAGCATCAAGTCCCCTTTATCCCATACGCCACAACCCCCTTACTCGGGTTTATGCTTCTGTCACTCAAGCAACCCACTATAAGCGAATCATGAACATATTGCAACACCCTACATCGAGAATCTCTCATGATTACGCGACACGGAGGGCACAATAGGAGAGCAACATAACCACAAGCAAATTAAATCAATCATAGCAATTCATCAATCACCGGTAGGACAACGAAAAACTACTCAGACATCATAGGATGGCACCAGATCATTGGATAATAATATGAAGCATAAAGCACCATGTTCAAGTAGAGGGTATAGCGGGTTGCGGGAGAGTGGACTTCTGAATATAGATGGGGGAAGGTGATGGAGATGTTGGTGAAGATGATGGAGGTGTTGGTGTAGATCGCGGTGATGATGATGGCCCCCGGCAGCGTTCCGGCGCCACCGGAAGCGAGGGGGAGAGAGCCCCCCTTATTATTCTTCTTCCTTGACCTTCTCCCTAGATGGGAGAAGGGTTTCCCCTTTGGTCCTTGGCTCCCATGGCTTGGGAGGGGCGAGAGCCCCTCCGAGAATGGATCTGTGTCTCTGTCTCTCTCTGTTTCTGCGTTCTCAGATTCCGCCCTGGCAGCGTTTCTTTTATATCCGGAGATCAGTAACTCCGATCGGATTGAAACCTTCGCCCAGATATTTTTCCAAAAAATAGCTTTCTTGCATCCAAAGAAGAGCAGAAACCGCCTTACGAGGGGCCCAAGAGGGTCAGGGGCGCGCCCAGGGTAGGCAGGCGCACCCCCTGCCTCATGGCCACCTCGGGCACTGTCTCGCATTGATTTTACTTCCCAAAAATCGTAAATATTCCAAAATAATTCTCCGGCCGTTTTTATCCCGTTTGGACTCCGTTTGATATGGGGTTTCTGCGAAACATAAAACATGCAACAAACCGGAACTGGCACTGGGCACTGGATCAATATGTTAGTCCCAAAAATAATATAAAAAGTTTCCAAAAGTATATGAAAGTTGTAGAATATTGGCATGGAACAATCAAAAATTATAGATACGACGGAGATGTATCAGAATCCGACTTCATTCATGAAGGCATTATGCGGCCATTCGCATGGCTAGACCTCTGTCCTATGCGGAATGTTGAGGTCACTGTCCGAGGAATCCTCGATGACTCCCTTGGCACTCCGTTCCGAGGAACTTCTCCGAAATAAGTTCATGTTTCCTACGAATAAAGTTATGAAATTTTTGTGCCACAAAATGATGTCAATAAAACTTCACGAGAATGATAGCAACTACTCATATGAATGTCTAGAGGCTATATCAAGAATTCAAACTACTTGGTACTCAAAGAATTCAACATGCTAGCTCATTTTTAGTAGCTCCAAGAGCAGCTAATTATGCAAAATATAATCCCCAAACTAATTGGAGCAATGTAGGAGTCACATACCAAGGAGCAATCCCCGAACCAGTTTCGGAAACAGAGCTCCGAGCAAAGAGATAAAAAATCTCAGGTTTGGGAGCAAGAACACAAGGGAGAGAACAACCAGGAATTTTTTCTAGAGGTAAGAGATGAAGTGGGATGAAGGGATTAGTGAGTGGATCCCTATGGGGCCCATAAGGCACCTTGGCGCGCCCAAGAGGGGTGGCCGCGCCCTGGTGCCTTGTGGGCACCAGGGGTATCCCCCAGGGTTGTGTAAGTGCCAAGAATTCTTAAATATTCCAGAAGAATTCATGTTAAAATTTTACATCATTCTGAGCACTTTTATTTGTGGGCCATTTTTTTATTGCATGGATAATTCAGAAAACAGGATAATCATGGCATTTTGTTGTATTTAACTAAGAATAACATAGAACAAATAGTAGGTACAAAAATTTGTGCTTATTAAACTCATTGACCTCATGCCCCTCAGAAAGAATCCATTAATAAGGGTAGCAAGTCTTATTAACAAATTTTCCGAGTAACATAGAACCGAAGAATCTTTGTATAACACTAAGTTACCTCAACGGGGATATGCATCTCCCCTATGATAAGAGTTTCATATTTCTTTTTGACAGAAGGAAGAGGGAATTGAAAACCTACAATAGTAATTGTCGAAGCTTTTTCAATACAATTAATACCATTCACTTGAAATTGTTTCTTCGAAAAGTGCATTGTATGCTCATTACCATTAATATGAAAAGTGGCATTGCTTTTGTTGCAATCAATAATAGCCCCTGCAGTATTCGGAAAGGGTCTACCAAGGATAATCGACATGTTGTCAAGCAAATCCTCACAGATACCGATAGGTATGGCAGTTGATTTGTCAGGCATTTGCAATGATATTTCAGTAGGTGTGAGTTTATTCAAATCAAGTCTTCTATATAAAGAGAAAGGCACAACACTAACACCAACTCCCAAATAACACAAAGCAATTTTAACATAATTTCTTTTAATGGAGCATGGTATAGTAGGTATTCCTGGATCTCCTAGTTTCTTAGGTACTCCACCCTTAAAAGAATAATTTGCAAGCATGGTGGAAATTTTAGCTTTGGGTATCTTTCTTTTATTAATGACAATATCTTTCATATATTTCGCATATGTGGCCATCTTCAAAATATCAATAAAATATGCAAAAAGACTGACCTAAGCATTTCAGCAAAGCGTTCAAATTCTTCCCCATCCTTATTTTAGGTGGCTTAGTAGGGAAAGGCATGGGTGTCGGTGTCAAAACCGACAAACCTCGGGGTAGGGGTCCCGAGCTGTGGACCCGAGATCGATGGGGAACAAGGGATGATGAACATGGTGTTTACCCAGGTTCGCGCCCCCTCGAAGAGGTAATACCCTACGTCCTGCTTGATTGTGTTGGATGTATAGTACGGTTAAAAAGTAGATCTACCTCGAGATCAGCATGAGCTAAACCCTAAGGTGATGAGGTGATGGATGTAGCTCTCCCTCTAAATACTACAACTCTGGGTTTATATAGACACCGGTAGGGTTAGGATTACCGAAGATAGATTACAATAAGGGGTAAAGAGATCTTGCCTATCCTTGACTTAGAGGGCACACCACGACTTCATAGATCTTCTATTGTTATGAGGCTTCACCAGTTCGGCCCATATTCGATGGGCTGATGCCCCGAGGACCGCTTAATCTGTAACTCCCTCAACGGGTTTCTGAATCCATGGTTCTCTTTCTTT
Organism: Triticum timopheevii; assembly: GCA_963921465.1. NCBI lineage: Eukaryota > Viridiplantae > Streptophyta > Magnoliopsida > Poales > Poaceae > Triticum > Triticum timopheevii. The sequence continues at coordinate 243,183,028 of OY997270.1, forward strand.
ACCATGTTTTCTAGCAACGAAATCTCTTTCATCATAACATTTATTCTTAGGAGGTGGGTTATGAAGATCAATTGCGGTTCTTTTTCTACATCAGTACCATGTTCTTTATCATTGTCTGGTTGAGAATCAATATGAACATCATCATTATCATGATCACTAGGTGAATGTTCATTACCAGATTGTGTCTCGGCATCAGAAATAGAAACATCATTACTATTCTCAGAAGGTTCCTCTACCTCACGTTCACTAGAAGCTTGCATGGTTCTATAATTTTTCATTGTCTTTTTCTTCTTAGACGAACTAGGTGCACCAGTATTAGTTCTCTGAGAATATTGTTCAATTCTTTTAAGATGACCTTCAGGATAAAGTGGCTTCTGAGTCATTTTACCTCCTCTAGTCATTACTCTAACAGCATGATCATTCATATTATTATTCATCTCATTGAGCAAATCATTTTGAGACTTAGAGACTTGTTCTAACTGAGTTTGGACCATGGATGCATGTTTACCTAGACCTTTAACATAATTAGCAATTCTGAACATTAAGTCACTCATGCGATCAATCATGAAAGCATTACGTTTCAATTGCTCGGTAACATACATACTAAAGTGTTCTTGCTTAACAATGTAAATTTTAAAATTCATTCAGACATTGACTAGCAGATTTATTATAAGGAATATCACCTTCATCAAATCTTGTAAGAGAATTTACCTTTACTACCTGTGTCAGGGTATCGAGTCCATGCATTTCTTCAATAGGTGGTAAATTCTTAACATCTTCAGCTTTAATACCCTTTTCCTTCATAGATATCTTTGCATCTTGAATATCTTCAGGACTGAGAAATTGAATACCACTTTTCTTCCGAGTTGGTTTAGGTGGTGGTTCAGGAAGTGTCCAATCATTATCATTCATTAATATATTATTCAATAGTTCTTCAGCTTGTTCAATAGTTCGTACCCTGAATACACAACCAGCACAACTATCTAGGTAGTCCCTACAAGCATCGGTTAGTCCATTATAAAAGATATCAAGTATTTTGTTCTTCTTGAGAGGATGATCAGGCAAAGCATTAAGTAATTGGAGAAGCCTCCCCAAGCTTTAGGGAGTTTCTCTTCTTCAATTTGCGCAAAGTTAAATATTTCCTGTAAGGCAGCTTGTTTCTTATGAGCAGGAAAGTATTATCATAGAAGTAATATATCATATCCTGGGGACTACACACACAACCAGGAGCAAGATTATTAAAGCATATCTTAGCATCACCCTTTAATAAGAAAGGAAACAATTTAAGGATATAGTAATAGCGAAGTTGTTTCTCATGGGCAACTAGGGTGGCTATATCATGTTCGACAGAGTATTCATAATCCTTATCAGTAACAAAGATAGTTGAAGTAGCAAATTTAGGATAATATTTCATTCTTGCATTAAGAGATTTTTCTTTCAGCTTACACAGTAGCTTTTTAACATCCTATCTATCATTAAAAGCAAGAAATTCTCTAGTTATCTCCTCACCCACAACATAATCCTCGGGTATCAGTTCAATTATAGGACAGCTAGGTCTAATAGGTGAATCATAAATTTTATCAGTTTAAGCAATTTCAAATTCTTTAGCTTTAGCAAGTTGTTCATCAAGAAATTCACCTAGTGGCATAGTTTAATTATGTAGAGTACTAGCATCATCAATAACATGATTCGTAGAAGAAGTAGCATCATGAATTACTTGAGACATATAGCAGGTGGTGGTGTCGCAAGCCTTTTCAAAACAGAAAGAGAATCAAGTGTAGAGCTAGATGGCAGTTCCTTACTGTCGGATTCTGGGCTCTGCAGACCAACAACGGTTCGAACTCTGGGGCATGTGATAAGAACACAACCTCTCAAGCCTACCAACTCATCACTCCATAGCATAGCCTAGTCGAGCAAGGAAGAAGATGAACACGACAACTCACCGAGGTTCGGGCCACCTTGCGGTGTAAAACCCTACTCTTTCTTTGTGATGGATTGGCCTCACGAGGGGCTGAGGATGAACTAGTACAAAGGATGAACAACCTCGCGAGGCCTTGGGGGTGAGAATGGAAAGGGCCCCCCTCTCCCTCTATGGTGGTGGCTAGCTTATATTTATAGTGTCCTTGGTCCTCTTCCCCCAAATCGTAGGCGGGAAGGGATCCTAAAGTGGCCAATTTGAAAGTGGACAAGCAGTACATCTTATCTTGATGAAAGGTGGTGTTCGCCCGCAAAGCTTTTGGTTGTTACGCAGCGGTGGGCTCGGCGTTGACATCCATCCTGCCAATCATGGTCTTGATCTTGTAGCATCGGAATGGAAACCTTTGGCAAAGTCCTCAGGAACTCACGTCTTTCCTTGCCTCCTTAGCACCAAAGTGGAAACTGCATCCTCTGCGCCCGCTGGCGCCCGCCTGGCCTTGGTCATCATGGCTTGTGTCATTGCAACCTCGTGAGGCTGGTACCTGCATAGGAATCTCTGCTCCTTAGGAGGCAGCCAGGAGAGGCCACTCCCTTCGCAGGTCTTGGTGTCATCCGCCTCACGAGGACAGGGGGCTCTCGCGAGGGTCTTGTCTTGGCGGTCTTGCAGATGGGCCATACCAGGCCATGGAGGGAGCCACGCTATGGGACGCAGGCAAGAAAGTCTGGGTACCCTGGTTCCTAGAATGCCGAAAGTAGCCCCCGGGCCCAAGGTGCGCTCGGGCTGGCTTTGAGGCGAAGCCAAGGGGCAAGGGCGAAGCGCCACGGGCTCCAATCGCCTGCAGGCCAGGCTTGGCGCGTGGCGCTTGACACGAAGCGGACGCCTCCGCTTCCCCATGTTGTTTCGACAACTGCTCTGACTTGACAACTGCCTGGTGCATGCAGCAGATCCATTATCACTCGGAACATGGAGGGGTGCCGGTTGGCCTTCTGCCGCCTATAAGCGGGCGAGGGAGGCGGAGCCCCCAGTCCATCTCCATCTTCTCGCCAGCTCCCTCTCCTCTCTCTCCCATTCTCCAAACCGCCACCCCGCATCCATGGCTCATGTTAGGAGGTTCTCCGCTGCTGAGAAGGGGAAAACCCCTATGGAGGGACCAGGCTCACCGCCGCCTAAGAGGGGCCGCGGCCGTCCCCGCAAGTATACCACGACGTCGACGACGGCTCCCCGGGGACAAGGGCGCACCCCCTCGAAGATCGGCACCTCTTCTGGCAGTCGCGGAAAAGCTCCCTCCCGCGCTGGGGTTGGCAGTGGCCAGGGTGGTCATGGCCAAGGGGGAAAGCGTGCGACGGCCGTCCGGCCACCGCGCCCTCTATCCCACTCAACCGAGGCATCCTCAGAGTTCGTGGTGTGGGCGGAGAGGACGGCGGGCACTTGGCTCCAGCTCTCGTGCTTCTTCGCGGGCGCGCTGCCGGCCGAAGCGCCTGGCGGCCTTTGGCTGTAGGCCGATGGCTGTTGCAGCAAGGCCTTGTGGGTAGACGTCAATGTCACCCCTGCCAGCAACGTGTTCTTGAACCATGGGTGGCAGTCTTTCACCCACGCACGCGACCTACAGGGGAGACGCACCCTCCACTTCAGGCATGATGGGGCGGAGACTCTCTACGTCAGGATCTTTGGGGTGGACGACAGGCGTCAGGGGTGCTGTCCAGAGGACGACGATGTCGGCAACGACGCCCCCTCCTCGGACGATGATGGCCGGCTGGGCCGCAGCATCCTCAGTGGTGAACTTGTTCTTGGCGATGGCCGTGGCGCCTCCAGCAGCAACGGCTCTTCCTCCGGGGGGAGCACGAGCGACAACGACTATGACGGCCCACCACGCTACCGCACTCGGACCAGAGAGGGTGGCGATCCACCACGTCTCCGCGCCCCTGCTCGGGAGGACGTCGAGTCGCCCCTCCATCATGCCCCGGTGAAGTAGGAGGAGGACTCCGACTGAGCACAGGTGTCGCCGGAACCAAGCCTCAGGAGTCACCATGGTCGTGAGGCCGCCTCTGCTTTTTTCTTTTCCTGCATCATGAAATGTAGAAGGCCCTGTTGGGGCATGTAATGGACCACGGTGCTTGCGCCGCTATGTTAACATTTTTATTTCGTATCTTAGGATCGTGTTGCCACCAATCGATAGGTTCTTGTTGATCACGATTGGGATAACTTATCTTGGTGTGCTTGTGATAGACTCCTGCATCACGAGAGGGCGCGCCTCCAGAGCTTTGATCCCCTATGTGCCTCTCATTCCCATGACGGTGCAGCCGGGGTGCCGGAACGGTTTAGAGACCTTGCCAGGGGCTCGTTTCCTGAGGATCAAAAAGGTTCTCGGGCCTCGAGAGGCGCCTGATGGCCGCGAGGCCTCTAGTGGGTCTAGTGGGTCACAGGGCACAGCACCGCTGCGAACCCCCAAGCGAGGACCGATTGTCGCTGGTACACCGGGTCGCGATGCCCGGTGAGGCTAGGAGATGAGGGCTCAGGAGGACATATGTGCCCGTTGGCTCTTTTGAGAGCGTCGCGCGAGGATCCGGACACCAAGGTCTTGGCAAGGTGTGTTCATGGGCGGGCCCAGGAGTACACACCGTGCCCTGCCCCCGCTCGCGAGACGCGTGGAAGAGAGTGACGAGCAACTGTGCTCTCCCTAAAGCAAAACTTGGAGGAGCAAACACTACAAGGAGAAAATTCCCAACCCTTTCGAATAAAGACGCGAGAACTTTGAATTACATTCTAAGAAGTGGCAAATTGTCTACAAAGGCAAGCAAGAGAACAGTCGCGTCCGGCACCTAACTAATCTTCTAGTCTTCCCGCCTACGCGGAGCATGGAGCTTCCACTAGGCGTGAGCATAGTCGTTGAAAGACCATGTCATCCGCCAGTGCCGAGCATGGGGCTTCCACTTGGGTGTGGGTGGGAGCCCCCGTGAGGCCCCAGGGCGGTGCTCAGGAGACTGGGGCGTGTACAGCCCCACTCATTATTACGTGAGAGTGTCACGGGTAGAACTTCCAGAGATGCTAGATGTTCTAGGAATTCTGGATGGAGACCCTGTCCTGCGTCTCCACGCGCGCGGCGCCAGGCCTGGAGATGTGGGTGATCCTGAACGGGCCCTCCCACATGGGCAGAGCTTGTGGAGCCCCTCTCTAGAGAGCACCCGCCTCAGGACGAGGTCACCCACCTCGAGGGTCCTGGAGCAGTCGCTGCAGCAGTGGTACCACCACAACGCCTGCTAGTACCTCGAGGCACGGAGCGAGGCCTGGCGGGGGGCCTCCTCCCTGAGCACGAGATTTATCCCCCGTGAGGCATCCTGGCGTGCTTCGTCAAACGCCAAGACCCGCTGATACGTCTCCAATGTATCTATAATTTTAGATTGTTCCATGCTATTATATTATCCATCTTAGATGTTTTATATGCATTTATATGCTATTTTATATGATTTTTGGGACTAACCTATTAACCTAGAGCCCAGTGCTAGTTTCTGTTTTTCCTTGTTTTTGAGTTCTACAGAAAAGGAATACCAAACGGAGTCCAGTTGACGTGCCAATTTTTGATGATTTTTTATGGACCAAAAGAAGCCCCCGGAGTAAAAGAGTTGGGCCAGAAGAGTCCCGAGCCGTCCACGAGGGTGGAGGGCGCGCCCTACCCCCTGGGCGCGCCCCCTATCTCGTGGATGACTCGGAGACCCCCCTGACTTGGGACCGACACAAAAACTTCTATAAATACAGAAGCCCCCGAAAAGAAACCTAGATCGGGAGTTCCGCCGCCGCAAGCCTCTGTAGCCATCAAAAACCTCTCGGGACCTCGTTCCGGCACCCTGCCGGAGGGGGAATCCATCACCGGTGGCCATCTTCATCATTCCGACGCTCTCCATGACAACGAGGGAGTAGTTCACCCTCGGGGCTGAGAGTATGTACCAGTAGCTATGTGTTTGATCTCTCTCTCTCGTGTTCTTGATGTGGCATGATCTTGATGTACCGTGAGCTTTGCTATTATAGTTGGATCTTATGATGTTTCTCCCCCTCTACCTTCTTGTAACGGATTTAGTTTTCCCTTTTAAGTTATATTATCGGATTGGGTCTTTAAGGATTTGAGAACACTTGATGTATGTCTTGCATGTGCTTATCTGTGGTGACAATGGGATATTCACGTGATCTACTTGTTGTATGTTTTGGTGATCAACTTGCGGGTTTAGTGACCTTGTGAATCTATGCATAGGGGTTGGCACACATTTTCGTCTTGACTCTCCGGTAGAAACTTTGGGGCACTCTTTGAAGTTCTTTGTGTTGGTTGAATAGATGAATCTGAGATTGTGTGATGCATATCGTATAATCATACCCGCTTGAGGTGACATTGGAGTATCTAGGTGACATTAGGGTTTTGGTTGATGTGTGTCTTAAGGTGTTATTTTACTACGAACTCTAGGGCTGTTTGTGACACCTGTAGGAATAGCCCAATGGATTGATTGGAAAGAATAACTTTGAGGTGGTTTCGTACCCTACAATAATCTCTTCGTTTGTTCTCCGCTATTAGTGACTTTGGAGTGACTCTTTGTTGCATGTTGAGGGATAGTTATATGATCCAATTATGTTATTATTTTTGAGAGAACTTGCACTAGTGAAAGTATGAACCCTAGGCCTTGTTTTGAACCATTGCAATACCGTTTACGCTCACTTTTATCATTAGTTACCTTGATGTTTTTATAATTTCAGATTACAAAAAGCTATATCTACCATCCATATTGCACTTGTATCACCATCTCTTCGCCGAACTAGTGCACCTATACAATTTAGCATTGTATTGGGTGTGTTGGGGACACAAGAGACTCTTTGTTATTTGGTTGCAGGGTTGTTTGAGAGAGACCATCTTCATCCTATGCCTCCCACAGATTGAGAAACCTTAGGTCATCCACTTGAGGGAAATTTTCTATAGTCCTACAAACCTCTGCACTTGGAGGCCCAACAACGTCTACAAGAAGAAGGTTGTGTAGTAGACATCAAGATCTTTTCTGGCGCCGTTGCCGGGGAGGTGAGTGCTTGAAGGTATATCTTTAGATCTTGAAATCAAATCTTTTAGTTTCTTGTTTTATCACTAGTTTAGTCTATAAAAGAAAACTACAAAAAAAGGAATTGAGGGTGTCTCATATGCTTCATCTTTTTGATGTGTTTCGTGAAAATAAGGATTTTGATAATTGTGCCAAAGTGTTAGAAGAAGAATGCAATAAAATGTTTGGCATAAAATCTTTGAATGATGAGCATGATTGCAATGTTGTTAGTATGAACTCTTTGAATATCCATAGTACTAATGATGATTGCACTAGTCATGATGAAAATGTCTTTTATAAGCATGTTAACTTTTGTGGAGTGCATAGAGTTTGCAAGTACACACCAAATAGGGAAGATAGATTTTGCAAGAGGCATAAGTATTTAGAAACTAAATGGTTGCAAGAGAGGCTAGATGTTTGTGCTGAAAATTTAAAATTTCTTTGCCATCCTTGTGAACTTTGCAATGAACATGATCATTTAAATCCCCAATGCAAATTGTTTCATGATCGAATCATGTCCAAAAATTGTGATGACTTGATTTCCCTTGCGCATCATAATGAACTTAGTTTGCTTCTGGGTTATGAAGAAATGAAACACATAACTAAGGATCTTCCAGAATTTGTCCTTGATAAAGTTCTTGATTTTGATCTAGAGAAAATTTATATGTATTGTGTGGTGAATTGCATTGAAAATCCTTATATTTACAATTACATAAAGACAAGAAAACAAATAGAATATGAAGAGAATACTAATGAAAGGGAAGAGATTTCCCGATATCCTCCTATTCTTTCTTATGATGAATCAGGTAACGAGGAGGAGCCTTCTATTCAACCAATCTCATTAATAAGGAGCTCCAGAAAGAGGATTAAACCCACACATGATGAGAAGAAGAAAAAGAGAAGACGGAGAAGCTAAGGTTAAAAGGCATCCCTCCCAAATGATGTTGCTCCTACTACTCTTTGTGATGATAACAGTTGCTATACTATTGGTGTTATCTATACTATTAATGATGAGAGTGATTATGCTTATGATATGAAAAGTCCCAAGCTTGGGGATGCTATGTTTAATGAGAATGACATGTTTGAGAATTTATTTGCTGCAATTAATGTTTTTCCCAAGCTTGGGGATGCTATGCTGATTGAAGATGGTATTTTTAACCTCCCATGTTTTGAAATGCAAATTTATTATGATAGCATGCCTCCTATTTATGATGATTATATTGATGAAAGTGGGTTTGGAAGAGTGTCAACTTTACAAAGTAATGACCCCACTATTTTTGAAGGTGTTGAATCTTATCGTGATAATTATAAAAGTGGATTTGGAGAGGTCATCCTTTATTTAGTAATGATTCCACTATCTCAGAAGAGGTTTCAATTGATTATGAAGAGAACAAAGTTGCTACTTATGATGATTATTATGATGATACTTATGCTATAAAAAGTAGTGATGATTATATTCATAAAAATTCATTCACGATGCTACTGAAAATTATTATGAGGGAGGAATATATGCTTGTAGGAGTTGCAATAATATCAAGTTTCCTCTCTATGTGTTGAAAATCTTGAAGTTATGCTTGTTTTGCCTAACTATGCTTGTTGATTATTGTTCCCATAAGTTTTTTGCTCACAAAATCCCTATGCATAGGAAGTGGGTTAGACTTAAATGTGCTAGTCATATGCTTCATGATGCTCCCTTTATGTTTCTATTCTTATCTTTTATGTGAGCATCATTGAAATCATCATGCCTAGCTAAAGAGGCATTAAAGAAAAGCGCTTGTTGGGAGACAACCCAATATTTAACACTACAGTTTTTGTATGTTTACATGATTAAGCTACTTTAGTAATCATGTTTTATAGCTATTGTTTCAATAAAGTGCCAAGTAGAACCTTTGGTAAGACTTGGGTGAAAGTTAATGTGATCTTGCTGTAAAAAACAGTAACTTTGCGCTCACGAGATTAGCTGTCATTTTTTGCAGAAGAGTGATTTTGAGTTGATTCTTTTTTTAGAATATTATAAGACAAATTACTCACGTCCACCAATTTATTTCAGAATTTTTGAAGTTACAGAAGTATTCGAGAGTTACAGATTACTACAGACTGTTCTGTTTTTGACAGATTCTGTTTTCTATGTGTTGTTTGCTTATTTTGATGAATCTATGAGTTATATCGGAGTGTATGAACCATAGAGAAGTTGGAATACAGTAGATATTACACAAATATGAATTTAGAATGAGTTCATAACAGTACCAAAAGTGGTGATTTATTTTCTTATACTAACGGAGCTTACGAGTTTTCTGTTGAGTTTTGTGTTGTGAAGTTTTCAAGTTTTGGGTAAAGATTCGATGGACTATGGAATAAGGAGTGGCAAGAGATTAAGCTTGGGGATGCCCAAGGCACCCCAAGGTAATATTAAAGGACAACCAAGAGCCTAAGCTAGGGGATGCCCCGGATGGCATCCCCTCTTTCGTCTTCGTTCATCGGGACTTGAGGCTATATTTTTATTCACCACATGATATGTGTTTTGCTTAGAGCATCATGTCATCTTATTTTGTTTTTCTTGATATTGAATAATATCCCAAGATCTGAAATTCTTAAATTTTAGAGAGACTTCACATAGTTACATAATTATTTGACTACTCATTGATCTTCACTTATATCTTTCGGAGTAGTTTGTTTTTGCTCTAGTGCTTCACTTATATCTTTTTAGAGCATGGCAGTGGTTTTATTTTGAAGAAATTAATGAACTCTCATGCTTCACTTATATTATTTTGAGAGTATTTTAGAACAGCATGGTAATTTTCTTAGGTTATGAATTTAGTCCTAATGTGATGGGCATCCAAAGGGATATAATAAAAACCTTCATATAAAGTGCATTGAATACTATGAGAAGTTTGATTCCCTATGATTGTTTTGAGATATGAAGGTGGTGATATTATAGTCATGCTAGTGAGTAATTGTGGATCATAGAAATACTTGTGTTAAAGTTTGTGATTCCTGTAGCATGCATGTATGGTGAATTGTTATGTGATGAAGTCGGAGCATGATTTATTTATTGATTGTCTTCCTTATGAGTGGAGGTCGGGATCGCGCGATGGCTAACTCCTACAAATCCTTCCCCTAGGAGCATGCGCGTAGTACTTTGTTTTGATGACTTGTAGATTTTTGCAATAAGTATGTGAGTTCTTTATGACTAATGTTGAGTCCATGGATTATATGCACTGTCACCCTTCCAACATTGCTAGCCTCTCTTGTGCCGCACAACTTTGGCCGGTACCATACACCCACCATTTACCTTCCTCAAAACAGCCACCATACCTACCTATTATGGCATTTCCATAGCCATTCCGAGATATATAGCCATTCCGAGATATATCTCCATGATTGTCACATTGCTTTGCATGATCATGTAGTTGACATCGTATTTGTGGCAAAGCCACCGTTCATAATTCCTTCATACATGTCACTCTTGATTCATTGCACATCCCGGTACACCGCCAGAGGCATTCATATAGAGTCATATTTTGTTCTAAGTATCGAGTTATAATTCTTGAGTTGTAAGTAAAAAAAAGTGTGATGATCTTCATTATTAGAGCATTGTCCCAGTGAGGAAAGGATGATGGAGTCTATGATTCCCCCACAAGTCGGGATGAGACCCCGGACGATAAAAAATAAAAAAAAGAGGCAAAAAAGACAAAAAATGAGAGAAAAAGAGAGAAGGGACAATGCTACTATCCTTTTACCACACTTGTGCTTCAAAGTAGCACCATGATCTTCATGATAGAGAGTCTCTATGTTGTCACTTTCATATACTAGTGGGAATTTTTCATTATAGAACTTGGCTTGTATATTCCAACGATGGGCTTCCTCAAATGCCCTAGGTCTTCATGAGCAAGCAAGTTGGATGCAGACCCACTTAGTTTCTTTTTGAGCTTTCATACACTTATACCTCTAGTGCATCCGTTGCATGGCAATCCCTACTCACTTACATTGATATCTATTGATGGGCATCTCCATGGCCCTTTCATATGCCTAGTTGATGTGAGACTATCTTCTCCTTTTTGTCTTCTCCACAACCACCATTCTATTCCACCTATAGTGCTATGTCCATGGCTCACGCTCATGTATTGCGTGAAAGTTGGAAAAGTTTGAGAATACTAAAGTATGAAACAATTGCTTGGCTGAAACCGGGGTTGTGCATGATTTGAATATTTTGTGTGACGAAGATGGAGCATAGCCAAACTATATGATTTTGTAGGGATAAGCTTTCTTTGGCCATGTTATTTTGAGAAGACATAATTGCCTTGTTAGTATGCTTGAAGTATTATTGTTTTTATGTCAATATTAAACTTTTATTTTGAATCTTATGGTTCTGAATATTCTTGCCACAATAAAGAATATTACATTGATAAATATGTTAGGTAGCATTCCACATCAAAAATTCTGTTTTTATCATTTACCTACTCGAGGATGACCAGGAATTAAGCTTGGAGATGCTTGATACGTCTCCAACGTATCTATAATTTTTGATTGTTCCATACTATTATATTATCCAACTTAGATGTTTTATATGCATTTATATGCTATTTTCTATGATTTTTGGGACTAACCTATTAACCTAGAGCCCAGTGCCAGTTTCTGTTTTTTCCTTGTTTTTGAGTTTTACAGAAAAGGAATACCAAACGGAGTCCAATTGACGTGCCAATTTTTGATGATTTTTTGTGGACCAAAAGAAGCCCCCAGAGTAAAAGAGTTGGGCCAGAAGAGTCCTGGGCTGTCCACGAGGGTGGAGGGCGCGCCCTACCCCCTGGGTGCACCCCCTATCTCGTGGACGACTCGGAGTCCCCCCTGACTTGGGATCGACGCCAAAAATTCCTATAAATACAGAAACCCCCGAAAAGAAACCTAGATCGGGAGTTCCGCCGCTGCAAGTCTCTATAGCCACCAAAAACCTCTCGGAACCCTGTTCTAGCACCCTGCTGGAGGGGGAATCCATCACCGGTGGCCATCATCATCCCGGCGCTCTCCATGACGAGGAGGGAGTAGTTCACCCTCGGGATTGAGGGTATGTACCAGTAGCTATGTGTTTGATCTCTCTCTCTCTCTCTCTCTCTCATCTCTCGTGTTCTTGATATGGCACGATCTTGATGTATCGCGAGCTTTGCTATTATAGTTGGATCTTATGATGTTTCTCCCCCTCTACCTTCTTGTAACGGATTTAGTTTTCCCTTTTAAGTTATATTATCGGATTGGGTCTTTAAGGATTTGAGAACACTTGATGTATGTCTTGCATGTGCTTATCTGTGGTGACAATGGGATATTCAAGTGATCTACTTGTTGTATGTTTTGGTGATCAACTTGCGGGTTCAGTGACCTTGTGAATCTATGCATAGGGGTTGGCACACGTTTTCGTCTTGACTCTCCGGTAGAAACTTTGGGGCACTCTTTGAAGTTCTTTGTGTTGGTTGAATAGATGAATCTGAGATTGTGTGATGCATATCGTATAATCATACCCGGTTGAGGTGACATTGGAGTATCTAGGTGACATTAGGGTTTTGGTTGATGTGTGTCTTAAGGTGTTATTTTACTTGAAACTCTAGGGCTGTTTGTGACACTTATAGGAATAGCCCAATGGATTGATTGGAAAGAATAACTTTGAGGTGGTTTCGTACCCTACAATAATCTCTTCGTTTGTTCTCCGCTATTAGTGAATTTGGAGTGACTCTTTGTTGCATGTTGAGGGATAGTTATATGATCCAATTATGTTATTATTGCTGAGAGAACTTGCACCAGTGAAAGTATGAACCCTAGGCCTTGTTTCGAACCATTGCAATACTGTTTACGGTCACTTTTATCATTAGTTACCTTGCTGTTTTTATAGTTTCAGATTACAAAAATTATATCTACCATCCATATTGCACTTGTATCACCATCTCTTTGCCAAACTAGTGCACCTATACAATTTACCATTGAATTGGGTGTGTTGGGGACACAAGAGACTCTTTGTTATTTGGTTGCAGGGTTGTTTGAGAGAGACCATCTTCATCCTTCGCCTCCCACGGATTGATAAACCTTAGGTCATTCACTTGAGGGAAATTTGCTACTGTCCTACAAACCTCTGCACTTGGAGGCCCAACAACGTCTACAAGAAGAAGGTTGTGTAGTAGACATCACCCGCGGGGAGCGATGCTTGACCTCGTGCAGGAGGACCGCCTCAGCCCCATAGATGTGGCACGGGGTCTCGCCGGTGGGCTTAGTCACGGTCGTGCGGATGGACCACAACACAGACTGAAGCTCACCGAGCCAACCGCTGCCGCAGGCCTCAAGCTTCTTCCTAAATCTCCTTGTCTTGAGGCCCCTTAGGACCTCCGTGTTGGCGCGTTCACCCTGGCCATTGCTCCGTGGGTGTGCCACTGAAGCATAGCATATCCGCGTTCCAAGTTTAGCACAATATGTCCTGAAGAGATTGCTCGTAAACTGAGAGCCATTGTCAGTAATGATATGGCTGGGGACCCCAAAGCGGCTCACGAGGCCCTCGATGGACTTGACGGCCAAGCCAGTAGGAATGGTGCGCACGGGCTCGACCTCCGTCCACTTGGTGAACTTGTCGATGGCGATGTAGTGGTTGCGATATCCCCCGGCTGCTCGAGGGAATGAGCCCAGGATATCCAGCCCCCAGACCGTGAATGGCCACGAGAGTGGGATGGTGTGGAGACCCTGAGCGGGCTGGTGGATCTGTTTGGCATGGAATTGGTAGGCCTTGCAGGATCGTACCATTTCGGTAGCATCGTTGAGCGTCGTGGGCCAGTAGAACCCGCTACGGAACACCTTGCCCACGAGGGCGCGTGACGAAGAATGGTCTCGCAATCTCCATCGTGGATGTCGGCCAGCAACTCGCACCCTTGCTCCTTGGATATTCGTCGCATCGAGATATCATTGGGGTGCTTTCGGTAGAGTTCCCCATCTTGCAAGCAGTAAGCGGTGGCCTGACAAGCCACGCGTTCTGCATCCTCCTCCTTCTCCGGCAGGGTGCTGCGGAGCAGGTATGTGTTGCGCTCCTCGGTCCAGTAACCCTCCTGAGGTTCCGTCTCCAGGAGCAGGCGAGCTCCTGAGGTCGGATCGTAGGCTGGGGAGCCTGAGGAGGGGGCCAAGGGCGGCTCCTCCGGAAGCAGCGTCGGGCCTGCGTGGAGGTGTGCTGTTGATGGCTTGAAGAGCCTCTCCTCCGAGACACCAGGCTTCTGGGGCTCGCATCGGGACACCCTCTTGGTGATGTCGTCCGCCTCCTTATTCCTGCCACGCGGGACGTGCTGCAATTCCAAGCCCAAGAAGCATTTTTCAATTTTGCGTACCTCTTCTAGATATGCCTCCATGTGCTCGTCCCTAGGCTTGTATTCCTTGTTGGAGAAGTTGACGAGGAGCTGAGAGTCACCTTTGATGGTGAGGCACTTGACCCGTAGGGCAGCCGCGGCTCTAAGGCCAGCGATCAGGCCCTCGTATTTGGTGATGTTGTTGGAGACCTTCTCACCATGCTGAAAGCAGAGTTGTACAACATAGCATAGCTTATCCTTGGTTGGCGAGATGAGCACAACTCCAGCCCTCGTGCCCTACACCGCAAAGGCGCCGTCGAAGTACATGACCCATCCATCGGGCGCCTCGTCACAGGGTGCGAGGGACTGTCCTTCATCCATCCCCCGATCAGGGGCATCCGTCCATTCCGCCATGAAGTCAGCGAGGGTCACGCCCTTAATGACCCTAGTGGTGCTAAACTCAAGATGGAATGCTTGCAGCTCGATGTTCCACTCTGCAACCCTTCCCGCGACGTTGGGGCTGCGGAGCACCTTCTCCAGGGGATATGCTGAGACGACCTTGATGGAGTGGCCTTGGAAATAGTGGCACGGCTTCCTGGAGGCGACGAGGAGCATGAGTAGGAGCTTCTACGGCATTGGGTAGCATGCACATCGTGCAGTACCGTGCTGACAAAGTACACCGGGTGCTCGATGAGCGAAGGGGCATGGACGATGTCCCGCTCCACTTGGGACGAGGGGGCCTCAGGAGCCTTGCCGTTCGATGGGGTAATGGAGGCCTCAGGAGTGCCATCCTGAGGCAGCGATGGCACGACCTTACGCAGGATGCTTCACCGTGCATCCATGCCTGCGTGCTCCTCCCTGACCTCCACGAGCGTTGTGCTGGCCGAGTGGGGCGTGGAGGACAAGTAGAGCACCAGGGGCTCAAGAGGACAAGGCGCCACCATCACGGGTGGGCTCGTGAGGTACCTCTTCAGGTCTTGGAAAGCAGCCTCAGCCTCAGGAGTCCACTCGAAGGGGCCCTTCTTCTTCTTCAGCTTGAACAATGGGAGGGCACGCTCGCCAAGCTTGGAGATAAAGCGCCCCAACGAGGTTACGCAGTCCGCAAGCTTCTGCATCTCCTTGAGGATCTGCGGCAGGCTCATCCTTTCTATCACCTTGACCTTCTCGGGGTTGGCCTCGATACCCTTGTGTGACACCAGGAAGCCCAACAACTTGCCGGATGGGACACTGAACACACACTTCTTTGGGTTGAGCCTCAGGTTCACCTTACGTAGGTTGGCGAACGTTTCTTCTAGGACTTCGACATGGGTCCTCACCTCTCGCGATTTGACCAGTATGTCATCGACGTAGGCCTCGGCGTTCCTCCCGAGCTACTGGCCCAGAGCGATGTGCATCAATCGCTGGAAGGTCGCGCCGGCATTCTACAACCCAAAGGGCATGCAGATGTAGCAGTACACCCCGCACGGGGAGAGGAAGGTCGTATTCCCAAGGTCCTGCACCACCATCTTAATTTGGTGGTAGCCTGAGAAGGCGTCCAAGAAGCATAGCAGATCACACTCGGCAGTGGAATCAACGATCTGATCGATGCGTGGAAGAGGGAACGGGTCCTGAGGGCAAGCCTTGTTGAGACTCGTGAAGTCGACACACATGTGCTCCTTACCGCCCTTCTTGGGGACGATGACTGGGTTAGCCGGCCAATCCGGGTCCCGCACTTCCCGAATGACGCCGACCTCTTGCAGCTTGCGGGCCTCCTAGATGATGAATGATTGCTTCTCATGGGCCTGCCGCCACGCCTTCTTCTTCACTGGGCGTGCACTGGGGCACACGATCAAGTGGTGTTCGATCACATCCGGCGGGACACCGACCAAGTCCGTTGCCTCCCACGCAAACACAACCTTGTTCGCACGGAGGAAGCTGACCAGCGCATCTTCCTGGTCTGGGGGAAGGCCAACGCCTATGGTGAAGGTGGGGCCTGAACCTTCATTGTCAACGGGCACCTGCTTCGTCTCGGCCCGGTCTTGGGAGAACAATTGTTTCTTCTTCACGGGCGCAGTCTCCGGGGTTGTTGGGGCATCCCCAGCGCCCGGCTGCGAGGCTGCTGCGGCCTTGAAAGCGTGCTTGAGAGTCAGGAGTGCATCCTTGGTGTCTCCCACCACGGTGATGATGTCGCTGCTCCCGGGCATCTTAACGACGTCGTAGACAGGGTGCGTTGCCGCCATAAACTTGGTGAGGGCCGGATACCCAAGGATGGCGTTGTATGGGAGGGTGATGCGGGCAGCGTCGAAGTCGATGAGCTCGGTGTGGTAGTTGTTGCGCGTGCCGAAGGTGACGGGGAGGCGAATCTGCCCCGGGGGGTGGTAGAGTCATTGACCACCTCCGAGAAGGTCTTGGTAGGCGCGAGCTGGTCGTAGGGCACCTGAAGCAGGTCGAAGGCTTCCATGAAGAGGACATTGAGACCGACACCACTGTTGATGAGGGGCCTAGTGACTGCGATATTGCTGATGGTGGGCATGCACAACATGGGGAGCGCGTCGTCGCCGACTGTGGTCTTGGGGTGGTCCGTGGACTCAAAGGTGATGTCAGTCTCAGGCGCTCCATGGACTGGAGGAGCCCCCTGCCGCGGCCGAGCAGCTCAAACCCGACGAAGGGGCTGCTTGACGTGGCGGCCCGAGGCCGGTGCCTACGACCCACCGAGGATGGACGCAACAGCGTGGGGCACTGGTGCCGCAAAGCATGCAATGAATAGGGTGCACATCTCCTCCTAGGAGGCCACCGAAGACTCCAGCAGGCTGAGCATCCAGGAGCGTGGCACGCCTATGAGGGCCATAGAGAGCCAGTTCACCATGACACTGCCATCACCGCCCGCCGCCAAAAAGGCCTATGCGTACAGCTGGAGGAACTCCTCAGGATCCGTCGCATCATTGATCTCCACAGCCTAGTCTAGCCGGCCACCACACGTGCCGCGGGCTGGGGGTAAAGGCCCGAAGGCCCGCAGCACCTTTGTAGGCGTCCGGCGGCCCGGTGGGTGGGGCGGCGCCTGCCATGGGAACCGCAAAGCACGGGCGGAGCATGGTTGATGAAGAGGCAGAGCTTCGATATGCCCCTACCTGGCATGCCAAATGTCAGATTCGGGGCTCCGCAGACCCATAATGGTTCGAACTCTGGGGTGTGTGTGTGAAGAACTCAACCTCTCAAGCCTACTAACTCGTAGCTCCACAGCCTAGTCTAGTCGGACTCGCATCAGCAAGGAAGAAGATGAACACGGCAGTTTACCCAGGTTCGGGCCACCTTGCGGTGTAAAACCCTACTCTTGCTTTGTGATGGATTGGACTCACGAGGGGCTAAGGATGAACTAGTATAGAGGATGAACAACCTCGCGAGGGCTCAGGAGTGAGAATGGAAAGGGTCCTCTCTCCCTTTACGGTGGTGGCTAGCCTATATTTATAGTGGCCTTGGTCCTCTTCCCCCAAATCGTAGCTGCGAAGGGATCCCATAGTGGCCAATTTGAAAGGGGACAATTAGTACATCTTATCCTGACGAAAGGTGGTGTTCGCATCGGTGGGCTCTGCGATGACATCCATCCTGCCGATCGTGGTCTTGGTATTGTAGCACCAGAATGGAAACCTTTGGCAGAGTCCTCGGGAACCCACGTCTGTCATTGCCTCCTTAGCACCAAAGAGGAAACTGCCTCCTCTGTGCCCGATGGCGCCCGCCTGGCCTTGGCCGTCATGGCTTGCGTCATCGCAACCTCATGAGGCTGGTACTTGCATAGGAATCTCTGCTCCTTAGGAGGCAGCCAGGGGAGGCCGCTCCCTCCGTAGGTCTCGGTGTCATCTGCCTCGCGAGGCCAGGGGGCCCTCGCAAGGGTACTGTCTTGGCGGTCTTGTAGATGGGCTGTACCACGCCATGGAGGGAGCCACGCTATGGGCCGCAGGCAGGCAAGTCTAGGTACCCTGGTTCCTAAAACACCGACACTTACCTCCCCTTGTCTTGGAGGGAACGATCTTGGTTCGATCATCCTTCAGATTCTTCATAGTGATCAACAGATATAAATCCCAAGTGACTCAACAAATAGAGCTATATGCCCCCTGTCAACAGCACTAGAAAATGGTCTTGATAACCCACAAGTATAGGGATCACAAAAGTTTTCGAGGGTAGAGTATTCAATCCGAATTTATTGATTCGACACAAGGGGAGGCAAAGAATATTTGTGAGTATAAGCAGTTGAGTTGTCAATTCAACACACCTGGAGAACTAAATATTTGCAACAAAGTGATCAGTAGCATAGTAGTATGATAGTTTCATAGCAGTGGTAACAGTAGCAACAGTAACGGTAACAGTAGTAGTTTCATATTGATAGTAGCAACAACAACAACAACGAAAGTAACTTAGCAAATATCAATATGCGAAAAGCATAGGTATTGATCAGTGATGGATATTTGTGTTGGATGACATTCATCATATAACAATCACAACCTAGAGCGATACAGAACTAGCTCCAATTCATCAATGTAATGTAGGCATGTATTTCGTATATAGTCATACATGCCTATGATAAGAACTTGCATGACATCTTTTGTCCTACCCTCCCGTGGCAGCGGGGTCCATAAAGAAACTAAGGGATATTAAGGCCTCCTTTTAATAGAGAACCGGAACAAAGCATTAACACATAGTGAATACACAAACTCCTCAAACTATAGTAATCACCAGAAAGAATTCCAATTATTGTCACCTTCGGGTATGCGGATCCTAACACGTAATAGGTGCGTATAACTTGCAAGATAGGATCAAGAACTCAAATATATTCATGAAAACATAAAGGGTTCAGATATGAAATCATGGCATTCGGGCCCTAGTGACAAGCATTAAGCATAGCAAGGCCATAGCAACATCAATCTCAGAACTTAGTGGATATTAGGGATCAAGCCCTAACAAATTGACTCGATTGATAGATCCCATCCAACCCATCACCATCCAACAAGCCTACAAAGGAATTACTCACTCCCGGTGGTGAGCATCATAAAATTGGTGATGAAGAAGTGTTGGTGATGATGATGGCGATGAATCCCCCTCTCCGGAGCCTAGAATGGACTGCAGATCTAGCCTCCCGATGAAGAACAAGAGGTGGCAGTGACTCCGTATCATAAAACGCAATGAAACTTCTCTTATTTTTGTCTCAAAAAATAGGAATTTATAGGCTTGAGATTAGGGTCAGCGGAGCCACGTGGGCCCCACAAGGTACATGGGCGTACCCAGGTGGGTGGCCGCGCCCATGTGGCTTGTGGGCCACTGGTTGGTCCCCTCCTGTGGATCTTCGCTCCAGTATTTTTTTTATATTCCATAAAAATCCCCAGAAAGTTTCATCCAATTCTGAGAACTTTTATTTCTGTAAAAAATGACACCATGGTAGTTCTGCTGAAAACAGCGTCAGTCCGGGTTAGTTTCATTCAAATTGGAGTCCAAAACAAGACCAATTTTTTTGGAAAAGTAGATACGATGGAGATGTATCAGCTTTCTAGATCCCGATGGAATGCAGAGGCAGGCTATTTAGCGAATGCCTTGCCGACCCCTTTAACTTGAGCGGCAAATATTTGATGGCATGGAGGTCATCTCCATTGGCCATATGTGTATGGAGAAGGAAATCCTCGATCCACACAGCTGGATCAGTCGTGCCATCGTACAATTCTATGTTAATGGGTTTAAACCCATCCGGGAACTGGTGTTACATCACTGTGTCTATAAAACAGATCCAGTGAGCGGTGTCGCGTCGGACATCAGGAGGTACCCGTGTATAGGCTTCATCCTGAGCTCGACCGTTCCTGTCGAACCAGGCCTCATAGCCGTCGAGCCCAGTGGGCGTGTGCCTTCTTGATCCGTAAATGGACCGAGGTGGCGCCCTGTTTGCCTGTATGTGGCGTCGAGCGTCATGAGACTCCAAGTAATTAACAGGGTCCTTGCCGTGATGGCCTAGCACTGCTTGGGTGTGGAAATTTTCCCGCACTGGCCTATCGCTCCATCTAGGGGGTCGGTCGGGTTGATCCTCCCATCCGCGTGTTAAAGGCACGTCGTTAGTTGGTTCTTCAGCGAACTCGGGTAGCAAATGCATGTGTATATAAGATTTAGGCGTGCTACGGCGCCGTCCTTCCAGATCTTGCTCGGCCGACAGTAGTTTGACCCACTTGTCGTTCAGTGCGTCCTCATTGGCTTGCAATTGCCCTTCCGTTTCATACTTAGGGTGGGGGCCACGAGGCGCTGCCAAAATCGTTCTTGCTCAAAGGGGTCTTCGGGACTATATAGTCCTCGTTTCCGAGGCTCTCATCTTCCTCATATTCAGGTAAGTAGTTGGCGCCAGCCCCTTCAAAAGAGGTCATCGGGATCCTCATCCTTGGGGATTCCTTTGGGGATGGCGTGTCACTCTGGGGATGCTTGAAAATCCTCTCCTGCCTTACCTGCCTCGTCGCTACCACACAACTGTCGTTGGCAGTGGTGTTGTTCCTGCCGGGGTCCCCATTGATGCCCCATTCACGTCTTCACTGATGCCTTGGAGGATTTTTGGGAGCATCAATCATATACACATCGTAAGTGGATGTTGTAATCCACTTACCGGTGTTTACCGGCAGCGAAGTGGTTTCTATAGGGCCGTCGACATTTCATCCATGTCGGTGGTCTCGTCGTAGTCTAGCACGTCAGTTAAATCATTGAGCGTGGCGGCTAGGTGGGTGGTGGGTGGGACGTAAGTTTCCTGATCGCCGACTTTAAGTCTGATCTTGTCATAAACCGAGGTAAGACCGTCCAAGATTGATAAGCTCTAGATGCGGTCGAGTATCTCGTGTAGCTGAGATTGTTCCTCAGTGTTCACGGCCTGGCTATAAGCCGGGCTAACTCGAAGAACACCTGGCGTATAGCCTGGCACGTCTTTAGTATAGTGAGGATCCGAAGTCGACTCCCAATCTAGCACAAGAGTCATTTCTAAATCTAATGTAATGTCCAATGTTGGGGCCGGACTAGCATCAGGGCTTGACGCCAAGACAAGATCGCCTGAGGTTGATGTATTTGGTTGCTCCATGTGGCCTCGCAACAGCAGAGGATCTGATTCGACATCCATGATGGATGTCGGTTCCGGGGTCGAGCCCCTAATGTTTGGTAAGCCCTCGATCCGGCCTAGGCTCCATCCTGAAAGAACGAGCTCGCCGCGGGAATCCGTAGTGTATTCCAAGCCTCCGAAAGTCATGATCTGATCCGGGGCGTAGTTCTCGACGGAAGCAAGATGGCCTGCCAAGTCGGCGCAAAAGACCATGCTACCGAACACAAAAAGTTGGTCGGGGATGTATATATTCTCGTAGCTCGCGCTGCAGTTAACCTGCAGATGAGCCATCGATCCTTCTATTGATCTCACAGAGGAACTCTCAATGAAAGCACTAGTGTCGTTGTCAAAATCGGATCGATGGATCTCGGATCGATGGTAAAAGGAACGAAGGAGACAATGTTTACCCAAGTTCGAGCCCTCATGATGGAGGTAAAACCCTATGTCCTGCTCTTGTTTATATTAATGATGATGTATCGAGTACAAGCTTGATCTGCCTCGAGATCGTAAGTTGTGTTCTAACCCTATGGCCAGGTAAATGTAATTTTGATTCCATCCCCTCTACAGGCTAAACCCTCAGGCTTATATACACGCCAGGTAGGGGATCTATGGTTACATAGTCGGTATCCAGGGGTGCATGGAGGCGGCAGGAGATGTCTTGGAGTATACGTCAAGTTTTCGACAGGCGCGGTCTTAATCACGTTCCAAACCTGTAGCTTCCGGAGTCCACCTTAATGAGAATGAGAGCCCACCGGCCAGCCCGAGGACTACGGGCCGACTGTGTTAGCACCCCCTAGTCCAAGACACCATCACAGGGTTTCATGCCCATAATGCAGAGAACTGAGAGGAGGTTGTCTGGATGCTCATCATTCCTATCCTATGGGGAGAAGCTAGTGTTAGTCAAATATGTATTCTATAGTCTACCTTTTTTTTCATGTGCACTCTTGCACTGCCAATTAGTGTTATGGAGCAGATCAACAAATATCACAGACACTACTTTTGGAGAAAATATTGTATGGAAGATAGAGGAACAACAC
Organism: Triticum timopheevii; assembly: GCA_963921465.1. Taxonomy (NCBI): domain Eukaryota; kingdom Viridiplantae; phylum Streptophyta; class Magnoliopsida; order Poales; family Poaceae; genus Triticum; species Triticum timopheevii. Next base: position 243,205,440 of record OY997270.1, read on the forward strand.
TCATTGCTTGGGAAAAGTGTTTGCCAACCCAAAGATAAAGGAGGCCTTGGAGTTCTTGATGTTGCAGCTCACAAGTTCCTTAATCAGCATGAAGTCCCATGGTTCCAGTTAATTTGGGAATCCTACTATGCTGATGAAGTGGTTACAGATGCTCCATAGGGTCCTTTTGGTGAAAATCGATCCTCAAGCTCCTTCCAGAATTCAAAACAGTTGCTAGGCCAAAACTAGGCAAGGGAGATATTGTCTTGCTATGGCAAGATAATTGGTGTAATGGTCCTCTTAAAGAGAACTATCCTGAACTATTTTTGTTCATTCTAAATAAGCACATATCTGTCAAATAATTCAGGGATCTTAACATTGCTTCTGATCACTTTCACGTGCCCCTTTCAATGGAAGCATTTCAACAATTTCAGTTACTAATCAACACCATACAGCAAAATAATTTGGCAAACAACATGGAAAAATAGTTGTACCCTTGAAAATCTCCAGATTCTTCTTCTATTAAGATGTATCATCATCTTCGGAGTAAAGATTCAGCCCCAGAAATTTATAGGAAATTTGGAAGAGTGCAACAATTCTCAGATACAAGATCTTTGTGTGGCTCAGGACTTATGATAGAGTGAACACTAGGAATCTTCTTCAAAGGAAAAGCTTTTTCCTACCTAGGTACCTGTGTGCCCAGTTTTGAACTTTTGCTGTACAAACTAAAAGCATTTCAACGACTAGTTACCTATTTACCTATTTTCCTGATAAAGTGGTTATAGACGCCATTTCAACGACCTGGTCACTTCATTTTCATTGTACAAACTAAGAGCATCTCTAGCAGACCCCGTATAATACCGTGACCCGCAAAATAACCGCTAAAATGCGGGTTGGCGTGAAAAATTCCGTCAGAGCTGAGCCCGCAAACGCGTCCAACCCATAATTTGTTTTGCAAGGCGCGACAAAAGTTCGCCCTCAATCTTTAGATTCACGGGATGGGAGGCCGACCCGAGCTCACCTCCTATACGGTCTCCCCCCCCCCCCCCCCCCCTCGCCCGCCATTGCCCCGCCACCGCGAGCTCCGACCCATCTCCCCCCTTCTTTGCCGCTATGGAAGCCTCCCAGCCCCCCCCCCCCCCCCCCGTCACCGTGGAGGTCGCGCACGCGCAATCCCCTCCGGCGGATCTCGTCGCCGGCCATGTCGCCCAAGGCCCGAACGTGCCTGCCCGCAAGCGGCAGGGCAACGTCGTCGTGCAGGGCGGCAATCCAGCTGGCCCCGTCGGAAAGGCATGCGTGCCGGGCGTCGCGGCCGCTGCGCGATCTGCCCGGCCGCCGACGGAGAAGGTGGGCAAGGTTTCGGGCGTGAAGCGCAAGAAGGTTCCTACGAAAAAGCCGACGCCTTTGTCCAGTCCCTCCGTCCCGACAAGATGTTTCCCGACGACGCCGTTCAACGGTGCTGCTTCTACAGTAGGCGAGGTGTTCGATGAAATGGCCGGAAGGTATGCATCCTCGATCTCTTGTTCTTGCTTCGCTTTTCGCCATTGTGGTTGTTTGTGACTTAATGTCACTCAATGTAGCGGTGGTTCGAACAATGTCGATGCATTCAATATGCCGATCGGTGAGTCGGTGCCGGAGTTGGAACACGTGACGGCGATGGATTCGGGGGCGGCGATGACCTCGATGGAGGTGGTGCGGATTGAAGAGCGACCAAGATGATGATGGACGTGGTCGCTTCTTTTGCAAGTCCTTTTGCATTTGTCCTACAAAACTATGCTTTTATTTGCGCGCGAACTATGTTTTATTGTTTGAATTTGAACTCATTTATCGGAATCGCTGTCAAATTCGCTTATTGGGGGTTTACGGTTTGCAGGTTGACGAGGCGGTGCCTGAGCAAGCCCTGCGTAGCCGACCCGTAAAAGAGCATCTTCTGCGAATATCCCTTTTTACGGGTCCGTTTGCGGGGTCTAACTCTGTCCTCGCCCACGCCGACCCGTAAAGACGTTTTTTCGCGAACTGTAAACATGTTTTGCGGCTCGGCGTTATACAGGGTCGCTAAAGATGCTCTAAAAGCATGAGGATAAATATAATGCTTCGATGATTCATACTGGTCCAGCAGCCCCGAGAGGTAGCCCGGGCATCGACTAGTCACTAGCTTCTGCTTCCCCAGGATCTAGGAGGACTCCGTATATGATAACGTGTCCTCAGATGTGCCGGATCCTGAACCGAGACGAGACGCATGGACCGAAGGACGCGAGCGTGGCAGGACGGACGCACGCACGGATCGGTGGCCCTTTCTCTATCTGCACTGTACGCGGCGCGGTCTGTTAGGCTGTCGCGGTCGCGAAAGGGAGAGCGCATGCAAAAGTTGGCGTCGCTGCGTGTCCTGTCGGAGACGGATGGATGGATGGGTCGATCGAGAGCAATCATCTACTACCCTCTCACATGTGTTTGATCTACTTTGGTCCACGATGCTTCCCCGAAGCAACCCGTTCATCATTCTCCCATGATCCGTGCATGCATGCATGCGTGTTTGCATATGCATAGGATCCCTTTTGCAATCCCGTGGAGCCGGCCGGTCCCTGTTGATCTTGCTGCGGTTCGAGCACCTACAGTTGAGATTCGGAGCACGCGCACGCACCCAACAGCACTGAGTGCTGGCACTTGTATCAGTTGATGAGATCCTTGTGCCCATGTTGCAAAAGCCGGCCGAAACTGTTCCCCTAATCATGGGATCATATGTGTGCTGCTTACCCAAAGTAGCTAACAAATTGCAGCTTGCTTGCGAAGCCCCATGAATTGTACAAGAGGCTAACGTACGCTTCGGCGCATCATTTAGGATGAACTCTTTTTTTTTCTCTAGCTGGTTATTGCAGTCGGTTGTCTTGTTTTGCTTTTATCTACTTTGGCTTGGATTATAATTCTGTTTTGATAGTGTTTTCTTTTCATTCGTATATCATGTTGGGATGCGGTTGGAGACGGTGTGTTTTTTGAGGATAAAGTGAAGTTTTTCAATGCATGATTGCGGTGTCCGTGCACACTTCGGCCTCTGTGTCAGTCCGTGGTGGTTGTGTCTGCCCCTTGAAGACTCTTATTCCATGCTAAAATCGTGGAATCGCTAGTATAACGCTCACGTTGACCGCCAAATGAAGCTCTCGCTGGCTCAGCTCCCTGCTCCACACACTCGCTTAGTTTTTCTTACGTCCACTCCACTGCTAGCACAGAAAATAAAACAATTATTGTAGTATTTATTTGGAATTTTTTGTTAAATAAAAAGATGTTCACTAATTTTAAAAAATCTTGGATTTTCAAAAATGTGGTGACTTAAAAATCATGAATTTTAGAAAAAAAAGTTTGTGAATTGTAAAAGAATATCCTTGGATTTCAAACAATGTTTCAATTTGAAAAATGGATTACAAATTTGAAAAAAAAATTACAGACTTTGAAAATTCTTATGAACTTTAAAAATATTCATGAACCAGAAAAATATTCCTGGAATTTAAAAATCACAAGTTTTTTAATAAATATTCATGAACTAAATGTAAACAAATAAATATAAAGGAAAAAATAAACAATAAAAGGAAAAAACAAAGGAAAAACTATTAAAATCGGTAGAAAAAACACATAAAAGAAAGAAAAACTAAAAATCAGGCAATACCTTCTTAAAACCGCCTGGCCCCATTAAGACTAGGTATACTTTACTCTCAGTCAGTGACACATGCCGTTATAGGCGGGGCACATAGGGTGTGTTTGGTTGGAGTCATGGACCGGAATGGCATGGGTCCGACCCATTACCAGGCCTCGTTCTTGCATTCGGTTAGACAAGTGGAACGACACCCACCGGTTCCCCCGGACCGAATATTCGGCCCAGATGCGGAACGAGGTGAGACCTCGAAAAGGGCCGGACCACGCGGAACCGCTCACCCTCGCACTCTCTCGCAGCCCTATCCCCTTGGCCTCCCAGGTGCGCCGCCTCCCCTCCTCTCTCTCCCCCTCCAGCGATCTGAGCGGCGCCGGCCAGTCCCTCTCTTCCCCACCGGCCGGTTCCTCCCTTCCCCGCCGGCCAGTTCCTTCCTTCCCCTGCGCACGCTAACCCCTCTTTTTTTCTCGCGATCTGCAGCAGAACAAGGGGAGCTCGGACTGGATCTTATTGCAGCGGCTTGCAGAAGATTAGCAGCGGGGCGGCGACGGCTTCCGGCGAGCTGACAGCGGCAGAAGAGGTGCAGCACAACACATCTTCTCAAGGTAAAACCAACAATCCCTTCCTCTTGTATATGTTGCTGCTGCTCATGTATATTCCCAACCGTCAATGATACATGTTGTCCAGTGTACCTCTGCAATATATATGTTGAAATCATGTGGCCGGTTCCTCTTGTTAAAATCAGTTGTCTGTTTTCCTGATTTGAACCAAAATACATGTTGTAGATGGTCAAGAAGATGAACAAAAGAAAAAAGATGGTTAGGGGAGCTGCTGTTTTTGTGGCACTAGCTGCAATGGCAGTCATTGTTCGGGCTGTAATAAGGAAAAGAAGACCACGCATTACCTATGGGCCGATGAATGAAAGAGATCGAATCAGATTTGATTATCTAAACCAAAAAATATGGCAAAGTGATGTGTTGTGCAAAAACATGTTAAGGTTTGAAAGAGCTGCATTTTTTAATTTGTGGCATATTGAGGGATCGCAAGTTGCTAGAAGACAGTCCACATCTTACCGTGGAGCAACAATTGGCGATGTTTTTGCAACAATTGGGCATAACCTTCGGAATAGAGTTGTGTCAGCAAATTTTTGTAGATCATATGGCACAACCAGCATCTATTTTAGAAAGGCTCTTCACGCCATAGGCGAGCTTCGTAATGATTATATGCGGCCACCATCATTGGAGACCCCCACAAAAATTGCAGGAAATCATCGGTTTGACCCATATTTTAAGGTAATTTCTAAAACTATTCCTTAGGTATGTAGGCTGTATGATATGGTATTTACTACTTGTCCCTATATAGGATTGTATTGGAGCTATCGATGGTACACATGTGCGAGCAGGTGTTACCAAAGATGTGGAGCATTCTTTTCGTGGTAGGAAGGCCTTTACAACCTAAAATGTGATGACAGCGGTAGATTTTGATCTTCGCTTCACGTATGTGTTGGCTGGTTGGGAAGAGTCAGCACACGATGCAACCGTTTTAGCTGATGCGTTAACGCGTGAGAGAGGCTTACAAGTAGCACTAGGTAAGAAGTTGGCTTAGATAGAAATTGTCCATATGTTCTTTGCCTCAAGAAACCATTGTCACAATTATTTGTTTCACCTTTTTTAGGAAAGTTCTACCTAGTTGATGTCGGTTATGGAGCCAAGCCCGGGTTATTACCACCCTTTCGTGGTGTGAGGAACCATTTGAATGAGTGGGACAACAATCCAGTCCAAAATGATAAGGAGCTATTCAACCTTAGGCACTCTTCACTACGGGTGACAGTAGAGAGGGCTTTTGGATCTCTCAAGAGGCGTTTCAAAATTTTAGATGATGCCAAACCATTCTTTACTTTCCCGACACAAGTTGACATTGTTATAGCTTGTTGTGTCCTTCACAATTATGCACTATCACAAGGGATTGATGAATTTATTATATCGGAAGTGACATGGACCACTCAACCAATTAGAACATCAAGGCAACAAGCAAGTGACACTAGGGTCGTGGTAGACCGTAGGCTACAAATGGTAGCCCAAATGTGGGAAGATAGACAACTCATGTATGCTAATCTATGAGTGCGGCAACTCATGTATCATTTACTCTATTTGAACAATGTAACTCATGTATCATTTACTCTATTTAAACAATGTAATTGTGATGTTTAGGCAACTACATTTGAGTTTATTTGATGGCTGGACAGATTGTATCATTTACTCTATTTGAACAATGTAATTGTGATGTTTAGGCAACTACATTTGAGTTTATTTGATGGCTGGACAGATTGTATCATTTACTCTGTTTGAACAATGTATTTGAAATGCTATAATCCTTGTTTTCGCAATCTTTTGTTGGCTGTACAGAAATGGAGAGTGTTGAAGTCACCGCTGCAAGTGGGAGCTCCGGGAGAGCTGGGATCATTGTATGGACCAATTCCATGACGAAAACCATGCTTGGTTTTTTGGCTGGTCTTGTTGCTGATGGGAAGAGAACTTCAAGTGGATTCAGGGATGTGCATCATAGACAGTGTGCTGATGTTTTGAACGAGCAATTCAAGCTTTCTGTCACTGGAGAACAAGTCAAAAACCATCAAGAAGTGGAGGAAGATTTGGGGAAGGGTAGCCAACTTGAAGAATTTAAGTGGAGCTCTATGGGATGAAGACACTTGCACAATTAGGCTCAGCGAGGAGCACTATGCAGGGCATTGTATGGTATGCTTCTCACCCCAAAAATTTGATGCCATTTATGTTTGCATTATGCTAAGTAATGCACAATGTTTGTAGACCCACAAAGCTGATGCCCCCTTCCTGAATACCCCAATTGAACACTATCATGCCATGGCTTCCATTTATGGGACAATGGGGGCCAAGGGGCAGAATGCTAGGTCTCGCAACGACCTTCTTTCTATTGATCTCGAAGACGAGGAGAATGGTGAGGTCAACACGTCACCAAATGTTGGTGAGTCTTCTGACCCCAAAGCACCACCCAAAAAGAAGGCTAAGGTAAAGCACATTGTTGATGATCCACTAGTTATCACTCTCAAAGATGGGTTCAAACTTGTGGCTGAAGCGCTTGTGAAGTCTAGCGGAGATGATGATGACATACCCGATGACCTTTGGGATGTAATATCCAAATTGCCAGATTTTGATGAAGAGCACCTAGCCCACTACTATGCTCATCTTGTTGACAACCCCAAGACTGCAAGAGCCTTCATGAAACTTACCCAAATCAACAAGTTCGTTTGGGTGAGTAGGTATGTCAAGAAGAACTTCTAAATTCGATATGGTTGTATGGTTGTCAAGTAAGTGAACTTGACATGTATGGCTGTAGTGCACTTTGATTGCTTTTGAAGATTCTGTATGTGAACTTGACATGTGGCTGTCAAGTATGTGAACTTGACATGTATGGCTTTATTGGACTTTGGTCGCTTTTGGGAATTTCGTCTGTCAACTACACATGTATGGCTCTTAACTGTGTTAACTATGTGCACTTTGTTGAAAAATGTGTTATATGTGTTGTCATTTATATGTTAAGATTGTCAATATATATTGTTATGTTGTCTTCCTTGAAAATACAAATGAAATGCTGCCGAAATTTTGAATTTTAAGTCATTCCATTTTTCATTCTGTGCTTCCAACCAAACAGTGGAACGGAACAAACCCGTTCCGCTCTTTTGCTCCTACCAAACACAGGAATGGAACGGACCCGTTCCTCTGGAATGGAACCATTCCAATCCATGACAGTTGGTCCCTCAACCAAACACACTCATAGCAACCCCGCAGGCCCTGACGCACTAGGAAACTCCAAATCTAGAGCAACCACAACGCAACCCGGGGAGACGAATGCCCAAGCGGGCTAGCCTATGGGGGTGATTAGTTAGGCTTCTACTTGGCTTTTTCACTTTGGCTTATAAACCAAAAAAGCTCATAAATAGTATAAATTACTTTTAGAGGCCGAGCTCCATGAAGGCCGCCAAATGCAAAACTCAATATTCATGAAAATTCCATTTTTATATTTCAAAAAAATCTGGGAAAAAAGTTACAGAGATAGATGAAGGCATAATGCACAACTGTGTAAATTTTCAAGACGAAATACGTTGAAATGGTGGCTATGAAAAAAATAATCTAGGCTATTTAACACATGATACTATTCATGCTCCCAGACCATGAATTTGTTTTTTTTTGTACATGTCGCATTTCAACGTGTTTTATCCTGAAATTTTACACATAGACACCTCACATTCTTGTTTACTTGTACAAAATTTTCAGGATATTTTGAAACCAAAATTTTGAATTTATCAAAAATTCGATCCAAAATGCCATACTCCCTAAATAGGTGCTTTTTTTGGCTTTTGGCTTATATTTTCTTAAAGCACCTTATAAGAAAGAAAAAAAAAGCCAAAAAACACATATTTACACTACTAGAAAAAGGCATGCTAGTGGCGCATCAGTTTTGCCTTCTAATGGAGCACTACTGGTGCGCCACTAGCATCACACCATTAGAATTAAATTCTAATGGCGCACCACTGGTGCGCCATTAGTATCTGGTGTTCTAATGGCGCACCACGTAGTGCGCCATTAGTACTGCCCACAGTGCGCCATTAGAATTCCTCCCAGGGGGCCATATGTACTCATGTGCTTTGGCATACTAATGGCGCACCAGTGGTTGATGCGCCATTAGTGTGATTATCACAGTGCGCCATTAGTGTCTTGTGTGGTGCGCCACTAGTATGAATATTAGGATTTTTTTTCTTTTCTGATATTTTCATAGGTTACAAAATATATTATTAGACAGAATTTAGAAAACACCACACAGTAACAGCAGATTCATCGAATACAATAGAAGATTAGTCTCCGAATACAATTCATCATATTAGTCTCCGAATTCAAAAGACCGAACAAAGATAGAACATTACAAGTCTCGAGACCGCGAGTAGCGAGTTTGTCTTCACATTACAAGTCGATGTCGATCATCTAAACTACCATCACATAGAAGAGAGCCGCGGTCATCACGATGAGCATCATCGCGATGAAACTGGTCTTCATTCGGTTCCTCCAACGCTCCCTCCTCTCTCCCGCTAGATAGCGGGCGTATCTAGATTCCGCCGCCGCCCTAGTGGTGTACCCTTTGTAACTGTTACCGCCGAAACGGTGAACCTATCTCCGACACTCCTCCCAGTCGTCGTAGACTCCGGGAACCTTACCCTTGTACACGACATACGACGACATCTCTATGCACAAGCCAAACAACAGAAAATACATAAGCAATATATAAGTATGCAACAAAAGGATCGGAAGAGAAAAGCAAGACATTAATAGCACGATTCATGGTCCTACTAATAAATAGCATTGACTAAATCTAAGTTGAATGACTGTCCAAACCAAAGAGACATACAAGTTCATTAAAGTTTAATTACAACATGAGCCAATCAATATTTCAGAACTACACATAGCATCACTACTTTTGACTCGACTCATGGGACCAGAGCGTGGATGAAGCCGCCGTCTGTCGTGATGGTCATGAAATCGCGGGCGTTGTCAGCCTGCATTTGTAGCGTTGTGTCTATCTCACTGTTGGACGGTTGATAGCTGAGGTAGAACTGCCCCGAGGTACGAAGGACATCTTGATGGATAATTTCCGCAAACTCCGACTGGATGCAAAAGAATTCTTGTCTGATGTCCGCGTCCTGGATTGCCGACAAGCTCGCGGCCCAATCTTTGAGATTATCTGGTAGCAAAAGGTGATGATGGTCTCGTACGATCGCCCGCATGTGATGGAGGGCATAGTAGGCATCCTTCTGACCGTCAGGCAGCTGCTTGACGCAGGAGAACTTTGTATTGTGGCGCGAGACGGCTGTTTAAACTAGTAATGGAGCACTATGCTACAGTGCGCCATTAGTAGTTTTGCAAAAAAAAGAATAAAAAAAACAACAGTAGTGGCGCACTACGTGGCCGGTGCGCCATTACTAGTTAGCACTAGTAATGGCGCACCGTGCCATGATGCGCCATTAGTATGTTTGAAAAAATAATTAAATTTTTTTTTGTTACTAGTGGCGCACCATGTGCCTGGTGCGCCATTAGTGTCTTCCACACTAATGGCGCACCTGCTCATGGTGCGCCACTGCTATATAGTAGTGGCGCACCACATGACAGGTGCGCCATTAGTGTCCATCTCATCTATAGCCCTTTTCCTAATAGTGTTAGGTGCTTTTTTGGCTTATAAGCCAAAGTCAAAAAGGCAAGTAAAAGCCCAACCAAACACCCTCTATGGTTGATTACATACTGCTCATGATGAATTGCTATAATTTTATGATCCCTGCCTTTGTTTCACTTCGTGTGGCCACTGACGACTGGTTCATCGTCCATTCCGTGATGTTGGCAGCAACCAGACAATTATCAATCTCTAGGATAAACAGGGTTGAGAACCTCTTTAGGGTTAGGGTGACCCTTTCATACATGCCAATACTTTAGCTTCAAGGGCACTTGAACAAGACAACAAACATATGTGGGAGGAGAAGACGATGTGCCCTTCTCATCTCTAAGGATCATGCCATTGCCTCCGTTGTCATCGGCCTCAGAGAATGCGTCGTCGACATTAAGCTTCATTCAACCATCCTAAGGAAATTCTTAACAGTTGGATTTTAGATGAACAGAGCATTAAAAAGTCCGGAAATCGCTCTCTAGGGGGCGGCGTGGGAAAACCCTAGCCGTCACCCAATCCCTCCCCACCTCACTCTCTAGCCATGGCTGTTACCAGATGATGCTGACGGGAAAATCCCTTCTTGGCGGATGGCAGGGGCAGGGCAAAGCTCCTCTCTTGGCATGCTTCTTGGTCCCTTGCCAGCGCGGCGTGCTCGTGTAGCGATAGTGGAAGCGGGGGCGGCGGCCTTGGGCGGCGATGCTGATGGCTGATCTACTCGTTGGCACGATGGGAAGGTCGTGTGCGGCGAACCATAGGGTCCGTCCGGTGCATGAGGAATTTGGGGTGGTCGGCCACGAAAATAGCCTCCCGTGCTCGCATGGATGGCGGCCAGCTGCTATTTGTAAGTTGTGTTGCGATTTTCTCGAAGAGGAGAGGATGATACAATACAGTAGAGATAAGTATTTTCCTTGGTTAAGAACCAAGGTTATCAATCCAGTAGGAGAACCACACAGAACCTCGTGAGCAGCATCTGTACACACAAAAGCAAATACTTGCACCCAACACAAACAAGAGGGTTGTCAATAAAATAAAAGTGCAGCAAAGTATTTTTGTGTCTTATGTATGATAAAAGTAGACCCGGGGGCCATATTTTTCACTAAAGGCTTCTCTCTCGAACACATAGCATACGATGGGTAACAAATTACTGTTTGGCAATTGATAGAAAAGCGCATAGTTATGATGATATTCAAGGCAATGATCATGTATATAGGCATCACGTCCGAGACAAGTAGACTGACTCCTACCTGCATATACTACTATTAATCCACCCATCGACCGCTATCCAGCATGCATCTAGGGGATTAAGTTAATAAAAACAGAGTAATGCCTTAAGGAAGATGGCGTGATGTAGACAAAGTAAACTCAACTAATATGAATAAACCACATCATTTTATCCTTAATCTCAACAATCAAATACGTGTCTTGTCCCCTACTTTGTCACTTAGATAGAGCACCACAAAGTTGAACCCATCACAAAGCACCTCTCCCACTGAAGATAAATCAGTCTAGTTGGCCAAACCAAATGGATAGATCGGAGAGAAATACAAAGCTATAACAGGCATGCATAATAAAGTTCAAAAAAGACTCCAGTAATATTCATAAATATTCATATCATAAATGTTGGGGAACGTAGCAGAAATTCAAAATTTTCCTATGTGTCACCAAGATCTATCTATGGAGAAACCAGCAACGAGGGGAAGGAGAGTGCATCTACATACCCTTGTAGATCGCTAAGCGGAAGCGTTCAAGTGAACGGGGTTGATGGAGTCGTACTCGTCGTGATTCAAATCACCGATGATCCTAGCGCCGAACGGACGGCACCTCCGCGTTCAACACACGTACGGAACGGAGACGTCTCCCATGCCTTGATACAGCAAGGAGGAGGGAGAGGTTGATGGAGATCCAGCAGCACGACGGCGTGGTGGAAGTAGCGGGATTCCAACAGGGCTTCGCTAAGCGCTGCGGGAGGAGGGAGATGTGTCACGGGAGGGAGAGGGAGGCGCTAGGCCTTAGGTCTGATTGCTCCTCCTTTTCCCCACTATATATAGGGCCAAGGGAGAGGGGGAGGGCGCAGCCTTGCCCCTTCCTCCAAGGAAGGGTGCGGCCAAGGGTGGGGAGGAGTCCATCCTCCCCAAGGCACCTCGGAGGTGGCTTCCCCCTTTAGGACTCTCCCCTTTTTCTCTTCTCTTGGCGCATGGGCCTCTTGGGGCTGGTGCCCTTGGCCCATGTAGGCCAAGGCGCACCCCCTACAGCCCATGTGGCCCCCCGGGGCAAGTGGCCCCACCCGGTGGACCCCCGGGACCCTTCCGGTGGTCCCGGTACAATACCGATGACCCCGAAACTTGTCCCGATGGCAGAAATAGCACTTCCTATATATAATTCTTTACCTCCGGACCATTCCGGAACTCCTCGTGACGTCCGGGATCTCATCCGGGACTCCGAACAACATTCGGGTTACCGCATACTAATATCTCTATAACCCTAGCGTCACCGAACCTTAAGTGTGTAGACCCTACGGGTTCGGGAGACATGCAGACATGACCGAGATGACTCTCCGGTCAATAACCAACAGCGGGATCTGGATACCCATGTTGGCTCCCACATGTTCCACGATGATCTCATCGGATGAACCACGATGTCAAGGACTTAATCGATCCCGTATACAATTCCCTTTGTCTATCGGTACGATACTTGCCCGAGATTCGATCGTCGGTATCCCAATACCTTGTTCAATCTCGTTACCGGCAAGTCTCTTTACTCGTTCCGTAACACATCATCCCGTGATCAACTCCTTGATCACATTGTGCACATTATGATGATGTCCTACCGAGTGGGCCCAGAGATACCTCTCCGTTTACACGGAGTGACAAATCCCAGTCTCGATTCGTGCCAACCCAACAGACACTTTCGGAGATACCTGTAATGCACCTTTATAGCCACCCAGTTACGTTGTGACGTTTGATACACCCAAAGCATTCCTACGGTATCCGGGAGTTGCACAATCTCATGGTCTAAGGAAAAGATACTTGACATTAGAAAAGCTTTAGCATACGAACTACGATCTTTGTGCTAGGCTTAGGATTGGGTCTTGTCCATCACATCATTCTTCTAATGATGTGATCCCATTATCAATGACATCCAATGTCCATGGTTAGGAAACCGTAACCATCCATTGATCAACGAGCTAGTCAACTAGAGGCTTACTAGGGACATATTGTGGTCTATGTATTCACACGTGTATTACGATTTCCGGATAATACAGTTATAGCATGAATAAAAGACAATTATCATGAACAAGGAAATATAATAATAATACTTTTATTATTGCCTCTAGGGTATATTTCCAACAGTCTCCCACTTGCACTAGAGTCAATAATCTAGTTCACATCGATATGTGATTAACACTCAAGGTCACATCCCCATGCGACTAACACCCAAAGAGTTTACTAGAGTCATTAATCTAGTTCACATTACCATGTGATTAACACTCGATGAGTTCTGGGTTTGATCATGTTATGCTTGTGAGAGATGTTATAGTCAACGGGTCTGAATCTTTCAGATCCGTGTGTGCTTTACAAATCTCTATGTCATCTCCTAGATGCAGCTACGACGTTCTATTTGGAGCTATTCCAAATAACTGTTCTACTTGGAGCTATTCTAAATTGTTGCTCCATTATACGTATCCGGTATCTCTACTCAGAGCTATCCGGATAGGTGTTAAGCTTGCATCGACGTAACCCTTTATGACGAACCCCTTTACCACCTCCATAATCGAGAAAATTCCTTAGTCCACTAGTTACTAAGGATAACTTTGACCGCTGTCCTGTGATCCATTCTTGGATCACTCTTGTACCCCTTGACTGACTCATGGCAAGGCACACTTCAGGTGCGGTACACAGCATAGCATACTGTAGAGAGCCTATGATAAAAGCATAGGGGACGACCTTCGTCCTTCCTCCTTCTTCTGCCGTGGTCGAGCTTTAAGTCTTAACTTCATACCTTACAACTCAGGCAAGAACTCCTTCTTTGACTGATCCATCTTGAACACCTTCAAGATCATGTCAAGGTATGTGCTCATTTGAAAGTACCATTAAGCGTTTTGATCTATCCTTATAGATCTTGATGCTCAATGTTCAAGTAGCTTAATCCAGGCTTTCCATTGAAAAACACTTTCCAAATAACCCTATATGCTTTCCAGAAATTCTACGTCATTTCTGATCAACAATATGTCAACAACATATATTCATCAGAAATTCTATAGTGCTCCCACTCACTTCTTTGGAAATACAAGTTTCTCATAAACTTTGTATAAACCCAAAATCTTTGATCATCATCAAAACATACATTCCAACTCCGAGATGCTTACTCCAGTCCCTAGAAGGATTGCTGGAGCTTTGCATACTTATTAGCATCTTTCAGGATTGACAAAACCATCCGGTTGTATCACATACAACCTTTCCTCAAGAAAATCGTCGAGGAAACAATGTTTTGGCATCCTATCTGCAAGATTTCATAAATAATGCAGTAATCGCTAATATAATTTCAACAGACTCTTAGCATCACTACGAGTGAGAAAGTCTCATCGTAGTCAACTCCTTGAACTTGTCGGAAAACATCTTAGCGACAAGTCGAGATTTCTTAATGGTGACACTTACCATCATTGTCTGTCTTCCTTTTAAAATCCATCTGTACTCAACAGCATTACGACCATCGAGCCGTTCTGCCAAAGTCTACACTTTGTTTTCATACATGGATCCTCTCTCGGATTTTATGGCCTCGAGCCTTTTATCGGAATCTGGGCCCATCATCGCTTCTCCATAGCTCGTAGGTTCATTGTTGTCTAGCAACATGACTTCCAAGATAGGATTACGTACCACTCTGAAGTAGTACGCATCCTTGTCATCCCACAAGGTTTGGTAGTGACTTGATCTGAAGTTTCATGATCACTATCACAAGCTTCCACTTCAATTGGTGTAGGTGCCACAGGAACAACTTCCTGTGCCCTGCCACACACTAGTTGAAGAGACGGTTTAATAACCTCATCAAGTCTCCACCATCCTCCCACTCAATTCTTTCAAGAGAAACTTTTCCTCGAGAAAGGACCCGATTCTAGAAACAATCCCTTATTGCTTTCGAATCTGAGACAAGAGGTATACCCAACTGTTTTGGGTGTCCTATGAAGATGCATTTATCCGCTTTGGGTTCGAGCTTATCAGCCTAAAACTTTTTCACATAAGCGTCGCAGCCCCAAACTTTTAAGAAATGACAGCTTAGGTTTCTCTAAACCATAGTTCATACGGTGTCATATCATCGGAATCACGTGGTGCCCTATTTAAAGTGAATGTGGTTGTCTCTAATGCCTAACCCATGAACAATAGTGGTAATTCGATAAGAGACATCATGGTACGCACCATATCCAATAGGGTGCAACTATGATGTTCGGACACACCATCACACTATGGTGTTCCAGGCGGTATTAATTGCGAAACAATTTCCACAATGTCTTAATTGTGTGCCAAAACTCGTAACTCAGATATTCATATCTATGATCATATGATAGACATTTTATACTCTTGTCACAATGATCTTCTACTTCACTCTGAAATTACTTGAACCATTCAATAATTCAGACTTGTGTTTCATCAAGTAAATATTCTCAACATCTACTCAAATCATTTGTGAAGTAAGAACATAACGATATTCACTGCATGCCTCAGCACTCATTGGACTGCACACATCAAAATGTATTACTTCCAACAAGTTGCTTTCTGGTTCCATTTTACTGAAATCGAGGCTTTCAGTCATCTTGCCCATGTGGTATGATTTTCATGTCTCAAGTGATTCAAAATCAAGTGAGTTCAAATGGTCCATCTGCATGGAGTTTCTTCATGCGTATACACCAATAGACATGGTTCGCATGTCTCAAACTTTTCAAAAAATGAGTGAGTCCAAAGATCCATCAACATGGAGCTTCTTCATGCGTTTTATACCATTATGACTTACATGGCAGTGCCACAAGTAAGTGGTACTATCATTACTATCTTATATCTTTTGGCATGAAAATGTGTATCACTATGATCGAGATTCAATGAACCATTCATTTTAGGTGTAAGACCATTTGAAGGTATTATTCAAATAAACAGAGTAACCATTATTCTCTTTAAATGAATAACCGTATCGCAATAGACATAATCCAATCTTGTCTATGCTCAACGCAAACACCAAATAACCATTATTTAGGTTCAACACCAATCTCTTTGGTAGAGGGAGCGTGCGATGCTTGATCATATCAAGCTTGAAAAAAATTCCAACACATATTGTCAGCTCACCTTTAGCTAGTCTCCGTTTATTCCGTAGCCTTTTGTTTCGAGTTACTAACACTTAGCAACCAAACCGGTATCTTAATACCCTGGTGCTACTAGGAGTACTAGTAAAATACACATTAACATAATGTATATCCAATATACTTCTATCGACCTTGCCAGCCTTATCATCTACCAAGTATCTAGGGTAATTCTGCTCCAGTGGCTATTCCCCTTATTACAGAAGCACTCAGTCTCGGGTTTGGGTCAACCTTGGGTTTCTTCACTAGAGCAGCAGCTGAATTGCCGTTTTATGAAGTATCCCTTCTTGCCCTTGCCCTTCTTGAAACTAGTGGTTTTTCCAACCATCAACAATTGATGCTCCTTCTTGATTTCTACTTTCGCGGTGTCAAACATCGTGAATACCTCAAGGATCATCATATCTATCCCTGATATGTTATAGTTCATCACGAAGCTCTAGCAGCTTGGTGGTAATGACTTCGGAGAAACATCATTATCTCATCTGGAAGATTAACTCCCACTCGATTCAAATGATTGTTGTACTCAGACAATCTGAGCACAAGCTCAACAATTGAGCTTTTCTCCCTTAGTTTGCAGGCTAAGAAAATCGTCGGAGGTCTCATACCTCTTGACGTGGGCACGAGCCTGAAATCCCAATTTCAACCCTCGAAACATCTCATATGTTCCGCGACGTTTCGAAAACGTCTTTGGTGCCTCTACTTAAACCGTTTAACTGAACTATCACGTAGTTATCAAAACGTGTATGTCCGATGTTCGCAACATCCACAAACAACGTTTGGGGTTCAGCACACTGAGCGGTGCATTAAGGACATAAGCCTTCTATGAAGCAATGAGGACAATCCTCAGTTTACGGACCTAGTCCGCATAATTGCTACTATTAACTTTCAACTAAATTTTTCTCTAGGAACATATCTAAACAGTAGAACTGAAGCGCGAGCTACGACATAATTTGCGAAGACCTGTTGACTATGTTCAAGATAATTAAGTTCATCTTATGAACTCCCACTCAGATAGACATCCCTCTGGTCATCCAAGTGATCACATGATCCGAGTCAAACTAGGCCGTGTCCGATCATCACGTGAGACAGACTAGTCATCATCGGTGAACATCTTCATGTTGATCGTATCTTCTATACGACTCATGCTCGACCTTTCGGTCTCCGTGTTCCGAGGCCATGTCTGTACATGCTAGGCTCGTCAAGTTAACCCTAAGTGTATTGCATGTGTAAATCTGTCTTACACCCATTGTATGTGAACGTAAGGATCTATCACACCCGATCATCACGTGGTGCTTCGAAACGACGAACTGTAGCAACGGTGCACAGTTAGGGGAGAACACTTCTTGAAATTTTAATGAGGGGTCATCTTATTTACTACCGTCGTTCTAAGCAAACAAGATGCATAAACATGATAAACATCACATGCAATCAAATAGTGACATGATATGGCCAATATCATTTTGCTCCTTTTGATCTCCATCTTCGGGGCTCCATGATCATCATCGTCACCGGCATGACACCATGATCTCCATCATCATGATCTCCATCATCGTGTCTTCATGAAGTTGTCTCGCCAACTATTACTTCTACTTCTATGGCTACCGTTAGCAATAAAGTAAAGTAATTACATGACGTTTAAGTTGACACGCAGGTCATAAATAAATAAAGACAACTCCTATGGCTCCTGTCGGTTGTCATACTCATCGACATGCAAGTCGTGATTCCTATTACAAGAACATGATCAATCTCATACATCACATATCATTCATCACATTCTTCTTGGCCATATCACATCACATAGCATACCCTGCAAAAACAAGTTAGACGTCCTCTAATTGTTGTTTGCATGTTTTACGTGGCTGCTATGGGTTTCTAGCAAGAACGTTTCTTACCTACGCAAAGACCACAACGTGATATGACAATTGCTATTTACCCTTCATAAGGACCCTGTTCGTCAAATCCGATCCGACTAAAGTGGGAGAGACAGACACCCGCCAGCCACCTTATGCAACTAGTGCATGTTTGTCGGTGGAACCGGTCTCACGTAAGCGTACGTGTAAGGTTGGTCCGGGCCGCTTCATCCCACGATGCCGCCGAATCAAGATAAGACTAGTAACGGCAAGCATATTGAACAATATCGACGCCCACAACTACTTTGTGTTCTACTCGTGCATAGTAACTACGCATAAACCTGGCTCATGATGCCACTGTTGGGGAACGTAGCAGAAATTCAAAATTTTCCTACGTGTCACCAAGATCTATCTATGGAGAAACCAGCAACGAGGGGAAGGAGAGTGCATCTACATACCCTTGTAGATCGCTAAGCGGAAGCGTTCAAGTGAACGGGGTTGATGGAGTCGTACTCGTCGTGATTCAAATCACCGATGATCCTAGCGCCGAACGGACGGCACCTCTGCGTTCAACACACGTACGGAACGGAGACGTCTCCCATGCCTTGATCCAGCAAGGAGGAGGGAGAGGTTGATGGAGATCCAGCAGCACGACGGCGTGGTGGAAGTAGCGGGATTCCAACAGGGCTTCGCTAAGCGCTGCGGGAGGAGGGAGATGTGTCACGGGAGGGAGAGGGAGGCGCCAGGCCTTAGGTCTGATTGCTCCTCCTTTTCCCCACTATATATAGGGCCAAGGGAGAGGGGGAGGGCGCAGCCTTGCCCCTTCCTCCAAGGAAGGGTGCGGCCAAGGGTGGGGAGGAGTCCATCCTCCCCAAGGCACCTCGGAGGTGGCTTCCCCCTTTAGGACTCTCCCATTTTTCTCTTCTCTTGGCGCATGGGCCTCTTGGGGCTGGTGCCCTTGGCCCATGTAGGCCAAGGCGCACCCCCTACAGCCCATGTGGTCCACCGGGGCAGGTGGCCCCACCCGGTGGACCCCCGGGACCCTTCCGGTGGTCCCGGTACAATACCGATGACCCCGAAACTTGTCCCGATGGCAGAAATAGCACTTCCTATATATAATTCTTTACCTCCGGACCATTCCGGAACTCCTCGTGACGTCCGAGATCTCATCCGGGACTCCGAACAACATTCGGGTTACCGCATACTAATATCTCTATAACGCTAGCGTCACCGAACCTTAAGTGTGTAGACCCTACGGGTTCGGGAGACATGCAGACATGACCGAGATGACTCTCCGGTCAATAACCAACAGCGGGATCTGGATACCCATGTTGGCTCCCACATATTCCACGATGATCTCATCGGATGAACCACGATGTCAAGGACTTAATCAATCCCGTATACAATTCCCTTTGTCTATCGGTACGATACTTGCCCGAGATTCGATCGTCGGTATCCCGATACCTTGTTCAATCTCGTTACCGGAAAGTCTCTTTACTCGTTCCGTAACACATCATCCCGTGATCAACTCCTTGATCACATTGTGCACATTATGATGATGTCCTACCGAGTGGGCCCAGAGATACCTCTCCGTTTACACGGAGTGACAAATCCCAGTCTCGATTCGTGCCAACCCAACAGACACTTTCGGAGATACCTGTAATGCACCTTTATAGCCACCCAGTTACGTTGTGACGTTTGATACACCCAAAGCATTCCTACGGTATCCGGGAGTTGCACAATCTCATGGTCTAAGGAAAAGATACTTGACATTAGAAAAGCTTTAGCATACGAACTACGATCTTTGTGCTAGGCTTAGGATTGGGTCTTGTCCATCACATCATTCTTCTAATGATGTGATCCCGTTATCAATGACATCCAATGTCCATGGTTAGGAAACCGTAACCATCCATTGATCAACGAGCTAGTCAACTAGAGGCTTACTAGGGACATATTGTGGTCTATGTATTCACACGTGTATTACAATTTCCGGATAATACAGTTATAGCATGAATAAAAGACAATTATCATGAACAAGGAAATATAATAATAATACTTTTATTATTGCCTCTAGGGCATATTTCCAACAATAAACCCACAATCCATCGGATCCCAACAAACACACCACAAAAGAAGATTACATTGAATAGAACTCCAAGAAGATCGAGGAGAACACGTTATTTAAAATCAAAGAGAGAGAAGAAGCCATCTAGCTACTAGCTATGGACCTGTAGGTCTGTGGTGAACTACCCACGCATCATCGGTAGGGCAGCAAGGATGATGTAGAAGCCCTCAGTGATCGATTCACCCTCCGGTAGAGTACCAGAAAAGGCCCCCAGATGGGTTCTCGGAATAACAGAAGCTTGCAGCGGCGGAAAAAGTGTTTTGGTGGCTCTCTGGTATATTGGGAATATTTGGAAATTTATGAAGGAAATATGCCCTAGAGGCAATAATAAAGTTATTATTTATTTCCTCGTATCATGATAAATGTTTATTATTCATGCTAGAATTGTATTACCCGGAAACATAATACATGTGTGAATACATAGACAAACCTAGTGTCACTAGTATGTCTCTACTTGACTAGATCATAAATCAAAGATGGTTAAGTTTCCTAACCATAGACATGAGTTGTCATTTGATTAACACGATCACATCATTAGGAGAATGATGTGATTGACTTGACCCATTCCGTTAGCTTAGCACTTGATCGTTTAATATGTTGCTATTGCTTTCTTCATGACTTATACATGTTCCTATGACTATGAGATTATGTAACTCCCGCTTACCGGAGGAACACTTTGTGTGCTACCAAACGTCACAACGTAACTGGGTGATTATAAAGGTGCTCTACAGGTGTCTCCGAAGGTACTTGTTGAGTTGACGTATTTTGAGATTAGGATTTGTCACTCCGATTGTCGGAGAGGTATCTCTGGGCCCTCTCGGTAATGCACATCACTATAAGCCTTGCAAGCAGTGTAGCTAATGAGTTAGTTACGAGATGATGCATTATGTAACGAGTAAAGAGACTTGCTGGTAACGAGATTGAACTAGGTATTGGATACCGACGATCGAATCTCGGGCAAGTAACATACCGATGACAAAGGGAACAACGTATGTTGTTATGCGGTTTGACCGATAAAGATCTTCGTAGAATATGTAGGAGCCAATATGAGCATCCAGGTTCGGCTATTGGTTATTGACCGGAAATGTGTCTCGGTCATGTCTACATAGTTCTCGAACCCGTAGGGTCCGCACGCTTAAGGTTTCATTGACAGTTTTATTATGAGTTTATGAGTTTTGATGTACCGAAGGTTGTTCGGAGTCCCGGATGTGACGGACTTGACGAGGAGTCTTGAAATGGTCGAGACATAAAGATCGATATATTGGACGACTATATTTGGACACCGGAAAGGTTCCGGGTGAGATTGGGACAATACCGGAGCTCTGGGAGGTTATCGGAACCCCCCGGGAGGTTTATGGGCCTTATTGGGCCTTAGTGGAAAGGAGGGGAAAGGAGCAAGGGAGGGGGCGTGCCCCCGCCAAGCCCAATCCGAATTGGGAGGGGGGACGGCCCCCCTTTCCTTCCTCCCTCCTTCCTCTTCCTTCCCTCTCCCTCTCCTAATAGGAAAGGGGGGAGTCCTACTCCCGGTGGGAGTTGGACTCCCTCCCTAGGGAGCGCCACTCCCCTTGGCCGGCCCCCTCCTCCACTCCTTTATATATGGGGGAGGGGGACACCCCATAGACACAACAATTGATCTCTTGATCTCTTAGACGTGTGCGATGCCCCCCTCCACCATAGTTCTCCTCGATAATAATGTAGCGATGCTTAGGCGAAGCCCTGCGACAGTAGAACATCAAGACCGTCACCACGCCGTCGTGCTGACGGAACTCTTCCCCGACATTATGCTGGATCGGAGTACGGGGAACGTCATCGAGCTGAACGTGTGCAAGAACTCGGAGGTGCCGTAGTTTCGGTGCTTTATCGGTCGGGCTGTGAAGACGTACGACTACATCAACCACGTTGTGCTAACGCTTCCGCTTTCGGTCTACGAGGGTACGTGGACACACTCTCCCCTCTCGTTGCTATGCATCACCATGATCTTGCGTGTGCGTAGGAATTTTTTTGAAATTACTACATTACCCAACAATTTATAGAGGCGGAATTATGTCAAGAGGTACCATGAGAGGCCCACAAGCCTGGGGGGTGTCCCCCCTGGGGCGCGCCAAGCGAGCTTGTCGCTCCTTCATGGCTCTTCTGATCTTCTCCTGAACCTTCATGGGTCCCTTCTGGTCTAGAAAATATTAATTAAAAGATTTGTTTTCTTCATTTGGACTCTCTTTGATATTGAATTTTTGAAAAGCCAAAAACAAGCAAAAACAGCAATTGGCACTGGACACTAGGTTAATAGGTTAGTCCCAGAAAATGATATAAAATTGCATATAAAACATCCAAGATTGATACTATAATAGCATGGAACAATCAAAAATTATAGATAAGTTGGAGACATATCAAGCTAGTGCGGCGGTGGGCGCTCGGTGTAGTGCCCGGATTTGGAGCGGTGGCTTCAGTGGTCTGGTTGGCGGCATGTCGAGCTATGGCGCAGCTCGGCATTTGGGGACCTAAGTCTAGGCATTAAGCTCGGTTGGTGGCGGCGGTACACGTTGGACACATGGGGTTGGGAGGTGTGCGGCGGTGATTTCTCTAGTGGTACGTGGTATTCTTGTGGACGACAGCATCGGCAATGCTTAAGGAAGTTTGAGCGCATTTGGCGGTCATGTATGGCAGTCCGAGCAAAAGCCATGTTCCAGCTCCGAGCTAGAACCGACAATAGCAACACCTTCAGGTGGCGGTCAGCTCCATCGAGGCATCGCTCGATGGAGCTACGACATTTCCTCTTGGTCTGCAAGTTTTCGGTGGGAACCTCACGTCCATTTGGATCCGTCGATGGCGGCGCTTCAAACGTCACTCCCTCCTTGGAGGCATCGATCTGGAGCCCCTTTGCCTGTTGGCTGGCTGACATCGTCCAGGGGCTAGTGATTTGTTCGTGGTGGTGTGATTGTTATTCTTCTTTATTGGTGTCTTCTTCTGGTATGGATCAATGGTGCGAGAGTTTTCCCTTCTACGGTCACGATGGTCAGTATGCACGATGAAGCGAACCGGGTGTGGACTCAGCTCCTTGATGCCTTTCGGCTTCGCCGGCGATGCCGCTGTTGTAATGTAGCCTTGGCTGCGTGTGGCTCTTTGTTCACGTGTGGATGCAGTCACTCGTTGCTCTTGGACTATGCCAATAGCCTTAAGGCATTATGGATGGCCTCGGTTGATTGGAGCTTTCGTCTATGGTGATGGTGTTCTCATGCAGCCTCCCGTTCGTGAGGACGATGGAAGATGACGGCGTTCCAGTTCTTCTTTTTTCTTTTTGGTGCTTATCTTGTTGTTGCCTTGACCTAGCTTATCTTTTCTTATCGTGTTAACTGAGGTTATCTACTTATTCACATCCTTGTACTCCCATATAATTTCTCGGCTCCCCTACTTAATAAATTAATGAATGAAAGTAGGGCTGCTACATTTTGTTAAAAAGAGGCTGAATAGAGCAGATGCGTTTCTACAGTAGGCTTGCTACTGTGTTCGTCACGGTACTTTCTTTTAGGACAGTTATTTCGTTACAGTACTTGGTACAGTAGTTTGGCACCGCTTTGACCTTGTCTTTGACGCGTTTTTGCTGGCTGGCGGCCGGGGTGCCATGTCCTGTGGGCTGCACGCACTGCTCATTCACAACGCCCATCTTACACACCACGTGATTATGATTATGATACCGTTTTTGCCTGAAAAATATACTGTATATGATAGCGTATATGGTAGCGGTTGCAGCTACAGTAACATGCAGCTAGACATGCTTCCTCAAAAAAAAATGCAGCTAGCTGCCTAGCTCTCACTGACACACGATGATTTGTACTCCACTTATAATGTAATACTCCCTCCGTCCCGAAATACTTGTCGAAGGAATGGATGTATTTAGATATATTTTAGTTTTAGATACATTCATTTTTATGCATTTCTCCGACGAGTATTTCCGGACGAAAGGAGTACCACGTTGCATACATGCTCAAACTACATGTACACACGAGGAGTCCCGTTTTATAAGAACGTACACACGAGGAGTCTTAGGACAGAAGCAAGGAGGCAGAAATCACTAATTAAGGAATACTCATTATAAAGATCATTCCCACCTCTCCAGGTTGTGAAAATTGGCGCTACATGTGCGTCACGTGTCGCAACCTGGGAGTTTTTCTTTTTTCGTGGATCCGTTTATTCAAAATATTTTATTTTTTTAACAATGCGTCCAAATCTTGTACCGTTTTCATCGTTGGATTCCTCGCGTCAAGATCTCAAAACTAGACTTTTTTCACGGAAAAAAGGCTAAAAAACCAAACCGGGAGCACGGGGTTTTCCCTTTCCGAAACAGGCACGCCCATGCCTCTCACGAAATCACAACTGTACCTCTCGCGGAAGCAAAAACCGTACCTCTTGCCAGTGGCGGACCCAGGAATTGAAGTTAGCTGGGGCGAACATTTAATTTCTAATTTTTTTTGGTACAAATGCAACTATATTCAACCAGAACTCATAGCATTCAACAACAGAAAAAGGCTCTTAAAAACAGTAAACTGCTAACATGGACTCTTGTGGCTTGAAATGCTCATTTATGCCACAATGGTCCCATAATTCCAATTTCCAAATGAGACCTACAAAATTATGAATGCATACCGTGCTTCTTTGAAGTTCCGCCAATCATTCCCAAAACGAGTACGAGGAAAATCGTGACCATACAAACGCCCCACACCTTTCGACAAATATGCCCTTCTCATTTTATCTCTAATTTCTGGAGTTGTGTGCTCTTCAATTTGCTTACGTGTGCTAGGATCGGGATTCACATCATCTGAACTAAATGCCGGAGGAATGCCTTGCAACGTCAAACGGCACCAAAATTGAGCTGCACCACTGCAGAAGAATGTGCAAGATGTGATCTTTTGGTACAATGTCGTCTGAATGTGTCAATATTATCAGTTATTCAGTGATTCAGGATGCAGCAGAGGATGATAGTTGGGTAGGTTTTGCTTTTAATAAATGACAACGCCTTTGGTGTACATGGCACATCAGTACACGACACAGGAAAACTGTGAATCACTAATTAAGGAGTACTCTTTGTGGAGATCACTCCAACTTCCCCAGATTGCGACAAGTGGCGCGCTGCATGTGCGCCACTTGTCGCAACCTGGGAGTTTTCCCCCTTTTCATAGATTCGTTTATTTAAAACATTTTATCTCTTAAACCGTGCGTCCAAATCTCGAACCGCTTTCGTCATTGAATTCCTCGCGTCGAAATCTTTAAAACTAGATCCCATGTTGATAGGTTTTGACAAACTTTTTTTCACAAAAAAACCGGACAAAAAAACCAATGAAAAAACCGAATCGGGGACACGGGTTTTTTTCCCTTTCCGAAAGAGGCAGGCCCGTGTCTCTGACGAAATCACAACCGTGCCTCTCGTGAAGAAAAACAGAAACTGCGTTTTTTTCCTTTCCGAAGAGGCACGCCCGTACCTCTCGCGGAAGCAAAACCATGCCTCTTACGAAAGAAAAAAAAACAGAAAATGTGTTTTATTCCTTTTCGAAAGAGGTACCCTGTGCCTCTCGCGGAAGCACAACCGTGCCTATCGCGAAAGAAAAAAAAAACAGAAAACGTGTTTTTTTCGTTTCCGAGGAGGCACGGTCGTGCCTCTCGCGAAAGCACAACCCTGCCTCTCGCGGAAACAAAACCGTGCCTCTCGCGAAAAGAAAAAAAAGAAAAACACATTTTTTTCCGTTTTCAAGAGGCACGGCCGTGCCTCTCGCGAAAACAAAACCGTGACTCGTGAAAAACATGTGTTTTTTTGCGAAATAAAAAATTTTGGGAAATTTTTTTTTGTCCAAAAGCTAGGGAAGACCGGTGGAAAACCAAAACGTCTAAAAAACGGAAAAAAACGTTTTAAAAGGCGAAAAACGCATGCGGAAAAATAAAAAAACAAAATCTGGAGGGAGCGCCCAGAGCGCGACACGTGGCAAATGAATGAGAGCGCGCCAAGTGGCGCTGATCGTTGCGAGGCTCCCGAAGGAGCGCTCGTTAATTAGTTGCTCCCGGAAAACTGGCTTTCGTCTATACCGTTTCATTAGGTGCATCTACACCCAAAATGAATATCCGATATTTTTTCTCTTTTTCTGGATCGATTGGAGGACATGTCATCTGTTTGGGCCTGTAGGCTGTAGTAACCCAGTTTAACGGACCAGCCCAACTGCTCAAATCTCTCTCTACCTCACGGCACGGCCTCACGTACCCCTTCAACCGCTCCCTGACGTACCGGTTTGAGGCTTCAACGGTTCGATCTCTGGCTTTCTGAACTCTGAAACAGAGAACAGCGCTGCAGCAGGCAGATGTGTAGGTGGGGGTCGATCCTCCGCCGCCGGCGACCCAGGGCGGCCGCCCCAGCTCGCCCTAATGGTGGGTCTGCCACTGCCTCTCACGAAAGAAAACAAAACAAAAAATACATTTTTTTGTTTCAGAGAGAGACGACCGTGCCTCTTACGAAAGCACAACCGTTCTTCTCGTGGTAGCAAAATCGTGCCTCTCGCGGAAGGAAAAAAACAGAAAACGTGTTTTTTTTATTTCCGAGAGGCACGGCCGTCTCAACCATGCGTCTTGCGGAACCAAAATCGCGTCTCTCGCAAAAGGAAAAAAAGATAGAAAACGTGTATTTTTCGTTTCTGAGAGGCACGGCTGTGACTTTCGTGAAAGCACAACCGTGCCTCTTGCAGAAGCAAAACCGAGCCTCTCGCGGAAGAAAAAAAAAACAGAAAACGCGTTTTTTTTCGTTTCCGAGAGGCACGGGGCGAAACCAAAAACCGTGCTTCTCACGAAAGCAAAACCATGACTCTCGTGAAAGAAAAAAAATGTTTTTTTGTGAATTTTTTTCGTCCAAAAGCTAAGGAAGACCGGTGGAAAACCGAAACGTCAAAAAAACCCAAAAAACCGTTTAAAAAGCCGAAAACGCGTACATAAAACCCGGAGGAAGCGCCCAGAGCGTGACACGTGACGGAGCGTGCCAAGTGGCGTTGATCATTGTGAGGCTCCCGAAGGAGCCCTCGTCAACTAGTTGCTCCCCAAGGAGGCAGTCGAATTCGAGCTCCTAACGTGGGCCTTGAAGACGGTGTCTTGCTGGGCTTTTGTGCATCTATGACCGGACTAAGGGCATCTCCCAAACCCCGCAACCGTCCGGACAGCACTTGAAGAACATGTTTTGTCATCTAGCGCGATTTTGTATTGGTCTCCTCGATGTTCCGGACGCACTTTTTCTCGCAGTCCGGAAATAAAGTGAGGGCTTTGCGGGCGTCCGAACTGCTACCATGTCCGCATCTAACCATACTGGCCCACCAAAATCCCCTCCTCCCTCGCCCGCGTACATTCCCTTCCGATGCCAGCTGCCCGTATTCATGCTGCCGTAGAGCGGCCGCTCAGCATTGGGGCCTGCCCAGAGCGGTGTGACCTCGCACTGACACCAGCATTGATATGGCATGTTGGTTGAGAGCGTCGCTGCGCTGCGTCCTTGGTGTTCACACCTCTTCAATACCGGGGATACGTTTACCGTACGGGGCAGGACGGATATCTACCACGTCCGTTCAATGCCCGGTCATCCGTATGCTACCGTTAAGCAGACTCGTCGGATGAGGAACCAACTCCAGCGCCACTCATTGACGCATCCGGATGCTTGGCTTCACCGGAATCCGCTATATAAAGGCGGTCACACCCGGGTAAACTCCACACCACAACACATTCTCTTGCCTTGCACCACATCCGCCATGACCACAAGCTCTAGAGCTATGTGGAAGAGCCTGTCGTCGGAGCAAAAGCACGATGTGGCCTCCCTTGCAGCCGTCTGGCTAACCCGCCACGTTAGGCGGATCGAGCAGGGAATGCCGGCTAGCTCGCCCAAGGTATCCGACGACGACCCTACTATGGAGATGGTCTCGGACGATGACGACGCGTTGGACCCCCGTGCATGTGCATGCCAGCTTGACCATGGAGCAGGCGCATGAGCACTACGACACCACCATGGCGAATGAGGAGCAGCATGCGTTGGCTCCTATGTCAGCGTTCTGGCAGGTGTAGGAGGACCGGAGATAAAATTTGCTCCTCCTCGAGCAGTACCGGCTAGCGAAGGGCCAAATCTACGACGAGCATAGGGTCAACGAGTGAACCACGACAAATCATCTATTTTTCTAATAAGAGCTACCCGCAAAGTGTCCGAGAAGTGGTAAAGAATTCTATGCTACTTCCTTCTCGTTCCTTCCTTGCATGCATGCGGGCGTATTAATGATCCCGGTTAACGAGAAAAAAAAGTTGGCTTGCAAAGCAGTCATTAAATTTTACCTTGGTACTTGTAATCCGAGTTTATGGCCTTGTATAAGGGAATGTAGGGAGTACTTTAAAGTACCTTAGTGGGGTATTTGGGACAAAATTAAATGGTGGTTGGAGAAATTATTGTTAATTGGCAATAAGGATGTATTGATTAAGCCTATAGCACAACCGATCCATGTTTATTCGACGACATGTTTTAGACTACCTCGAGGGCTTTGTGAACACATCAATTCTCTTATATGCGAGTTCTGATAGGGCAACAAGCAGGGAAATAGGAAAGCAAGTTGGGTGTCATGGGAGGTTATGATTAGGCAAAAGTACCTTAGAGGCTTGGGTTTCCAAGATCTGGAGCTTTTTAACCTATTTGTCCTAGCCATACAATCATGGAGAATTGTGTGGGTACATTTGTCTCTTAGTGCTAGAATCTTACAAGCATCACACTTCCTAGACACACAACTTTTGAATGAATGCTTGGATCTCATCCTTTATGGATATGGCAATCAATTCTCGATGGTAGAGTTATTATGGATCAGGGTGTTATTCATGTATTTGTGATGGCAAATTGACCAACATCTAGAACCCGAATTTGATCCCTGGGTGTAACTGGAGTAATACGTATTTATGGCTGTCATTTTATTTTTTGCATCATCGTGGCATCATCATCATGCTTTAAACTTAAAATGAGGTTGCTTAAACCCTCAAAACATTAAATCAAACAAAACCCTAATTTATTTTGGCCATTTTATCTATTAAGAATTAAATAAACCCCCTCTATTCTCTTTCTGGTGAATTTAATCTTGCTCTTGCTTCTTTATGTTATACTGGATATTTTGGGAATCAATGAGATTATGACGCACGTCTAGTATATTCGAGAGATACATGTAGTGACATTGTGGTGACTTTATGGATAATAGATTAGAATGGTAAAGATCATGAGGTGATTGTTTCGTATAATTTTTGAGGTTGTCTGAGGTGAAGGGTTGCCCTATGGATCAAGATTAGAAAGACAAACTTAGAGGTGTGCCTAGATATACCTACGTTATCTCTTCAAGTTTGATTTGATAAAAATAGGAACTTTGAAGTGATTCTTTATCGCACTATGTGAGATATATCATTTAATCCGATGATGGTGAAAGTATGAACCCTAGGACTTATTTCGAAGCATCGGAACACCATTTTACACACATTTACTTAGCGCTACCTTGCTATCCTTATTTATTCAGATTATAAAAAGACACTTTTACCATCCATATTACCCATTTATCATCATTTCTTCGACATACTAGTGCACCTATACAATTGACAATTTGATTAGGTGTGTTGAGAACACAAGAGATTTTTCTATCTGAGTTGTAGGGTTGTTTGAGAGGGATTTCTTTCAACCTACACCTCTAGCGGATTGATAAATCTTAGGTCATTCTGATGCGGAGCATCCCAAGGCCATCCCCATGGACCTACCTACATCTCCCATGACACCACTTGGACCAATGACAAGAGCCCGTGCCAGAGCCATCGAGAAGGAGGTTAACTCTCTCCTTGTTGAACTTCCCTTTGACCCACTTGAGACATGGCTACTACCTCAAACGGAGATGCTTTGTGTGCTTAGGTACCATCTAAGCAACCAAGGGGAAGGAATGGTGCAAGATGGACATCAAGATCATGGAGGCAATCTGCCCAGACCAGAAGGACCGGAACAACCGCCCAACTACCGCCCGGGCGAAACAACCCACCGACTACCGCCCAACAATCGATCCACCTTCTATGATTGAGTGGTGCAAGGCCGGTACTGCACCGGATGTACCGGTAACTACCAAAAGACCGGTACTACCGCCCCGACAACTGGTACAACCGTTGACCCCTTCGACGTTCACCTCCAGAAGCCAGCACCTGACCTCCCAGCGGTACTACCGCCCTCCATGTCCGGTACTTCTGCCCTGCATGATCTCCCAGCGGAACAACCGCCCCCATGACCGGTACTACCGGCCTGCCTGTGCGCAGTGAAAGAGTCAACGACCCGTTTAACCCCAACTTACCCCTTGGACTATAAGTACTCATCCTCTAGCTCCGAATAAAGGTTAGCATTGATTTAGCTCATTTGTGAGATAGAGCCTCGCTCATCCATCCGGATCTACTCCTTCGTGGGGACCGACACCTTTTTTGAGAAGATCCTTGTTGGATTCAAGACCTCCTTTTGGAGAAGACCATCTTCAAGACCTCCTCATGGAGAAGAACCGGTTACCCTATCTATCGTCCCTTGTTGGATTTGGATCTTGTACTCTCTTGTGTTTTGATGATCTAGCACATGTGTGACTTTGTTCGTGTTGGTTGAGTGTTCTCTCGTGTTTTTCCCTCGTTCCCCTCCTTGTGTCCTTCGTGTTCCTCGTAGGGATCCTCTCCAAACGTGAAAGATCGGCCTCCAGGGTTCTACCCTACATTATCTTGGTATCATGAGCCGCGTTGATCACGTTTTTGGAGCCCCAACCCCGTGTTTTCTAGCTTGATTTTGTTGTTTTCGTCCTAAATTCGAAAATCCCCACCAAAAATAGCCCCAAATGTTTTTGTGATTTGTTGGTGTGATGAAGTTTTGTTGGATTGGATCCATGTATTTCATGTGTAGCAGGTAGATCTAGCTTCCCCACAAGTTTCCCCGCCTTCCATCCTCTAAATCCATCCAATTTTGACCCCGAAATCATCCATTTCCGCCCAAAATCGCCTAGTTCCAGTTTTCCCGACCCCAGCGGTACTTCCGCCCGCCAAAACTGGTAGTTCCGCTGAGCTCTAGGACCGGTTCTACCGCCCTCCCAAGCGATACTACCGCCCTTCCCAGTTTCAGCTACGGCTGCTTGACAGTTTTCCCCATGACTTCCACATCCGGAGTCCGATTTTCGCGTTCTTTAGCTCGTTGAGAAGCTATTGACATCCCCCATCCACCCAGATAGGTTCCAACATCAATAGACACCATAAAATTTTCCGAACTTTGGCATCTTTGCCTAGGGCTTTCACCACATCATCTGCTATACCACCACCGCTTTCCGCTACCACCATTTGCTTTTGGTCTTTGAGAATTTGAGTTGTGGTTCCCGTGTCCTATTATGTTTCGGCTATATAGGTACGGTACAACATCAACATTACCACCGCTCATCTTCGCAAAGGACTCATCATCGCAAAGGATGGTAACCTCGACGACATCTTTGTCTACCCATTGCCATTGCGTTGATAACCATCATAGCCTTACTTTTGCGTTGCTTACCCATCGAGACTAGCCTTTGAGTATTGCCGGCAACATGACTTGTGCACATTAGTGATCATACTCCATAGCATACATACCACATCATAGTGGTGCATCTATTGGTATCATCTTTTGGTGTCACAAAGTTGTCATCGCATACACAATTGCTATCTTGGTTTCTGAAGTTTTGCATGAGAAAAGAGCTCAAAAGAGAAAGAGCCAAGCAAGCTTCTAAGCAAGAAGGAAAGATAAGCAAAGAGCTTATAAGCAAGAACCATAGCATCATACTAAATTAAGATTGTCATATCCGATCATCTTGGATCATACCATCAGAATACCATACATATAGCATACTTGGGATAGGAATCATTGCATTTTTGCCTAGTAGGTTGTGCACAAGTTCCGTATCCGCCTATTGTGCAATCGTGCTAGCGTCTCTCTAGTATTGTGCAACAAGAGCATTTTCATGGACTCCGCATTTTGGCTCATTTTTGGTTTGCACAATCCCACTTATCTTTTTGTGTGTGTGTTTCCGTGTACCCGTTATCTTGCTAGTGGTCTACTTGTTGCATTTGCAAATTTGTGAATCTTTTCCAACATTATTGAAGCTCACTTACAATTACATCAAATTTTGTGCCACCGTCCTAAACAAGCTCCATCATAAGCTTTTACTTGTGTAGGTGTGAGAACCGACAAGAATTGGTACCAATTGTGCTATTTCATTGTCCGCATTTGAGTGATCTTGACCCATCTTCAACATCGGTCAAGGTACATTTGGTATAAGTTCTTCTCTTTCTCCCACTCACATATTTGCTTGAAATGATGGATAGGCCAAGTACTTCTACCAACCCACTCTTCCTTGAGCAAGGCGACGACCCGAACAACTACGTCACCAAACTACACCTCTTCGGCACACAACGAGCCTTGCATGAAGATCAACTAGCAATGAGCAACCGCATCGACAACCTCACCACCGACTTGCGACTCTTCGAGCAATGTACACGATACTATTTCGACAACAAGCTCAACGCTCACAAGCAAGAGAATGATGCAAGAATGGATGAGATCCGTGCCTTGTTGGTGAACCGCCTCCTTCAACTTCTTCATACTCAAGATGGACCCGCTCAAGTCGAATTCCGATGACACCTTCTCCGGCTCAAGTACACCGACATCGAACACTCTTCGTCGTGCCGCGCGTCAAGACCGTCATGCTTCTTGCAATCCTCTACACGACATTCATTCGCAAGAGCATGTCGACGAGCAAGTACATCGTCCTCAACCAAACCAAGACCCTTTTGCACAAGCTCAAGAACGACAACGTCAACATTGCCAAGTGGAAGAATGAGCGCGTCAACATCAAGAAGAACAAGACGCCGAGGCTCAACGTCTTCAACAACAACAACGTGAAGCACAAGCTCTTGAGGCGCAATGTGCCCTTCAAGATTCAAGTTGCGCCATTGCCAAATGCAAGCGTGATAGGCACAATCAAGAGGAAGCACTTAGAGAAGAAATCCAAGAGCGGAACTACCAACCAAGAGTGCAACGTCAAGTTCCTCCTCCTCCTCCTCCTCAAGCTCGATAAGTTCCTCCTCAACCTCAAGTTCAGCAAGAGCAAGATGATCATGGACTTCCTCCACGCCAAGAGCAACACGAGGTTGATTATCCGCCATGTCAAGGGCGTCATCATCACCATCGACCACAACACAATGAAGAGCAGCGCTATGGCAAGCTAAAGTTCACCATGCCCAAGTTCAATGGAAGCAATGACCCCAAAGAGTACCTCCCATGGGCATTGAAGGTCGACAAAATCTTTCGTTTGCACAACTATGAGGAAGAGAAGAAGATCACTATGGCATCCCTTGAGTTCCAAGATTATGTGCTCATATGGTGGGAACAAGTCCTTGAGCGCCGAGAAACAAGAGGTGAACCACCAATCACCACTTGGGATCAAATGAAAGATGTCATGCGAGCACGTTTTGTGCCCACCTACTACAACCGCGATCTCTTCAAGAAGCTCCAATTCCTCAAGCAAGGAGCAAAGAGTGTTGAAGAATACTACAAGGAAATGGGGATAGCAATGATTCGAGCCAATGTCACGGAAGATGATGAGCAAACTATGGCACGTTTCTTGAATGGACTCAATCATCCAATCAAGAAGATTGCCGACTTCCAACCCTACTCCAACCTCATTGAGCTCGTGCATCAAGCTACCAAAGCGGAACATTAAGTGCAAGATGACTTCAAATATGCCAAGTACTCATCCAAGACCTACGGCTTCTCCAACAACCAAGCTTCAACGACTCCTCCAACTTCTACCTCAACCAAGCCATCTACAAGCAACGACGACAAGTCAAGTTACAAGAAAACTTCGACAACCGCAAGTCGTCTTCCTCCAACTACAAGCAACTTCAAGCCGCGTGCTCCATCATCTACTCCAACCGTTGAGACCGTCAAGACAAGCTCCTTCAGGTGTTTCACTTGCGGCGGCCGAGGCCACAAGTCCTTCCAATGCACCAACAAGCGCACCATGATCCTCAACGACGACGGAACCTATGACTCCATGAGTGAAGAGGAGATGGAGGCCCTTGAGCAGGTGGCCATGCACCGGCAGGTGAACGAGGATGAAGATGATCAAGTCTTTTGTGATGAGGATTCGAGCCCCGCTCTCGTTGTCTCCAAAGTCTTGACTCTTCAACATCAACAAGAAGAGGACCAAAGATGCCACATCTTGCACACAAAGGCCGGCATCAATGGAAGGCCCGTCAAGGTCATCATCGATGGAGGTAGTTGCCACAACTTGGCAAGTGAAGAACTATGCTCCAAACTCCAGTTGGTCAAGATGAAGCACCCACACCCATACAAGGTCCAATGGCTAAGCGATTCCGGCATTATACAAGTTGAGCATACGGTCCAAGTCTCCTTCAAAATTGGTGCATTGAGGACACTTTGGAGTGTGATGTCGTCCCGATGTCCGTTTGCCACCTCCTTCTTGGTCGGCCATGGCAATTTGACCGTGGCGTCATCCACAATGGGCATACCAATCACTATAGCTTCAAGATGAAAGGGAAGGAGTATGTGCCACGACCTATGTCTCCTAGTCAAGTGATAGCCGACAAGCAAGCCACCCATCATGGAGAGAAGAGTGAGAAAGTGATCCACCCAAAATAGAGTGAGAGCCACAAGCCAAAACCGAGTGCCTCCACGATGAGTGACAAGAAAAACTTCGTCCTATTAGCCACCAAAAGAGAGATGAGAGAAGTGTGTGAGAACCCATCGAGTGTTATGCACTTTGTCCTTGTGTGCAAGGACGAGGCACCAAAAACTAACACCTCTCACGATCTACCTTTAGTGTTCTCTTCTCTTTTGCAGGAATTCCAAGATGTTTTCCCTGATGAGCTACCTCCGAGACTACCGCCACTACGAGGCATTGAGCACTGAATCGACCTCATCCCCGGAGCACCTCTACCAAACAAAGCTCCATACCGCGTCAACCCCGAAGAAACTAAGGAGATCCAACGGCAAGTACAACAACTCATCGACAACGAACATGTACGTGAAAGCTTAAGCCCTTGTGCCGTTTCGGTTATACTTGTGCCCAAGCAAGACGGTAGTTTTCGTATGTGCTCGGATTGTAGACCTATCAATGCTATTACCGTTCGTTATAGGCATCCCATTCCTCGCCTAGATGATATGCTTGATGAACTTAGCGGTGCCACCATTTTCTCAAAAATTGATCTTAAATGTGGGTATTATCAAATCCGCATACAAGAAGGCGATGAATGGAAACCGCTTTCAAAACCAAATTTGGCTTGTACGAGTGGTTGGTTATGCCTATGGGGTTATCGGAAGCTCCCGGTACTTTCATGCGTCTTATGCATTTTGTGCTTCGTCCTTACATTGGAGTGTTTGTTGTGGTTTACTTCGATGGCATTCTTGGTTTTAGCAAATCCATGAAAGAGCATCTAAATCATGTTAGGGCTGTTTTGCAAACTCTTCGCAAGGAACGTCTTTATGCCAACATGAAAAAGTGCACATTTGGTGTTGACAAGCTTGTTTTCTTGGGTTTCGTTGTTTCTTCCAAGGGTGTCCATGTTGATGAATCTAAAATTGAGGCAATTAAAACTTGGCCCCAACCAACCAATTTGCAACAAATGCATAGCTTTCTTGGCCTTGCGGGTTTTTATCGTCGCTTTGTGAAAGACTTTAGCACCATCGCCGCACCTTTGCATGCTTTGAGTAAGAAAAATGCTCCTTTTGTTCAGGGACCTTTGCAATCTACGGCTTTTGATGAGCTCAAATCTTTGCTTACTCATGCTCCGATTCTCGCTTTGCCCAACTTTGACAAAACTTTTGAGGTTCATTGCGACGCAAGTGGTACCGGAATTGGTGGAGTTTTGATGCAAGAAAAACGGGCCATTGCATATTTTAGTGAAAAACTCTCCAGTGCTCAACTTAACTATCCCATCTATGACAAAGAATTGTATGCTTTAGTGCGTGTGCTACATGTTTGGGAACATTATCTTAGACCTCATGAGTTTGTCATACATACCGATCATGAAATGCTCAAGTACTTGAAAGGTCAAACTAAGTTGAACAAGCGTCCTGCCAAATGGAGTGAATTTATTGAATCTTTTCCCTATGTGATCAAGTACATTAAGGGTAAGGAAAATGTTGTTGCGGATGCCCTTTCCCGCATATGCACGCTTGTCACAAAACTTGAGTTGAATGTTGTTGGCTTTGCGCACATAAAAGGCTTGTATGCGAATGATCCTACCTTTGCTACTCTTTATGCTAAGTGTTTGACGCATACATCTTGGGAACGATATTAGCTCAAGGATGATTATCTTATGAGAGCTAACAAACTTTGCATTCCCAAGTCTTCTCTTCGTTTGCTCCTTTTGCAAGAGGCTCATGGAAGCGGACTCATGGGACACTTTGGACGCGACAAGACATTCGCCACGCTCTCCAAGAACTACTCTTGGCCCAAGATGTTCCGCGACGTCTCACGCTTCACCAACCGATGCTCTACATGTCGCAAAGCTAAGTATAAAGCTCAGTCCCATGGTATTTACATGCCTCTTCCTATTCCTTATCAACCTTGGGAAGACATTAGCATGGATTTTGTACTTGGTTTGCCTAGAACTCAAAATGGAAATGATTCCGTGTTTGTTGTTGTGGACCGATTTTCTAAGATGGCACATTTCATTCCATGCAATAAGATAGACGATGATTCACATGTTGCTAATCTCTTTTGTAGGGAAATACTGCGACTTCGTGGAGTACCAAAGACAATCGTCTCGGACTGCGACGTCAAGTTCTTGAGTTACTTTTAGAAGACGCTATGCGCCAAGCTCGGAATCTAGCTCTTGTTCCCTTCGGCATACCATCCTCAAACCGATGGCCAAACGGAGGTGACGAACCGTACACTCTCCACTCTACTTCGTGTGTTGATAAAGAGGAACATCAAGGAGTGGAGGAGTGTCTACCCATCGCCAAGTATGCCTACAACCATGCAAGACATTCAACTACCGGCAAGTCCCCTTTCGAGGTCGTCAACGGCTTCAACTCGTTGTCCCCATTGGACATTCTTCCTCTACCACTACAAGCGCGCACCAACATGGACGTGAGCGCCCGAGTGAACTACCTCAAGAAGATGCATGAAGATACAAGGCACACCATCGAACGCCCAGTACAACGGCTCGCGACCAAGGTCAACGTCAACAAGCAACCCATGATATTCAACATTGGAGATCTTGTGTGGCTACACCTTCGCAAGGACCGCTTCCCCAACAAACGCAAGTCCAAACTTCTACCACGAGCCGATGGACCCTTCAAGGTGCTTGCACGCTACAACAACAACACATACAAGATCGACATCCCACGTGACAAGTACAACGTGAGCGACGTCTTCAACGTCAAGGATCTCTCGCCCTACCATGGTGATCAAGATCTCAATCCGGGGTCGGATCTTTCACAACGGGGGGGGGGGGGGGGGGGGATGATGCGGAGCATCCCAAGGCCATCCCCATGGACCTACCTACATCTCCCACGACACCACTTGGACCAATGACAAGAGCCCGTGCCAGAGCCATCGAGAAGGAGGTTAACTCTCTCCTTGTTGAACTTCCCTTTGACCCACTTGAGACATGGCTACTACCTCAAACGGAGATGCTTTGTGTGCTTAGGTACCATGTAAGCAACCAAGGGGAAGGAATGGTGCAAGATGGACATCAAGAGCATGGAGGCAATCTGCCCAGACCAGAAGGACCGGAACAACTGCCCAACTACCACCCGGGCGGAACAACTTGCCGACTACCACCCAACAACCGGTCCACCTTCTGTGATTGAGCGGTGCAAGGCCGGTACTGCACCGGATGTACCGGTAACTACCAAAAGACCGGTACTATCGCCCCGACAACAGGTACAACCGCTGGCCCCTTCGACGTTCACCTCCAGAACCCAGCGCCTAACTTCTCAGCGGTACTACTGCCCTCCATGTCCGGTACTTCCGCCCTGCATGAGCTCCCAGCAGAACAACCGCCCCCATGACCGGTACTATCGGCCTGCCTGTGCGCAGTGAAAGGGTCAACGACCCGTGTAACCCCAACTTACCCCTTGGACTATAAGTACTCGTCCTCTAGCTCCAAATTAAGGTTAGCGTTGATTTAGCTGAGTTGTGAGACAGAGCCTCGCTCATCCATCTGGATCTACTCCTTAGTGAGGGACCGACACCTCTAAGGAGAAGATCCTTGTTGGATTCAAGACCTCCTTTTGGAGAAGATCATCTTCAGGACCTCCTCATGGAGAAGAACTGGTTACCCTATGTATCGTTCCTTGTTGGATTTGGATCTTGTACTCTCTTGTGTTTCGATGATCTAGCACATGTGTGACTTTGTTCGTGTTGGTTGAGTGTTCTCTCATGTTTTTCCCTCGTTCCCATCCTCATGTTCTTCGTGTTCCTTGTAGGGATCCTCTCCAAACGTGAAAGATCAGCCTCTAGGATTCTACCCTACATCACATCCAGTTAAGAAAAAAATGATATTGTCCAAGAATTCTCTGAGGTTAGAGGGCCAACATAGTTTGCAAGAATAGAAATGCATAGTAAACATCAAACTCGTGCGCTTAGAAAATGATAGTTGCGCATTTCTTAAAAAAGTGTAAGTACCTTCTTTTATAGAAAAGGATAACTAGGTATAATCACACTAGAAAATGCATATATATAAATGAGTTGCACTTTTATAAATAAAAAGTGCAAGCAGTTGTGATAGATTAAAAAGTGCAATTGAGGTATATACATAGCCTAGAAAATACATGCGTAGCAACACGACACGCCTTCTTAAAATGGTAGTTGCACATTTCTACAAAGGTGCAACTGAGATATAATCATAATAGAACATGTATTTAAAAAGTGCAAGTGACGTATAATCACACCATGAAACACATACATAGAAATATCAACATACTTTACAGAAATAGTGTTGATGTACACTTGTGAGGAAGTGCAAGTATTATATGAAAAAGAAGTCCACGATGGCACCAATAGTCGATGAACAAAATAGAACTAATATGACATAAAAAGACAGCTGACACTGAAGTACACGACCTTACTATTGGGGAACGTTGCAGGGAAAACAAAAAAAATTCTATGCACACGCTAGATCTATCCATAGAGATGCAAAGCTACGAGAGGGGGAGAACATCTTCATACCCTTGAAGATCGCTAAGCGAAAGCGTTTATCAACGCGGTTGATGTAGTCGTACACCTTCATGATCCATCTCGATCAAGTACCGAATGTACAACACCTCCATGTTCAGCTCGATGACGTCCTCGCCTTCTTGATCCAGCAAGAGCAGCAGAGTAGTAGATGAGTTCCGGCAGCACGAGAGCGTGGTGATGGTGGCAGTGAAGAACAATCTCCGCAGGGCTTTGCCAAGCACAACAGAAACTATGATGGACGATAAACTAGAGGGGACGGGGTTGCCGGCACATGGCTTGGTGAATCTTGATTTGTTCCGGGTGCTAGCCCTGCACCTCTATTTATATATTGAGCCCTGGGGTCTTTTCTTGGAGAAAGAGCCTCCTCAAAGTCGGTTTAGCATGCAAGGCAAGAGTCCTTCTCGAACTCTAGGACCAGACGCAATGGTCGCCATGGGCCTCGGCGTCTGGTCCCTGGCCTCCGCAAAACTTCCTTTTGCACCTACCTAAAACCCCGTGGGCCTTACCCCTTGGCCCAACCATATCATCCTATATATCAATATTTACCTACGGACCATTCCAGAGTTCCTCGTCATATACTTGATCTCATCCGGGACTCCGAACAACATTCGGTCACCAACATACGTAACTCATATAATACTATATCGTCAACGAACGTTAAGCATGCGGACCCTACGGGTTCGAGAATGATGTAGACATGACCGAGACGGTTCTCCAGTCAATAACCAATAGCGGGACCTAGATGCCCATATTGGTTCCTACATATTCTACGAAGATCTTTATCGGACGAACCATTATGACAACATACATAGTTCAATTTGTCCGTCGGTATGTTACTTTCCCGAGATTCGATCATCGGTATCTCCATACCTAGTTCAATCTCGTTACTAGCAAGTCTCTTTACTCGTTCCGTAATACATCAGCCCGTAACTAACTCCTTAGTCACTTTGCTTGCAAGCTTCTTGTGATGTTGTATTACCGAGAGGGCCCAGAGATACCTCTTCGTCATACGGAGTGACAAATCCCAGTCTCGATCCATGCCGACTCAACAGACACCTTCGGAGATACCTATAGAGCTCCTTTATGATCACCCAGTTATGTTGTGACGTTTGATGGTACACAAGGCATTACTCCGGAGTCCGGGAGTTGCATGATCTCATGTTTGAAGAAACTTGTATTTGACATTAAGATAGCAGTAGCAATAAACTGAATGATCATATGTTATGCCAACGATTGGGTCTTGTACATCACATCATTCTACTAATGATGTGATCCCCTTATCAAATGACAACTCATGTCTATGGTTGAAAACCTTAACCATCTTTGATCAACGAGCTAGTCTAGTAGAGGCTTACTAGGGACACGGTATTTGTTTATGTATCCACACATGTATTTAAGTTTCCGGTCAATACCATTCTAGGATGAATAATAAACCTTTATCATGATGAAGGAAATATAATAATAACAATTTTATTATTGCCTCTAGGGCATATTTCCATCAGTCTCCCACTTGCACTAGAGTCAATAATCTAGTTCACATCGCCATGTGATTAACACCCAGAGAGTTCACTAGAGTCAGTAATCTAGTTCACATCGTCATGTGATTAACACCCAAAGAGTTCTAAGGTGTGATTATGTTCTACTTGTGAGAGAGGTTTTTAGTCAACGGGTCTGCAACATTCAGATCCGTGTGTACTTTGCAAATATCTATGTCTACAATGCTCTACATAGAGCTACTTTAGCTAATTGCTCGCACGTTCAATACGTATCTAGATTGAGACTCAGAGTCATCTGGATCAATGTGAAAACTTGCATCGACTTAACCCTTTATGACGAACTATTTATCACCTCCATAACCGAGAAACATTTCCTTAGTCCTCTTTAGGTACCTAAGGATAATTTCGACCGCTGTCCAGTGATCCACTCCTGGATCACTATTGTACCTCCCTACCAAACTTATGGCAAGGTACACATCAGGTCCTGTACACAGCATGGCATACTTTATAGAACCTATGGCTGAGGCATAAGGAATGACTTTCATTTTCTCTCTATCTTCTGCTGTGGTCGAGCTTTGAGTCTTACTCAACTTTACACCTTACAATACAGGCAAGAACTCCTCTTTGACTGATCCATTTTGAACTCTTTCAAAATCTTGTCAAGGTATGTACTCATTGAAAGTCTTATCAAGCGTCTTGATCTATCTCTATAGATCTTGATGCCCAATATGTAAGCAGCTTCACCAAGGTCTTTCATTAAAAAATTCTTTTTCAAATATCCTTTTATGCTATCCAGAAATTCTATATCATTTTCAATCAGCAATATGTCATCCACATATAATATCAGAAATGCTACAAACCTCCCACTCACTTTCTTGTAAATACAGGCTTCATCGTAAGTCTGTATAAAACCATATGCTTTGATCACCTCGTCAGAGCGTAAATTCCAACTCCGAGATGCTTGCACCAGTCCATAGATGTCGCTAGAGCTGATACATCTCGAACATATCTATAAATTTTGATTGTTCCATGTTGTTATATTATCATTCTTGGATGTTTTATAATCATTTTATATCATTTTTTGGTACTAATCTATTGACATAGTGCCAAGTGCTAGTTGTTGTTTTTTGCTTGTTTTTACATTGCGGGAAATCAATATCAAACGGAGTCCAAGCACCGCGAAACTTTTTGTGGATTTTTTATGAACCAAAAGACCACCAATGGGCAAGAGCAGCACCTGGGGGGGTGCCCTGAGGGGGGCACAACCCACCAGGGCGCGCCTGGGGGCCCAGGTGCGCCCAAGTGGGTTGTGCCCACCTCGGTGGCCTCCTGCACCCCTTCTTTACCTTATACATTCACAAATATTCCAAAACCCTCGGGGTTAACCTAGATCATAAGTTCCGCCTCCGCAAGGCTCTGTAGCCACCGAAAACCAATCTAGACCCGTTCTGGCACCCTGCCGGAGGGGGGAATCATCTCCGGTGGCCATCTTCATCATCCCGGCGACCACCATGATGAGGAGGGAGTAGTCCACCCTCGGGGCTGAGGGTTTGTACCAGTAGCTATGTGTTTAATCTCTCTCTCTCTCTCTCGTGTTCTTGAGATGTCACGATCTTGATGTATCATGGGCTTTGTTAATATAGTCAGATCATATGGTGTTTTCCCCTCTCTAACTTGTTGTGATGAATTGAGTTTTTCCCTTGGAGATTTCGTTGTTATTGGATTGAATACTTTTATGGATTTGAGAACACTTGATATATGTCTTGCAATTGAATACTCGTGGTGACTATGGGGTATCATATTGATAAACTTGATATATGTTTTGGCACTCAACTCGCGGATTCCCGATGTGACATTGGGGTGATCTATGCATAGGGGTTGATGTACGTTCTTG
The DNA here is from genome assembly GCA_963921465.1 of Triticum timopheevii. Classification (NCBI taxonomy): domain Eukaryota; kingdom Viridiplantae; phylum Streptophyta; class Magnoliopsida; order Poales; family Poaceae; genus Triticum; species Triticum timopheevii. The sequence goes on from OY997270.1 coordinate 243,248,278, forward strand.
TCTTTGTTTCTCCGGTAGAAATCTTGGGGCACTCTTTGAAGTTCCTTGTGTTGGATTGAGTATTATGAATATGAATTTGCTTTGGTGTTATTTTAGTACGAACTCTAAGATAGATCGAACGGAAAGAATAGTGTTGTGTTATTTTAGTACGAACTCTTGAATAGATCGAACGGAAAGAATAGCTTTGAGGTGGTTTCGTACCCTACAAACAATTTATTGTTATGTTCTCCGCTAGATAGGAACTTAGGAGTGATTCTTCATCGCACTTTGAGGGATGGTTATATGATCCAATTATATTAGCATTGTTGAGATATTGCACTAGCGAAAGCACGGACCCTAGGCCTCATTTTCAAGCATTGCAATACAATTTTTGTGCCCATTTACTATTTTCTACCTTGTTGTTTTTATTTATTCAGATTATAAAAATATATTTCTACCATCCATATTACACTTTTATCACCATCTCTTCGCCGGACTAGTGCACCTATACAATTTGCCATTGTATTAGGTGTGTTGGGGACACAGGAGATTTCTTGTATTTGGTTGCGGGGTCGTTTGCGAGAGACTATCTTCATCCTGCGCCTCCCACGGATTGATAAACCTTAGGTCATCCACTTGAGGGAAAATTGCTATTGTCCTACAAAACTCTGCGCTTGGAGGCCCAACACGTGTCTACAAGAATAAAGTTGCGTAGTAGACATCAGGAGCTTGCACACTTTGTTAGCACCCTTAGGATCGACAAAACCTTCTGGCTGCATCATATACAACTCTTCTTTAAGAAACCCGTTAAGGAATGCAGATTTCACATCCATTTGCCAGATTTCAAAATCATAAAATGTGGCAATTGCTAACATGATTCAGACAGACTTAAGCATCTCTAGGGGTGAGAAAGTCTCATCGTAGTCAACCCCTTGAACTTGTCGAAAACCTTTTTGCAACAAGTCGAGTTTTGTAGACAGTGATATTACCATCAATGTCTGTCTTCCTCTTAAAGATCCATTTATTCTCAATGGCTTGCAAATCGTCGGGCAAGTCCACCAAAGTCCATACTTTGTTCTCATACATGGATCCTATCTCAAATTTTATGGCCTCAAGCCATTTGTCGAAATTTGGGCTTGTCATAGCTTCTTCATAGTTCGTAGGTTGGCCGTTGTCCAACAACATGACTTCCAGGATAGGATTACCGTACCACTCTGGTGCAGAACTTGTTCTGGTCGACCTACGAGGTCCAGTAGGAACTTGATCTGAAGTTTCATGATCATCACTATTTGCTTCTTCTCTGGTTGGTGTAGGCATCACGGGAATGGTTTTCTTTGATGCACTACTTTCTATTTTGAGAGAAGGTACAACTACCTCATCAAGTTCTACTTTCCTCCAACTCACTTCTTTCGAGAGAAACTCCTTCTCTAGAAAGGACCCATTCTTAGCAACAAAGATTTTGCCTTCGGGTCTGTGGTAGAAGGTATACCCAATAGTTTGTTTCGGGTATCCTATGAAGACGCACTTCTCCGCTTTGGGTTCGAGCTTATCAGGCTGAAGCCTTTTGACATAAGCGTCGCATCCCAAAATTTATGAAACGACAGCTTAGGTTTCTTGCCAAACCATAGTTCATATGGTATCGTTTCAACGGATTTAAATGGTGCCCTGCTTAACATGAATGCGATTGTCTCTAATGCATAACCCCCAAACAGTGGCAAATCGGTAAGAGACATCGTAAAACGCACCATATCGAATAAAGTACGGTTACAACGCTCGTACACACCATTACGCCGTGGTGTTTCAGGTGGCATAAGTTGTAGAACATTCCACGTTGCCTTAAATGAAGGCCAAACTCGTAACTCAAATATTCGCCTTCGCGATTAGATCATAGAAACTTTATTTTCTTGTTACGATGATTCTCCACTCCACTCTGAAATTTGAACTTTTCAAAAGTTTCAGACTTGTGTTTCATCAAGTATATATACCCATAACTACTCAAATCATCTGTGAAGGTTATAAAATAACGATACCCACCGTGTGCTTCAACTCTCATCGAACCGCATACATCGGTATGTATTATTTCCAATAAGTCATTAGCTCACTGCATTGTTCCGGAGAACGGAGTTTTAGTCATCTTGTCCATGAGGCATGGTTTGTGAGTATCAAATGATTCATAAAGTGATTCCAAAAGTTCATCTGCATGGAGTTTCTTCATGCGCTTTACACCAATATGACCTAAATGGCAGTGCCACAAGTATGCTGCACTATCATTATCAACTTTGCATCTTTTGGCATCAATATTATGAATATGTGTATCACTACTATCAATATTCAACAAGAATAGACCATTCACTAAGGTTACATGACAATAAAACATGTTACTCATATAAATAGAACAACTATTATTCTCTGACTTTAATGAATAACCGTCTCGCAATAAACAAGATCCAGATATAATGTTCATGCTCAACGATGGCACCAAATAACAATTATTGAGGTCTAAAACTAACCCTGAAGGTAGATGTAGAGGTAGCATGGCGGCGACGATCACGTCAACCTTGGAACCATTCCCGACGTGCATCGTCACCTCGACCTTAGCCAGTCTTCATTTATTCCGCAGCTCCTGTTTTGAGTTGCAGATATGAGCAACCGAACCAGTATCAAATACCCAGGCACTACTACAAGCACTAGTAAGGAACACATCAATAACATGTATATCAAATATACCTTTGTTCACATTGCCATCCTTCTTATTTTCCAGGTATTTGGGACAGTTCCACTTCGAGTATGGGAAATTGGCAATGGCTCCTAGGTGCATATGCACCCAGGAGAAGCAATCGGTCTCAGGCTTGGGTCCAGCTTTGGGATTCTTCACGGGAACAGCAACTTGCTTGTTGTTCCTCTTGAAGTTCCCTTTCTTTTGCTTGCCCTTTTTCTTAAAACTGGTGGTCTTGTTAACCATCAACACTTGATGCTCTTTCTTGATTTCTACCTCCGCCGATTTCAGCATCGCAAATAGCTTGGGAATCATTTTTGTCGTCCATTGCATATTATAGTTCATCACGAAGCTCTAGTAGCTTGGCGATAGTGTCTGGAGAACTCTATCAATCACTATCTTATCTAGAAGATTAACTCCCACTTGATTCAAGCGATTGTAGTACCCGTACAATCAGAGCACATGCTCACTGGCTGACCTATTCTCCTCCATCTTGTAGGCAAAGCTTGTCAGAGGTCTCATACCTCTTAACACGGGCATGAGCACCAATTTCAGCTCTTGGAACATCTCATATGTTCGGCATTCAAAACGTATTTGGAGCCCCGATTCTAAGCCGTAAACCATGGAGCACTAAACTACCAAGTAGTCATGAGATCAAGCTTGCCAAATGTTAATAACGTCTGTAGCAGCTCCTGCAGCAGGTCTGACACCTAGCGGTGCATCAAGGACATAATTCTTGTGTGCAGCAATGAGGATAATCCTTAGATCACGTAGCCAGTCCTCTTTATTGCTACCATCATCTTTCAACTTAGTTTTCTCTAGGAACATATCAAAAACAACAAAACAGTAGCACGGGCCATTTACGTACAACATAGATTTGCAAATACTATTAGGACTAAGTTCATGATAGATTAAGTTCAATTAATCAAATTACTAATGAACTCCCACTTAAATTAGCATCCCTCAAGCTATCTAAGTGATACATGATCCAAATCAACTAACCCATGTCCGATCATCACGTGAGATGGGGTAGTCATCAATGGTGAATATCTCCATGTTGATGACGGGCCATTTACGTACAATATAGATTTGCAAATACTATCAGGACTAAGTTCATGATAAATTAAGTTTAATTAATCAAATTACTAATGAACTCCCACTTAAACTAGCATCCCTCAAGTTATCTAAGTGATAGATGATCCAAATCAACTAACCCATGTCCGATCATCACGTGAGATGGGGTAGTCACCAATGGTGAACATTTCCATGTTGATCATATCTACTATATGACTCATGTTCGACCTTTAGGTCTCCAGTGTTCCGAGACCATGTCTGCACATGTTAGGCTCATCAGGTTTAACCCAAGTATTCTGCGTGTGTAATCTAGCTTACACCCGTTGTATGTGAACGTAGAGTCTATTGCACCCGATCATCACGAGGTGCTTCGAAATGAAGAACTTTAGCAATAGTGCATACTCGGGGAGAACACTTTTATCTTGAAACTAAGTGAAGGGATCATCTTATAATGCTACCATCGTTCTAAGGAAAATAAGATGCATAAAGGATAAACATGACATGCAATCAAAATATGTGACATGATATGGTCATCATCATCTTGGGCTTTTGATCTCCATCTTCAAAGCAACGTCATGATCTCCATCGTCACCGGTGCGACACCTTGATCTCCATCGTTGCATCGGGGTCATCTCGCCAACTATTGCTTCTACAATTATTGCTAACCATAGCGATAAAGTAAAGCAATTACATGGCGCTTAATGATTGACATGCAGGTCATACAATAATTAAATACAACCCTAAGGCTCCTGCCGGTTGTCGTACTCATCGACATGCAAGTCGTGAACTTACTACAAAATATGATCATCTCATACATCAACATATATCAAATCATGTCTTGACCATATCACATCACAACATACACTGCAAAAACAAGTTAGACGTCTTCTACTTTGTTGTTGCTAGTTTTACATGGCTGCTATGGGTAACTAGCAAGAACCGTTCTTACCTACGCAAAACCACAATGGTGATTATCAAGTTTGTTGTTTTAACCTTCAGCAAGGATCGGCCGTAGTCAATTTCGATTCAACTAAATTGAGAGAAACAGACACCCGCCAGCCACCTTATGCAAAACAAGTTGCATCAGTCGGTGGAACCAGTCTCATGTACGTGGGCATGTAAGGTTGGTCCAGGCCGCTTCATCCCACTATACCGTCGAATCAAAATAAGACTTTGGTGGTAAGTAGTATGAACATCACCGCCCACAACTCCTTTGTGTTCTAATCGTGCATATCATTTGCGCATAGAGCTGGCTCATGATGGCACTGTTGGGAACGTTGCATGGAAAACAAAATATTCTATACACACACAAGATCTATCCATGGAGATGCATAGCTACGAGAGGGGCAGAACATCTTCATACCCTTGAATATCACTAAGAGGAAGCGTTTATCAACGCGGTTGATATAGTCGTACACCTTCACGATCTGTGCCGATCAAGTACCGAACGTACGGCACCTCCATGTTCAACACACGTTCAGCTCGATGACGTCCTCGCCTTCTTGATCCAGCAAGAGCGGCCAAGTAGTAGATGAGTTCCGGCAGCACGGAGGCATGGTGACGGTGGTGGTGAAGAACAATCTCCATAGGCCTTTGCCAAGCACAACGGAAACTATGACGGAGGATAAATTAGAGGGGCGCGGTTGCCGGCACACGCAAGGTGAATCTTGATGTGTTCCCGGTGCTAGCCCTGCCCCTCTATTTATATGTTGAGCCCTGGGGCCATTTCTTGGAGAAAGAGTGAAGGAAATATGCCATAGAGGCAATAATAAAGTTGGTATTTATATTTCCTTATATCATGATAAATGTTTATTATTCATGCTAGAATTGTATTAACCAGAAACTTAGTACATGTGTGAATACATAGACAAAACAGAGTGTCCCCAGTATGCCTCTACTTGACTAGCTCGTTAATCAAAGATGGTTAAGTTTCCTGACCATATACATGTGTTGTCATTTGATGAACGGGATCACATCATTAGGAGAATGATGTGATGGACAAGACCCATCCGTTAGCTTAGCATGTTGATCGTTCAGTTTTATTGCTATTGCTTTCTTCATGACTTATACATATTCCTTTGACTATGAGATTATGCAAGTCCCGAATAGCGGAGGAACACCTTGTGTGCTATCAAACATCACAACGTAACTAGGTGATTATAAAGATGCTCTACAGGTGTCTCTGAAGGTGTTTGTTGGGTTGGCATAGATCGAGATTAGGATTTGTCACTCCGAGTATCGGAGAGGTATCTTTGGGCCCTCTCAGTAATGCACATCACTATAAGCCTTGCAAGCAATGTGACTAATGAGTTAGTTGCGGGATGAAACATTATGGAATGAGTAAAGAGACTTGTCGATAACGAGGTTGAACTAGGTATGAGGATACCGATGATCGAATCTCAGGCAAGTAACATACCAATGACAAAGGGACTGACGTATTTTGTTATGTGGTTTGACCGATAAAGATCTTCGTAGAATATGTAGGAGCCAATATGAGCATCCAGGTTCTGCTATTGGTTATTGACCGGAGATGTGTCTCGGTCATGTCTACATAGTTCTTGAACCCGTAGGGTCTGCATGCTTAACGTTCAATGATGATTTGTATTATGAGTTATGTGATTTGATGACCAATGTCTGTTAGGAGTCCCGGATGAGATCACGTACATGACGAGGAGTCTCGAAATGGTAGAGAGGTAAAGATTAATATATTGGAAGGTTGCATTTGGACATCGGAATGGTTCCAAGTGGTTCGGGCATTTTTCGAAGAACTGGGAGGTTACCGGAACCCCCCCGGGAGAAGTAATGGGCCTACTGGGCCTTATTGGAGGAGAGGAGAAGGCCACGTGAGTGGGGCGCCCCCTTGCCCAAACCGAATTGCACTAGGGGAAGGGGCCGCCCCCCCCCCCTATTTCCTCCTCCCTCTCTCTCCCTTTCCCTTTTCCCTCTCTGGTGGAAGGAAGGAGGGGGGGCTGAATCCTACTTGGACTAGGAGTCCAAGTAGGACTCCCCCCTTATGGCGCGCCCCTTAGGCAGGCCACCTCCTCCTCCCCCCCTTTATATACGGAGGCGGGGGGGGCACCCAAAGCAACAATAGACATCATTTAGCCATGTGCGGTGCCCCCCTCCACAGTTTACCACCTCGGTCATATCACCGTAGTGCTTAGGCGAAGCCCTGCACAGGTAACTTCATCATCACCGTTGCCACGCCATCGTGCTGACGGAACTCTCCCTCATCCTCAACTGGATCAAGACCTCGAGGGACGTCATCGTGTTGAACGTGTGCTGAACACGGAGGTGCTGTATGTTTGGTATTTGGATCGGTTGGATCATGGAGACGTTCGACTACATCAACCGTGTTACTTAACGCTTCCGCTTTCTGTCTACGAGGGTACGTAGACACACTCTCCCGTCTCGTTGCTATGCATCTCCTAGATAGATCTTGCGTGATCGTAGGAAATTTTTTGAAATACTTCATTCCCCAACAGTGGCATCAGAGCCAGGTCTATGCGTAGATGTTATATGCACAAGTAGAACACAAAGAGTTGTGGGTGATAATAGTCATACTGCTTACCACCAACGTCTTACTTTGATTCAGCGGTATTGTTGGATGAAGCGGCCTGGACAGACATTACATGACCGCGTTGATGAGACTGGTTCTACCGACGTGCTTCGCACACAGGTGGCTGGCGGGTGTCTGTTTCTCCAACTTTAGTTGAATCGAATTTGACTACGGTCGGTCCTTGTTGAAGGTTAAAACAGCACACTTGACAAAAAATTGTTGTGGTTTTGATGCATAGGTAATAATGGTTCTTGCTAGAAGCCCATAGCAGCCACGTAAAACTTGCAACAACAAAGTAGAGGACGTCTAACTTGTTTTTGCAGGGCATGTTGTGATGTGATATGGTCAAGACGTGATGAGATATAAATTGTTGTATGAGATGATCATGTTTTGTAGAAGTTATCGGCAACTGGCAGGAGCCTTATGATTGTCACTTTATTGTATGAAATACAATCACCATGTAATTGCTTTACTTTATCACTAATCGATAGCGATAGTCGTAGAAGCAATAGTTGGCGAGACGACAACAATGCTACAATGGAGATCAAGGTGTCAAGCCAGTGACGGTGGAGATCATGACAGTGCTTTGGAGATGGAGATCAAAGGCACAACATGATGATGGCCATATCATGTCTCATATTTTGATTGCATGTGATGTTTATCCTTTATGCATCTTATTATGCTTAGTACGGCGGTAGCATTATAAGATGATCCCTCACTTAAATTTCAAGGTATAAGTGTTCTCCCTGAGTATGCACCGTTGCTACAACTCGTCGTGCCGAGAAACCACGTGATGATTGGGTGTGATAAGCTCTACATTCACATACAATGGGTGCAAGCCAGTTTTGCACGTGCAGAATACTCGGGTTAAACTTGACGAGCCTAGCATATGTAGATATGGCCTCGAAACACTGAGACCGAAAGGTCGAACGTGAATCATATAGTAGATATGATCCACATAGTGATGTTCACCATTGAAAACTACTCCATCTCACGTGATGATCGGACAAGGTTTAGTTGATTTGGATCACGTGATCATTTAAATGACTAGAGGGATGTCTATTTAAGTGGGAGTTCTTAAGTAATATGATTAATTGAACTTAAATTTATCATGAACTTAGTCCTGATAGTTTTTGCACATCTATGTTGTAGATCAATAGCTCGCATTTAGCTCCCTATTTTATTTTTGATATGTTCCTAGAGAAAACTAAGTTGAAAGATGATAGTAGCAATGATGCGGACTAGGTCCGTGATCTGAGGATTATCCTCATTGCTGCACAGAAGAATTATGTCCTTGATGCACCGCTAGGTGACAGAACTATTGCAGGAGCAGATGTAGACATTATGAACGTTTGACAAGCTCGGTATGATAACTACTTGATAGTTTAGTGCACCATGCTTTATGGTTTAGAAGCAGGACTTCAAAAATGTTTTGAACGACATGGAGCATATGAGATGTTCCAAGAGTTGAAATTGGTATTTCAGACTCATGCCCGTGTAAAGAGGTATGAGACCTCTGACAAATACTTTGCCTACAAGATGGAGGAGAATAGCTCAACCAGTGAGCATGTGCTCAGAATGTCTGAGTACTACAATCGCTTGAATCAAGTGGGAGTTAATCTTCCAGATAAGATAGTGATTGACAGAATTCTCTAGTCACTATCACCAAGTTACTGGAACTTCGTGATGAACTATAATATGCAAGGGATGACTAAAATGATTCCCGAGCTCTTCGTGATGCTAAAATCAGCGAAAGTAGAAATCAAGAAAAACATCAAGTGTTGATGGTCGACAAGACCAGTAGTTTCAAGTAAAACGGAAAGGGAAAGAAAAGGAACTTCAAGAAGAATGGCAAGCAAGTTGCCACTCCCGTGAAGAAGCCCAAAGCTGGACCCAAGCCTGAAACTGGGTGCTTCTACTGCAAAGGAAATGGTCACTGGAGGCGGAACTGCCCCCAAATACTTGGTGTATAAGAAGGATGGCAAAGCGAACAAAAGTATATATGATATACATGTTATTGATGTGTACTTACTAGTGTTCATAGTAGCCCCTGGGTATTTGATACTGGTTCAGTTGCTATGATTAGTAACTTGAAATGGGAGTTACAAAATGAACAGAGACTAGTTGAGGGCGAGGTGACGATGTGTGTTGGAAGTGATTCCAAGGTTGATAAGATCACCATCGCACACTCCCTTTACTTTCAGGATTAGTGTTGAACTTAAAATAATTGTTATTTGGTGTTTGCGTTGAGCATAATATGATTGGATCATGTTTATTGCAATACGATTATTCATTTAAGTCAAAGATTAATTGTTATTCTGTTTACATGAATAAAACCTTCTATGGTCATACACCCAAGGTGAATGGTTTATTGAATCTCGATCATAGTGATACACATATTCATAATATTGAAGCCAAAAGATGCAAAGTTAATAATGATAGTGCAACTTATTTGTGGCACTGCCGTTTAGGTCATATTGGTGTAAAGAGCATGAAGAAACTCCATGCTGGTGGGCTTTTGGAAACACTTGATTATGAATCACTTGATGCTTGCGAACCATGCCTCATGGGCAAGATGGCTAAGACTCTGTTCTCCGGAACAATGGAGCAAGCAACTGACTTATGTAAATAATACATACTGATGTATGCGGCCCGATGAGTGTTGAGGCTCGCGTCGGGTATCGTTATTTTCTGACCTCCACATATGATTTGAGAAGATATGGGTATATCTACTTAATGAAACATAAGTCTGAAACATTTGAAAAGTTCAAAAATTTCAGAGTGAAGTAGAAAATCATCGTAACAACAAAATAAAGTTTTTACGATCTGATTGCAGAGGCGAATATTTGAGTTACGAGTTTGGCCTTCATTTAAAACAATGTGGAATAGTTTCACAACTCACGCCACCTGGAACACCACAGCGTAATGGTGTGTCCGAACGTCATAACCGTATTTTATTAGATATGGTATGATCTATGATGTCTCTTACCGATTTACCACTACCATTTTGGGGTTATGCATTAGATACAATTGCATTCACGTTAAATAGGGCACCACTTGTCAAGAAACCTAAGTTGTCGTTTCTTAAAAGTTTGGGGTTGCGATGCTTATGTGAAATATGTCTTCATATGATACCCAAAAAGAAATTGTTAGGTACACCTTCTATCACATATCCGAAGGCAAGATATTTGTTGCTAAGAGTGGATCCTTTTTAGAGAAGGAGTTTCTCTCGAAAGAAGTGAGTGGGAGGAAAGTAGAACTTGATGAGGTAGTTGTACCTTCTCTTGATTTGGAGAGTAGTTCATCACATAAATCAGTTCTAGTGATGCCTACACCAATTAGTGAAGAAGTTAATGATGATGATCATGAAACTTCACATAAAGTTACTACCAAACCTCGTAGGTCAACCAGAGTACGTTCCGCACCAGAGTGGTACGGTAATCCTATTCTCGAAGTCATGTTACTAGACCATGACGAACCTACGAAATATGAGGAAGCGATCATGAGCCCAGATTCCGCAAAATGGCTTGAGGCCATGAAATCTGAGATGGGATCCTTGCAAAGTGTGGACTTTGGTTGACTTCCTGATGATCGGCAAGCCATTGAGAATAAATGGATCTTCAAGAGGAAGACGGACGCTGATAGTAGTGTTACTATCTACAAAGCTTGAATTGTCGCAAAAAGTTTTCGACAAGTTCAAGGTGTTGACTACGATGAGATTTTCTCACTCGTAGCGATGCTTAAGTCTGTCCGAATCATGTTAGCAATTGCCACATTTTATGAAATCTGGCGAATGGATGTCAAAACTTCATTCCTCAATGGATTTCTTAAAGAAGAATTGTATGTGATGCAACAAGAAGGTTTTGTCAATCCTAAAGATGCTAACAAAGTGTGCAATCTCCAGTGATCCATCTATGGACTGGTGCAAGCATCTCGGAGTTGGAATATACGCTTTGATGAGTTGATCAAAGCATATAGTTTTATACATACTTGCGGTGAAGCCTGTATTTACAAGAAAGTGAGTGAGAACACTATAGCCTTTCTGATAAGTGTATGTGAATGACATATTGTTGATCGGAAATGATGTAGAGTTTTCTAGAAAGCATAATGGAGTGTTTGAAAGGAGTTTTTTAAAGAAGGACCTCGGTGAAGCTGCTTACATATTGAGCATCAAGATCTATAGATATAGATCAAGACGCTTGATAAGTTTTTTCAGTGAGTACATACCTTGAAAAGTTTTTGAAGTAGATCAAAATGGAACAGTCAAAGCAGGAGTTCTTGCCTGTGTTGCAAGGTGTGAAGTTGAGTAAAGACTCAAAACCCGACCACGACAGAAAATCGAAAGAGAACTAAAAGTCATTCCCTATGCCTTAGTCATAGGTTCTATAAAGTATGTTATGTTGTGTACCAGACCTATTTTGTACCTCACCATGAGTTTGGCAAGAGGGTACAATAGTGATCCAGGCGTGGATCACTGGACATCGGTCAAATTATCCTTAGTGGAATAAGGACATGTTTCTCGGTTATGGAGGTGACAAAAAGGTTCATTGTAAAGGGTTACGTCAATGCAAGCTTTGACACTGATCCGGATGACTCTAAGTCTCAATCAGGATACATATTGAAAGTGGGAGCAATTAGCTAGAGTAGCTCCATGTAGAGCATTGTAGACATAGAAAATTTGCAAAATACGTACGACTCTGAATGTGGCAGATCCGTTGACTAAACTTCTCTCACAAGCAAAACATGATCACACCTTAGTACTCTTTGGGTGTTAATCACATAGCAATGTGAACTAGATTATTGACTCTTGTAAACCCTTTGGGTGTTAGTCACATGGAGATGTGAACTAATCACATAACATGTTAACTATTGGTGTTAAATCACATGACGATGTGAACTAGATTATTGACTCTAGTGCAAGTGGGAGACTGAAGGAAATATGCCCTAGAGGCAATAATAAAGTTGTTATTTATATTTCCTTATATCATGGTAAATGTTTATTATTCATGCTAGAATTGTATTATCCTGAAACTTAGTACATGTGTGAATACATAGACAAAACAGAGTGTCCCTAGTATGCCTCTACTTGACTAGCTCGTTAATCAAAGATGGTTAAGTTTCCTGACCATAGACATGTGTTGTCATTTGATGAACGGGATCACATCATTAGGAGAATGATGTGATGGACAAGACCCATCCGTTAGCTTAGCATGTTGATCGTTTAGTTTTATTGCTATTGCTTTCTTCATGAATTATACATATTCCTTTGACTATGAGATTATGCAACTCCCGAATACCGGAGGAACACCTTGTGTGCTATCAAATGTCACAACGTAACTGGGTGATTATAAAGATGCTATACAGGTGTCTCCTAAGGTGTTTGTTGGGTTGGCATAGATCGAGATTAGGATTTGTCACTCCGAGTATCGGAGAGGTATCTCTGGGCCCTCTCGGTAATGCACATCACTATAAGCCTTGCAAGCAATGTGACTTATGAGTTAGTTGCAGGATGATGCATTACGGAACGAGTAAAGAGACTTGCCAGTAACGAGATTGAACTAGGTATGAGGATACTGACGATCGAATCTCAGGCAAGTAACATAGCGATGACAAAGGGAATGACGTATGTTGTTATGTGGTTTGGGTGTTAAAGATCTTTGTAGAATATGTAGGAGCCAATATGAGCATCTAGGTTCCGCTATTGGTTATTGACCGGAGATGTGTCTCGGTCATGTCTACATAGTTCTTGAACCCGTAGTGTCCGCACGCTTAACGTTCGATGACGATTTGTATTATGAGTTATGTGATTTGATGACCGAAGTTTGTTCAGAGTCTCGGATGAGATCACGGACATGACGAGGAGTCTCTAAATGGTCGAGAGGTAAAGATTCATATATTGGAAGGTTGAATTTGGACATCGGAATGGTTCCGAGTGGTTCGGGCATTTTTTTTCGGAGAACAGGGAGGTTACCGGACCCCCCCCCCCCCCCCCCGGGGAGAAATAATGGGCCTTTTGGGCCTTATTGGAGGAGAGGAGAAAGGCCATGTGAGAGGGGCGCCCCCCTTGCATAAACCGAATTGGACTAGGGGAAGGGGTCGGGCCCCCTCTTTCCTTCTCCCTCTCTCTCCCTTCCCCTTTTCCCTCTCTGGTGGAAGGAAGGAGGAGGGCCGAATCCTACTTGTACTAGGAGTCCAAGAGGACTCCCCCCTTATGGCGCGCCCCCTTAGGCCGGCCACCACCTCCTCCTCCCTTTATATACGGAGGCGGGGGGCACCCCAAAGCAACAATAGATATCTCTTAGTTGTGTGCGGTGCCCCCTCCACAGTTGACCACCTCGGTCATATCGTTGTAGTGCTTAGGCAAAGCCCTGGGCCGGTAACTTCATCATCACCGTCGCCACGCCGTCGTGCTGACGGAACTCTCCCTCGTACTCAACTGGATCAAGAGTTCGAGGGACGTCATCATGCTGAACGTGTGCTGAACACGCTGTATGTTCGGTACTTGGATCGGTTCGATCGTTAAGATGTTCGACTACATCAACCGCGCTACTAAATGCTTCCGCTTTCGGTCTATGAGGATACATAGACACACTCTCCCGTCTCGTTGCTATGCATCTCTCAGAAAGATCTTGCGTGATCATATAAAATTTTTGAAATACTGCGTTCCCCAACAAAGAGCCTCCTCAAAGTCAGTTTAGCACGTAGGCAAGAGTCCTTCTCAAACTCCAGGACTAGACGCCACGGTCCTCGGCGTCTGGCCCAGACGCCATGGGCCTCGGTGTCTGGCCCAGGGCCAGACGCCACGGTCCTTGACATCTAGCCTAGACGCCATGGGCCAAGGTGTCTGGCCCAGGGACAGACGCCAGGGTCCCTGGCGTCTGGTCCCTGGCCTCCGCAAAACTTCCTTTTGCACCAACCTAAAACCCCGTGGGCCTTACCCCTTGTCCCAACCATATCATATATATATATATAAATATATATATATATATATATATATATATATATATATATATATATACCTCCGGACCATTCCTGAGCTCCTCGTCATGTCTGTGATCTCATCCAGGACTCCGAACAACATTCGGTCACCAACATACATAACTCAGATAATATACTATATCGTCAACAAACGTTAAGCGTGCGGACCCTACAGGTTCGAGAATGATGTAGACATGACCGGATGCTTCTCCGGTTAATAACCAATAGCAGGACCTGGATGCCCATATTGGTTCCTACATATTCTATGAAGATCTTTATCAGTCGAACATTTATGACAACATACGTTGTTCCCTTTTTCCATTTGTATGTTACTTGCCCGAGATTCGATCATCGGTATCTCCATACCTAGTTCAATCTCGTTACCGGCAAGTCTCTTTACTCGTTCCATAATACATCAACCCGTAACTAACACCTTAGTCACTTTGCTTGCAAGCTTCTTGTGATGTTGTATTACCGAGAGGGCCCAGAGATACCTCTCCGTCATATGGAGTGACAAATCCCAGTCTCGATCCATGCCAAATCAACAGACACCTTCAGAGATACCTGTAGAGCTTCTTTAGGATCACCTAGTTACGTTGTGATGTTTGACTGCACACAAGGCATTACTCCGGAGTCCGGGAGTTACATGATCTCATGGTCGAAGAAACATGTATTTGACATTAAGAAAGGAGTAGCAATAAACTGAACGATCGTATGCTAGGCTAACGGTTGGGTCTTGTCCATCACATCATTATCCTAATGAAGTGATCCCGTTATCAAATTACAATCATGTCTATGGTTAGGAAACCTTAACCATATTTGATCAACGAGCTAGTCTAGTAGAGGCTTACTAGGGACACGGTATTTATTTATGTATCCACACATGTATTTAATTTTCCAGTCAATACAATTCTGGCAAGAATAATAAATCTTTATCATGATTAAGGAAACATAATAATAACCATTTTATTATTGCCTCCAGGGCATATTTCCATCATTGAAGACGCTCATGAATTCTAAAATATGTAGTTTTCTAGTTTTGATTATTTTATCACTAGTCAAAAGAAATCCAGCCATGTCCATATAGGGTTCAATATGGGACCATCAAAACCACGTTCAAAGAATATACATAATCACTACAACAATTTGGATTTTCCTAAAATTGTTGCAGCTACTACTACTACAAAAGTGCCTTATTTAGAACAACTAGGGAAGTGCTATGCTACATTAGCACAAGCACACAGAGAAATTCCAAAATTACTAGTTAAGGATTATCTCTTGCAAAGCTCACTCCCATCTTCTAGGGCGCTAACAAGTGCCGCACTGTATGTGTGCCACTTGTCACCACTCGAGAGTTTCATTTTTTCGTAAATTCGTTTATTCAAAACATTTTATCTATTAAACCGTTCATTCAAATTCCAAACCGTTTTCACCGTTAGATTTCTCGTGTCAAAATCTTCAAAACTAAATCACATGTTAATAGGTTTTGATGAACTTTTTCACGAAAAAAATTGGAAGCACATTTTTTTCCACTTCGAGAAGCAGAGTTGTGCTTTTCGCGGAAGCAAAATTCTACCACCACAAAAAGCAAATCCGTGCTTCTCGTGAAAGCACAGTTTTTTTCTTTTCCGAGTGCTTCTCGCGGAATCAAATTTGTGCATCCATGAGAAGTAAATATGTGCTTCTTGTGGAAGCATGGATTTTGTTACCTTTTCGAGAAGCACAGTTGTGCTTCTCGTGGAAGCAAATCTATGCCTCTGGGAGAAGCACAACTGTGCTTCTCGTGCAAGCACATATTTTTCTTTTCCGAGAAGCACTCTGCTTTTCTCGCGAAAGGAAATCTATTCCTCCACGAAAAGAAAATATCTGCTTCTTGTGAAAGCACAATTTTTTGTTCGAGAAGCACATCTATACTTCTAGCAGAAGCAAATTTGTGCCTTCACATGAAATTAATCGCTGTATTTTATGGAAGCACATTTTATTTTCTCTTTTCGAGAAGCACAGTTGTGCTTCACGCGGAAGCAAATCTATGCCTCCAAGAGAAGTAAATATGTGCTTCTCGTAAAAGCTCAATTTTTTTCCACGCGAAAACCAAAAGGCCGAAAACAAACTCATCAAAACCCCGAAAACATGTATGAAAAAATAAAATAAAATCCAAAAAACGTCCAGCGCGCGACATGTGGCAGCGGCTAGATGCGCCACTTGACATGCTCTCAGAGCACCAAAGGTGGCCCTTCGAGGTCCCTGCAAGGACCTCCAATTAGTTGCTCTAGAGAAGTTCATGTCATAGAAAAAAAAGATAGGACGAGACAAGCCCAACAACAGAACAAGAGGCCCGCAGAATAACCAACATATTCCCTCAAACAAAAGAGCCCACAAACAGGGAATATCCGAGTACACCTAATCAGTGTCTATTGCGCCGGCTAACAAAACAAGTGCTCTGGCACATGCTCTCATGGGTTGGCCTAGCATGAAGCTTCTCGCTCTCTTGTTTTATGCGGTTTCAAAGGTCGACCAGGTTTGTCAAAAAAATGGTCAACCAGGTCGACTTCCCAAAAAACTATTAACTGAAAAAAAAAGTAAAATTGAAAAGCACACGAATTAGAAAAGTTCACAAAGTTTTTAAAAATATCATGGATTTTAAATAAGTTCATAATTTCCCATAAAAACATATTTAACAAAGTTAAAAATATCAACAAAAGTTCATTCACTAAAAGAATCACAATTTTCAGAAAAAATGTTCATGCAATTAAGAAAAAGTTATCAAATTTGGAAATTTTTCAATAATTTGAAATCATTCAAAATTTTGGAAAAAATCACAAATTTTAAAAGTTCTTGATTTTAAAAATTGTTCACAATTTTCAGAAAATAAATCATAGAATTAGAAAAAGCAATCAGTTTAAAATGTTTATGAAATTTGAAAAAGTTCATAAATTTCAAAATTGTTCATAATTTTCAGAAAAAAGCTCATAATAATTTAGAAAAAATTGTGAATTCAATAAAGATTCATGAATTTTGAAATATTTGCGATTTCACAAAAAAGTTAAAAATCAAAACAAGTTCATCTTATCTGAAATAAGAAAAGTATAAAGGAGAAAAAAGAAAAAGGGAAAGGAAACAGAAACAGAACGGAAAACGAAAACAAAAACCAATAATAGTCGAACAAAATAGCGAAATTAGTAGTTGAGGAGTACTCGTTACAAAGATCACGCCAACTTACCGGTCGTGACAAGTGACGTACGTGCAGCGCGCCACTTGTCGCAACCTTGGAGTTTTCCCATTTTTCGTAGATCCGTTTATTCAAAACGTTTTAGCTCTCAAACCATGCGTCCAAATCTCAAACCGCTTTCACCGTTGGATTCCTCGCGTCGAGATCTTCAAAACTAGATCACATGTTGATATGTGTTGACGAACTTTTTTCCATGAAAAAAACCGGCCAAAAAAACCAGACAAAAAACCGAACAGGGAGCACGGGTTTTTTCCCTTTTCGAAAGAGGCACGCCCGTGCCTCTCACGAAATCACAACCGTGTCTCTCGCGGAAGAAAAAACGTGACTCTCGTAGAAGGAAAAAAAGAAAAGAGAACACGTTTTTTTTCGTTTCCGAAGAGGCACGACCGTGACTCTCACGAAAGCACACCCATGCCTCTCGCGGAAGCAAAACCGTGACTCGAGCGAAAGAAGAAAAAATAAAAAACACGTTTTTTCCGTTTCCGAGAGGCACGGCCGTGACTCTCACGAAAGCACAATCGTGCCTCTCGCGGAAGCAAAACTGTGACTCTCGCGAAAGAAAAGGAAAACAGAAAACACGTTTTTTTCGTTTTCGAGAGGCACGGCCGTGACTCTCGCGAAAGCACACCCATGCCTCTCGCGGAAGCAAAATCGTGACTCTTGCGAAGGTAAAAAAATAACAGAAAACGCATTTTTTTTATTTCCGAGAGGCACGGCCATGACTCCCGTGAAAGCAAAATCATGCCTCTCGCGAAGCAAAACCGCGACTCTCACGAAAGGGGAAAAATGCGTAAACTTTTTTTTGGTCAAAAAGCTAAGTAATACCGGTGGAAAACCAAAACATCGAAAAAAGCAAAAAAAAACGTTTAAATGGCCGAAAACACGTGCGAAAAATATAAAAAAATAAAATCCAAAGGAAGCCCCCAGAACGCGACACGTGGCAAATGGCTGAGAGCGCGCCAAGTGGCGCTGATCGTTGCGAGGCTCCCGAAAGAGCGCTCGTTAACTAGTGGCTCTCACAAAATAGGTGAAAAACTCAACCCCAGTAGACCGTAGGGAAGGATCATTTTTTGGGCCGACCCATTACTAGCGAGGGGGGTAAGTGAATGCACGTCAGTTACGAAATAAGTATGTAACTGGCGCCTTGAGCGCTAAATAGGAATCGCGGGCATGCCCTTATCATCAACGGAGATCTCCTAGTCAACGCTCATAGCGACAGGCAGCCAAACCGGCGCTCCTGCACGCCCCCGTGTGGGCCAGCCCAACGATGCAAGCATCTTGCTCGCTTAGTCACCCTACACTTTTTTCGCTCGGTTGACCGATCGACTAGTTTAGCCGTCAATTGTAGACCAGGTGACCATTAACCGTTGTGTTAGACCGCTAACTTTTCCATAAGACGTTCACGGAAGGAAAAATCCGTGAATTTGAGAAAAGACCAGGGGACACTGGGAAAAAAATTCATGAATTTTAGAAAGGTTCATGAATTTGAAAAAATTGTGAATTTTAAAAAAGTTTGCCAATTTGCAAAAAAATCAAGAATTTGAAGAATAGTTCAACAATCTGGAAAAAATGTGAGCTTAAAAAAAGTTCAAGAACTTGAAGAATAGTTCAACAATCTGAACAAAATGAATTTTAAAAAAGTTCATGAAATAAAAAGGTACAAATTTTAAAAAAGCTCAATAATACAAAAAAATTCGTGAATTCCAGTATACATATAAGAAAAAAGTTTGAAAAAGAAAAAAGAGTGAAAAAACAGAGAGAAATCGAGTAAAAATGGCAGAAATAAAAGGGTCGGAAGCTTCCCAAAACTAGGATGCTTAAATCGGTCGGCCCATAGGAACAAGACATAAGAATGGGCAATAATTCACTCTGTCACTTGTACATGTGGTCACTCTGCCATTGGCTTTGGCAAAATACATGTGGACGCTGGTGTGCGTAAGGGAGTTAGTGGAACGGCTGTGACTGTATGCTGAGACAGGGATGGAACATTTCTACGTAGCAGCTCACTTGTCATTGAAGGCGTGGACGATCAGGTGGTCTTGGAGACTATCGCATGGAGGGAGGCTTTGGCGCTGGCAGAAGATCTCCACCTCCATCTCCATCGTATTATCATTACCTCAAACGCCAAACAGGTGATATTCAAAGTGGAAGTCAAGAAAGCAACAGAGCAATAATTATCAAGCTTAAGTTACAAGCATCTTTACTTGATTAAGTTACAAGCAACGGAGTCGAGAAAGTCGGCTTTGGCATTCGAGAAGCTTTACACCATGAACGACAGAGGCTTTCAAAAGCTCAATGAGGCCCTCCTTACGCTGCTTCCCAAACGTGCGGACGCGCAGTCTCTCTTCGACTATTGACCTATCTGTCTCATACACATCTTCGCCAAGCTCGCCGCGAAGCTGCTCTCCCTCCGCCTAGCACCACAGCTGGGATCCATGGTCTCTACTAACCAAAGGGCGTTCATCGCGGGACGTTGCATCCATGACAACTATCTTCTGGTGCAACAGACGGCTCGCCTCTTGCACAACCTCAAGGCGCTACGCAGCTGCTCAAGTTGGATATCGCGCGGGCCTTCGACAGCGTATCCTGGCCTTTTCTCCTCCAGATACTGCATCACCTCGGCTTTGGGCCACGTTGGCGTGAATGGATCTCCGTACTCCTGTCAACGGTCTCTACGAGAGTCCTCATCAATGGCCACCCGGGACCACCGATTGATCACGCTCATGGCCTTAGGCAAGGTGACCTGCTCTCCCCCATGCTTTTTACTCTGGTCATTGACGTACTCAACTCCATGCTGCTCCGAGCGGTGGACCTCGGCCTCCTTCACCGCTTGACTGCACGCCATGCGGCTTTGAGCATATCCCTTTACGTGGACGACGTGGTTATCTTCTGCCACCCGGAAACCCACGACATTGCCATCGTGCGCAAGCTCCTGCATGTCTTTGGCCTTGCATCCGGACTGCACGCCAACTTCACCAACTGTCCGGCCACTCCGATTCAATGCATCGACGACCACATTGCTACTATCGCCTCTGAGATGCAGTGCCCCGTTGCCCACTTCCCCATCACCTATCTTGGGCTGCCCCTCTCCATCCGCAAGGACTCCACAACAAGCTTGCAACCGGTCATTGACAAGGCCGGGTGCAAGCTTTCCACATGGCGGGCCTCTATGCTATCCAAAGGAGACCGCCTATCCCTTGTGTGCCATGTCCTTTGTGCCATCCCCACGCACTTCCTCACCGCCATTGCCTTCAATAGCACTCCCATCAAGAAAGTGAATGGGATCATTCGAGGATTCCTTTGGGCAGGTTCAAAAGAGGCCAACGGTGGCCAGTGCCTTGTTAACTGCCAGCGCATATGCTGCCCCATCTCCCTTGGTGGCCTTGGCATCGGAGATATCCACCGGACGGGCATATCCCTCCGTGTTCGACGGCTTTGGCTTCAACGTACGGACGCCTCACGCCCTTGGAGCCACCTCCACATACCTCACGACGCGGACATGAGCGCAATCTTCAGAGCCTCCATGACTTGGCAGCTTGGTGCAGGGGACACCTGCAGGTTTTGGACAGTTCACTGGATCGGCGGACGATCGGCGACCGAGATTGCCCCGCTCGTCTATGCGCTTGTCCCGCGACGTCTGCGAAAGGAGCGTAGCGTGCGCGACGGTCTATAGTTGTGTTCTTGGGTCCAGGACATCCGTGGCGCACTCGGGCCGGTAGCCATGGTGCAATATGTCGAGCTCTGGCGTAGAGTGCACTACACCAACCTCTCCTCCGAGCCAGACGTGCTTAGATGGCGATGGACTTCCTCTGCCACATACTCGGCGAGCTCCTGCTATAAGGCACTATTCATCACTGCTTGTGAAGACCCACATTGGCGCCTCACTTGGCGACCTTGGGCACCCCTTCGCGTCAAGTTCTTCCTATGGCTGGCCATGCAAGACCGTTGTTGGACCACGGAGCGGCTGGCATGCCGCGGCCTACCACACGAGGACGCTTGTGCTATATGTGATCAAGAGGAGGAGAACATGCATCACCTCCTCATAGGCTGCTCAGTTTCTCGCCAGGTTTGGCACGAGATCCTCGGTTGGGCTCGTGCGATGATCAACCTCCCCAACCCCGACACGCTATTTCAGACCTGGTGGAGCTCCTCCCTCGACCACGCGTCGGCCTCCATGCGCAAGGACCTGTCCTCCATCATCATCCTGACAGCATGGTGGCTCTAGAAGCACCGCAACACATGCATCTTTGACAGATCCAGGCCATCGATCACCCTCATTTTCGATACCATCAAGGACGAGGCGCGCCTTTGGGCCAAGGCGGGCACCATTGGGTTACAAAACATCATCCCCGGCCCGTAGTTTCCTCTTTTTGTGTTGGGGCTGAGCATACCCCATGTTCTAATCTGCTCCCACATTTGTACACCATGCCTAGATCATACATGGCCTTGTAAGCATTGTAACCTCATGCTTGTACTCTCCTTCTATCAATGAAAAGATACGCACCTTGCGTATTCGCGAAAAAAATATTCTTTTGAAAGTCGTGTTGTCGATGTCGAAGCACATAGTCTAGCCAGGTTCTCGCTGTCGTTAGGACCGGGACGCCATATTTGGTTTGGCCAATCCCATGATCCAAACTCTATCTGTAAGTGCATCTAGTGCCCCTTAGCGATTTTGGTGTATTGAAGACTTATAGGTTAATGGATTGATGCGTTTGTGAGTGTAGACAGGTCTATAAGTCTATGAGGAGTTTGATATTTACGGAGAAAGTCGACCCCTAAAAATGAAGTTCTTCAACTGAAGACTTTGGATTTCTGAAGACTTCCTGAAGACTTTGAAAGTGAAGAAATTGGTGTGACTTTGAAGACTTGGCAATCATTCGAAGAACATGAAGCGTGAAGACTTTTGTTTTTATAGTTTCATTTTCTCCTTCTTGAGTCAGAGGAAACACCGTACTGCTAAAGGGGGTCGAGGAAATACTAAGGAAAATATTTCAGGTGATGCTCAACTCAAAATCCTACACCTACCAATCCCTTCGAGTGAAGCCATTGGAAATCTCATACAGTCCAGTCATATTCTTCAGTGACAGAGACGTAGTTCTTCTGGTCTCTGAGGAATTTGTTCTAACTGAGGAGTTAGGAATTCGCCAGTGCGGATTGCCTACACTGTGAGGAACATGACAGCCCTGAGGATTTTGAGAGTCAAAATTCCGACCGTTGTTGTGCTTAGCGCCAGCTGTCCCAAAATATCTACCCACCTAACAGTCATATCATTGAAGGGCATTTATGTCTTATCATGTCGGGCTGCTCCCTAGGCTATAAAATAGCCGCCCCTACAAAACCACTAGTTGGTTGGCTGCTCCGAGAGAAACTGACACTTGTCATTTGAGAGCATCCCATCCTCCGAGGACTTTGAGCGAAAATCATCAAGTGAGGAAAACCCAAACCCAACACACCTACAAACCCAAAGTGATTGAGCATCATTGGAGAGATTGATCCTGCGTGGATCCGACACTTGTTACCTTTGAAGACTGTGCTTCTTCCAGACAGTTAGGCGTCATGGTCTAGAGCGTCCAAAAGGAATTGTGGATCGCCGAGTGACCTAGTCTGTGAAGGTCTGCAAGTCACCTGAAGACTTACTATGAGTGATTGGGCGAGGTCTGTGTGACCTAAGCTCAAGGAGAATACGGTAAGGACTGTGTGTCCGGGACTGTGTGTCCTCGAGTTTAAATACTAAGCCGCTCCAACTAGACGTACAACTGAGACAGCAGTTGGAACTGGTCTACCAAATCATTGTCTTCACCAAGCTTACTGGTTCTATTTCCTCCACTCTTTCATTTCCTCATTTCTGTTGTTGTGTGCTTGTTCATATTTGTTTGAAGACTTTGACTGATGACTTTCCCAATTTCCTCAGTTCAATTTCTTCAGTCTATCCGTCTTCTTTCAGGGTTATCCTGTGAATTACGCTTTCTGTACTCTGTGCTTGTCTTCATTTCATCATGATGACCATGCTTGCGTTATGTTACGTTTACATCTGAGTACTTATTCCGCTGCAAGTAGTTCTTCGCTTAGGAATTTCCTCACCAGCAAATTCCTCAGTGAAGAATTCATAAAAATTGCCTATTCACCCCCCCTCTAGTCGATATAACGCACTTTCAATTGGTACCAGAGCAAGGTACTCGCTTGTTCTGTGTGATTTTGGTTTAACCGCCTGAAGTTTTAGTTATGTCGACCGCAGGTATGATCAAGGTCTCTGATGGGTGTCCTACCTTCGATGGAACGGACTACCCCTACTGGAAGAATAAGATGCGAATGCATCTGTTCACACACTAACACGTCATCGTATACCCTCGACGCCGAGGATGATGCACCGCAGCTCACGTCGAAGGAGACCCGTCCGGAAGCGCGGTAAACAAGCAATCCGGCAGGCGCTTTTGTAGACCCGAAACCCCACACGCCCGGGAGGGACCCCGTCAGGGCGCGCGGCGGCTATGGGCTGCCCTAGGTCGACCTGATCGCCCCTAGGGCCTCGAGGTTCGCCGCCCTGCAACAAGAAGAACGAACGAAGAACGAGGAAGAAGAAGTACAAGGGAGAGAGATAAAGATAAAAGATAAAAGTGGTAGATGATTTGATCGATTGTGTGTTGTTATTCAATCGGGCGTCACCTCTTACATATATATGAGGCGGCTGGACTTTCCGTACAAGAAAAGGACTCAAATCCCGTCCAAACCATCAAAACATAACCTAACTCGGACTACGAGGGCCGGAACTTCCGGTCAGCCCGGAACTTCCGGGATAAAATTACATCAAGTAGCCCTCTTGCACAGCTCCTGCAGGTCGCATATGGCTTAGGATCGCGATGGTCCCAAAAGAAAAGTTGTAGATCTTGCAATGCAGAAAAATTCCTTAGTTGATCACTTTTTCAACTGAGGTCATCTTGATGTCGAAATTGGCCCTGCAAATCTACAAATGATGTTGAAATTCCAGCTTTCGGGGCGCACCGCATGCAAAGTTTCTGTTTAGCCTGGAACCTCCCCGGAAGTTTTGCCCGGAACTTCCGGGGCAGACTTATGCAGCACACCATTTTGGCTCTAACTTTTGCATACGAACTCCGATTTAGACGTTTCTTATATAAAAATCGATCGTTTCGACGAGACGAAGACAATCCATGTGGAAACGTTTCCCATATGAGGCCATCTTGGGGGCGTAATCAGCCGAATAGTGTTCTGAATACAAAATCTGAATATTTCAAACACAACTTCGGCCTTAGAGATGAGATCGGATGGCTACGGACGAAATATCAAAGTTTCTCCTTTTGACGATACGGAACTTTCTCGCTTTGAGCACTTCTCCATTTATGGCCTTCTTAATTATGTTTTTGACCATGCCAAAATCTGGTGTCAACACATGCACCCTGTTTTTCGGCAAAGCTTGTGTGCCGAAAAATAACTTCCGCATAGCTTGTTCTAAGGACGATGTCAACACTCCATCGGCCATTATGCATGTTCTTAGGACGATAATTATAAATCGTCCATTGCTTGTTTGACCCTCTTGATGCAAACTTGGGTGAAAACTTCTCAACTTCTACAACAATCCGGTGATAAGGTTCCATAGATCAAAACCATCCTCCGATAATCAAGAATGAACTTCCTCCAATCCTTACTTCGCCTGCATAAAAGTTTCATTAGTGGCCGAAGCGGTGGGCTTTGATTCGGCCTTACCTATGTTGACAAGACCTAGCATCGGCTATTGATAGAAATGCATACACCATGGTTAACATAGTAGCCAGATGCTTGCTGTGCCAACTCTTTCGAATTGTCATGTCTATATATATGAACAATTTTAAAGCAACCCAAGGTAAATCTTGCATCTAGACATACCAAAAGATAAACTATAAGTGATTTGTCAAAACATTGATAACCCTTGGGTATTTGTTGCACTACCAATAATGAATCACCGGAAGCCTCAATATGTATAGCACCTTTAGCAAGGCAAAGCTCCAATCCGAATGACAATGCATATTCGGCTTTGATCATTGTGCAGAAATATTTTAAGCGGCATGAGGCTTCACAAAATAGCTCCATATGGAGATAAATAAACAACACCAACACCTTGGCCATTGCCACAAATTTACCGTTGAAAATAATCTCCATAGTACTAGAAAGACAAGGGCAATATCAATGAACATGTACCTCATTTTGGCCTCTAATTGAACTGAGGACGATGTTAGGATACTACATCAGTCATGCTTTGACATATTCTTAGGGCGATAGATAAATACCGGCCATCAACATAAGGTCCATGTAGAATTCATTCACCAAATCATGTATAGCCAAAATAAACAAATGAAATAGCAATCAAATATTTCGGCCCTTTGGATTAGCAAGAAAAAATGTAGCTAATAAAATGTATAGAGATTTGGTAATAGCCTCTCATGATGCAGAAAATTATGTTGCTTCCATGGATCAAAATAAATCCAGGGAGGGTAATTTATCATACCTGATGATGAATTCCATGGCAAATGCATCAATGGCATGGTTGAAGAATTTGGATGATGTGCTAACCGAAGATTTTGATGGGGTAATGCAAACCTTTGGCTTAATTGTTTTTGGCTTCCATCCTTCTCTTTCTTCACTTTTGTAACACTTGTTGCAATAGAAGGTTGCACATCATTTTTAGTTTGACTGCTCCTCTTGGGAACCCATGCCATGTTCTTCTTTTTTAGCTCTTGTGCATGAAGTTTTTGTAATTCCTTCTTTCGCCAATACGATAAGCCGAGTGGTTACCCCGGCTGTGATTTTGTTTGAAGCAGTGGCGATTCTTGTTTTACCTTGTGCACTCTCAACTTCTTTTCTTCAGATTTGGCACTCTGATTTTTATCAATTGATTGCTTCACTTCTTTGCCTTTTGTAGCCAATGTCAACACTTTAATTTACTCTTTGTTATTTGAGATCAAATCTGAAGTAGCACACTTACGACCATCTCTTTTCATGTGGCAAACTTGCTTTACCATCTCTTTCTTCTTCCTTGAGCTCTGGACCAATTCCTTATGATTGAAACGGTCTTTGATGCGTGATTGTTCAAATGTTGATCTTCTTGGAGCTGCATAGTATTGGTGAGATGGTCTAGAATAAGATGGAGAATGTGCCCTTGCATCATACCTGTCCCATGATGAATATGTATCTATATGAGCATAGGGAGGCATCCACGGCATTGGCATTGGTGGTCCAAAATAAGGACATGAATATGTTGCATTAAAATTATCACTTTGCCAATACCAATCCTCATATTTGTGCCTTGGGGGTGATCTTGGTTTCTTTGCATGATTTGGACGATAAGAATTCTTATCTTCACTCTTCTTTTGATATTTATCCAATAGTTCAGAGCAGGTGATTTTTGATCTCTTACACTTGCGCCTATTTCGGCCTTTGTTCTCTTTTGGTTCGCTTTCATCGAACATTGGATTTACTTGCTGCCCCCCAGTCCTTGGCGTCTCCATTGTAGCTTCGATGGAATTCTTGCCCTCAAGATTATATTCGTTATGCTCTTCAAAAACTTCTTCACTTGAAAGCTTGATCACATCACCTGCAGCTTTTACATTCTCTTTAAATGGATCGGCTTGAAGAAGCCGATGCAAAAACTTTTGCCATCAGGACCAATCGGAATAGAGTGGTCATCTCTTGGTGTTTCAACAAGCTTCAATCGTCTTTTTTCAATGGCCGATTTAACTATTTGACGAAACATGTTGCAGTCCTCAAAATTATACTTGGACGAATCATGCAACTTACAATACATTCGTCCTTGGATTGATGGCTTAACATGGTGATCAAGAATTGTAATGTAATTATTTTTCAGCAACAAATCAAATATTTGATCACACATGCTTGAATTGAGGGTATACTTCTTGTTTTCTAGCCGATCTTGCTGTTTGAACGGCTTTGGAGACAAGCAAACGAATGGTTCAGATTTGGAATCTCCCCATTTGGCTATGCATTGTTCTTTCCACTCTTCCCCCGATGTCTTTGGATAAGATATTATATTAGCATCGGTTTTCTCAATAGAATTTAACCTTGGCTTTAAATTTCTGAAACGAAGATATTTAGAACATACATGTCTCAGTTGAGACCAAGTGCAAGACAAGTACGAAATAAGCAAAGCTACCCAACTAGATATGAACTTTAAATAAAGCAACGAGGAAAGCTTTGTCTGTAACAATAAGTCATCATCGGTCTTTATAAATGGCTTAATGGGTTGACCGATATGTTCCATCACAATTTTATTACTAACAAGTAAATTACCCTTCTTCATTGGTCTTTCAAAATTACTTATGAGAATATTTCTTATAGATGCATCAATAATGAAGTTGCGACCAAATCTGAAAATAGGTAAATTACTCGCTATGCATACCTCTTCAAGTACGTTGGGAGAGCATGATGGTGGTGTGACTTGAACAATATCTAGCTTCGTCTTTGTATGACTCTCCAACGCCTCTTCATCATCTTTTTCTTGATTCTGAGTATTATTACATTGAAGATTTTTGTCAGCCGAACTTTGTTTGGCTACTAGTTCTTGTCCTTGAAGCTTGCCAATTTCTACGGCACGAAACTCATAGGGAAGGAAGTAGGTTCCATTAACTTCAGAAAAATCAAGCACCGTTGTTTTTCTATGCTTGCCATGCCCTTTCTCAGTAATGCTTGCCTCATTGGATTTGATGAATTCAGAATATATACTACTTGATTCGGCTTTTTCAACTGAAGCACTTTCATGTTCCGAATCATCCTTCTTTTCATTGGTACTACCAATTGGCAATGCTTCTTTTATCTGAGCCAATTCTTTTTCTATTTGTTTCTGGCGGCGAGCGGCAAAATTGGCTTTAAGCTTTTTCTTAATTTCAGACCACTCCGGATATGATTGCCCCCCAATGTTTTTAGATTCTTTCGGCAATGACACACGGGTGTTGCCGAAATTTTGTAATTGTGTAGGGGGTGTATAATATGATGTAGTACTAGGTGAAGGCATATGCATTGTTGTAAAACCATATTTTTGCTCGCCAATTTTATCAATTGGCAAAGATTCATCTTCTTGTAAAACTCTAGCTTTTATTGCGGCATAATCAGGAAATAGCCCCTTTTCATGTTGTTCAAGGCAAAGAGCACCAATCCTCTTATTTTGGGCTAAACTCTTCAATGCGGCTACCACTACCTCATCTTCTACAATATTGGGCACGACCGCTCCTGTAAAATTTACATTTATTCGGCTATGACCAGGAAGGTGTGAAGCCGAATTATGAACATCTACAGTTATGTATGGTGCTGAAAAATTACTAACATGAGGTGTAGCATAAGATGGTTGAGAGTAACTGGCCAAATAGCCAGTAGTAAGATGGCCAATTCTCCCATCCATCGTCGAGGTTGGATTCACATATTGCAAATTAGTTGCCGATGAATAAAAAGGTGAAACACTTTCTTGTATGCTATTGGAAATTTTAACATGAGGTGTTTCAATTTGATTAACCAAACCCATCATGTTGTTCATCGGCATATGGATTTGTGGGGTTGCCGAATGCATGAGAGTTTGGATACATATGTTGTACGTTGCTAAAATCATAAGAATTTGAGGCATGAATATTGTTTTGCATCGGCCCTTGCGCATAATTAGATGCATGATTGATAAAACTAGGGCTAGCCGATACATTATGCTCATTAGGTGATCCAGCAACAATATATGTATTATTTGCTACATATGTGAATTGGGTATTCATATTACCTTTGTAGATTGCAAACCCTAGATGACGATCTCTTGTAGCAAGAACAGGCCGGAGACCGTTCAATCCTTCGTCCCCAGCGGAGTCGCCAAAAAGTGTGTTCGCACACGAACACGTCACCGTATACCCTAGACGCCGAGGACGATGCACCACAGCTCACGTCGAAGGAGACCCGTCCGGAAGCGCGGTACGCAAGCAATCCGGTGGGCGCTTTTGTAGACCCGAAACCCCACACGCCCGGGAGGGACCCCGTCAGGGCGCGTGGCGGCTATGGGCTGCCCTAGGTTGACCTGATCGCCCCTAGAGCCTTGAGGTTCGCCGCCCTGCAACAAGAAGAACGAACGAAGAACAAGGAAGAAGAAGAAAGAGGGAGAGAGATAAAGATAAAAGATAAAAGTGGTAGATGATTTGATCGATTGTGTGTTGTTATTCAATCGGCCGTCACCTCTTACATATATTTGAGGCGGCTGGACTTTCCGTACAAGAAAAGGACTCAAATCCCGTCCAAAACATAAAAGATAACCTAACTCGGACTACGAGGGCCGGAACTTCCGGTCAGCCTGGAACATCCGGGATAAAATTACATCAATTAGGCCTCTTGCATAGCTCTTGCAGGTAGCATATGGCTTCGGGTCGCGATGGTCCCAAAAGAAAAGTTGTAGATCTTGCAATGCAGAAAATTCCTTAGTTGATCACTTTTACATCTGAGGTCATCTTGATGTCGAAATCGGCCCTGCAAATCTGCAAATGATGTTGAAATTCCAGCTTTCGGGGCGCACCGCGTGCAAAGTTTCTGTTTAGCCCGGAACCTCCCCGGAAGTTTTGCCCGGAACTTCCAGGGCAGACTTATGCAGCACACCATTTTGGCTCTAACTTTTGCACACGAACTCCGATTTAGATGTTTCTTATATCAAAATCGATCGTTTCGACGAGACGAAGACAATCCGTGTAGAATCGTTTCTCATATGAGGCCATCTTGGTGACGTAATCAGCCGAATAGTGTTCTAAATACAAAATCTGAATACTTCAAGCACAACTTCGGCCTTAGAGATGAGATCGGATGGCTACGGACCAAATATCAAAGTTTATCCTTTTGACGATACAGAACTTTCTTGCTTTGAGCACTTCTCCATTTAAGGCCTCCTGAATTATGTTTTTGACCATGCCAAAATCCGGTGTCAACAGCATCTTGAGACAATTGACAACGATCTCTGGTATGTTGTGGAAAATGGTGTTCCCTCAGTCACACCTTCTCTGAACGCTGCTGATGTGAAGAGATTGAAGCAACTCGATTCTCAAGCGAAGAATATCATATGTGGCCATCTGAGCAAAGGGCAATATGGAAGAGTGAGTGCTTTGGAAACCGCTAAGCTTATCTGGGATAGGCTGTCCAAAGTGAATGAAGGAGTCTCAACTCAACGTGACTCTCGTGTTGACGTCCTTCGCAATCTCTTCAACCACTTCAAAAGACTCGACAATGAAAATGTTCAGCAAACCTTCGATCGCCTCACTGACATCTCAAATGAGCTTCAAGGGCTTGGCACCACTCACATCACCGACCATGAGATGGTGAAGAAATTGATGAGATCGCTCGATTCTTCATTTGATACTCTGGCATTGATGATTCAAGAACATGCTGATTACAAGTCACTTGATCCCACTGATATCCTTGAGAGGCTAATTACTCATGAGTTCCAGCTTGTTGAGAAGAGAGAGATCTATGGTTCGAGCTATGGTAGATCACGTGCTCTGAAGGCCAAGACAGTCTCTGAGTCTGAAGATGAAGACTCTGCTAGCAGCCTTGGTGATCCTGAAGAACTGAGCCAGGAACTAGCACTGCTCGTGAAGAAATTTCAGAAGTTCTCAAGACATGGTCGCTTTGGATAATCCTCAAGGAGCAACGATTCCTCATCCAGTGACTACAAGAAGAGGCTATGCCACAAATGTAAGAAACCTGGTCACTACATTCAAGATTGTCCTCGGTGGGATAAGGAATCAAAGAAGAATAAATACAGGGACTACAGTTCTGATGACGCAAAGAAGAAGAAGAAATCTTCAAAGTCTTCGTCATCAAAATCCTCAAAGTCTTTATCTCACAAGAAGAGCAACTCCAAGAAGGCTCAGGCATTCATTGGCAAGGAAATGGACTCTGAGGCTGAATCTGAGGAACATGAGGACGAGGAGGCATCTGAGGAGTCTGAATCTGGTGTGGCAAGCCTAGCTCTCGCTACTGCATTCGTCAGCAAGTTCATCTTCAACTCTGAAGAAAATGGCATCACCAACAAGGCTAATGAAGACAATGATGACTACGCTCCCACCTATTGCTTCATGGCAAAGGGTGCCAAGGTAACTAAATACGCCTCCTCTGAATCTAGTGAGGATGAATCTGATGAAAACCTCAAGCCCAGCTACTCTAAACTTGCTAAGATTGCTGTAAAACAACAAAATGATTTTGAAAAGGTTCAAAACATGCTAGATAAAAGTGATGATATGTTGGGTGAAGAAATGGATCGCACTAAAACCTTGACTGAAAATCTTCAGAGACTTCAGTCCAAGTTTGACAACCTTCAAGGTCATGATAACACTCTCTTATCTGATCACGAGAAGCTTTCTTATGAATTTCTTCAAAGAAAGCAAGATCTTGAGAAGCTAAGAGTGGATTATGAAGATCTTCAGAAGGAGCGTGATTCATTACTTGCTCAATAAATCAGCACTACTCAGGAAGAATTTGTTCCTCCATGTATGAAATGCATTGAACGTGAAACTGCTAATTCTTCACCTGAATTTTCAAATGCTTCTAATGCTACAAATTCTTCATCTGTCTCTGCTATCACTAATTCCTGATCTGAGGACATTGCTAGTATCACTGATGATGCAGGGCTGAAGGAATTTTTCATGACAAGCATGTACAAAATCCTCAAAGGACATCAAACTCTTTGTGATGTGCTTAAAAAGGAGATCCTCAACAGGAATCCTAGGAAAGACGGTATTGCCTTTGAGAGGAATCTCAATGCTGATGGAACATATTGGAAGCCTGAGCAGTACCCTAAAACCTCATGGCTTGCTGCAAAGGGACCTCTAATTGATCCATCCAATTTATCTGGCTTTACATGTGAATCTTCTCATTCTTCTGATGAGTCATTTGACTCCAACTATAAACTGTTCAAAAATCAGAATGGTGAAGTATTTGCTAGATATGTCGGAACTAACTGTAGGAACGGCTCCCCTATGAAGAAAATCTGGGTTCCCAAAAGTTGCCTTCAATTCTTCAGGTGAATGTCCTCATGACACCACCTGTGAAGAATAGGAACTCCAGATCAAATTCTTCATATGGACCAAATTCTTCATATGGATCCAAGTCCTCATACGGACCAAATTCCTCACATGGATCAAATTCCTCAAAAGGATCAAAGTCCTCATATGATCATCATCGTGCTAACCCCTCTATTTCGCAGGATAGAGCTAAGGGCTATGAATATGAGCATTATTCTTCTAATCATTATGTTCCTAAGTCCTCGAAGAATTTCTCTGCTTATTCATATGCTTACCCTAACCCCTCTTATGTGAAACGAAGTGGATTGGCTTCTATGCCACCTTTATCATATGCTGCTCGTAGAGTGATGAATTCTTTGCCACCCCTTCAGATGTGGGTGGTGAAGAAAAAGAACTAATCTCTTATGCAGGGTCAGGTCTCCAGACGTGCTCAAAACGTCTGAAGAATTTGCTGGAGACCCGAACATTGCCTGAAAGGACGCAGGCTAATCATGATGAAATGAATTTTCATTTCACACGTACTCATACTGTTTATCTGTCCTCATGTTTGATGAAATTGATCTGATGATATTGATGTCATATTCTTCACTGCTGAAGTATATGAGTTCCTAAGATGCACTAATTCATCTGCAGGATGATCAACCCAAAGCACATGAGTGGGTCCTCGATAGTGGATGTACGAATCACATGACTGGTGACAAGAATCTATTGATGGATGCTCCTCTATCACCATCGCATCTGAAGCATATCATCTTCGATGACAAAGGCAAAAGTCAGGTATTGGGTCTAGGTAAGGTTGCGATCTCAAAGGATCGACACATGGACAAAGTCATGCTTGTCGAGTCCTTAGGATACAACCTCATGTCTGTCTCAATGCTTTGTGCTCTTGATATGGTTGTTGTCTTTGGCAAATATTGTTGTGTTGTGATCATGGAAGCTGACAATTCCAAAGTCTTCAAAGGATTTAGGACAGGAGACTTGTACATAGTTGATTTCTCTACAGGACCACAACTGGCCGTATGCCTACTTGCAAAAGCTTCGGAAGGCTGGCTATGGCATGGACGACTTAGTCATGCTGTCATGAGAAATTTGCACACGCTTGCGAAGAAGAAGCATGTCAATGGCATTGAGAATGTCAAATTCCTCAAGGATCACTTGTGCGGAGCCTATGAAGATGGAAAGATGACAAAGGCCAAGCATCCAGCGAAGACTATCATGACTACCACTCGACCATTTGAATTGCTTCATATGGATCTCTTTGGTCCTAATCATTATTCTGTCATTACTAATGATGCATCTCTATACGGTTTTGTTATTGTTGATGATTATTCTCGTTACACATGGGTGCACATTGTCACTTACAAACATGCGGTGCAGGAAGTCTTCAAACGATTTTCCTCGAGGGCTTCAACCAACTTTGGTGTGAAGATCAAGCATATCAGAAGTGACAATGGGACTGAGTTCAGGAATTCCGGTCTTGATGCCTATCTTGATGAACTTGGTATTACTCATGAGTTATCTGCTCCTTATACTCCTCAGCAGAATAGTGTCGTGGAGCGCAAGAACAGAACTCTTGTTGAGATGGCTCGCACTATGCTTGATGAATACAAGACGCCTCGTCGATTCTGGATTGAGGCAATTGATACTGTGTGCCACATCATTAACAGAGTATATCTTCACAAATTCTTCAAGAAGACTGCTTATGAACTCCTCACTGACAAGAAACCCAATGTGAGTTACTTCAAAGTCTTCGGTGCTAAATGTTGGATTAGAGATCCTCATCACAATTCTAAATTTGCACCGAAAGCACATGAGGGTTTTATGCTTGGTTATGGAAAGGACTCGCACACCTACAAAGTCTTCAACAACGTTCTTCACAAGGTTGTTAAAACTGTAGATGTGCGGTTCGATGAAACTAACGGCTTGCAAAGAGAGCACCTACCTTCTGTGTTAGATGAACCAGCACCTGAGGAATCTATCAAGTTCAAGGCTACTGAGGATGTCATTCCCAATGAAGAATCTGCTGAAGAATTCATTCCAGAACGTGATGAACGTCGAGCTGGCACACCTGAAGAAAATGGTGCTGAGGAAAATGCTCCTGAAGAAAATGCAGATCAAATTCCTCAAAGACAACCCGCTATCCTCGCATTGCAAACGAAGTGCAAATCGAGAAGATCATCAATGACATTGAAGAACCAGGTCCTCTCACACGCTAAAAAGCTTCCCATTTGTCTAAATTTTGTGGGCACTTTGCTTTTGTCTCTATCACAGAGCCCACTAAGGTAGATGAAGCATTTCTGGAGCCTGAGTGGATTCAAGCTATGCAAGAAGAATTACATCAGTTCGAGCTCAACAACGTCTGAGAACTGGTTAAACGTCCAGATCCTTGCAAGCACAACATTATTGGCACAAAGTGGATCTACCGCAACAAGAAAGATGAAATGGCCTTGTGGTGAGGAATAAGGCACGGCTTGTAGCTCAAGGCTACACACAGGTTGAAGGAATTGACTTCGTTGAAACTTTTGCACCTGGTGCTAGACTTGAGGCTATTCGCATATTACTTGCTTATGCTAACCATCATGATATTACTTACAACAAATGGATGTGAAAAGTGCATTCCTCAATTGTAAGCTTGAGGAAGAAGTATATGTTGCTCAACCCCCAGGTTTTTAAGATCCAAAGCATCCTGACAAAGTCTTCAGACTCAATAAGGCCCTGTATGCCCTCAAGCAGGCCCCTCGGGCGTGGTATGATACTTTGAAGGAATTCCTCATGAAGAAAGGCTTCAAACCCGGTTCACTCGACCCAACTCTTTTCACTAAATCTTATGATGGTGAATTGTTTGTGTGCCAAATTTATGTTGATGATATCATTTTTGGCTGTACTGACCAACGTTGCAGTGATGAGTT
This sequence comes from Triticum timopheevii, assembly GCA_963921465.1. NCBI lineage: Eukaryota > Viridiplantae > Streptophyta > Magnoliopsida > Poales > Poaceae > Triticum > Triticum timopheevii. The sequence goes on from OY997270.1 coordinate 243,283,757, forward strand.
TACCTATATGATGAGTAAAGAATATCAAATGTCTATGATGGGAGAATTGAAATTCTTTTTAGGTCTTCAAATTCGTCAACAGCGCAATGGCATATTCATATCTCAGGAGAAATACCTCAAGGACGTATTGAGGAAATTCGGCATGCAAGATTGCAAAGGGGTCAAAATTCCAATGCCCACAAATGGCCATCTATGCACTGATGATAATGGTAAAGACTTCGATCAAAAGGTATACCGCTTAATGATTGGCTCTTTATTGTACCTATGTGCATCTAGGCTGGATATTATGCTTAGTGTTTGCATGTGAGCCCGATTTCAAGCTACACCGAAGGAATCACACCATAAGGCTGTGAAGCATATTCTTCGATATCTAGCTCACAAGCCAACACTTGGATTATGGTATCCCAAGGGCTCTTCGTTTGATCTCATTGGATATTCAGACGTTGACTATGCTGGCGATCGTGTGGACCGCAAGTCAACGTCAGGCACATGCCATTTCCTCGAACGATCTTTGGTTTGTTGGTCCTCGAAGAAACAGAACTGCGTATCACTCTCCACTGCAGAAGCTGAGTACATTGCTGCTGGATCGTGCTCTGCTCAATTAGTATGGATGAAGCAAACACTCAAGGACTATGGCATCAACGTGAAGAATGTTCCTCTCTACTTCGACAATGAGAGCGCTATCAAGATTGCTCATAACCCAGTTCAACACTCGAAGACCAAGCATCCAGATTCGTCATCATTTTCTTCGTGATCATGTGTTGAAGGGCGACATCTCCATCGACCACGTTAGCACTGAAGACTAGCTGGCCGATATCTTCACTAAGCCCTTGGATGAGAAGAGATTTAGCAAGTTGCGGTGTGAGCTAAATATCCTAGAATCTTCGAATGTTCTCTGAAATGGACACACATCCTAACACTTATGCTGACTTGATGAATTAGATGCGCAACACAGGAAGTAACATTTTTCCTCAATCAATGAAGACTAACCCTCTAAGTGTGAAGAAATTAATAAAGAAATTGATTCTCAAAGCCCTACGACAATTGTACGCGGTGTTTGTACGCGGTGTTTGAAATCAGCTTTCTTATACGGTGGGTTACACCACCAACTAAAGTTGAAAATCTTCAATTTGAGTTTTTATTTGTTTTTGAAATTCCTTAGTTTTTTTAAATTCCTCAACTTTGCATTGTCTTCACTCTTTCCGGTGTTGTTCTTCATTTGAATATATATACAGCCGGCCTATTCTGCTAATATTAGCATAATAACTATTTTGATAGAACTTCCGCACTGCACGCTCAAAGCAACTGCACATCATTTTGAATCAACTGTGCTGCAGTACTCACACGAGTGAACTTCGTGTCGGAAAAAACTACACGCAGTGCTTTTTTGGTACTGTTTTTGCTCTAATTTTTTAATCATTTATCGGAACGACGCATATAATATATCGTTAGAAAGCTATGGGTTAGGCTCAACTTCTCCATATTGAACACTTTCCAAGATTCCTCGCGGTTTAAGAGCATTTTCAAAAATGGTGCGGCAGATGACGAGTGGCAGCGAGCGTATTTTCGTGATTTTTTCTAAACCGCTCACCGGAATAAAGCAAATGATACGCCATTGGAAAGATATCATCGGGGCGCATCTTTTTCATATCTATTTTTTTTCTAATTCGTTACGGTTTAAGAGCAGTTTCAAATTTACTAAATCGCGGAATTACGTTTTTTTGATATTTTTTTTCAATTTTCGGTACTGTTTTAGCTCCTGTTTTTGAACCGTTTGTCGAAACGAGGCGTGTAATACATCGTTGGAAAGCTATGGACAATGCGCAATTTTTATATGTAGAAATGATTTTGAGATTCCTTACAGTTTTAAGTAAATTTCAAAAATCGTGCGGCGGACGACGAGTGGCAGCGGCAGTTTTTCGCGAAATTTTTACAAACCGGTTGTCGAAATTATTCAAATGATATGCCTTTGGAAATATATCGATGAGACGCAACTTTTTCATATAGAACACTTTCTCTAATTCCTTACGGTTTAAGGGCAGTTTTAAATTTACCGAAAAGCGGACACTGTTTTTTGCGAGACCAAAATCATCGTGTGTACTTCATCGGATAGAAGAACGCACTGCTTTAAACGGAAAACCGCACTGCAGCAGGCAGTCAAGTGAACTTCATGATTTCTTTTTGTCGGACATAAACTTTCTCGCAAAAGTTTTTGTTGTCTTTTTCTTTTTACTTTTTTTTGAACGAGAGTGGACCGCAACACTCCCGAAAATGAACTACAACACTATCAAAAGTGAACCTCATGAGTTTTTTTGTATTTTTTCATACTTATTAACTTTTTACGCACATTGACCAAGCGAGTGGACCTTTCATCGGACAGAATAACGCACTGCTTCAAACGGGAAACCGCACTGCAGCAGGCAGTCAAGTGAACTTCATGGTTTCGTTTTAAAGTTGTTATTTTTGTGTATTTTTGTTTTCAATTTAGATGAACCAAACTGCATTCAACGAGCAACGACACAACATGAGACAAAAACCGTACTGCAATATCAAGAAATAAGGACAACATTTTTTTCTATGAGTGAATCGCATGACTTTTCTGTCTTTTTCTTAACTTCTTTAGCTTATGTGGACCACATGGTCAAAGTTAGTGAACCGCATGAATTTTCTGTCTTTTCCTTAATTTCTTTAGCTTATGTGGACCACATGGTCAAAGTTTGTGAACCACATGGTTAACAATAGAGAACTTCATTTTTGTTGGTGAAAGTAAACCCCGCGGCAAATCCTAGTAACTACTTTCTAAAATAAGTGGACTTCTTTCTAAATTGTTCTCTTTTTTCTGGTTTTACCAAGAGAACCACATAGGATTTTACACCGAACCGCATATAAGCATAATTTTTCATAACGAACTTGGCCTTGCAATTCTTTTACACAGGTTGTACAGACAATTAACATAAAAGTCAGAAACTTTTTTTAACCCAGTGGGACTTCATCACTGGTTGAGCAGAACTGAGGCTGCACCTCGTCAGTGAAGCGCACAAGGCGTCAACTTGCAAATCAAAAGCCAACTGCAAGGCCACGCGCACCAAACTGCATCGGGTGCCCCGGCACCCTGCAAGCTGGGGACTACTGGACTGCACTCGTGAGAAAATTGAATAGCATGAAAAAGAAAATTGAGCCGCGCCCATGAGAAAAATGAAAATACACATAATTTTCATAGCCATACTAACTGCACGAACAGGGGGTGGTCGAATTGCATCGGCCGTGGGCTATGGTCAATAGCAGCACCGTGGCTGCACACGCCTGTTGGTTGAGCTGCATGCCCCCGTGGGCAGAACTGCACGCTTAATGCAGTTAGCACAGGGAGCCTCACCGCTGCCTCCGATGGGGACGGGAGGGATGTGGGTGGAGGTGAAGTCGTGCCGTTACGAGGTCGCCCATGGATGGTAACCTGATAGTAGGAGGGAGAGTTGGATGGGATTGCAGGATCCAATTCCGGTGGCCAATGGCGGGGTTCCGGCCAAATCTCGTGGATCCGGCAGGGGGTGGTGATGCCCGGTGCTCCCATCCAGGAGAGGAAATAGGGGAGAGGAGGGGGCTGTGGGCCGGCGACTCCGACGACAAAGGAGGTCGCGGGATCGACGGATCGGCCCATGATGGTTGGCAGAGGAGGTCGCGGGAGCCGCTCCTTCCCGTCTCTGACACGCAGGACCTCGCCGGCCCTGCCATCCGGCCACCATGCATGGGAGGGCGCAGATCCAGGAGCGGAGAGGGGCCGCGCTGCTCCCATGCTATTGATGGTGGAATGCGGTGGCCGTGACCCAGAGCAGCGGCGCGCAGAGGAAGGAAGGGGCCATGGGGGATCCGTCGGCGGAGGCAGTTGGACGGGTGCTTGAGCGGCACCGGCAGTGAAAGGTGGAGGGTAGGTGGGCCGGACTGGACTGGACTGCATGCCACGACCATCGGACTGCCATGCTCGCAGGTCATCCGTCAATGGCGGGTAAGGGGGCGTCACCAGGGGGAAGCTGGGGACGGGATCCCGGATGTGCGCCGTGGAGCTTCAGTGAGCCGACCACCGCAGTGGATCTGGGCCGGGGCTGGCGGCGCCCTCACCCCCTCCCACCACGCGCACCAGAGAGGGAGCAGAAGAGGTTGTAGTGGCCGGCGTTTGGTGGCCAGATCCAGGAGCGGTTCTGGCGGGGAGGTAGGGGCGGTGGCGCGGGAAGGTGGTAGGAAGGCGCGGTGGAGGCGCAGGGGCCCTGGCGGCACTGGTGGTGCGGCGCGGAATGGGGGCTATCCGGCCGGCACGGCTCGGGGCGGGGCGCTCCGTCCAGAAAGGCGGTCTCGGGCGGGGAGGGGCGCACCGATGAAGGTGGGGCGGTTGGGCGGAGCATCGGCGGTGGGGTGGTGGTAGTTGCCGGTCTGGGGGCGGGGCGGTGGTTGGTGGATCGGGGGGGTGGGGTGGGAGGAAGAAGGTGGATGGGATCTGGCGAGGAGTAGGGGATGTGGGCCAATGGGTGTGCGTCCGGTTCAGAACTTGAGATGCGCGTCGGGGTCCGTTTGATCAGTGGATTAGTCAGGTGTTAGCAGAATAAGACTGGGTGTTAGCAGAATAAGGTCTTAAGGGGTGCTATCATAATAGATGCACCCTACACACACACACACACATCTGGGCTATTCTGTTACGCGTAACAGAATATTATTCTGTTACGCGTAACAGAATATTATTCTGTTACCCTACTTGAACTGATGAATTCGAGCGATTGTACTGATTCTGTCATTTCGTTGAACTAATCATTTTTTTATTAAAAGTGCAAATAAGAGCCCCTCCCGCTCTTCCCCTGCCCGTTCAGCCGGCCACTCCAGCCATCCACCGAGCTGCTTGTGGCCGATCCCTCCCAGAAACCTAGGCCCTACCTCCAGCGACCGCGACTTTCTCGGCTACATCTTCCTCAATGGCTCCGCCTCCTAGCGCAGCGACTGTGGAGAGCTCACCCTCCCATGGCTCCCCAACTTGCGGGCACCCTACCAGTTCCACCTATTCCGCTGGCCCGCCAAAGAGTACTCCTACCACCACGTCGACCACGATGGTAACCCGCTCCCCCACGGCCGGCACCGCGTTGCCCTCTCCGGCAAGGTCTCTTTCGCGGGCTCAGCCGCATGGCCCGAGCAGGTGCACCTCATGTTCGCTGATAGGGACGACGAGATGAGGGTGATGTTCGTGTGCGCGGACGCCTGATAGAGGGTCGTGAGGTATGGGATTGAGAAGGAGGAGGTGAAGGTCTGGACGGAGGTGGGCACGGAGGTGAGGACGTACGAGCAGAAGCACTAGTGCGATGCGCCGGCGAACGATAGCGTAGGGTGGAAGGATCCGGGCTTCGTCTTCGATTTCCTCATGAATGGGTTGGAGCCCGGAAGGATGTACTTTTACAAGGTAAACCAAAGATTGGATTCCCCGCAAGAAAATACTCAGAGATTGAACCTGCAAAAAAACACCTAAATTTATCAATCGTGACAACAATTTAGCATTCCAGCAGTAGCAGATTGTTCTTCCAATAGCCTGCCTAGAGGAGGAGCCGGCCGTCATCCCGAGCGGCGCGCTGTTCTCCATGTCGTCAGGCGACTTGCTGGAGCTCGACGATGAGCAGTGGCTTGGCGGCATGATTGCCGGGTCGTACTACGGGAGCTTGGCGCAGGGGATGCTCGTCGAGCCGCCGGACGCTGGAGCGTGGCGAGAGGATAGCAAGCACAGCGGCATGGCAGAGACGCAGATGCCGTGTGGAGTTAATCGTTCAGCTAAGTAGATCACAGTTATACTGTACATAGTACTAGCTGTGTTTCATTCTTCCCAATTTGGGAAGAAACAAAGGAGGCAGTTTGTTCCTTAATTGTGTATATAGCAAGTTTCTGATTTCTAATTTTTGAGAGAAAGGGCTAGATTGCTTATTTGCATCCATCAATTATTGTTGTCCACGAATCCAAATCCATTTACTGTTTGAAAGGGCCAGATTGCTTATTTGTTTATCCATAAAATTTCACAAAGAATTGTCAAATGCGAAACTTTCGAAGAGGCCAAAGATTTCTGTTCTATGCAAAGCCATTGAAAATGTGAAACTTAGTCATGTTGAACGTTTTCTCAAATTCGCAACAAGTGAAGAATAATTTGAAATATGGTGAGACCCTTCGTATTGTTTTCACGTCAGTAAAAACAGGGTACTCGTACTGATCTATGTGTATGTGTGTACTGAGGAGGTATTTTTCACATAGTAATTTTGAATGGTTCCGAAAAAAGTACTTGAACTGATGTCCGTATGGGTTTGTACTCATCGTGTTTTCGCAGACTAGACTTTACTCTCTTTTTTGGTACGGTTTTCCTCGTAACTTTTTGATGGTTTACGGTATCATAGTCCTCGGACTTGCATGGTTTATATCTTGAATTGAATGATATTTTTTCAAAAAGAAAATGTTTGTGTGTTTCTTTTTTGAACTCTTTTTTTGCAATGATGTTTTTGGACTTCTCGCGTTCTGCGACTTGAACTTTTACCATTTGAATTTCCGTGGGCTTTTCTTTTATTTGAGCTTTTTCCCAAACTTATCTGAGACGTCATGTTTGAACGTACAACCTTTGTAATTGTGAACTTGTCATTCTTTTCATTTATTAAGTTGCTTTTTTCCTCTGAACTTTTACTGATACAATTTTTTTATTGCAAATTGAATGTCCCTTGAGTCAGAACTGATGCAATTTTTAATTTTTTATTTATGGTACTTATAGTACTAGAGAGTTTGTACTTCTCAAAAAATAATCACTTGATGTTGTTTTAGTTTTAGTTTTTAGTTTTCTTTCTCATCCTTATCCTTACTGACGGTGTCATCACACATCGTACCTTTATGGTTTATGTAGTTGAACGGACTTACATTTTTACCATTCCCTTCTTTTAAAAACTTATGTTTTCTTCTCCAAACTTCCTACCTGACGAGAATCAGAACTTATTTATTTTTTACATTTGTACTTGTGTGCCATCATCATAGAAAAATATACTGAATATCACCTAGTTCTAAGGTTGAACAAATGAATCATACAGAATATTGTCAAAACCCCGCATTTTTCTCACTAAAACAAACTTCTGTAATTGCATAGAACCCTCTTTGAACTTGGACATCACCTAGTCCTCAACTTGGACGATGACCAATGCTCAACTCGAACGGAGGAGGTTGTCGTTGCTTTTTAACCATGAATGCTTTGAAAGACACTAGGAATTGCTTTAAAACTGCTTTATACTTTTTAACATGAGGGTTCTCTCAGCTGGGCCAACAAGCAATGCATACGTCATATTTTTATTCTACAAGAACAAAGTACATCATATTGTTCTCTAACACTCATAGAATACACATAGAACACACACACTTAAGTTCAAAGAACCATCCTATTTATGTTCAGAGAATAAATGCATTTAAGCTCAAAGAACAAATGTGTTTAGGTTCAAAGAACAAAACAATCTTTAGTGTGATTTTCTACATATGGATAATCGCAGAAGCAACATAGTTGGATTGGAGCTCTAAAATTTTTTGGAAACTGCAATTTGAAAGGTGAGCATCAAGTGGTAATTAAGGAAGGGTAACAAAAACGAAAGTAGCATCTTTTGCATGACGGGTAGTGGTAGGTATTGGTTCATTGCTTTTGCCATCCAGTATGGTGTCAACAAGGATGCGGTAGCTCTCGTACTCGATGGGCGCCCAGTCATCATCGAAGATCTTGAGGAGGAGCTTCAGGACTGGCCAAACATGCTAATTGGAGAAGCCAAGAGGCTTCATCACCTCCAACTCCTTTCTAGTAGCATTAGCATTGTTGGAAACCATGGACTTTAATGAAATGGTTCAGGGATCACTCCTAGTCAATCCCATTTGCTACTTGTGCTGCAGAGAACATGAATATAAAGAAGATGGTGACTCATCGATTTTTCTTTACGATATATCTAGACTTACAAAATTTTGAAACTTGCATTGATGATATTAGGGATATATCTTAACTTTACTGAATTTTGAAGAAACTTGCTGCAAATCATTACTTATTTAGGTGATATATCTAAAGTTACAGAATTTTGAAACTTGCACTGACGATATTTCTGCACACACACTAACTATTCTGTGATTTTTCATGGACTGAACATACAATATGTGCCAAACAAATATTAAGTCTGGTACAGAAATTCTCTATTCATGAACTGACAATATTTCTTCTATGTGGAATACACAAGATCTCCTCAATGGGACATGAAGCAGGCATTGCCACAGGCAATACTTGGCGCACCGGAGAACCTGTACTGATGGATTTGTCGAGAGAGGACTGAGGCAACACGACAGCGTTGGGGTGGCGGATGCAAGTATTGGAGTTCAGCCTAAAATTACAAGATAATGGATCAAAATGAATTCAGATTGACTTCTAATCATTTGTCAAGCTATAAAATATAGAACTGATGTTACACAAACCGAGGCATTTTTTATATGAACAGCTCACGTAATATGTATAGTACCACTGTTTTTTCATTTTCATGAACAAATAACCATAGACTAACGAAAGAATGTATTACTCGACAGTAGGCATTCTCTTCTCAGAACCACTTTGGTTTTCTTTTCTTTTTCTTCACTTTTGCTCTGCTTTCTTTTTTCTTTGCTTTATGAAGTGCCCCATCAGAAAAGTTGAACTTTAGATTTTACCAATCTCCACATCTACTGAAACTAAGGGAGCTCCTTTTGAAACATGTACAATAAACTGAAAAGGCATATACAAGGTCAACTGAAAAACCATATACAAGGTCAACCGGAAAAGCTTCTAAGAAAAAAAAGTGAACCAACTTTTTGTTGTTTTTCTAGTTACTAAACTACTTATTACCATAACAGCGGCTGAACTGATGCTGCATATAGGAAGGTTACTGGTACCAAAAAATTAGGATAGTAAACAACATTATAAATTGAATTCCTGAATGTTCAGTCCAAGTGGTACTAGATGATGATAGATGACAACTATGTCTATAGAACTAAAGCAAGGAATAGATGAACTAATGAACTATAATACATATGCAAAACGGTACTATCATATGTTCAGAATCCCATGATAACCTCATATTCGACAACACATGCACAATCAGATAGAAAAAGTAAAATTGCATTAATATTTCAAGCAGCATGCAAGAGAGAACACGAACCATCCACGGCTTGTTTGGAGATGGTTGCACGAGAACAATGGTGTGGCCTCCTGCCAGAAAACAAAATAGATAAATATGCATACAGAAAAGCAGCATTTCCTCAATGAGCTATGATGGAGGCATCGCCGCTAGCAATACTTGGCACATAGGAGAACCTGCACTGCTGGATTTGTCGAGAGAGGAGTGAGGGCAGCACGTTACCATGTTTTTTTTCTGGAGTAGTCGCTCTCGGTGAGTGAAAATGCACAGGGAGCAAGAAAAACAATAATATCATTAGTTAAGATCCTCAATCTGAATAACCTTGCCTATTCTTTGGTTTAGCACCTAAAGTACAAACATGTAAAAGTTCTAGAATTTGATAAGAAAATTGAAGTAGTTTGATCAGGTTAGTACTACCGTAACTAGATACATGTAAAAGTTAAGTGACAACAAGTTCAAAAGAAATTCAGAAAATGAAATGGAATTGATGGGCTTACTTCATGCATTAAATTATACACCATAGTGTCTTGTCTGGATGTACACGACAGAGCCGGCGGGATGCACATCGAGCCATGCTGTGCAAAAAAATGGTGTCGAATGATTCAGTCTCGGTGGGCTGGTAGCATGGCATTGCTGCTATCAGAAATTTTTACCATTGATTTCTGAACAATAGGTACAAGAATCACAAAAAGTTTGACTGATGCTCTAGGAATTTTAGCTCAAAGAACAAACGCGGTTAAGTTCATAGATGAAACATAGTTCAACGTTCTTCAGTGTGATTTTATGCATAAGGAAAATTGCAGAAGCAACATAGTTGGACTGAAGCTCTAGCAACATAGTTGAACTTAGGAAATTTTCTTCCGGCCGGCCCTATGAACAACTTACCATTGACAAACAATACCCGATCTCAGCCCTAGCATTCTTCAAGTTACATTTAAGAGGAGCCAAAAAAATTGTTGTGTTACCATTGACGAGAGCTAAAGTAATTACAATTATCCTAACCAGCATATGCTCAAACAAGTTGAAGTTTCTTTTACTTGGGAACAACTTCAGTTCATGCGTCTCTCACATAAATAAATTTTAGTTTAGGCTTAAGAGACAGTCAGTCTGTGTTAACTGCAAACAACTCACGTTTAACATGGCACATATCCTAGAGATACATGCTTCTCAAGCCTGAACAAAGGCAAAAAAACTGATTTTTGAATGCATTGTAGGCAAGAATGGATCCGAGTCAGAACTGATGCGATTTATTCCATCGAACTACTACGAAAGTTTTCTCTATACTGTTATGTTTTTAACACACTAATATTGAACTGTTTACTGCCTTTCCATTATGAATTGATGGCATAATACATGTTGAATTGTTACACACGAGCAAAATTCAGAAATACATATATATTTGGCGTACTCCAAATATGTGCATTTTCAGGAACAAAACTTTCTAAACCTTCTATGCTAAAGAACTTGAACGATCAGTCCAAAACATATCTGAAGTTAAACAATTATTTTCCTTACCGAGTGTTAAAGAAAACGAAACCAGAGACGAGCTCGCCCCGGAGAACTTGGACTGAAGAACTTGCACACGGCGAGCTGCAGGGGGTAAGGAAGGGCGGTAGTGCACGGGGTTCTAAGGCGGCGAATGGAAGTGGAAGCAGGGGGCGAGATGCCGACGCGGTGGAAGCAGAGAGGATAGCAGCGCGTGGATGCAGGGGATGGGGTGGCGATGTGTGGAATCAGCGGGGAGCGGTCGACGGCGCGTGGAAGGAAGGGACGAGACCGGGCGATACCTAAAATTAGAGAGGAAGCGGTCGCCAGCGCGGTGGTTGGTGGCCATGGCTGCTGGTGCGGGGCGGTGGACGCGGTGGCTAGCGGGGGCGCGGTATTTTCGCTGGTAGGTAGGAAGTGGGCGCGGCGAGTCGCCTGTAGGTGGGAGGGGGAGGACGGGGCAGAGTCGTGGTTGGTAGCCGGGGAGGTGGGAGGCGGGGGCACGGCTGGACACCGGGGAGGTGCGAGCGGGGCCGCGGCTGGTCACCGGGGAGGTGGGAGGCGGCGGCACAGCTAGACGCCGGGGAGGTGGGAGGCGGGGCCGTGGCTGGTCGCTGGGGAGGTGGGAGGCGGGGGCACGGCTGGACGCAGGGGAGGGAAGGTGGGGGCGGGGCCGCGGCTGGTCGCTGGGGAGGCGGGAGGGGACGGCACAGCTAGACGCCGGGGAGGTGGGAGGCGGGGCCGCGGCTGGATACACGGGAGGGGAGGTGGGGGCCGGGGCCGCGGCTGGTCGACGGGGAGGTGGGAGGCGGCGGCACAGCTAGACACCGGGGAGGTGGGAGGCGGGGCAGCGGCTGGTCGCCGGGGAGGTGGGAGGCGGGGGCATGGCTGGACACAGGGGAGCTGGGAGGCGGTGGCACGACTGGACGCCGGGGAGGTTGGGAGGTGGGAGGCGGGGCCGCGGCTGGTCGCCGGGATGTTTTTTTAGCGGACGCCGGGAGGTGGGATGGGGGCCTCTTATTTTTTCCATCGAACCAGTTCAATCGCTCCTTATAGGGTTCAGGGGTAACAAAATAATATTCTGTTACGGGTAACAGAATAGTCCAGTCATATATATATATATATATATATATATATATATATATATATATATATATATATATATATATATATATATACATAAACACTATTCTGATCACGGGATCAGAATAATATTCTGATCACAACCTGACCTGCCCCGCTAGTAGTACGTTGAACTTCCCCGTGAACTCGGTTGAACTTCCGCCAACATTGCCCAAACGGGGCTTGCGATATACCGTTGGAAAGCTATGGACACCAATATCATGATCCAATTTAAATTTTTGGCAAAATACAAGCGGTTTAAGAGCAGTTTTGAAAACCGTCTTTTCTTCGCACAAAAAACGTGAATCATATTTTCGATCATATTTTTAAACCGTTTATCGGAATGACGCATATAATATGGCGTTGGAAAGCTGCTGCAAAACCGCTCCTTCCACATGTTGAAATTTTTTTCTAATTCCCTATGGTTAAAGAGTAATATGAAGAAACATAAAATTTCATAAACCGAACAACTAAGTTCGTTTTTTCGATGTCATTTCTAAACGGCTAATCCAATGGAGGCATATGATATGGCGTTATAAAGCTTATGAAAATGCGCTACTTTTTCATCTTGAAAGTTTTTTTTCTAATTTTGAATGGTTTAAGAGTAATTTAGAAAATGGTCCAAGTCCTACCGAGTTCGTATTTTTCAGCTAATTTTTTAACCGTTCGTCCGAATGCAGCAAATGATATGGCGTTGGAAAGCTTGAACAAATGCGAAACTTTTTGGTATGTATTATTTCCTCCAGTTCTTTACAGTTTTAAGTCAGTTTTGAAAGTGGCGAAAAACGTATTTTCACCATAGTTTCTACGAACTTTATCGGAATTGGGCAAATAATATACCGTTGAAAAGCTACGGAAAATGCGAAACTTTTTCATGTTGATGGTTTTCTCTGATTCCTAGACGTTTTCAAGTAATTCTGAAAATGGCGGGATCATGCGTTCTGCCTCTATCGCGAAACAGATTCTTCGAAAATGCACCGCGTGAAGAACCTGAACTTCTCGGTGCGTGTACCTGAACTTCACTCTGTTTTTCACGTGATTTTTTTGCTCGTAGATCTTCATCCACTGCTCGTAGCTCTCCATCCCACTCACGGGAATTGAGCGGGGTGATATACCGATGGAAAGCTGTTGTAACAGGCAACTTTCCCGTATTGATCATTTTTTCATACTCGCGACGATTTTAAATTTTTTTCATTTGATATTCATTCAGTGTCGTAGGTGAACTTCCTGCTTTTTTTACGTTGAACTTCCGTGACGTATTTTTCATTTGTATTTTTTTCATCCATTCGCCAAGTGTTACACAAATGGTATTTCTTTTGTATAAACCTCTCTCACAATATTTTTTGTAACTTTCTCCAACGAAGGACTTGAACATATAACAATAAAACTTTTAGCATGTGCTTTTTTATTTCCTTTTTAATACAAAATGCACATTGTGTAGTACATGAACTTCTGGCAGTTATCAACCTGAACTTCTCTCGGTTACGTGAATTTTTTTGAGTTTTTTTATGAAATTTTAATCTGATTTTCTTAATCCCTTTTTGTGAATTTTGAAGCGCTCTATTTTTAATACTTGAACTTCTTGTTATTTTATTTTTGAACTTCTTGTTTCCATTTTTTAATAACGAGGAAAATCTGAGTTTTGTAATAATCATCGAACTTCTCCATCTTTTTAATATGGACTTCCTTGTTTTTTATTAATCTTTTTCATGAAATTTTGAAGCGCTCTATTTTTAAAAGTTGAACTTCTTGTTATTTAATTTTCGAACTTCTTGTTTCCATTCTTTAATAACGAGGAAAATATGAGCTTTCTATAATCATCGAACTTCTCCATCTTTTTAATATGGACTTCCTGGTTTTTTATTAATCTTTTTTATGAAATTTTAAAGCGCTCTATTTTTAAAAGTTGAACTTCTTGTTATTTTATTTTTGAACTTCTTGTTTCCATTCTTTAATATATAACAAGGAAAATCTGAGTTTTCTATAATCATCGAACTTCTCCGTCTTTTTAATATGGACTTCCTGGGTTTTTTCTTAATCTTTTTTATGAAATTTTGAAGCGCTCTATTTTTTAAAGTTGAAATTCTTGTTATTTTATTTTTGAACTTCTTGTTTCCATCTTTAATAACGAGGAAAATCTGAGTTTTCTATAATCACTGAACTTCTCCATCTTTTTAATATGGACTTCCTAGTTTTATTTTCTTAATCTTTTCTATGAATTTTTGAAACGCTCTATTTTTATTAGTTGAACTTCTTGTTATTTTATTTTTGAACTTCTTGTTTTCCATCCTTTAATAACAAGGAAAATATGTGTTTTCTGTAATCATCGAACTTCTCCATCTTTTTAATATGGACTTCCTGGTTTTATTTCTTTTAGTAACGGAAAAAATCCTACTTTTTGATAGACCTCAAGCTGCTCCATTTTTAAATTTGAACTTCTAGTTTTATTTTAACTTTTAAAAATAGAGCGCTTCAAAATGGAGAAGGGTGGGCGACGGGGATAAGGAGGGGGAGGGGGGCGGCTGAGCGCTTGGAAGGAGGCGGCAGCAGGGAGGTGCGTCGTTGCAGGGTGGGCGGTGGCCGGAGGTCGCAGTGGGGAAGGGTGGGCGACGGGGATAAGGGGTGGTCGAGGTGATGGGATTTCTTTCCTCCCACCTTGGCCAACGCCCCAATGGACTTGGAGGGCAAGAAACCAGCCCCTCCACCCCTATATATAGTGGGGAGGCGCATGGGAGATCAACACAAGCCAAGGCGCAGCCCCTCCCCTCCCCAACACCTCTCCTCCTCCATAAGTGCTTGGCGAAGCCCTGTCGGAATACTACTACTCCAACTGCACCACGTCGTCGTGCTGCCGTTGGAGCGTTCTTCCTCAACCTCTCCTTCCCCTTGCTGGATCAAGAAGGAGGAGACGTCTCCCGTCGCGTACGTGTGTTGAACGCGGAGGTGCTGTCCGTTCAGTACTTGGTCATCGGTGATCCGAATCACGTCGAGTACGACTCCATCATCACCATCCCCTTGCCAGCTTCCGCACGCGATCGACAAGTGGTATGTAGATGCAAACTCACCCCTTGACTCGTTGCTTAGATGAACTCATAGATGGATCTTGGTGAAACCGTAGGAAAAATTTTAATTTTCTGCAACGTTCCCCAACAGTGGCATCATGAGCTAGGTCTATGCGTAGTTCTCTTTGCACGAGTAGAACACAATTTTGTTGTGGGCGTGGATCTTGTCAACTTACTTGCCTCTACTAGACTTTTCTTGCTTCAACGGCATTGTGGGATGAAGCGGCCCGGACCAACCTTACACGTACCCTTACGTGAGACCGGTTCCACCGACTGACATGCACTAGTTGCATAAGGTGGCTGGCAGGTGTCTGTCTCTCCCACTTTAGTTGGAGCGGATTCGATGAAAAGGGCCCTTATGAAGGGTAAATAGAAGTTGACAAAATCACGTTGTGGTTATTCGTAGGTAAGAAAACGTTCTTGCTAGAACCCAATTGCAGCCACGTAAAAGATGCAACAACAATTAGAGGACGTCTAACTTGTTTTTGCAGCGATTGATCATGTGATGTGATATGGCCAGAAGTTGTGATAAATGATGAAGTGTGATGTATGAGATCATGTTCTTGTAATAGGATTCACGACTTGCATGTCGATGAGTATGACAACCGGTAGGAGCCATAGGAGTTGTCTTTATTTTTGTATGACTTGCGTGTCATTGAAGAACGCCATGTAACTTACTTTACTTTATTGCTAAACGCGTTAGCTATAGAAGTAGAAGTAGTCGTTGGCGTGACAACTTCATGAAGACACGATGATGGAGATCATGATGATGGAGATCATGGTGTCAAGCCGGTGACAAGATGATCATGGAGCCCCGAAGATGGAGATCAATGGAGCTATATGATATTGGCCATATCATGTCACAACTATATAATTGCATGTGATGTTTATTATGTTTATGCATCTTGTTTACTTAGGACGACGGTAGTAAATAAGATGATCCCTTACAAAATATCAAGAAGTGTTCTCCCCTAACTGTGCACCGTTGCTACAGTTCGTCGCTTCTAAGCACCAAGTGATGATCGGGTGTGATGGATTCTTATGTTCACATACAACGGGTGTAAGACAGTTTTACACAGCGAAAACACTTAGGGTTAACTTGACGAGCCTAGCATGTGCAGACATGGCCTCGGAACACGGAGACCGAAAGGTCGAACACGAGTCGTATGCAAGATACGATCAACATGAAAATGTTCACCGACGATGACTAGTCCGTCTCACGTGATGATCGGACACGGGCTAGTCGACTCGGATCGTGTAACACTTAGATGACCAGAGGGATGTCTAATCTGAGTGGGAGTTCATAATATGATTAGAACTTAATTATCATGAACTTAGTCTAAAACCTTTGCAAATATGTCTTGTAGATCATATGGCCAACGCTCATGTCAACATGAACTTCAACGCGTTCCTAGAGAAAACCAAGCTGAAAGATGACGGCAGAAACTATACGGACTGGGTCCGGAACCTGAGGATCATCCTCATAGCTGCCAGGAAACAATATGTCCTAGAAGGACCGCTAGGTGACGCACCCGTCCCAGAGAACCAAGACATTATGAATGCTTGGCAAACTCGTGCTGATGATTACTCCCTCGTTCAGTGCGGCATGCTTTACAGCTTAGAACCGGGGCTCCAAAAGCGTTTTGAGCATCACGGAGCATATGAGATGTTCGAAGAGCTGAAACTAGTTTTTCAAGCTCATGCCCGGGTCGAGAGATATGATGTCTCCGACAAGTTCTACAGTTGTAAGATGGAGGAAAATAGTTCTGTCAGTGAGCATATTCTCAAGATGTCTGGGTTGCACAACCGTATGACCCAGCTGAATATTAACCTCCCCGATGAGGCGGTCATTGACAGAATCCTCCAGTCGCTCCCACCAAGCTACAAGAGCTTTGTGATGAACTACAACATGCAGGGGATGGAAAGGACCATTCCTGAAATGTTCTCGATGCTGAAGTCAGCAGAGGCTGAAATCCAGAAAGAACATCAAGTGTTGATGGTCAATAAGACCACTAAGTTCAAGAAGGGCAAGGGTAAGAAGAACTTCAAGAAGGACGGCAAGGAGGTTGCCGCGCCTGGTAAGCCAGTTACCGGGAAGAAGTCAAAGAATGGACCCAAGCCTGAGACTGAGTGCTTTTATTGCAAGGGGAAGGGTCACTGGAAGCGGAACTGCCCCAAATACTTAGCGGATAAGAAGGCTGGCAACACCAAAGGTATATTTGATATACATGTAATTGATGTGTACCTTACCAGTACTCGTAGTAACTCCTGGGTATTTGATACCGGTGCCGTTGCTCATATTTGTAACTCACAGTAGGAGCTGCGGAATAAACGGAGACTGGCGAAGGACGAGGTGACAATGCGCGTCGGGAATGGTTCCAGAGTCGATGTGATCGCCGTCGGCACGCTACCTCTACATTTACCTACGGGATTAGTTTTGAACCTTAATAATTGTTATTTAGTACCAAGTTTGAGCATGAACATTGTATCTGGATCTCGTTTAATACGAGATGGCTACTCATTTAAGTCTGAGAATAATGGTTGTTCGATTTATATGAGAGATATGTTTTATGGTCATGCTCCGATGGTCAATGGTTTATTCTTAATGAATCTCGAGCGTATTATTACACATGTTCATAGTGTGGATACCAAAAGATGTAAAGTTGATAACGATAGTCCCACATACTTGTGGCACTGCCGCCTTGGTCACATTGGTGTCAAACGCATGAAGAAGCTCCATGCTGATGGACTTTTGGAGTCTCTTGATTATGAATCATTTGACACATGCGAACCATGCCTCATGGGCAAAATGACCAAGACTCTGTTCTCCAGAACAATGGAGCGAACAACCAACTTGTTGGAAATCATACATACCGATGTGTGCAGTCCAATGAGCGTTGAGGCTCGCGGAGGATATCGTTATGTTCTCACTCTCACTGATGACTTGAGTAAATATGGGTATGTCTACTTAATGAAACACAAGTCTGAGACCTTTGAAAAGTTCAAAGAATTTCAGAATGAGGTAGAGAATCAACGTGACCGAAAGATAAAGTTCCTACGATCAGATCGTGGAGGAGAATACTTAAGTCACGAATTTGGTACACACTTAAAGAAATGTGGAATCGTTTCACAACTCACGCCGCCTGGAACACCTCAGAGAAACGGTGTGTCCGAACGTCGTAATCGCACTCTATTGGATATGGTGCGGTCTATGATGTCTCTTACCGATTTACCGCTATCATTTTGGGGATATGCTCTAGAGACAGCTACATTCACTTTAAATAGGGCACCGTCTAAATCCGTTGAGACGACACCGTATGAATTATGGTTTGGGAAGAAACCTAAGCTGTCGTTTCTAAAAGTTTGGGGATGCGATGCTTATGTCAAGAAACTTCAACCTGAAAAGCTCGAACCCAAGTCGGAAAAAGGCATCTTCATAGGATACCCTAAGGAAACTGTCGGGTATACCTTCTACTTAAGATCCGAGGGCAAGATCTTTGTTGCCAAGAACGGATGCTTTCTGGAAAAAGAGTTTCTCTCGAAAGAAGTAAGTGGGAGGAAAGTAGAACTCGATGAAGTACTACCTCTCGAACGGGAAAGTGGTGCAGCTCAGGATAATATTCCTGTGATGCCCACACCAACTGAAGAGGAAACCAATGATGATGATCAAGGTACTTCGGATCAAGTTGCTACTGAACTTCGTAGGTCCACAAGGACACGTTCCGCACCAGAGTGGTACGGCAACCCTGTCCTGGAAATCATGTTGTTGGACAACGGTGAACCTTCGAACTATGAAGAAGCGATGGCGGGCCCAGATTCCAACAAATGGCTTGAAGCCATGAAATCCGAGATAGAATCCATGTATGAAAACAAAGTATGGACTTTGACAGACTTGCCCGATGATCGGCGAGCGATAGAAAACAAATGGATCTTTAAGAAGAAGACGGACGCGGATGGAAATGTTACCATCTATAAAGCTCGACTTGTCGCTAAGGGTTATCGACAGGTTCAAGGGATTGACTACGACGAGACATTCTCTCCCGTAGCGAAGCTAAAGTCCGTGCGAATCATGTTAGCAATTGCCGCATACTATGATTATGAGATATGGCAGATGGACGTCAAAACGGCATTCCTTAACGGGCATCTTAAGGAAGAACTGTATATGATGCAGCCGGAAGGTTTTGTCGATCCTAAGAACGCTAACAAAGTATGCAAGCTCCAGCGATCCATTTATGGGCTGGTGCAAGCATCTCGGAGTTGGAATATTCGCTTTGATGAGATGATCAAAGCGTTTGGGTTTATGCAGACTTATGGAGAAGCCTGCGTTTACAAGAAAGTGAGTGGGAGCTCTGTAGCATTTCTCATATTATATGTGGATGACATACTCTTGATGGGAAATAATATAGAATTTCTGGACAGCATTAAGGCCTACTTGAACAAATGTTTTTCAATGAAGGACCTTGGAGAAGCTGCTTATATATTAGGCATCAAGATCTATAGAGATAGATCGAGAAGCCTCATAGGTCTTTCACAAAGCACATACCTTGATAAGATTTTGAAAAGGTTCAAAATGGATCAGTCCAAGAAAGGGTTCTTGCCTATGTTACAAGGTGTGAGATTGAGCTCGGCTCAGTCACCGACCACGGCACAAGATATAGAAGAGATGAATACCATCCCCTATGCCTCAGCCATAGGATCTATTATGTATGCCATGCTGTGTACCAGACCTGATGTAAACCTTGCCGTGAGTTTGGTAGCTAGATACCAAAGTAATCCCGGCAAGGAACACTGGACAGCGGTCAAGAATATCCTGAAGTACCTGAAAAGGACAAAGGACATGTTTCTCGTTTATGGAGGAGACGAAGAGCTTGTCGTAAAGGGTTACGTCGACGCTAGCTTCGACTCAGATCCGGATGACTCTAAGTCACAAACCGGATACGTGTATATGTTGAATGGTGGAGCAGTAAGCTGGTGCAGCTGCAAGCAGAGCGTCGTGGCGGGATCTACGTGTGAAGCGGAGTACATGGCAGCCTCGGAGGCAGCGCATGAAGCGATTTGGGTGAAGGAGTTCATCACCGACCTAGGAGTCATACCCAATGCGTCGGGGCCAATCAAACTCTTCTGTGACAACACTGGAGCTATTGCCCTTGCCAAGGAGCCCAGGTTTCACAAGAAGACCAGGCACATCAAGCGTCGTTTCAACTCCATCTGTGAAAATGTTCAAGATGGAGACATAGAAATTTGCAAAGTACATACGGATCTGAATGTCGCAGATCCGTTGACTAAACCTCTCTCGCGAGCTAAACATGATCAACACCAGAACTCTATGGGTGTTCGATTCATCACAATGTAACTAGATTGGTGACTCTAGTGCAAGTGGGAGACTGTTGGAAATATGCCCTAGAGGCAATAATAAAAGTATTATTATATTTCATTGTTCATGATAATTGTCTTTTATTCATGCTATAACTGTATTATCCGGAAATCGTAATACACGTGTGAATACATAGACCTCAATATGTCCCTAGTGAGCCTCTAGTTGACTAGCTCGTTGTGATCAACAGATAGTCATGATTTCCTGGCTATGGACATTGGATGTCGTTGATAACGGGATCACATCATTAGGAGAATGATGTGATGGACAAGACCCAATCCTAAGCATAGCACAAAGGTCGTTTAGTTCGTTTGCTAAAGCTTTGCCAATGTCAAGTATCTCTTCCTTAGACCATGAGATCGTGTAACTCCCGGATACCGTAGGAGTGCCTTGGGTGTATCAAACGTCACAACGTAACTGGGTGACTATAAAGGTGCATTACAGGTATCTCCGAAAGTAGCTGTTGGGTTGACACGGATCGAGACTGGGATTTGTCACTCCGTATGACGGAGAGGTATCTCTGGGCCCACTCGGTAATGCATCATCATAATGAGCTCAAGGTGACCAAAGTGTTGGCCACGGGATCATGCATTACGGTACGAGTAAAGTGACTTGCCGGTAACGAGACTGAACAAGGTATTGGGATACCGACGATCGAGTCTCGGGCAAGTAACGTACCGATTGACAAAGGGAATTGTATACAGGGTTTGATCGAATCCTCGACATCGTGGTTCATCCGATGACAACATCGAGGAGCATGTGGGAGCCAACATGGGTATCCAGATCCCGCTGTTGGTTATTGACCTGAGAGCGTCTCGGTCATGTCTGCATGTCTCCCGAACCCGTAGGGTCTACACACTTAAGGTTCGATGACGCTAGGGTTATTAGGAAGACTAGTATGTGACTACCGAATGTTGTTCGGAGTCCCGGATGAGATCCCGGACGTCACGAGGAGTTCTGGAATGGTCCGAGGTAAAGATTTATATATGGGAAGTCCTATTTTGGCCACCGGAAAATGTTCGGGATTTTTCGGTATTGTACCGGGAAGGTTCTAGAAGGTTCCAGAGTGGGGCCCACCTGCATGGGGGGACCCACATGAACGTGAGTAGTGGGGGAAAGGCCCCACACCCCTGGTCAAGGCGCACCAAGATCCCCCCTTAGAAGGAATAAGATCATATCCCGAAGGGATAAGATCAAGATCCCTAAAAAGGGGGGATAACAATCGGTGGGGAAGGAAATGATGGGATTTCTTTCCTCCCACCTTGGCCAACGCCCCAATGGACTTGGAGGGCAAGAAACCAGCCCCTCCACCCCTATATATAGTGGGGAGGCGCATGGGAGATCAACACAAGCCAAGGCGCAGCCCCTCCCCTCCCCAACACCTCTCCTCCTCCATAAGTGCTTGGCGAAGCCCTGTCGGAATACTACTACTCCAACTGCACCACGTCGTCGTGCTGACATTGGAGCGTTCTTCCTCAACCTCTCCTTCCCCTTGCTGGATCAAGAAGGAGGAGACGTCTCCCGTCGCGTACGTGTGTTGAACGCGGAGGTGCTGTCCGTTCAGTACTTGGTCATCGGTGATCCGAATCACGTCGAGTATGACTCCATCATCACCATCCCCTTGCCAGCTTCCGCACGCGATCTACAAGTGGTATGTAGATGCAAACTCACCCCTTGACTCGTTGCTTAGATGAACTCATAGATGGATCTTGGTGAAACCGTAGGAAAATTTTTAATTTTCTGCAACGTTCCCCAACACGAGGCGCTTTGGGCTTTTTCTTTGTTTTATTCTTATGTATGGGAAAAATCTGAGTTTTGTAATAATTTTCGAACGGCTCTGCTTTTTAAAATGAACTTCTTGGTTTTGTTCTTTATTAACGAGGAAAATCCTAGTTTTTATATAAATTGAACTACTTCATTTTAAATTTTGAACTTCATTGTTTTATCCTTTAATATTGAAGAAAATCCCTTTTGCACTTCTTGGTTTTATTCTTTGGCAACAAGGAAAAATCTGCGTTTCTTATAAACATTAAATTGCTCTATCTTTTAATTTGGACTTCTTGTTTTATTGTCCATTAACGGGAAAAATCCTATTTTCGTAATAAATGAAAAACATTGAACTACTCCCTTATTTTAATTTGGCCTTCTAGGTTTTTGGCGGCAATTGGCAAACCAACACAAAATCCCTATCCGGTGCACACCAAATTGTTGGGAGTTTTTTGTTAGTTTTGTAAAATTACCATCAACCATGCTAGAGCAGGTAAAACACCCAAAGTTAAAGCCACCATCGCTAGGTGACTTGTGTCTACAACCATATTGGTGGAAGTATGCAAAAATGTTTGATAGACTGTGATGATACTTGGCTAGAGCCCTTGGTTGTTTCATATGCCCAAGTTATAATTTCGTTGTTGGTTCATCAGTTTGTTTGTGCAACAAATTTACAGCATGGTATGAATTGGTCTTAAATTGCTATGATCAACTCGATCGGAAAATTAACAGACTACTATATCACACACCGCCATGGGCAAGCCAAGTTAATGTGCCTTCAGCTCATAACCCTGCTAGACACAAGCAAAATGACTAGATGAGAAAGTTTATCCTCTCTTATGCCTGAAAAATCATACTGTACTTGGTATGTTTACTACCTTTGCCCATGTGTCTTCTTGTTTCTATAGCTTCACAAAGTTAGAGCGGCCACCAGTATTGATGGACGGAAAAAAACTCTTTGTAGAAGAGAAGAAACCAAACTGTTCACTGATTACCATCTGCAGTCACAAAAGCATTCGCCATAAACTGTAGGATGTCAATACTATATAGCATTATTAAGATACAGAAATAGATGAAGTTTGTACCTACTACCTAATCGACAACTTGAGCCTTTTGTGTGCTGCTATTCTCAATAGGAGTGGGATCCGGCCGAGCAGAAATGGCCACAACAGGAGTTGGCACCTGCAGGTTTTCACCTGATGATTGCATGGCATTATTTAACGGCATGACACTGTAATTGCAAAAAAGATTGGATAAATTAAGGCATGTCATTTTAGGAAAATGAATGAAAGTTTGCTTTGCATAGTTGCTCTAACAAAATCATTTTCCTCATGACTTGTACCTACTTTTTGTAACACGGGTTCAATTTTCAGTAAGCGTACGCACCCATCCAAGAAACAAAGCAGCATACCTCAATTCTCTGTAGCTCAAGTTCCACAAATAACAAGCCCTGTATTTCCAGTGCAAGTTACCTAGAAATCACTAGATCCTAGATCCCATGTCTTCTTTTCTTTACAATCTCTGAACTTCAGATTAATAACTTTTCATTTATATACTGACAGGCTGTACAAGCTTAAGATAGTACCTTCAGAGAAGCATACATACCAGCAGAGAAGCAGCCATAGTTGGACGAGCTCACCACGCTCTTCTAAACAGAGTAGAGGCGAGGAGCTCATGGAGCTGGCCGCGTACAGCGAAAGGAAGCAAATGGAGTCAACGATGGCGGGGTCATCCACGACGAGCACCGGGTGGAGTTGGACGGCCTGAGGTGGCATAGTTGAACGGCCGAGGCGCTGCGGCGCCGGCTGTAGGTGGTGGACCGTTGTGGCAGTAGGTCATAGTGCCGTGCGTGGCGAGCTTTAGGTCGACACCTCCTCCAACTGTAGGTTGACGCTCCCTGTAGCTACAGGTCGATGCCACCTGTAGCTGCAGATAGTGCCCAATCCCCATCAACGGGGCTGCTACCAGCCCCCTCTGTGCGGACGTAGGTTGGTGGCTCCGATCCGGATGACCGGCCACGGCGGCGTCCAGTGCCATCTCTGGCTCAATAGACAGCAGGCTTTTGGCGGCGAGCTCGTGTGACCTTGGAGGAGTTGACCTGCTACTGTGGAATGATGTGGACTGCAGCGGCAGCCAAGTTTTGTTGAAGCATATGCGAGGAGGAGGTGAGCAGCAGGACAGGTTGGGGGCATTGGTCGGGAGGTGGAGGAGCAGCGTGGATCCGCTGGTCCGACGACGCATCGGGCGGTGGTCAATGACCTGATCCACTGCAGGAGATGTCCGACGTCGTAGCTACTGCCGAAGGTGGGGGAGACCAAGGCAGCGTCGGGAGGTAGGGGATGGGCAGCTCCAGCGCGGAGGAAGGCCCGCGGCGGCCACCACAGCAAGAGCGGAGCAGAAGGTCGTTGGCCGCGACAGGGGATCGGGCTGCCGCTATCCCCAGTGGATCCCTGCCGGGTGGAGTTCGCCGCCGCGTGGTGGCGACGGATCCGGGGATGCGCGGTGGTTGGGGAGTGCATCACGTTTGGTGGTTGGTCTCCGGGGAAGCTCGACCACAGCGGCGGCCGGCGGCGCTCGGCGCGCGGGGAGGCGGTGGCACACGGAGGAGTGGGGATCCGGCGGTACAGGGGGGGAGGCGTGTCCGGCGGCGCGTCGGTAGGAGGCGGGGATGACGGCGTGCCGGAAGGAGGCGGGAGTGGTGGCGCGCCAGTAGGAGGCGGGGTACGCAGCGGCGGCGATGGGATCGGGGGAGGAAGTGGTGGACGAGCGGTCGCGGGTGAGTTTTCTTCTTCTTTTTGCAGCGGGTCGGGGAGTTCGGGAACAAACAGGATCAGAATAGTGTTACTATATATATATATATAGTGGTATTATTCTGATCCCAGGATTAAAATAACTATTCGGATCACGGAACGCCCTATATAGGAGGCGACCGGACATTCCTGAGATCTAAAAAAACATCGAACCCCACCTCCCACCTCCCACTCTTCCACCTCTCGGCCCTCATCCCCGACCCACTTCCCCCACGGCGCAGCGCACGGCGGCGCGGCCCCTCCCCCCCCCCCCCCCCCCCCCCCGGGCCGGCTCGCCACCTCCCCTCCTCCCAATAGCGGCGCGCCACCTCCCCTCCTCCCAACGACGGCGTGGTCCCTCCCCTCCCCCCGGACCGGCTCGCCACCTCCCCTCCTCCCCAACGGCGGCGCGGCCCCGGATCCCACGAGCAGCCACCGTCTCCCTCCCCCTGAATCCACCGTAGTGGTGGCCTCTCACCCCTGAATCCATTACGGTGGCGACCCCCACCCCTGGATCCACCTTGGTGGTGGCCTACCTCCCCCTGAATCCACCATGGCGGCGCCCTCCTCTGCGGGCCGTCAACCTCGCGCGCACCGCTGCCCAAATCCTCCCTCGCTATTTTCTCGGCTATAGCGGCACCCTCCTTCCAGTGGGCCCATCCACCTCCTCGACCGCCGACGCGGATCTGACGCATGTGTCATCCCTGGATCCAGCGTCATCCGAGGTGCGCGTGAGGGCAGGTCGCGACAGCGCCCTGGAAAGGTCGCAGGCAACCCCTTGGGCAGGTCGTGCGCCACACCAGGCTGAGTGCCTGACACTGGCGGTGAGGAAGCAGAGCAAGGGCGTCGGTGGCTACCTCGTCAGCACCCGGTGGTAGAAGAACTCTGGCTCCTCGCTTGACCTGCCCATCCACCATGTCCACCACGATGGTGTTTTGTAATGTTTGTTGCTAAGTTTGTCTGTCCAGTTCCTGCGTGATCCTCATATTTTACTCCCGTATATCTGTCCCATTATGTGCTTTTTAACCTGTCGATTGAGTATAAAAAATAAAAAAGATGTCCGTGCGGGCATGCAGCGCATGCGGCCATGTCGTGTGTCGCTGCGGTGGATCATGCATGCTGCTGCCCCATCGTGTTGTGAAGTGTAAAGTCTGAAAGAGTCCTAGGATTTTACCCTCCTACAGCCTTGTTGTCTTTTCAGTGTGTGTAATTTGTAGTACCAACTTTTTTTTATCTTTACTGCCGCGAGACTGTAATCTATACCTGTTGTACCATCATCTTGTTGTGTTGCACAAACCAAGAAATCCAAATTGAAAAAACCAAGAAGTTCAATTTTAAAAAATAGAATAGTACAATGTATATGAAAAACTCTGATTTTTCCTCGTTACTAAGTAATAAACCAAGAAGATATATTTAAAAGAACAGAGCAGTTTAATATTTATTGCAAAAAACTCATATTTTTCCTGTTACTAATGAATAAACCAAGAAGTTCAGTTTGAAATAACGAAGAAGTTTGACATTTACTAAAAAAACTCCAATTTTTCACATTTCTAGAAAATACACAAAAGAGGCTCAAAAAATTGAAAAAACTCAGATATTCTCACGTATCCGAGAGAAGTTCAGGTTGATAACTGCCAGAAGTTCACGTACTACACAGTGTGCATTTTGTATGAAATAAAAGAATAAAAAAGCAAAGGCTAAAAAGTTTTTTTGCTGGAAGTTCAAGTGCCCGGCCCGAGAAAGTTCAAAAATTCTTGTGAGAGGTTGAATAAAAATACGTGACAGAAGTTCAAGGTGAAAACAACGACAAGTTCAACTACTGCAAGGGATGCATTTCAAATGAGAATAAAATTATAGAAAATTAAAAGCTTAAAAGGTTTGTTGAAAGAAGTTCAAGAGCTCTGTCCGGGGAAGTACAAAATTCTTACAAGAGAGGTTCATCTTGTATATCCATGTTCGATTTTTTTCCGTATAAAAATCGAATACAATTCTTTACACAAAATATAAAAAGGTGAAGTTCAAATTGAAATAACATAGAAGTTCAGAGTTTATTAAAACCTAGGATTTACCTTTTCAAAAAATAAAAAGCACAGCGCCATTTTTTTGCAGTTTTGAAAACAATCTCATAAACGTAAAAATGGTTGCTAGAAGTTCAAGTGCTCGGCGAGGGACAGTTCAAAAATTCTTGTGAGAGAGGTTCACCATGTATTTAGATGTCCAAAATATATAAAAACTATGTTGTTTTTTGTGTTTTAAAATAATTCTCTCAAACCAGAGAGAAGTTCAAAGTGATAACAACCGGAAGTTCACGTACTACATGGTGTGTATTTCATATAAGAAAAATACAATAAAGTGAAACAAAGTGAAGTTCAAACAGACATGCCCAAGAAGTTCAACTACTTCACGCAGTGCAAAAAAAATTACGTAAAAAAACAGCACGTCAAAAACAAAGTGAAGTTCAAACAGACATGCCCGAAAAGTTCAACTACTTCACGCAGTGCATTTCCGTTCGCGATGAACGCAGAAATCATGATCTCGCCATTTTCTAATTTACCTCAAAACGGCAGGAATATTATTTGTGTAACTTCAAGTCCTTGGTCGGAGAAAGTTAAAAAAAATTGTGAGAGAGGTTTGTACAAAAAAGAATATCATTTGTGTAACACTGACGAAATGGATGAGAAAATAACAAACGAGAATACATCACAGAAGTTCAACATGAAAATAGCAGGAAGTTCACCTACTACACTAAATGAGTTTGAGATGAAAAACTTTTAAAATCGTCGCGAGTATGAAAAAATGATCAACGCGGGAAATTTGCGTGTTTACAATAGCTTTCCATCGGTATATCACTTGCTCAATTCCAGTGAGTGGATGGAGAGCTACGAGCAGTGGATGAAGAGCTACGAGCAAAAAAATCACGTGAAAAACAGAGTGAAGTTCAGGTACACGAACCGAGAAGTTCAGGTTCTTCACGCGGTGCATTTTCGAAGAATCTGTTTCACGATAGAGGCAGAACGAATGATCCCGCCGTTTTCGGAATTACTTGAAAACGGCTAGGAATCAGAGAAAACCATCAACATGAAAAAGTTTCGCATTTTCCGTAGCTTTTCAACGGTATATTATTTGCCTAATTCCGATAAAGTTCGTAGAAATTACGGCGAAAAATGTTTTTCACCATTTTCGAAACTGACTTAAAACCGTAAAGAATTGGGAGAAACAATACATACCAAAAAGTTTCGCATTTGTTCAAGTTGATTTCTTCTGCTAAGTGAATGTCCTCTACAACATTCACTTATTGCTATTTCTTCAAGTTGATTTCTTCTGCTAAGTGAATGTGATCAGACCCTTCCCACTCTATGCTAAACTCAACCCAGTCTGTTCACAAATTCTTCATGTGCGTTCTATTTGAAACTCGTTCAAAATCTTCACTGTGTCCTTGACAGCTGAGGAAATTGCGAACAGAACTTTTAACTTATCTTATCTAATTTTTCGGTTTTGCCGCTCAAACCGTTCTGTTTCCCACGACAATACTTATCTATTCACCCATGATCCTACACGATTGCCACCTCTCAGTACGTGGGTGACACATGTCAAGCGAATGAGAAGGGCTAGGGGCACGTTCGTCCGATTTCCTCGGGCGTATAGTTTTTCACTCCCACTATAAATACCCCCACCTCTTCCTCACTTTGATTTTACTCCGCTCGCTCTCACTCCTGCTCGAGCTCCCCAGACCCTAGCGCCGCCGCTACTTCATCATCGCCGGTGACGAAGAGCTTCACTGCCTCGACCTCGTCGCCGCGTACTCGCACCGGTTGCAGATTTCTTCACTCCGCCGCCGCCGTAGCCGTCTTCCTCGCCGAGTTAGGGCGTGGAAGATCTGAACTGACGAACTTCATATCTACACTTCCCAGTTCGTTGTGTTCTTCATTAAGGGTAATTAAAAGTTACTTTTACTGCCCTCTTTGATTCATATGTTTTCTTGAAAATCTTCAAAGGTGTTTATTCTTCAAATCTTCACACACATGAACACCTCACATGTCATCTGCTCTTGATTCGTTTCTCTAAGCAATGATTTTCTTCAAGATTCCTCAATTGTGTGGATTTTCAATCTATACAACTCTGGAACCTAAGACAAAGAACTCTTAGTGAAACTCCTCAAGACTCATCTGGTCAAATTCATCAAACATATTCTTTTTGAAAAACCTTCTGAGAACGCATATGACATCTCCAAATTCCTCGCAACTATACTCCGTTCACAGGTACAAATGTCCGCTGCTGAATCACTAGGTTCACATCAACTTAACTCATTTGCAGCGTTCCTCGAAGAAAAGATGCACACTTCTTCAGAAACTTCAGTTGTTCATATACCTCAGCTGAAGAAAATGGTTGACGGTAAGAAGCCACAGAAGGGTGGAAAGAGGCCTGAGGTCAATACTGCTTTCGAAATCCCTGAGGACATTTATGCTGGATACTGCACTCCTGATGAGGCCAAATTTGGCAAGGAGGACAAAAATCAGCGCAAGGTGCGCATACAAAGGATAGAGAGGAGATGGGCACGGGAATGGAGGGAGTACAGATACGTCACTCCCAAGTATATGGAGAAATTCGCACTCAACCCTCCATGCCCAAGACCTCCATTGGCACCTGGCCAATTGGCAGATCCCACCAGCCTCAAGCATGGTGAGGACTATGCTGATGAATGGGCAAAGCGCCAGGCCAAACTGGCCAAACAAGCAAAGGAAGCAGTGAGGAAATTCAATGAGGACTCTGCTGCTGCTGCTACCGCTGTTGAGGCCTCTGCTAGTAAGCCGAAGAAGGCGATGCCTAAGAAGCCTGCGCATAAGCCAAGTGCTTCAGCCTCAATGCCCTCACGGCCAAGTTCCTCAGCAATGCCCTCACGGCCAAATTCTTCAAAGCCCTCACGGCCAATTCCTCAGACTCCTCCTCCTCCTTCAAAGTCCTCAGCTCCTCCGACAAAGTCTTCAGCTGCTCCGGCCAAATCCTCTGCACCAGTGCATCTCGCCACGTGCCAAAGGACTACAGGCATCTCTATTGCCTCAGGAGCATCTGCAAGTTCCTCAGCTGCACCAAATTCCTCAGCTGGCCCCTCTCTGCTGAAGAAAAAGGCCACTGCTGGACGAGGCCTTCGACCAAGTCCTCACAAGAAGCAGGTCACCTTCCAAGTGCCCTCTGATGATGATGAGGCTGATGATGAAGAACTTGCCAAAATCATCAGAGACAGGCAGGCCAAGGCCGCCAGAGCCAAAGGCAGCAATGTGCCACAACTATTGGATCCAAAAATGATCCTCGACTTGATTGACCTATGGCACAAGGACCCTAACACGCCTTTGTGAAAGTGCGCTATATCGACTAGAGGGGGCTGAATAGGCGATTTTTATGAATTCTTCACTGAGGAATTTGCTGGTGAGGAAATTCCTAACTGAAGAACTACTTGCAGCGGAATAAGTACTCAGAAGTAAACATATTAGAACACAAGCATAGTCATCATGATGAAATGAAGACAAGCACAAAGTACAGAAAGCGTAAACACAGGATAACACAAGAAATAAGACGGACAGACTGAAGAAATTGAACTGAGGAAATTGAGAAAGTCTTCAGCCAAAGTCTTCAAACAGATATGAACAGGCACATAACAACAGACATGAGGAAATTAAAGAGTTGAAGAAATAGAACCAGTAAGCTCGGTGAAGACAATGATTTGGTAGACCAGTTCCAACTGTTGTCTCAGTTGTACATCTGGTTGGAGCGGCTGAGTATTTAAAGTCGACGACACCCAGTCCCGGACACACAGTCCTCACTGTATTCTCCTTGAGCTAAGGTCACACAGACCTCGCCCAATCACTCGTGGTAAGCCTTCAGGTGACTTCCGAACCTTCACAAACTCGGTCACTCGGCGATCCACAATTCCTCTTGGATGCTCTAGACCTTGACGCCTAACCGTCTGGAAGAAGCACAGTTTTCAAAGGAAACAAGCGTCGGATCCACGCAGGATCAATCTCTTCAGTGATGCTCAATCTCTTTGGGTTTGTAGGTGTTGGGTTTGGGTTTTCCTCACTTGATGATTTTTTCTCAAAGTCCTCGGAGGATGGGATGCTCTCAAATGACAAGTGTCAGTTTCTCTCGGAGCAGCCAACCAGCTAGTGGTTGAAGGAGGCGGCTATTTATAGCCTAGGGAGCAGCCCGACATGATAAGACATAAATGCCCTTGTCTGATATGACTGTTAGGTGGGTAGATATTTTGGAACAGCTGGCGCATAGCACAGCAACGGTCGGAACTTTGACTATCAAAATCCTCAGGACTATCATGTTCCTCACTGTGTAGGTAATTCGCACTGGCGAATTCCTAACTCCTCAGTCAGAACAAATTCCTCAGAGACCAGAAGAACTTCATCTCTGTCACTCAAGAATATGACTGAACTGTATGAGAT
Source organism: Triticum timopheevii (assembly GCA_963921465.1). Taxonomy (NCBI): domain Eukaryota; kingdom Viridiplantae; phylum Streptophyta; class Magnoliopsida; order Poales; family Poaceae; genus Triticum; species Triticum timopheevii. The sequence continues at coordinate 243,314,987 of OY997270.1, forward strand.
TTCCAATGGCTTCACTCGAAGGGATTGGTAGGTGTAGGATTTTGAGTTGAGCATCACATGGAAATTTTTCCTTAGTATTTCCTCGACCCCCCTTTAACAGTATGGTGTTTCCTATGACTCAAGAAAGAGAAAATGAAACTGCGAAAACATAAGTCTTCACGCTTCATGTTCCTCGAATGATTGCCAAGTCTTCAAGGTCACACCAATTTCTTCACTTTCAAAGTCTTCAGAAAGTCCTCAGAAATCCAAAGTCTTCAGTTGAAGAACTTCATTTTTAGGGGTCGATTTTCTCTGTAAATATCAAACTCCTCATAGACTTATAGACCTTTGTACACTCACACACGCATCAGTCCCTTAACCTGTAAGTCTTCAATACACCAAAATCACTAAGGGGCACTAGATGCACTTACAATCTCCCCCTTTTTGGTGATTGATGACAATATAGGTTAAGTTTTCAACGGGGATAAACATATGAAGTGTAAATACTGATATTGAGGAATTTGATTGCAAGATATAGAAGAACTCCCCCTGAAGATGTGCATAGTGAGGAATTTGCTTTTGAAGCAATGCACACTTGAAGAGTATAATCATGGAGATCTCCCCCTATATCTTGTAATTCATACACGCATTTGATATATAATATGAAGAATTTGAAATGCATGATGAAATATGGTGACTGATGTAATTCAGCATGCGTGCATTGACATGAATGAGGAATAAGCATGCATAAGAACACAGCAAAAGTATCAGTCCACCATAGAGTTTAAGATTACAAGTCGATCTAGCAAAGTCATTAGAAGAACGAGAGTTGTAACTTAGCAAAAAAAACGCCCATATAGGATAGACCCGCTTGAAGACTAACTCAAATTTCTCCCCCTTTGTCATCGAATGACCAAAAGGGTTGAAATTGAGGACTAACGCCCCTGAAGAATATCATGATGATGGAGGAGCGCCAGCGTTGTAGGGCCTACTGCAGTGTCGTCCAAGTCTTCATGCTCGTCGGTGGCACGTGATGAAGAATATGAGCTAGCCACCAAGGAAGGAACCTTGACCTTCTTGTATTTATTCGGTGGAGGAGCAGACCAGTCAAAGTCTTCCTTGAAGCCCATTTTCTTCAGATCTTCTTTACCATATAGATGTGACAGAATAGCCCAGGTGCGATCAAACACTTCATGGAGGTAGTAATGGTTTTTCTTCACTGCATTATGTGTGGAAGTCATGTTGTGAAGAATGGAGCCAAACTGACGCTTAACCCACTTGTGGTTGCGATCCACCTTCTGGTGATGACTTATAAGCAGTTCACGGTCAGTCATCACACGAGGAGCAGTAGCTTGAGGACTTGACTTGGTAGCATTGGCAGCAGAATCATGAGTGGAAGAGTCATCATTGGTGGAGTAAGATGCAGCTTTGCGGAACTGACCATCCAATGGACGAATGCCTTCATCGATAACGGCTGGTGACTTGCCCTTCTCATCAGATGAGGAAATTGTCCGCTTGAGGACTTCAATAGGGGGAAAGTAGCTGAGGTGATTCTAAAAATCAGCCTTGTAGTTGAGTGAAGACCTTGTTCTGATGAATCTCATGATCCACGGCGCGTAAGGCTTCAGCTCAAATGGTGAAAGTGCAACATTTGCCAGAGTCCTCATGAAGAAATCATGATAGTTTATGGGGATGCCATGCATGATGTTGAACAGCATATTCTTCATCATTCCGATAATTTCTTCATCGGATGAGTCATGGCCTTTGATGGGACTCATGGTCTTCGTCAGAATGCGGTAGATGGTCCTTGGCACATAGAGCAATTCCTTCACGAGGAATTTGGTCCTTGGGGCTTGACCCGGCTTCAGCGGCTTCATGAGCACTTGCATATAGTGAGCAGTGAGTTCAGGCTCATCATACAGGCAACGAGCACCATCGGGTGGAGGACTGATTGGCAAGGCACGAAGCAATTCAGAGGCTGGTGCCTTGTAATGAGTGTTTTCAGTCATCCAGTCCAACACCCACGAGTTGACGTCAGCAGCATCACCTGTGATATGCAGAGTTGCGTAGAACTGAAGAATGAGCTCTTCATTCCAATCAACTATGTCAGAGCAGAAATTGAGCATGCCTGCATCATGAAGCATGCTGAGGACTTGAGAAAAGCAAGGCATGGATTCCATGTCCACGTGAGGAATGTGCTCGTGGTCGAAGACTTTGTCCTTGTTGAAGAGCACTGAGGAATAGAAGTTGGCCTGGCTGGCAGTCCAGAAATGCTTCCTTTTAAGACGAGCATTGTCATAGGGGTTGAATTCAGTGAAGAACACGTGCTCGCCAAAGAAATCATCAGCCTTAAATTTTTGCTTCTTGGAGAAGGGATCCTTTGGCTTGGGCTGAGGAGTGTCACTCAATTGCATCACCACCTCAGGAATCGCAATCTCAGGTTCCCCAGGCTGAGGAATTTTAGGCTCTTCTGCAGCTTCAGCCTGGGTCGTCAATTATTCATTGACAATTTCTTCAACACTAGTGGCTGGAATTTCTTCATAAACACTTGGGGTTGCATGAGGTTCTTCAGATCCCATTTGCACTTCAGTGGCAGCAGGGGACTGAGGAATTGCTTGGAGTGGAGTGAACATTGGAGAGTTGGGGTGCTGACTGTCCCAAAATTCATCATTGAGCATAGGAGTGGTATAGCCAATGTCCACATCCTCATCTTCTATTTCTTCAACACCTGCCTCTTCAGCAGTGAACTGAGGCATAGGTGAGGAAATGACTGGGGTTGAAGGGATTTCATCCACTTCAACTTCTTCGTCCAACTGCTCTGTCGAAGCAGCAGAAGGAGTTTCTTCATCAGATTCATTGGGAATCACATAATCTTCACCAAAAGGAACAAGGTCCTTTGATGGCATGGAGGAGACTGGAATGGCATCAATTGGATTGTCAATTGAACTAGTCAGAGGCTTCATCTTCTTCGGAGCTGAAGAATTTGATGAAGTTGATGCCTTCCTTTTCTTCACAGCTGCACGCTCTGCAGCCTTGGTCTTCTTCGCATCTGATGCAGATGGAAGGATCGGAGTTGGTGTAGGCACAGGAGGTGCAGAGGACTTTGGTTCATTTTGCTCAGGCGCAACTGATGCAGTTGCCCTGACTTGTTCACTTTCTTCAGGCGCACCACTAGTGGATGCCCTGGCAATGTCTTCAGCGGCTGGAATGGAGTCATCAGCCCTGGCACTCTCATTTTCTTCAGCAGCCTGGTTGTCATCAGTGGTGCTGGCATGTTCTTCAGTAGGCTGAGCAGATGCTTCAGCCTGAGTAACTTCAACGTGCACAGGAGGAGCAACACTTGAAGTGAATTTCTTCGTCAGATTGACGAACCGCACCTTGGCGCCCTTCCAATCAGCATGGTAGCGATCAAATTCATCACTCAGTTGTTTGATTTCAACTTGCAAAGCAAGGATCTGATCAGGAGTGAGAGTGAGGACATTGTCCTTGAGGTAGCACTGTTTCTTGTACTGCGCTTTCTTCAAACTTCTGCCTTGTTCAAATTTCCATTTTTCTTCCTCGATGAAGGCAGTCAGAAAACATGACTTTGACCAGGAGTGAGTTTCATCTCCGGCAAAGGCGTGTTAGGGTCCTTGTGCCACAGGTCAATGTAGTCAAGGATCAACTTTGGATCCAACATCAGCGGCACATTGCTGCCTTTGGCTCTAGCAGCCCTGACTTGCCTGTCTCTGATGATTTCGGAAAGTTCTTCATCATCAGCCTCATCATCATCAGAGGGCACTTGGAAGGCGACCTGCTTCTTGTGAGGACTTGGTCGAATGCCGCGTCCGGTAGTGGCCTTTTTCTTCAGCAGAGAGGGACCAGCTGAGGAATTTCGAGCAGCTGAGGAGCTTGCAGATGCTCCTAAGGCAATTAAGAATTCTTGAGTCCTTTGGCATGAGGCGAGATGCACAGGTGCCGAGGATTTGGTCGGAGCAGCTGAGGACTTTGACGAAGGAGCTGAGCACTTTGAAGGAGCAGTCTTAGGAATTTGCCGTGAGGGCCTTGAAGAATCCGGCCTTGAGGGCATAGCAGAGGAGCTTGGCCGTGAGGGCATTGAAGGAGAAGCACTGGACTTATGCGCAGGCTTCTTATGCATTGCCTTCTTTGGCTGACTAGCAGAGGCAGCAGCAGCAGCAGAGTCTGCGTTGAATTTCTTCATTGCTTTCTTCGCTTGCTTGGCCAATTTGGCCTGGCGCTTTGCCCATTCTTCAGCATAGTCCTCATCGCACTTGAGGCTGGTGGGATCTGCCTCTTGGCCTGGTGCCAATGGAGGTCTTGAGCATGGAGGGTTGAGCGCGAATTTCTTCATATACTTGGGAGTAACATACCTGTACTCCCTCCATTCTCGTGCCCATCTCCTCTCTATCCTTTGTATGCGCACCTTGCGCTGATTCTTGTCCTCCTTGCCAAACTTGGCTTCATTAGGAGTGCAGTATCCAGCATAAATGTCCTCAGGAATTTCAAATGCAGTATTGACCTCAGGCCTCTTTCCTCCCTTCTGTAGCTTCTTATCAGCCATTTTCTTCAGCTGATGAATATGAACAACTCAAGTTTCTGAAGAGGTGTGCAACTTTTCTTCGAGGAATGCTGCAAATGAGTTAAGTTGATGAGAACCTAGTGATTCAGCAGCGGACATTTGTACCAGTGAACAGAGTATAGTTGCGAGGAATTTGGAGAGGTCATATGCGTTCTCAGAAGGTTTTTCAAAAATGAATAGGTTTTGAGGAATTTGACCAGATGAGTCTTGAGGAATTTCACTAAGCATTCTTTGTCTTAGGTTCCAGAGTTGTATAGATTGAAAATCCACACAATTGAGGAATCTTGAAGAAAATCATTGCTTAGAGAAACGAATCAAGAGCAGATGACATGTGAGGTGTTCATGTGTGTGAAGATTTTAAGAATAAACACCTTTGAAGATTTTCAAGAAAACTTGAGAATCAAAAAGGGCAGTAAAAGTAACTTTTAATTACCCGAAGTGAAGAACGCGATGAACTAGAAAGAGTAGATGTGAAGTTCGTTGGGTCAGATCTTCCACGCCCTAACTCGGCAGAGGAAGACAGCTAGGCGGCGGCGGAGTGAAGAAATCCGCAACCGGCGTGAGTACGACGGCGACGAGGTCGAGGCAGTGAAGCTCTTCCTCACCGGCGACGAGGTGGAGGCAGTGAAGCTCTTCCTCACCGGTGACGATGAAGTAGCGGCGGCACTAGGGTTTTGGGAAGCTCGAGCGGGAGAGAGCGCGAGCGAGGTGAAAGTGAAGTGAGGAAGAGACAGGGGTATTTATAGAGGGAGTGAAAAACTGTTCACCCGAGGAAATCGGACAAACATGCCCCTGGCCCTTCTCATTCCCTTGACATGTGTCACCCACGTACTGAGAGGTGGCGATCGTGTAGGATTGTGGGTAAATAGATAAGTATTGTCATGAGAAGTGGAACGGTTTGAGCGGCAAAGCCGAAAATTTAGATAAGATAAGTTTAAAAGTTCCGTTCGCAATTTCTTCAGCTGTCAAGGACACAGTGAAGATTTTGAACGAGTTTCAATTAGAACGCACATGAGGAATTTGTGAATAGACTGGGTTGAGTTTAGCATAGAGGGGAAGGGTCCGATCACATTCACTTAGCAGAAGAAAAACAACTTGAAGAATTAGCAATAAGTGAATGTTGTAGAGGACATAAAACTCATATATATATATATATATATATATATATATATATATATATATATATATATATATATTGAAATGAAGAACAACACCGGAAAGAGTGAAGACAATGCAAAGTTGAAGAATTTGAAAGACTAAGGAATTTCAAAAACGAAGAAAAACTCAAATTGAAGATTTCCAACTTTGGGTGGTGGCGTAACCCACCGTATAAGAAAGCTGATTTCAGACACCGCGTACAATTGTCGTAGGGCTCTGAGAATCAATTTCTTCACACTTAGAGGGTTAGTCTTCATTGATTGAAGAAAAAATTACTTCGTGTGTTGCGCATCTAAGTCATCAAGTCAGCATAAGTGTTAGGATGTGTGTCCATTTCAGAGAACATTCGAAGATTCTAGGATATTTAGCTCACACCGCAACTTGCTAAATCTCTTCTCATCCAAGGGCTTAGTGAAGATATCAGCCAGTTGATCTTCAGTGCTGACGTGGTCGATGGAGATGTCGCCCTTGAACACATGATCACGAAGAAAATGATGACCAATCTGGATGTGCTTGGTCTTCGAGTGCTGAACTGGGTTATGAGCAATCTTGATGGCACTCTCATTGTCACAGTAGAGAGGCACATTCTTCACGTTGACGCCATAGTCCTTGAGTGTTTGCTTCATCCATAGTAGTTGAGCACAGCATGATCCAGCAACAATGTACTCGGCTTCTGCAGTGGAGAGTGATATGCAGTTCTGTTTCTTCGAGGACCAACAGACCAAAGATCGTCCGAGGAAATGACATGTGCCTGATGTTGACTTGTGGTCCACGCGATCACCAGCATAGTCAGAGTCTGAATATCCAATGATATCAACAGAAGAGCCCTTGGGATACCATAATCCAAGTGTTGGTGTGTGAGCTAAGTATCGAAGAATATGCTTCACAGCCTTATGGTGTGATTCCTTCGGTGTAGCTTGAAATCGGGCACACATGCAAACACTAAGCATAATATCCGGCCAAGATGCACATAGGTACAATAAAGAGCCAATCATGGAGCGGTATACCTTTTGATCGAAGTCTTGACCATTTTCATCAGTGCACAAATGGCCATTTGTGGGCATTGGAATTTTGACCCCTTTGCAATCTTGCATGCCGAATTTCCTCAATACGTCCTTGAGGTATTTCTCCTGAGATATGAATATCCCATTGCGATGTTGACAAATTTGAAGACCTAAAAAGAATTTCAATTCTCCCATCATAGACATTTGATATTCTTCACTCATCATATAGGCAAACTCATCACTATATCGTTGGTCAGTACAGCCAAAAATGATATCATTAACATATATTTGGCACATAAAAAATTCATCATCATAAGACTTAGTGAAAAGAGTTCGGTCGGGTGAACCAGGTTTGAAGCCTTTCTTCATGAGGAATTCCTTCAAAGTATCATACCACGCCTGAGGGGCTTGCTTGAGGCCATACAGGGCCTTGTTGAGCTTGAAGACTTTGTCAGGATTCTTTGGATCTTCAAAACCTGGTGGTTGAGCAACATATACTTCTTCCTCAAGCTTACCATTGAGGAATGCACTTTTCACATCCATTTGTTCTAAGATAATATCATGATGGTTAGCATAAGCAAGTAATATGCAAATAGCCTCAAGTCTAGCAACAGGTGCAAAAGTTTCATTGAAGTCAATTCCTTCAACCTATGTGTAGCCTTGAGCTACAAGCCGTGCCTTATTCCTCACCACAAGGCCATTTTCATCTTGCTTGTTGCGGTAGATCCACTTTGTGCCAATAATGTTGTGCTTGCGAGGATCTGGATGTTTGACCAGCTCCCAAACGTTGTTGAGCTCGAACTGATGTAATTCTTCTTGCATAGCTTGAATCCACTCAGGCTCCAAAAATGCTTCATCTACCTTAGTGGGCTCTGTGATAGAGACAAAAGCAAAGTGCCCACAAAAGTTAGATAAATGTGAAGCTTTTGAGCGTGTGAGAGGACCTGGTGCTTCAATGTCATCGATGATCTTCTCGATTTGCACTTCGTTTGCAATACGAGGATGAGCGGGTTGTCTTCAAGGAATTTGATCTGCATTTTCTTCAGGAGCATTTTCCTCAGCACCATTTTCTTCAGGTGCGCCAGCTCGACGTTCATCACGTTCTGGAATGAATTCTTCAGCAGATTCTTCAGTAGGAATGACATCCTCAGTGGCTTTGAACTTGATAGAATCCTCAGGTGTTGGTTCATCTATCACAGAAGGTAGGTGCTCTCTTTGCGAGTCATTAGTTTCATCGAACCGCACATCCACAGTTTCAACAACCTTGTGAAGAATGTTGTTGAAGACTTTGTAGGTGTGCGAGTCCTTTCCGTAACCAAGCATGAAACCCTCATGTGCTTTCGGTGCAATTTTGAATTGTGATGAGGATCTCTAATCCAACATTTAGCACCAAAGACTTTGAAGTAACTCACATTGGGTTTCTTGTCAGTGAGGAGTTCATAGGCAGTCTTCTTGAAGAATTTGTGAAGATATACTCTGTTGATGATGTGGCACGCAGTATCAATTGCATCACTCCAGAAACGACGAGGCGTCTTGTATTCATCAAGCATAGTGCGAGCCATCTCAACAAGAGTTATGTTCTTGCGCTCCACGATACCATTCTGTTGAGGAGTATAAGGAGCAGATAACTCATGAGTAATACCAAGTTCATCAAGATAGTCATCAAGACCAGAATTCTTGAACTCAGTTCCATTGTCACTCCTGATGTGCTTGATCTTCACACCAAAGTTGGTTGAAGCCCTCGAGGAAAATCGTTTGAGGACTTCCTGCACCTCATGTTTGTAAGTGACAATGTGTACCCATGTGTAACGAGAGTAATCATCAACAATAACAAAGTCATATAGAGAAGCATCATTTGTAACAGCAGAATAATGGTTAGGACCGAAGAGATCCATGTGAAGCAATTCAAATGGTCGAGTGGTAGTCATGATAGTCTTCGCTGGATGCTTGGCCTTTGTCATCTCTCCAGCTTCACAGGCTCCGCATAAGTGATCCTTGAGGAATCTGACACTCTCAATGCCAATGACATGCTTCTTCTTCGCGAGTGTGTGCAGATTCCTCATGCCAGCATGACCAAGTCGTCGATGCCATAGCCAGCCTTCTGAAGCTTTTGCAAGTAAGCATACGGCCGGTTGTGGTCCTGTAGAGAAATCAACAATGTACAAGTCTCCTCTCCTAAAGCCTTCGAAGACTTTGGAATTGTCAGCTTCCATGATCACAACACAACGATACTTGCCAAAGACAACAACCATTTCAAGATCACAAAGCATTGAGACAGACATGAGGTTGTATCCTAAGGACTCGACAAGCATGACTTTGTCCATGTGTATGTCCTTAGAGATCGCAACCTTACCTAGACCCAATACCTGACTTTTGCCTTTGTCAGCGAAGATGATATGCTTCAGATGTGACGGTGATAAAGGAGCATCCATAAATAGATTCTTGTCACCAGTCATGTGATTTGTACATCCACTATCGAGGACCCACTCATTGGCTTTGGGTTGATCATCCTGCAGATGAAAATTAGTGTAACTTACAAACTCATATACTTCATCAGTGAAGAATATGACATCAATATCATCAGATCAATTTCATCAAGCAATAGAACAGATAAATTGGTAGGAGGACGTGTGAAATGAAAGTTCATTTCATCATGATTAGCTTGCGTCCTATCAGGCACTATTCAGGTCTCCAGCAAATTCTTCAGACGTTTTGAGTACGTCTGGAGACCTGACCCTGCATAAGAGATTAGTTCTTTTTCTTCACCACCCACATCTGAAGGGGTGGCAAAGAATTCATCACTCTGCGAGCACCATATGAGAAAGGTGGCATAGACGCCAGTCTACTTCGTTTCACATAAGAGGGGTTAGGGTAAGCATATGAATAAGCAGAGAAATTCTTCGAGGACTTATGAACATAATGATTTGAAGAATAATGAACATATTCATAGCCCTTAGCTCTACCCTGTGAAACAGAAGGGTTAGCACGATGATGATCATATGAGGACTTTGATCCATTTGAGGAATTTGATCCACGTGAGGAATTTGGTCCATATGAGGACTTGGATCCATGTGAAGAATTTGGTCCATATGAAGAATTTGATCTGGAGTTCCTATTCTTCACAGGTGGTGTCATGAGGACATTCACCTGAAGACTTTCAAGGAAACTTTTGGGAACCCAGATTTTCTTCGTAGGGGAACCGTTCCTGCAGTTAGTCCCAACATATCTAGCAAATACTTCACCATTCTGATTTTTGAACAGTTTGTAGTTAGAGTCAAATGACTCATCAGAAGAATGAGGAGATTCACATGTAAAGCCAGATAAGTTGGATGGATCAACTGGAGGTCCCTTTGCAGCAACCCATGAGGTTTTGGGGTATTGCTCAGGCTTCCAATATGTTCCATCAGTATTGAGTTTTCTCTCAAAGGCAATACCCTCTTTCCTAGGGTTTCTGTTGAGGATCTGCTTTTTGAGTATATCACAAAGAGTCTGATGCCCTTTGAGGCTTTTGTGCATGCCTTTCATGTACAATTCCTTCAGCCCTGCATCATCAGTGATACTTGCATTGTCCTCAGATGAGGAATCAGTGATAGCAGAGACATATGAAGAATTTGTAGCATTAGAAGCATTTGAACATTCAGGTGAAGAATTAGCAGTTTCACGTTCAATGCACTTCAGACATGGAGGAACAAATTCTTCCTGAGTAGCACTGATTTGTTGAGCAAGTAGTGAATCGCGCTCCTTCTGAAGATCTTCATAATCCACTCTTAGCTTTTCAAGATCTTGCTTTATTTGAAGAAATTTATAAGAAAGCTTCTCGTGATCAGATAAGAGAGTGTTATGATGACCTTGAAGATTGTCAAACTTGGACTGAAGTCTCTGAAGATTTTCAGTCAAGGTTTTAGTGCGATCCATTTCTTCACCCAACATATCATCACTTTTATCTAGCATGTTTTGAACCTTTTCAAAGGCCTTTTGTTGTTTCACAGCAATTTTAGCAAGTTTAGAGTAGCTGGGCTTGAGATTTTCATCAGATCCATCCTCGCTAGAGTCAGAGGAGGTGTATTTAGTTACCTTGGCACCCTTTGCCATGAAGCAATAGGTGGGAGCATAGTCATCATTGCCTTCATCAGCCTTGTTGGTGAAGCCATTTTCTTCAGAGTTGAAGATAGACTTGCTGACGAATGCAGTAGCGAGAGCTAGGCTCGCCACACCAGACTCAGAATCCTCAGATGCCTCCTCATCCTAATGTTCCTCAGATTCAGCCTCAGAGTCCATTTCCTTGCCAATGAATGCCCGAGCCTTCTTGGAGCTGCTCTTCTTGTGAGATGAAGACCTCGAGGATTTTGATGATGAAGATTTCTTCTTCTTTGCGTCATCAGAACTGTAATCCTTGTACTTCTTCTTCTTTGATTCCTTATCCCACTGAGGACAATCTTGGATGTAGTGACCAGGTTTCTTGCATTTGTGGCATAGCTTCTTCTTGTAGTCACTGGATGTGGAATCACTGCTCCTTGAGGGTTTTCCAAAGCGACCACGTCTTGAGAACTTCTGAAATTTCTTCATGAGCAATGCTAGTTCCTGGCTCAGTTCTTCAGGGTCACCAAGGCTGCTAGCAGAGTCTTCATCTTCAGACTCAGAGACTACCTTGGCCTTCAGAGCACGTGATCTGCCATAGCTCGAACTATAGAGATCTCTCTTCTCAGCAAGCTGGAACTCATGAGTATTTAGCCTCTCGAGGATATCAGCGGGATCAAGTGACTTGTAGTCAGCATGCTCTTGAATCATCAGTGCCAGAGTGTTAAATGAAGAATCGAGCGATCTCAGCAATTTCTTCACCACCTCATGGTCGGTGATGTCAGTGGCGCCAAGCGCTTGAAGCTCATTTGAGATGTCAGTGAGGGGATCGAAGGTTTGTTGAACCTTTCATTGTTGATTCTTTTGAAGCGGTTGAAGAGATTGCGAAGAACGTCAACACGAGAGTCACGTTGAGTTAAGACTCCTTCATTCACTTTGGACAGCCTATCCCAGATAAGCTTAGCAGTTTCCAAAGCACTCACTCTTCCATATTGTCCTTTGCTCAGATGGCCACATATGATATTCTTTGCTTGAGAATCGAGTTGCTTGAATCTCTTCACATCAGTAGCGTTCAGAGAAGGTGTGACTGAGGGAACACCGTTTTCCACAACATACCAGAGATCGTTGTCAATTGCCTCAAGATGCATTCGCATCTTATTCTTCTAGTAGGGGTAGTCCGTTCCATCGAAGGTAGGACACCCAGCAGAGACCTTGATCATACCTGCGGTCGACATAACTAAAACTCCAGGCGGTTAAACCAAAATCACACAGAACAAGGGAGTACCTTGCTCTGATACCAATTGAAAGTGCGTTATATCGACTAGAGGGGGGTGAACAGGCGATTTTTATGAATTCTTCACTGAGGAATTTGCTGGTGAGGAAATTCCTAACTGAAGAACTACTTGCAGCAGAATAAGTACTCAGAAGTAAACATAACAGAACACAAGCATAGTCATCATGATGAAATGAAGACAAGCACAGAGTACAAAAAGCGTAAACACAGGATAACACAAGAAAGAAGACGGATAGACTGAAGAATTGAACTGAGGAAATTGAGAAAGTCTTTAGTCAAATTCATCAAATAGATATGAACAGGCACATAACAACAAACATGATGAAATGAAAGAGTTGAGGAAATAGAACCAGTAAGCTCGGTGAAGACAATGATTTGGTAGACCAGTTCCAACTACTGTCTTAGTTGTACATCTGGTTGGAGCGGCTGAGTATTTAAACTCGAGGACACCCAGACCCGGACACACAGTCCTCACGGTATTCTCCTTGAGCTAAGGTCACACAGACCTCGCCCAATCACTCGTGGTAAGTCTTCAGGTGACTTCCGAACCTTCACAAACTCGGTCACTCGGCGATCCACAATTCCTCTTGGATGCTCTAGACCTTGACGCCTAACCGTCTGGAAGAAGCATAGTCTTCAAAGGAAACAAGCGTTGGATCCACGCAGGATCAATCTCATCAGTGATGCTCAATCACTTTGGATTTGTAGGTGTTGGGTTTGGGTTTTCCTCACTTGATGATTTTCCCTCAAAGTCCTCGGAGGATGGGATGCTCTCAAATGACAAGTGCCAGTTTCTCTCGGAGCAGCCAACCAGCTAGTGGTTGAAGGGAGTGGCTATTTATAGCCTAGGGAGCAGCCCGACATGATAAGACATAAAGGCCCTTGTCGATATGACCGTTAGGTGGGTAGATATTTTGGAACAGCTGGCGCATAGCACAGCAACGGTCGGAACTTTGACTATCAAAATCCTCAAGACTATCATGTTCCTCACTATGTAGGTAATTCGCACTGGCGAATTCCTAACTCCTCAGTTAGAACAAATTCCTCAGAGACCAGAAGAACTTCGTCTCTGTCACTGAAGAATATGACTGAACTGTATGATATTTCCAATGGCTTCACTCGAAGGGATTGGTAGGTGTAGGATTTTGAGTTGAGCATCACATGGAAATTTATCCTTGGTATTTCCTCGACCCCCTTTAACAGTACAGTGTTTCTTATGACTCAAGAAAGAGAAAATGAAACTGTGAAAACAAAAGTCTTCACGCTTCATGTTCCTCGAATGATTGCCAAGTCTTCAAGGTTACACCAATTTATTCACTTTCAAAGTCTTCAGAAAGTCTTCAGAAATCCAAAGTCTTCAGTTGAAGAACTTCATTTTTAGGGGTCGATTTTCTCTGTAAATATCAAACTCCTCATAGACTTATAGACCTGTGTACACTCACACACGCATCAGTCCCTTAACCTATAAGTCTTCAATACACCAAAATCAGTAAGGGGCACTAGATGCACTTATTTGCCGGAGATGAACCTCACTCCTGGTCAAAGTCATGTGTTGACTGCCTTCATTGAAGAAGAAAAGTGGAAATTTGAAGAAGGAAGAAGACTGAAGAAAGCGCAGTACAAGAAGCAGCGCTACCTAAAGGGCAATGTCCTCACTCTTACCCCTGATCAACTCGTTGACTTGCAAGCTGAAATCGAGCAACTGAGTGATGAATTCAATCACTACTATGCTGACTGGAAGGGCGCCAAGGTCCGGTTCGTCAAGTTGATGAAGACTTTCACTTCAAGTGCTGCTGCTCCTGTGCACATTGAAGTTACTCCGGCTGAAGCATCTGCTCAGCCTACTGAAGAACATGCCAGCACCGTTGATGACAATCAGGCTGCTGAAGAAAATGAAAGTACCAGGGCTGATGACTGCATTCCAGCCGCTGACGAAATTGCCAGGGCATCCACTAGTGGTGCGCCTGAAGAAAGTGAAGAAGTCAGGGCAACTGCATCAGTTGCGCCTGAAGAAACTAAACCAAAGTCCTCTGCACCTCCTGCGCCTACACCAACTCCAATTCTTCCATCTGCATCAGATGCGAAGAAGACCAAGGTTGCGGAGCGTGCAGCTGTGAAGAAAAGGAAGGCATCAACTTCATCAAATTCTTCAGCTCCGAAGAAGATGAAGCCTTTGACAAGTTCAATCAACAACCCAATTGATGTCGTTCATGTCTCATTCATGCCATCAAAGGACCTTGTTCCTTTTGGTGAAGATTATGTGATTCCAAGCGAATCCGATGAAGAGAATCCTTCTGCTGCTTCGTCAGAGCAGTTGGATGAAGAAATTGAAGTGGATGGAATCCCTTCAACACCAGTTGTCTCCTCGTCTATGCCTCAGTTCACTGCTGAAGAGGCCGGTGTTGAAGAAATGGAAGATGAGGATGTGGATATTGGCTACACCACACCTGTGTTGAATGATGACTTTTGGGAAAGTCAGCACCCCAACTCTCCAATGTTCACTCCACTTCAAGCAATTCCTCGGTCCCCTGCTGCTACTGAAGTACAAATGGGTTCTGAAGAACCTCATGCAACCCCGTTTATCCATGAAGAAATTCCAGCCACTAGTGCTGAAGAAAATGTAAATGAAGAATTGCAGACCCAGACTGCTGCTGAAGAAGAGCCTGAAATTCCTCAGTCTGTGGATTCTGAGATTGTGATTCCTGAGGTGGTGATGCAATTGACTAACACTCCTCAGCCCAAGCCAAAGGATCCCTTCTCAAAGAAGCAAAAATTCAAGGCTGATGATTTCTTCGGCGAGCATGTGTTCTTCACTGACTTCAACCCTTATGACAATGCTCGTCTTAGAAGGAAGCGTTTCTGGACTACCAGCCAGGCCAACTTCTATTCTTCACTGTTGTTCAATAAGGACAAAGTCTTCGACCACGAGCATATTCCTCACGTGAACATGGAATCAATGTCTTGCTTCTCTCAAATCCTCAGTATGCTTCATGATGCAGGCTTGCTCAACTTTTACTCAGACATAGTTGATTGGAATGAAGAGCTCATTCTTCAGTTCTACGCAACACTGCATATCACAGGTGATGTTGATGACATCAACTCTTGGGTGTTGGACTAGATGACCGAAAACACTCACTACAAGGCACCGGCCTCTGAATTGCTTTGTGCCCTGCCAATCAGTCCTCCACCTGACGGTGCTCGTTGTCTGTACGAAGAGCCTAAACTCACTGCTCATTACATGCAAGTGCTCATGAAGCCTCTGAAGCCTGGTCAAGCCC
Source organism: Triticum timopheevii (assembly GCA_963921465.1). NCBI lineage: Eukaryota > Viridiplantae > Streptophyta > Magnoliopsida > Poales > Poaceae > Triticum > Triticum timopheevii. The sequence continues at coordinate 243,330,356 of OY997270.1, forward strand.
CAAGGACTAAATTCCTCGTGAAGGAATTGTTGTATGTGCCAAGAACAATCTATCTCATTCTGACGAAGACTATGAGTCCCATCAACGGCCACGACTCATCTGATGAGGAAATTGTTGGCATCATGAAGAATATGCTATTCAACATCATGCATGGCATCCCTATCAATTATCATGATTTCTTCATGAGGACTCTGCCGAATGTTGCACTTTCACCATTTGAGCTAAAGCCTTATGCTCCTTGGATCATGAGATTCCTCAGAACAAGGTCTTCACTCAACTACAAGGCTGACTTTCAGAATCACCTCAGCTACTTGCCCCCGATTGAAGTCCTCAAACGGACATATTCCTCAGCTGATGAGAAGGGCAAGGCACCAACTGTTATCGATGAAGGCAATCGTCCATTGGATGGTCAGTTCCGCAAAGCTGCATCTTATTCCACCAATAATGACTCTGCCCCACATGATTCTGCCGCCAATGCATCCAAGCCAAATCCTCAAGCAACTGCTCCTCATGTGATGACTGACCGAGAGCTGCTTCTAAGTCTTCACCAGAAGGTGGATCGAAATCACAAATGAGTTAAGCGTCAGTTTGGCTCTATTCTTCACAACATGACCTCTACACATAATGCAGTGAAGAAAAATCATTACTACCTCCATGAAGTTTTTGATCGCACCTGGGCTATTTTGTCACATCTCTATGGTGAAGAAGATTTGAAGCAAATGGGCTTCAAGGAAGATTTTGACTGGTCTGCTCCTCCACCGAAGAAATTCAAGAAGGTCAAGGTTCCTTCCTTGGTCGCCAGTTCATATTCCTCATCACGCGACACAGACGAGTTTGAAGACTTGGACGACACTGCGGCAGGCCCTACAACGACTCAAGACCCCAACAACGCTGGCGCTCCTCCATCTACATGATATTCTTCAGGGGCGTTAGTCCTCATTTTCAACCCTTTTGGTCATTCGATGACAAAGGGGGAGAAATTTGAGTTAGTCTTCAAGCGGGTCTATCTTATATGGGCGTTTTTTTTCTAAGTTACAAGTCTCGTTCTTTTGATGAATTTGCTGGATCGCGTTGTAATCTTAAACTCTATGGTGGCCTGATACTTTTGCTGAGTTCTTCTGCATGCTTATTCCTCATTAATGTCAATGCACGCATGCTGAATTACATCAGTCACCATATTTCATCATGCATTTCAAATTCTTCATATTATATGTCAAATGCGTGTATGAATTACAAGATATAGGGGGAGATCTCCATGATTATACTCTTCAAGTGTGCATTGCTTCAAAAGCAAATTCCTCACTATGCACATCTTCAGGGGGGGGGGGGTTCTTCTATATCTTGCAATCAAATTCCTCAATATCAGTTTTTACATTTCATATGTTTATCCCCGTTGAAAACTTAACCTATATTGTCATCAATCACCAAAAAGGGGGAGATTGTAAGTGCATCTAGTGCCCCTTAGTGATTTTGGTGTATTGAAGACTTATAGGTTAAGGGACTGATGCGTTTTTGAGTGTACACAGGTCTATAAGTCTATGAGGAGTTTGATATTTACAACGAAAGTCGACCCCTAAAGATGAAGTTCTTCAACTGAAGACTTTGGATTTCTGAAGACTTTCTGAAGACTTTCAAAGTTAAGAAATTGGTGGGACCTTAAAGACTTGGCAATCATTCGAAGAACATGAAGCGTGAAGACTTTTGTTTTTATAGTTTCATTTTCTCCTTCTTGAGTCATAGGAAACACCGTACTGTTAAAGGGGGTCGAGGAAATACTAAGGAAAAATTTCTAGGTGATGCTCAACTAAAAATCCTACACCTACCAATCCCTTCGAGTGAAGCCATTGGAAATCTCATACAGTTCAGTCATATTTTTCAGTGACAGAGACGTAGTTCTTTTGTTCTCTGAGGAATTTGTTCTGACTGAGAAGTTAGGAATTCGCCAGTGCGGATTGCCTACACTGTGAGGAACATGATAGCCCTGAGGAATTTGAGAGTCAAAATTCCGACCGTTGCTGTGCTATGCGCCAGCTGTCCCAAAATATCTACCCACCTAACGGTCATATCATTGAAGGGCATTTATGTCTTATCATGTCGGGCTGCTCCCTAGGCTATAAATAGCCGCCCCCTACAACCACTAGCGGGTTGGCTGCTCCGAGAGAAATTGACACTTGTCATTTGAGAGCATCCCATCCTCCGAGGACTTTGAGCGAAAATCATCAAGTGAGGAAAACCCAAACCCAACACACCTACAAACCCAAAGTGATTGAGCATCACTGAAGAGATTGATCCTGCGTGGATCCGACGCTTGTTACCTTTGAAGATTGTGCTTCTTCCAGACGGTTAGGCGTCATGGCCTAGAACATCCAAGAGGAATTGTGGATCGCCGAGTGACCTAGTCTGTGAAGGTTTGGAAGTCACCTGAAGACTTACCACAAGTGATTGGGCAAGGTCTGTGTGAGCTTAGCTCAAGGACAATACGGTGAGGGCTGTGTGTTCGGAACTGTGTGTCCTCGAGTTTAAATACCCAGCCGCTCCAGCCAGACGTACAACTGAGACAGCAGTTGGAACTGGTCTACCAAATCATTGTCTTCACAAGCTTACTGGTTCTATTTCCTCAACTCTTTCATTTCCTCATTTCTGCTGTTGTGTGCTTGTTCATATCTGTTTGAAGACTTTGACTGAAGACTTTCTCAATTTCCTCAGTTCAATTTCTTCTGTCTATCTGTCTTCTTTTAGGGTTATCCTGTGATTACGCTTTCTGTACTCTGTGCTTGTCTTATTTCATCATGATGACCATGCTTGCGTTCTGTTATGTTTACATCTGAGTACTTATTCCGCTGCAAGTAGTTTTTCGCTTAGGAATTTCCTCACCAGCAAATTGCTCAGTGAAGAATTCATAAAAATCGCCTATTCACCCCCCTTTAGTCGATATAACGCACTTTCACTATCCACATTTTTTATGAATAAAGCCTGGTTTTACCCCTAAAAAAACTTGTACGTGCAGTCGGCTGCACCAAACTTTTTTAGCAAAAAAAGTAAGTTTATGCAACCGATTGAACAGTTCTCATGTTGACTAGGAATTACAATTCGTATACAAAATAGTTTCGTCATTCAATGAGGCTAAAGCGGTATCCGAGATACATACGGCGACTTATTAGGCCAAGAAGCAGTTTACGAAAAATGTGTCATAGTTTCAATGGCAAAGTTTGATCACTATTCGAGGGAAGACAATAAGGCAGTGATAATCACTCTTGAATATCTTGTTACTATGTGGCAACATGATCCAGCACCGGGATTTGCCTATAAAAGGGGAGAAGTGCATATTACACCCCTCAACTCTAGCTCTAGTCTAATATACGCCCCAACTTCAATACCATGTACTTCCTCCGTCCCATAATATAGAACGTTTTTTATACTAATGTAGTGTTAAAAAACGTCTTAAATTATGGGATGAAGGGAGTAGTTTATAACCCCCAACTTTCAAACCGGTCCACATTCAACCCTCCCCTCCTCGTTGACCGGGTTTTGACCCGTTCACTCGATGAACAGTAAATTGTTTTTTAATCAACGACTAATTTTGACTTTTTTTACTGGATGAACAGTAAATTCAAAAAAATACTAAAAAAATTCAAAAAAAAAACTGATGTGGACATTGCACAAACAATTAACTATTTCACACACCCCACATTTGTCTTTTTTGCTGGGAGCTACTCAGATGTTCGAACAAGCTAAAAATTGACATGGACGTCACACATTCAAACATTGTCCATGCAAAAAAAATATCAGAATTTTTTTCAATTTATTATTACTATTTTGAATTTACTGTTCACTCGGTAAAAAAAGAAATTATTTTTTTGAACTTTTTGCCTTTTTCAATCTTTTTATTTATTTTCTAGAATTATTGTTCATCCATTGAAAAAAATTGGTTTTGTTTTCAATTTTCTTTTTACTTTATTGTTCTCCCAGGTCAAAACCGGTCAACGGGAAGGGTTGAATTCTGGCCGGTTCTGAGAGTTAGGGGTGTAAATTAACGGTATTGGAGTTGGGGGTGTATATTAGACTAAGCCTAAAATTGCAGGGTGTAATATGCACTTCTCTCTAAAAGAAGATACAACCTTTCGGCGAATTGGAACTGGTACTCGGCAGTCACATTGGCTCCTTTAAACAAAGCCAACCATGGTAACCTATATTATGTCAAACAGATGAATAATTATTGATTTTGGGAGTAACGTTGTTAAATAGTAGAAAATCATGCACTAGATATTGTGTTGTAAAATTGCTTCATTATTCAAGCAAAAGTTGCAATTCACTGATGAGAACAAAATATCCTTCAGATGCACACCAGCTGGAAAACACATCCCCTTACACCACCAAACAGCTCTTTACTAACATGTAATACCAGATTGTAAACACTTTGCCAAGGATTTCACATTGCTCCGGGGATGAAATAACCGAAAAGAAATGTAATGTAAATGCTCATTCTGTGGTCTGAACACTTATGGTTTCAGGTGCTTCGCTGCTGGCTTTTACAGCACCAACATAACTGGACATCTTATTCAGGGCACTGAGGTAAGCTCGGACACTGGATACGACAACATCCATGGCTGCGCCGCTCCCACTGCATAAAGATAAACTTGTGAGGGAGGGAAGGTGGGTGGGTGGGGGTAACTCGGAACAGAGGGAGTAACAGATAGTAGGAAACACAAAGATTAAATAAGAAAACCTATGTGCACGCCCGAGGGAGAGAAAGGGGGTCAAGGGGGTGGGTAAGACTATACCTGAAGGATCGATTGGAGTTACTAGTCAAAGCAGGTTTATCGGCGCTGACATCTCCAGCGATGACTACTCTAGTGGTTGCAATTGCATCAATACCTTCTGTGACCGAAGTCATGCTATATTCTCTAAGAACAGTTGGAATCTGCATATGGTAAGGTAATTAAAGTCATATCTCCTATTTTAAGCAAACAATAATCTGTAAAACAAAGGGACGCGACACATTAGATCGAACCCTAATTCTGTGCAGAACATTTCTCCAAATTGGTAGGGCCATGTTATGCTCGTGGAATTCAGTGTATTATTTCTGGGCAATTTGGCCCATCTAGGAAGGAGTATGACTTTGGTGGTGAATTAGAAGATGGATTAAGTGAAAGAAGAATGCCCGTATAAACATGTAAGATGATTACATCATTTTGGATACACCAGTTTTTTTCGCAGTTAACATGAATACCAAAAGTAAACCCATTATTTGTAAGGTGCGAAAATTCTCAAGGCAAAGAAAGATGGTCTTTAAAAATTTCTTTTACTGATGACACCTTTTAATAACATAAACATCACAGCATTAAAATGGACCTACAGTTACCACAAACTGATACTTCGTTCTTTCTCAAGCTACCAACCAAAATATGTACTCCCTCCGTTCCAAAATAGATGACCCAACTTTGTACTAGTACTAAAATTAGTACAAAGTTGGGTCATCTATTTTGGAACGGAGGGAGTACCAGTCAAGAAGCTAGCTGTCGGTGTTGCAAAAAACAAATTAAGATGCTATTAACCATTATCATAAATCATTACGATGGTTCTAAGTTACAAGAATATATATAGGTAATCTTATTTACAAATTACTCCCTCCGTCCCATAATAGTGTTTTTGACACTACCGTAGTGTCAAAAACACTCTTATATTATGGGACGGAGGGAGTAGTGTTTATGCATTCTATTGAAAGTAGTTCCGAGAGTGGGACATTGCTCACCAATAATTGTCTTCCGATGCAATGAATTTAAATATCATAAAAATGGTAATAAGCTACATTATGAACATAAAAAGGTTTTCTTTATCATAATGAAAGTACCCTTGACATATCTAAAAATAATACAGTAGAAGAAATAATGTAGTCTTTTACTACAAGAAAGATGAAAATAGCAACAGCTAACCTGTATTATTTGGTCAACAGCCTTGTATGCTGCATCAACTGGGCCAGTTCCAACAGAACATCCTATCTTTTCATCTCCATCTATAGTTATCAATTTGACAGTTGCTGTAGATAAACCAAGTGTTCCACATGTTGCCTGCAGAGGTGACACACAACCGTAAGGTAATAGTTCAACTTCATTTACGAAAAAGGAGTCCACTGAAGCTCAATTATACCTGTACATCACCAAGGGACCAAATAACCTTAGGCTGAAATATCTCATCAGACAATAAAGCTTCTATGTCTTCATCAGTTACACGCTACAAAAAAGAAAATTTGTACATATTAGAGAGAAACAATGCATTCAGAAAGCAAGCTCCTAATGAGTAATACGTAGTAGATAGAAAAAAAAAACGTAAGGCTTCCATGAAAACATGCAAAGGGAATGCTTTATAAAAATTAAAACAAGTAGGTATCAATCAATGCCATGATGTCGCCGTGCTTTACTTTTCAGACAGAGAAGAATAAAATGTATATCACTGAACATAGAACGAGTACTCCAGAAAATTATCACCTTCTTTTTCTCTGCAACCTCTTTGTAGCGTTTAAAGAAATCCTCAAATTCTTTGTCATTGATTTCATATCCAAGCTACATATTTGTACATCAAGGATGTCAATTTGGTAACAAAAAATGAAAGACAAATATGTTGCATTAACTAGAAAATACAACCAAATTAACCAAGAAATACCTCCACTAGTTTGGTTCTGACGGCATGCCTTCCACTGAAACAAAAGACCACAAATTGCAATTAATGTTCAGAATCTTAAATTTGACCTAAACTACCATTGAATGTTTATCTAAATGTATTTGAACAGGATTGCCATATTAAAATAAGCTAGTTTAGAAGCTAACAGATGACATATAAATTGGCTTATGCTTTTCTAGAAGAGTAAATATGATAAATAGTATGCTATATAAATAAATAAAACATTTAAGTATAGGTTTCCTGCATATCAAATGATTTAGGTTCAGCTTCAAGAATGTAGCAATGAACATGCAAGTCCCCTACCAAGGAAGGATAGGCTGAATGTTCCTTATATTATACTAATAAAGAGTAGGTGAATCAACTTACTAATTAAAAAATTAGCAGAACTTCCTCTTTGGAATAGAAATTGGCTATTTCTAAAAAGGAAACTCAGTCATAGCATAAAAGTACCAAGTAAATAATTTAGCTTGTCAGTTGCCACCCCAGAAGAGCGTACATAACACCCTTCTAAATTATCAATTGTACTTGTGGTCTACCCATACATGTCTCAGAATTGGTAGTAATCACATTATGTATATATTAAATATCTACTCCCTCTGTCCCATAATATAAGAACGTTTTTGACACTACACTAGTGTAAAAAGCGTTCTTATATTATGGGACGGAGGGAGTAATTATCTAAGCATTTGGAACAACAGTGATACGCCATATCATGATAGTAGAAATCTCAAGACAGAGAAGAAAAATATAGATGTACATATAGTAATTATGCAGAATGGCTATGGGGCCAAGATACATTTCCATGGTACCTGAGCTTCCCAAGAACAATACCAAACTCATTTGCACGTGTTAAACCAATATCATCAGGCGATATTATCTCATAAGTTCCTTTAAATTTAAGCATCCCATCCTGCACACACAAAAAAAAAGAACAGTCAACACGGAAACAGTAAAAATATTTGAATACCATCATCTGTGAATCAACGTATATCGTTAAACATGGTAACCACGAAAAGACAGCAAACAAAGACAAATGCTTAGATACTATGAAAGCGAAAACTACTCGTTACTACTCTTTCCGTAAAGAATTATGGTGATATAAATGCTCTTATATTTCTTTACAGAGGGAGTACTAAAACCCCAATTGGGAACTTGCATGGTAATACAAACAAAAGAGACTGCAAATCCGGTTACCTGATGAATTCCACTTTCATGAGCAAAGGCATTGGCACCAACAATAGCTTTATGCGGCTGTACATGAAGTCCACTGTGCTCTTGTACCTAAAACAATTATAGAATTTGCATAAGCTCAAATTGCCTGGGAAAAATAAAGTACAAAGAACAAAGAAAATAAGACAAGAGACACCAATACCATTTTGCTTGTCATGGTAATATGTTGCGAATTAATTCTAGTATATAATCCACCTAAGAGTTCTCCTCGACATTTGATTGCCATGACAACCTGAAAAGGGGTCAGAAAATATTAGAAATGTTACAAGTAGTAATGCCCTACCCGGCGACACGTCTTTTCACTACCCAATAAGGGGAACATGTAAATAATGCACACGGACAATACAAATATAGCATTATGAGCTCACCTCCTCCAAGGAAGCATTTCCGGCTCTTTCACCGATACCATTGATAGTCACCTCTAATTGTCTTGCTCCTGCATAAGCACCCTAAAGGTAAGTCGAATTAGTAACATGATTAGATCAATTATAACATTATAACAAACAATCAAGTAAATACGAAAAAGGAATTACCGCTAATGTGTTGGCACTTGCAAGACCAAGATCATTTTGGCAATGAGTAGATATAATTGCATTTTCAATTCCAGGAGTGTTTGCTTTTATGTCAGCAATTAATTTCCCAAATTCATGAGGGAGAGTGTACCCAACAGTGTCTGGGATGTTGAGAGTGGTCGCTCCGGCTTTTATTACTTCCTCTAGGATATGATACAGGAACTCTCGATTCGACCTGGATGACAAAGTGAAACCTATCATTCTACAGTCTTACACTTGTTCAATATAAAAAATTGTAAAAAGGAAGGTAGATCAGCATGGCTTAACAAGAATTGGCCAAGCTAAAATAATTCAAATACGCATGTTGTGCAAGCTTAAGTTCAACACGACCACAAAATTTGGGTAGCCACCAGCTACCACCTGTTTCTAATTTGCTAACAACCTTTTTTAGGATTAACACATCATTAGTCATCTTTTTCCGAGATATAGCATGAACAAAATTTGCTTCAACCTCAACTCTGCTTCACTAAAATTTGGCCTCTTTGATTCATCATTATAGACAGGTATAGTTAATTTTGAGACAACACAGCATGTGAAATAGCATTTCGAAAACAGATTTCTCTAGATACAAAATTGCTGGACCTATTTTACAGCCATAACTAGAAAACTGGGCCTACGGAGTTGTATTTATATATTTTTAATGAGAAAGGTTTGAATTGTACCTGCCGGCGTCCTCGGGGCTGAACTCGACATCGGGGCATCCAAGACTGCGCGCATAAGCCACCATCTCCCTTGCGATGGCCACCACCTGGTCGGGCGTCTTCCTCAGCTTGTGCTGCATGTGGATCTCGCTGGTAGCAATGAAGGTATGGATGCGCGGCTTCCGTGCGTGGCGCACGGCTTCCCAGGCGGCGTCAATGTCCCTCTTGTTGCACCGCGAGAGGCCGCAGATGACGGGCACATGGCCATCCTCGCCGACGGGTGTGTTCCCCACCTCGATGGCGATGGATCGCACGGCATCAAGGTCGTCCGGCGAGGACGCCGGGAAGCCCGCCTCGATGATGTCGACGCCGAGGCGGGCGAGCTGGCGCGCGACGACGAGCTTCTCCGCACTGGTCATGGTGGCCCCCGGGGACTGCTCCCCGTCGCGGAGCGTGGTGTCGAAGATGCGAACATAGTTGGGGTCGTCGATTCGGTCCGGGACGTACTCCGGCCGACGCGGCGCCGCCAGGCACGCGCGGACGGGGCGGAGGACGGCGGAGCGGGAGGCCCTAGGGTTCGCGGCGACGGCGGCGAGGCCATGGGAGAAGCGGCGGGGCTTGGCTGCGGGGAGGGCGGATAGGGCAGCGCGCCTGGCGAGGGGGGTGGAAGGGGCGGGGTTTAGGGAGGAGCAGCAGTAGGGTTTAGCGGAGGAGGCCGCCATGGTCGGCGGCGGGGGTTTAGGGGGGAAGCGGTGGAGATGCGGCGGTGTGGCGGCTGAGCTGGAGCCCGGAACCTGGATGACTATGCGAATGCGATGCAACAACCGGAGGAGGTTTTATGCTTATCCCGGCTGTGTATGATTCAGCTTTCGCAGCGGGCACGAACACGATTTGTGCGTGGTCCGCACTTGCCACTTGTGCTTTACTTTAACAACTTTGTCACTCCAAACACTAGTCCAATTTTGTCCAAGTTCAGTTGGAATATGGCCAAAGTTCTACCGTGAACTATACTATACAGAGAGGAAAAAAGACGATTGCTGAGGCTTGACGTGGCTTGCACTGAAACCGGCCGCTTGACAGAGCATGCGATACATAGCGCATGGCGATGCTAGAGAGGAAAAGAATGATGTAAATTTGAAGATGTAAAAATGGGTGTTGTATTATTTACATCATCAAAAAGTGTTTGTTATCTCTTTTTAAAAAAGGTCTCAACTCAAACAAATGATGAGATGTAAAAGTAGAACTCTAATAGATGATGCAAATTATAGTTTTGATGTTATAGTTCCATCTCAATCATTCATTTCCACCTGATCAACCATGAATGTGCGACTACTTTTTTAAAGTTTAGACTAAATTAACTGTTTGCAAATTCAGGTCAGTGATGCCTTTACTTGAACCCGACAGAGTAGCTAAGGGTGACCGGCAGGAGCTATAACTAAGTGTGGTGTTATAGAACATTTCTATATACTTATGAGATATTTAATTATGTGTGTTGCGCATAGGCTATTTCATCTAGGACATGGTTTCCTTTCAGAAGGTTATGTTTTTGCCAGTTTTTTTTCATACTTAAATTCTTTGGATATAGCTCACTATTAGGTTTGTATAGTTGCTATCCTTGACCATGATAATTAATGGTATATTCTGGAGCATATAGATTATACCTAACCTTCTGCGAGTAGTGAATTGGCTATACTTTTTGACTTTTAAATTCATTATTGTTTGTTAAGAAATCCTATTTTCTCAACATACAAGATATATTAGACATATATGAAAATGATCATGTACAATTTCCTTCATGTTACATGTATGACTGGTTAAAGAAAATCGCAAGTACAATTTTAATTTTAGTCGGTACAATCAGTTTTTTTGCCGTAGAGGAATGTTTTAATATACTATAACTTTTGAGTTTTACACACACACACACACACACACACACACACACACATATATATATATATATATATATATATATATATATATATATATATATATATATATATATATATATATATATGATTTGTGCACAAGATGACCAAATACTGCAAAGGAACTTTTTAATCGATGATGGGAAATCATGGTGGTTTACGATCCTTGCAAGCGTATGAGAATATCTTTGCCACATCACAGGACAAACAATTTGAAAGAGAGTTGTGGTGAAGTTGGCTGTCATGATGTGAACTTGCATATTTTAATCCGAACGACGTGTTTGAATTATGTGTTTAATGTCCTCTGTGAATATGTGTTTGCACTGAGATCATTTTTCTACTATGTATAGTCTGCACTTGCAATGCAAAGTTGTATAGAATAGGATGAGATCATTTCCTTGCTCCATTACTTGCATGCCTCCTTTAATTCTATTGTATATTCTTTAAAAAACAGCAGTGCAAAATATACTCCCTCCGTTTCTAAATATATATTTTTACAGATTTCAATATAGACTACATACGGATCTGATTGAATCACTAAAGTTCTCGAAATCCAAGGCTGAGGCATATAGTAGCCATGCCCAAGGTCCGAAAGAAATAACCTGGTGTATTACTCGGATGGAGAGGCCGGAGCAATTTAACGTGAATACACACCCCATTTTTCAACAAAAATGGTAGCAGTCATGTTGGGGATATTACCACTAGGCGTAAACCGGCCTATTTGGGCCGGGTTAACTTCATTAGTGGTATAAGCAGATGAAGGCCCAAGGCCTGTAGTCGGTTGGAACATGTAGCCGTAAACCGGCCTGATGTATGACTTGTATTGTAGGTTAGGAATAGAGAGATACCAACCGGAATACGAGTATGAACCGGTTGGGACTCTATGGACCGACGGGCGTCACCCGTGTATATAAGGGGACGACCCGGCGGCGGTTCAAGACAGATAACCAACAACTCGAGCCTAGGCGAAGCTTATTTGCTCCCTAGCCATCGAGACCACATCAATTCCATCACAACTAGACGTAGGCTTTTACCTTCATCGAAGGGGCCGAACTAGTATAAAACCCTCGTGTCTTTGTGTCCGCTTTAACCCCTTCAAGTAAACCCGTAGCGATGGCTCCACGACTAAGTCCTTTCACTAGGACATCTGCCGTGACAAATCCACGACGGTTGGCGCCCACCGTGGGGCTATCGCACGATGGTTTGACGATCTTGGAGGGCAAGCTCAAGGGACTCGAAGGCTATGTTGTGGGCCGGATGACCAAGAGTCGTCGCGGCAGGATCTACATCGACGACGCAGGATGGGGTCCCGAGGCCGATTCGATTGAGTACGGGTACCGGGTCCCCTTCGGCGGCATACACGTTTTCATTGGCAAGATCGGTGAGCCTGGGCCTGAGCCGGACATCTGCACCGACCTCGTCGAGACGGCTCAGCGTGCGAGATCTACCCAGGCTAAACCGGCCATGAAGCGTGCCTTCGTTGGAGTTATCCACGGAGGAGGGCGGGAGGTCGAGTCAAAACACGGTAGCGAGACCGTCGTCTATTCCGGCGACGAGTCCTCGACCGGAGAGACCGAATCGCTATACCAGTTGCAAGACGACCAGGTCAGGGGCTGTTCCGATGGCGACAGTATTCCGGACCCCCCAGGCCAGGTCAACCGGGTTGGAATATTCATGGCCGGCACCCAGGCGGCGAACCATTCTTCGACCGCCGCAGCAATGCTCTCCGGATCAGCAGCGGCAGCGGCAGCAGGGGCAGGAGGCCTTATGCACCCGCCGGTTCAAATCCTATCCGACCTATTTGATGCACTAGCCGCGCTTATGGCAGAGGCCAATCCGGCGGATCAAGAGGCTCATGATACAGAGATTGCAAAGGTGAAGGAGCAGATCGTGCAAGCCAAAGCGGATCTGGCAGCAGAGAAGGACAGGATGGCTGCAGAGCGGGCCGCTTTGGATGCCCAGGCCTATAAGCTCATGCTTGACCAGAATGCATCACAGGAGGTCTTGAAGCGGAAGCACAGATCACGCCTGCCGTTAGGGTTTGACCCCCGAAATCTCTTTCACACTCCAGGAGCAGGGCCCAGTAATCCGTCGCAGTATCTGGAGGCAAAACGGATTGAAGCACCAGGGCCAGGAGCGACGGTCCAGTCCCGCCTGATGGAACCCCCTCAGCAGAACATCGTGGCCCCTCTGCCGGTCCAGACACCCCCGGGTCATTATTCGAATCCTATGGACAACCTTGTTGCGGCCGCTGCACGATTAGAGGCCATCCCAGTCGAAGGGGACTCTCCGCAAGCGATAGAGACGTGCCGGATTAAGGAGCTTCTCCGGACTATGCTGATTCAGCAGGAAGCATATTCATACAGCCGTGATCGGATTCACTCTACGCCCCATCCAAGCCGGAGCTATAGCAGGCGCATGAATGAACCGGCCATATCGAGCAATGCACGAGGCCGTGAAGCAGCCCGTGGCAATAGCCCGGCAGGTGGTGTCCGCGATGCGCAGGATGTGGTGGATCGGGCCCGGCCACAAAGGGAGGCCGAGTTAGCAGCACAGGATAATGCGGGTCAACTTACACCGGTTCGCTCTACCACCTTCGCCGGACCAGGAGTCACATCCGCTTTGGGAGTGCCTTGCTTAATCCCCGCTTTACGTAATGTGCGCCTGCCCAAAGATTTCAAAGGTTCGCGCAAGGTGCCGAATTACACCGCGGATTTATCCCCTGAAGCGTGGGTAGAGAGTTATGAGATGGCCATGGAGATGCTGGACGTGGATGAGGCCGCGTGTGCAAAATACTTCACCATGATGCTTGAGGGTACGGCTCGTACTTGGTTGAAGAGCCTACCACCCAATTCTATCAGCTCATGGGCCCAGTTGCGGGCCCGGTTTATACAGAATTTTAAGGATACATGTAAACAGCCCAAGTCCATAGTAGACCTGGCGGCTTGTGTTCAGGAGGAAGGAGAATCAACGACCCGTTGGGTGCGTCGCGTTTCGGAAATCTTGCACTCATCTGACAAGATTAATGCTGACTCTGCGATCTTAATCCTGGAAGGCAACTGCCGGTTTGATCCTTTAAAATTGAAATTGGGACACATGAAGCGGTTCTGTAATGACATGGGAACCCTCATGGCCGCTTTAGTGAAGTATGCTGATTCGGACAGTACCAAGGATCCCGAGCCTGATGATGATAAAGCAGGGAAGGGAAGGAAGAATAGCAACTCCAAACAACAGCAGCACAAACTGGCGGGTCATGGAAACGGAGGCAAGCGCAAGGCAGATGGTAGCATGGATTTTGTGGCCAACACCAATGCACAGGACAGAGGGTAGCGGCACAGAGGTAAAGCGGCAAATCATAATGGAGCTCCCAATCCTAATGCAAGCCGTTTGAATTATTTGTTGAATCAGCCTTGCCCAAAACACGGGACGAAGGAGTCGCCGGCTAACCACCTTTGGAAGGATTGTTATATTATGCAGGAGTTTAAAAACTCTAATGCCTTCCGGTATGACCATGGGTCAGGTGGCGATTCAGGATCCGGTTTACACGGACCGGGTCACGATGGAGCGTCCGGTTCAGGTTTCAATCAGGGCAGTCACAACAACCAGAATAATCAGAACGGCCAGCAACAACAGCAGTCGGGTTATCAGAGCCAGCCAAAGCAGTTGAGCAATGGGCAATACCATGTTTTCATAACTAGCTTGGATAAGCGCGACCGAAAACTCCACAAGCGAGCGGTGAATTCTGTTGAACTGGCCCTACCACGTTACTTACGCTGGTCAGAGCAGCCTATCGTGTGGAGCAGAGAGGATCACCCGCCCCGGGTTGACAATCCGGGCCAGCTAGCATTAGTGGTAGACCCTCAAGTAGGGGGTTATAAGTTCACCAAGGTACTCATGGATGGAGGAAGCAGTATTAACATACTATACTATGAGACATTCCGGCGCATGGGTCTAACAGACAAGGATCTCAGACCATCGAATACGGTGTTCCATGGTGTTGTGCCAGGCAAATCTGCATATCCTGTTGGTAAGATAGCCCTAGATGTGGCTTTTGGGGACGAGCACGATTCTCGGACGGAAAAATTAACCTTTGAGGTGGTGAAGATCCGGAGCCCGTATCACGCCTTGTTTGGGCGGCCCGCTTATGCCAAATTTATGGCGCGGCCTTGTTATATCTACTTACAGCTCAAGATGCCGGGTTACAAGGGGACGATAACGGTTCATGGGAGCCGTAGGGGCCCTTTGGAATGTGAGGAAGGTGATGCGGCGTATGCAGAGTCGGTCTGTGCCACGGAAGAGTTGAAGTGTTATAAGGACAATGTTGATCCGGCGGACATGACCTCTTTGAAGAAGCCAACTACAGAGCATGATTCAGATCTGAAGTTCAAATCGGCAGCTGAGACCAAGCTTGTTGACTTCGTGCCCGGCGATTCGTCCAAGCAGTTCACTATCAGTGCCAACCTGGATCCCAAATAGGAAAGCGCGCTCATCGAGTTCATCCATGAGAATCGGGACATTTTTGCATGGAAACCGTCTGACATGCCAGGTGTACCGAGGGAACTCGCTGAGCACACTCTTAATGTGGATCCTAAGTACAAACCGGTGAAATAGTTCCTCCGCCGGTTTAACGAAGAAAGACGCAAAGCCATTGGAGAGGAAGTGGCCAGGCTTTTAGCAGCTGGTTTTATTGTTGAGGTGTTCCATCCAGAGTGGCTTGCTGCACCGGTGCTGGTTCTTAAGAAAAACGGCACTTGGCGTATGTGTGTGGATTACACAGATCTTAACAAGGCCTGTCCGGCAGATCCTTTTGCCCTCCCCCGCATTGACCAGATCATTGATGCCACAGCAGGTTGTGAGCGTTTAAGTTTTTTGGATGCATACTCTGGATATCATCAGATCAAGATGGCAGTTAAGGACCAGGAGAAAACAGCATTTATTACTCCCTTTGGAGCCTTCTGCTATGTATCTATGCCCTTCGGGCTCAAGAGTGCCCAAGCCACCTATCAACGGTGTGTACAGAATTGCCTGCATAAACAGATCGGCCGCAATGTGCATGCCTATGTGGATGATATTGTAGTAAAGTCAAGACAGAAGGAGACGCTGGTGGATGATTTGAAGGAGACCTTTGACAACTTGCGAGTTTACAAGATGATGCTTAATCTGGCCAAGTGTGTCTTTGGTGTTCCGGCAGGAAAGTTACTGGGTTTCCTGGTGTCTAACAGAGGAATTGAGGCTAACCCGGAGAAGATTACGGCTATTACATCCCTAGCTAAACCGAAGTGTATCAACGATGTTCAGCGTTTGGCGGGCCGAATCACTGCACTGAGCCGGTTTATCAGCCGCCTCGGAGAGAAGGCCATCCCTTTGTACCAAATGCTGAGGAAGACAGACAACTTTGTCTGGAGTCCGGCTGCTGATGAGGCATTGGAGGACTTGAAGCGGCAGTTAGCCAATCCGCCGGTTCTTGCAGCTCCAGTTGACAAGGAGCCATTATTATTATACGTAGCAGCTAATGCTCGGGCAGTTAGCGTGGCTATTGTGGTGGAACGCAAGGAGGCAGGCAAGGAATATCCGGTTCAGTGGCCGGTTTATTATATCAGCGAGGTGCTTATTGAATCCAAGCAAAGGTATCCGCATTGGCAGAAGCTGGTCTATGGTGTCTTCATGGCCAGCCGGAAGTTGAAGCAGTATTTTCAAGGGCACCCAATCACAGTGGTCAGTTCAGCTCCCTTGGGTGATATCATACAGAACCGGGAGGCGACTGGCCGGATTGCCAAGTGGGCTATAGAGCTTGGGCCACACGGACTGAAGTATGTACCTCGGACGGCGGTGAAGTCTCAAGCACTTGTTGATTTCATCAATGACTGGACGGAATTACAAGCGCCAGAGGAAAAGCCAGATCACACATATTGGACTATTCATTTTGATGGATCCAGGCAATTGGAAGGCTCGGGGGCTGGAGTCGTATTAACTTCCCCACGAGGTGATAAGTTCTGTTATGTTCTCCGCTTAATGTTCCCTTGTACTAACAATGTAGCTGAGTACGAAGCCTTGCTCCATGGTCTCCGGATGGCTAAAGAAATGAACTTAAGCCGGGTTAAGTGTTTCGGTGACTCGGACCTTGTGGCTCAACAGGTGTCTGGCACTTGGGATTCTAAGGACCCGCTCATGGCTGCATATCGTCGGGAAGTGGATAATATCGCAGGTTGTTTCAAGGGTTATCAAGTGGATCATGTGGACCGTCGGAAGAATGAAGCGGCGGACGCTTCAAGCCGGTTAGGTTCTCAGCGTAAACCGGTCCCGCCCAATGTCTTTTTGGATGTGTTGCACAATCCGTCAGTCCAGCTCCCAGGTGAAGCGGATTTGGCTATCCCTGACCCGGAGGCTCAATTGGTGGCGGCATTACATGCTATTCCGGATTGGACGGTTCCTTATATTGCATACATGACCCGGGGGGAGTTGCCAGAAGATGAAATTCTAGCAAGACAGATAGTCCGGCGATCCAAGTCCATGACGATTCTCAATGGTGAATTGCATCGTTGTAGTGTATCAGGGGCATTTCAGCGTTGTGTTTCTCCTGAGGAAGGCTGTGAAATCTTAAGAGAAATCAATGAGGGGGATTGTGGACACCACGCCGGTTCGAAGTCTCTGGTGGCAAAGGCATTTCGTCACGGGTTTTACTGGTTGACAGCACATGCTGATGCGGAGGACTTGGTTAAGCGGTACGATAGATGTCAGAAATTTTCAAGGCGTGCGCATGTGCCGGCTCAAGAATTGAGGATGATTCCAATAACATGGCCGTTTGCAACTTGGGGGCTGGATATGGTCGGACCTTTTAAAAGATCCAAGGATAAGAAAACTCACCTTTTGGTAGCAGTTGATAAATTTACCAAGTGGGTTGAAGCGGAGCCTGTCAGTAAGTGCGATGCAGCAACAGCGGTGCAGTTCATCAAAAAGGTGATTTTCCGGTTTGGCTTTCCACACAGTATCATTACTGACAATGGTACCAATTTATCCAAGGGGGCTATGAAGGAGTTCTGTGAACGTGAGCACATCCGACTTGACGCGTCATCAGTGGCGCACCCCCAGTCCAATCGGTAGGCAGAACGAGCTAATCAAGAGATCTTGCGAGGCATCAAACCCCGGCTTATGGTCCCATTGCAAAGAACACCGGGCTGTTGGGTTGAAGAGCTACCATTCGTGCTCTGGAGTATCAATACTACGCCAAACCGGTCCACAGGATACACACCATTTTTTATGGTCGCAGAGGCAGTTCTCCCTAGTGATATCCGGCACGATTCGCCTCGTGTGGCAGCTTATGTTAAAGCGGGCAATGAGACGGCACGGCAAGACGCTTTGGACCTATTGGACGAAGCCCGTGATCTAGCGGCTGCCCGTTCGGCGATTTACCAACAAGATCTTCGTCGCTATCACAGTCGTCGGGTTAGAACCAGAACTTTTCAAGAAGGAGATTTGGTGCTTCGACTAATCCAGGACCAGACGGATATGCACAAGTTATCCCCACCTTGGGAAGGACCTTTCGTGGTCAGCAAGAATCTGCACAGCGGGTCGTACTATCTGATTGATATTCGAGAGCATCAAGACTAACGTACATCAGAGGAGGAGACCAACAGGCCGTGGAACATAGCTCATCTTCGGCCTTACTATACTTGAGCCATTGGCTCTATCTATGTACATATCATGACAATGTATATATTATCTTTGATATATCAAACCGGAGCCTCAGCTAAAGCGGGGTCTCTGTCTTTCTCATCATGCGAGGTTACACGGAGTGGTTCTGTTTAAAGCGGCCTCCAGTTTACCCCTTGACATATGTTTTTTATATATCACTGGGGGCCTTGGTCGTGTCCAAACCAACGCGACACCCTTTGATAGGCGACAGCCACCAGATCATTTGGGGACATGGTCAAGTCTGAACCAGTCACGCCTCTTGGTCGGTCTAAAGCCACAAAATCACTTGGGGGCATGGTCGAACCCGAACCATTGTCACGCCTCTTGATCTGGCATATATGCCACGAGTCATTTGGGGACCTGGCTGACTTGAATCATTGTCACTCCTATTGGGGGCCTTGATCCTGTCCGACCATGGTAATACCATCTGAACAGCTCAGTATAGCGTATTTTTGCAAATGGTTTTTATCATTGCCTTTGCTTCCATGTTATTTTCATGGTTTGTTTGTTCTTTGCTGTTGTTGGATTTCTTTTATATCGACAAACATGTTTTTCCGGTTCAGCCGATGGTTTTGATCCCCCTTTAACCCGGAGGAGTATGCCCGGTTTACCTTTTCCCTGTTAACATCATGGAGTAACAAGGGGGCTCGTATTGATTCAGTATGGTTTATACGGGAGCTATTTTCTCCCTCCTTTTTTTTGACGGTAATGGTTTATAAAACCGCCGCTTCAGGCTTGGCTAAGCCAGCTTCATGCCCAAGCATGGCAGGTATTTATGTATCATCTATTTGTTATATTACTGATACACATATCAAGATCATAATCCGGCTGACGGTATAACCGCCACCGAAGTTCAAATTTTTCTGATTGCAGGAAATATGAATTAAAGTTTTTCAAGCAAAAGCTTCAGTACTTATGCACGAAGGCATATTCCAGGCAGAAGTTTTAACTATCCTATTACAAGGCAGCTTCATGCCCAAACAAGATCATTGTTCTTTTGAAAAGCTGTCGCAAATAGCTCTCCAGACCGGCTTCCGGTTCAAGCCTGCTCCTCATCCTCCGCCGCTTCAGCTTCCTCGTCTCTACCCATTGGCTGGAAATCAACAGTGGTCCAGTCGATTCCCATTAAAGCTTGGAAAACAACCTCTTCATGGATCAGGGAAGACGGTTCAATATCAGGAGCATAAGTGTGCTTACGGATTGGAGGGATCAGATTCTCCGCTTCAACAGTTGGGGCAGGCACTCGCTTGTTTTGATCATTATATTGCGCTTGATAATGCGTCAAATCTGCCTCTTCAGCTAGCTGGCAAGCCAGAGGGCGCACTGCACGGTTTATGGCCCTTAAATATTCTTCGTTGAATTCAGAGCCATCTTCTTTCAGGCTGGGATAGCCTTGAGCTGCTTCCACAGGATCAAAATCGGGCACCCATGCCTTTGCCCGGATTAAGGCATTGATGGCTTCGGTTCGGGCAGCGGATTTTTTCAGCTCCTCAATCCGGGCTGGAAGCGTTGACAATCTGCTAAGAGTATCCTAGATTAAAGAGGGCGCCGGGTTGTTATGAGAAGCTGTGGTGATGATCCGTTGGGCTCCGGTATACAATTGTTCCACCAAGGTGTAGGCAGCTTTCAGTTTCTTCCGCACATCATTTCCTAAGTGCCTAATACGTGTGCCTACAACAAGATTGGAATGGTCTCAAACCGGATTTACGCTATAGCAGGTTCAAATTATCACAGAAGTTAAAAGGAGCTTACCAAAGATTGCAGCAGTCATGGAGTGTATTTGCCGCTGTACGGCAGTCAGTTCATCCACCACCGGTTTAAGGGCAGCTTCAGCATTTTCCGCTCTTTTGGTTAAGCCGGCCTTCTCAGTGGCCCAGTCAGCCCGCTCTTTCTTGAAGCCTTCTTTCAGCCGTTCAGCAGTGCTCAAGGCGCTGGTTAATTCTTGCTTTGACTTATCTGTTTCAGCTTGCTGGGTCTTCAGGGCCTCCTGCAAATCGGCAATCCGGTCCTCCTTGATTTTCACCTCAGCCTGCATACAGATAGCATTTTAAGCTTTGCACAGGCGATCCAAGAAATTGAAGTATCAACCACATAACAAAGTTATATGCCTGATACTTGGGGGCTAATGCACCTTCAATTTTTATATATTGCTAGATTACAAAGTCCCAAGCTCAATACAAGTATTCAACTTGGCACTTGGGGGCTAATGGCTATTTGATCAAGTTATGTTCTAAGGACAGTTTTCTATTTGTAGCCCCGGTTTACTTATGCTAAGTTAGACCGGCCCTTGAGGGTTATGCCGACGGGTTTCAAAAATGTTCAGGATCAAGTCCCGGTTTGACCACGGTCGCAAACCGGCCCTTGGGGGCTACAAGGATGAATGCAATGGCAGCAAGGAAATAAGGAATTTACCTCAAATTTATCCCTCATCATTTTGACCAGGCCAGCTTCACAGTCACGGCTAGTGTAAAGCCGGTTTAAATAGCCGGAGTGAATATCTTGAGCACTCAGAGCAGCATATGTCTCTAGTTCAACATCCCATTTTCCTTTGTTCAAAGCGGAAAAATCCTCTTTGATGGTATGCTTGGTAAGGGTGACAGGATTCCCGGGTTCAGAGCGGCCCACACCGGTAATCACAACATCATCATCTTTGGACTCGCCGGTTTGTGTTGGCGCGGCCGGTTTGTCAGCAGGAGTGTGGGGTTTCTCAATCTGGACTGAGCTGGCAGGAGGATCAGCAGAGGCTGGAGTATTAATAAGCCCTTCTTCGGGGATAACGTCGTCTTGCAAAGGAGGATCATTGGGGATATCTTCAGAAGTAAACATTTCACGATCCGGTGCTTGGTCATGTTCAGGGGCCATATCTCCTTCAGCCGCTTTATCCAGGCGGGCCTTCTTGCTTGGTTTCAGTTTAGCCCTGAAAGAAAAACAAAAAGTCAAGGAAAAGCATAAGCCATCACGCAGTATACTGGAAGCATATGTTCAGTTTAACTTACCCAACAACTGTTTTCAAAGGTGGTAGCTGAGTGGCCGACGATTCACCAGACGATGAATGAGAAGTAACTTGATAATCGGAGTCGGATGGATTAAGAGGTTGACGGAAGAAACCCGCTTTAGGATTTAAATCAATAAAAAGGTCGGAGACCTCGGAGCGGCGTTTTCGAACCGGACTGTTCGGTAAACCGGCAGAGGTAACTACCTGGCCACTGTGCCGGGTTGTGCGGCGAGCTTCATGTTGCTGGGTCTTCATAAGAAATTGGGGATCCAAATAAGCAAGAGGATGAGAAAATTTAACTTTCCGGTTTGCCCGGCGAAATTTTGGCAAAGGCAAGATTTCTGAATCGGAAGAGAGAATAGTTACCTCAACGAATCCCGCATTGCTGGCTTCAGCGTCATCCTGACAAGCATCATCATCAATAAGGCGTGTAAAAAGCAAGTCAAGTGAATCAAGTTCTACCTCAAGATCCGGATTACCCACATCATCATCAATGGCTGGGTCAGATGAAGCGGTGGTTTTTCTCTTACGAGCTGGTTTCTTGATAACCTTGGTCTTGGGCCGGGTTGGCTGCCCTGCCTTCTCCGTTTTATCTTGTGAAATCTTCTTGCTCCAAAACGGGTTATCACTCTGAGTCAGCAATAATTAAAGGTCAGGCAGATAAAGCAGTAACAGGTTCAATAAATAGAGCAATTAAAAACTTACCGCTGGCGGTTCGTTGGTGGTGCAGTAAGGAAGCAGACCGGTTTGGGCACAGAGGTGCTCCGGTTCATTCAACATCTTTTTCACAGATTCTGTGACTTCGTCGTCGGAGACTTGAATTTTGACATGTCGGAGTGGGTCATCGACGCTGCCAGTGTACGTGCACATCAAACCGGGGCGCTGGCTCAGAGGCAGAATGCTCCATGATATCCAGCAGCGGGCAAGGTCTATTCCTGTTAAATCGTTGGCCATGAAGGCCCGGAGCTTGGACAGTTGAGGAGCATACTTAATTCTCTCCTTGGCATTTAACCTTTGTGGAAAAGGGTGAGTGTTGCTGAGCCGTTCCGGACGGAAGCCAGGCAAGGGATTTTCATTGTCAGGGGAGGTATCCTTGCAATAAAACCAAGTTGCGTTCCACTCCTTGGGGTGAGTATGGAGTTTGACGTGGGGATAGGTGATTTCCTTCCTCTTCTGAATGGCCATACCGCCCAGTTCGGTATTAGGACCGTCGGTGAATTCAGTGCGGCGGTTCAGATGAAAGAGATCTCTAAACAACTCGACTGAAGGCTCCTCTTGAAGGTATGCCTCAGAAAGTACTTGAAAGTGACATAGATTGGTGATCGAGTTGGGGCCAATATCCTGTGGACGGAGCTGAAAATTGGCTAACACATCCCGATAAAATTTAGAGCCGGGCGGTTTGAAGCCCCGGGCCATGTGATCTGCGAAGACCACAACCTCTCCTTCCTGGGGCGTGGGAGGACATTCATCTCCAGGAACCCTCCAGTGGATCATATCTTTGCCATCCAAAGCACCGATCAGGACTAGATCGTCTAACTGTGATTCTGTGACACGAGAGGGAACCCAGTTGCACTCATACACCTGTTTGGCCATGGCGAGATCTACAAGAAATAGGCGATCCGGTTTAAGGACACGCTGGATAAAAGAAGGTGTTGATCTAACTACGATAAACCGGAGGCATTACCTATAAACCGGTCTTATACAGCACGGCATCATATGGATTCTGGCGGTTCAACCAGTGGACTAATGATATATACCGGTTTAGCAATTTTTTCTATGGTAAAGTTAAACCACCTGACCTAAAGCATCGGAAGCAATTGAAGCTATGGATAACTAGGTATGCAGAAACAAGTTTCACAAAATCGTGTTACAGCCGCGGATCTACAGCAAGCTCACAAAAACAGGAAATATTTCGAAGAGTAAGGCGGAAACAGAAGTGAACCATTGAGCGGATATGTGCGGGAGATCTATGAGCTTGGATGAGAAATAGCAAGCGGATGCTAAAGGGGTCGCTACTAAGCACAACAAGAGTTCATAGATTCATTCAAGGTCAGAGAACAGCTATGAACGCGCGATGAACATAGCAAGAACATGGAACCCTAAGAACAGATCTAGGTTAAGAAGGAGAGAGAACTTACCGGGAACGGAGAAGATGCGGAAAGGCGCCGCAACACTCTGGTACGTTCAGGTTGATGCAGCGGCCCGAGACGAGGCAGAGGTCGACGGCGGTGGCGGAGCTCCAAAGCCGGCGACGTGAGGAAGAAGAAGAAGAAGGGACGAAGGGGAAAGAAAAGAAATGACCCTTCGGTCTTATTTATAAGGCAACTGAGCTAGGTCAAGTGCGCGGATCCAGGAGCTGTTATTAAGAGGGCGTTATAAATTTCATGATGACGTCATGCCGGTTTACAGTAACCAAAACCGATGACGTCATGCCGGTTTACAGCAACCAAAAATGATGACGACATGAAGGTTTACCAATTACCAGAAGATATCCAAGACGCAAGATTGTGTGAAGGATTGACATGAACCAGTTCAAATCAATCTGGGGCCTAATGTTGGGGATATTACCACTAGGCGTAAACCGGCCTACTTGGGCCGGGTTAACTTCATTAGTGGTATAAGCAGATGAAGGCCCAAGGCCTGTAGTCGGTTGGAACATGTAGCCGTAAACCGGCCTGATGTATGACTTGTATTGTAGGTTAGGAATAGAGAGATACCAACCGGAATACGAGTATGAACCGGTTGGGACTCTATGGACCGACGGGCGTCACCCGTGTATATAAGGGGACGACCCGGCGGCGGTTCAAGATAGATAACCAACAACTCGAGCCTAGGCGAAGCTTATTTGCTCCCTAGCCATCGAGACCACATCAATTCCATCACAACTAGACGTAGGCTTTTACCTTCATCGAAGGGGCCGAACTAGTATAAAACCCTCGTGTCTTTGTGTCCGCTTTAACCCCTTCAAGTAAACCCGTAGCGATGGCTCCACGACTAAGTCCTTTCACTAGGACATCTGCCGTGACAAATCCACGACAAGTCATATGTGCTTTTGTTTGATGTGTTTACGCATAAAGATGTGCTCTTAATCACAAGCATATCATTTAGAAAATGTTGGTTTTAAAATAACCATTTTTCTGAGAGAGAAGGTTTTAAAATAACCTTGTGAAAACAAAGTTGCATACATTTTGCCAAAGAATTTCAGTCGAAACGTGTGTTGCACGTGCGCGCTTACTAGTCTCTTTAAAAATGTCTCAACTCAAACAGATGATGTGATGTAAAAGTAGAACTCTAATAGATGATGCAAATATGAAGATGTAAAATCGATCAACGGCGTGGCTGTGTACAACCACTATACAGCCGCATATGTTGAAATAAAAATATCCCGAATTAAAACATAAAACTTTCACCTGTCCACAATATCAAATTATTACATAATTCATCAAACCCACAATAACAAATGCAACACAAATACAACAAAATTCGTGCATAATACAAAATAATGAAACTAGACGGTTCTTTCGCCATGCCATTTTCAATACTCCTCCATCAAATCTTTCTGAAGTTCATCGAGTGTATTGGAATCTCGAATTTTATTGTACAAAGCGGCAGTGACCTTCTGCTCGGTGCTATATCCAAGCAAACTGGCACAATTACTTCTCTGTTGGAAGGATGATCATACTGCTTCATGGAATTGCAAATGTGGATGAACAAATCTTTGGACATCCTGAACCGGCGACGAAAGTACCTCTCTTGAAAAAAGGTGGTGTACCAAAATAGTTGTGCATCAACCTCTCGTGCGCATCAACCCGTTCTCTCCGGATGAACTCATGACCAAACACGGAACCGCCATGCTTTGGCTTCTTCCTCTTGTGCATCGTCACTGGAATAGCACTGTCCTCTTCTTCGGACAAATCAAATTCCTCATCCTATGAGGAATCATCCACGAAAGAGGAGTCGCACGAGCTCATCTACAATGCGGAAATCACCGTCAAACTACATCTTCATGCCCGATAAAAAAAGTCCAAGTTTGCATGATTTTTTAGAGTGAACAGCAAAAAACTACCACATTACGGGCTATCATTCCAGAAAACTACCACTTTTTTTAATTTTTCAAAAAACTATCACAAAAGTGGCGGGTTGTTCCAAAAAACCCAAGTGACCGAACGGTTACATTTTCAGTGGGGTTATGACATGTGGGGCCTGCCCGTCAGGGTTTTGTAGGCCATAGGGCTCACTGCGCGCGGGTGACGGTCGTTAGGGCGCATGAACCATCCCGACCAGGTAAAAACGGATACGGCCCTCACTCTGTCTCCCTCGCGATCACTCACTCTCACTCTCCCCCTTGCTCTGTGATGTGGCATGTCCTACTGCAAATATGACTAGTACACATGTCATGTTGCATACGTCGGTCAATGACAAGGGGTTGCAGGAGACTTCGGCAGTCGTCAACAAAGGGGTACAAACGGAGGATATTATGGATGAGGAGACGACAATGCATATAGATGAAGCGGACGTTGAAAAGAAAGTTAACCAAGACAAGGATCAGAATATTATGGAGGAGATGACACATTTTAGCAAAGGTAAAGATGGAACCTTGCGTGTTCTATGTGGTCCTGGATTTACGCCAATCTTACCTAAAGAAAGAGTGCGTGTCACATGTGAGAGCAATTATAGATTAGAGGAGTTCATGCAAGTGCATGCACGCACAAAACTAGGAAATAGTTGTTTGTTTCCTAACCAACATGCAACAGGATATCATGCACGCATTTGGAGAAATAATCGGACGTGGAAGCCATGGAGAATAAGAAGGAAAAGGCCTGCATGCAACGGATTTATTAGTTGTATTACACAGAACATACAAACTCCCGAACTGCATGTGCTAGAAAATAGGAGGAGAAGGAGTCTGCATGTACGTGGAGATATGTTTCCATATCGGCCAGCTATGTACGTTTGGAAAATTAAAACAAAGGTAGCAGATCAAAACGGCCAGGATTTCGGTTGCACTCCAAGTCAGGCAGGAGAAAATAAATCAGGTACGTGACGTGATATGGCCTGTGAAGGAAATATGCCCTAGAGGCAATAATAAAGTTATTATTTATTTCCTTATTTCATGATAATGTTTATTATTCATGCTAGAATTGTATTAACCGGAAACATAATACATGTGTGAATACATAGACAAACATAGTGTCACTAGTATGCCTCTACTTGACTAGCTCGTGAATCAAAGATGGTTAAGTTTCCTAGTCGTAGACATGAGTTGTCATTTGATTAACGGGATCACATCATTAGGAGAATGATGTGATTGACTTGACCCATTCCGTTAGCTTAGCACTTGATCGTTTAGTATGTTGCTATTGCTTTCTTCATGACTTATACATGTTCCTGTAACTATGAGATTATGCAACTCCCGTTTATCGGAGGAACACTTTGGGTGCTACCAAACGTCACAACGTAACTGGGTGATTATAAAGGAGTACTACAGGTGTCTCCAAAGGTACATGTTGGGTTGGCATATTTCGAGATTAGGTTTTGTCACTCCGATTGTCGGAGAGGTATCTCTGGGCCCTCTCGGTAATGCACATCACTATAAGCCTTGCAAGCAATGTGAACAATGAGTTGGTTACGAGATGATGCATTACGTAACGAGTAAAGAGACTTACCGGTAACGAGATTGAACTAGGTATTGGATACCGACGATCGAATCTCGGGCAAGTAACATACCGATGACAAAGGGAACAACGTATGTTGTTATGCGGTTTGACCGATAAAGATCTTCGTAGAATATGTAGGAGCCAATATGGGCATCCAGGTTCCGCTATTGGTTATTGACCGAGAATAGTTCTAGGTCATGTCTACATAGTTCTCAAACCCGTAGGGTCCGCACACTTAACGTTACGGGAGTTTATGAGTTTTGATGTACCGAAGGAGTTCGGAGTCCCGGATGAGATCGGGGACATGACGAGGAGTCTCAAAATGGTCGAGATGTAAAGATCGATATATTGGATGACTATATTCGGAGTTTGGAAAGGTTCTGAGTGATTCGGGTATTTTCGGGGGTACCGGGAAGTTACGGGAATACGAGGAAGAAGCATTGGGCCTCATGGGCCAAGTGGTGGAAGAGAGGAGGTAGGGCGCGCGGCCCCCCTAGCCCAAACCGAATTGGACTAGGGGGCCGGCCCCGCTTTCCTTCTTCTCCTCCCTCTCCTTCCTTCTCCTTCTCCTCCCCTTCCTTCCCTTCTCCTAGTTGGACTAGGAAAGGAGGGAGTCCTACTCCCGGTGGGAGTAGGACTCCTCCCTAGCGCGCCCTCCCTTGGCCGGCCGCCCCCTCCCCCTTGCTCCTTTATATACGGGGGCAGGAGGGCACCCCATGACACACAAGTTGATCTACAGATCGTTCCTTAGCCGTGTGCGATGCACCCCTCCACCATATTCCACCTCGGTCATATCATCGCGGAGTTTAGGCGAAGCCTTGCATCGGTAGAGCATCATCATCGTCACCACGCCGTCGTGCTGACGGAACTCATCTCCGGAGCTTTGCTGGATCGGAGCACGGAGATTGTCATCGAGCTGAACGTGTGCTAAACTCGGAGGCCCCGTACGTTCGGTGCTTGGATCGGTCGGATCGTGAAGACGTACGACTACATCAACGGCGTTGTGCTAACGCTTCCGCTTACGGTCTACGAGGGTACGTGGACGAACACTCTTCCCTCTCGTTGCTATGCCATCACCATGATCTTGCGTGTGCGTAGGAATTTTTTTGAAATTACTATGTTCCCCAACAGTGGTATCAGAGCCAGGTTTTATGCGTTGATGTTATATGCACGAGTAGAACACAATTGAGTTGTGGGCGATACAAGTCATACTGCTTACCAGCATGTCATACTTTGGTTCAGCGGTATTGTTGGATGAAGCGGCCCGGACCGACATTACGCGTACGCTTACGCGAGACTGGTTTTACCACCGTGCTTTGCACACAGGTGACTAGCGGGTGTCAGTTTCTCCAACTTTAGTTGAACCAAGTGTGGCTACGTCCGGTCCTTGCGAAGGTTAAAACAGCACCAACTTGACGAACTATCGTTGTGGTTTTTGATGCGTAGGTAAGAACGGTTCTTGCTCAGCCCGTAGCAGCCACGTAAAACTTGCAACAACAAAGTAGAGGACGTCTAACTTGTTTTTGTAGGGCATGTTGTGATGTGATATGGTCAAGACGTGATGAGATATAAGTTGTTGTATGAGATGATCATGTTTTGTTATCGGCAACTGGCAGAAGCTCTATGATTGTCTTTTTGTTGCATGAGATGCAAGTGCCAAATAATTGCTTTACTTTATCGCTGTGCGATAGCAATAGTTGCAAGAGCAATAGTTGGTGAGACGACCATGTGACGACACATTGATATAGATCAAGATGATGAAGATCATGGTGTCGTGCCGGTGACGATAGATATCATGACAGTACTTTGGAGATGGAGATCAAAGGCGCAAGATGATCATGGCCATATCATGTCACATATTTTGATTGCATATGATGTTTATCTATTATACATCTTATTCTTGCTTTGATTGACGGTAGCATTTTAAGATGATCTCTCACTAATTATCAAGAAGTGTTCTCCCTGAGTATGCACCGTTGCCAAAGTTCGTCGTGCCCAGACACCACGTGATGATCGGGTGTGATAAGCTCTACGTCCATCTACAACGGGTGCAAGCCAGTTTTGCACACGCGGAATACTCAGGTTAAACTTGACGAGCCTAGCATATGCAGATATGGCCTCGGAGCACGGAGATCGAAAGGTCGAGCGTGAATCATATAGTAGATATGATCAACATAGTGATGTTCACCATTGAAAACTACTCCATCTCACGTGATGATCGGTTATGGTTTAGTTGATCTGGATCACGTGATCACTTAGATGACTAGAGAGATGTCTGTCTCAGTGG
Source organism: Triticum timopheevii (assembly GCA_963921465.1). Lineage (NCBI taxonomy): Eukaryota > Viridiplantae > Streptophyta > Magnoliopsida > Poales > Poaceae > Triticum > Triticum timopheevii. The sequence continues at coordinate 243,360,033 of OY997270.1, forward strand.
GAGTTCTTAAATAATATGATTAACTGAACTTAAATTTATCATGAACTTAGTCCTGGTAGTATTTTGCAAATTATGTTGTAAGATCAATAACTTGCGTTGTTGCTTTCATATGTTTATTTTGATATGTTCCTAGAGAAAATTGTGTTGAAAAATGTTAGTAGCAATGATGCGGATTGGATCCGCGATCTGAGGTTTATCCTCATTGCTGCACAGAAGAATTATGTCCTTAATGCACCGCTAGGTGACAGACCTATTGCAGGAGCAGATGTAGACGTTATGAACGTTTGGCTATCTCAATATGATGACTACTTAATAGTTTTGTGCACCATGCTTTATGGCTTAGAATCGGGACTTCAAAGATGTTTTGAACATCATGGACCATATGAGATGTTCCAGGAATTGAAGTTAATATTTCAAGCAAATACCCGAGTTGAGAGATATGAAGTCTCCAACAAGTTCTATAGCTGAAAGATGGAGGAGAATCGCTCAACTAGTGAGCATGTGCTCAGATTGTCTGGATACTTCAATCGCTTGAATCAAGTGGGAGTTAATCTTCCAGATAAGATAGTGATTGACATAATTCTCTAGTCACCATCACTAAGTTACTAGAACTTCGAGATAAACTATAGTATGCAAGGGATGACGAAAACGATTCCCGAGCTCTTCGTGATGTTGAAATCAACGAAGGTAGAAATCAAGAAAGAGCATCAAGTGTTGATGATAGACGAGACCACTAGTTTCAAGAAAAGGGAAAAGGGAAAGAAAGGGAAAGTTCAAGTAGAATGGCAAACAAGTTGTCACTCCCGTGAAGACCAAAGCTGGACCAAAGCCTGAAACTGAGTGCTTACACTGCAAAGGAAATGGTCACTGGAAGCGGAAATGCCCTGAATATTTGGTGGATAAGAAGGATGGCAAAGTGAAAAAGGGTATATTTGATATACAGGTTATTGATGTGTGCTTTACTAGTGTTTATAGTAGCCCCTGTGTATTTGATACTTGTTCGGTTGCTAACATTAGTAACTCGAAACAGGAGTTACATAATAAACAGAGACTAGTTGAGGGGAAGTGACGATGAGTGTTGGAAGTAGTTCCAAGATTGATATGATCATCATCGCACACTCCCTATACTTTCGGGATTAGTGTTAAACATAAATAAATGTTATTTGGCGTTTGCGTTGAGCATGAATATGATTTGATCATGTTTATTGCAATACGGTTATTCATTTAAAATCAGAGAATAATTGTTGTTCTATTTAAATGAATAAAACCTTCAATGGTCATACACCCAACGAAAATAGTTTGTTGGCTCTCGATCGTAGTGATGCACATATTCATAATATTGATGCCAAAAGATGCAAAGTTAATAATGATAGTGCAACTTATTTGTGGCACTGCCGTTTGGGTCATATCGGTGTAAAGCGCATGAAGAAACTCCATAAAGATGGATTTTCGGAATCACTTGGTTATGAATCATTTGATGCTTGCGAACCGTGCCTTTTGGGCAAGATGACTAAAACTCCGTTCTCCAGAACAATGGAACAAGCTACTGACTTATTGGAAATAATACATACCGATGTATGCGATCCAATGAGTGTTGATGCTCGTGGCAAAGTATCGTTATTTTCTGACCTTCACAAGATGATTTGAGCAGATATGGGTATATCTACTTGATGAAACATAAGTCTGAAATAGTTGAAAGGTTCAAAGAATTTCAGAGTGAAGTGGAAAAATCATCGTAACAAGAAAATAAAATTTCTGCGATCTGATCACGGAGACGAATATTTGAGTTACGAGTTTGGTATTCAATTAAAACAATGTGAAATAGTTTCACACGCCACCTAGAACACCACAACGTTATGGTGTGTCCGAACGTCGTAACCGCACTTTATTAGATATGGTGCGATCTATGATGTCTCTTATTGATTTACCATTATTGTTTTGGGGTTATGCATTAGAGACAGCTGCATTCACGTTTAATAGGGCACCATCTAAATCCGTTGAGACGACACCATATGAACTGTGGTTTAGCAAGAAACCCAAATTGTCGTTTCTTAAAGTTTGCAGTTGCGATGCTTATATGAAAAAGTTTTTCAACCTGATAAGCTCGAACCCAAATCGGAGAAGTGCGTCTTCATAGAATACCCAAAGGAAACTGTTGGGTAATCCTTCTATCACAGATCCGAAGGCAAAACATTCGTTGCTAAAAATGGATCCTTTCTAGAGAAGGAGTTTCTCTCGAAAGAAGTGAGTGAGAGCAAAGTAGAGCTTGATAAGGTAATTTGTACCTTCTCCCGAATTGGAAAGTAGTTCATCACAGAAATCAATTCTAGTGATTCCTACACCAAATAGTGAGGAAGCTAATGATGATGATCATGAAACTTCAGATCAAGTTACTACAAAACCTCGTAGGTCTTCCAGAGTATGATCCGCACCAGAGTGGTACGGTAATCCTATTCTGGAAGACATGTTACTAGACCATGATGAACCTACAAACTATGAGGAAGCGATGATGAGCCCAGATTCCGCGAAATGGCTTGAGGCCATGAAATCTGAGATGGGATCCATGTATGAGAACAAAGTGTGGACTTTGGTGGAGTTGCCCGATGATCGGCAAGCCATATTGTATAAATGGATCTTCAAGAGGAAGACAGATGCTGATAGTAGTGTTACTATCTACAAAGCTCGACTTGTCACAAAAGAGTTTTCGACAAGTTCAAGGTGTTGACTACAATGAGATTTTCTCAACTGTAGCGATGCTTAAGTCTGTCCGAATCATGTTAGCAATTCTCACATTTTATGAAATCTGGCAAATGGATGTCAAAACTGCATTCCTTAATGGTTTTCTTAACGAAGAGTTGTATATGATGCAACCAGAAGGTTTTGTCAATCCTAAAGGTGCTAACAAAATGTGCAAGCTCCAGCAATCCATCTATGGACTGGTGCAAGCATCTCGGAGTTGGAATATACGCTTTGATAGGTTGATCAAAGCATATTGTTTTATATAGACTTGCGGTGAAGCCTGTATTTACAAGAAAGTGAGTGGGAGGACTACAACATTTCTGATAAGTATATGTGAATGACATATTGTTAATCAGAAATAATGTAGAATTATTCTACAAAGCATGAAAAGATACTTGAATAAGAGTTTTTCAAAGAAAGACCTCGGTGAAGCTGCTTACACATTGAGCATCAAGATCTATATAGATAGATCAAGACGCTTGATAAGATTTTTCAATGAATACATACCTTGATAAATTTTTGAAATAATTCAAAATGGAACAGTCAAAGTAGGAGTTCTTGCCTGTGTTGCAAGGTGTGAAATTGAGTAAGACTCAAGACCCGACCATGGCAGAAAATAGAAAGAGAATGAAAAATCATTCCCTATGCCTCAGTCGTAGGTTCTATAAAGTATGCTATGCTGTGAACCAGACATATTGTATACCTTGCTCTGAGTTTGGCAAAGGAATACAATTTTGATCTAATAGTAGATCACTGGACAGCGGCCAAGAATATCCTTAGTAAGGACTAAGGAGATGTTTCTCGATTATGGAGGTGATAAAAGAGTTCATTGTAAAAAAGTTACATCGGTGCAAACTTTTACACTGATCCAGATGACTCTAAGTTTCAATCTGGATACATATTGAAAGTGGGAGCAATTAGCTAGAGTAGCTCCATGCAGAGCATTGTGGACGTAGAATATTTGCAAAATACATACGGCTCTGAATGTGACAGACCCGTTAACTAAACCTCTCTCACGAGCAAAACATGATCACACCTTAGTACTCTTTTGGGTGTTAATCACATAGCGATGTGAACTAGATTATTGACTCTAGTAAACCCTTTGGGTGTTGGTCACATGACGATGTGAACTATGGGTGTTAATCATATACAGATATGATTATTAGTGTTAAATCACATGGCGATGTGAACTAGATTATTGACTCTAGTGCAAGTGGGAGACTGAAGGAAATATGCCCTAGAGGCAATAATAAAGTTATTATTTATTTCCTTATTTCATGATAATGTTTATTATTCATGCTAGAATTGTATTAACCGAAAACATAATACATGTGTGAATACATAGACAAACATAGTGTCACTAGTATGCCTCTACTTGACTAGCTCGTGAATCAAAGATGGTTAAGTTTCCTAGCCGTAGACATGAGTTGTCATTTGATTAACGGGATCACATCATTAGGAGAATGATGTGATTGACTTGACCCATTCCGTTAGCTTAGCACTTGATCGTTTAGTATGTTGCTATTGCTTTCTTCATGACTTATACATGTTCCTGTAACTATGAGATTATGCAACTCCCGTTTACCGGAGGAACACTTTGGGTGCTACCAAACGTCACAACGTAACTGGGTGATTATAAAGGAGTACTACAGGTGTCTCCAAAGGTACATGTTGGGTTGGCATATTTCGAGATTAGGTTTTGTCACTCCGATTGTCGGAGAGGTATCTCTGGGCCCTCTCGGTAATGCACATCACTATAAGCCTTGCAAGCAATATGAACAATGAGTTGGTTACGAGATGATGCATTACGTAACGAGTAAAGAGACTTACCGGTAACGAGATTGAACTAGGTATTGGATACCGACGATCGAATCTCGGGCAAGTAACATACCGATGACAAAGGGAACAACGTACATTGTTATGCGGTTTGACCGATAAAGATCTTCGTAGAATATGTAGGAGCCAATATGGGCATCCAGGTTCCGCTATTGGTTATTGACCGAGAATAGTTCTAGGTCATGTCTACATAGTTCTCGAACCCGTAGGGTCCGCACGCTTAAGGTTTCGATGACAGTTATATTATGAGTTTATGAGTTTTGATGTACCGAAGGAGTTCGGAGTCCCGGATGAGATCAGGGACATGACGAGGAGTCTCGAAATGGTCGAGACGTAAAGAGCGATATATTGGACGACTATATTCGGAGTTCGGAAAGGTTCCGAGTGATTCGGGTATTTTCGGGGGTACCGGGGAGTTACGGGAATACGAGGAAGAAGCATTGGGCCTCATGGGCAGAGTGGTGGAAGAGAGGAGGTAGGGTGCGCGGCCCCCCTAACCCAAACCGAATTGGACTAGGGGGCCGGCCCCCCTTTCCTTCTCCTCCTTCCTCTCCTTCCTTCTCCTTCTCCTCCCCTTCCTTCCCTTCTCCTAGTTGGACTAGGAAAGGAGGGAGTCCTACTCCCGGTGGGAGTAGGACTCCTCCCTAGCGCGCCCTCCCTTGGCCGGCCGCCCCCTCCCCCTTGCTCCTTTATATACGGGGGCAGGGGGGCACCCCATGACACACAAGTTGATCTACGGATCGTTCCTTAGCCGTGTGCGGTGCCCCCCTCCACCATATTCCACCTCGGTCATATCGTCGCGGAGTTTAGGTGAAGCCCTGCGTCAGTAGAGCATCATCATCGTCACCACGCCGTCGTGCTGACGGAACTCATCTCCGGAGCTTTGCTGGATAGGAGCACGGAGATTGTCATCGAGCTGAGCGTGTGCTGAACTCGTAGGCCCCGTACGTTCGGTGCTTGGATCGGTCGGATCGTGAAGACGTACGACTACATCAACCGCGTTGTGCTAACGCTTCCGCTTACGGTCTACGAGGGTACGTGGACGAACACTCTCCCCTCTCGTTGCTATGCCATCACCATGATCTTGCGTGTGCGTAGGAATTTTTTTGAAATTACTACGTTCCCCAACAGCCTGTGTGCCTTGTTTAGGCCGAACTCATCTGAGTCGGTTTGTACCCAGACTATATATATTATTTGTGACCGAGACTTTAAGGATTAGGTTATTTTCTTTAGAGTTTAGACAGACTATGAAGCGGCCCTCTGGGCGTTCATCTTGTTTATTATTGTGAATTTTCTATCAAGAAAATTACACTTTGGCGAGAGGATTCTCGTGATCGAGAGTTTGCTAGCTATTGGCTTGAGGTCCGTCAGCGACGACAGATTGCGTGCTGGTGACGTCTACGTTGACGAAAGGTGCCTTGTTTGTCGAGGTATTGCTAGTCAGTTTTTGTTACCATAGTTTCAGGTTGCGTGTATCGCTCGGGTAATTGGAAACTCTTATCAGTGAAATTTAGTCGTGGTTGTTGCATTGTGAAAGATCGGGCCAAATTATCGGCGTGTCCGAGGGCGTGCCCTCATCACTCTGTTTCCCCTGGCTGAGCTCGCCATCATCGCCGACCACCTCAGTTCCTCGTCGCCGGTCAGGATGCCTTCTTGGAATGATGGGGATGAGAGCTTCGACGACGACAACATGGGGGGCAACCTGATGGACATGGAGTATTTTGTAAGCCTCATCCTTCTCCTCTTTGTCATTATCTTGGGTTAGGGTTAGGGTTGAATCGATTTGGGGATGAGGGTTGATGAGCTACATATTTGTATGGATGGATTCATTTGGTTTGGTTAACTGTTAGTTTTGATCTATGGTATGGGATGGCACTGTGATGTCTGATCTGATCTTCCTTGTAAATCTGATCTGACCTTGAGCAAGGTAAAGCTTGACTCAAGTTGAACTAGTTGATGCATTGGTTCTGATCTACCTTGTACTGCATGTAGGACACACCTGACACCATCCCTGAGCCACTCTGGTGTGGTGCTCCCATGGAGGAAGTTGCCAAGTGCACTATGCACCAGATGAAGCCTAGGAAGTGTGTTGCTTTTGAAGGTGCTAACACTGGGAGGAGGTTCTATGGATGCCCTATTTAGGTGAGTAATTTAGTATGCTAGTTGGATTCAGTTATGCTGGCTGGATTCAGTTATGCTGGCTGGATTCAGGTAATGTGTAGGTGGATTCAGTTAATGTGTATGTGGATTCTAAAGGAAATATACCCTAGAGGCAATAATAAAGTTGTTATTTATATTTCCTTATGTCATGATAAATGTTTATTATTCATGCTAGAATTGTATTAACCGGAAACTTAGTACATGTGTGAATATATAGACAAACAGATTGTCACTAGTATGCCTCTACTTGACTAGCTCGTTGAATCAAAGATGGTTAAGTTTCCTAGACATAGACATGAGTTGACATTTGATTAACGGGATCACATCATTAGAGAATGATGTGATTGACTTGACCCATTCCGTTAGCTTAACATTTGATCATTTAGTATATTGCTATTGCTTTCTTCATGACTTATACATGTTCCTATGACTATGAGATTATGCAACTCCCGAATACCGGAGGAACACTTTGTGTGCTACCAAACGTCACAACGTAATTGGGTGATTATAAAGGTGCTCTACAGGTGTCTCCGATGGTACTTGTTGAGTTGGCATAGATCGAGATTAGGATTTGTCACTCCGATTGTCGGAGAGGTATCTCTGGGCCCTCTCGGTAATGCACATCACTATAAGCCTTGCAAGCAATGTGACTAATGAGTTAGTTGCGGTATGATGCATTACGGAACGAGTAAAGAGACTTGCCGGTAACAAGATTGAACTAGGTATTGAGATACCGATGATCGGATCTCGGGCAAGTAACATACCGATGACAAAGGGAACAACGTATGTTGTTGTGCGGTTTGACCGATAAGGATCTTCGTAGAATATGTAGGAACCAATATGAGCATCGAGGTTCTGCTATTGGTTATTGACCAGAGACGTGTTTTGGTCATGTCTACATAGTTCTCGAACCCATAGGGTCCGCACGCTTAACGTTCGGTGACGATCGGTATTATGAGTTTATGTATTTTGATGTACCGAAGGTAGTTCGGAGTCCTGGATATGATCACGGACATGATGAGGAGTCTCGAAATGGTCAAGACATAAAGATTGATATATTGGACGGCTATATTCGGACACCGGAAGTGTTTCGGGTGATTTCGGAGAAAACTGGAGTACCGGGAGGTTACCGGAACCCCCGGGAGAAGTTATGGACCTTATGGGCCATAAGAAGGAAGCACACCAGCCCACAAGGGGCTGGTGCGCCCCCCTTTGGGCAGGAGGCTGAATAGGAATAGGTTTAGGGGTTGCGGCCCCCCTTTCCTTCTCTCCTACTCCTCCTTCCCTTCCTCTCCTACTCCAACTAGGGAAAGGGGGGATGTCACGCCCAATATGCGACCCTATCCAAAAGGAACTCGAAGGTCCCACCAAGGATAGACCCGCATATTGGAACGCTTTTGCAAGGTGGATATCATTACATCAACATTACATAATAGATGGGGATACATCCAATACATACAATGTCACATGAATATAACAATACAACATACAAGAACAACATCCGACTACTGATGAATCATAAACAGAAACTCAAATGACATCCACCCTGCTAGCCCAGGCTGCCGACCTGGAACCTATCCCCTGATCAAGGAAGAGGCAGAAGAAGAACTCCAAAACAAGCAAACATCGCTCTCGCGTCATGATCATCGCATAACCTGTACCTGCAACTGTTGTTGTAGTAATCTGTGAGCACGAGGACTCAGCAATCCCATTACCATGGGTATCAAGACTAGCAAAGCTTAATGGGAAAGGAAGAGGTAAAGTGGTGAGGTTGCAGCAACGACTAAGCATATATGGTGGCTAACATACGCAAATGAGAGCGAGAAGAGAATCAAGCGGAACGGTCGTGAAGCTAGCAATGATCAAGAGGTGATCTTGAACACCTACTTACGTCAAACATAACACAGAAACCGTGTTCACTTCCCGGACTCCGCCGAGAAGAGACCATCACGGCTACACACTCGGTTGATGCGTTTTAATTCGGATCTGGTGTAAAGTTATCTACAACCGGACATTAACAAATTCCCATCTGCCACATAACCGCGGGCACGGCTCTCGAAAGTTTATACCCTGCAGGGGTGTCCCAACTTAGCCCATGACAAGCTCTCGCAATCAACGAAGGAATAGACCTTCTCCCAGGAAGACCCGATCAGACTCGGAATCCCGGTTTACAAGACATTTCGACAGTGGTAAAACAAGACCAGCAAAGCCTCCCGATGCGCCGACAATCCCGATAGGAGCTGCACATATCTCGTTCTCAGGGCAGCACCGGATGAACACTACGTACGGCAACCGACGATACCCCAAGTTGCCTAGGGGCGGCACCGCAAGTGGCTCTGGTTTGGACCAACACTTAGACAAGCATTGGCCTGGGGGGGCTATAATAAAGATGACCCTTGGGTTAATTACTCCCAAGGGAAAGGTAGGTGGTGGTGAGGCAAATGGTAAAACCAAGGTTGGGCCTTGCTGGACAAGTTTTATTCAAAGTGAACTGTCAGGGGGGTCCCATAAATCACCCGACCACGTTAGGAACGCAAAATCCGGGAACATAACACCGGTATGACGGAAACTAGGGCGGCAAGAGTGGAACAAAACACCAGGCATAAGGCCGAGCCTTCCACCCTTTACCAAATATATAGATGCATTAATAATATAAGAGGTATTGTGATATCCCAACAAAACCCTATCCACCATGGAGTAAACTTCAACTTCACCTGCAACTAGCAACGCTATAAGAGGGGCTGAGCAAAAGCGGTAACATAGCCAAACAACGGTTTGCATAGGAAAGGTGTCAAAGGTTAGAGGTTCATGGCAATATGGGATGGCTTGAAGAGCAAATGATAGGTAGCGCAGCAAAGCGATAGAACGAAACAAACTAGCATAGCAATGATAGTAGTGAGATCCAGGGTAGCGGTCATCTTGCCTGAAATCCCGCCAGGAAGAAGAACGAGTCCATGAAGAAGATGAAGCCACAAAGTCGAACCACACGTAGACGAATGCATCCTCACGATCGCAACGAAACGGGAACTATCGAGAAGAAGCACACAACATGGTAAACACACCACACATGAACAAGGCATGATGCACAACAAGCATGATGCATGACAATGCTACATGGAGCTACTCATGGTAAGAGATGATGCAAACAAGAACAACACATCAAGGCAAGTTTAAATGAGGCCGGAAAAAACATATAACAATTCCGGTAAGTCCTCATATGCAAATTTCGAAATTGGCCCAGATCTGAATAAACCTTATGCTCAAGTTGTTAAACAGCAAGTTAAGATGCATCACGAAATTCTAGTCAAGTTACATATAAAGTTCATTAGATTCGGAGCTACGGCCTAGAAGATATGAGCAAAACAAGTTAAACATGGCATTGATGCAAAATGCACCCAAACATCAAGCAAACACACCAAAACAAGGATGCAACATGACAATATGGAACTACATGCAAAAACAAGCAAGTTTCATATAGAGCACACTCAAAACGGAGCAACGGTTCAACACATACACTCTATACAAGTCATAGCAACAATCTGTCCATAACAGCAACTAGGCATATTGCAAGCATCAAAACAACATGCTACAACACCCCAACATAATAACAAAAGACATGGTCATGAAGTACAGGTAAAGCATAAACAAGACATGAACACTAAGCTATCTCCAGAAATCACTAGAACATGCTCCAAAAGACATGGAAAGATTGCAAATAATAACAGTTTCAGACTTTGCAGAAATAACATCAGGTTGCAATGTTTAGAGCTATCAAACAACATGTTACAGGAACATATCATGGCAAACAAAGGCATGGCATGATACTACTAAATGCATATATCAAAAGTCCCTTACTGACTATGAGCCAAAAAGGCATAGAAAATATGATGGCACCCATGTAAACATGGCAAGTTATATTACAAATTCATACATGGGAGGAACAACAATAAGTAGGCATGTTCGTGAGCTTGAACCACTCACTACAGAGCAATACATGGCATGGCAAGGCAACCAGCAGTAAGAAGACATGTTTGTGAAGCTAAGCATAGCAAGAACAAGTTCATAGGGTGCATGGATCACTAGGAAACAATCATGGAAACATTGAACTTAATGTTAACAGGTTGACAACAACATTTTCAAGCAAGTTTGGAGCAAGATTACAACATGATACAGCAGGCTATAATTGCAACCCAGGGCATGAATGGATAGAGTAATACATGTAGATCAAAACATGTTTATAGGACATCTCTAGATTATGCATAGAATGATTAGTAGCAACATGTTAACATAGCACCAAAATATAACAGAATCTGCCAGGAAAACAGCAACAGCAACTACCCTACTTAACAAGCTCGATGCACTCAGCACACAACTCACAAAAATACATGGTTAACACCCCTGGAAAGATGGCATAGCATAGATCAAAACATATATAGACATCAACCTCATAGGATGCACACATCAATCATGGCAAAAATGACAAATGAGCAAGTTATAATAGTTTCAGCAGATTAACATCAATATGCACTCTTCCAACAGCATTTCGGGCATCAAGATGAGCTCAAATGAAAATGATGCAATGGAACGAAATGAAGTACTCGTCGAGGCGAACAATTTGACATATTACACGCATGAAACGGAGCTACGGATGCAGAGATACAACATGATGAACATGGCATGATAATGTTTGAAAACAGGGACTTGGGCGTTTTATACCTCCCGGATCTAGGGTTTGGGCGCGATTCCCGAGGTGGGACCGGAGCTGCTCGCCGGAGTTGGGGGTTCCCGAGGCCGGAGAGGATGAGGGGCGGCGAGGGGCGCTGGATCCGGGCGGGATGGCGGAGACCGGGGCGCGGGGAGGCGCGAGGGAGAGGAGGAGGCCGCCGGGGAGGTCCGCAGCGCGGCGCGGCGGCGAAGCGCGGCGGCGCCGGGGTGGCGGAGGCGGGCGGCGGAGGCGCGGTCGGCGAGGGAGCCGGGGCGGCTCGGGGCAGGGAGGCGAGGCCGCGGTCGGGCGGGCGGAGGCCGAGCGCAGGGCGGGCGGAGGCCGAGCGCGGCGCCGGCGGAGGAGGCCGGGGCCTTCGGGCGCAGAGGCGGGAGGAGCACCGGCGGCGGCGGGGCAGGTCGTTGCCGGCGAGGCGCGCGTGCGGCGGGGTCGCCGGCGGGCAGACGGGCGGCGGAGCGAGGCGCGGGCACGCGGGGCGCGGTCGGGCCGGGCGGGCCCCGCGCGGGCCTGGCGGGCCAGCGACGGCGGGCGGCGGCCGTGCCCACGTGGCGGCGGCGGGTTGGCTGAGGCGGCGGCGCGGGTGACATGTCGCGCCGTGATTGGCTCGGGCAACGTGAAAGCTGGACATGTCCGGCGGGGTTGGACATGTCCGGCGCGCGAGGGGAGCGGGGCTAGGGTTTGGACTGCGAGAATTTCGGGGGAGGCCACATATTTATAGGTAGAGGGAGCTAGGAGAGTCCAAATGAGGAGCGGTTTTCGGCCACGCGATCGTGATCGAACGACCGAGAGCATGAAGGGGAGTTTGGTGGGTTTTGGGCCACTTTGGAAGGGGTGTTGGGCTGCAACAAAAGAGGGCTTTGCGGTTACCCGGTTAACCGTTGGAGTATCAAACGACCTCCAAATGGCACGAAACTTGACAGGCGGTCTACCGGTGCTATACCAAGGCCGCTTGGCAAACCTCGGGCCATTCCGAGAAAGTTTAATACCCGCTCACAAAAAGAGGTAAAGGGGGGCGCCGGGGAGCATAGGAGTGCCGAATTGCAAAACAGACAACGGGGAAAAAGCTCGGATGCATGAGACGAACATGTATGCAAAATGAAATGCACATGATGACATGATATGAGATGCAGATGATGACATGGCAACAACAACGAATAACTGGCAGACACCTGGCGCATCGAATCTGGGGCGTTACAACACTCCTCCACTAACAAGAGATCTCGTCCCGAGATCTTAGGACCGAGACGGAAGGGAAAAGGGAATGATGTGAAGCAAGAACTCTGGATAAGAAGCAAAGAATCGAGAGCACTCGAGAATAAGAGAGGAACGACAAGAATGACGAGAATCGAAAGCTCACGGAATCAGATAGACTATGAAACGACTCGTTCTAACCGGAGTGGTTAGAATGAGAAAAGAAACGAATAAGACTGAAAGGATTTAGACAGCACTCCGGCTGAAACATGGAGGAATAGAGCACGAGCTAGAGAGGATGGAATGATACTTGATGAACTCTTGAAGAAATGAATTAAATCATGACGATCCACCGTGAAGAACTCCGGAAACAAAAGGATGATGAGATAAAATGAAGGATGAAAGAATAGATGAGCGTTACGATGATTTAGATGGAAGTTCCGACGAAATGACCGAGGAAATATGAACTCCGGAAAAGAAAAGATGAAAACACTTGGAACTAGAATTTATTCATCAAGAACAAACTCCGAAGGAAGGGATAGCTCACTTGGATGAAATAAGAATAAGATTTATTGTATGCTTACCCTTCATCAAATTAAATTGATGACAAGCAATGGATTTTTGCATACTACTTATTCTTCTTGAAAAAGATTAAGAAGTGACATATCTCAAACTTGAGAAGGTCTTCATGAATCACCAGTAGGATTGAAAAGAACGAATGGATTCAAAAGATAATCAAGGAAAAGAATCTTGAACGAACCACCGTAAGAATTTGAAAATGACTGTCGACAGAGAAAGAATCACTGGGAAGAATTAGAAGAACCAAAAAGCTAGAGGGGATTTAGATGCAAAGAACAAAGAGATCGTGAGCTGATTGAAGAATACTTGACCGAAGCACCGGAAGAATATTGAGACAAACGAAAGGGCACGGATATAGAATAATTGGAGAACAAATCTGAAAACTTAGAACGAAGAAATCTTCCGAAAAGATGGCCTCCGGATGATCGAGAGAGAAAGCAACTCCTGAAATGCTCCGGATGGATGAAAAGAATTTGCATGACTGGAAAACAATTGGATAGGATAACATCGAGCTAGCACCATGAATCTCCGGAAGAACGGACAAGATTTAGAGGAAAAACTCTTCTTCAATATTCAAGGCTGAGAATGATGACAAGAAACACCACCGAAATTACTGAGATACTCCGGGAGAATGAAAAGCAAAGAAGTTGAGCCAACAATGAAATGATTTGAAATCGATCTTGGAAAAGGCATGTGACTGATGGGATTCATTCTTACGTCACCCTTTGAAAAGAATTGAGAATAACTCCGGGGAAATCAGAAGAGTCAGGTAAGATCCTGGGAAAAGACCTGTGGGTTAGGGCCCACTGAAGAGATAACACCGTTGAAAAGGATTGTTGAACAGATAGATGATGCACTGGAACAATTAAAATATTTGAATGAGGTGACAACCTCGAATTAATTCGAACACAGACGAATCTCTTGAGATGTCATGAGCACTCCGGAAGGATAAACTGGCGAGAGGCGAACGAGCAAGGAAAACACTTGAGCCGAGGGGAAGAATATAACCACTACCGAAAAACTTGAATTGAATCCACCGGAAAAGAGATGAAGAATGTAAAACGAAAGAGAATTCACTGGTTGAAATAATTGAGGGAAGACTGAAGAGGCTCCACATGGCTGAAATATATGCTCGAAAGAGACTCAAACTCAGGGAAGAAGAGGGTGGGAGGGTGGGAAAAACAAAGACAACTTGGAAGGGGAAACCGACGAATATCTTGAAGAGAAAACACCGGTTGAAATCATTGAGGAAAGAAAGCAAAGACTTTGCACGAGTAGGATGGATACTTGATTATGGACTCCGGTTCCGAGATGAAAAAGGGAGGGCGGGTGGGAAAATAAAACAACTGAGGATTGAACTCAAAGATGAAGAGGCTCGAGTCAACTTGACGAGAAATGCACCGGATGAAAAGAGCTGAGGAACAACTACCGGAAAACCAACTGCGTGAACCTAAAGAAAAATTTGAATTGGAAGAGAAGTAATTCAAAACACCTACGTCAAGATTCCTCACCAGAGCGACGAAAGGGCTGAGGAGTAAAAAGAATTCCTACTCTCTGATATAACTAGACTCCAAAAACAGTTTTCTTCTAGACTCAACAACGGCCAAACTACACGATCAATCAAGGGGGGCTCCTAAGGTCGGTCGAGGCTCTGATACAAACTTGTCACGCCCAATATGCGAACCTATCCAAAAGGAACTCGAAGGTCCCACCAAGGATAGACCCGCATATTGGAACGCTTTTGCAAGGTGGATATCATTACATCAACATTACATAATAGATGGGGATACATCCAATACATACAATGTCACATGAATATAACAATACAACATACAAGAACAACATCCGACTATGGATGAATCATAAACAGAAACTCAAATGACATCCACCCTGCTAGCCCAGGCTGCCGACCTGGAACCTATCCCCTGATCAAGGAAGAAGCAGAAGAAGAACTCCAAAACAAGCAAACATCGCTCTCGCGTCATGATCATCGCATAACCTGTACCTGCAACTGTTGTTGTAGTAATCTTTGAGCCACGAGGACTCAGCAATCCCATTACCATGGGTATCAAGACTATCAAAGCTTAATGGGAAAGGAAGAGGTAAAGTGGTGAGGTTGCAGCAGCGACTAAGCATATATGGTGGCTAACATACGCAAATGAGAGCGAGAAGAGAAACAAGCGGAACGGTCGTGAAGCTAGCAATGATCAAGAGGTGATCCTGAACACCTACGTACGTCAAACATAACACAGAAACCGTGTTCACTTCCCGGACTCCGCCGAGAAGAGACCATCACGGCTACACACTCGGTTGATGCGTTTTAATTCGGATCTGGTGTCAAGTTATCTACAACCGGAGATTAACAAATTCCCATCTGCCACATAACCGCGGGCACGGCTCTCGAAAGTTTATACCCTGCAGGGGTGTCCCAACTTAGCCCATGACAAGCTCTCGCGATCAACGAAGGAATAGACCTTCTCCCAGGAAGACCCGATCAGACTCGGAATCCCGGTTTACAAGACATTTCGACAATAGTAAAACAAGACCAGCAAAGCCTCCCGATGCGCCGACAATCCCGATAGGAGCTGCACATATCTCGTTCTCAGGGCAACACCGGATGAACACTACGTACGGCAACCGACGATACCCCAAGTTGCCTAGGGGCGGCACCGCAAGTGGCTCTGGTTTGGACCAACACTTAGACAAACATTGGCCAGGGGGGGGCTATAATAAAGATGACCCTTGGGTTAATTACTCCCAAGGGAAAGGTAGGTGGTGGTGAGGTAAATGGTAAAACCAAGGTTGGGCCTTGCTGGACAAGTTTTATTCAAAGCGAACTGTCAGGGGGGTCCCATAAATCACCCGACCGCGTTAGGAACGCAAAATCCGGGAACATAACACCGGTATGACGGAAACTAGGGCGGCAAGAGTGGAACAAAACACCAGGCATAAGGTCGAGCCTTCCACCCTTTACCAAATATATAGATGCATTAATAATATAAGAGGTATTGTGATATCCCAACAAAACCCTGTCCACCATGGAGTAAACTTCAACTTCACCTGCAACTAGCAACGCTATAAGAGGGCCTGAGCAAAAGCGGTAACATAGCCAAACAATGGTTTGCATAGGAAAGGTGTCAAAGGTTAGAGGTTCATGGCAATATGGGATGGCTTGAAGAGCAAATGATAGGTAGCGCAGCAAAGCGATAGAACGAAGCAAACTAGCATAGCAATGATAGTAGTGAGATCCAGGGTAGCAGTCATCTTGCCTAAAATCCTGCAAGGAAGAAGAACGAGTCCATGAAGAAGATGAAGCCACGAAGTCGAACCACACGTAGACGAACACATCCTCACGATCGCAACGAAACGGGAACTATCGAGAAGAAGCACACAACATGGTAAACACACAACACATGAACAAGGCATGATGCACAACTAGCATGATGCATGACAAAGCTACATGGAGCTACTCATGGCAAGAGATGATGCAAACAAGAACAACACATCAAGGCAAGTTTAAATGAGGCCGGAAACAACATATAACAATTCCGGTAAGTCCTCATATGCAAATTTCGAAATTGGTCCAGATCTGAATAAACCTTATGTTCAAGTTGTTAAACAGCAAGTTAAGATGCATCACGAAGATCTACACGAAATTCTAGTCAAGTTACATATAAAGTTCATTAGATTCGGAGCTACGGCCTAGAAGATATGAGCAAAACAAGTTAAACATGGCATTGATGCAAAATGCACCCAAACATCAAGCAAACACACCAAAACAAGGATGCAACATGGCAATATGGAACTACATGCAAAAACAAGCAAGTTTCATATAGAGCACACTCAAAACGGAGCAACGGTTCAACACATACACTCTATACAAGTCATAGCAACAATCTGTCCATAACAGCAACTAGGCATATTGCAAGCATCCAAACAACATGCTAAAGCACCCCAACATAATAACAAAAGGCATGCGCATGAAGTACGGGTAAAGCATAACAAGACATGAACACTGAGCTATCTCCAGAAATCACTAGAACATGCTCCAAAAGACATGGAAAGATTGCAAATAATAACAGTTTCAGACTTTGCAGAAATAACATCAGGTTGCAATGTTTAGAGCTATCAAACAACATGTTACAGGAACATATCATGGCAAACAAAGGCATGGCATGATACTACTAAATGCATATATCAAAAGTCCCTTACTGACTATGAGCCAAAAAGGCATAGAAAATATGATGGCACCCATGTAAACATGACAAGTTATATTACAGATTCATACATGGCAGGAACAACAATAAGTAGGCATGTTCGTGAGCTTGAACCACTCACTACAGAGCAATACATGGCATGGCAAGGCAACCAATAGTAAGAAGACATGTTTGTGAAGCTAAGCATGGCAAGAACAAGTTCATAGGGTGCATGGATCACTAGGAAACAATCATGGAAACATTGAACTTAATGTTAACAGGTTGATAGCATCATTTTCAAGCAAGTTTGGAGCAAGATTACAACATGATACAGCAGGATATAATTGCAACCCAAGGCATGAATGGATAGAATAAGACATGTAGATCAAAACATGTTTATAGGACATCTCCAGATTATGCATAGAATGATTAGTAGCAACATGTTAACATAGCAACAAAATATAACAGAATCTGCCAGGAAAACAGCAACATCAACTACCCTACTTAACAAGCTCGATGCACTCAGCACACAACTCACAAAAATACATGGTTAACACCCCTGTTAAGATGGCATAGCATAGATCAAAACAGATATAGACATCAACCTCATAGGATGCACACATCAATCATGGCAAAAATGACAAATGAGCAAGTTATAATAGTTCCAGCAGATTAACAGCAACATGCACTCTTCCAACAGCATTTCGGGCATCAAGATGAGCTCAAATGAAAACGATGCACTGGAAAGAAATGAAGTACTCGTCGAGGCGAACAATTTGACATATTACACGCACGAAACAGAGCTACGGATGAAGAGATACAACATGATGAACATGGCATGATAATGTTTGAAAACAGGGACTTAGGCATTTTATACATCCCGGATCTAGGGTTTGGGCGCGATTCCCGAGGTGGGACCGGAGCTGCTCGCCGGAGTTGGGGGTTCCCAAGGCCGGAGAGGATGAGGGGCGGCGAGGGGCGCCGGATCCGGGCGGGATGGCGGAGACCGGGGCGCGGGGAGGCGCGAGGGAGAGGAGGAGACCGCCGGGAAGGTCCGCAGCGCAGCGCGGCGGCGAAGCACGGCGGCGCCGGGGCGGCGGAGGCGCGGTCGGCGAGGGAGCCGGGGCGGCTCGGGGCAGGGAGGCGAGGCCGCGGTCGGGCGGGCGGAGGCCGAGCGCGGCGCCGGCGGAGGAGGCCGGGGCCTTCGGGCGTGGAGGCGGGAGGAGCACCGGCGGCAGCGGGGCAGGTCGTCGCCGGCGAGGCGCGCGGGCGGCGGGGTCGCCGGCGGGCAGACGGGCGGCGGAGTGAGGCGCGGGCACGCGGGGCGCGGTCGGGCCGGGCGGGCCCCGCGCGGTCCTGGCGGGCCGGCGACGGCGGGCGGCGGCGGTGCCCACATGGCGGCGGCGGGTTGGCTGAGGCGGCGGCGCGGGTGACGTGTCGCGCCGTGATTGGCTCGGGCGACGTGGAAGCTGGACATGTCCGGCGGGGTTGGACATGTCCGGCGCGCGAGGGGAGCGGGGCTAGGGTTTGGACTGCGAGAATTTCGGGGGAGGCCACATATTTATAGGTAGAGGGAGCTAGGAGAGTCCAAATGAGGAGCGGTTTTCGGCCACGCGATCGTGATCGAACGACCGAGAGCATGGAGGGGAGTTTGGTGGGTTTTGAGCCACTTTGGAAGGGGTGTTGGGCTGCAACAAAAGAGGGCTTTGCGGTTACCCGGTTAACCGTTGGAGTATCAAACGACCTCCAAATGGCACGAAACTTGATAGGCGGTCTACTGGTGCTATACCAAGGCCGCTTGGCAAACCTCGGGCCATTCCGAGAAAGTTTAATACCCGCTCACAAAAAGAGGTAAAGGGGGGCGCTAGGGAGCATAGGAGTGCCGAATTGCAAAACAGACAACGGGGAAAAAGCTCGGATGCATGAGACGAACATGTATGCAAAATGAAATGCACATGATGACATGATATGAGATGCAGATGATGACATGGCGACAACAACGAATAACTGGCAGACACCTGGCGCATCGAATCCGGGGCGTTACAGGGGAATCCTACTCCCGGTAGAAGTAGGACTCCCCTAGGGCGCGCCATAGAGAGGGCCGGCCCCTCCCCTCCTCCACTCCTTTATATACGGGGGAAGGGGGCACCCCATAGACACACAAGTTGATCATTGATCTCTCTTAGCCGTGTGCGGTGCCCCCCTCCACCATAATCCACCTCGGTCATATCGTAGCGCTGCTTAGGTGAAGCCCTGCGTTGGTAGCTTCATCAACACCATCATCATGCCATCGTGCTGACGAAACTCTCCCTCGAAGCTCTACTGGATTGTGAGTTTGTGGGAGTCACCGAGTTGAACGTGTGCAGATCGCGGAGGTGTCGTACGTTCGGTACTAGGATCGGTCGATCGTGAAGACGTACGACTACATCAACTGTGTTGTCATAACACTTCCGCTTACGGTCTACGAGGGTACGTGGACGACACTCTTCCCTCTCGTTGCTATGCATCACCATGATCTTGCGTGTGTGTATGAACTTTTTTGAAATTACTACGTTCCCCAACGGTGGCATCCGAGCCAGGTTTATGCGTAGATGTTATATGCACGAGTAGAACACAAGTGAGGTGTCGGCGATACAAGTCATACTGCTTACCAACATGTCATACTTTGGTTCAGCGGTATTGTTGGATGAAGCGGCCCGGACCGACATTACGCATACGCTTATGCGAGACTGGTTCTACCGACGTGATTTGCACACAGGTGGCTGGCGGGTGTCAGTTTCTCCAACTTTAGTTGGATCGAGTGTGGCTACGCCCGGTCCTTGTGAAGGTTAAAACAACACTAACTTGATGAGATATCGTTGTGGTTTTGATGCGTAGGTAAGAACGGTTCTTGCTCAACCCGTAGCAGCCACGTAAAACTTGCAACAACAAAGTAGAGGACGTCTAACTTGTTTTTGTAGGGCATGTTGTGATGTGATATGGTCAAGACATGATGCTATATTTTATTTTATGAGATGATCATGTTTTGTTGAAGTTATCGGCAACTGGCAGAAGCCTTATGGTTGTCTCTTTATTGCATAAGATGCACGCGCCAAATAATTGCTTTACTCTATCGCTATGCGATAGCAATAGTTGCAAGAGCAATAGTTGGCGAGACGACCATGTGACGACACATTGATATAGATCAAGATGATGGAGATCATGGTGTCATGCCGGTGACGATGGAGATCATGACGGTGCTTTGGAGATGGAGATCAAAGGCACAAGATGATGATGGCCATGTCATGTCACATATTTTGATTGCATGTGATGTTTATCTTTTATACATCTTATTTTGCTTAGTTCGGCAGTAGCTTTATAAGATCATCCCTCACTAAATCTTATGGTACAAGTGTTCTCCCTGAGTATGCAGCGTTGCCAAAGTTCGTCGTGCCGAGACACCACGTGATGACAGGGTGTGATAAGCTCAACGTTCACCTACAATGGGTGCAAGCCAGTTTTGCACACGCAGAAATACTCGGGTTAAACTTGACGAGCCTAGCATATGCAACTATGGCCTCGGAACACTAGAGATCGAAAGGTCGAGCGTGAATCATATAGTAGATATGATCAACATAGTGATGTGCGCCATTGAAAACTACTCCATCTCACGTGATGATCGGACATGGTTTAGTTGATTTGGATCGCGTGATCATTTAGATGACTCGAGGGATGTCTATCTAAGTGGGAGTTCTTAAGTAATATGATTAACTGAATTTTAATTTATCATGAACTTAGTTCTGATAGTATTTACATAACTATGTTATAGATCAATAGCTCGCGATGTTGCTCCCCATTTATTATTATTTTATATATTCCTAGAGAAAAATCTGTTGAATGATGATAGCAGCAATGATGCGGACCTGGTCCGTGATCTGAGGTTTATCCTCATTGCTGCACAAAAGAATTATGTTCTTGATGCACCGCTAGGTGACAGACCTATTACAGGAGCAGATGCAGACGTTATGAACGTTTGGCTAGATCAATATGATGACTACTTGATAGTTTAGTGCACCATGCTTCACGGCTTAGAACCGGGATTTCAATGACGTTTTGAACGTCATGGAGCATATGAGATGTTCCAAGAGTTGAAGTTAATATTTCAGACTCATGCCCATGTCGAGAGGTATGAGACCTCTGACAAGTACTTTGCCTACAAGATGGAGGAGAATAGCTCAACTAGTGAGCATGTGTTCAGAATGTCTGAGTACTACAATCGCTTGAATCAAGTGGGAGTTAATCTTCCAGATAAGATAGTGATTGACAAAGTTCTCTAGTCACTATCACCAAGTTACTAGAACTTCATGATGAACTATAATATGCAAGGGATAACGGAAACGATTCCCAAGCTCTTCGTGATGCTGAAATCGACGAAGGTAGAAATCAAGACAGAGCATCAAGTGTTGATGGTTAACAAGACCACTAGTTTCAAGAAAAGGGCAAGGGGATAGAAGGGGAACTTCAAGAAGAACGGCAAGCAAGTTGTTGCTCAAGTGAAGAAGCCCAAGTCTGGACCTAAGCCTGAAACTGAGTGCTTCTACTGCAAAGGGACTGGTCATTGGAAGCGGAACTGCCCCAAGTATTTGGCGGATAAGAAAGATGGCAAAGTGAACAAAAGTATATTTGATATACATGTTATTGATGTGTACTTTACTAGTGTTTATAGCAACCCCTCAGTATTTGATACTGGTTCAGGTGCTAAGAGTAGTAACTTGAAATGGGAGTTGCAAAATAAACAGAGACTAGTTAAGGGTGAAGTGGCGATGTTTGTTGGAAGTGGTTCCAAGATTGATGTAATCATCATCGCGCACTCCCTATACTTTTGAGATTAGTGTTGAACCTAAATAAGTGTTATTTGGTGTTTGCGTTGAGCATGAATATGACTTGATCATGTTTATTGCAATATGGTTATTCATTTAAAGTCAGAGAATAATTGTTGTTCTGTTTACATGAATAAAACCTTCGATGGTCATACACCCAATGAAAATAGTTTGTTGGATCTCGATCGTAGTGACACACATATTCATAATATTGAAGCCAAAAGATGCAAAGTTAATAATGATAGTGCAACTTATTTGTGGCACTACCGTTTAGGTCATATTGGTGTAAAACGCATGAAGAAACTCCATGCTGATGGGCTTTTGGAATCACTTGATTATGAATCACTTGATGCTTGCGAACCATGCCTCATGGGCAAGATGACTAAAAATCCATTCTCCGGAACAATGGAGCGAGCAACAAATTTGTTGGAAATCATACATACTAATGTATGTGGTCCAATGAATGTTGAGGCTCGCGGCGGGTATCGTTATTTTCTCACCTTCACAGATGATTTGAGTAGATATGGGTATATCTACTTGATGAAACATAAGTCTGAAACATTTGAAAAAGTTCAAAGAATTTCAGAGTGAAGTGGAAAATCATTGTAACAAGAAAATAAAGTTTTTGCGATTTGATCGAGGAGACGAATATTTGAGTTACGAGTTTGGCCTTCAATTAAAACAATGTGGAATAGTTTCACAAACTCATGCCACTCGGAACACCACAGCGTAATGGTGTGTCCGAACATCATAACCGTACTTTATTAGATATGGTGCGATCTATGATGTCTCTTACCGATTTACCACTATCGTTTTGGGGTTATGCATTAGAGATAGCCGCATTCACGTTAAAAAGGGCGCCATCTAAATCCATTGAGATGACACCGTATGAACTGTGGTTTAGCAAGAAACCTAAGCTGTTGTTTCTTAAAGTTTGGGGGCTTGATGCTTATGTGAAAAAGTTTCATCCTGATAAGGTCAAACCCAAATCGGAGAAGTGCGTCTTCACAGGATACCCAAAAGTAACTGTTGGGTACACCTTCTATCACAAATCCGAAGGCAAGATATCCGTTGCTAAGAATGGATCCTTTATAGAGAAGGAGTTTCTGTCGAAAGAAGTGAGTGGGAGGAAAGTAGAACTTGATAAGATAATTGTACCTTCTCCCGAATTGGGAAGTAGTTAATCACATAAATCAGTTCCGGTGATGCCTACACCGATTAGTGAGGAAGTTAATGATGATGATCATGAAACTTCGGATCAAGTTACTACCAAACCTCGTAGGTCAACCAGAGTAAGATCCGCACCAGAGTGGTACGGTAATCCTATTCTGGAGGTCATGTTACTTGACCATGACGAACCTACGAACTATGAGGAAGCGATGATGAGCCCAGATTCCGCGAAATGGCTTAAGGCTATGAAATCTGAGATGGGATCCATGTATGAGAACAAAGTGTGGAATTTTGTTGAATTGCCCGATGATCGGCAAGCCATAGAAAATAAATGGATCTTCAAGAGGAAGACGGACGCTGATAGTAGTGCTACTATCTACAAAGCTAGACTTGTCAAAAAGGGTTTTTGACAAAGTTCAAGGTGTTGACTATGATGAGATTTTCTCACTCGTAGCGATGCTTAAGTCTGTCCGAGTCATGTTAGCAAAATTGCTACATTTTATGAATGGATGTCAAAACTACATTCCTTAATGGATTTCTTAAAGAAGAGTTGTGTATGATGCAACTAGAAGGTTTTGTCGATCCTAATGGTGCTAACAAAATGTGCAAACTCCAGCGATCCATCTATGGACTGGTGCAAGCATCTCAGAGTTGGAATATACGCTTTGATGAGTTGATCAAAGCATATAGTTTTATACAGACTTGTGATGAAGCCTGTATTTACAAGAAAGTGAGTGGGAGCACTACAACATTTCTGATAAGTATATGTGAGTGACATATTGTTGATCGGAAATAATGTAGAATTTTCTGTAAAGCATAAAGGAGTATTTGAAAGGAGTTTTTCAAAGAAATACCTCGGTGAAGCTACTTACATATTGAGCAACAAGATCTATAGAGATAGATCAAGACACTTGATAAGATTTTTTCAGCAAGTAAAAACCTTGACAAGATTTTGAAGTAGTTCAAAATGGAATAGTCAAAGAAGGAGTTCTTTCCTGTGTTACAAGGTGTGAAGTTGAGTGAAGACTCAAAAACCCGACCACGGCAGAAAATAGAAAGATAATGAAAATTCAATCCCTATGCCTCAGTCATAGGCTCTATAAAGTATTCTATGCTGTGTACCAGACCTATTGTGTACCTCACCATGAGTTTGGAAAGAGGGTACAATAGTGATCTAGGAGTAGATCACTGGATAGCGGTCAAAATTATCCTTAGTGGAATAAGGATATATTTCTCGGTTATGGAGGTGATAAAGATTTCGTCGTAAAGAGTTACGTCGATGCAAGCATTTACACCGATCCAGATGACTCTGCGTCTCAATCTGGATACATATTGAAAGTGGGAGCAATTAGCTAGAGTAGCTCCATGTAGAGCATTGTAGACATAGAAATTTGCAAAATACTTATGGATCTGAATATGGCATACCCATAGACTAAAACTTCTCTCACAAGCAAAACATGACCACACCTTATTACTGTTGGGTGTTAATCACATAAAGTGATGTGAACTAGATTATTGAATCTGGTAAACCCTTTGAGTATTGATCACATGGCGATGTGAACTATTGGTGTTAAATCACATGGTGATATGAACTAGATTATAGAATCTGGTAAACCCTTTGAGTGTTGGTCACATGGCGATGTGAACTATTGGTGTTAAATCACATGACGATGTGAGCTAGATTATTGACTCTAGTGCAAGTGGGAGACTGAAGGAAATATGCCCTAGAGGCAATAATAAAGTTGTTATTTATATTTCCTTATATCATGATAAATGTTTATTATTCATGCTAGAATTGTATTAGCCGGAAACTTTGTACAAGTGTGAATATACAAACAAACAGATTGTCACTATTATGCCTCTACTTGACTAGCTTGTTCAATCAAAGATGGTTAAGTTTCCTAGCCATAGACATGAGTTGTCATTTGATTAACGGGATCACATCATTAGAGAATGATGTGATTGACTTGACCAATTCTGTTAGCATAGCATTTGATCGTTTAGTATATTGCTATTTCTTTCTTCATGACTTATACATGTTCCTATGACTATGATATTATGCAACACCCGAATACCGGAGGAACACTTTGTGTGCTACCAAACGTCACAACGTAATTAGGTGATTATAAAGGTGCTCTACAGGTGTCTCCGATGGTACTTGTTGAGTTGTCATAGATCGAGATTAGGATTTGTCACTCCGATTGTCGGAGAGGTATCTCTGGGCCCTCTCGATAATGCACATCACTATAAGCCTTGCAAGCAATGTGACTAATGAGTTAGTTGCGGGATGATGCATTACGGAACGAGTAAAGAGACTTTCCGGTAATGAGATTGAACTAGGTATTGAGATACCGACGATCGAATCTCGGGCAAGTAACATATCGATGACAAAGAGAACAACGTATGTTGTTGTGCGGTTTGACCGATAAAGATCTTCGTAGAATATGTAGGAACCAATATGAGCATCCAGGTTCCGCTATTGGTTATTGACCGGAGACGTGTCTCGGTCATGTCTACATAGTTCTCGAACCCGTAGGGTCCGCACGCTTAACGTTCGGTACGATCGGTATTATGAGTTTATGTATTTTGATGTACCGAAGGTAGTTCAGAGTCCTGGATATGATCACGGACATGACTAGGAGTCTCTAAATGGTCGAGACATAAAGATTGATATATTGGACGGCTATATTCGGACACCGGAAGTGTTCCGGGTGATTTCGGAGAAAACTGGAGTACCAAGAGGTTACCGGAACCCCTCGGGAGAACTTATGGGCCTTATGGGCCATAAGAAGGAAGCACACCAGCCCACAAGGGGCTGGTGCCCCCCCTTTGGGCAGGAGGCCGAATAGGAAAAGGTTTGGGGGTGCGGCCCCCCTTTCGTTCTCTCCTACTCCTCCTTCCCTTCCTCTCCTACTCCAACTAGGGAAAGGGGGGAATCCTACTCCCGGTGGGAGTAGGACTCCCCTAGGGCGCGCCATAGAGAGGGCCGGCCCCTCCCCTCCTCCCCTCCTTTATATACGGGGGAAGGGGGCACCCCATAGACACACAAGTTGATCATTGATCTCTCTTAGCCGTGTGTGGTGCCCCCCCCCCACCACCATAATCCACCTCGATCATATCGTAGCGGTGCTTAGGCGAAGCCCTGCGTCGGTAGCTTCATCAACACCATCATCACGCCATCGTGTTGACGGAACTCTCCCTCGAAGCTCTACTGGATCATGAGTTCATGGGACGTCACCGAGCCGAACGTGTGCAGATCGTGGAGGTGCCGTACATTCGGTACTAGGATCGATCGACCGTGAAGACGTACGACTACATCAACCGCGTTGTCATAACGCTTCCGCTTACACACTCTTCCTTCTCGTTGCTATGCATCACCATGATCTTGCGTGTGCGTAGAATTTTTTTTGAAATTACTACGTTCCCCAACAGATTCAGTTAATGTGTATGTGGATTTAGTTAATATGTAGGTGGATTCAGTTAATGTGTAGGTGTTTTTTAGTTTGCAGAAAGTAAGTGATTGAGTTATGCATTTTCTGAAGTATGTGTTGTCTGATCAAACTACAAGGAGGTGTGAATTGTGGTGTAGTTCAGTGGGTTGATCCTGTCTGGCCTGATGCACTTAAGAGCTGCCTCATCAAGCTGTGGGAAATGTTCCATGAGCAAAACCTTGGAAGGATTCAAGACAAGCATGCATATGAGGATGAGGTTGCCAAGTTGAAGAAGGAGTATGATCATCTCAGCACTGAGTATCATAAAATGGTTGATGATGTTAGCAAGATGTTTGACTGGCAGGATGGTGTTGGCAAGATTGACTACCAGCAAGCAATGGATGCTGAGAAATATGAGAAGAACAAGGAAGAGCTAGAGCTGGAGATGAAGATGGAGATGTTGGGGAACGCAGTAATTTCAAAACAAAATCCTATGAACACGCAAGATCTATCTAGGAGATGCATAGCAACGAGAGGGGAGAGTGTGTCCACGTACCCTCGTAGACCGAAAGCGGAAGCATTTCAATAACGCGGTTGATGTAGTTGAACTTCTTCGCGATCCAACTGATCAAGTACCGAACGCACGACAACTCCGGGATCTGCACACGTTCAGCTCGATGACATCCCTCGAACTCTAGATCCAGCTGAGGCCGAGGGAGAGTTTCATCAGCACGACAGCATGGTGACGGTGATGATGAAGTTACTGGCGCAGGGCTTCGCCTAAGCACTACGACGATATGACTGAGGTGTGTAACTGTGGAGGGGGGCACCGCACACGGCTAAAAGATCAACTTGTGTGTCTATGGGGTGCCCCCTCCCCCGTATATAAAGGAGAGGAGGAGGGGGTCGGCCGGCCTCATGGGGCGCGCCCCAATTGGGAATCCTATTCCTACTAGGAGTAGGTTCCCCCTTTCCTAGTCCAACTAGGAGGGGAAGGAAAGAGTAAGAGGGAGAGAAGGAAAGAGGGGTCGGCCCCCCTCCCCAATTCGGATTGGGCTTGGGGGGCGCGCGCCTACACCTGGCTGCCTCCTCCTCTCTTCCACTAAAGCCCATGTAGGCCCATTAACCCCCCGGGGGGTTCCAATAACCCTCCGGTACTCCGGTTTTATCCGAAACTTCTCCGGAACACTTCCAGTGTCCGAACATAGCTGTCCAATATATCAATCTTTATGTCTCAACCATTTAGAGACTCCTCGTCATGTCCGTGATCTCATCCGGGACCCCGAACAACCTTTGGCACATCAAATCACATAAACTCATAATACCAATCGTCATTGAATGTTAAGCGTGTGGACCCTACGGGTTCGAGAACTATGTAGACATGACCGAGACACGTCTCCAGTCAATAACCAATAGCGGAACCTGGATGCTCATATTGGTTCCTACATATTTGACGAAGATCTTTATCGGTCAAATTGCATAAGAACATACGTTGTTCCCTTTTGTCATCGGTATGTTACTTGCCCGAGATTCGATCGTCGGTATCATCATACCTAGTTCAATCTCATTACCGGCAAGTCTCTTTACTCGTTCCGTAATACTTCATCCCGCAACTAACTCATTAGTCACAATGCTTGCAAGGCTTATAGTGATGAGTATTACCAAGAGGGCGCAGTGATACCTCTCCGTAACACGGAGTGACAAATCCTAATCTCGATCTATGCCAACCCAACAAACACCTTCGGAGACACCTGTAGAGCACCTTTATAATCACCCATTTACGTTGTGATGTTTGATAGCACACAAAGTGTTCTTCCGGTATCCGGGAGTTGCATAATCTCATAGTCTGAGGAACATGTTTAAGTCATGAAGAAATTAGTAGCAATGAAACTGTAACGATCATAATGCTAAGCTAATGGATGGGTCTTGTCCATCACATCATTCTCCTAATGATGTGATCCCATTCATCAAATGACAACACATGTCTATGGTTAGGAAACATAACCATCTTTGATTAACGAGCTAGTCAAGTAGAAGCATACTAGGGACACTATGTTTTGTCTATGTATTCACACATGTACTAAGTTTTCAGTTAATACAATTCTATCATGAATAATAAACATTTATCATGATATAAGGAAATAAATAATAACTCTATTATTGCCTCTAGGGCATGTTTCCTTCAGTATTCCACTTGCACTAGAGTCAATAATCTAGTTCACATCGCCATGTGATTTAACATCAATAGTTCACATTTGTATGCGATTAACACCCACAGTTCACATCGCCATGTGACCAACAACCAAAGGGTCTACTAGAGTCATTAATCTGGTTCACATTTCTATGTGATTAACACCCAAAGAGTACTAAGGTGTGATCATGTTTTGCTTATGAGAGAAGTTTAGTTAACGGGTCTGTCACATTCAGAGCCGTATGTATTTTGCAAATATTCTATGTCTACAATGTTGTGCATGGAGCTACTCTAGCTAATTGCTCCCACTTTCAATATGTATCTAGATTAAGACTTAGAGTCATCTGGATCGGTGTAAAAGCTTGCATCGATGTAACTCTTTACGACAAACTCTTTATCACCTCCATAACTGAGAAATATTTCCTTAATCCTCACTAAGGATAATTTTGACCGCTGTCCAGTGATCTACTCTTAGATCACTATTGTATCCCCTTGCCAAACTCATGGCAAGGTACACAATATGTCTGGTACACAACACATCATACTTTATAGAACCTATGACTGTGGCATAGGGAATGACTATCATTCTCTTTCTATTTTCTACCGTGGTCAGGCTTTGAGTCATACTCAACTTTACACCTTGTAATACAGGCAAGAACTCCCTTTTTGACTGATCCATTTTGAACTCTTTCAAAATCTTGTCAAGGTACGTACTCATTGAAAAAACTTATCAAGCGTCTTGATCTATCTCTATAGATCTTGATGCCCAATATGTAAGCAGCTTCACCGAGGTCTTTATTGAAAAAAATCTTATTCAGGTATCCCTTTATGCTATCCAAAAATTCTATATCATTTCCAATCAACAATATGTCATCCACATATAATATTAGAAATGCTACAGAGCTCCCACTCACTTTCTTGTAAATACATGCTTCTGCAAAAGTCTGTATAAAACCATATGCTTTGATCACACTATCAAAGCATTTATTCCAACTCCGAGAGGCTTGCACAAGTCCATAAATGGATCGCTGGAGCTTGCACACTTTGTTAGCACCCTTTGGATCAACAAAACCTTCTGGTTGCATCATATACAACTCTTCTTCCAGAAATCCATTCAGGAATGCAGTTTTGACATCCATAACCATAAAATGCGTCAATCGCTAACATGATTCATACATACTTAAGCATCGCTACGGGTGAGAAAGTCTCATCGTAGTCAACTCCTTGAACTTGTCGAAAACCTTTCGCAACAAGTCGAGCTTTGTAAACAGTAACATTACCGTCTGCGTCGGTCTTCTTCTTAAAGATCCATTTATTTTCTATGGCTTGCCGATCATCGGGCAAGTCCACCAAAGTCCACACTTTGTTCTCATACATGGATCTCATCTCAGATTTCATGGCCTCAAGCCATTTCGCGGAGAAGGTACCATTACCTCATCAAGTTCTACTTTCCTCCCACTCACTTCTTTCGAGAGAAACTCCTTCTCTAGAAAGGATCCATCTTAGCAACAAAGATTTTGCCTTCGGATTTGTGATGGAAGGTGTACCCAATAGTTTCCTTTGGGTATCCTATGAAGACGCACTTCTCCGATTTGGGTTCGAGCTTATCAGGTTAAAGCTTTTTCAGATAAGCATCGCAGCCCCAAACTTTAAGAAACGACAACTTCGGTTTCTTGCCAAACCACAGTTCATAAGGCGTCATCTCAACGGATTTTGATGGTGCCCTGTTTAGCGTGAATGCAGTTGTCTGTAATGCATAACCCCAAAACGACAGTGGTAAATCGGTAAGAGACATCATAGATCGCACCATATCCAATAAAGTGCGGTTACGACATTCGGACACACCATTACGCTGTGTTGTTCCAAGTGGCGTGAGCTGTGATACTATTCCACATCGTTTTAAATGAAGGCTAAACTCATAACTCAAATATTCTCCTCCATGATTAGATCGTAGAAACTTTATTTTCTTGTTAAGATGATTTTACACTTCACTCTGAAATTCTTTGAACTTTTCAAATGTTTCAAACTTATGTTTCAGTAAGTAGATATAACCATATCTGCTTAAATCATCTATGAAGGTAAGAAAATAACGATACCCGCCACGAGCCTCAACACTCATTGGACCGCATACATCGGTATGTATTATTTCCAATAAGTCAGTAGCTCGTTCCATTGTTCCGGAGAATGGAGTTTTAGTCATCTTGCCCATGAGGCACGGTTCGCAAGCACCAAGTGATTTCATAATCAAGTGATTCCAAAAGTCCATCAGCATGGAGTTTCTTCATGTGCTTTACACCGATATGACCCAAACAACAGTGCCACAAATAAGTTGCACTATCATTATTAACTTTGCATCTTTTGGCTTCAATATTATGAATATGTGTATTACCACGACCGAGATTTGAT
Organism: Triticum timopheevii; assembly: GCA_963921465.1. NCBI lineage: Eukaryota > Viridiplantae > Streptophyta > Magnoliopsida > Poales > Poaceae > Triticum > Triticum timopheevii. The sequence continues at coordinate 243,391,514 of OY997270.1, forward strand.
AAACCATCAACATTGGGTGTATGACCATAGAAGGTTTTATTCATGTAAATAGAATAACAATTATTCTCTGTCTTAAATAAATAACTGTATTGCAATTAACATGATCTAATCATATTCATGCTCAACGCAAACACCAAATAACATTTATTTAGGTTCAACACTAATCCCCAAAGTATAGGGAGTGCTCGATGATGAACATATCTTTCTTGGAACCACTTCCAACACACATCATTACTTCATCCTCAACTAGTCTCTATTTATTCTGCAACTCTTGTTTCGAGTTACTAATCTTAGCAACCGGACAAGTATCAAATACCCAGGGATTACTATGAGCACTAGTAAGGTACTCATCAATAATATGTATATCAAATATACCTTTGTTCACTTTGCCATCCGTCTTATCCGCCAAATATTTGGGGCACTTCCACTTCGAGTGATCATTTCCTTTGCAGTAGAAGCACTCAGTTTTAGGCTTAGGTCCAGCTTTGGGCTTCTTCACGGGAGTGACAACTTGCTTGCCATTCTTCTTGAAGTTCCCTTTCTTTCCCTTTGCCATTTTCTTGAAACTAGTGGTCTTGTTTAATCATCAACACTTGATGCTCTTTCTTGATTTCTACCTTAGTCAATTTCAGCATCACGAAGAGCTCGGGAATCGTTTTCATCATCCCTTGCATACTATAGTTCATCACGAAGTTCCAGTAACTTGATGATGGTGACTAGAGAACTCTGTCAATCACTATCTTATCTGGAAGATTAACTCCCACTTGATTCAAGCGATTGTAGTACCCAGACATTCTGAGCACATACTCACTAGTTGAGCAATTCTCCTCCATCTTTTAGGCTAAGTACTTGTCAGAGGTCTTATACCTCTTGACACGGGCATGAGTCTGAAATACCAATTTCAGCTCTTGGAACATCTCATATGCTCTGTGACATTTCAAAAGCGTTTTTGAAGTTCCGGTTCTAAGCCTTAAAGCATGGTGCACTAAACTATCAATTAGTCATCATATTGAGCTAGCCAAACATTCATAACGTCTGCATCTGCTCCTGCAATAGGTCTGTCAACTAGGAGTGCATCAAGGACATAATTCTTCTGTGCAGCAATGAGGATACTCCTCAGATCACAGACCCAGTCAGCATCATTGCTACTATCATCTTTCAACTTAGTGATGAGTATTACCGAGAGGGCCTAGAGATACCTCTCCATAACACGGAGTGATCTATCCTAATCTCGATCTATGACAACCCAACAAACACCTTCGGAGACACCTGTAGAGCACCTTTATAATCACCCATTTACGTTGTGACGTTTTATAGCACACAAAGTGTTCCTCTGGTATTCAGGAGTTGCATAATCTCATAGTTTGAGGAACATGTATAAGTCATGAAGAAAGTAGTAGCAATGAAACTGTAACAATCATAATGCTAAGCTAACGGATGGGTCTTGTCCATCACATCATTCTCCTAATGATGTGATCCCGTTCATCAAATGACAACACATCTCTATGGTTAGGAAACATAACCATCTTTGATTAACGAGCTAGTCAAGTAGAGGCATACTAGGGACACTGTCAGGACCCCGACTCAATGTCACATCGATCTAGCCTATAACACCTCATATCACTTTGCGGCCTCACGCACGGTATTCCCACGGTGTCGCCTTACCTTTGCCCGGGACCGTTTGCGCCTTTTGGCACACGTATATGATAGTGTCGCTAGCATCCATATGATAAGGAGCCCGGGCTGACATGGCTAGTCGTAAACCCAAAGTGGCACAGACTTACAGGGACAGGCATCCATGACCCAGCATCGAACGTGTCGGTCATCAGCGAGTGAATCCAGGCTGTAGCACTGGGCTAGCAGGACTCCGGTGAACCGGGATGTAGCGGGCTAACAGGACTCCGGTATTCATCGCGTGACATTTCCCCGAAGGGACAGACACAGGAATGAAGAAGGACACATGCCGGCCAGCCTAAGTGTTCCGGAGCAGTAGCAAGCTACCATGGCTCGGTGGAAACACTAGGAGACATTTCCCGGTAAGAGAGGCTACTAAGGATAAGCAACCAGATAGTCAGATCCCACACATACCAAGCATTTCAATAACATTCACACAATATGCTCGGCATGTGCAAATACAACATGGCATCACAACATGACTCTATGACTCAAGTATTTATTCATTAGGCTCCGAGGAGCAAGATATTACAAACATGGGTCTCACGACCCAACATTCAGAGCATACAAATCAAAGCACAAGCGGAAGCTTAACATGTCTGAGTATAGACATCTACAAATGAAAAAGGCTTAGAAGCCTGACTATCTACCAGATCCTGCCGAGGGCACAAGATCGTAGCTGAGGTAACAAGCTAAACATCGAAGTCCATGTGGAACTACTAGTGAGACTGAAGTCTCTCTGCAAAAACATAAAATAGGCAAACGTGAGTACAAATGTACCCAGCAAGACTTACATCAGAACTAACTACATATGCATCATTATCAACAAAGGGGATGGTGGGGTTTAACTGCAGCAAGCCAGCTTTGACTCGGTGGCTATCCTGAACTACTACTGCAAGTAACTTTTTTGAGGTGGCGCACACGAGTCCACATATTCACCAACCAATACACCACTATGGATCTGCTCTCGTCTCCCTGCAGGGGTGTACTTCTTCATACATGTTTCCACCACTTAGCGTCTGCACACGACATGTGCTCAGCAGACTTCAAGCGAAAGCCGACGTGGGTGTAGACCACGGCCTACCTAAACACTCAAGTCTCTAGTCCAGGTTTATCGCCTATTCGGGTTCCATCCATGAGGAGATCCGGCCGAAGTTTCACTCACAGCCCCAAATGATGTGTACAGGGTTCCGTGACACCAAACGGGCGCCCGGTTTACCCGGCCACGTGCCTACCGCATCACAGCCCACCCCTACGGTCAGCGCTGCGCACGGCCTCCAGCATACTACAAACACCAGAAACTACTTGCAACTCCTGGACAGAGGACAAGGGTGAATAAGAAGTCGAGCGGGGTCATATTTCAGGGCCCAATGCATGGTAGTAGCTGAATCATGGATCACAAACACAGAACTCAGTTCCTAAGGAAGGCTTCAATGAGACAACCCACCATGTACTCCTACATGGCCTCTCACCGATACCTTTACCAAATCGTGTTCACACACTTAGCTCACACAGTAGGACATGTTCACACACCTCTGATTCATCCTCGATGAATCAGACCTGACTCAACTCTAAGCAGTAGCAGGCATGACAAACAAACAAGGATGAGTAGGCACATCAGGGCTCAAACAACTCCTACTCATGCTAGTGGGTTTCCTCTATTTACTGTGGCAATGACAGGTCATGCAGAGGATAAAGGGGTTCAGCTACCGCAGCAAGTAACAGATGAATCGTTGTTGTCCTAATGCAGTAAAAGAGAGCAGGGCGAGAGAGTGGGATTGTATCAGAATGAACAAGGGGGGGTTTTGCTTGCCTGGCACTTCTGAAGATAATATAGTTCTTCATCGGTGTCATCGAACAATCGTCGGAACGTCGTCTACTGAGAGGGGACAATCACCGGCAACTGAGAAACAACACAATTAATGCAATGCCACAATATGATGCATGATCATGACATGGCAATATGCTGTGATTTGAGCTAATGCATCTAGCTATGATTTAAATGAGGTTGGTTTGAATACATGATTCAAATTCCAACTCCATATATGATTATTTAAATGTCCTTTATTTGTTTTGTCCAAAACAGAGGACAAACATTGTTCAAACATGCATGAAAATAGTACAGATGGATTCCTTGAATTTTTCTGATAATTTTTCATATATAATTTATTTCATTCTGAGCTACGGTTGAATTACTATGATTTTTAGAAGTTTTAGGCATTTTCTGGAATTTCCTGAATTATTTTAAATCCAGAAAACAATTACTGCGTCAGCATTGCGTCACGCTGACCTCAGCAGGTCAACAGACCCGGTCCAGGTCAAACCTGACGCGTGGGTCCCGCCGGTCAGTGAGCCAGTGCTGCCTACGGTCACAGACAGGTGGGCCAGGTCAACGGCCACGTCAGCGTAGTCAACACTGACGCGTGGGGCCACTGTGTTTAGATTAATCTTAATCTATTCTTGTTAGCTGGTTAGTTAGGCAGCGGGGCCCGCATGTCAGTGAGAGTGTGGGTTAATTAGCGGAGTCATTAACTGCTAACGACGGTGCCACGTCAGCCACCGGCATTTAACCGCCGGCGACGACAGACCGCGGCTGTGCCCGCGTCGGGTTTTCTCTACGGGCCACCGTTCGAAGCGTGTCTGGGTGCGTTGGAAAGCTCTTGCTCCCGCGCGTCGAACGGTGCAGGTGCTGGGTGCCGGAGTGGAGCCCGGAGCGTGGGGAGGCCGGAGCTCGCCGGAGTGGAGCCCGCGGCGGTTGCCGGAGCTCGGGATCGAGCGGCGCAACGCTATGGTGCACGGGAAGATAGGTTGGTGGCGGCGTTAGCTTGCTGCGGAGCTGCTGAGCTCGTAGCCGTGCTCGGGAACGAGCTTTGCCAGCTCTTGTTACAGCGGTGACAAGAACGGCGGCGGCCGGCTCTCGGCTCCGGTGGAAACGGAGGGTACACGGCGCAACAGAGCACGAGGAGAGAGGGGAGCGGCAGAGGTGCTCACAGTGAGTCGAACGGGAGGGTCAGCGAGCTCGGGGAGGCACCGAAGGCAGCAAATCGACGGCGACGATCTCCGATGGCCGACGAGGGGAACGGCGGTGCTTGCGGCGTCCAAGGGCTTCCGGCGTCGGGCGGCTCGGTGAGGAGGAAGAGAGGGACGAGGCGGAGCTTTGGGACGCGTCGGGGAGGTGGGGCGGTGGTTGTGGCCGCGGTAACGACGGGCGGCGGCGACGGCTGCACTCAGGCATGAGAGGGAGAGCGAGAGAGAGCGAGGGAGGGAGAGAGGGGAGCGGTCGAGGGGTCCAGGGGGTCTGCGTGGCAACGCGGGAGAGATCCAGGTGACTAGGAGGCAGGCAGGCAGGGTGGAGGTGGCCGGGGCGCGTGCCGGCGTGCTGCGGCCACACGCTCTGCCTACTGGCGCGAGGAGGAAGGCGACAGTGAGCCAGGCGGTGGTGGGCTGGGCCGAAGCAGGAGCTGGGCCGGTAGGCTGAGAGGTGAGTGCCAGGTAAGTCAGGTGGGTCTCTCTCTCTCTTCGTGTATTTGTTTCTGTTTTCTATTTTCTAAATTTGTTTCTGGATTTAGTAAAAATACTAAACCTCATCTAAAAATCCTGAAATAATTTGTGAGGACCTGTTGAATTATTTCCAACAACCCACATTTAGTTCCAGAATTATTTGAGCATTTATAATTGTTATAGCAATTAAATGCCCAAATTCAAATACATAATGATTTAATTCATGAGTCCAGAAATGGCCTAGAAATATAAGCATCATTTTTGCTAGAGGTTTTCACCTTTAACAAAAATCATGAACTTTTCCAAGAGCATTTTGGATTCATTGTAAAATATTTTACTTGAACCTATTTGAGTTTCATTTGGTGCTAGGGTTTGACCAATCCCCATTTCAATTTTCAAATAAATTTAAACATGAGGCATGGATGCTTATGCAACTATCTGCAAACAAATTCTAGGGATGTGACAACTCACCCCCACTAAACAAGAATCTCGCCCCGAGATTCAAGACGTGAGGCAAGAAGACAAAGGGGACACTAAGCATCTCAAACTTCATGATCCAATTGTCTCCTCGAGGTTGTTGATTTGTTGACTCAAATTGATCTTGACGTCTTTGCTTTAGAGAACTTCATCCAACACGAGGGCAGAGACACTCTACAAGGATGGATCATCTTAATGATCACAAGATCAACTCACGGAATGAGATGTAGAACATCTCTTGAGCTGAGAGGAAAAACACACATCATGAAGGACGGAAGAAACAATTTGATGAGATTTCAAAGTAGCGAGGAAAATAGTTGTCATGATACCACAACTAGAGACCTTAGGGAAGGTAACTCGTAGAAATATCCCCTTAAGTGGCAAAAAGAATTACCTTTGATTTAGAGATCATTGAAACTCTCTATACCAGTCTAAGGCAGTTCACAAATGATCGTTTGAAGGAGTTCGTCGGAATGGCATACTCAGATCGGGAAGGATACTATGATTATAGAACAACTCGGCAAACAGAAAGCACATTTCAATTGGTACCGAGGATATATCCTAGTGCGTGAACGTGCTCTCAAGAACTTGAGCATTTCCATACTCATCAAAGTCTTACCAACATCCGTGTCGGGGATCCTGGCAACACACCATACTACCATGATGAATAGTGATGGACAATGCAGACACAAAGGAGGACAACACTTGCTCAGATTTTACCTTGGCGAGGCCAAGGGAACGAAATCTGGATGATCGACCGAGAGACATTTAGCACTCCGCTTCTAATGTCCTCCTTGATGTTCTACATACCATAGTCATACTTAAGCATTAACGTGGCCATCAAGTATAGGTCGGACTTTGGGAAGACAAAGGATCCATAAGGAACAACTTCTAGAATAAGTTGCACGACATCCTCATGGAGAAGATGGTAAATTTAATCAGTCAAGATGCTACAATAATAGATCTTCTGGCTAGGTGTGTCGGCCAAAACATCAACCTTGCTAGAGCCTACTTCATAGATCTTGGAAAAGTTCCAACCATCATATCTGCCTAAGATTCAGATCTGGTTGGTAACAGAATATTTTAGACAGCATGTCTGGAAAGAAAATGAAAGTTTGCAACACAAATCGACGAGATGGCGTTGCGAGATTCTCGGGAAATGAACTACGATAGCAAGCTCCAAAACATGAGTGGGTTCCTCTACAAACATGTGAACACGCTGTCCCAGACAAGCATGACCACACGGTAGTCTTACAATGAAACACTACCAAGTTCTTGTAGGAAACCATCATTAATGATATCGAAGTCTCCACGTGTGGAAGTCCAAAGAATTTATCTTAGAACAGACTCCTTTATCTTGAACAAATCAACCAGTGGCTTGGTGTGCTAGGGACACATATAGAATGGAGGTAATTAATCTACCAAACCATAGAATACTTCGCACGAATGCATGACTGACTTGGGATGATTCCAAGGGAGGTAAAACAAGCTCTCTCAAATTCACGGCGGCAACTTGCATCAAATGCACATGAACTAGAGGAAGTCACTTCTTCCATCCAAGCATAAGCTTCATGAACGGATCACGAAAGCACTGCTTACAAAATTTCCAACACTAGCTTAATGTCCAACAAAGTCATGGAGAAGATAGGGATGTTGTCGATGGGCCCAACAACAATTCATCCTGGTTTCCATGAAGATGGAATTCCATAATTATGAGATCAAGTGATAGCATTGGTCAGAACCAAAAGATATAACGGTGTATGCTCGAGGAAAATCCACGAGTAAGACAACATTACGAACATCGTTGGTTCTGATTTGATTTGATGATAGCCCATACTCAAATCAAAGGTTTGGGGTAAGACAATAAATCCAACAATTGACCACGAGGATCAATCAATGAAGATATCATCTTTCTTCAACACACACACACAGAGAGATATCCCTTTGGAATGAACTGAGTCGGACAAGCTTTCATCTTTCAACTCTCCAAGTTGTTGTTTAGCTTAACCAACCGGCTCAGGGGTATCCAACACAGATTCTTGGAGAAAGGGTGGTTTCGAAAACCAACTTGATCATGAGCTCAACATAGCGGTCAGGTGACATCCTAGTGATACCTCCGAGAAGACAATCGGAGAATCACGAACCACCGATATGTTACTAAGCTCGAGAACAATCTTGCTTTTCAGGGCAAGAAGATATGATCATATAAGCAAGGATTGACACTATCCTAACTCATTGATCGAAGGGTGCACCGGAAATAAGGACTAGGTAGCACAATCTATCTTAGAATGATGATTCAATAATCAACACGCCAAGATTGAGGTTATCGTCCATTTAACTACCAAGCAACAGAGTTGCTAGCAGTATTGATTTCACACACCATGATTCACTTGTCGGCATTCCGGTTACAATAACACGGAAACCGAGGAATGAACAATGATGGCAAGAAGTATCACTATATCAAGAGTTCACAGGATGGTGTGCAATTCCCATGACATTCTTGATATAAAGATGGTAATACTCCAAGGTAGAACAGAGCAAAAGCTAGATTAGCAATTTGATCTGCGGAGTACATCTGCTTTGACCCAATCCTAGAAATGGACAAGGTACTGGAGTTTGTTTCTCCTAGTCACTCCGAATAGAATGGCTTGACGGACCACAGAAGTAAAAGGCATCGATGAACACGAATGCATGACTACTCCTGACTATCAATCGATAGACGAAGGTCAGGATACAACTAAAAGGGAACAACTCAAAGGAACATATGATTTTCTGAGTTGTGGATGCATAGATTAGTATCTCGAACCAAGTTCAACAAATTTCTTTCGGATAATCCATGCGGAAAGGTAGAACTGGCAGAGTCACAATATAAAATGGAGAACTCATCAAGAGCACTCCTGTTGTGATCTTTTGATCCAACAAACTTCTGCCATAAGCAGTTCATAGTATTTGGAAGAAGGAAATACCACGGACCATGAGGAATAATGCAAAGGTTACTAATATCCTAAAGGAACGAGCAAAGACTATCAACATGAGGTAAGTAGGGTGAGTCTCGGGTTCAAAACCCAGGAATAGAATGACTACTAACTAAATAGCATCACGGGATGCTTTCGAGAATGTTGGCCAGAATGATCACACTGTGAACACATAACATAGCTAAATTACTAGGTGACTCCCTAAAACACCTAGGGTCATAATAATAGCTCCAACATATATGTCAAGGCAATAAATTACCTCAACACACCGGTTAGTGTGCTTATTCTGACCATAAAGGACATTGGAAATGGAAAGAAAGGATTTGCAAATGCATCAGACTATTTAGAAACCTGGGATGACTCGGACAGCATAACGGCTGTAAATGCTCAAAAGATTGGAGACATACTACAAAAATGGTGGCATAGCCACTCAGAAGCACAATATCAAGGTTTCAAGATCAACAGTTAACATACGAAAGTAATAGGAACTGAAATGAGGCTTAAGTCCAACAATCTTACAAGTCTACAGATTAGTAACACGTGATCCTGATAGAAAGATGAGAAGGCCTAGTTCTTAATCCCCGTAGAAGAGAAGAGAATGACTCAGATCAGAAGGCCATGAGGTACAAGAAGTAAAAAGAGCCTTACGTTCCCTTCCACAATGAATTCCCTTACATAACTAAAGAATTTCTAGACACAACTTCGACCAGTTTGGCTTGGTAATCCTACAGGCAGTCAAGCTCTGATACCAAAGCTGTCAGGACCCCGACTCAATGTCACATCGATCTAGCCTATAACACCTCATATCACTTTGCGGCCTCACGCATGGTATTCCCACGGTGTCGCCTTACCTTTGCTCGTGACCGTTTGCACCTTTTGGCACACGTATATGATAGTGTCGCTAGCATCCATATGATAAGGAGCCCGAGCTGACATGGCTAGTCGTAAACCCAAAGTGGCACAGACTTACAGGGACAGGCATCCATGACCCAGCATCGAACGTGTCGGTCATCAGCGAGTGAATCCAGGCTGTAGCACTGGGCTAGCAGGACTCCGGTGAACTGGGCTGTAGCGGGCTAACAGGACTCCGGTATTCATCGCGTGACATTTCCCCGAAGGGACAGACACAGGAACGAAGAAGGACACATGCCGGCCAGCCTAAGTGTTCTGGAGCAGTAGCAAGCTACCATGGCTCGATGGAAACACTAGGAGACATTTCCCGGTAAGAGAGGCTACTAAGGATAAACAACCAGATAGTCAGATCCCACACATACCAAGCATTTCAATAACATTCACACAATATGCTCGACATGTGCAAATACAACATGGCATCACAACATGACTCTACGACTCAAGTATTTATTCATTAGGCTCCGAGGAGCGAGATATTACAAACATGGGTCTCACGACCCAACATTCAAGAGCATACAAATCGAAGCACAAGCGAAAGCTTAACATGTCTGAGTACAGACATCTACAAATGAAAATGGCTTAGAAGCCTGACTATCTACCAGATCTTGCCGAGGGCACAAGATCGTAGCTGAGGTAACAAGCTAAACGTCGAAGTCCACGTGGAACTACTAGTGAGACTGAAGTCTCTCTGCAAAAACATAAAATAGGCAAACTTGAGTACAAATGTACCCAGCAAGACTTACATCAGAACTAACTACATATGCATCATTATCAACAAAGGGGATGGTGGGGTTTAACTGCAGCAAGTCAGCTTTGACTCGGTGGCTATCCTGAACTACTACTGCAAGTAACTCTTTTGAGGTGGCGCACACGAGTCCACATATTCACCAACCAATACACCACTATGGATCCGCTCTCGTCTCCCTACGAGAACGCCATCCATAGCACTCACGCTTATCTTGCGTATTTTAGAGTATCCACTTCCACTTGTCTATGAACTGTTATAGGCAACCCAGAAGTCCTTTACCGCGGACACGGCTATTCGAATAGATCATATTAACCCTGCAGGGGTGTACTTCTTCATACATGTTTCCACCACTTAGCGTCTGCACACGACATGTGCTCGGCAGACTTCAAGCGAAAGCCGACGTGGGTGTAGACCACGGCCTACCTAAACACTCAAGTCTCTAGTCCAGGTTTATCGCCTATTCGGGTTCCATCCATGAGGAGATCCGGCCAAAGTTTCGCTCACAGCCCCAAACGATGTGTACAGGGTTCCGTGACACCAAACGGGCGCCCGGTTTACCCGACCACGTGCCTACCGCATCATAGCCCACCCATACGGTCAGCGCTGCGCACGGCCTCCCGCATACTATGAACACCAGAAACTACTTGCAACTCCTGGACAGAGGACAAGGGTGAATAAGAAGTCGAGCGGGGTCATATTTCAGGGCCCAATGCATGGTAGTAGCTGAATCATGGATCACAAACACAGAACTCAGTTCCTAAGGACGGCTTCAATGAGACAACCCACCATGTACTCCTACATGGCCTCTCACCGATACCTTTACCAAATCGTGTTCACACACTTAGCTCACACACAGTAGGACATGTTCACACACCTCTGATTCATCCTTGATGAATCAGACCTGACTCAACTCTAAGCAGTAGCAGGCATGACAAACAAACAAGGATGAGTAGGCACATCAGGGCTCAAGCAACTCCTACTCATGCTAGTGGGTTTCCTCTATTTACTGTGGCAATGACAGGTCATGCAGAGGATAAAGGGGTTCAGCTACCGCAGCAAGTAACAGATGAATCGTTGTTGTCCTAATGCAGTAAAAGAGAGCAGGGCGAGAGAGTGGGATTGTATCAGAATGAACAAGGGGGGGTTTTGCTTGCCTGGCACTTCTGAAGATAATATAGTTCTTCATCGGTGTCATCGAACAATCGTCGGAACGTCGTCTACTGAGAGGGGACAATCACCGGCAACTGAGAAACAACACAATTAATGCAATGCCACAATATGATGCATGATCATGACATGGCAATATGCTGTGATTTGAGCTAATGCATCTAGCTATGATTTAAATGAGGTTGGTTTGAATACATGATTCAAATTCCAACTCCATATATGATTATTTAAATGTCCTTTATTTGTTTTGTCCAAAACAGAGGACAAACATTGTTCAAACATGCATGAAAATAGTACAGATGGATTCCTTGAATTTTTCTGATAATTTTTCATATATAATTTATTTCATTCTGAGCTACGGTTGAATTACTATGATTTTTAGAAGTTTTAGGCATTTTCTGGAATTTCCTGAATTATTTTAAATCCAGAAAACAATTACTGCGTCAGCATTGCGTCACGCTGACCTCAGCAGGTCAACAGACCCGGTCCAGGTCAAACCTGACGCGTGGGTCCCGCCGGTCAGTGAGCCAGTGCTGCCTACGGTCACAGACAGGTGGGCCAGGTCAACGGCCACGTCAGCGTAGTCAACACTGACGCGTGGGGCCACTGTGTTTAGATTAATCTTAATCTATTCTTGTTAGCTGGTTAGTTAGGCAGCGGGGCCCGCATGTCAGTGAGAGTGTGGGTTAATTAGCAGAGTCATTAACTGCTAACGACGGTGCCACGTCAGCCACCGGCGTTTAACCGCCGGCGACGACAGACCTCGACTGTGCCCGCGTCGGGTTTGCTCTACGGGCCACCGTTCGAAGCGTGTCTGGGTGCGTTGGAAAGCTCTTGCTCCCGCGCGTCGAACGGTGCAGGTGCTGGGTCGTGGGGAGGCCGGAGCTCGCCGGAGTGGAGCCCGCGGCGGTTGCCAGAGCTCGGGATCGAGCGGCGCAACGCTATGGTGCACGGGAAGACAGGTTGGTGGCGGCGTTAGCTTGCTGCGGAGCTGCTGAGCTTGTAGCCGTGCTCGGGAACGAGCTTTGCCAGCTCTTGTTACAGCGGTGACAAGAACGGCGGCGGCCGGCTCTCGGCTCCGGTGGAAACGGAGGGAACACGGCGCAACAGAGCACGGGGAGAGAGGGGAGCGGCAGAGGAGCTCACAGTGAGTCGATCGGGAGGGTCAGCGAGCTCGGAGAGGCACCGAAGGCAGCAAATCGACTGCGACAATCTCCGGTGGCCGACGAGGGGAACGGCGGTGCTTGCGGCGTCCAGGGGCTTCCGGCGTCGGGCGGCTCGGTGAGGAGGAAGAGAGGGACGAGGCGGAGCTTTGGGACGCGTCGGGGAGGTGGGGCGGTGGCTGTGGCCGCGGTAACGATGGGCGGCGGCGATGGCTGCACTCGGGCATGAGAGGGAGAGCGAGAGAGAGCGAGGCAGGGAGAGAGGGGAGCGGTCGAGGGGTCCAGGGGGTCTGTCTGGCAATGCGGGAGAGATCCAGGTGACAAGGAGGCAGGCAGGCAGGGTGGAGGTGGCCGGGGCGCGTGCCGGTGTGCTGCGGCCACACGCTCTGCCTACTGGCGCGAGGAGGAAGGCGACAGGGAGCCAGGCGGTGGTGGGCTGGGCCGAAGCAGGAGCTAGGCCGGTAGGCTGAGAGGTGAGTGCCAGGTAAGTCAGGTGGGTCTCTCTCTCTCTTCGTGTATTTGTTCTGTTTTCTATTTTCTAAATTTGTTTCTGGATTTAGTAAAATACTAAACCTCATCTAAAAATCCTGAAATAATTTGTGAGGACCTGTTGAATTATTTCCAACAACCCACATTTAGTTCCAGAATTATTTGAGCATTTATAATTGTTATAGCAATTAAATGCCCAAATTCAAATACATAACGATTTAATTCATGAGTCCAGAAATGGCCTAGAAATATAAGCATCATTTTTGCCAGAGGTTTTCACCTTTAACAAAAATCATGAACTTTTCCAAGAGCATTTTGGATTCATTGAAAAATATTTTACTTGAACCTATTTGAGTTTCATTTGGTGCTAGGGTTTGACCAATCCCCATTTCAATTTTCAAATAAATTTAAACATGAGGCATGGATGCTTATGCAACTATCTGCAAACAAATTCTAGGGATGTGACAGACACCATGTTTTGTCTATGTATTCACACATGTACTAAGTTTCCAGTTAATACAATTCTAGCATGAATAATAAACATTTATCATGATATAAGGAAATAAATAATAACTTTATTATTGCCTTTAGGGCATATTTCCTTCAGGAGAAGCTAAGGCTAGCAAAAGAACAGAAGTGTGTCCTTCAGTCCCAGGCAGAGATAATTCACAACACCAGGAAGGCTTTGAAAGAGATCAAGGTGGACATGGATCTTATTGCACAAGAGAAGAAAGAGCTTGAGAAAGTAGTTGCTGATCTGTTGAATGCTGGCCATGGGAGCAAGGAAAAGTTTGAGCAAATCAAGGCCATACTAGAGGCTTGAAGATTTGAATAATGGTGGTTAAGTAAGTAAGGTGGCCTACACATATAACGGGCCTTGCAAGATGATGGTAGGAGTATATTTTGTGCATTCCTGTATGAACTGTTAAGTTATGGTAACTAGAGTGGTGATAGACTTTGAGAACCTTTGCTAAGTCTGGCTTATGTTATTGTACTGTTAAGAACCTATCTATCTTAAGTAATGCAGTGAAGAACTGTTTTATTTCCTGAAACTAGCAATGTTGTACTAGTTTATTTTTGGGCCTAATACCATTATGTATACATTGTGGGCCTAGTACTGGGCTGGTTTATTACTCATGTGCCTACCTATCACCAACCTTTAGTACTCTATAAAGCCCACCCCCCCTTGGTAGAAACCGTAGTCAATCCCCCTCCCCCACCCTTCTCCACCCCCAGCCGCCAAAGAAAACCCTAGAATCCCAAGGTGAAATGGATCCTGGAGAGGTGATAGATGGAGAAGAAGAGGTGCCCAGGGGAGCCAGGCACAGAGATGCAAGGAGGAGGGTGAGAAGGCAACTTGCAGAGATGATCCTTGCAGCACGCATCCGCAAGGGCATGGAGCAGTTCCTGGAGGCATTCCCCCTGGCTCCAACCATAGTGATGATGATATCATCTACTGGGCAAGGAGGAGGGCAAATTTCCATCCTTTTCAGGTCACTAGGTAGAGGTGGACTAGGATCCTGTACCCATGATATTGTTGTTATGTTTCTGTGGTCCTAGATCTGTCTCTCTATCTATGTGATCACTACAAAAAAAAGACACATCCGTGACATTTTGGGCCAAACAATTTTTTTTCTTCTGTCATACATATGACACTTCTATGACAATAATTGTGACAAAACCCGGTATCATCATAGATGTGGTGGGCTCCTACTTCTATGACAAAAATCATGACAGAAAATGGGCTTTTTGTCCTGGGCGGGCCGGGGACGCAGCTGCATGACATTCTTTGGGCCTTCCATGACGGAAAAAACCGTGGTAGAAGCGAGGGCAAGGAAACTTTCGGCGAGTTCCCGGTTATGGTGGGAGGTCGGGGGCTGAGCGATGCGTGTTTCTCTCGTACACGTACGCGCGTGTGTGTGAGGCGTTGGCTCTAACTGAACCTGAGCGAGGCGTTGGGCTCTAACTGAACCCGAGCGATTGCACTGCAGGCTACGCGTTACTGAACCCGAGCTATTGATCGATGGCTGTTAACTGAACCCGATCGAGCGATTCCTTCGCTACTGCTGCTAACTGAAGCCGATCGATGCTGCCTCTCTGGATGAACAGTGAGCGTTGCGGGGGGGGGGGTGGATGAACAGTGAGCAGTGGCGTTGCCTCTGGATGAACAGGACCCCGTGGTGTGGAGGGCTGGATGAACAGGACAACCCCGTGGAGGCTTGGATGAATAGTAGACGGTGGAGGGGTGCCCGTGGAAGGATGGTTGAACAGTAGCCAATGGAGTAGCGCGTGGTGGAGGCTGGATGAACAGGAGCCCGTGGAGGCTAGAGGAGGTCGACGGTAGCCCGTGGAGGCTGGAGGAGGTCAACGGTGGAGATGAACAATATCCCGTGGAGTCCCGTTTGCGGTACGCCACACCCCTCCCGATGAACAGGACCCCCGTTTCGACCGTAGCGCTCCAACACAAGTCCGTTTCGTCCGTTTTGCGGTACGCCACACCCCTCCCGATCAACAGGACCCCCGTTTCGACCGTAGGAGGTCCGTTTCCTCCGTTTTGCGGTACGCCACACCCCTCCCGATGAACAGGATCCCGTTTCAAACGTGGCCGGTCGAACACAAGGCCGTTTCCTCCATTCTGCGGTACGCTAGGCCTTGTTTCCATCGCCTGTTCCATCCAAGCCGGTTGGCTCCCATGCGTACCGTTGCCTCCCGATGAACACGTCGCATTCCGTTGCCTCCCCATGAACACAATGCATTCTGTTGCCTCCCTATGAACACGACGACGATGCTGTTTCTCCGTTCTGACCCAGCCATATACACGAGCCCTGGCCATATGTATGCACGAGTAGGCATTCGAGACCCCGCCCGTATGTACGTACATGGCCATATTTTCTTTCTTGCACCCTGGCCGTTGTACATACGTGTACATGCTACATGTGCGTCTCTGCTACGACACGTGCGCGCCTCTACTACGACACGTGCGCGCCTCTACAACGACTAGTATGTACGTACACGTTCGCAACCAGAATGGCAACACTACGTACACTTCGACCAGGTGGGTCCCGACTGTCAGGCACTTCCTTGCCTGCGAAGATGTAGCTGGTGGATCCCAGCAGTCAGGGGGGCGAATCATTTTTTTGCCCGGACGCACTTCCTTGCGTGCGAAGATGTAGCTGGTGGGTCCCAGCAGTCAGGGGGAAACGTTTTTTTCGCGAAATAAGGTGGCCCATCTAGTGGGTCTCCGCTGTCAGGTGGAGGAATAATTATTTTGCACGTAATAAGGAGGCAATTCCTTGCTGCGGCCGTGGACCCAGTTGTCAATCTCTCCACGTACAGTCCATGTCCCATGGAAGTCGTTCCTTGACCACGTTGACCATGCCACGCCGAGAGCACCAGGGCGGTGGACAACGGCGAGGCCTAGGAAGGGGACGACGTGGAGCCGGGGAAGACGCGACAGTGATGCCCACACATAGAGGAGTATGAGGGTTCACTGGTTCGCTGCGGTGTGAGGCTGCCGTCGCCGTAGAATAACAGGGGTGTGGGTGAGTAGAGGGATGGCCTGACCAGCGGTGGGAGTAGTAGAGGCGGTGAGGCCTCCGCCGCATCGCAGCCGGCCACGGGAGGCAAGAGCACGAGGCACAACCGGCACTGGTTTGGGCGGCTCGAGCAAGAAGACCAGAGGTTGAAGAAGCACTACGGCCGTTGGATGGACATCGTACGGTCACTGGAGCTAGAATCATGCATATTGACTAAGTTGATAAAGCCCTCTGTCCCCGTCAACTTAGTAGGCCCACAAGTCAGCCTGCCACTATACTGGATCCCAGCTAACAGGGGGAGTATTCATTTTTTTGTGCATAATAAGGAGGCACTTCCTTGCGTGCGAAGATATAGCTGGTGGGTCCGAGCTGTCAGCGGCGGTAACGTTTTTTCGCGAGATACAGAGGCCCTTTCGATGGGTCCCTGATGTCAGGTGGAGGAATCATTATTTTGCACGTAATAAGGAGGCATTTCCTTGCGTGCGGCCGTGGACCAGCTGTCGGCCTCTCCACGTACAGTCCACTTCAGATGCATGTCGTTCGTTGACCACGTTGACCAGGCCGCACCGAGAGCACCAGGGTGGTGGACGACAGCGAGGCCTAGGAAGGGAACTACACAGAGGCAGGGAAGACTCGGCAGTTGTTTCCCACGCGGAGGGAAGTACGACTGTACGAGGGTTTACTGGTTCATCTGCCGTCGCTGGAGAATAACAGCAGGTGTGGGTGAGTAGAGGGATGGCTAGGCCAGTGATGGGAGTATGGTTGGGCGGTGAGGCCTGCACGGCAGCACAGCCGGCCGCGGGGAGGAGGGACCAGGTAGTCCCGCCAGCGCTTGTTTGTGCGGCTGGAGCAGGAAGAGCAGAGATTGAAGAAGCATGACGGTCACTGGATGGACATTGTACGGTCACTAGAGCTAGAATCGTTCATATTGACTAAGTTGACAAAGCCCTCCGTCCCCGTCAACTTAGTAGGCCCACAAGTCAGCCTCCCACCATGGTGGGTCCCAGCTAGCAGGGGGAGTATTCATTTGTTTGTGCGTAATAAGGAGGCACTTCCGGTGGGTTCGAGCTGACAACAGGGGAAACATTTTTTCATGAAATACGGTGGTCCATAAGGTGGGTCCCAACAGTCAGGGGGAAACATTTTTTTCGCGAAATACGGTGGCCCGTCCGGTGGGTCCCAGCAGTCAGGGGGGAAACGTTTTTTTCGCGAAATACTGGTGGCCCGTCCGGTGGGTCCCTACTGTCAGGTGGAGGAATAATTATTCTACGCGTAATAAGGAGGCACTTCCTTGCGACTGCCATGGACCCAGCTGTCAGCCTCTCCACGTACAGTACTCTTCCGATGGAAGTCAGTCGTTGACCACATTGACCACACCGCACTGAGAGCACCACGGCGGTGGACGATGGCGAGGACTAGGAAGGGGACAACGCGGAGCCGGGGAAGACGCGGCAGTGGATTCCCGCGCGGAGAGGAGTACGAGGGTTCACTGGTTCGGCTGCGGTGTGAGGCTGCCGTCGCCGCAGAACAACAGGGGGAGTGGGTGAGTGGAGGGATGGCCTGGCCAGCGGTTGGAGTAGTATGGGGGCAGTGAGGCCTCCGTGGCAGCACAGCCAGCCACGGGAGGCAGGAGCATGCGACACGACCGGCGCTGCTTTGGGCGGCTGGGGCAAGAAGACCAGAGGTTGAAGAAGCACTACGACCGTTGTTGGATGGACATCATTGACCACGCCGCACCAAGAGCACCAGGGCGGTGGACGACGACGAGGCCTGCGAAGGAAACAACACGCAGCCGGGGAAGACACGGTAGTGGCTGCCCACGCGGTGGAGAGTACGAGGGTTGACTGGTTCGGCTGTTGTCGCCGGAAAATAACAGGAGGTGTGGGTGAGTAGAGGGATAGACAGGCTAGGGATGCGAGTATGATGGGGCCGTGAGGCCGGCCCGACAGCACAGCCGGCCATGGGAGGCGGGAGCAGGCGGTTCCAACGGTGCTGGTTTGGGCGGCTGGGGCAGGAAGATCAGAGACTGAAGAAGCACGATTGCCGTTAGATTGACATCTAACGGTCTGACGCTAGTAGAGTCGATTGTTGACTAAGTTTCTTTTTTGAGAAACCTTGTGTACGCATGAACTTAGTAGGCCCACAAATCAGCCTCCAAATCTGTGGCAGACAACATAAAGCCCATTTGCTATTTTTTATAATTTGCAGCCCATTTGTTAATTCTTAAGTAATTTATTACAACCCATTTTCTGCCCAGGACCACGGTCAAAAAGTTCAACCTTATTTTGCATATTTCAGTGGAGTCCGAACTGTTGTAATCCGGAAATGATAAACATTTTTTTAAGAACTTATTGATTTGCTAAAAAATCATTTTGTTTTTGTAAGCAAATAAGACGTGGGACAATTGAGTTGGTTTAAGGGAAAACCAGTGGTAAAAAAAATCAACGCTGGGTGGGAAAAAACAACAAAAGTAAGGATGTAAATATGAAAAGGGAATTTTATGTGTTTTCAATATAATGATACGTGTATATGAACTAGTAAAACAATAGGTAGAGATTAGAAAACGGATGTAGGACATGTGTTTCATGAGGAAAATAGAACTGGGCTGTGTGTTTGATTCAGTAAAAAAAACTGTATGCGGATGTTGTAAGACAAAATATAACTAATGCTGGCGGGCCAGAGGCCAGTAGATACCTGCTGGATCTTTGTGCCCCGTTGTCGTCATGGGCTAGGCCTGTTAAAAACAAAACCAACCCTGGGCAGTCTATAGCCTAGTTGAAACTTGCTTGACCTGAAAAAACAATATACGTGCTCAATAAATGAGAGAATTCTGCCAGTACAGACTGATAACTGGGATGCAGCAGGGATATTGTTTTTTCATCGTGATAATAAGTGCATGCACTTGTTTTGAAAAAATTGGAGAACTGGGAATTCGAATGGCAGGTGCTTATGCTACCCATCAAATAAAAATCAGGTGCCTGAAGATTCGTTTCGAAACAAATAATTCAGCTTTATATCCACGTCGACCCTCGGCATGATGGTTGGAAGCAAATGCAAGTTCATACCAAAAGATCTTTAACAACAATACCAACTTGCGGACGACAAGGTAGTACAACTACCAATACCAAACTAACTTATAATCTTTTTACTCCTGGCCCTAGTGTTCGTTTGGTAGAAAATCTTGCAGAGGACCAGCTCCCGCTCCTTCTCTTGCTCCAGGTCCCCGAGGTGGTACTAGTGCATCACCCAGTTGGTCCTCTGCTGGTCGAAGTTCTTGTTGGTGTGCAGCACCAGAACCTTTTTTGCTGCCCGTCTGCCGGCCGTTGACCATCACTGGTAAGGTATTGCCGGTCTTGTGCCACATCGCGTGCATGCCACACTCCGACTGTATCTTGCGACACGTCCACGTGCCCCTTTTGAACGCCCTGGAATTGCGCTGGAAGAAATGCTTCCTTAGGCCACTCAATGTGATACCTGCAGTATTGTGGAATACATGTTTTAGTGTACGTAGTTGGCATTTTCATAACATCTTTGGCATGTTGCAGTCACTTGTTTCACTTTTTATTAACTGTCAAATTGTAGTTGCTTCACCAGGTCTGTGTCTAAAAAGAAAAATAGATCTATAAACAAAGGAATATATTTGTGCAAGTAGACGACCAATTGGTGTCTTACTTGGAAGTTTCTCAGGTTGGGTGTAGCATATGCCGTGCTCGCGGTCGATGGTTGGTATGAAAAAATCGATGAGAGACTAAAATCTCGTGCTGTCAGCACTCACTTTGGCCTCAAGGTGCTCGATCAGCTCCTGATCCGTGGGATCAAACTTGACACCAGCCGGCAGCACCGGCCAATCCTTCTTCGACTTGCATCGGTAATTCCAGTTATATGGTACTCAATGTATGATCAATCGACTGTTTTAAGTGAATGATGAAAGATTTCGAAAGATAAGTGGTACTCCAAATCTGAAGTCCAGAATACTGAACACGCCACCGGGATTCTTGTGTCACCTCACGCGCAGCGTGTTGTCACGTCAATTCAATGTGTGGACATGATGAATAATTTGACCGACGTACATCCTACACAGGTGGGTTAGGAAGGATGCACTTGATCCCAGGAAGGTATCTATCCTTCAAACCAGAGGAGTGCTTTAAACTAACAACAATACATAATATCCATCAGAAGAGGGTCGTGCTACAACAGCAAACTACATGGCTCAGTCTAGATATCAGCACGAATCAAGTTGTGCATATTTGCTATTGGCATGAACCACATCCCCGCATGTCGGGTTTGCAAAATCCATCCATCGCATGGAAGCTTGATGCCTTTCACACACTGAAGATTATGTGGCAACAAGCTGTGTCGACGAATCTCTGGATATGGTGATTCATGAAACCCATGGTATGATGTGTAAACACAGTCCCCCCTCGCGAATGGAAATTGCATAGCACGGTAATCATCGCTGGTGATATGATCGATGATTGGTTGGATGATCGGATAATTGAGCCCGAGGAACAAGGAGTGGTTGCCGAGGTTGTAAACCCGCCTCCAGTTGAATACGCCTGGCCCAACGGAGCTGGGATCTTTCTCGAACACGAAGCAGCCATAGCCATCAATGTCACGAACGCCCCACGCATTGTACTACATGTGGTTTGATGTAATGGTTTGGTCAATTTGGTACGTGCGAATGAGCATCAAATGACTGCCATCAGCTGAACGAGCGATAAACCACCACCCATCGGCTGGTATGATTCCAGGTCCTGGAATCATGAAGGCCAGCGCATTTGCATCTGCTGCAACAATTCAAATTGGAGACCAAAAGGACAAAAATAAACAATCATGTTCAGAGTATGTGTGTAATTAAGATTACTAGAACAGTGACACATATCATAGACAGAGAATTGCAATGCCGTGGTCATAATCATACCCCAAGTTAAAAAAAATAAGCCAATGGCTTTCATATTCTAGCAATATGTCATGGTTCAAACATCATGTAACAATGAGAGGAAAACAGCTATGACAGCGCCTACTCATATTCTACCATAGCACTTACTACTACTGTTCTCATATCAACTCTAAGCAATAACATGCGTTGTTATAAAAATCTTGTAAACGAGAGTAACATATAGCAATCATGATGCTATGCTCATGATATGTATTCTAACAATCATTAGATGCCAATTGTTCTCATATCAACTCTAACAATAACATGTGTGGTCATAAAAATCGAGGAAATAAGAGGAACATATAGCAATGATGTGGTTATAGACATGCTATGTATTCTAAATTTGTAACAATGAACAGGCAGTCGTATTCATAAGGTAAAGATGAGATGAGATAGAACAATTACACGATGATAGATTCCACTAGTATAGGCAGCCAATCTGTGCGTCGACCGCGTAAACGATGCCATCATGCACTATAGCATCAGACAGAAATGTTGCCTCACCAGGATTGATGATGAGCCATAACCATGTATGGCGACCGGATTCCAGATAGACTAATCCCATGTTGAACAAGGCAATGAGCTTGTAATCCATGTAGTCTTCTGATGGTGTGGGCACTTCACAGATTACAACTTTCTGCAAACAGAGGTCAAGCCAAAAGCTTGACGCGTCTCATGCATAGTAGGCAGGAGTGTCCGGTAGGCCGCGAGGCTCGATGGCGGCGGTATCCAACGATGGAAGGGTGAGCTCTCACTGGGTGTAGATATCCACGAGACGCCACGGACTACCAGATTGGTGGATGAGGATGATCTAGTTGGCCTTCATGCCTGCCTAGTAGTGGCCGCGCATGAAGGACAGGTGGACGGGTAGTGGTAGCATGTCGAGGGGCACCACGGCTACCTCTGTAGGATCGTCAAGTCGGTGTCTGGGCCACCTGCGAGGATCGGGCATCAGCAAGTAGGGTGTCCTGAAAAGAGCCAGCCGGTTGCAGACGAGTAGACGGTACAAAGACACCGAGCATGCGGCCAGACGGACGGTGCTGAGTAGGTCCATACGACTACAGATCTGCTCCAAGAGAACATCGGGGAGGGAATTCCAATCACGGCTCTGCGTGTCAGTCGGTTCTGCCATTGGGGTTTTCGGTGCCTGCGAGCCAGCAAGGAAGTGGATTCGGGCGGGCGAGCGAAGAAGCTTCTCCTCGTGTGGCCGAGCAGTGAGCTACCAAGGAAGATGGCGTGGGCGGGCGAGTAGTGAGCGGGGGTAAATGGTGTGCAGCCGACAATGGGGAAGAGAGGATGAAGAATAAGAGAGGAGGAAGAAGAGTGGAAGACGGGGAAGAAAGTGCATTAAATCTCAATTCTACTAGTACTACTACTAGGATATACCGTCCTTCGGAGTGTAAATAGTTACACCAATGACATGTGGGTCTACCACAAGAGGGCCCACATGTCAGTTAATGGAGGACAGAGGTGCGTAGGCGTATTTGCGGAAGCGTGATCTACTGGCAACCATGATGGCAGTACTGGGTAAGGCTGATTTAGTAACACCAACACGCTGGTATTAATTACGTGTCCCATCTGGTGCAGCGTGTATTGTCACTTCACTGCGAAGACTAGTTGAATAGTTCTCTCTGACCGAGATGGGGAATAATGGATCGCGAGGACTTCCTTTCTACAGTATCCCTATGCCTCTACGCTCACTTCACTCATTTTGCTCCGTACCTAGTCACTTGTTGAAATCTGTAGACAGACAAATACTCCGTATTTGGGAACAGAGGGAGGCTTTTACTCCGTATTTGGGAACAATGGGAGTATCACCATATGGAGGGAACATAGGAAGCTTGAAATATGAACATGTCAATGGGAGGGAGTAAGCCCCATGCATGCATGCATGCATGCAACACTCACACGTACACATGGGCGCACGCAACACTCACGCACCCATGCGACACACATCACACGATGCAACACACACGCTCACGCTCAATTGCTCAACCTACTCCCTACGTCCGTGAAAGACTGTACATTTAGTGATTTACACATTGACCAGGGCATAATTAACGCCCAAAAGTAGCAGACTTATGTGTGCATGCGACCATTGAAAGAAGAAGATTAAATGAAGGCCGTTGCATGCTGTAATTAAGGATAGACATGTGGCCTATACCTACAACACAAGTTGGTGTATTAGTCAATCAATATCGATTTAGATTAAAGGATAAATGCATTGGAAGTGTAGATGTACATCATGTACTACACTCTTTGTTTTATAGCCGATGTACACTCTTTGTTGGAAGACCGAGGGAGTACATGTGCATGCACTCACATACACAGCCAGGGCGGTTCGCGCGCAAGGTTTGGACTCGTGTCGCGCCTATGTAAAGTTTTGTTAAACTGATTTCTTTGCTCTGCCAACTGACGGGTGGGACCCAGAAACTAGGTGACAATTTAACCAGTCAACAAAGTGCCACGTCGACTATGTGGCCGGTCAGTAGGGTGCAATACGGTGCTCTACGATGAGCTAGTGATCGTATAATCACCGCAAAACTATATATAGTGACTGTAAAGAGCGTATTGTTACATACGTTGACCGCCAGTGTATTTTTCTCGTTTCAAATTAAGCCATATTAATCGGAAAGGACGCAGTATGGACTACTAGTACTAGTACTGCTTTGATGTGTCCCGTCAACTCGCCGAACGAGGAGAAGCTTGCTTACTATGCCTCTCCCTAGCCCACGCGCGCGGTGGTTTGCAGGACGAGGAGAGGGTTTTGACTACAGCGCCCTCTCCCTCTCCCTCTCCCTCTCCCTCGCCCTCGCGGTGGACGTGCAGCAGTTCAATCGGTGTCAGATTGCCAGAAGCATATTGTACTATAGTATCATCATTGTTGGACCTTCCGAAGAGGCGAAGAGCCAAGTGCAAGGTTCACACGAGTACGAACTGTTGAACCTCCCGAAGAGGCAAAGAGCCAAGCGCAAGGTTTCATAGGAGTTGTCGTCCTAGTAGGAGTGTACTACAACTATAGCGAACGATGCTACTGTATGATGCCGCCACGTCACGTATATCCAAACCCATGCCACCTTTTTTTCTCAAAGAGCGTGTTGGAGCCCGTGCAACAACCACAAAATTTGCACGTACACATAACACATTTACTAGTAATAAATTCTAAAGGACAAATGCCAGTATGCCACACAAGTTCATCTCCAATTCATGTGATAAATTTGTGCACGACTAGTCTACATATATTCACAGCGCTACCATTCACAATTACCGTACTCCACTTACACATTATAGATGGACTACATGTCCTCCTCCAGGTTCCATTCCCAGGTGTTCTTCATGGATGGCACGATCCATAGCGGCGGGCAACAGGAATCATTGTCGCAGCTTTCTAGTCCGGTTCCACACGATGGAGACTCATCCAAGATGAAGCGGCATAAATCAGGGATAGCGTGTCCCAGCATGTCGTTCATCTGGCAGTGCGTACTGAAGACACAACCGTGCTTCATGAATGGAAGGCCTTCCATGTCGTGCACGAAAGGTGGCATCTGCTTCACAATGGGGTAGCTGTCCCTGATGAAAAGCGAGTACTCTCCAAGAGTGTTCCCCGGCACCCACGTAGCATCACGGGGGTCTAACTCGGCGCCGTTCATCTGGTACACGCGGCATCCCAAATCTGGACACATGGTGACGTACATAGTCAAGGTCCATGCATAATAATGTTGTGCTCAAATATGGCGGTCAGTACTACTCCGGTATAGAGGAAGTAAAATAACCGGCTTATTATATATAGCCACTCTTGGCTACATGGATGAGATAGTAAGACATGGAAAAACAAAAATGGTGGCAGCTAGTGGGTTCAAGTCTTCAAGGGCCTAGCTAGCTATATGCATCCTCCAAGGTAAAAAGTACTCCTACTAGTACTACTAAGTATACTACTAGTACAACAATGGAAGAGAAGGCGAGAGGGTTAAAAAATGGAATACCTGGGTAGATGGTGACGGTCTGATCGTGGTAGATTGTGTGACCATGTTGCACATTAGTGGTACCATGGGTAATGACTGCTAAGATAGTTGATCCCAATATGCCAAAGTCAGCTACATGGTTCCAGGTTAGACCGAATCGCGGATGCAAATGCACATCCAGGATCGGCGATCTTATTTTGATCGGGGGATGACTGGTCCCTGCAAAATAATGGAGTACCGTTAGGGATGCAAATGGTCATTTGTGCATTCTGTTTGTAATCTCCCGTACCGTAGGATGGCAACCAGATGAAACAAGTCCCCTGGCTTGTCACCGTGAAGATGCGGCCTAGATGGCGCACGGCGTCTTCGAACGTGTAGGGGTACAAATCTGCCGCCGCCAACATGCGCCAGCCTATGCCGTTACTGCCTCTTGCATTGATAGCAATCCTTATGTCGAACACCGCGATGAGATAGTAATCGTCGTAGCCGCGTCGCTTTGTCGGCGGGTCCGCAATTGCTATCTTCTTCAATCTCATGTAGGCATCATCATACGTATTCAAGCCCAGCCAGTCCAGAAGGCCGATCCCAATGGTGGAGAAGGGGTCTACCGGAACGGCCGCACTGTTGTGGATGTTGTGCAAAATGATGGTGGTATCCGGCCAGAGGTATGCAAGACAATCTTCATTGGCACCGACCCAGTCCTATATATAAGACGGTGGGCAGCGGAGAAATTACGGGATGGAAATGGAATAACTAAGTACTACATGATCAAACTCCATTACTGACCTGCTCATCGGACAAAATCCGACTACCTCTCAACGTCGGCAACTCTAGCGGAGTCAACGTGCAACCATGGCCAGGGAGCGGTGGACTATTCAAAGGATTGTCCCATAGAAGAATCTTCTCCTCGAGGACGCATGGAAGACCAACAAGCATGGCCTTTTCCCAAGCTTGTTTAAGTAGTGTCTTGAAAAAGTTGGTGCAGGAAGCACCGAGTCTTGCAGCAGTGAGGACGTCAGAGCAGTGTGCCATTTCTCCCAGAGGATTGTCGTCCAAGGTCTCCCAGCCCTGATGAGGAGGAGAACCGCCTGACGAATCCATAGGAGCAACGACGAACTGCCTTCTCTTCGGGGGGAGGGGAACTGGCGAGGAGGAGATAAGAGCGTAGTAACCGCAGGGCCTCGTCCCTTCCAACTGTAGATCGTTCCTCGGCGAAGGGGTGAGGCTATTATTTACTACTAGTACTAGCATTATGGAACGTTATGGGATTGCATTATACTGTAAATAATAGCACTAGTAAGAAAGTTTTGGCACTAGGTAGTAGATTTTGGCATGGATTATGAAATTTTGGGTATGTTTTTGGCATTTTTTGTACACGCCAACTAGTGTCAAAAAACGTCTTACATTATGTGACGGAGGAGTACGTACTCGTACTGTAGCAGTACTAGTACTACTTTTTCTCAACTAGTAGTGTGATGTACTGTAATTCTAGTCTAGTCTTGTATAGTGCACCAGTTTTGAACTCTTGAATGTCAGGGCCGGACCAAGGAGCTACAGTTGGAAGTGGAGGGTACTACTGTTCTCTAGAACCATCGCTGTACTATCAATGCAGGGAAAGTACACCTACGTAGTGGCCTAGTGGGTACTCTCGGTACTCTATTCAGCCGCTCCTCTCACGTAGCTGGCCTACTCAGCCGCTCCTCTCACGCACACACTAGCAACCTGTTTATCAGCGACGGTTACTGCAGGGGCAGAACATTTGAGTTATTTGATACAGCGAGACTAGGCTTTTCGCTTTCATTTGTGGAGGTATAATGGATCTCGTTGAACTTTGTTAGTAGTTCCTTCTTTATGAATGAGATGAAGCAAAGCTTTTGCCTCCATTTAAAAAAATACATCAAGAGGAATTTCTTTTATAGTAGAGCCGATAATGGAGTGAAGTCCATGCATGCAACACCATAAGCTACAGAGTAGTAGTAGAGCACTTTACGTACAGAGTCATATTGCACAGTTCCCAATGCCCCGCCAGGTTTTTCCGGCTCCTCGGGCTTAATTGGGAGGCGCTAGTTTAAATATGCTACTAGCTGATGAGGAAGCTGCAAGCAAGGCGGCTAGGGCGAGCACGCGAGCCACAGGATGCTAGGAAGGAAAATCCGTTCACGTGGCTAGGCTATCCAGTGCACCCAGATTGTGGGGCCGCGCATCTGTTTGACTTAAAAACTCAAACTACCCGTGTAAAATATTGGCTCGCAGCGAAGTGTAGTAGTACTATTTAAAAAAAGGCCGCCGTGCGTTCGGCCGAGATCGAACCCACAAAACGAGGTATACACTCCCGCGGCCACTAGTAGTACTCGTTGGAGTACAACGCAACCTAGAATCGCCTTTTGTCGCTAGTAGTACGTTCATTGTTCCTTACAAGAAACCCCTAATAATGCAAGAAACCACTAAAATGCCAAGAAACTACTACCAATTGCATACGTGACAGACTTAAGATAAGACTACCTTATCAACCATTGTACATGCTCTTACCAACCAGCCCTACAAGGAAACGACTACTCTACAAAGTGCCGTTATAGGCACGTTTCAACCCATGTCCCTGTTTGGATACATTTGTCGTCAATCTAACCCTGCCATCCAAACACCACTTTGTTTAGAGTTAGTTTAGGGTTAGAATCTAACTCGAACCTCTGACAGGGCCCATGTCTCCCATTAAGTCAACTCCTTCTATTCGACCGGGCGTTATGACTTGTGGGACCTACATGTCAGTCTACACAAAAACCCCGAGTGACCTCCTACCTCCGGCCCGTCCACCTAGTCATCCTCGGCAATGGTACGTAGCTACCGCCTCCGGCAGAAGGCGAGGTCAAAACCGTCGGCGGTGCGGAGCCCATGTTGCGGCAGCCCGGATGCCAGCTCCGTCCAGCGCTCGCGGTCGCTAGCTAGCCAAGATAGCTCTGTCCAGCTGCTTGTCCGCAAGGTTTGCTAGCTAGATTGGCACGGCAGCACGGCGGCTTGCTTGCTCATGAGTCATGCTCGGGCCAGCCTGCCAACCCGTGCGGAGGCCAGCTCGGCGTCCGGCCCGTCCGGCGGAGCGGTGGCCAAGGCGCCACCGACGAACATGCATCAGTACTGTTTGAAGTAATGTTCAGGAAAAATAATGATTTGAGGGGGAATAACAGGATAGAAGGTCAGATGTGGGTCCCTCGTGTCAACGGTCAAACAAAATGTGTTGGTTTAAGCTGCCTCATCAGCACGGACGTGTGGGCCAACCCTGTCATAAATGGGTTTAAACGAACCTAATCGGCAGGAGTACTAGATAGTAGTTTTTGGCGTGGATTAAGAAATTTTGGTATGTTTTTGCTATTTTTTGTACAATAGATTCTTCCTAGGGCTGGTTGAAAGTGGTAGTTTTTTGTTAAATACTCTACATATTGTAAGTAGGAGTGAAAGTTAAGCTTTGGAAGCCAATAAGCAAGGATAGTTACATAGTGCATATGTGTACATGATTGAAAGTAAATATCAACCATGAGTGACTAATATCTTGTTGGAAAACTCGAAACTATGGAATACTAGGAAAAATGCATGGTTGGAAATACTAGCAATGTTCATGTGCGTTGCAACGAATCATAATTAGAATAATACTTATTCACAAACTTGGTACAAAAAACTCTAATTTTGATATACATATGTCACTAGAGATATATTATGTTTCAATTAGAATATATTCCTTGGGGTGTTTTAGTGAGGTCAGGGAGGGATGTGGTTGGTTTTAAGATACTAATTATGGGTTTTTCTGCAAATTGGTAGACAAGTGGGATGTTGGTGAGAAAAGGCAACAACTTACCTCACAGTCGTTAGATGTAGATC
Organism: Triticum timopheevii; assembly: GCA_963921465.1. NCBI lineage: Eukaryota > Viridiplantae > Streptophyta > Magnoliopsida > Poales > Poaceae > Triticum > Triticum timopheevii. Next base: position 243,420,924 of record OY997270.1, read on the forward strand.
TAATGGTCAGAAACGAAGGATGGCAGACACACCATCATCACCAACTTAGTCTTGTGCAGGACTACTAGCAAGATCCGTGCATTGCATGGAACATCAAGATGCATTTTTTTATAAAACACTTGTTGTGATTGACCCTTGCGGGAGTAATCCCATGTGTAAAAACTAATGATATCTCGAGAAATATGAGATAAGGTGAAGAGGAGTGGGGTGTGGTGGTGATTGGTGGTCGGACTGAGCGGAGGCATGGGGATTGACGACGCCGGCAGCGGCCACCAGGCCAGTTTGTTCCAGAGTCTTCCTTTCTTAATTGCTCAACAATGAGGTTTGTTGGAGATAAGGATGAACGAGGGAAGGCCTTGTCTGCAAATGTGGAGAGGGGTGCGGGTATCTTTTAGTTTAATTTCAATCCGTCAGATATAGATCGGACGGTCTATATTGCAAGATGTCACACGTACCATCATCACCAACTCGGTTTTTTATAAGAGAAGAAATATAATTATGGAGATACAAACGTATTATCGATACTTGCTTCCGTAAACTAGCATCTACATTCTATTCAACGCCTCGGCATGTGGGGCCTTAGCTCAATGACTTCTCGACTATGTAAAATAAAGATTTTGCCATCGCCGATAAGGAGGGGGTGACGACGGCGCGCTTTTTGGCTTGCTCTAGTCCTAGTAGTCATACTAGGTGGTCTAAGCACGTGTAGATTTATTCTTTTTCACATCTCGTGTTCGCCGTACTGCCACGACTGTTGATGAATAGACGGTAAGTTATTCACGGGGAAACCCTTGTTGAGCGTGTTTGCGAGAGAGAGAGACAGTGTGCGTGTGTGATATGTTAGAGACTGAGGCAATGATAACAGATTCTTTGTGTCTATGTGTGTGGAGGATAGAGAGAGACATGTACATGGGGCTTTGTGTTGTGTAACGTGGAGACACATATACATAATTAGATAGTGAGTGTGTGAGATACACATGCGGACATGGGGAGAGATGAGGATCCAGATAAATGGGTGTTTGTGCGTGTCTATGTGTGTTTGTGCACGCGTTTGTGTGTGAGAGGGAGTGTGCGTATGTGCAGTAGAGAGACCACTGATGATGTAAACCTAGTATAAGGGAAGGGAGAATGGTGTGACATGTGTAGTAGCGGGATAGCACGGGTGCGGGCGGGGGGAGGAGACTATTTGGAAGAGACAGTGTGTGTGTGGGACAGAGGTGTGAGAGCGCGCGCGCGCGTGAGTGAGAGAGAGAGAGAGAGAGAGAGAGAGAGAGAGAGAGAGGGAGAGAGGGGTCGTTTGTGTCCATAAATGGCGTATAGATAGGGAGACAATGTTGATGTTGTCCGAAATTGGCCTATGAACGGAGATGCAAGGGAAGCGAGTCATCATGTGTGTGATAGGGACTTCATGAGAGATCTAGAATAGATGGTGTAGAGAACAATGTGCGAAATCGATAATGATGATACATTAGAGAGCTATGGAAAGAGTCATGACATATATGTATACAGGGAAGGAGCTGGGGCGGGTCCGCATGTGGGAGAGATAGAAAGAGGAGAGTGGTGCACAAGGAGACAAAGTGTGCTTGTTTGCAGTGGGGGTGGTGTGTGAGGTGAGTGCGCGAGAATCACATAACTAGGGAGATAGACGTTTAGGGGCGACGTTTTGTGTGTATGGGAAATATACACTCTACATAGTGCGTGTGCTTGGGTAAGAGAGATAGCGGGAGACCTAGAGAGTGAGGAAAGAGATGTGTGCATGCCCGAGAGACAAAGTGATAGAGACCTATATTGGGGTCCGGACTTTACAAGAGAGAGGGGTGTTAATGTGCTTGTGTGTTGGTGTTTGGGGGAGAGAACGACTTCTCTCTCTATGTGTGTGTGTGTGTGGTGGTGGTGGTGGGGGGGGGGGGTTGGCTTTAGATAAAGAGTGAGGTGTCTATATTTGAGGGACTTTAGCGTAATTGAGATATTGTGCACTCATGGTTGATCAATTTGTTTCATAGTTTGTACTATGAGATAACGATACTTTTGAACATGCGTGATATACCTTGATGTACCAAATTACAAACCTAAGATTGGAATTTTGGAATTCGACTCCATCATTAGCTTTCGTAATTCATTTAAACGGAGGTACACTTTTTAAGCCGAGATTTCGTGATTTCAAATTCATATATCAAACCTAGAGATATACACATACGGGCATGTTCAAACTTTATAATCATCCACTTTATTCATACACATACACATTTTTGCTTTTGTCATCATATTTAGGATAAACACATTTGGAATTTCATTTGAATTGGACCGTATGATGGTATTTGCTTGTAGTAGCTCAATGATCCATATTTGAATTGAATGGACAATCTAAGTTTTGAGTTGGAGACATTGATTTTCAAAACTTGCACATTTTTTTGCGTGCAAAACAAACAAATTGTCGGCCATCATATCATAGTCGACCGTACGAGAGCAGAATACTTATAATTTTAGGCGCCAAAACCTTTCAAACTTCCAGCTCACATCGAAATATCACATGCCCGAAAGTTTAGCCCTGCGATATTCCTATTTTACCCCTGCCACATGAACGCAAAAGGGCTGCTTTGGTAACTCCATTGTTTTAACCTCTTTGCCCCCAACATTCTTCCCCAGAGCCCCTCCCCTTCCCCTCCCCGACCCCCAACCACGGCAAGCCGCCGAATCAAGGCCTCCACCGCAGCGGTGGACCTCACACCCCGCCGGATCTACCTTCCGCACCTTGTAACCCCCAACTGCCAACTCACCACTTCACTGGAGCCGCTTCAGCGACTGGCTTGTCCACCGCTCCAGATTTCCTTGACCGCCATCATGGTCCACCGCACCGGATCTGCTTAATCGACGCCCTCGTCCACCACAGTGTAGGCCCTTCACTGACTCCCTCGTCCGCCCCTTCGCTGGCCCTTCATACAAGCCCTCGTCCGCTGCAACAGATCCGCCTCACCGAAAGCAGTGTACAACGCGCCAGCCGAATCCTTCGTCCACTGCACCGGACCCGCTCCACGGACGCCATATTCAACTCCACCGGCCCTGCTTTACCGACGCCGCAGCCTCATCAGGTTATTTTGATTTGTACTCCTTCGGTTTTTCTCTTTATCGTGCAACTGTTCACTTACCACAGATGAGCTTTCTTGTATGTCGACAGGCGCCGCAACCGTAGCACCGGAGCCGCTTCAGCGATGGCGACAGCCGGCCCAAACTCAACCGCAACACGAGCACCATCGACGATCCTTAGCTATCAAGTATGACAACGATACCCATACACCACCGAGAATCAGGTACTATTATCCAACGGCCGGCGCCTACGTTCACTTTCCTAGCATGAGCACCGCACCTTTGAATTTCTTCAGGGCATTATTCAGTTTTTCATGAGACGCGTTATTCTGCTTGCACCTGTAGGGCCATACTTCTGGCAGTGAACATGTTACATGTGCTAAATTACATACCAGTGCACATATAGTTAATATGCTTTAGTTTTGTCCTAAGTACTGTATTACTGTACTTCCTAGATATCACTGCCTACTATTTTACTTCTTGAATGCTATATTTATGATAATGGTGTTGTTCTGATGCCACATGTTGGTTCCATCAGATTGCTTAATGTTCTCTATGCTTAATTACACATCAGCAAACTAGCATGTGGTTCCGCTGCTTTTTGTTCATTTTACCCTACATTTTCTGATGCTAGCTATTACATCACTGCTCCGAGCCTCTGTTCATCACCTGTTTGTGTGTTCTTGATCTTCCCAAGTTGCATGACTAATTTGATGCTTCTATTAATTATGAAGCTGCCAACCCAGTCAAGCAAAATATTTGTTCTTTTGGGGCTGGCACCTCGAACAAGCATAAAATAGAGGGAAGCAGATATATTGTCGTGTATGCACACACCCTTCTTTCATTAGTTTAGATGAACCATTGATGATCAATTCGGACAAGTGCATGCGATTAAAATTAATTTTACCTAAATAGAGGGTGCAGAATAAACTACAACAACTAGATTTGCAACCACGGGATGCTGACGATATCTTCAAAGAACATTGCAACAGCAGCAAGGCTTCACAGCAACATATGTTAAGCCAGTGTGTTTTAGTACATGTGAAATGTAATGTGAGTGGGCTGCTTTCTTAGCTTGTGCCCTCAACCTGTAATCCTACCGAATTACAAATAGTTCAGTTGTCTGCTTTGCTGTATTGCTTGATTCGAATGCTTGTTTGTTGTTACGCTATACCTGAGTTGGCCAATATGTCACCAGTGCCTGCTGTACTATCGTAAAGAAATGCATGACTATTTTATTTGAGTCCTTAACTTTTCCTCTCAACTTCATCACAAGACTGTCTTCGTAGTTTATATGAGGCCACACTGTTAAGTGCTTTCTCAGATTATTTCAACTGCCTAGATGCCTTGGCAACTTAAATATAGCGGTGGTACACGCCCTTTCAACTAGGGATGTAAACTGGGTCCTATTTAATCCTGATTAAAGTCCACTAGTGGTATGATAGTTCAAAAGAGTTTTTGTTTTTTGAGGAAAATGAACTAGGGAGGTAGCAAAAACTAACTAGATGGGACTGGCAGATGTCGTTTATTTGCCACTTACATCCCTAGTTTCATCTTACCATTTTAATTTCTTTTTGGCTGATGCTGCTTCGAACCATTTAAATATAGTTTGCCATGCTCAGCAATAATTCGTCTGTCGTTTACCATGTAAGCTTACTGCCTGGATCATACGATAACTATCTCTTACTTATGTCTAGCGGAAACCTTTCAGGATGCCGTTCACACTAGGACACAATGTACAACCCCAGAATCTATTTGTGGAAGCAGTGCGCCATCCATGTTACCAGATGGTAGCAGTTCAGAGGCAACACCGCTAGAGAGCAGTCTGAGCACAGATATTATAGTGCTTGAGGCTCTACTAGAGGCAGAAAGAGATGGTGTGGCTGCCATGAATGAGGTAATCTTTATCTTGAGGCTGGAAATTATGGAATTAGTGGCACGCATTATGCAAGCAACCCAAGAATTGGAGGAAGTAAGAATGTTGCATTTGAAGACGGAGGAGGTCCTGCTGTTTCTGCTACCTAAAGCCCAAGGTAATCCCGGTTCTTCTTTAGATACCAGTTGAAATTGTCATTAGATTATTGTACTTGCATGTTGTGTCATGTCTCTGAATGGATTATGTTGCAAGACCCCCTATGTTGTCCATGTGTTGTAATGATCCGAATTTTTTAGGCGAGGTAATCCATAGTACTTGTATGATTGACATAAGGTGAACTGTTTTTCATGTGAGCATATTGTATTGGATGAAATAACTATTTGACTCCGAGTGTATCCAACCTACTGAATTTGAAGATCACGACATTTCTAAATCATAATCATTTATAAAGGTGGAATAAATCTTTGTTGTGGTTTTGAAGAAATAAATAACAAAATGTAGAATTATCTGTGGATATTCGTAATCGAATACAAATTGGATTTGAATTTAGTTTTCCAGGGCCCAGGGCAAACGTGAATGCTAATTCTCCCAAGTTCTGAATGAAGCGGCTAAACACCCACTATAATTTGTGGGCTGCCCGAAGCAAGTGTTTGCGAGATGGAAATTACTATCTACCCCTGACACTTGATATCTTTATCGACCGGATTTACACTACTGTCGACAAGGGTAGATTAGTAACTTCAATCAGACGTGACACGACGGCCTTTGAGCCCATTCAGACACGGTGGGCGCCAAACATGGGCGGCAAAACACATTTGATTCAAGCTCGTCCGAAAGACATGTGTCTCTTCCTCCATTTCCCCATTCATACACGGTGGGCGGCAAAACAAACTCTCCTCGTTCGAAATCAATGTAGGCTAATATTTTAAATAGGGGCAGATGTGTAATTTCCTTCAGACGTGACACAACCGCCCTACCTATCAGCCCCGTTCATACACCATGGGCGCCAACCGTGGGTGGCAAAACACCCTCTCCTCGCCCGAAATAGTTACCGGCAAATATTTGGGAGATGCGAGATTACCGTCCTATCCCCAACCGACGCGATGTTTGAAATTTTAAATGGGGGCTAAGTTCGTAACTTTCCCACATTTCAGAGAAACGCTTCCCAAAATTTGAGACCCCCTCCACTCCGTTTCCCCATTCATACACCGTTAGCGGCACGACAACCTCCGCACTGCGGCCAGCCTCCTCCATCCGCCACCCCATCCTCCACCTTGCCGGAGCCGCTACCCCTACCCCGTCGTCCACTGCAACAGATGGACCTCTCTCATCCACGGCGCTGGACCAGGATCCTTTCATCGCCTCCTCTCGCTTCATCGGCGCCGTTGTCCACCTTGCCGTTGCCACTCCTACGACCACCTCATCCACGGCAACAGGATATATCCCCCGACCCGGCCATCTGCCGTCTAAAGTCTTCTTCCCCGTCGCCGACAGCCATCGCACCCGCATCACCCTCAATGTATCAGCATAGGCCTACACGACATCGCAAGAGAGGTGGTACTCTTCCATATGTGCTTAAGTTATTGATCTCACCCGGAAAATAGATCGTAATTTGTTTACTGTACTTTTCTTGTTTGTACCAAATCATAGTGGCTAGTTGAAAGCAAACATTGGTTGTGAAGTAGCTTTGTCCGGTTTGCACCTTCAGATCTGCCATGGCACAGGCACTATACTCGTAAATCTTATGGTTTCCCCCCTTTATATTCACTACCATCATCATAGGTGCTTCGTGTCGTGCTAGCACTACTCCTCAAGACCTCAACCCAAAGCTTACGTGTTGAAATACGAATCTGATATGATGCTCATATCATTAAAACAGAGAACGTTTAATTGGTCACCTAATGTTCCTATATTCGTTTCGAAAAGCATGTTCGCCACCCACTGGTCCAGCTAGTTTAGGGTTGGACCAAAAGCTCATAGCTCGCGAGCTTAATGAGCGCTCGATAGTTCGGCTCGTTAAGCTCGTAGCTCGCTTCTTAATGAGCAGAGCCAATCATTAATTTTAGCTCGTTAAGCTTAACGAGCTTAACGAGCGAGCTAACGAGTTTCACGAGTAACTCGTTAAGCTTGTTAGTAACAACACAACATACATTTTCATATTCCGTGACAAACTTTTTGTAGAACCTCAGCTCATCTATTTAATCTACTCGACATATGAGGCAACATACTACTTCATTTCTTTTTGTAGTCACAATATTTTATCTTGAAAACCATACCTACACATTCATCCTGTATATCGTAACACATTATAATCTGTTAACGAGCGCTCACGAGCTTAACGAGCTTCAAATAGCCGAGTCGAGCAGGGTTTTCTGCTCGTTAATCTTAACGAGCTTAACGAGCCGAGCCTTAACGAGCACGAGCTTAACGAGTACGAGCTTAACGAGCCGAGCTGCTCGTTAGTCCAGCCCTAAGCTAGTTCCACTTTCCTGATTTTTCTCTTGATGCTTAGGGTTTTCCCCTTTTATCCACTCTACTATGATCTGCGTAGGTGCTTTCTGTCATACTATCATTACTCCACTCTTCAAGCCAAACAACACAACACTCAGAATTTGAAAGCTTAGTTGTTCAAATATGATTGTGATATGATACTGATATTAGTTAACCGACACATTTAATTGGTTAGCTAAAGGTCCCACTTGAGTTTCCAAATGCATGTTGCGACATATAGAGAGACATCATAATTGCATTTCTTTGTCACTTGTTGACCGTACTTTCTTGTCCATACCAAATCTTAGTTGTTATTTCAAAGCAAACATCAGTTGCTAACTACCCTTTGCCCGGTTTGCAACTTCAGATCTTCCATCCCACTGCCACGGTCAACACTGTACTCATCATGCTTATGGTTTCACCATTTTATGATGACCACAATCAGCCTACGTGGTTCGCGTCATAATAGCACTACTCCACCCATCGAGCTAAACAAGCTTAGTTGTACAAATTCATATCTGATATTATTGCTGATATTAGTAAACTGAGAGATGTTTAATTGGTTAGCTAAATGTTCCTACTTTAGTTTCGAAATGCATGTGAGCCACACATGGAGAGACCGGAAAGAATAGTATTTCTCTGTGTGCTCTGGTTCATCATGGGTGGCCAACCGACATTGTATTGAAAGACTTGTAATATCTTCAATCTGCTTGCTCTTCTGCTCTTCTTTAAGATGATACTCTTCTCTTGCGATCGACTGGTCAGGTCGAGTTGTTATCCCTTAGTATATTTTGAATCTGTCAGGTCAGGTCGACTTGTTCTTCTTTACTATATGTTGAAGCTGTCATCTGTGAAGTGTCATCACTTCTGGAGCTCTCATATTTTGAGTAGTAGGCCACATTATATTAATGCACACAACAAATTACAGCATGCATGGCATCTCTTAAAAGAATTACAGAGATAACACAAAGGGGTTTAAAGGGAGGCAGTATTGGATTAGAATCACTTCTGCATTACAAAGAAAATTTCACTTGTTTTTATGTTTTCATGCATGTCAGATATTGAACATTATCAAAATGAATATGAGAATGGGCGCACGAGAGGAATATTGCAGAACAATCCACTGGCTAACAAACTTGGCATGGTGGAGGATGGCCTATCTTATTCACCCATCAAGGTGATTGCTCTAACTTTGCAAAGTTGTATTGGTCGCACATGTTTTGCATCTGACCTCTTGCATTACTTTAGTTTGTTACACCATCTGCTTAGTTTAAGCATCATTTATGAGTATATGCCATACCTATCCATTTTCTGTACCTATTCCATGTGTCGTCACACTATGTTTTTCCAGTCAAATGTTGTTCTTTCGTAATAGATGTCCAAAAGGAAGAGGGTGAGTGCAGATCCTCAAGGAGTATAAACTAGGTATTTGGAAAAGGTAGTGATACCAGTTAAATCAGATAGGTCAGCAGCCACAGAAAACACAGGCCCAACTGTACCACACTTTACCCCTACTCCAGTGGCCAAACCCCTATTAGAACTGCTGGGAGCCCAGCGTCAGGTACTGTCTATGATATCAATTCAAAATTTGAACTCCTAAATTTCTGCTTGTGCCTTACCTTCTCTCTTGTATGAAAACTAATTTCAGATGAATCTCCTTGCTCAAAGGATCATACGATCTCAAAACAATATTGGGCTCTCCATTGCTCTTGTTAGTACCTCTCTCCCTTTTGCCTTGTAACGCTGTACTTAATTAATTGCTATTTGATTATGTATCATCAGTCTGCACCTGAGCTTCATTATCCTCTGTTTCTTCCAATATTATTTGATCTATATTTACTCTTTGCAAAATCTAGAATAATGGCAACGCTTATAAAGAATTTTCTTTGGGGAATTTATTGAATTATCCTTCCATCAACATGGAGAAGGGCTTTGTCCAACCCGTGTTAACATGTAATGTAAGTTCATCCTTCTCATGCCTTCAAACTTTGTTCTAGTATAGATTTGGATAGGCATCATTTCCTCCACTGCTGTTTGCTTTGCTGTTTACATCTGATTGGATGTTTGCAACAATTACCAGTTTCAAATTGTAGTTGTAAAAACATGTTCCTTATGCAGAATAGATCCATTTATTTGCTTATATAATTGTGAAACCTGTTACGTGTCTCCTTGTTTCTCTTTCAGAGTCGTATCTCTTACGCCAGGCAGAACTTTAGGGAAGATAGTGAGTCAAACCATCTTGAGGACAGCGAGATGACCCCAAGGTCCTGTCTTGATGAAGACAGTGAGTTGAAGCTACTCACCAGCAGGTGTGAGACAACCTCTGTGCAGTCCCTGCCTCAATCAGTTCGACTTCTTCAATCTCAACTTAAAGCGAAAAGGCTTGCTTCAGCTCAGCTCTGACTTGAAGTCAAAGATGCAATGAAGATGTCAGAGGACTGCCGTGTGCACCATCATGCCATAAATCTAGTGTTGATGCATCTATCGTTGACACAACTGAGGTCTACTCAGCTTCTTCGGTTGTTTGGGGGGCCCGCTGGCCTAGTGCCTTCTGAAGTGCTCTTAGTTTTGTATATTCTTTTGTCAGCGTGTTTATTTGCACTGGTGGCGAACTTTGATGCCCAGTGGATGTAATATGTGTGATAGCCGTGATAGCCTAGCGTAAGTTGCTTGCTTATTTATTTCCTTGTTTCCTTGTTTATTTGTTTGCTTGTAGTCATTTCAGTTCTTTTTCCGCGGTTTGTTAGTGGCTGCAATAACCTATTTTTTAAAACTAGGCCACAATAACCATGGGCTAATATTTACTGTAGTGACACAGGGCCTCATACGGGCCATAGAAACAGTGGGCCTTCTACGGGCCGTAGAAAGAGTGGGCCTTCTACGGGCCGTAGAAAGAGTGGACCTTCTACGAGCCGTAGAAACAATGGGCCTTCTACGGGTCGTATCATCAATGGGCCTTATACGGGCCGTATGATCGATTGGCCAAACATGGGCCAATAACAGGCCGCATTATGGCCGTAAATGGGATAGAGTTGGAATCGTCCGTTCATGGGCCGACCATAACGGGTCATCGTTAATAGGCCGTATTTGATGACGCTATGATAACGGCCCAACGTATTAACGGACCACAAACGGGCCGATTGTAACCACGGGCTTAATTTGGCCCACAAGCAGAAAATGACAGTAACGGGCCGCAAGTAAACGAATGCTGGAAATGAGCCCAAGAATAAATGGGCTCTGAGAAGGCCGAAAGATAACATGGGCTGGAAACGGCCCAATGGAATAACGGGACATTAATGGGTATAAAGTGATACACTGTTCATTACGGGCCAGTTTCACCACGGGCCGTTAATGGGTGTAAAGTGATACACTGTTCATTACGGGCCAGTTTCACCACAAGCCGTTAATAGGCCAATAGTTACAAAGGGCCTCATATGGGCCGAAAGACGTCATGGGCCATACACGGGCCAGAAGTGAAAATGGGTTGGAATCATATTGGATGGCCCCAGATGACGCTACTGGGCCTAATTCGGATAGGGTGTAACGGGCCTTGGGTTAGCGGGCTGTAAATGGGCTATATGCTAACAGGCCGTTAACAGGCTTTCCATGGGCCGGCCCGCCACCTTTTGACCAAGTCAAACGGGTCGGCCTTTTCACAGGAATGGGCCTCTGTTGGGCCGTGCCATGTGCCGACGTATCATAGGCGCCTTCTGTCCAATGAGTGGATGACATCTGTCCCAACGATGAGCCGACACATGTTTCCTCCAACCAATGATGATTTTACACGTGGAAAATCCCCATTGGTCGGGGCTGTTAACGGGTTATCGGATCCAAAACCCGACCCGATAGCTTAACGGTGTTCCGTTACGGTGGATGCCATGTGTCGGTCACCCTCGACGAAAGCACTTCTGTGACGCGCGATTTATCATCATGGAAATGGACACTTCTGTGATGATAATTTTGGTAATGTCATGGAACACTTCTACGACAACACAGGTATGACTATCTTGATTCTATCATAAAATCGTCATGGATTACATGCATGACAAAAAACGCGACCTATTGTGACAAACACGTATCATCACGAAAGTGTATTTTTTTGTAGTGGATGGATGAAGTTGGTGTAAGAATAATGTTGAATGAGATATGTATGTGATGAATCAAGTTGTCTATGATGCAATGTATGAAGTTGGTGTAAGAATAATGTTGAATGATCTATCTATGTGATGAATCATTCTGTCTATGATGCTATTTATGATTGAATCTTTAAACTATATTTGTATGTATAAATGATTTGATATGTTCATCCTAGATGGCCAGATCTTGCTGTTTTAGGGTTGCCACCATAAGTGACCAAATTTGGCCACTTTATGGTTTGTAGACAAGTTGCCACCCAGAGTGACAAAATTTGGCCACTTTAGGGTTGGTAGACAAGTTGCCACCCAAAGTGGCCAAATTAGACCACTTTAGGGTTGGTACACAAGTTGCCCCCACAAAGTGACCTAGGAACATAAGAAACAATTTTATATGAAACAATTCATAACTTAGGTGATATCAATGATCAACATAACTTAGGTCATAACAATGATCAACATAAGAAATAATTTTATATGAAACTATTCATAACTTAGGTCATATCAAATCAAAATAGAGCTTGATAGCAGATAACTCAATTCTTCCAAGAAGTTCAAACACACATCACACAACTTAATTGTTCAAAGCAGTTCACACACACACACACACACACACACACACACACACACACACACCAGATAACTTAATCGTTCCAAGCAGTTCAAACACACACCACATAACTTAATTGTTCAAATCACAACATAGTTGCAAGCAAAGTTGAGTGCAACATATTCAATGGTTGCCACTGGCTGTGAAATACAAATCAAAGTTGTTTGGGGCCTTCCTCTTCCTCTTAGAACCAACATCAGCTTGACCTGAGGTTGATGCTGCCCTTGGAGCATTGAAACCTCTTGCAACTCTTGATTTGGTGTTCTTTGCCAGAGATGATTCACTTGACCTTGTGTTCTTGGCTGGTGCTGAAGCGGGTGTTGGGTTCTTTCTCTTTCTTGATCCAGCTGTTGAGACTGCAGTACCAGAAGTGGTTTCCCTAGCTGGACTGCCTATTGGAATTTGTTCTTCACAAACATTGTGAGCCCTGTTACATTCAATATCTCTATCTTAATTTGCCTTGGAAACAATGATATTCAGCATTGTGAAATCTGAGTGGTCTATCATTTCTTCAACTGCATCTTGACTGTCCAGAAGCAATAAACCTTCCTGTCCAATCCCTTGTTCTTTTACCCAGTACATGTAGTCATCTGACCCATAGCCTTCAGTTTCAATAAGTGCTATAAAGTTCAGAAAAGTGATGTCTGAAACAGAAAACCTCCTTTCCATGTTATCTTTGCCCTGGAAATGTAGTCTCACCTCCCAAATTTCAACATCCAGCCTGCATTACATAATATGTTGTTTGAAAAGCCTAACTAACTAAGTGTTTTTTGCTACAGAATTCAGTGCACACTAACTATAAAGTATAGTAAGGAATCTGAATCCAACAAATGCTTCTCTGAATCCACCATGAATTTCTACTAAATCTAACTAATCCTTCAGTGCTAAATGATACTGTTGCATCCAAAACATGCCACAGAGTGTTTCCTCAACTTTGATTCAGTGCATGTTCATGTTCTAAGATGAATCACAGCAGCATCAACCTAGGGTTTGGTCAAAAAACTAACTAAATTGTGCTATGTTATTTGAACTGAACAAGCAAAAATGCAGAAACTGTTGAAGGACTCATAAGAGAAGAAAAAAAAACTTACTCCACCCCTCCAAATGCACAGGCCCAGTGCTGGGAGTTGGCCGGATCTGCCTGCACAGCGCCAGCAAGAGACCTCGCTACTCTATACTCAAGCGAGAACTGGCAAACATCATGCGACGGCGGTGCAGCTTGTGGCGTACGAGCCTGTGTCAGAGTTGCAACCTGTGGTGTCCGCTGCGGCGGTGGCGGCGCCGCCGACTGGGTTGCGAAGCTACCGCTCCCCAGCCAGTTGTCAACCTCTGAGTAATCGTCGCCTCCATCCCCTCTTCCACCTCCACCCGTTGAATAGCCGTCATCGCCTGGTTTCGCCGCCGCCGACGCCATCGACTAGGTCGGAGAGGGAGGCGCGAGAGAGAGAGGGAGACAAAGAGGGGGGAGACAGAGTGAGGGTGGGCCGGATCCATCTTGACCGGGTCGGGATGGCTCGTGCGCCCTAACGCCCGTCACCCGCGCGCCGTGAGCCATGTGACCGACAAAACCCTAACGGGCGAGCCCCACATGTCATAACCCCACTTAAAACTTAACCGTTCGGCCACTTGGGTTTTTTGGAACAGCCCGCCACTTTTGTGGTAGTTTTTTGGAAAATTAAAAAAGCGGTAGTTTTCAGGAACGATAGCCCATAATGTGGTAGTTTTTTGCTATTCACTCTGATTTTTTACCTTGGGGGAATTTGCTCGAACACGTTGCAGGCAAGGTGGAAGCAATCGGCCGGCAGCGGGTCGGAGCGTGAGTGACGGCTGCAGACAGCAGATGGCGGGTGGGCGGCAGTTGCAAACGGCCTTTGGACAGTTGCGTGGCTGCCGGGGGACTCCGCTCGCGGCGGCATGCTGGCGGAAGCGGGCGGGCGGAAGTAAAATGAAGGGTGGTTGGGTGTTGGCGCCCGACCAGCCGTTTTACATCACCTGGGAGGTGGAGGTGCAAATTTGCATCTCCAAGTGTTGTATTTTACATCACTTGGAGGAGGTATGTATTTTTTTACATCCATCATTTGTTGGAGCAGTGTTTTCGTCTGAGATGTAAAAGTAGTTATTTATACATCTACATCATCCATTGGAGATGCTCTTATAGTTGTATAGAGGACAGTGGTATCCTTGGCCCGTCTGAGTCCAAGTCCTAGATTTGACACTGATGCGTGTATTTTTTTGGATTTATTTCAGGGCCTTTAGTGATGTGGCGACTTCATCAATCTCAAGATGACATGCGACTCATTCTTTTAAAGATGCCCACAGGGATAGGGTGTGTGTGCGTGCCTTTATAGAGGTGAGTGTATGTGCGTATCTATGAGCATCTGCATCTGTATTGTCTTCTTTAAAAAAAGATAGAGGGGTAACGAAGGAAAATGGCACCATGGACATGGTGTTGAGAGGGAAGGAGAGAGACAGGAAGTAGTCTCGTGTCCCAAGATGGCTTGGTTGAGTGTATCTTTAACCACGTGGTTGGGGGTAGCTAGTTTTTGTTGTTTGGTTGTGAGGAATTGAATGAGTTGGATAATCACTTTAAGAATGAACCATTCTCAATGTTCATACAAATAGTTTTTCATGAATATGCAAAGCATGCGTATCATTCCATTAATAGAAGAAGTTAAGAGTGAGTATAAGACGTGGTACAACGCATGAGACAAACTCACAAGACGTGAACAAGGTGCTCTAAGCAAAGCAACATGGGATGCTCGACCGAAACAAAGAATCAACACAACTAAACTCGCCTAGCCCGCACTCCTACCAAGGAAGGCGAGGAGCTAGGACTTAGGGTACCCAGTCTGCGCCACGATGAGCACAGGTAACCTTCGCCACGCGGCCATGGCTCCAAACCAGACATGATCAATGTACCCCCACCAAGAACCAAGAGAACGACAAGTGGGTTGCAGGATCAGTTTGGGCCGAAGGCAGAAGCCATGGGGAAGCATCGCGTGAAGTTGTACATTGTGCTCTGGATGCCCGCGCAGTGAAGCAGCCTAAACCAAACCAACATGACGACCAACATCTTCAAATCCACTCTCGAGGATGCTGCGAACAAACAAGACAGCACCTTCACGAAGAAGAACGATGCCGAGATGTCATTGTCGTCCGATCCGAATAATTGGACCTAGAGTTTCTCCTGATGCTGGAAGAGGGGCACAGATAACGGCCATAGAAGCACCTCCAAGAAGAGGACATCACCTGTGGGTGTTGCCGCTGCCAGCATTGAAAGGTCAAGTAGGGATTTAGCTCTGGCCTGAGTCAAAGCAAGATTCAGACAAAAGGAAGTCGGGTCGTAGGCCGGAACCGCCACCGTAGGAAGGGGATCTACGCCCACTCATTACCCATAATTATAAGGGATCTATCGTAGCCTTTTTGATAAGAGTGTCGAACCCAACGAGGAGCAGAAAGAATTGACAAGTAGTTTTTAGTAAGGTTTCACCGTAAATGTTGTAATGATACTTTGATAGAGAGTGTGATAACAAGATAATTCGTAAGAAGATAAATAGTAACAAAAGCAATGGAGTGCAACAAGTGGCCCAATTGTATGTATGCTAAGGACAAACAGATGGTGTTTCTTATAATAGCTAAAACACTTTTGAGAGTAGATGGTAATCTCGTCAAGTTACTTTTCACCATGATTCATTAAGCTACCGTTCATTGATTCGAAGTGTCATGTGGGTGGACTGGAGCTAGGGTACTCTCCTTACTTGAAAAAATGCCTACTTATGATTATACCCTCCATGCAAGCATATGCAAATACAAGAGAAATGATTAAAATAAATCTAACCATAGCATTAAACAATATGATCCAAAATAGCCCCTCATGGAACAATTCATAAACTGGGTTTGGTTTTCTATCACTCCCGCAACTCATTATCTACAAGCTAATTTCATAATGTCTTCCCATAGCCCAAAGACAGCGAACTGTCATGTAGTCAACGTTCACATAAAACCACTAGAGGAAGGACATCACAACATATCATCAAAACAATAAATTGTAATCAACTTCACATGACTACTAGTAACAAGACTTTTCATGTGTCCTCAAGAACTATTGGATCTACTCAGAAGACATCATATGGATCACGATCAATAGGTATAACTATTTGATAAAAAATCTAAACACAAAAATCTTTCACCAAATAAATCTCCTATGCATCAACTAAAAGGTATAATCAACACATACGAGTACTCCCGGTTACCAAACTAAAGTTTGATACAAATATTGAACTAAGGGGGTGAACTATGAATTGGATATGAAATGGTTCTGGTGAAGATGATGACCCCGACGATGAATGGAATGTTGGTGATGACGATGTATTCAATTTCCCCCTGCACGAGGGAAGTTTCCCTAGCAAAATCGCCCGACCAGGGAGCAAAAGTGCTTCTTCTAGGTTCTACCTCACAAACAGTGGTGGAAAAGTCATGAGGATTTTCTGTGAATGTTTCTAGGACAAATGGGATTTTATGGCCAAAGGGCATCGGGAGAGGAGCCACCAGGGACCCACACGGCCAGGTGATGCACCCTAGGGCCCACCCGCGAGCAGCCCTGGTGGGTCCCTCTGGCTTCGCGGGTCCCCGTTGCATTTGGAGCTCTGGAAAATTGCTTTTTCTTCTCTTTTTTATTTTTGATCCAGAATTCCAGATGTCCGATAGTTTCACTCTCTGTGTATACCTTGCATTTTAAGAGAGAAAGGGCATTAGAATTCCATCATAATGTGAAATATATCACTAAAACAGGATGCGTTATACTAGAAAATAGTGATGCAAAATGGATGTATCAGCTCCCCAAGCTTATACTCCGATTGTCCCCAAGCAAATACCGAGCTCAGTAATCATAAACAAAAGTTTACTGGGAGATGTGTCGATAAAAGTTTACTGGCCTCATGGAGCAGGCGGCCTCACATTCGTGCAGCCAACGCGCGGCCGAAAAGCCGTTGGCTGACGTTCCGTTGTCAGAGAATCTCTCCGCCAAGGCGAGTGCTACGACGAAGGAGAGAGGGCGTGAGGAAGGTTGTCAGCGTGGGGAGGCAGGCGAGAGAAGAGATGAGATGGTTGTGGCGAGTGTGCGGCGAGCGACGGCGAATGCCGACTTTATAGCGGCAAGTGGGCGGTAGCAGTGTGGACACATGGCAGGAAAGGGCGGGACACGCGGCGGCTCACCATCACTGCGCTGCCTGTGATGAATGGAAGGCTGATCGGCGGCAGCCTTGGCATTGATTCGCACGGGAGCCGAGGCGAGGTGATGAGGACGATGAAGCCTAGTCGCTTACTCGGAGGGCTCACAGGGTGGGAATCGGGCGCGGGAAGTTTTGGCGCCATTTTTCTTTCCCCAGAAGCCCCCGGTCGGCCTGGGTCCGCCGGCACCAATTTCGGTCCAAACCGGTGGAATTTAGGCTCCTGGGACGCGGTTGGGCGTTTTTTCTTCGCCGTGATAAAAAAGATGGCCGGGGGGGGGGGGGGGGGGGGGAGGGGGGGGGGGGGGGGGTGGCTCTTGGAGGGCCGGGTGGAAATGCTCTAACAGATAGAAGTTATGAGAAGCTTGTGCTGACTTCTTGCAATCAGCCGATCTGTGTGTTAATGGCCTGAGCGTGTGTGCAACACTTGAGGCATGAACACATCTATGCGACATGACCCATTGATATGCTGTGGTGCAACTTATCACCCATTAGATTAACGTGTAGAGATTTATATGCTACGGTAGAGGCTGAATGGGTTCATCACTGTTCCACTCATCATCATCATATTATTATTATTAGTGATACAAATATCTTTTTGTTTACTTATTCAAACATGAAAAATATATCACATTACCTTCGTGTTTGCATGTAAATAATCTGTTCACATACTATACTAGGGGTAAAACAGTCTTTTCAGGTCAGAGTGAACACCGTTAATAGCCAAAACTGACGAATGTGTCACATAGGGAATATAATAAAGTTTGAGTGTCAAAAAAGGGAGAAAACAAATTTAGGAACAAAAAGGAAACCAAACTTTAAGATAGGGCCAAATAAGGAATTCTCGCTTTGTTAATTGCAATTTCTATCATTATCAATCAACATGAACACTTTTTATATCCGAATTATTTCTTGAAATTTGTCATCAATTTTGGAATTTCAAATTGTGTAAGAAAAATTTATAAACATGAACACTTTTTCCAAAAATGTTAATAAATTACTAAATATTGATGTTGTACACAAATTGCAAACCACATACATTCTTTAAAACTCATCAACATTTTTAAAACACAAATACTTATTCAATTTATGAACAAAAAATTCAAAATGGAGACAGTTTGGAAATTCCATAGTATTTACATAAATGGTAAAAAAATATTTGAAAACAATTTATGAACAAAAAACAGGTCTTAAAATGAAAAATAGAGTTCAAAAATGAAATTTACAAAAAAACAAAAAATAGAATAGAAAAAGAATATGCTCAGGCCTTGCCCAACCGGGCGACGCAATCGCTTCCATCGGGTACCTGTTGGGCCGGCCCAAGCATTCGCCAATTTGAAGAAAGTTCATCAATACTAAAAAAGAATGTTTATGAATTTAAAAAAAATACGGGCTTTTAATAATGTTTGTAGAAGTTGAAAAGAGTTCCTAGATATGAAAAAAAGTACAATGAATTTGGGAACAATGTTTGCGAATTTAAGAAAAAGTTCACTAATTTAAATGGAAAAGTTAGGGCAGGGCATTCAGTTTGGGCGGCTGGTTCCTTCTCACAGTACCTTTTTTGATATCGTTCAAATTGACCATGTTTTTTCTAGGGCCTTGTACCACCATTCCAAGGCACCATGCCAGGTTTTTGTGCTTCTGACTACTCTGCATTTTCAAATAATATCGTGCTTTCAAAATTTATTTAGAATTTAGAAAATAATCCTGTATTCAAATTTTTTCTACACAAACATAAAAAATGTTCGCGGAAATTCAAAATAAATTTGTTTCAAATTGTTGTTCATATTTTCTTATTTTTACTTGAAATTTCAAATTTCGTAGTGTTTTACAAAAAATGTTTGTGTTCAAAATTTTGTTTGCCCTTTTAAAAATATGTTGGTGTTATGAAATTCTAAGCAATTTCGAAAGGCACGAGCAATGTTTTGACATATTTGTACATTTTTTTAAATGCGAATATTTGCACTTTTTGAACAAAATTTTGAAAAGCAATTTTTAAAAAAATAACTGAACAAATTTTTATAAGCGTGAGCATTTAAAAAAATAAAAAAGGAAAAATGAATAGAAAAAACGAAAAAAATACTGATAAATGGACCGATTCAACAATGGCCCGGTCCAACTGCGAATTGAAGTAGAAGAAAACAGAGGAAAAAAAGGGCGCCATGTATATGTACGCAGGCTGCGTATCGGCGTGGGTGAAAAGACCATCCTACCCTTTATTATGAAGAGGTATAGAGAGATCTCAGCCGTCAATGTGTTTAGGAGGGTGTACCGTAGCAAAACTGCAACTTGTTTTGTTTTTATGCATAACTAGTGAAATAGAAGAAGGTGTAGACAGATGATTTGCAATACGATGTATTGATTGGGGTGCTGGTGCACGCATATATAATACAAGGGAAGGCCTCTATCTCAACTATACAAGACTAGGAGGTGGGCCACAACTCCAATACACGTGCAGTACAAAATACATACTCAACGCCCCCCGCAGTCGAAGCGTCGCCGGAGACACAGAGACTGGACCGAAACTCCTCGAATACGGGAGTAGGCAATCCCTTAGTCATCACATCAGCAAACTGTTGCGTCGTCGGCACGTGAAGAACCCGAACACGGCCAAGGGCAACCTGCTCACGCACGAAGTGAATATCGAGCTCAACATGCTTCGTCCGTCGATGGTGCACCGGGTTGGCGGAGAGGTAGACTGCGCTGACGTTATCGCAGTAGACAAGAGTGGCCTTGTGAACATCACAAAGCAACTCCTGGAGCAGCTGACGCATCCAAGAGCACTAAGCCACGGTGTTGGCCACGACGCGATACTCTGCCTCGGCGCTGGAGCGGGAGACCGTGGGCTGCCGCTTCGATGACCAAGAGATCAATGAGGGCCCAAGGTAGACGCAGTAGCCTGACGTAGAGCGTCGCGTGTCGGGGCAGCCAGCCCAGTCAGAATCCGAGTAGGCCACGAGTGCGGTGGAGGCGGAGGCCGTGAGGGTGAGTCCCAAGGACATGGTGCCACGTATGTAATGCAGAATACGCTTCACCAGAGTCCAATGAGAGTCACGCGGGGCGTGCATATGGAGGCACACCTGCTGAACAGCATACTGTAGGTCGGGGCGAGTCAGCGTCAAGTACTGTAAAGCACCGACAATAGAGCGATAAAACGCTCCATCGGACGCGAGAGACCCCTCCAGAGCAGAGACCTTCGCCTTCGTGTCGACGGGGGTGGGCGCCGGCTTGCAGTTAAGCATACCGGCACGCTCAAGGAGCTCGCGGGTGTACTTCTGCTGATGCAGAAAGAAACCGTCAGCCCGGTGGATCACCTCGATGCCAAGAAAGTAGTGCAGGGGGCCCAAGTCCTTGAGGGCGAACTCATCACGAAGACGAGCAGTCAGCCACTGAAGGAGATCGGGGGTGGACGCCGTGAGGATGATGTTGTCGACATAGAGCAGCAGATATGCAGTGGCAGCTCCCTGACGATACACAAAGAGTGAGGCATCGAAGCGAGTGGACCGAAAGCCCATAGACTGCAGGAAGGCTGCGATACGCTGGTACCAAGCCCGAGGCGCCTGCTTCAACCCGTCCAGAGAGCGGGAGAGTATGGCACACGAAGTCGGGGTGCGTGGCGTCGACGAAACCAGTAGGCTGCTCACAGAACACCTGCTCGATGAGATGACTGTGCAAGAAGGCGTTGGAAACGTCCAACTGATGCATAGGCCAGGCGCGAGAGCCGGCCAGCTGAAGGACGGCGCGGATCATGCCCGGTTTCACAACTGGGCGGAAGGTGTCGGTGAAGTCCATGCCCGCGCACTGCCGAAAACCACGAACCACCCATCAAGCCTTGTAGCGCTCGAGAGAACCGTCCAGGCGAGTCTTGTGGCGAAACACCCACTTGCCAGAGATGATGTTGGCACGAAGGGGTCGCGGAACAAGTTGCCACGTGCGGTTGCGCTGTAAGGCGTTGAACTCCTCCTGCATCGCAGCTAGCCAGTGGGGATCCCGAAGGGCAGCACGAGCGGAGGTGGGGACGGGTGATGGCGTCGACGTCGAGGCGGCGCACACATACTCATCGGTGGAGTAGCGTGTGCTGGGCGGAAGCACTCCTGCTCGGGCACGGGTAGTCACGCCAAGTGGCGGGGCAGCAGGGCCTGCGGGTGCCGCGGCGGCGGGGGCCGCGACGGCGGGGGCACTCGGTGCGGCGGCGGGGCCGCAGCGGCGGGGCCACCCGGTGCGGTGGCGGCGGCGGAGGCGGCCGCGGCTGAGCCGACGGCGGAAGAGGCGACGAGCGAGGGTGACGTCGAGCCCGTCGCAGGGTGGGCGGGCGGGGTGCCGGGCTCAACCTCGTATGAGGGAGACGGGGACCCGGGGCCCGCTCGGACTCGACCTCGGGGAAGGGAGTCACGAAGCCAGGTGGTGGCGGCAGAGGGCGCCGTGCCGGGGGCTGCCGTCGCGCATCGCTCCACGAAGGGGGCGCGGGGGCCGGCGCCGAAGGGACCGAATCCGAAGGAACCTGAAAAAAGGGAACACCGTCTCGACAAAGTACACATGCCTCGAGGTGTACACACGATGAGTGACAGGATCATAACACCAGTAACCTTTAGTGTTAGGAGGGTAGCCAAGGAAGACACATGAGACAGATCGTGGTGCGAGCTTGTGTGGCGTGGTGGATGCGGTGCTAGGATAACAGAGACACCCAAAGATGCGGAGACCATCATAAGACGGTGGTGTGCCGAAGAGAAGGTGGTGAGGGGCGTAGTTCCACCAAGGGCGACACGGACGAATGTTAACTAAGAGAGTGGCAGTAGCGAGGGTATCGGGCCAAAAGCAAGCGGGCACGTTAGAGTGGAAGAGTAACGTGCGAACGCAATCATTAAGAGTGCGGAGAATGCGCTCGGTGCGGCCGTTCTGCTGGGAAGTGTAGGGGCAAGTTAGACGGAAGGTGGTGCCGTGAGAGGCGAGAAGTGTGCGAAAAGCGACGTTGTCAAACTCTTTCCCGTTATCAGTTTGGAGTGCAAGTATGGGGCGACCGAACTGGGTGGTGACATAGGAATAAAAGGCGGTGATGGTGGCTAAAGCATCGGATTTACGACTAAGGGGAAAAGTCCACACATAATGAGAATAATAATCTAAAATCATCAAGTAGTATAGATAGCCCGTGTTACTCGCAACAGGAGATGTCCAAACATCACTATGAAGTAATTGAAACGGAAAAGTGGAAACTGAAGAAGATGCACTAAAGGGAAGACGAACGTGCTTGCCTAAGCGACAAGCCTCACAAGAGTGCTCGTCGAGCTTATCACATGAGAAAGAGAAACTCCTAAGAATTTGACGTAAGACAGTGTGGTTGGGGTGACCCAAGCGAGCGTGCCAAAGGTCAACGCCGGCGGCAAGGGCGACAGGTGTGGATGTGGAGGCGCCGGCGTGCACGGGGTAGAGCTCATCGGGACTGTCACATCAGTGAAGTGAAGGAAATATGCCCTAGAGGCAATAATAAAGTTATTATTTATTTCCTTATTTCATGATAAATGTTTATTATTCATGCTATAATTGTATTAACCGGAAACATAATACATGTGTGAATACATAGACAAACATAACGTCACTAGTATGCCTCTACTTGACTAGCTCATTAATCAAAGATGGTTATGTTTCCTAACCATAGGCATGTGTTGTCATTTGATTAATGAGATCACATCATTAGGAGAATGATGTGATTGACATAACCCATTCAGTTAGCCTAGCACTTGATCGTTTAGTATATTGCTATTGCTTTCTTCATGACTTATACATGTTCCTGTAACTATGAGATTATGCAACTCCCGTTTACCGGAGGAACACTTTGGGTACTACCAAACGTCACAACGTAACTGGGTGATTATAAAGGAGTACTACAGGTGTCTCCGAAGGTACATGTTGAGTTGGCGTATTTCGAGATTAGGTTCTGTCACTCCGATTGTCGGAGAGGTATCTCTGGGCCCTCTCGGTAATGCACATCAATACAAGCCTTGCAAGCAATGTAGCTAATAAGTTAGTTACGGAATGATGCATTACGTAACGAGTAAAGAGACTTGCCGGTAACGAGATTGAACTAGGTATTGGATACCGACGATCGAATCTCGGGCAAGTAACATACCGATGACAAAGGGAACAACGTATGTTGTTATGCGGTTTGACCGATAGAGATCTTCGTAGAACATGTAGGAACCAATATGGGCTTCCAGGTTCCGCTATTGGTTATTGACCGAGAATAGTTCTAGGTCATGTCTACATAGTTCTCGAACCCGTAGGGTCCGCACGCTTAACGTTACGATGACAGTTTTATTATGAGTTTATAAGTTTTGATGTACCAAAGTTTGTTCGGAGTCCCGGATGTGATCACGGACATGACGAGGAGTCTCGAAATGGTCGATACATAAAGATTGATATATTGGACGACTATATTCGGACACCGGAAGTGTTCCGGGTGATTTCGGAGAAAACCGGAGTGCCGGAGGGGTTACCGGAACCCCCCGGGGAAGTATTGGGCCTTAGTGGGCCTGAGGGGAGAGAGAGGGCAGCAGCCCAGGAGGTGGCGCGCCCCCTCCCATGGGGAGTCCGAATTGGACTAGGGGAGGGGGGCGCGGCCCCTCTTTCCCTCTCCCTCTCCCTCTCTTTCCTTTCCCCTTCCTCCTTCCTAGTTGGACTAGGAAAGGGGAGTCCTACTCCCACTAGGAGGAGGACTCCCCCCTCCTTGGCGCGCCCCCTAGGGCCGGCCGGCCTCCCACCTTGCTCCTTTATATACGGGGGCAGGGGGCACCCTAGAGACACACAAGTTGATCTACGGATCGTTCCTTAGCCGTTTGCGGTGCCCCCTCCACCTTATTCCACCTCGGTCATATCGTCGCGGAGTTCAGGCGAAACCCTGCGCCGGTAGAACATCATCATCGCCACCACGCCGTCGTGCTGACGGAACTCATCCTCGAAGCTTTGCTGGATCGGAGCCCGAGAATCGTCATCGAGCTGAACGTGTGCTGAACTCGGAGGTGCCGTACGTTCGGTGCTTGGATCGGTCGGATCGTGAAGACGTACGACTACATCAACCGCGTTGTCATAACGCTTCCGCTTACGGTCTACGAGGGTACGTGGACTACACTCTCCCCTCTCGTTGCTATGCCATCACCATGATCTTGCGTGTGCGTAGGAATTTTTTTGAAATTACTACGTTCCCCAACATGAAGGACCATCCGGGTACGGGCGTCTTTCACAGAAAAGCCGACACGGTCAAATTCAACAGTAAGTGGGTTCGCACGAGTAAGACGACGAACGGAAACTAGGTTCGTGACTAAATCAGGTGAAACAAGAACATTAGACATAGTGATGGGTGTGGAAGTGGAGGGAAAGCTAGTGCTACCGATATGAGTAATAGGTAAGGAGGAGCCGTTGCCGGCGGTGATACGAGTGGGTGTGTGAACGGGAGTGGAGGAGGTTAGGTTACCGGGATGAGCTGCCATGTGCGCAGTAGCACCTGAGTCCATGTACCAGTCGCCTCCACCGACAGAGCTACTCGGCGACAACGCGGAGTGCTGGGCGGCGAGGAGGGTGAGGTCCCATGGCACAGGTACCGGCGGCGGCGGAAGGCCCCCGTAGGGCGGCGCCGGGACGGGCGGGCCATAACCACCGATAGGCGGCGAAAGGAGGGCGCCGTAGCCGGCGCCAGTCGGCTGGAAGGGCGCGCCGATGAACGCCTGGTGGCCGGCGGGGAGAGCCTACTGATAGTGCAGCGCCCCGCCGGCATCCTGGGCCTGCTATTGCTGCAGGCGGCGGCGACCGCCGCCACGCCGATTGCGTCGGCCCCCTCTCCCTTGCAGGTGCTGCGGGGGAGGTGCTGGTGGCTACAACGGATAACATCCGGCGGGTGCGGGAGGACGCGTCTGGACCAGCGCGGCCGGTGGAGCGGTTCCACCGCAGAGGATGAAGTAGCCCGGAGAGTCCATGAAAGGCGTCAGAAGTGGCGGGAAGAGGAAGGAGGAGGCGGCGGCGGTACGTGGGAGCGCGCGGCGGCGGCGGCCGTGCGCGCGAGGAGGCGCTGCGCGGTGGCAGTGGCGGCGCGCGCGAGGAGGCACTGCGCGGTGGCGGTGGGGAGCGGCGGCGACGATGACGTGCGCGGGGAGGCGCTGCGCCGCGACGGCGACGGCGGTAGGGAGGGGTGGCGGCGGCGACGCGCGCGGAGAGGCGCTGCGCGGCGGCGACAGTGAGACGGGACGCGGCAGCGCAACGTCACGGGATGCTGCGGCGCGATGCAACGGCTGTAGCGGGCCGGGATGAAAAACAGAGCGGCGCGGGGGCCGCGGGCTAGCGAAGCGCGGGCGCGGTGGTAACTGGCTAGCGAAGCTAGCTAGCTAGCCAGGCGGTCAACGCGGTCCTGATGGCTAGCGAAGCTAGCTAGCTGATGGCTAGCGAAGCTAGCTAGCTAGCCAGGCAGCCAGCAGCGGGACGAGGCGCGTGCGTGGGAGGGCGAAAGCGAGGCACAGTGGCGGCGGCGCGTGGAGGTAGGAGGTGGAGGGGCGCAACGGCGGCAGGTGCAGAGGTGGGGTGCGGCGGCGGCTACCCTAGGGTTAGACAGGAAAAGATGATACCATGTAGATAAATGATTTGCAATACGATGTATTGATTGGAGTGCTGGTGCACGCATATATAAGTACAAGGAAAGGCCTCTATCTCAACCATACAAGACTAGGAGGTGGGCCACAACTTCAATACACGTGCAGTACAAAATACATATTCAACAGAAGCAACTATTGTGCTTAAATATACATTTAGTAGTACTCCCTCTGAGGTAGTATGTGCCAAGATGAACCATCGACGATGCGAGGATTTGAAAAAATAATCTTATATACTGACGACAAAACAGTTGAAAACAATAAAGTTGAGGCGGTTACTAATTCATGTCTTATATCTAAGGGCGATGCTAGGTGCCGGCGCACAGGCCGAACGCTTCGGCCGGTCCAACCCTAGCCGTCAGATCGGCCTGTTCCGATCCGTTGGATCCTTATCCAACCAGGGCGTCGTCTTCCTCTCGCGAGCGCAGACGGGGAAAGGAACCCCGTCTCGCCGTCCGTCTTTGCCGGCCGCCCCACGCTCCGGCACTCAGCTCGCCCCGCCCGCTCGCCGCCCCGGCCGCCGGTTGGAGCTGACCGCTCGCCGCCTCGGCCGCCCGTCGGAGCGCCATGGATGCAGCTCCGTGACTCGAACTCGTCCAAGTCCGCTCGCCGCCCCGGCCGCCCGTCGGGGCCGCCCCGCGCTCCGGGACTCAGCTCGCCCCGACCGCTCTCTGCCCCCGCTGCTCGTCGGAGTGCCATGGATGCAGCTCCGCCTCACCGATGATTAATTCCAGCCAAAAACAGAGATGCCCCGTGGTAGCATTTTCCCGTGTCAGTCGTAGCAAATGAAGACAACGGTTGCAGCAAAAAAATCCATCGGCGTCGCCATTGTAGCAAACATGTTAACCGGATGTAGCGAAACACATCGCCAATGGTAGCAAAAAACAAGGTTGTTGCAACAAAAAACTGTTCGTCCTCGTCGTCGCCGGTCACACCTCAGTCGCAAAAAAGTACCATGGCCGCATGAATGGATGTAGCAAAAACACACAGACGGTAGTGGCAAAAACACACAGACGGTAGTAGCAAAAAATTGACACGGTTGTAGCTTTTCCCCTATACGGTGGAAGCTTTTCTGTAAACGATTGAAACTTTTTTCGTTTTGAGCAGCGCGTGGGTGAAAAAATCATCTCTTGTTCGGTTGAAGCTTTTTTCATCGAAGGTTGTAGCATTTTCTGTAGACGGTTGTAGCTTTCTTCGATGGCACTGAACGCTTGCAACTTTCTGTATATCCGATGTAGCAAAACTCGACGCCGGTTGTAGCTGAGTGGTGTGCCGGTTGTAGCAAAATGTGATACAGGTTGTAGCATGTAACAAAAAAGCACGATGTCTAGTGTTTGCTCGCGATGACAATGACGCCGTTTTGCTGCAACAGTAGTAGATTTTTGCTACCACTGGCGATTGAATTTGCTACAACCGGTTCTAACAAAAAATCACCGTGGGGTGTAGTCTGCCATGGTTGGGGAGGCTCGAGCGCTGCAAAGTCTGGCGAGGGGCGGCCGGGGCGGATTCCAGGGAGAGGCATAGGGGCGGATTCTGGGAAGAGGCAGAGGGATAGTAGTCCGGCGAGGGGCGGCCGCAGGCGAACGAGATCCGGCGAGGGGCGGCCGCACGCGAACGACATCCGGCGAGGGGCGGCCGCACGCGGACGACAAGGCGCTTTTCTCTGGCGGCGGCGGTCGAAGGAGCCCGCTGGTCGCCTGGCCGACGCGTGGT
Organism: Triticum timopheevii; assembly: GCA_963921465.1. Taxonomy (NCBI): domain Eukaryota; kingdom Viridiplantae; phylum Streptophyta; class Magnoliopsida; order Poales; family Poaceae; genus Triticum; species Triticum timopheevii. Next base: position 243,448,688 of record OY997270.1, read on the forward strand.
GCCTGCCGGCGCCGTTGCCCTCCTGTACGTGCGCTGCGCGAGGAAGAGGGAGACCGGCCGAATCGCTCCGCCGGTGCCCCGGCCCCAAACGTTTACCTATATCTAACTATCAGCAGGGTTTCCATGAAATATACATTTAGTGGCATGAGATGCCTCCATTATAATCCGCACCATTAATGTTTGATCTGATGGCCTAGAATAGTTTTTCTATGTTTGCACCACATGTACAGATTATATGCTACTTCCTCCGTTCCGAATTACTTGTCGCAGAAATGAATGTATCTAGAACTAAAAAATGTCTAGATACATCCATTTCTACGACATGTAATTCCGAACGGAGGGAGTAGAAGCTAAAGGGACACAACTTCAAAAAAATGAAAAAGAAACTAAAGTCTAGGCAATACCTTTTCTACACAATAATGTATCCTAATATACGGTAATATCTAAACATCTTCCTCTAGATGACTAAACGAGACAACTCCACCCACTCTCTTTGCACTCTGTATATCACTCAATCTATCTATAGGCAGTAATGCCCAAGAAAAGGCAAATGAACCGAGCCAATCCACAAGCACCCGTTCCTTTCCTCCAGTTCACTGATGGATCCAAACATCTTCCTCGCCGTGTCGTGCACGGTTACCTCTTCCAACACCTTCCCCTCCTCGCTGACCCTCAATGCAATCACCTGACTTCCAAACTGGCCCAGGAACGCCATGACACGCTGCACGCGCTGGGGTGGCAGCTTCATGACCAACCTCCTCAACCACGGGAAAGAGGTGGACCACTCGGCGATCTTACCTCGCTTGCCATGGAGGCCGACCCAGAAGCCGCCTCTCGGGCTCGCCTTGATGTTGTCTGGGAAGCCCGGTAGCTGCACGAGTTCCTCGAGGGTTGAGGCCTTGGGTGTCTTGAGCCAGTATCGGTGGATCTTGCAAGTTGTGGTCTCGGCGAGGAGAAGGTGGGATCCGTCCTCACTCATGAGAAGGCCGTTGGGGAATGCCAGGCCGTCGACCAAGACTTGAACCTCGTTGGTGTTAGGGTCATATTTGAGCAATCTGCCGGTGGCGTCACCGGATATGACAATGTTCAAGAACTGCCTGCAAATGAAATACAAGCCTCACTCGTTAGGTTAAGTAGTAGTACAAATAACGATGCTTGTGTGTTTGGAATGTGAGAATTTGTCCTAATTCGTGCGGATATTCATGCACTTAAAACATGCCTAAAACTTCACCAAAGTAAGCAGAAGAACTGAAGGGGATGGCGTTACCTTCTGTGGAACCTCGTGCTGGTCTCGGTGAAGTAGACAACTCCAGTTTCCTGGTCGATCTCGACGCCGTTGGCGAAGCTGAAGGGGCTCCCAGGCTGTCCAGGCCCAATCAGCCTTGAAACGTTATCCCCAGGGCTGACCACTCTCAGCCCAAAATAGGAATCTGCGACGTACAACTCCCCAGTTTTAGCGTTGAACTTGAGGCCCAGCGGGCGCCCACACTCGTGCTCCTTCATCGGGTCCTGGGATCCTCTGCAACTATCCAATCTGCAGATCACACAAGTGATCAGCTTTAGTCAAATCAAAGATGCCTAGCGTTAGCTATCTCGCCTTGATGTTAGGTAAATGCGGATGATGTTGATACTCAGCACTACTTCGCTTTCTCTAGGCCCATAAACTTTAATTTGGTGCTGCATTAGTAGCAGAAAAAAACATGATCATCCCGAGAAGATCGTCGTAGTTAAGATGTCAAAGTTCATTCGTGTAGTAGTTCCTTTCTGACCAAATAAAAACGAGTTTCTCTTTGACGGTTGCAAGTTGCAACTAATCTTAAAATTAAAGGTTGTGGCGCTGTTACTCGTCCCCTACATTCTCATCAGAATGCGACATATCAGACTACAGTACTACACACGTGATACATACGTAGTACTTTGTTGTTCTACCAGTCATGATTTATGGGGGTACGCTAGCTATCTGAATTCCTGACATGATCGGATCAAGATGTTGCTTAAAAGCAGTGTAGACGGTTTTGTTTTATTGTTATCAGAAGATATTTCTCAATTCAGGAGAAGTGTATATTTTCAAGGGATGTGATCATTTGTTTTTGCTTTCTTGTTAGAAATGGAATTTTGGATTCACGGCAGGTACAATTCTCCGTGTATCTACGTTAATCACAGCCTTCATTTTTGAAAAGAAAATTCGCATATGATCCACGATATAGTAGGAGTATCTATCTGTCCTGTCAGTAGTCAGCCCCCCCGGGAAAATTCTGGATCCAATTGGTAGTTTGCCACGGGTGTCGGAGACAGGACAGGAAGGGCAGCTACGTGAGACGGTGATTGCCTTTTTGCCTTGTGGTGAAGAAGATAACAACAGTGCAGCATTTGGTTGCTTGTCCGCGCGTGGAGCCATCGACAATTCTGTCTCCGGCGGGCAGCGCGGCAAAGCAGGAGCAGCCATACTGTGACGTGACATCATTACCAAACGATTTAGCTAACCAGCGGTTCTAATTAATCATAGTCGCCGTAGTAGTACGTAGTACAACGTCGGTTTCCGATCGAGCGGCGTGCCGTCCATCAATCAGAGTTAATTATAGTCGAAGGAAAGAATCACTGAGTTGATCAGAAGTGGGTCGTGCAAGGCACAATCACTGAGGATTGCTATTTCGTTCCTCTCAAAGAAAAAGAAGGAATAAACTGATGAGGTTGCTCTACTTTGAGGGGGGTTGGAGGGCTCGTCATGCAACACATGCAGATGCAGTATGGAATCGGAGAAGCAAGGAGACACGGTAGTGCGAAGGCTTACAGCTCTGGCGCGGCGGCGGAGGAGTGCTCGACCCAGCGGCCCTCCTCCGGGAGCCACCGGATGACCCTCCCGTCCGACACGCCCGCGTAGGGGCCCTCGCCGCCCACGCCGAACGCCACGCTCTCCGGCCCCGCGGCGCCGCCGTCCACGGGGATCAGCTCCACGTCGCGTATCTCCACCACCGCCCGCACGTCGCCGCGCAGTGGCGATGACGACAGGAGCGCCGCCGCCAAGGCCGCCGCCAAGGCCAACGCCACGAGCCTGCAGCTGATGGTCATCATGGTCGCCAGCCACGTACGCGGCGATACCACGATCGATGGAACGCAGGGGAATATAGATGACGCCGGGCGACAAGGGCTATATATGGCCGCCTGACACGGCGACGCCCACGTTAGTTTGAACGGATTTAAAGGGAAGGGATGAGACCTGGAGTCCTACGCGTCGTACTCGTACACGATGCAGTATAGTAAGTAGTACGTCTGGTGCTCTGGTCTCGTCTCGTCGTCTTTCGTTTATGGCACTCCCTTGGCAGGTGGGACGGACGGTGGTCACGGTGCCCAGGCTCCTAGAGGAGACGACGAGACTTCGGTGGCGCGCACGTCACTTATCCCCGGAGACGCGGGCAGCACGCACGCATGACACACACCCAAAGCCATGGCACTTTCGTGCAATTGAGTAAAGTCTGCTTTAATCCTGAGGTTGGAAAGCTCGCCGTAAATGAATTCTCACCTTCAAATCTCTCGAAATCATGGTTTTCACTTTCAGTGAGATTTCGGTGAAATTCACTGAATTTCAGTAATTTCAGCAGACGCTGAAATATTACGTTTCGGCCAAAATATTTCAGCAATTTCACTATAGCACTACAATTCCAATATTTTTCAAAATATTTTTTAATTTTTTTAAATTTTTAATTGAATTTAAGTGAATATTTCGGTCATTTGACTAAAATGAAAACTGAAATCACTGAAATTCACTGAATTTCAGTGATTTCGGTTGGTGCTGAAATTTTTCTGAAACTGAAATTGAAAACCATGCTCGAAATAGACTTTGGTCCCGCTTTATATAGAAAGCATTAACCATCAAAATACAAAGGCGAACGATGCAAGGTGGTGAGGTAGTCCCCTTAGACATGGCCAATGCTCTATGCTGGACAGATGCCTCAGTTGCCACATCAACCAAAAGTGGTCCAAATGGGTTTAATCATCTGCTTTTGGAGAGAACCCGCCTCCTGCAGAAGAACCGGCCTCTTCCCTGACAAAAAGATGAAGAAATGAGAAAATAGAAGAGAGAGAGAACCAAAAGGAAGAGTGAACCGGTGAAGATGATGAAAACGCATGAAGAGGAGAGTGGGGGACCGGCCATGGATGAGTAAAAGATACTAAAAAGGAGGGAGGTGAGGACCTAGTAGAATATTGTCTATTTTATACATGCAAATCATACTAGTTGTTTCATCTACGTGGATGGCATGAGGCATCATCAACATGATGCCTCCATTGTACATGCCCATACAAAGCCGATCCCATGATAATCAGATCACGCAGAACGCACGCGACTACGCTACCAGCAAAGAACACACAAAGATCTGAACAAAGCCCATGCGATCACCTAGCACACCTAAACTCCACGACAACGCCCCCAAAAGGGAGAACGGCGCATAGCGTCGCCGTTGCCGAGTCCACAGTGGACAAAGGTCTTCACCCGAAGCCCTGACACGGAGAGAAGAACCACGACAGCGTCTTCAAGAAGAGCGTGACACCCATGGTCTTTCGCTCTGCAAGTCACCCGTGCCACAACGAGACCGCCAGGACGAAAGTGACCAGGTTAGATCCGCAGAGCCAGATCAGGGTGTCGCCCGAGGATAGAGAGCACACGCGAGCCACCCGCCGCAACACCGCCCGTCGCCCACACAAACCGGAAGGAGAGCCACCGCCGTCGCGATGATGCCCGCCAGAGAGCAACCATGTGGACCGCCATCCGAGGCCGCCACCACGGCATCCCTGTCGCCAGACACTGTACGCCGCTCATTTCATAACGCACTCAACCATAGTAGGAAGAGCAGAGGCACACCATCTACTGCTAGCCCGACATCAGTCACTAAGTCTGGGTAGTCGCCTCCACCATAGGAGGCACCCACGCCTGCATCTCCAACCAATCCCAGTGGACCCGGGGGGTGGGGGGGACACAACTCCATGAATACCGACGGTCGTCGTAAGCAAGCCCCAAGCCCTTGGCTCAAGCGAGCTTGCACGACGCCTTGTCCGTGGTCACCAGCGTCAATCCACGCACCGACGCAACGATACCATGACCGCCACCATCGACCATCTTACCCACGAGGAGAGCACGAGAACTACCCGCGAAAAAATCCCGGAGCAAGCCTGAACTCACCTACCCGAAGCACAAGTTCTGATCTGCCTCGCCCCCCTATCTGATCCGCCCGAGCACAAACCCAAGATCTGGACCTTCCCCATTGCGCGTGCGGCCGGCACCACCGGCACCCGCCCAGCCCCGCGCACCATCGGTACAAACCCCAAAGAAGGTGGCCACTGCTACCAGCCTGCGCTGCCTGCCGGACCACGTGCCGCGTGCCGGTGCACCAACAACGTCGTCAGCTCCTGCACAGACCCGCTCCACCCTGTGACCCCACCATGGATCCGGTCGACCCCGAGCTAGGAAGAGTCCTAGCCAAGCGTCGCCACCACAGACAGGAGCACCCGCACCAGCCCTTCCCACCATTTTACAGACACGCTAAACGCTGGCACCGACGTCCTCCTCCTTGCCTTGGACTTGCCAGAGGTGAGATAGGGCGTGTTTCTCGCGCGCGTTGGCCCTTTCCGTGCCGGCGTAGTCCACCGAAGCTTCGACTTCTAAGCGGGAAATCCACTTGACGAGCTGGTGGTAAAATTTGGCGTCGCGAACGCGTGCATGCCCGACAGCCTCCAAGGCTATTTGCCGGGCGCCGGCCTCCATGTAGTCGGCCCAGTAGCGGGTGCTATGCTCGCGATTCAAAGCGTCGGTGCACTGCTGCTCCATGCCCCGTTGGCGGCGCAAATCAGTGATACGTTGCTCTTCTGCCAAGCGGTCGTGCTCCAACAAATCCTCATACTCCGCCTTGCCATCTAAAGACCGATAGAATCCTCCTCCCTCCGTCTGCCTTCCGGTGAAAAACCGAACACTACTTCCGGCGGTGACCGCCTCCGGCATAGCCTATTGCAGACGGGCGGGGGCATGACGGACATGGCGAGAGCGAGGGGAAGTGGCGAGCAATGTCGGGCCGGTGGGAGCTTATGAGGACAGGGCGAGTTGGGTGATGGTGCCACCGGAGAACGCAGAGAACCTGTAATTTTAGGCGGAAGGTAGGTGAACCAGCGTGTCATGGGAAACGCGATGGTCATCACGGTCATCGGAATTCAATGCATAAGCAGGCATGGCTTAGCACGCCAGCTTGCCGTGGAAAACTAGAAAAACTGAAATTATGACTATGTCGTCCCGTCCCGTCAGTGGTGCGTCCCGTCCGTGTTGGGTCGCACATCGGCATGACGGTCAAATGAGTGCACCCGATTCATCTAGATGAGGTACTTGCGTGATCCGCTGGTTATTCGCGTAGGATCGAGTCGGTCGGATAGTGTACGTGTAGGATCACAATAGCTGATGAACATTCGCTGAGAGATAAGGCATTTGCGAACAATTTTGTTGGCAGTTTCTTCATATTCCAATGGCATTTTCTTCAGAACAACATGTCAATTTCTTCAGAGGTAGGCATTTTTTATTCAAAAAACTGCCACCTTTGTATCTTGCGTCGCAACTAAAACTGCCAGGAGCATATTAGTAGGTTAGCTAGTGATCGATCAGTGACTTGTAAACACTGAGTGGACAGAAATAAGGAACTGCTAGTAACTTGTAAACACTGAGCACACAGAAATAAGGATCATGCTGTGCATAGTAGTAAAAGCCGATCCGCTTGAAATGTTCACACGAGACTCACATGCCTGGCTTTGTAATAAGTTCCTATTAATAGCCCAAATTCACAACCAACTAGTATGATTCCCATACATAAGATCAACATGTTAATGCATCTCAATGGTTCACATATCATATACAATATGTAGCTCCTAAAGCAAAGATCAAGAAAAAACATCTGGTCTTGCTACTAACATGGATGCTTCTCTGGGCCAACATTCAGTATAGAGTTAAATACAAATTTGATTGCGAAGTCTACATTTCCATTTGCAAATATAAGTGGTTTCACCAAAAGATGTAACACATGATGGAGGAACATCCAATATTAGTTGGTCATGTGTCGATCACATGGCAAGACTATTTTCGGAATACAACTTTAACTTTGGCAAAATGATGCCCATTGGATAATCAGAAGAAAGCAATGATGCATCTAGTGTTGGCCAATACATAGTACAGTACTACTTTTGTGTAGTCTATGAAGTGACTATCCAATCTTTCTGTGTGTATTTTGAAGTGGCACTGCATGCAGTGCCTACACTATTCTCTTGTGTAGTTCCACAAAAATTGAGGCTACTTTGTTTGTTCGCCAAATAGCAACGATCAGACATCTGTTTGTACAAATATCAACCAGCTAGTTAACATATACCCCACCTTGTATTTTTGGTTTAAACACGCTTGCGTTAGTCGTTTCCATTTAGCATTTATCATGTTTTGTACTGGACAATTTGGTACTGAACTGATTTGCTGGTACAGAGCAGAAATATAGCGCCTATTCTTCATCAGACCAAGGATATCCATGTTTGCAGTGATGGAAGAGGTGAAATCCATACAACCGAAATTGAGCATCCAATCACTGAATCATGCCCCGCACCACCAATGTAGGTCCACCCTGCCAATAAATTTACATGCAAAACACTAATATTACTATCTAATGCTAGTACAAAAACAGTAGCAAGATAGTAGCAAACCATGTACCTTGGTAATGAACAGCTCATAGTGCCACCAATCGGATATATCTGTTTGGAAGAAAAATGCTCATAATGTTGAACCATTTGGACTTATTGTGCAGTTCCACTAAAATTGCGCATCTCTATTTGCACATATATTGAAAGTGTGATTACTATAAAAGTGACACTAGTTGAAGCATAGACTCACAAATATAAGCATTCCGATTTCTTAATGGGAAAAGGTAGCAAGACTGTTTCTAAACACCTGTTTGAAGGAATAAATAAGGCAACATCGGCCTATGTGAGGAAGGCATACATAGTATTTTCTGAAAGATTGAACCATTCCTGATCTTTCCTCTTCTTTTAAGCATTTTTTGTGTAGTTCAACTAAAATAAAATGCCATCACCGCCTTGACAATTCGGTGACACTGTACAAAAAGGACTTACCATTACATCATGATGTCAGGTATGTAATCGACAGGCAATAGAGACAAACATGTAGACCTCCTCCGGTAACATAATGAACATTAATTTTAACAAAGGTGTGACTAGCTTTGCCGGCATAATTTGAATGAACTCTACACCCTCGGTTCCTAACTTTAGTATTTAGAAAAAAAAGGTAGTTGTTTTCTTATCACATATCTGGGAAAGCTTGCCACATCTTATATATGTCCATATGCTAATGCAACTATGCAACATCATTCGAATAGTACAAATATATAATTCGGTGGCTAGTGCAATAGTAGAGTAAATTTTTTATTACGGGGTACAGTAATATGGTTTTACTGAATAGATTTCCATATTCTAGCACTGGAAGATTTCTATAAGAATTAACTATGCAAAATCTAAAGGTAACAAGTTTCAGCATTGGTATACTGGCTGTGCAACAGCATTAGACCAAATACAAAAGTCTGAAGGTGTATAAGAAAAATTGCAAACCATGTACCTTCAAGGTAAATATCATTTCGAGCTCGAGGGGACCTCAAAAATTGCTATCCTTTCGTGGTGGAACACGATCAACTATGGGGCCGTCAGCCCCTTGTTGTTCAGCAAGGGAGAGATCACGTAACACAAAGAGCAGAAGCCATGGAACAACACGGCAGAGGTGACGCTAATGGTTTTTACCCAGGTTCGGGCCACTGAGAAGCGTAAAACCCTACTCCTTGCTTTGGTGGATTGAAGGGAGGACCGTGGTGGACGCGCAGCGCTCAAGCCCGGCAAGGTCGCCTCGGGGAGAGCAGCTACGCACGTATGAGTGTACAAGGGTCCGAATCCTTTTTCAGGTTGCCATGGCCCTCCTGTTATAGGCTAATGGGTTACCACAGTGGCAAAATAATCATTATCTACTGATTAGATAGCCAACAGTGCTATCATACCTAACTCTAACAGTAAGTACAAAGTGCATTAATTGCACTGCTAGGTGCCACGCTGAGGATGTAGCCCGGCAGGCCTGCCGCGCCGCTTAATCATCTTCTACCTGTCTGCGTGACACGCCTCTGGATGGGTGCCATATAGGGGGAATCTCCCTTCCAAATGGCTGGCACCTGCCAAATGACAACCACTTAATGACTTGGGGGCTCGACACCACACTAATAAGTGACTTGCGTCGCTGTGCGGTGGAGCGGTGGAGTCTTGGCGGGGAGATTTGCCCTTGGCGGCCCCGGCAAGCCCGCCAGGGACATATTGGGACTTGTTCTTGGTGAGGCCTCAACCTGACCAGGCTCGCTTGCCCAGCAAGGGAGGTCTTTTGTTAGTGACATCTTGTTCCCTTGGCTTGTCTTGGTCTTCTTGATCCGCCCTTTGATTCCTCAAAGAGCTACCTCTCTGGCTTGGTCTCGTCTTGGGAGTTTGGTGCTGTTGTATCCTCGTCGTTGCCCCTGTGTACAGTCTGGGCAACATACGTGAAGGTTTGTTGCACCGACAGGAGCCCCCAGGCCTGGCCCGAATGTGCTGCTGAGCACCATTGGGGTAGGCCTATTAGGTACATAGGCAAGGCACTTGTGGAGGCTCTCTTCTTGATATTTTCCTTGCTTCTTCGTTAACCTGTGCTTGATTCAGTTTTCGGTTTTCCCGTGTGTCTTGCAAGACGTTGTGGGGGATATTTATGCCACGATCTGTGGGCTGCCCATGTCCCTTGTTAACGGGGCGGTAACTGCCATTCCACTAGTTCCTCCGCCCCTGCCGTTTCCACCACGTATGCCGCATGCATTGCGTAGGGTTGGTGGCGGACGCGGAGGGCCGTGAATGAGTGCCATGGTAGAAAGCCAGGCGCAACAGATAGGCGCAGGAGGTCGGTCTTGATTCTGTGCACCGTTGGTGAGGCAGAGGAGTCGGATTGGTGGAGTGGGGCGGTTGCCTCCTGGGTGAGGAGCCAGCCCCCGGCCCCGTTTGCTTATAAAAGGGGACGTGGGCGAGGTGCTCGCTCACACCCATCTCCTCCTCCTCCCATCTGACATCTTCTCTCCACCATGGTAAGGGTGAGAGGGCGTGGTGGTACCCCAGCAGTGGCGACGAGGGTTTCTGCTCGACAATACCTCCTTCCTCCCGTTGGGGACGCTGGAGCGGGGCCTAGTGTAGGTGGCGGTAGATGACGAGGATGTGGTCACCATGGTACCCGGGGGCAAGGAGGGAGGGGTGGTGCCTTGATCGCTCATCCTCCTGTCACCCTGGGCCCAAACAAAGGCCACGTCGGGGACCAGCCATTGGAATTCATCATCAAGATGCGTGGGCCCCGTGCAACCGTCTTCGGCTTCCATATCCATTCGCAAGAGTGATGAAGGTTGAACAGCCGCCGGGGCTGAGGCTGCACTGAGGGGCTGCAGCAATGGCAGCACGCAGGCGGACATAGAGTTCTCCGCACCTCACATTATGCTTCTCCAGCGTGGCTGGAAGGACTTTGCTCATGCCCATAGCTTGGCGACGGGGCATGTCCTTCACTTCAAGTTAATGGACGCCACCCTGCTCTCCATCAAGGTCTTTGGGCGTTCGGGGTGCTCGCTTAGGGTGTTGCATGGAGAGCTCAACTGACGACGAAAGCTCCTCCTCGAGCGGCAGTGACGAGGAGGACAGTGACGGCGATGACGGCGGCACCGATGAGGAGGATGGCTCTGACTTCGGCTGAACACAAGCCGTACCATCACCGTCGGCAGGAGGCCGGTGGCACCACCATCTTCTCCCAGTACTGCAATTTACCGAGGTGTTTGGTGTGGATGGTGTCTCCGCCTCCTCCAGCAGTCTTCCAGCTGGACCCCGGAGGCTTCCCCATGGACTTTGGCTTCGTCTTTTCTGCTGGTGCCCATGCTGCCATGTCCTGCTAGCCCTGGTGGCGGTGACCAGGGTATCACCTGGCCGCTCTCCCCGCCCATCACCTTTGTCCGCGCCCTCCCGATCTTGTTAGGATGCGTCCCGTGGGTGCTGATGGGGTCAGGCCGGGCTTCTGCCAGACACTCCTTTTGCCCTCTGTGCCCCCACCATAGTTCCTAGGAGGAGAGGGACAAGAAAGGGATTACAGGGCACTTTTATTTTTTTCGGTCTAAAACATGTAGGCATTTGCCAAATTTTAGTCTTAAACATGTAATGTCTTTTATCCATGTTTGTGCTCTGTAAGGTGTGTACTTGTTTATCTGCATACTAATGAAAAAGACAAGCCTTGCCAGGTACTTGTGCATGTACCTTATCCATGCATAGGAGGAACGTCTCTATACTTTTAAGTAAACAAGTTTTCCCGGTAAGCTATCTTGCCGGTGCCCTCCGTTGTTGCCTCGGGGCTTGGCCTGCCGGGCTTAAAACTACAGAAGGGAACCGACTCCTTGTCGATCCTTATCTGTCAAATGACACTACAACCATCTTGACCAAAACAATGTTCGGATCAAAGGATGGGAGCACAAATGTTTTGAAGGTGATAAGGTTTCTCTATGCACAAGTTTTCTTCTTATAGAGATATGTTATGGATACAAGGGAACTTATCTGTTTTGGTGTGTCGAAGATCGATATGCAGGCTTGTTTCCATCTCTCCTTCCTGGGATTAAGTCCGCGGCAAGAACCCTGTAGTTAGAGCAGAGGAAAACATAACAGCGTATGATCCAATCTAAATAACCATGGCAAGTTTATGCTAAGCTAATCATGCATGCATGTTTTTATGGCTCCTGTCGGATTTCGGGTTCCGGCAGACCCTTGAGGTTCGAACACTGGGGTGCGCGCGGAGATTCAACCCTCTACCGTCTCGCACCTCGCCGAATCGCTGGGACCTAAACTACTAAACAGAACAGCACAAGAGTCACAAGATTTATACTGGTTCAGGCCACCATTGTGGTGTAATACCCTACTCCAGTGTGTGGTGTGGTGGATTGCCTCTTGGGCTGATGAGGAACAGTACAAAGAAGAATAGCCTCGCGAGGGTCTGTTCTTGGCTGGTGTGATGAACTGATGAGAGGGGTTCAGTCGCTCTAACTACTGGTTTCTTGATGAGGACCTAGATACCTCTGCCCTGGGGGTGGCCAGTCCTATTTATAGGCGAAGGCCCTGGGCCGCTTCCCAACTATTGAGCGGGAAGGGCGCCAACAATTGGCCATTTTGAAGGGGAACAGCGGGTACACTTATCCTGACTAAAGTTGGTCCTCGCCTGCCAAAGGCTCTGGTGATGACGCCGGCTTGGGCTCCACGATGACTCCCTTCCAGCCGTTGGGATGGTCTTGGTCTTGTTGCACCAAAATGGATGCCTTTGCTTGATACTCTCGCCTGCGCTTGCTCCCTTTGCACCAAAGAGGAAGGGAGGACACTGCGCGGGCTGGCGCCAGACTGGCGCCCTTGGTCGTCATGGCTTGCGTCATGGGCACCTCGCGAGTTACCCTGCCTTGAACTCTCTGCCTCCTCATTAGCCAGCGTGACGAGGCCGTGCCTGAGGAAGCTCCTTGTCGTCCGCCCCGCGAGGCTTGGCCCCTCACGAGGGTCTTGAGCTTGCGTTGATGAAGATGGGCTATTGTAAGGGCATATTTATCCCCTAGTGGTTTTGGTGATTGATGACAATGCTTTTGCGAACTAATCATGTGCGTTAAGCTCTTTCAGAGAATCATCCATTGGCATGAGACGATTTCCTCCCCTCGGTGTTTTATTCAAGACGGTGTAGCTCCTTCGGTTCATTGTTGGTGGACTAGTTTCGTAGCAGTCACCGTACTATTAAGAGGGGATCCGCTTTGGTAAGACTAGGGTGGAATCAACACGTACACATCCCTATCACACCCATCGTCTTCCTTTCGCATCTTTGGAGCTGCAACTTCTCTTCCGTACCTGCTTCGCCCTGTGCCAGCGGTAGTACCGCGGTCTCCAGCGGTAGTACCGCCGAAGCCCTCCAGCGGTAGTACCACCCCACGAAGCGGTAGTACCGCTCCGCAGAGCGGTAGTACCGCTCGCGGGCTTCGGCCGTAGTACCGCAGGTGTACCGCGCTACTGCCACCTCGATTCGAGACTGTGTTTTCTCGTGTCGGGTTTTGCGGCACTAGACGCGGTAGTAGAAGCGGTAGTACCGCTCCGAGCGGTAGTACCGCTCTGGGGCCGGTGGCCTGACCTCCTCGCCAGCACGGTAGTACCGCTGGGTAGGGAGCGGTAGTACCACCTTGCCCTAGCGGTAGTACCGCTCTGTGCGGGGCTGCTCAGTGGGGTAACGGTTGGAATTGTTCCCCCACTATATAAGGTGTCTTCTTCCTCCAAGTTGACTCACCTCTTTCCCCCAAAGCTCCATTGTTGCTCAAAGCTCCATTTTCGCCCGATCTCTCTCCCTAGCCAATCAAACTTGTTGATTTGCTCGGGATTGGTTGAGAAGGCCCAGATCTACACTTCCACCAAGAGAAATTTGATTTTCCCCACTTATCCCTTGCGGATCTTGTTACTCTTGGGTGTTGAGCACCCTAGACGGTTGAGGTCACCTCGAAGCCATACTCCATTGTGGTGAAGCTTTGTGGTGTTGTTGTTGTTGGGAGCCTTCGATTGTTGTGGAGATTGCCCCAACCTTGCTTGTAAAGGTTCGGTCGCCGCCTTCAAGGGCACCAATAGTGGAATCACGGCATCTCGCATTGTGTGAGGGTGTGAGGAGAATACGGTGGCCCTAGTGGCTTCTTGGGGAGCATTGTGCCTCCACACCGCTCTAACAGAGACGTACTTCCCTTTAAAAAGAAGGAACTCCGGTAACACATCCTCGTCTCCACCGGCTCCACTCTTGGTTATTTCGTGCCTTTACTTTTGCAAGCCTACTTGTTCTACATCCTTTGCTTGCTTGTGTGCTAGTTGTTATTGCATCATATAGGTTGCTCACTTAGTTGCACATCTAGACAACCTATTTTGTTGCAAAGTTTAATTTGGTAAAGAAAAGCTTAAAAATTGTTAGTTGCCTATTCACCCCCCCTCTAGTCAACCATATCGATCCTTTCAATTGGTATCAGAGCCTCGTCTCTTTATAAGGACTTTACCGTCCAAAGAGTATGGTTGATGTCGTAGATGAGGTGGGAGAGCACTCCGGTGCGAATCCGATCTCATCTACGGGAGATGGGGGTAACTCGATCTCTCGTGAGGAATTCAATGTTGCTTTGGAAACATTGAAAACCTCCATGACGACCGAGGTCAAGGACATGTTTAAGGAATTCCTAGAAGGACTTAAACAATCTACCTCGCCGATGAAAGTGGGTGAACCCACCAACAAGGTGACGGATGCTCCCTCCGACAAGGGGGAAGCTAACATTGATAAGAATCCTTCTATTAGTGGTAGAAATGGTACCGGCATCTTTGCCCATGTGGAACCCCCGGTTTATGGAGGGCCGATCCCCTCCACTCATTTGAATCATGCCGGTCCTCCTCCTAAATATGAGAAACATGAAGATTTTGATTCTTGGGTCTATCGCTTTAAGCGTCATTTAAAACATGTGAACACTAACCTTTGGAGAATCATTGAAGAAGGTTTTTATCCTCATGACCCAAGCAACTTCACCCCTCGAGAAGCCGTGGACAATCAATTCAATGAGAGTGCTCTCTTCATCATCCAAGATGCAATCCTTCCCGAAGATCTTCCTCATCTTCAACCCCATGTCATGGCTAAAGAAGCATGGAAATGTGTCGAGGGTCTCTATCGTGGAGTGCTAGCATTCAACGCTCCAACTATGAAGTGGTGCAAGATGAAGCCGATGAGTTTGCTATGAAAGAAGATGAAGAACCTCGTGAGCTCTTTCGAAGAGTGACCAAACTCACAGTCACACTTCGAGATCATGGAAGCAAGGACACGGATGACAATTGGATCAAGCGGAAGTTCCTCAAGGCCATGATGCCCTACAACAAGGCCATGTCCTCCATCATTCGTCAACGACCGGACTTCCACTCCATGACCTCAAGTGAAGTGTTGGATGAGTTCGTTGCAATGAGCATCTTGGACAAGACCGCCGACAATGTGGTGCTCCGTTCTCAAAGAGCAAAGAAGCCTAACCTTGCTTTGAAGGCCAAGGTTACTATGGAAGAAGAGGAAGAAGTGGAAGATGAGGAAAGCAACCCCGAAGACACCAAGTTTGACTACCATGAGCACATGGCCCTTGCTTCAAGATAATTTTGGAGCAAGAAGAGTTCAAGACCCAACTTCAACAAGAACAACTCAAGTGGCGTCAAGGGCAAGCAACGAGTTAGAACTTGCTTCAACTGTGGCAATGTGAGCCATTTCGTTGCGGATTGTCCTTACGAGAAGCAGGAAGACAACGGTGGCAAGTTCATCCGAAAAGACAAAGCTAAGTCCTTCCCCAACAAGAACAACTTCGCCAAGAAGACTCCCACTCGTGGGTTGGTGGTTCAAGAAGAATACCAAGAGGATGACGATGATGAAGAAAATGAAGAAGCAATGGCCATGGCGTCCGTTGCCATTGCTACTACTCTCCGGGTGTATCTCTTTGAATCACCCAACGAAAACATCACCGCCAGATGCCTCATGGCTAAAGCTTCAAACAAGGTAACCCCCAACATCACAACCACCATCATTACTAATCCCTCCTTGGAGGAGTGCATTGATGAACATGTTGAGTCTAATGAGGAAGTGAATGAATTTGAGTCTTTTGTGAGTAAGCTCAAGGGAAAGTCCAAGAAGCACTTTGTTGCTCTCTTGGAACAACTTGGTGAGGCCAATGACATGATCGAGGCTCACGAAGAAACCATCTCCAAGATGGAAGGTCATAGTCGTGACTATGCCGATGAGATATCGGATCTCTCTAATGCTCTTGAGGAAGAGCGTGTGTATCGTTTGACTCTTGAGGAGTCACACAATGATGACCATGCTAAGTTAAAGAAAGATCTTGATCATGCTCTTGTCGTGTCTCGTGTGCTAACATCCGAGAAGGCTAAACTTGGGGTTGATCATGCTAGACTCAAAGAGGAGTTTGAGATACTTGACAAGGCCCACAAAGTCTTGAAGGGTACTCATGCTAACCTCAAAGAGTCTCATGCTCAACTCCAAGTTAAGCTAATCAAGGAAAAGGCCACCTTTCCTCATATGGTATTAATTGATAATGCATGTGCTACTAACCCATGTTGTGAGCATGTGCATCTTGTGGAGGAAAATGCCAAGTTGAAGGATCAACTTGAGAAAGGCCTAGTCATGTATTCAAGGTGAGAAGAACCTCAACGACCTTTTGAGCAATCAAAAGGAAGTTGTGGCCAAAGAAGGAATTGGGTTTGCACCCAAGTCCAAGAGCAAGAAGAAGAAGAACAACAAGACCAATCGTCCTCCTCCTATCAAACAAATGTTTGTGAAAGAGGGAGAGGGTGCTCCTAAGAAGAAGAAGGAAGTGAAGGGAGTTGATGTCCAAAAGGGAAAAAGCATTTCCTCAAACAAAGCCGGCGACTTTAACCCGTCATATGTGTTGTGCCGTGCTAGTGATGGACATGTTTATGCTAAATTTGTTGGTTCTTCTTATGAGTACATTGAATGGTCTATTTGGGTTCCCAAGACCCTTGTTACTAACATCAAAGGACCCATTACTAAATGGGTACCTAAAACCAAGCATTGATCTCATGTAGGTGTTTGCTTCCGGTGGGGGATCATGGTTGCTCGATAGTGGAGCAACAAATCATATGACCGAGAGCAAGGACTTGGTGGTGGACGTGCAAGAGATTCCATCTATGCCCACCAATGTCGAGTGGGGTGATGCATCACATTCTAAGGTATTGGGTCTCGGCAAGGTTGTCATTTCTCATGATCTAACGATCGAGAAAGTCATGCTTGTTGAGTCCCTTGCATTCAATTTACTTTCTGTTCGTCAACTTGCACTCATGGGCTTTGCTACATTCTTTGATATTGATACCGTGGCCCTCTTGTGGAGCAAGACTCTTAAAGTAGCCTTTGTTGGGCATCTCGAGAACGGTCTCTATGTGATTAACTTTTCGGAGCGACCCACTAAGACCGCGACATGCCTAATGGCTAAAGTTGACGTGGGATGGCTTTGGCATCACCGTTTAGCCCACGTCAATATGAGATATTTGCAAAGTCTTCTCAAGGGGGACCATGTTCGTGGACTAACAAATGTTAGTTTTGCCAAAGATCGTGCTTGCAGTGCTTGTATCGAAGGAAAGCTTCATGAAAAGGCTCACCCTCCTTCAACCATCATCTACTCGAAGAGACCCTTGGATCTCCTTCACATGGATCTCTTCGGGCCTCCATCTTTTGATAGTCTTGGAGGAAGAAAGTATTGCTTGGTGATTGTGGATGATTATTCAAGATACACTTGGGTATACTTCTTCAAGAGGAAGAGTGAGACTCAACAAACCGTCATCGACTTTGCAAATGAAGCTCAACGTCAACATGATGCAAAGATCTTGACAATAAGAAGTGACAACGGCACCGAGTTCAAGAACTACACCTTGGATGAGTTTCTTAGTGATGAGGGGATCAAGCATCAATATTCTGCACCATATACTCCTCAACAAAATGGTGTTGCGGATAGGAAGAACTGGACGTTGATGGATGTGGCAAGGACCATGATGGCGGAGTTCAAGTCTCCATACAACTTTTGGGCCGAAGCCATCAACACCGCATGCCATGCATCCAGTCGGCTCTATCTTCGCAAAGGCTTGAACAAGACTCCTTATGAGATTCTCACCGGCAACAAGCCCAACCTCAAGTACTTCCGGGTGTTCGGTTGTAAGTGTTTCATTCTCAAGAAAGGTGTTCATTTGTCTAAATTTGAGGCTAGAGCTCATGAGGGCATATTTGTTGGTTATGCTACAAACTCTCATGCTTACCATGTCCTCAACAAGTCCACCGGACTCATTGAGGATACGTGTAACGTGGAGTTTGATAAAAATAACGGCTCCCAAGTGGAGCAAAGTGGTACTTGTGATGTAGGTGATGAAATTCCTCCCCAAGCCATGAGAAGAATGGGTATTGGTCAAATCCTACCCATTGAGGAACCCCTTGTGGCCGAAGGAGAAGGACAATGCTCTACTCAAGTAGAGCCATCACCTCATCAAGACCCACACGCTTTCAAAGAACAAAGTGAAGGCCCTCAACCTTGTGAACAAGTCCAAGGGCAAGATCAACCTCAAGATGGTGGTGAACCTCTAAATGATGCCCAAGGTCATGTTCTCCCCCTCGAGCAAGTTCAAGATCAAGAGCAAACTCAAGCTCAAGAGCAAGCTCAAGATCAAGAACAAGCTCAAGACGACGCTCAAGATGATCAAGTCAACCCTCCTCCCTCCACATCCGAGGAGGAATTAGAGCGTCGTGCCGCGAAGATTGCTTCCAAGCTCACCACCCAAGGCCATCTCATGGAAAATGTGGTTGGAAGCCTAAGAAAGGGGGTAAGCACTCGTAGACAATTAGCAAACTATTGTGAACATCACGCGTTTGTCTCTTGTGTTGAACCCCAAAAGGTCTATGAGGCGCTCGAAGACTCGGATTGGCTCAATGCCTGTCACACCCTGATTTTCGTGGCACAACACTTAAGATGATAAATCATGATAAAATGTGGTTTGACAAAAACTTTTGAGTGTTTTGGACTTTGCTTGATTGGATTTCTGTTTGCTGTTTGCAAGTGCTCTAAAAATCAAATAAATCCTCCAACTCCTATACTTCATCTCCTTGCTCCAAACTCTTGAACCAATGATCATGCCATGTGTATAGGACATAAAAATAATTTCTTGCAAAAATAATTTGGCCAAATAGTATTTTCAAAAATTAGTTTTCCAAACACCCCTGAATTGAGGTTTGCACTGCAAGTACTTAATTAAGGGCAGTAAAAATCTTTCCAAAAATATATTTGACTCCTATTAGATATAGGATACCCAGAAACCACAAAAATATAATTTTAAAAGTTATTTTACTGTTTTATTTAAAAGCTTTTTCTTAAGGCCAGAAATGGTCTTTATTAGGGAAAAATCATTTTATTGTTTCAAAAATATTTGACAAAAACCTAGGGAAACTCAGTGGACATATATTGTCCATATATAAGAGTTTCAACACATGGTCATGTTCAAAATATTGATCAAATCCCTCAAAAAGATATTTCAAGCTTTTGAAATATTTACAAAGGAAATATTCTCCACAAATTCCAAGAAAATTCTATCATGTCATATATGACATGCTTGATGATGCTGACAAGTATCATGTCATGGAGAACAATATAACCCCATGAAATACCCTCAAAACCATTTCTGTCCATTTTGAAGTTTGAGCAACTTTACATTGCCAAACATGTACAAATGTTCTCAAACCTTGTGAACATGCTCAAATGGTCTAATCATTCCTCTAGACCAATTGGCACAAGTTGGAGAACAAGTTAACTTGATCAAAGTGCCCCAAAACCATTCCTATCCAGAACCAAGTTTGAGCAACTTTACATTGCCAAGTTTCTCCTTTTGATCTAAACTTTTGTGGACATGTTCAGGACCTCTAATGATGACACTACACCAAGTGGTGCATCAAGGAGAATAGATTTGCATGGCTAAATCTTGAAAAGTCCATTTCTGCTAATTTTTAGGGTTTACAAAAGTTGCATTGGCAACTTTGCCCAAATAATCTCCAAATTGGTGGTAGGCCCTAATTATAAGTGCTATTTCACCCTGTGGAGTCTCATGCCAAATGGAGTCCATTTGCTTACCCAAATTTGCATCAAACACCTTCTGGTCATTGCAAAAAGTCACTGGTTTCACCCCCCTACACTAATCTCCTTGACTCCACATTTTTACCACAACTGAACCTGATCACCAGCAACCTCCAGTAGCTCCCCCTCTTCCAAAGCTCAATGATTGAGGTGTAAAAACCCCCATTTACCTCTCTGGACAGCCCTTTCCTCTCTCTCCCTCAACCTCTCTCCTCTCCTAGTGGTTCACCAGGGCATCCAATGCTTCCTCCCCTTTCTTTATTCCCTCCTAGAGCTACCAGACATTAGTGGCCGCGCCCACAAGGCATATAAAATGCCATGGCATGCCATTTGGGCGCTCTGGAGCGCGCTACAGTGCACTCCCGCACTGTAGCCGCCCCCTGCCAAGCACCTCCGCCCACCTCGGGCCTCCCCAGCGCGCCCGACGATGCGGCTCGACGTCCGCGACACGCAATGCTATCGGGCCCCTCCTCCCTTGCCCTCTTTCTCCCTCCACGAGCTCGCCCATGGGCCCCGTAGACCGCGTCCACGGTGCACCGCAGCCCCTCTACTTAGAGTCCCTCCCGAGCCCTTCTCTGGCCTCTACTCGCTCTCCCCGTCCCCCAACAACCCCTCAGACATACTCCCTCTCCCTCTCGTGTCCTCCTGCTGGATCCATGGCCGAGGTGCCGACGTCGGTCTCCGCCCAAATTCCCGCAGAGCGAAGTCTCCCCTCCCCTCCTTTGGACCCCAATGAAGCCACCTCACGCCGACGAGGCTCCTCCGCCCATTACCTCCTCCTCTAGCGCCCCGCAACCCTAGAACCCCTCTTGCCGGACGCCGTCGTCCGCCCTCCCGTTGAGCTGCTCACTCCTGGTCTCCCCCGTGTCCAACGCGGCCACCCCCGAGCGCGGCGTGGAGTGGGGCATCTGCCCAGACCACTACCACGCCGCCCGACGCAGCAGAGCGGCCGGAACCACAGCGACCGGCGCCCTCCCCTGTCCCCTGTCGCAAGGAAGAAGAAGGACGCGGGAGAAGGTGAGAGAGCCCGGTGGGCCCCGGGTGTAAGTGACCCTGAGGGTCGGGCCCACAACTTAAGTGGACACGGCTTCCCTGGGTGTCGTCTCCCAGCGGCGAAGACGTATTCCGGGCGGGCGCCTTCGACGTGGCCGCCTGCACGCGTGCGGCCGAGCCGCTGGGCCGGCCCAGCGCGCTGCGACGCTATGCTGCGCTCGGTGCGCGGTATAGGTATAAACCCCCCCCCCCCACTTCCTTCGTCTTTTTTCTTTTTCCAGAACTTGTAAAATATCCCAAATATTCATTTTACCTCCAAATTTGATGATTCAAATTTCTAGTGACTCCATAAATCATGCTCTACCTGTTGGTGGAACATGCACATTTTTCCAGAGACTTTTTCTTCACAAACATTTATCAAATCTTGTTTTTCCATTTCTGTACTAAACTTTAGAAAATCACAGAGAGCCCATTTTTGATCCAAATTCCATGGTTCAAACTCCTAGATGTCTATAAGTTCATAACTTAGTTTATGAACATTTTTATTAATACTTTCTGTATCACCTCAAATAATGGTCTATTTCTTCATGTATAGCCAACTTTGCAAAATCATAGGATATTCATTTGAACTCCAAATCCAGAGAAACCAACTCCTAGGTGCTTCTAAAATCATGCCTTGTCAAATGAGTGCCTCTTCTCATTTTTTGAAAATAATGTTTCTGTACACTTCTTGCAAATCCATTAATCCCTTGACTCCATCATATTGAAATGTTCAGAGTTGTCCATTGATCAAATCCCAATGAAACCACTTTGGTCATCCCTCATATGACCAGAGGTATCCTAGAAAAGTCCAACTCACATTTTTAGAGCACTTTTATTTCCTGCCTTGTTGTGTTGCTTATTATGGTTGCTTTCGACGATAGTTGACAAAGTAGACGAAATGCTCGGAGTTGGACCAGAGATATTTGAAGACCTTGAAGACTTTGTTAAAACAGGCAAGCAGCCCTTTGACCATGTCTATGAAACCTTTTTATGCATGTCATATAGTACCTTATCGTTGTTGCAACGGAATCATGATGGGGTGATAACCACTTTGATGGTTGCCACCATACTTCCTCGTTGATACTTGCATTGTGCATGACCCTACCTTCCTATGAGGGTTATGCCGGTGGGAGTAGATAGGATGCTAAGGTAGTGCTACGCAAAAAGGGACGGGTATATGCATGGTGAAGGAGGCAAAGTATTTTCAAAAGACTTTTTCAAAAACCCCGTCGGGTGCCACTTATGCTCGAGGGAGATGATGAAATGGGTAACCACTTGATGACGAAGTGGTGTACCGAGGCAAGTGTGTGTGTTGTTTTCGAAAACGGATTAGATTTAAGATTTGTCGACTGTCCCAACCTTACATGCGCAACCACTCTACCCTTATATGGAAAGGGCATTATTGATTACCTAGGCCGATACTAGCTTGGAGCCCGCATTACTAGTGACGGGGGAGAGTTGGTGCTCTCTCTCGGGACGGGGTCGTGCCAGGTAGGGCGGCCATGACTGTTTTCATAGGGCACCGAACACACCGTTGGTACCCCGTGCTTGTGGTATATGATGAATATGGGAGCGAGGCTCCACAACTTTATGATGTGAAATGTTGGGCACGGGGGTTACTACCAATCGAGTGGACTCCATGTTAGTGTCGTCTAGGGAAAGGTAGTGATCGGATGCTTACCCCGGGTACTTGAGGTATCGCGGGTCGTGGCTGACATGGAAGCTCCCTGGATCTTGTGGGTACAGTGTGCAACATCTGCAGAGTGTAAAACTATTCGAATAGCCATGTCCACGGTCAAGGACGGTTGGGCGGTGCTGCTTAAACTACGTCCAGAGTTTTCAACCGTGTGTGTGTGTGTTGATAAAACTACTTGGGTCAAGTCAAAGGACTTGACATAATTGAGTTGGGTTGGTGCCCACTCTATTTATGTTGATATCTGTAAACATGTCCTCATGGTTACTTGATGCATGTCTTACAAGTTGTTGAACATGTCATTGCACTCAAAACTAGCTTTCCGCAAAAATTTACCTATATCATGCATTGTTGTATCTTGAACCAAAACATGGGTTGCTTGCGAGTACATTCAAAGTACTCATTGGCTTGCCACTGGTTATTTTATTGGCCAGGCATGAAAGAACAGTATATGATGAAGAATACTTCAGCGACGAACATGCGAGCTAGGACGTTTCCCAGTCAGAATGCCTGTAGGGTTAGGGCAGATGGCATGGGTCCAAGTTACCGACGAAGATTTCCGCTGCGATGATATACTCAAGACTTGACCATAATGGTCCTACTTGTGTAATACGGTATGTATGGATGTAAGCCTCTTGTTATTCAGCTTCTGTGTGTTCAGTGAGCATTGATCTCTGGGATCACTGTACACGTGCATTCGGTGATCACGACTTATGAGTCGGGGTCCCCACAATGCCATGCATGAAGAACTCAACAACTTCGAGTACAACAAAGTATGGAGATTGGTGCCAAGGCCATCGGGGAACCACAATGTCATTGGAACCAAGTGGATCTTCAAGAACAAGCAAGATGCTCATGGGAACATCGTTCGCAACAAGGAAAGATTGGTAGCACAAGGCTACTCCCAAGTCGAGGGTATCGACTACGATGAAACCTTTGCTCCTGTTGCTCGTCTTGAATCCATACGTTTGTTGATTGCCTGTGCTTCCCATCACAACTTTAAGTTGCAACAAATGGATGTGAAAAGTGCTTTTCTTAATGGTCCTATTAATGAGTTGGTTTATGTCAAACAACCCCCCGGGTTCGAGGACCCCTACTTCCCGGATCATGTGTATCAACTCGATAAGGCACTCTATGGCCTTAAACAAGCCCCACGTGCGTGGTATGACCACCTTACCGAGTTGCTACAAGATCGTGGATTTGAAGTAGGACAAATCGATCCCACTCTTTTTACTAAGAAGGTCAACGGGGAGTTGTTTGTATGCCAACTATATGTTGATGATATTATCTTTGGTTCTCCTAACAAAGCTTTCAATGAGGAATTTGCCGCTCTCATGACCTCCAAGTTCAAGATGTCTTCAATGAGAGAGTTGAAGTTCTTCCTTGGTTTTGACATCAAACAAAGAAGAGAAGGAACCTTCATCAACCAAGCCAAATACACTCAAGACATGCTTAAAAGATTCAAGCTAAGTGATGTCAAGCCGGCTACTACACCAATGCCTACCAAGTGCCAACTTGACATTGATCCCAATGGTAAAGCGGTGGATCAAAAGGTATATCGCTCCATGATTGGCTCCTTGCTTTACCTTTGTGCATCTAGACCGGATATCATGTTGAGTGTGGGGATGTGTGCATGTTTTCAAGTCGCACCAAAGGAAAGTCACTTTGTGGCGGTCAAGCGAATCTTTCGATATTTGGCTCATACCCCAAACTTTGGCCTATGGTACCCGAGAGGAGCAAACTTCAAGCTTGAAGGTTTCACGGATTCCGATTGGGCGGGAGACAAAGTGGATAGGAAGTCCACTTCCGGAGGGTGCCAATTTCTTGGTTGCTCTTTGGTAAGTTGGTCTTCCAAGAAGCAAAGTTGTGTGTCTCTCTCGTCCACCGAAGCGGAGTATGTGGCGGCCGGTAGTTGTTGTGCTCAACTCCTATGGATGAGGCAAACTTTAAAGGAGTACGGTGTCATTTGTGACAAAGTGCCTCTTTGGTGTGATAATGAAAGTGCCATCAAGATTTCTCTCAACCCGGTGCAACACTTCAAGACGAAGCACATTGATATTCGGTATCACTTCATCCGGGATCACATTAGGCGGGGGGAGATCGAGCTCAAGTATGTCAACACTCATGATAACCTTGCAGATATTTTCACGAAGCCCTTGGATGAAGCAAGATTTCGTGAGTTAAGGCATGAGCTAAATATCATTGATTTGAGCAATGTGACTTGAACCCGTGCACCCCCCACCACACTCAACTTGTTGTCTAGTTTAGGTGTAGGCATGGACATAGGGGGAGTGTTGTTCTCTCAATGAACTCTCCCTCCCCCCATTATGCATAAAACGATCAACTCTTTCACATTAGCCATTTTTGATGGTACTTGTGCTTCAAAGACGAGTTTTGGTCATGGGACCAAGGATAATTCTTCGCGGTGCCATACCAATTTACTCAAACATAGGTGGCTCCGGCCACCGCCCTCTCTTGAGAGAGGCCAGAGCTCGCTCTTCTTTCGTTTGGTTGCTTTGAAGGAGTGGGCTCCGGTTCGTTGTTCGTGTGTGTGTCATCTTGTTGGTCTTTTTCTTGTCGTTGCCTTTCCGTTCTTCTCGGTGTGTTTGAGTTTTTAGTCTAAAAGCATTTTTTTGGTTGCTGGCGGTACTACTGCCGCTGGCGAGCGGTACTACCGCTCCAAGCGGTACTACCGCCCTCCAGTGCGGTACTACCGCTGAGAGGCGCGAGCAGGGATTATATCGGGGGCAGGGGGAGTTTCTTCTCCCCCATACCCATTCGCACACCCCCTCGTCTGTTCCCCTCTCTCTCCAGCAACCGGCGCCGTGGGAGGGCTCCGGCGGATCTCCTTCTCCGGGCCGTCCCTCTCCATTCCCTTCGGTGGAGATGATCCCCACCTTGTCCTCTTGCCATGGATGCCGGTATTGCCCCCGTTCTCTCGTTCTTTTTGTCTAGATTTCCAATCTAGCATCTTAGGGGCAGTAGCAGTTGCATCTTTAGATTTTTGGCCAAATCTAGGCTTGAGTAGGATGGAGAATGCTTCTAGGCAGTTTGGATTGATGTTTGGTTGGAGTATTTTTGAATTTGGTAGGACGGTAGTGCCGGATCTGATCACGGTAGTAGGAAACTGCTGTTTCCCCGTCCTAAGCGGTACTACCGCCTTCTCCAGGGCGGTACTACCGCTTGGAGCGGTACTACCGCTTGGAGCGGTACTACCGCTCCCTGTGGAGCGGTACTACCGCTCGTGGCGGTGCTAACGCTAGCTGGTCGCGGTACTACCGCTCTCTACCAACTTCCACTCTACTTCTACCTTCCAGTAATCCTTTTGCTCGTGTTTTATGGCTTATGCTCGTTCTTTCTGGTTATTTGCGTGTTCTTGTGTGTGGTTCCAGGTGATGAGGTCCCTGAGCATCAGGCTCGTCGTGTCAACCCCGGACGTGCCACGTCCAAGCGCCATCGCACCACCGAGCCTGCCGGAGGGTCTTCAAGTGCTCCACCTCACCTCCACCTCAACTCCAGAAGAAGGCTGGGTCAAGCCAAAGCCAGGGAAAACCGTGCCAGAAATGCCGCCGAAGGAGTTTTGGGCAAGGCGCCGCCGCAACCCGTATGAAGCTGACCAAGATCCCACTTTGGTCAACCGTCCATTCTGGAAAAGGTTCCAGTTTGCCATCTTCTTCGATGTTCTCAAAGCCAAGAAGAATTTCTATGTCAACGTGCACTCCATCGACACCAACCATATGGAGCAAGACCCTGACTACTTTGGTGAAGCTCTTGAGATGTGCACTCAACTGAACATTCTTGGGATCATGAAATTCAACAAGGACTTTGATGCTGATTTGGTGGCCCAGTTCTATGCCACGGTTCACCTTGGGACTGATGAGGACAGGACTCTGACCTGGATGACGAATGGCAAGTTGCTTTCAGTCAAGTGGAAAGCATTCATGCAGTTGGTTGGGGTGCAAGATCTAGGCCTTGAGTCTCCTATCGGCTTTCGCCCTCACGGCCGCCCCAATGCCACTCACAAGCAAGCACTCTGGCCCTACTGCACTCCGAGGATCAACCATGAGACAAAGAAGGAAACCTATGAGCTGCCTGCCTATCTGGATATCCTTCACCGCATCTTCAGAGAGACTCTTTTCCCTCGCATCGGGAATCTGGACCAGGTTCACTCTTATCTCGTGGACATGCTTCTTTTCTGCCAGCGTGAGAAGACACAGCCCACCGGAGAGTCCTTGGATATCTCTCACGTTATGTGGTCTGAGCTGCTGTCTGCTATTTCCGAGCGCAAGTGCCCGATCTATGGCCCATTCATCATGCTGCTCATTGAGAAGGCCTGGGATCATGTTTATCCAAAGGTGCCTCTGGAGTCTGGAGAGTCGATCTCTCACGATGTCAAGCGTCTGAGGAAGAAG
Source organism: Triticum timopheevii (assembly GCA_963921465.1). Lineage (NCBI taxonomy): Eukaryota > Viridiplantae > Streptophyta > Magnoliopsida > Poales > Poaceae > Triticum > Triticum timopheevii. The sequence continues at coordinate 243,475,642 of OY997270.1, forward strand.
GATAACTGGGGCACTCAGGCCCCTAGGACTAGAGTTCCTTCGTCTGCTGCCGCCATGGAGACAGAGGAGGAGCCTGCAGCTGATGATGATGAGGATGATGACTATATGCCTTCTGAGGCAGAGCCCTATTGGGCTAAGAAGCTCAAGTCTAAGATGAAGAAGCTGTTCTGCATGGAGGCTCACGGTCAGTACATGTCTCATGTGGCTGAGAAGAAGGCTCGAGGTCGTCACAAGGAGCTCATGCGTCAGTTGGGTGCTACAGTCAAGAGTGGATCTGAGGACCAGCTTACTAAGGAGGAGGAGTGGATTCAGCAGCACTGCCCGTGGACCGATTCTGATGCCGAGCACTTCCAGACTGACGACGGTGGTGCCGATGATTCTGCTAGGCTCTGATGTGTGTGTCCCTCATTTGCTCTCACCTGGAGCCGTAGCAACACTCCCTCTCCTTTTTGGTGTCTCGATGCCAAAGGGGGAGAGAGTTTAGGGATTTGCGATTGTGTCTTTCGTCTCTTGTTTGTGTTTTCCTCGCATTTGCTTTGATTGGTTTGTCTGTGAGACCTAAGTTCGAGTGAGACCTAAGTTCGAGTCATGTGGTGTGAGACATATGCTACCTTATCTTTCCAGTATCATTATCTATGTCACTATCTAGCTTATGAGTTGCTTGCTTTTCTTGTTATATCATCTATGCTGCTCTCATATACCTTGCTTAGTCTGTTGGTCTCTAAAATGTAGGGGGAGCATCGATCCTAGTATGTGTGCTGTGCAGTCCAAAGCACTTATCTAGATAGCACACATCTAGGGGGAGCCCATCTACATTTTAGGACGGTGGGGTTTGTATGCTTACTCTATATCTTGCTTGTCCAAATCCCGTATTGTCATCAATACACCAAAAAGGGGGAGATTGTAAGGGCATATTTATCCCCTAGTGGTTTTGGTGATTGATGACAATGCTTTTGCGGACTAATCGTGTGCGTTAAGCTCTTTCGGAGAATCATCCATTGGAATGAGACGATTTCCTCCCCTCGGTGTTTTATTCAAGACGGTGTAGCTCCTTCGGTTCATTGTTGGTGGACTAGTTTCGTAGGAGTCACCGTAATATTAAGAGGGGATCCGCTTTGGTAAGACTAGGGTGGAATCAACACGTACACATCCCTATCACACCCGTCGTCTTCCTTTGGCATCTTTGGAGCTGCAACTTCTCTTTCGTACCTGCTTTGCCCTGTGCCAGCGGTAGTACCGCGGTCTCCAGCGGTAGTACCGTCGAAGCCCTCCAGCGGTAGTACCGCCCCACGAAGCGGTAGTACCACTCTCAGCGGTAGTACCGCTCCGCAGAGCGGTAGTACCGCTCACGGGCTTCGGCCATAGTACCGCAACTGTACCGCGCTACTGCCGCCTCGATTCGAGATTGTGTTTTCTCGTGTCAGGTTTTGCGGCACTAGACGCGGTAGTAGAAGCGGTAGTACCGCTCCGAGCGGTAGTACCGCTCCTACTCCCGCGGTAGTACCGCTCTGGGGCCAGTGGCCTGACCTCCTCGCCAGCACGGTAGTACCGCTGGGTAGGGAGCAGTAGTACCGCTCTCAGCGGTAGTACCGCCCTGCCCTAGCGGTAGTACCGCTCTGTGCGGGGCTGCTCAGTGGGGTAACGGTTGGAATTGTTCCCCCACTATATAAAGGTGTCTTCTTCCTCCAAGTTGACTCACCTCTTTCCCCCAAAGCTCCATTGTTGCTCAAAGCTCCATTTTCGCCCGATCTCTCTCCCTAGCCAATCAAACTTGTTGATTTGCTCGGGATTGGTTGAGAAGGCCCAGATCTACACTTCCACCAAGAGAAATTTGATTTCCCCCACTTATCCCTTGCGGATCTTGTTACTCTTGGGTGTTGAGCACCCTAGACGGTTGAGGTCACCTCGAAGCCATACTCCACTGTGGTGAAGCTTCATGGTGTTGTTGTTGTTGTTGGGAGCCTCCGATTGTTGTGGAGATTGCCCCAACCTTGCTTGTAAAGGTTCGGTCGCCGCCTTCAAGTGCACCAATTGTGGAATCACGGCATCTCGCATTGTGTGAGGGCGTGAGGAGAATACGGTGGCCCTAGTGGCTTCTTGGGGAGCATTGTGCCTCCACACCGCTCTAACGGAGACGTACTTCCCTTTAAAAGGAAGGAACTCCGGTAACACATCCTCGTCTCCACCGGCTCCACTCTTGGTTATTTCGTGCCTTTACTTTTGCAAGCCTACTTGTTCTACATCCTTTGCTTGCTTGTGTGCTAGTTGTTATTGCATCATATAGGTTGCTCACTTAGTTGCACATCTAGACAACCTATTTTGTTGCAAAGTTTAATTTGGTAAAGAAAAGCTTAAAAATTGTTAGTTGCCTATTCACCCCCCCTCTAGTCAACCATATCGATCCTTTCAGCTATGCTGGGCCTCCTTTGAGCCACGCCGCAGGCCGCAGGCAGGCAAGTCTGGGGACCCCCGTTCCCAGAACGCCGACAGCAGCCCCCGGGCCCACGGCGCACCCGAACTTGGCTGAGCAGGGAGGCGAAAGGGCAAGTGCGAAGCGTCGCGGGCCCTAACAGCCCGCGGCCTTGGGCGCCGTGTGGCGTTTGATTGGACGTGGGCGGCTCCGCTTCCCCATGACGGCTTGGTAACCGCACGGATTCGACAAGTCCCTACATGCAAAGTGGGTCATGATTACCTGTGATCGTGGAGGTCGACGGTTGGCTTTCGCTGGCTATAAGTAAGGAACGGCATGTGCCCTTCCAGCCTATCCCTTCTCGTTTCTCCTTCTTCTCCATGGCTCCGCCAAGGAAGTTCTCGTCCGTAGAGAAGGGGAAGGGCCGCTAGGTCGAGTCTCCCTCTCCCCCGCCCAAGCGCGGTCGAGGTCGCCCTCGCAAGCATCCCGTGGCCTCCACGGCGGTCCCCCGCGGTCGCGGAGGTGGCTCTCAGCGTGGCGGCGAGCGGCTGACCATGGTTGGAGGGCGTGCCCCGGCCGTGCGACCCCCGAGGCCGCGCCTCCACGCTGCTGAGGCACTGCCAGAGTTCATGGTGTGGGCGGAGGAGCCGTCCGGCGCCCGACTTCAGCTCCCGCGCTTCCTCCTGGGTGAGCTCCCAGCTGGCGCCCTGGGTGGCCTCTGGCTCCAGGCGGATGGCTGCTGCAGCCGGGCTTCATGGGCTTCTCTGGAGGTCTCTACTACACGGAACCTGTTCCTGATCCGCAGTTGGCAGACGTTCGCTCGCGCACGTGGTCTTCGCTGCCGGTGCTCCCTGCACTTCAAGTACGACGGCGACGCCACCCTCTACATGAGGGTGTTTGGGGAAGATGGTCGCCGCATGGGGTGCTGCCCTGAAGACGACGACCGCGGCCGAGGGCTCAGCCCCGACGTGGATGGAGAGGGTAGCGCGCCGGCGGCTGGCGACGCCCGTGACTCCTCAAGCTTCACCAGCTCTTCTTCGGGTGGTGATTCTTCCAGCAGCGGCCGCGGCCAGCCCCCACGCCGCCGCGCCTGCTTGGAGGGTGGCAGCGGGTCTGCTCGCCGCCGCGCCCCGGTGAAGCGCGAGAGGGAGTCCGCCTGAGCTCCGGAGGCGGCTCGAGTCTTCCAAGAGGGCCGGCACGGGGCGTGCTTCGCCTGCTTTTGTTCTTTTCCTTTCTTTTCTCCTGCGCAAAAAGACAACAATGTGTGGCCCCGTGGGGGCGCGTTTGGGTTAATGCCGTTAATTATTGTACTGCTTTTGTTATCCTGATACCGTTCCTTTCTGTTGTGCGCCCATTCGCAAGTGAACTCCAGCCTCAGCCGCGGGGGCGACCGATCCAGGCCTCGTGTTTGCATTGCGCTGCCCGTGAGGCATGGTCAGGAGGGGTGCTCCAGCTGTGGACCAGGGCCGTGAAAACTTGAGCGATAGGGGTAGGAACGCTCGCAAGGGCTCCCGGGGCTTCTGCCTCGCGAGCCCCCACGCAAGAGAAATCGAGGCGGGAGAGTGAAAAAGGTCGAAGAACCACGGACCAAAAGATGGCGATAGTTTCGATAAAAACTCCAAATGGGAATAACTAGTCAACAGCAGAAAGCAAATGAAAAAGCCGCGTCCGACACCTAGTCTAGTCTTCGATGTCTTCTCACCAGCACGGAGCTAAGTGTTGCCACTGGGCGTGGGAGGGAGCCCCAGGGCCTGAGGCCAGCACTCCTGAGACTCCGGGGTGTGTACAGCCCCAACTCGTTATTACGTGAGAGTGTCACGGGCGGCGAGCTTCACAGGCGTTGGCCTTTTTTACAGGCTCCGGGCCTTTCTTCAAGGAAGCAAGCTTCACGGGCATTGGCCCTCTTCACAGGCTCCGGGCCCTTTCCAGAACGCGAAAGCTTCACAAGCGTTTGCCTTCTTCACAGGCTCTGGGCCCTTTCCAAAAAGGATGAGCTTCATAGGCATTCGCCTTCTTCACAGGCTCCGGGCCTTTTCCAAAAAAGATGAGCTTCACAGGCATTCGCCTTCTTCACAGGCTCTGGGCCTTTTCCAAAAAAGATGAGCTTCACAGGCATTCGCCTTCTTCACAGGCTTTTGGCCTTTTCCAAAAAAGATGAGCTTCACAGGCATTCGCCTTCTTCACAGGCTCTGGGCCTTTTCCAAAAAAGATGAGCTTCACAGGCATTCGCCTTCTTCACAGGCTCTGGGCCTTTTTAGGGGTAAAACCTCTGGAGGTGCTAGATGTTCCACGCGTTCTATATAGGTACTCCCTCTTGAGTCTGTCACGACCGGTTTTCCGGGTATTAATTTCCAGAAAATGGCCGTTGTGCTCACCAGCCCCAGGATTACTGTTAGCTGATGAGGCACCAACTTGTTACAGAATTTCCAAGCAAAAATACAAAATATGTAGTACAAGACCATTCTGGCCTGTGAGTACAACAAATGGTTTCTAGTGGTTGGTGGCGGAAGCGGTTTGAGGATCATCAGTGTCTATGGGACTCCATTTCCCAACAGGAACAGCTGACCAGGTTAACTCCTATCTTCACGAGGCTGCTATCACCGTTGCTTAGGTTCTGGGGCTGTCGTTGCAATGCTCCTCTCCGTGCAGGAAATCTGGCCAAGACAATAGCCAGGGACAAGCCAGTGAGTACTTTGAATGTACTCGCAAACATTATGAACACGGGTATAATATGAATGATAATCGTGCACTGAAATATTCTATGATCACATCGTCAGTCATAAAATAAAATCTCTGATGCATGCAAGACAGTTATTTATATGCAACATGAATATGCAATAATGGGGTAGCAATAACATGCACCGATAGGGTGTCTGAAGCGACGCCTCGAAAGGGCCATGATATGAAGCATGCCTCAGTCGGGCGTCTGAGCGACACCACATAAAGGGCTTATAAAGAAAATAACAAGCATGCCACAGTCGGGCGTCTGAGCGACACCACATAAAGGGCTTATAAAGAAAATAACAAGCATGCCACAGTCGGGCGTCTGAGCGACACCACATAAAGGGCTTATAAAGAAAATAACAAGCATGCCACAGTCGGGCGTCTGCGCGACACCACATAAAGGGCTTATAAGAAAAATAATCACAATGAATATCCAGGAGGTAGAATCGTCCCAGGGATACTCAATACTTCAAAATAATATAAAGGGGTTAGTCCATAATAATAATCATCATAATCATCACAAGTCACGAATCATGATCCAAGTTCTGGTTTAGTAGTTTCTCCTCCAAAGACCGACACTAAGACTGACACTTGACCCATCCCAGACTGTAATCCTTAACCATGGACACGGCTATTCGAATAGATTTAATCTCTGCAGAGGGTGTACTCTTTACCCACGAGTAACGGATTCCTTTAGTCCATCAAGACTAATTCCGTCTACGGTCTTTTAAATGAAAACACACCTGACTTGCACACACCAGCTTAACTTACCGGTGTCTGGAATCACCCACGACACCCGTTAAGCAAAACTCTAAGTGGGGAGGCTACAACCTCGATTAGCATGGGATCACAAAATTTATACCGCGCAAAACTGGGGAAGCTACCCCCTCGGCTACAACCGAAACACCCATGCCCCCTGACCGGATGACTGGCTTTAATCCATGGCCATGGTACCCTCATCCCGGCCCCTCTGTACGGTGTGTGCTTGAAAGGGGTTGACAAATTACTGAACCGCACCCTACCTGTGGCAGGGACAAGTGGTAGCACGAAACAAGTGTGGGGGTTACTGGAGCAAGACTCGATCTACGGTCGACTCAGGAGGTTTATAATTTCCCTGCATGACATGTATAACAAATATATTTGAAACAACACATTCAACACTCATTATACCTTACTATGCCATACCGGACACAACCGTCCCGACGGGGACCGGCGACAAGCTCATGCCTACCCAAGGCAGAGGCTTTCCCGGATTCCTTCCGGCATGCATGCAAGGCACATGAGGATGAATACCATCACAAGTGTGTTCATTTCCAACAGCATGGAAATCACTAATATGCATCCATGCAAATGATCATATCACATGAAATAACAAGGTATCCGAAATGAGGTGGCGTCATAAACGTGTCAACGATCACACCAAAAATATTATGCCGGGGTTCAGAATGCTTGCCTTCAATGTGTGGAAAGGCAGGGTGCACTCCAAAACTTTTGAAAGTTTGCTTCTCTCTCTCCAAAGTCCCATTTTAAATAAAATTTGAATCAACACACAAATTCAAAACAGCAAAAAAAGTTGTTTGAAATTTTTTCATATAAATCTTAAAATAAACTAGACAATATTCGGGAGAGGTAGGGAAAAGAATCAATCCGTTTGGAGTTATATTTAAAAAGTTACAGCCAGTCAAAGTTTAGTCAAATCTGTTATTTAAAATAAAACAGAAAAGAAAAACGTTTCGAATAAATACGTACACGTCGAAAGCGTATTTTGGAAATACGCTTCCACTTATCCAGCGTGGACTGCGCCTGAGTCACTGACAGTGGGCCCGCCTGGCCCACTGGTCAGGTTTGACTAGTCCACGTCCCTCCTCTTCCTCCGCCCGAGAGGGAGGGGCGGGACTCCGGCGACGCTCGCCGGCGAACGGCGGCACCGCTCGATAAACGGAGGTCATCCACGGGCTCAGGGGGTCGAGGCGGTCACTCCGGATGGTTCTTTTGTTCTCTGTGGTGGATGGAGCTGCCGGCGGCGAGCTCTGTGGCGGACGGTGGTCGTCGGAAAAAGTGAGATTTCGCCCGCGGCGAGTCTCGATCAAGATTGATAGGGGGACGGACTCACGAGAGGGTGTGGGGGTTCCTGGTGGAGAGAGTGGAGAGGGGGAGGCCCTGGTTGCGCCGAACGGAGCCGAAAGGCGGCGGTGGCCGGACTGGCCGGAGTGGGGGAAGACGGCCTATTTGTTTCCAAATGACGGCAATGGGGCACCAGGAGTACGGTGTGAGGCTGCTTGTGTGCTCGGAGGGCTCGAGGGGCTTCCTTTTATAGCGCTCCCACGTTGGTTCATGGCGGCAATGGATGAGCTCGTCGGCGACTGATGTTCTGTAGCTGCAGGGCATCGTGGCGAGGCTGGGGATGGCGGTAGGAGCTAGCGGACGAGCGGGCACTGCTCCAAGGGCGAGCTGGCAAGCGGGGGTGGCTTGGGCGGTGCTGGCTAGCGCAGGAGCTGTCAGGCCGCAGTGGCGGCTAGCTGCTGGCCTACCGGAGACGTGGCGAGGGCTGCGGTCGGTCACGGACCGGAGTGAGTGCGGGGCGAGACGCGGCGGTTCGGGCGCGGCACGTGCAAAACGCGTGCTCCGCTCGCGCTCTGGGCGTGCCCAGTGCACGCATGGAACATGCTCGACGAAATGCGAAGGCATGATAGGGGGCTCTAAACCACAAGAGAGTTAGGAGGGTGGGGTTGTAGGTTAGGGCAAAACCATGGGACATGCTGGTTTGGTCAGGGAATCAAGTTCACAAAGTAAACCAAACTTCATGCCAAAACTGTCCATGCTCTCAAGGTGTTTGACAAAATGCCATGGGCACCTAGGCATTTCTTGGAGTGACCAATTTCTCCAGATCAGTGTCTCTTTGGATGGACAAGTGGGTGGTGAGGTTAGTTTGTCCAAAAAGCACAAACTTGCTAGTACAAGTTTTGTAGAACTTCAGTTCTGGACAAAAGGTAAATGTCATCAATGCATGGACAAAAATTCTCCCAATGGGTTCATGCTCTTGGACTTAAGGGGTTGGTAAGGTGTACTACAAGTAGGAAAAGGAATCACAGCAAAAGGAGCAAGTTAAAATATAGTTGTAGTACAAAACCTCAAGTTGGACCAGAATGGAAATGAGGATGATTTACTCAAATTTTTCAAAGAACATAGCTGGGTTTTTGCATAAAGTTGGATGGCATGCTACCACTAACATCCCATAATTTTGGTGGAGGCTCTAAGGAAATATTTAATTAGGCTATAGTGCAAAAATGCCCACTGGACCAGATTTGAAAAACAGGTGTGGAACTCAAAATATGCAATGAATGAAATATATCATTGCACAAAAGTGGTTTAGGAACATCACATGACATCTCCAAATTTTGGTTGGAATTTTAGGTGAATTTATCAAATGGTTATAGTTCAAATATGGCCATATAACTTTGGAAAACCATTTTTCAAGAAAATAAAGATCAAGCAAATTAATTATGTAATTAGCTCTACTAATAAAAGAAAAGTTTTTCTTGAGAGGTTAAACAAGTCCAATAACATATTTGAAAAGTTTTAACTTTGGGGAAAACTCCATAATAGCAAGGGAGAAAAAGGGTTCAAAAATAAAAAGGGAGCCCAGAAAATAAAAGTTTTAATTTCCTGGCAAAATTTTAATTAATAAAACAAGGTCAAAATTTTGGGGTGTCACAGAGTCTCCAAGTGCACGGAGCCGGGCCTGGAAACATGAACAACCTTGAATGGGCCCTCTCACATGGGAGAGAGCTTATGCAGTCCCTCCCTGGAGAGGACCCGTCGAAGCACGAGGTCGCCTACCTCGAGAGTTCTGGGGCGGATGTTGCGGCAGTGGTATCGCCGGAGCGCCTGCTGGTACCTTGCCGCTCACGGCGCAGCTTCTCGACGACGCTCCTCCCCCAGCATGAGGTCCGTCCCCCGCATGGCATCCTGCAGCGTTTCATCGAACGCCAGGACCCGCGCGGATCGACGCTTGACCTCGTGAGGAAGGACCGCTTCGGCTCCGTAGACCAGGAAGAAGGGGGTCTCTCAAGTCGGCTTGGTCGCGGTTGTGCGGATGGACCACAACACGGACGGAAGCTCGTCATACCAGCCTCTGCCGCAGGCCTCTAGTTTCTTCTTGAATGTCCTGGTCTTGAGGCCTCTCCGGACCTCTGCGTTGGCCCGCTCGGCCTGTCCATTGCTTCGGGGGTGCGCCACCGAAGCGTAGCATATCTGCGTCCCAAGGTTAGCACAGTATGTTTTGAAAAGGTTACTGGTGAACTGCAAACCGTTGTTGGTGATGATGCGGTTCGGCACTCCGAACCGGCTCATGATGCCCTTGATGAACTTGACCGCAGAACCAGCGGGGATGGTGCGGACGGCCTCGACTTCGGCCCACTTGGTGAATTTGTCCACGTCGACGTAGAGGTAGCGATAGCCCCCTGGCGCCCGAGGAAAAAGGCCCAGGATGTCTAGCCCCCAGACTGCGAATGGCCAAGTGAGGGGGATGGTTTGCAGACCTCCTGCCGGCTGGTGGATCTGCTTGGCATGGAATTGGCAAGCCTCGCAAGCCTTCACAAGCTCAACAGCGTCGTTGAGAGCAGTGGGCCAATAGAAACCGCTGCGGAACGCCTTGCCGACGAGGGTCCGTGACGACGAATGATGCCCACAATCTCCACCATGTATATCTGCCAGCAGTTCCTTCCCCTGTTCCCTGGTGATGCAGCGCAGGGACACGTCGTTCGGTCGTTTCCGGTAGAGCTCTCCGTCCATGATGTTGTATGTTGTGGCTTGCCGCGCCACACGCTCTGCCTCCTCCTCCTTCTCCGGCAAGGTCCCTTGCGTTAAGTAATTTTTGAGCTCTGTGATCCAGCACCCCTCTTGAGGTTCCATCGTTAGGAGTAGGCGTGCCCCTGAGGCTGGGCCACAGGCTGGGGCTCCCGAGGCAGGTGGCTGAGGGAGCTCCACCCGAGGCTGTGCTGTGCTTGATAATGGTGGCAGGGCTGAAGGCTTGAAGAGCCGCTCCTCAAAGACGCCCGGCTCCTGGGGTAACCTCCTGGAGGCTCGTTTGGCGATGTCGTCGGCCTCTTGATTAGTGCCGCGGGGCACGTGCTGCAGCTCCAACCCCCAGAACTGTTTCTCCATCCTGCAGACCTCCACAAGGTAGGCCTCCATGTGTTCATCTCTTGGCTCGTACAGCTTGTTGGAGAAATTGACGAGGAGCTGCGAATCGCCCTTGATGGTAAGGCGCTTCACCCCCAGGGCAGCGGCGGCCTTCAGGCCCGCTATCAGTCCCTGGTATTCTGCTATGTTGTTGGGGACCTTCTCGCCTTGCTGGAAACAGAGCTGCACGACATAGTAGAGCTTGTCCTGAGTGGGAGATATGAGCACCGCCCCAGCGTCAGCGCCCTGCCTGGAGAACGCTCCGTCGAAGTACATGACCCAACCTTCTGGCGCTTCGCTTCCTGGGGAGAGGGATCGATCCTTGCCGGCCCTGAGGCCCGGTGCCTCTGTCCATTCGGCCACGAAATCTGCCAGCGCGGCCCCCTTGATGACTCTGGTTGTGCTGAACTCGAGCTGGAACGCTTGCAGTTCAATGTTCCACTCGGCGACCCTTCCGGCTGAGTTGGGGCTCCTGAGCACCCTCTCCAAGGGGTATGCCGAGACAACCTTGATTGGATGACCCTGGAAGTAGTGCCGCAGCTTGCGTGAAGCCACCAGTAGCGCGAGGAGGAGCTTCTGCGGCATGGGGTACCGTGCCCTCGCATCTCGTAACACTATGCTGACGAAGTACACCGGGTGCTCAACGAGGCTAGGGGCCTCGGTGCTGGTGGCGCCTTCCGGAAACCGTGGTGCCTCCTGAGGTGGAGGAGCCTCCAGAAGCTGGGCGCCTGGATGGAGGGCTTCTCCCGCCCTTGGTGTGCTCTGCTGCGACGGCTGATCTTCTTCCGTCGCAGTGTTGGCTTCTGCGAGTTCCTTCTGATTCAGCCTTGCCTTGGCTCGGGTGGCCGCCGTGGTCTTGGCCCGACGCTCCTCCCTAACTGCCACCAGGGCTGTGCTAGCGGAGTAGGGAGTGGCGGCGAGGTAGAGTACCAAGGGCTCCTGAGGGCGCGGGGCCACCATCACTGGAGGGCTGGTCAAGTACCTCTTGAGGTCTTGGAACGCTTTGTCGGCCTCTTCAGTCCATTTGAAGGGCCCATTTTTCTTCATCAGCTGGAAGAAATGCAACGCCCGCTCCCCCAATCGGGAGATGAAGCGGCCCAGCACCATCACGCGCCCCGTGAGCTTCTGCATTTCCCTGAGGGTCTTTGGAGGGTTCATGTCCTCAACTGCCTTGACCTTTTCTGGGTTGGCCTCGATGCCTTGGTGGGATACGAGGAAACCCAGGAGCTTGCCCGCTGGAACTCCAAACACACACTTCTCCGGGTTGAGTCGCAGGCTCACTGCGTTGAGGCTCGCGAAGGTTTCTTCCAGGTCTTGTATCAGGGTCTTGGCCTCGCGAGACTTCACCACGTTGTCGTCGACGTAAGCCTCCACATTCTTCCCGAGCTGCGGGCCCAAGGTGATGTGCATGAGCCGCTGGAAGGTTGTCCCCGCGTTGCGCAGCCCAAATGGCATGCATGTATAGCAGTACACTCCACACAGGGTTAAGAAGGTGACACCCGGAAAAGGCATCCAAGAAGCATAACAGGTCACACTCGGCGGTGGAATCGACGATCTGGTCGATGCGAGGGAGCGGGAATGGATCTTGCGGGCATGCTTTGTTGAGGTTGGTGAAGTCGACACACATGCGCTCCTTTCCTCCCTTCTTTGGCACGACTACAGGGTTGGCCAGCCAATCCGGGTATCAGACCTCGCGAATAACCCCCGCGGCTTCTAGCTTGCGGGTCTCTTGGACGATGAAGGCCTGCTTTTCAGTGGACTGCCTTCTTGCCTTCTGCTTCACAGGACGCACGTTGGGGGCACATGTTGAGGTGGTGCTCAATTACGCCCCATGGGATCCCTGCCAGCTGATCGGGCTCCCAGGCGAACACCTTCTTGTTTGCACGCAGGAACTTGACCAGGGCTTCCTCCTGTTCGGGCTCGAGGTTGGCACCGATGGTGAAAGTGGCATATGTGGACCCGTCTTCGTCGACAGGTATCTGCTTGGTCTCCGCCTTGTCTTGGGTGAACAACTGCTTCTTCTTGGTCGGCGCAGCCCCCTTGGGCTTGAGGGTTTCCGCATTGGTGGGCCGCGCTGCACCCGCCGTCTTGAGGGCGAGCTTGAGCGCTCGCAGCGCACCTTCGGTGTCCCCGGGCACGGTGAGGACGCCGTTGCTCCCGGGCATCTTCATGAGGTTGTACCCCGGGTGAGTCGCGGCCATGAATTTGGCCAATGCTGGATAGCCAAGGATGGCATTGTAAGGGAGGCCGATGGGGGCGATGTCGAAGTCGACCAGTTCCGTGCGGAAGTTGTCGTAGGTGCTGAAGGTCACCGGAAGCCGGTTTTGTCCCAAGGAGCTGGACGACCCTCCTCCTACACCCGAGAAAGCTGGCTGGGCCACAGCCGCTGCAGGGGTATGCAGAGGAGGTTGAAGGCCTCGACTGAGAGTACGTTGAGGACGGCACCACCATCGATGAGGGTCCTGGTGACGGCCACCTGGCAGATGGTGGGTGTGCAGAGCATGGGGAGCGCACCCAAGCCGGCCGAGTTGGTGGGGTGGTCCCCAGAGTCGAAGGTCAGCCCGGCCGACGGCTCCGTCTGGCCCGAGGGAGCCCCCTGCCGCGTGGAGGCGGCGCCGACCCGGCGGACGAATGTCTTGATGTGGCGGCTGGAGGGTGGCGCCTGCGAGCCGCCCAGGAGGGCCGCGACGACCGGAAGAGCCGGCGCGACGGGGCGGGTGATGAAGAAGCTGCGCGGCTCCTTGCGAGAGGTCGCCGAGGAGCGCAGGGGTGACGCTTGCTGCCCGTTCCCCGCCGGGCTGGTGGCGGTGTTGACAGCGGGCGATGGGGAACGATGAGGGCGCCCGCCGACGGGAGCCATCCGGGTGACATGGGAGGCGAGGGCGGCTCGGCGCCCGGCGCGAGCCCAACGAGCGTCAGACATGGTTGCGGTGGTCAGGGAAGAGCAAGACGGCGGAAGGCAAATTCCAGCGCACCCCTACCTAGCGCGCCAAATGTCGGATTTCGGGTTCCGGCAGACCCTTGAGGTTTGAAAACTGGGGTGCACGCGGAGATTCAACCCTCTACCGTCTCGCACCTCGCCGAATTGCTGGGACCTAAACTACTAAACAGAACAACACAAAAGACACAAGATTTATACTGGTTCAGGCCACCATTGTGGTGTAATACCCTACTCCAGTGTGTGGTGTGGTGGATTGCCTCTTGGGCTGATGAGGAACAGTACAAAGAAGAACAGCCTCGCGAGGGTCTGTTCTTGGCTGGTGCGATGAACTGATGAGAGGGGTTCAGTCGCTCTAACTACTGGTTTCATGATGAGGACCTAGATGCCTCTGCCCTGGGGGTGGCTAGTCCTATTTATAGGCGAAGGCCCTGGGCCTCTTCCCAAATATTGAGTGGGAAGGGCGCCAACAATTGGCCATTTTGAAGGGAACAACGGGTACACTTATCCTGACTAAAGTTGGTCCTCTCCTGCCAAAGGCTCTGGTGATGACGCCGGCTTGGGCTCCACGATGACTCCCTTCCAGCCGTTGGGCTGGTCTTGGTCTTGTTGCACCAAAATGCATGCCTTTGCTTGATACTCTCGCCTGCGCTTGCTCCCTTTGCACCAAAGAGGAAGGGAGGACACTGCGCGGGCTGGCGCCCGACTAGCGCCCTTGGTCGTCATGGCTTGCGTCATGGGCACCTCGCGAGGTACCCTGCCTTGAACTCTCCGCCTCCTCATGAGCCAGCCTGACAAGGCCGTGCCTGAGGAAGCTCCCTTGTCGTCCGCCCCGCGAGGCTTGGCCCCTCACGAGGGTCTTGAGCTTGCGTTGATGAAGATGGGCTGTGCTGGGCCTCCTTTGAGCCACGCCGCAGGCCCCAGGCAGGCAAGTCTGGGGACCCCCGTTCCCAGAATGCCGACAGCGCCAACGCTTCGTTTTATTATCTGTGCTCAGGGACTGCGCTTGGCTTTGTACAAAGGGATACCAGCGCATCGGCAAGGCTTGTACAAAGGGTGGCTACCAGGGTAGGGCCCGACAGTCGCGCCTTACGGGTAGAACTTACGAATATGCTCAATGGTCCATGATTTTTGCATTTTGATGGCATTTTTGGTCTCCGAACGGACTGCGCCAGATCTGGTGACTCGTACTACCCGGTAAGGGCCTTCCAACTTCGGCGTCAACTTGTTGGAACCCTTGGCAGACTGAACACGCCTAAGGACAAGGTCGCCTTCCTCAAGGCTCTGGGCATGGACCCTGCGGTTGTGATAGCGGCGCGGGGCTTGTTGGTAGCGTACATCACGCACAGCAACCCGGAGACGTTTCTCTTCAAGGAGCATGACATCGTCATGTTAGTGCTGCTCTTGCTATACTTCATCTTAGGCAAATACTTGAGGTGACCCATATATGAGTTCCGTGGGGAGCACTGCTTCTGCCCCATAGACTAGGGAGAAGGGAGTCTGGCCGATAGCTCGATTTGGTGTCGTACAAAGGGACCAAAGAACCACCGACAACTCGTTGATCTAGCGTTTGCCGCACTTTTGCATCTTATCAAAAGTCCTTGTCTTGAGCCACACAACACTTCAATGTTCATCCGCTCAGCCTCCATTGCTCCTGGGATGAGCGACAGAGGCGAATGAAACCTTGTTTCCAAGGGTTTGAACATATTGCATGAAGGAGCGACCTATGAATTGGGTGCCATTGTCAGTGATAACTCTGGCGGGTACTCCGAAACGACACACCAATCCCTTCAAGAACTCGATAGTTGATTATACAATTACCTTCCTCACTTCCGGCCACTTTGTAAACTCGTCGATTGCGACACACAAGAATTCAAAGCCTCCGGTAGCAACGGGGAAGGGGCCCAAGATGTCGAGCCCCCAGACCAAAAATGGCCATGACAAAGGGATTACATAGAGAGCTTGAGCGGGTTGATGGATGTTCTTGGAGTGGAACTGGCAGGCTTCACATCTAGTGACTAGCTCAATTGCATCCTTGAGGGCCGTGGGCTAGTAGAAACCTTGCCAGAAAGTTTTTCCAACCAAGGCTCTTGATCCAATATCGGAGCCGCACACGCCTTTGTGTATTTCTGCCAATAGTTCCTTCCTCTCTTCCCGGCAAATGCACTTTAATTTCACACCGTTGGACCTCCTTTTGTATATTGTGTCCTCAAAAAATTGATACATACTGGCCCTCCGAGCTACTCTTTCAGCTTCTTCTTGCTCTTCAGGAAGTTCTCCAGTTTGGAGGTAGCGGACGATGTGTCGTGCCCAAGTTGGAGCTCATTGCTTGTCAACTAGGACCAATGGAACCTCCTCACTCGTGGGAGCGCCTACCTCGACCGCAAGGACCTGTGGTCCTGCGGAAGAGTGTAGCTCACCAAGCAAAGTGGAGTTGTTCCCGACAGCTTCTCTACCGGGGACCTCTGGAGGCCCCACCAGTAAAGGTTTGTCGGAGTCCAACTTCCTCCTTTCTTGGCCATCATCACCGAAGATACTGATGGTTGTGTCAGATGAAGGACAGAGGTCCCTGGTTCCATAGGGAGCTTTTGTGTGGCACTCTTTGACAAATAATCAGCAGCGTTGTTTTCCGCATGCAACACATGCTCTGTTTGCAATCCTTCAAAGTGTTCCTCCAACTTTCTCACTTCTTTAACATATGCCTCCATTAATGGGCTCTGGTAATCCTTGTTAACCTGTCTTAGCACAAGCCGCGAATCTCCATGGATGATCAACTTCTTGATACCCAACTCTACTGCAATCCTGAGCCCGGCAAGGAGCACTTCATATTCTGTAGTGTTGTTTGTAGCTTTCCCCTGGGGAAAATGCATTTGGACCACATACTTGAGGTGCTCTCCGGTGGGCGCGACAAAGACCATGCCAGCCCCGCACCTTGAAATGAGAAGGCACCATCAAAGTACATGACCCACTCTTGGGGTGCCTCCTTGCCGGGGATAACTGTTTCCGATGTCTCTTCTTCTAGAGTAGGTGTCCATTCTACAATGAACTCCGCCAGTGCCATGCTCTGAATGGTTGAGGTACTTTCGTACGTCTGACCAAAACTTGACAACTCTAATGCTCACTCAACTATTCTGCCGATGGCCTCAGGGTTCCTCAGTATGCGTTATAAAGGGAAACGAGTGACAACCGTGATCTCGTGGGCTTGGAATGCAGTTTCCTTGATGCCATGATGAGGTCGAAGATCAATTTATGCACTCCAGAGTACCTTGACCTAGCCCCCTATAACAGGGAGCTAACAAAGTAAAGTGTTCCCTGCACCACCTTCTTCTTTGTCGTGGCCTTGGGATTGCCTTCGCTATCCTGTTCTTCTTTCTCCTGATCCGTACCCAACCTTGCTGTGACTGGTTCACTTCCTTCTTTAGGGAGGACATTAGCTGCGATTGCTCCTTCATCTACTTCCCGCTGCGCCACCGGCACCGCACTAACCACTTGATTGGTTGCCGCTAAATATAGCAGCAACGACTCTTGTGGTTTAGGAGCGACCAAGGTGGGAGCAGAGGAAAGATAGGCTTTTATGTCTCGCAGCGCTGTTTCTGCCTCCGGGGTCCACTTCATGGGCCCTGCCTTCTTCAAATTTCTGAAGAATGGCAGGGCGTGCTCAACAGGCTTGGAAATGAACCTACTCAGCACGACAGCACATCCAGTAAAATGCCTCACGTCCTTGACTATCTTGGGTGCTTGAATCTGCTCGATCGCTCTGATCTTGTCGGGGTTGGCCTCTATCCCATGGTGAAACACAAAGAAGCCAAGTAGCTTGCCAGAGGGAACGCCAAACACACACTTCTCAGGGTTCAACTTCAAGTTGATCTTGCGCAGGTTTGCAAAGATCTCTTCCAAGTCCTGAATGAGCGTTGATCCGTCCTTGGTTTACCATTATATCATCCATGTAAGCCTCAATATTCCTGTGCAACTGAGACTCAAACCCAATTTGCACTGTCCTTGCAAAAGTGGACCCAACGCTCTTTAACCCGAAGGGCATACGCACAAAGCAGTACGTGCCACCTGGGGTCCTGAATGCGGTCTTCTCCTCGTCTTCCTTAGACATGAATATCTGATGCTATCCAGAGTATGCATCCAAGAAGGAAAGTAGATTGCACCCGGAAGTGGAATCCACAATCTGGTCGATATGCGACAAGGGGAAAGGGTCCTTCGGGCATGCCTTGTTCAGATATGTGAAGTCTATGCAAAGCCTCCATTTCCCGTTCGCCTTGTGCACCACCACCGGGTTCGCCAACCATGTTGGATGCAACACTCCTCTAACCAAACAGCTGCTTCAAGTTTCTTGATCTCTTCAGCAATGAATTGCTGCTGCTCTAAAGCTTGTTTTTCTGACCTTCTGCTTGACGGGCCGAGCATGAGGGCAGACAACAAGGTGGTGCTTGATTACCTTCCTGGGAACACCCGGGATGTCAGATGGTTGCCAAGAAAACACATCAACATTCGCCCGCAGGAAGGCAATGAGCACGCTTTCCTATTTGTCGTCAAGGGTGGAGGTGATGGCGAACGTATCCTCAGTGCCAGCTAGCCCTGCCGGAACTCTCTTCACAGCAGGCGAAGCAACTTTGGATCTCTTGCTAGTGGAACTCTCTGGCAAATCATCGACGGGTGCAACGCACTCCGGAGAGGCGCACTTCTTGGATTCTCTGCCGACATCCCTGTGAGCTTTATTTACTTTCTTGTTTTCCTTGGCGGGAACTGCGGCTTCTGCGGCCTCAGCAGCGACCGCATCCTGGTACATCTTATCCACGCATATGATTGTGTCCTTGTGTGACGGGATGGAGATGACGCCCATTGGTCCTGGTAGGGGTGGGCATAAAAACCGATGAACCGAAGACCGAACCGATACCGAAACCGAACAAACCGAAATTTTGGTTTTTTTGGCTAGTACAGCAAAATTCGGTTTTCACACTTGCTAACTGAACTAAGTTTTCTTGGTTCAGTAGTACCCAGGTTAACCGAATAAAAAACCGAGCATATGTGCTGAACAAAGAGTCAAACTAGCTTGCTCTGCCGCGCCAGAATAAAATATCGCGTGCCAGATCGTGCATGCAATAGGAGCGCATGTAGCTGGATGGATCAGTCCACAGGGTGATTTTTATAGCAAAAAAAGTACTGCATGCAAGGACCAAACAGAGAAGTCGTTCTGGGCTTCTTTTTCTAGTCGATGAGGTTGATGTATGGCTGTACTCTGCTTGTACGTGCGTACCCACAGAACCATGAGGTGTTGCCGATTGTTGTTTAGTCCCACCTCGACCGGCCAGGCACATGAAGTTGGATACAAAGGCTATATAAGAGCGGACGAGGATGGGTGGTAGGCACACAACTCAAATTCTTTTGACATATTCGGTAAATATGGTATAAACCGAATACCACACCAAAATATCGGTTAACCGAATTTTCGGTTAGCTCTTTTAAGATGTATCTTTCAGTTTTTAACTTTGGAAACCGAATTTACAAAAAACGAATGGTAGAAACTAATATTTTGGTTTATACCGAATGCCCAGGCGTAGGTCCTGGCATCTTCAGAGTATTATAGCATAGTGAGATGCCACCATGAATTTCGCCAGAGCTGGACGGCCAAGAATCCCATTGTACAACAAATTAAGGAAGCTCGATCACGTCGAATACGATCTTCTCGGTCCGGTAGTTCAATTCTTCCCCAAACGTCACTGGCAGTGTGATCTTTCCCTTAGGACGACTCCTGTCAGGGTTGATTCCTTGGAAAGTGCCAGTAACCTTGAGCTCTTCATCTGATATTTGCAACTTGCTGATTACCTGGGGGAAAATCAGATTCAACCCTGCCCCGCCGTCAACCAACATCTTCGTGACCTTGAGGTTGCGGATCGTTGGTGAAACCAACAATAGCAAGCACCCTACCGTGGTGGTGCGGTCAGGATGATCCTCTTTGTCAAAGATGATGGGCGTCCGGGACCATTTGAGTGGTTTCCGGGAATCTGCCGCTGGCTCTACGACATTGACCTCATGCGCCCATTGTTTAAGCTGGCGGTGAGAGGAGTGCAAAGACGCACCTCCGTCAAGGCACAGGTCCTCAGTGGCTTTCTGTAACTCTTGCTCACTTTTTTCCTCTTCATCCCCTTTATCACTTTCGTCATCACCTCCCTTCTTCTCACTTGCCAGGTTTCTCTTGATGCCGAGGAATCTTGCCGTGGCAGCCTCCTTTGCTGCCTCGGCCCTTCCCACTAGCACCTTCTTGGTCTCTTTCCTTGTCATGCTTCTCGTACTCAACTTTCTGATTCTTGACAAGTTGCTCAACTTGGCGACACTCTTGGAGATCATGGCCCTTGGTGCGGTGGATCTTGCAGTATGGTCTATCAGCCTTCCTAGCCTTTTCAGCCGCCGCAGCCTCCCAGCAATCATTGCACGCAACAACTTCCTTGACGGGGGCTTCGGTCTTGGCCTTCTTGCCGGTACTAGGAGTGCCAAAACCCTCAACAACCAGCACAACCCTTTCCTTGCGTTTCTTGTTGCGCTTTTTATTCTTCCTCTTTGGGTTAGTGGCATCGTCGTCATCTTCTGTGTCAACTTTGATGCCAGCCTCTTCTCTGGGGAGCCACCTCCCGTCCTCTGTACGGGCACATTTATCCGCCAAGGTGTACACCTCATTCACAGTCTTGGGCAACCGGACGTTCATCTTGGAACATATCCTCCTGTTGCACATATTGGACTGGAACACGACAATCACAGCTGCCGGGTGGATATCTAGAATGTTCCTATGCACTTGGCTAAACCTCTGCATGTACTTCCGCAAATCTCCCCTTCCTTTTGTGGAAGGTGCTACAAATCACTGGGTCATCCTGGTTCTTGATGGCCGCCCGTGAAGGCACCAACAAACTCATTACATAGGTTAGCCTAGGACGAAATGGAATTCTCCGGTAGGTGCATCAGCCATGACCTAACGTTTGGCTTGAGTGCCAAAGGGAAGTAGTTGGCGAATACCTTCTCATCTCTTCCTCCGGCGGCTTCAACAATGATGGTGTAGATGCTCAAGAACTCTACTGGGTTCAGCCTTCCATCATACTTTTCTGGTATCTTTGGTTTGAAAACATAGGCAGATGGCCAACGGACTTGCCACAACTCACGAGTGAAGGCAAGGCATCCAACCTGGAAAGGCAAGTATCCGCCTTCACTGGGCGCGGGTTCGTCGACGTCTGGGCCATTGCACCTGTCAGATTGGCGGCAGCTTTTGCGGCGTCATTCTATAGTGATGCGTGCCGATCTTACAGGACCTGCCGCTGATCTTAACGGGCCCGAGGATCAGATGAAGCCATTGATGCCTCATCGGGCTCCTGGTCACGTGGTTCGGACTGCAACCTTTGCACTGGCTGTCGTGGAGGGGATTGCACCATTGGAGTGGCCCCCTCGACACAGTCAACAACTCAGACCGTGGTTGTTGCTTGCGGGCGCCGTGGCGGGCCTGCCCGTTGTGATGCTTCCGCTTCAGCAAAACCGATCAAACTCTGAATGGTGGCCTTCCACTCATCCATTTGATTGGCTGCTGGCGGGAATCTCAGCAGGAGTTGGGCTCACGCCATGGCTTCTGAAGCAGTGCTAGGCATATATGACGACGCAGACTGCAGTGTCGCTCGACTCCTGATAGTACCAGTAGTGGCGGCGCTGTGTTCTCATCGCCGCGAGCTAGTCGCCACGGCAGTACAGTGGCGAGAAGGGTGCACCTAGGGGTTGACGACCCCATTTGGCGCTTCGTCTTGGTTACCTTGTCCTGAGGAAGGCGCGTGCCTCATAGCTGCTCCTGTACGAGGGACAACTAGGGGGTTGCGACTTGCACCAGACCGGGCATTATCGCTGCGGCTGTGCCCTCCAGCGCGGTGGGGAGGTTGTTAGGGCATATTTATCCCTAAGGTGTTTTGGTGATTGATGACAATGCTTTTGCGGACTAATCGTGTGCCTTGAGTAGTTCAGACATTTCGTCACTAGGCACAAGACGGTTTGGTGCCCTCGAAGACTATTGAAGACGGCGTTTTTCTACATATCTTTTTGGTGGATTTGAGTCGTAGGAAAGCCGTACTATTAAGAGGGGGTCCGTGTTGGAAAGGTTCAGGGGGAATCATCATGTACACGTTTACTCCCTCTGCACCGCCTTTCCCTTTGTGCTTTGGAGCATCCTCCATTTTCTTCATATTTATGCAAAGAGAAGGATTCCTAGTGTTGCTGTTCTTAGGCATGCAGTAGTACTGCTCTTAGGAGTGGTAGTACCGTAGGCCCCCGCGGTAGTACCGCACGCCCTTGCGGTAGTTCCGTAGGCGCACACGGTAGTACCGCTCCTAAGGAGCTGTAGTACCGTGGCCTCAGACCAGACTCAGCCGCTCGTGCGGCTGTAGGGGTGGATGTAATTTTTTACATCCGTGCCCTACGCGGTAGTACCGCCCCATGCGCACGGTAGTACCGTGAGTCCTGGTCTGGCACAACAACATGAGCGGAAGTAGGGGCGGATGTAATTTTTTACATCCGCTCCCTGCGCGGTAGTACCACATGCCAGGTGCGGTAGTACCGTGTCAGATATTTGCACTGTTCGATTTTCAGCAGAAGTTGGCACTGATGTATTTTTATTCATCCGTGCCCTTCCCAGGCTAGTCCAATCCGGCCTTGCGGTAGTACCGCAAGGGGGAGTGGTAGTACCGCGTTAGCGGCAGTACCGCCCTCATCCTTTGTGGTTCAGGCCTGGACTAGCTCCTGCCGTAGCAGCGGTAGTACCGCGGTCCGCCGCGGTAGTACCGTGAGCCCCTGCGGTAGTACCGCTTGTCTGGGGCGGTAGTACCGCAGGTCGCGGGCTGGTTAAGTGGATAACGGTTGGATTTGTCTCTCCACTATATAAGGGGTGTCTTCTTCCTCTAGTTGACTACCTCTTCCATCCCCAAGCTCCATTGTTGCTCCAAGCTCCGTTTTCGCCCGATCTCTCTCCCTAGCCAATCAAACTTGTTGATTTGCTCGGGATTGGTTGAGAAGGCCCCGATCTACACTTCCACCAAGAGAAATTTGATTCCCCCCACTAATCCCGGATCTTGTTACTCTTGGGTGTTTGAGCACCCTAGACGGTTGAGGTCACCGTGGAGCCATAGTCCATTGCGGTGAAGCTTCATGGTGTTGTTGGGAGCCTCCCATTAAGTTGTGGAGATTGCCCCAACCTTGTTTGTAAAGGTTCGATCGTTGCCTTCAAGGGCACCAAGAGTGGAATCGCGGCATCTTGCATTGTGTGAGGGCGTGAGGAGAATACGGTGGCCCTAGTGGCTTCTTGGGGAGCATTGTGCCTCCACACCGCTCCAACGGAGACGTACTTCCCCTCAAAAGGAAGGAACTTCGGTAACACGTCCTCGTCTTCACCGGCTCCACTCTTGGTTGTGTCGTGCCTTTACTTGTGCAAGTTTATTTGTGTTGTATTTCTTGCTTGTTTGCTTGCGTGCTTGTTGTTATTGCATCATATAGGTTGCTCACCTAGTTGCATATCTAGACAACCTACTTTGATGCAAAGTTTAATTTGGTAAAAAAAAGCTAAAATTTTTTAGTTGCCTATTCACCCCCCCTCTAGTCAACTATGTCGATCCTTTCAATTGGTATCAGTGCCTCGTCTCTTTATTAAGGACTTTGTTGTCTGAAGAGTATGGTTGACACCGTAGATGGTGTGGAGGAGCACTCAGGTGTGAATCCGAGCTCATCTACGACCGACGGGGGAACCGTAGTTTCTCGTGAGGAATTCAATGTGGCTTTGGACACATTGAAAACCTCCATGACAACCGAGGTTGAAAGCATGTTTAATAAATTCTTAGAAGGACTTAAACTATCTACCTCGCCGATGAAAGTGGGTGATCCCACTAACAAGGTGACGGATGCTAACTCCAACAAGGGGGAAGCTACTAGTGAAAAGGGTCCTTCTACTAGTGGTAGAAATGGCACCGGCATCTTTGCCAATGTGGAACCTCCAATTTATGGAGGACCGATTCCCTCCGCTCATTTAAATCATGCCGACCCTCCTCCTAAGATTGTGAAAAATGAGGACTTTGATTCTTGGGTTTATCGCTTCAAGCATCATTTAAATCATGTGAATACTAATCTTTGGAGAATTATTGAAGAAGGTTTCCATCCACATGACTGAAGCAACTTCACCCCTAGAGAAGCCGTGGATAATCAATTCAATGAGAATGCTCTCTTCATCATTCAAGATGCGGTTCCACCTGAAGATCTCCCTCATCTTCGACCCTTCGCCATGGCCAAAGATGCATGGCATTGTGTTGTTTCCCTCTATAAGGGAAGAGCAAGCATTCAACGCTCCAACTATGAAGTGGTGCAAGATGAAGCTGATGAGTTTGCAGTGAAAGAAGATGAAGAACCTCGTGAGCTCTTTCAGCGAGTAACCAAACTCGCGGTCTCACTCTGAGATCATGGGAGCAAGGACACAGATGACAATTGGATCAAGTGCAAGTTCCTCAAAGCAATGATGCCTTACCACAAGGCCATGTCCTCCGTCATCCGTCAAAGACCGGACTTCCACTCCTTGACCTCAAATGAAGTGTCGGATGAGTTTGTGGCAATGAGGATCTTGGACAAGACTGCCTACAATGCGGTGTTGCGTTCTCAAAGAGAAAGAAACCCAACCTTGCCTTGAAGGCCAAGGTTATTGTGGAAGAAGAGGAAGATGAGGAGAGAAGCCCCGAAGATACAAAATATGATTATCATGAGCACATGGCTCTTGCTTCAAGGCAATTTTGGAGCAAGAACACAAGGCCCAACTTCAACAAGAACAACTCAAGTGGGTTCAATGGCAAGCAATGTGTGAGAACATGTTACAATTGTGGCAATGTGAGTCACTTTGTTGTGGATTGCCCTTACGAGAAGCGGGAAGACAATGGTGGCAAGCTCATCCAAAAAGACAAAGCCAAGTCCTTCGCAAACAAGAACAACTTCACCAAAAAGACTCCTACTCGAGGGTTGGTGGTTCAAGAAGAATACCATGAGGATGACGATGATGATGAAGATAGTGAAGCCATGGCCATGGCCTCTGTTGCCATTGCCACAACTCCACGGGTGTCCCTCTTCGACTCGCCCAATGAGAACATCACCGCCAAGTGTCTCATGGCTAAAGCCACCAACAAGGTAACCCCCAACATCAAAACCACCATCATTACTAATCCCTCCTTGACGGATGGCATTGATGAAAGTGAGGGGTCTAATGAGGAAGTAAATGAATTTGAGTCTTTTATGAGTAAGCTCAAGGGCAAATCCAAGAAGCACTTCGTTGCTCTCTTGGAACAACTTGGTGAAGCCAATGACATGATCGAGGCTCATGAAGAAACCATCTCTAAGATGGAAGGTTATAGTCGTGACTATGCCGATGAGATATCAGATCTCTCTAATGCTCTTGAGGAAGAGCGTGTGCATCATTTGGCTCTTGAGGAGTCACACAACGATGACCATGCTAAGTTAAAGAAAGATCTTGATCATGCTCTTGTTGTATCTCATGTGCTAACTTTCGAGAAGGCTAAACTTGGCGTTGACCATGCAAGACTCAAAGAGGAGTTTGATATACTCGACAAGGCCCACAAGGTCTTGAAGGGTGCTCATGCTAGCCTCAAGGAGTCTCATGATCAACTCCAAGTGAAGCTAACCAAAGAAAAAACCACCTTGCCTCATATGGTATTAATTGATAATGCAAGTGCCACTAACCCGTGTTGTGAGCATGTGCATCTTGTGGAGGAGAATGCCAAGTTGAAGGAGCAACTTGAGAAAGGCCTTGTGATGTGCATACAAGGTGAGAAGAACCTCAATGACCTTTTGAGCAATCAAAAGGAAGTTGTGGCCAAGGAGTGAGTTGGGTTCGTACCCAAGTCCAAGAACAACAAGAAGAACGACAAGGCCAAACGACGTCCCCCTCTCAAGCAAACTTTTGTGAAGGAGGGAGAGGGTGCTCCTAAGGAGAACAAGAACAAAGTGAAGGGTGGTAATGTCAAAAAGGGCAATGCCACCCCTTCCAACAAAGCCGGCGACTTTAACCCTTCTTATGTGTTGTGCCGTGCTAGTGATGGGCATGTTTATGCTAAATTTGTTGGTTCTCCTTATGAGTACATTGAATGGTCTATTTGGGTTCCTAAGACCCTTGTTACTAACATCAAAGGACCCATTACAAAATGGGTACCTAAAACCAAGCATTGATATCTTGTAGATGTTTGCTTCCGGTGGGGGATCATGGTTGCTCGATAGTGGAGCAACAAATCATATGACCGGAAGCAAGGACTTGGTGGTGGACGTGCACAAGATCACTTCTATGCCCACCAACGTCGAGTGGGGTGATGCCTCGTCTTCTAAGGTATTGGGTCTTGGCAAGGTTGTCATTTCTCATGATCTAACGATCAAGGAAGTCATGCGTCCCTTGCTTACAATCTACTTTCTGTTCGTCAACTTGCACTCATGGGCTTTGCCACTTTCTTTGATATTGATACCGTGGCCCTCTTGTGGAGCAAGACTCTTAAAGTAGCCTTTGTTGGGCATGTCGAGAATGGTCTTTATGTGATTAACTTTTCGGAGCGACCCACTAAGACCGCGACATGCCTAATGGCTAAAGTTGATGTGGGATGGCTTTGGCATCGCTGTTTAGCCCACGTCAATTTGAGATCTTTGCAAAGTCTTCTCAAGGGGGGCCATGTCCGTGGACTAACAAATGTTAGTTTAGCTAAAGATCGTGCTTGCAGTGCTTGTATCGAAGGAAATCTTCATGAGAAGGCTCACCCTCCCACGACTATCATCTACTCGAAGAGACCCTTGGAGCTCCTTCACATGGATCTATTTGGGCCTCCATCCTTTGATAGTCTTGGAGTTAGAAAGTATTGCTAGGTGATTGTGGATGATTATTCAAGATACACTTGGGTATAATTCTTCAAGAGGAAGAGTGAGACTCAACAAACCGTCATCGACTTTGCAAATGAAGCTCAACGTCAACATGATGCAAAGATCTTGACAATAAGGAGTGATAATGGCACCGAGTTCAAGAATTACACCTTGGATGAGTTTCTTAGTGATGAGGGGATCAAGCATCAATATTCTGCACCATATACCCCTCAACAAAATGGTGTCGCGGAGAGGAAGAACCGGACATTGATGGATGCGGCAAGGACCATGATGGCAGAGTTCAAGTCTCCATACAACTTTTGGGCCGAAGCCATCAACACAGCATGTCATGCATCCAATTGGCTCTATCTCCACAAAGGCTTGAACAAGAGTCCTTATGAAATACTTACCGATAACAAGCCCAACCTCAAGTACTTCCGCGTGTTCGGGTGCAAGTGTTTCATTCTCAAGAAAGGTGTTCATTTGTTTAAATTTGAGGCTAGAGCTTATGAGGGCATATTTGTTGGTTATGCTACAAACTCTCATGTTTACCGTGTCCTCAACAAGTCCACCGGACTCATTGAGGAGACGTGTGACGTGGAGTTTGATGAAAATAACGGCTCCCAAGTGGAGCAAAGTGGTACTTGTGATGTAGGTGATGAAATTCCTCCCCAAGCCATAAGAAGAATGGGTGTGGGTCATATCCTACCCATTGAGGAACCCCTTGTAGCCAAAGGAGAAGGACAATGCTCCACTCAAGTGGAGCCATCACCAACCCAAGACCCACACGCTTCCGAAGAACAAAGTGAAGGCCCTCAACCTCATGAACAAGATCAAGGGCAAGATCAACCTCAAGATGGTGGTGAACCACCAAATGATGCCCAAGGTCAAGTTCTCCCCTTCAAGCAAGTTCAAGATCAAGAGCAAGCTCAAGATCAAGAGCAAGCTCAAGACGCCGCTCAAGACGATCAAGTTACCCCTCCTCTTTTCACATCCAAGGAGGAATTAGAGTGTCATGCTGTGAAGATTGCTTTGAAGCTCACTACCAAAGGTCATCTCATGGAGAATGCGGTTGGAAGCCTAAGAAAGGGGGTAAGCACTCGTAGACAATTAGCAAACTATTGTGAACATCATGCATTTGTTTCTTGTGTCGAACCCCAAAATGTTTATGAGGCGCTCGAGGACCCGGATTGGCTCAATGCCATGCTTGAAGAACTCAACAACTTCGAGCATAACCAAGTGTGGAAATTAGTGCCAAGGCCAACCGAGAATCATAATGTCATTGGAACCAAGTGGATATTCAAGAACAAGCAAGATGCTCATGGGATCATTGTTCGCAACAAGGCTCGGTTGGTGGCACAAGGCTACTCCCAAGTTGAGGGTATCGACTACGGTGAAACCTTTGCTCTTGTTGCTTGCCTTGAATCTATTCGTTTGTTGATTGCTTATGCTTCTCATCATAATTTCACATTGCAACAAATGGATGTGAAGAGTGCTTTTTCTTAATGGTCCCATAAATGAGTTGATGTATGTCAAACAATCCCCTGGGTTCGAAGATCCCTATTTCCCCCGATCACGTGTACCAACTCCATAAGGCACTCTATGGCCTTAAACAAGCCCCACATGCGTGGTATGAGCATCTTACGGAGTTGTTACAAGATCGTGGGTTCGAAATCGGGAAAATCGACCCCCTATTTTTACTAAGAAGGTCAAAGGGGAGTTGTTTGTGTGCCAACTATATGTTGATGATATTATTTTTGGTTCCCCTAACAAAGCTTTCAATGAAGAATTTGCTGCTCTCATGACCTCAAAGTTCAAGATGTCTATGATGGGAGAGTTGAAGTTCTTTCTCGGGTTTGAAATCAAGCAAAGAAGACAAGGAACCTTCATCAACTAAGACAAATACACTCAAGACATGCTCAAGAGATTCAAGCTAAGTGATGTCAAGCCGGCTTCCACTCCAATGCCCACCAAGTGCCAACTTGACATTGATCCCAATGGTAAAGCGGTGGATCAAAAGGTATATCGCTCCATGATTGGATCCTTGCTTTACCTTTGTGCATCTAGACCGGATATCATGTTGAGTGTGGGAATTTGTGCACGACTTCAAGCCGCACCGAAGGAAAGCCACTTTGTGGCAGTCAAGCGAATCTTTTGATATTTGGCTCATACCCCAAACTTTGGCTTATGGTACCCAAGAGGAGCCAACTTTGATCTTTTGGGCTTCACAAATTCAGATTGGGCGGGAGACAAAGTGGATAGGAAGTCCACCTCCGGAGGGTGCCAATTACTTGGTTGCTCTTTAGTGAGTTGGTCTTCTAAGAAGCAAAGTTGCGTATCTCTCTCGTCCACCGAAGCAGAGTATGTGGCTGCTGGTAGTTGTTGTACTCAACTCCTATGGATGAGGAAAACTTTAAAGCATTACGGTGTCACTTGTGATGAAGTACCTCTTTGGTGTAACAATGAAAGTGCTATAAAGATCTCTCTCAACCCGGTGCAACACTTCAAGACGAAGCATATTGAGATTCGGTATCACTTCATCCGGGATCACATTAGGCGAAGGGAGATCAAGCTCAAGTATGTCAACACCCATGATAACCTTGCAGATATTTTCATGAAGCCCTTGGATGAAGCAAGATTTCGCGAGTTAAGGCATGAGCTAAATATCATTGATTCGAGCAATGTGACTTGAACCCTTGCACACCCCACCACACTCAACTTGTTGTCTAGTTTAGGTGTAGGGATGGACATAGGGGGAGAGTTGTTCTCTCAATGAACTCTCCCTCTCCCCATTATGCATAAATTGATCAACTCTTTCACATTAGCCATTTTTGATGGTCCGTGTGCTTCAAAGATGAGTTTTGGTCATGGGCCCAAGGATAATTCTTCGCGGTGCCATACCAATCGACTCAAACATAGGTGTCTCCGGCCACCACCCTCTCCTTGGAGAGGTTGTGTCTCGTTTTTGGTCCTTGTTGTCTCTTGCTTTTCTCTCTTCGTGTCGAGCTTGTGCTTGTGGTGTCTCGTTTGTTAGCTCGTTGGTGTGTTCGTTCGCTTGAAGGTTCCATGCAAAGGTTTTTCTTCCTTTTGTTTGAAACTGCATTCTCTTGGCTTCACGGTACTACCGTGGCCTGCCACGGTACTACCGCAAGGACACGGTACTACCGCAACCAGCACGGTAGTAATTTTTTACTGCCGCTGGTGGAGCAGTACTACCGCCCACGGCGCCGTACTTCCACCCAGGAGGTACTACCGCAAGGACGCGTGGTACTACCGCGGAATAGCGAGCGTGTGGGGGTTAAGAGCGGGTAGGGGGAGTTCCAACTCCCCCATACCCATTCACTCTTTCTCCCCACGCCGCCTCTCTCTCTCTCCTGCCCAAGAACGACGCTGGAGGCCCTCGCCAGATCTCCGTCTCTGGCCGCTCTCCTTGGATTTCGACCGGTGGTATCGTTCCCCGCCACTTCCTCTTGCCGTGGACCAATGTTTCTCCCCAAATCCCTATCCTTTTGGTTTGTTCTTTTGCTTCTAGGTTTTTGGGGAGATGCATGTGGTTCTTGAGATTTTAGGCTAAATCTTTGCAAGAGTAGGATGTAGGAGAGTAGTAATGCATAGAGATGGTACTTGCTATGTTGCCCTGTGATGGATTTGATCAACCGTAGTACCACGTTGTTGTCACGGCTGTGCACAGATCCAGTTGTGGTTTCGGATCTGCAATCGTGTGGTACTACCGCATCTCCGGTGCAGTACTACCGCTCGTCCGGTACTACCGCTCGTAAGGAGCGGTACTACCGCGCAAGGCACGGCACTAAAATTTTACTACCGTGCCTCCCTGGCGCGGTACTACCGTGGCTAGGAGCACCACTAAAATTTTAGTACCGCACATCACTGTGATACTACCGTTGTCTCAAATCCCTCATGTGGCAATTATCACGTGCCACTTCTACTTGTTTCACCTGCTTTGCTGTGTTCTTTGCATTGATACTTCTCGCTTTTTGTGCGTGTTTTGTGTTTTGTGTTTTGTGTCTTAGGTGGTGGCTCCGGTACCCCTGCTCGCCATTCCAATCCCAGTTGTGACACGGGCTCCAAGCATCTGCGAAATCAAGATGAAGCTCCAGAGGGCTCCAGTGCCCCCCAACGCAGGACCAAGATCACCGCCACCAAGGACAAGGAACCCACCATGGGCTTGGATGAGATGCCACTTGCTGAGTTCATCTCTCGAAGGAAGATCAATCCCTATGTGCATCATCATGCCAACTTTCGAGGGAATGACCTGTTCTAGACCAAGCAGCAGAATCTCATTTATCTGGATGTGATCAAGGCCAAGCGAAACATCTATGTGGATGTGCACTGGATCAACATGCATCATGTGAGGGAAGAGATGCACCGGGACTACTTTGGTGAGGCTTTGGATCTTGTGGAGCAATTTGGCATTGAGCACATCATCTCTTTTCACAAAGACTTTGATCCTGAGATTGTGGCTCAGTTCTTTGCCTCGGTGCACTTTCATCCTAATGAGGAACGGACTATGACTTGGATGACCAATGGTCAACAGCTAACTGGTACGTGGAAGGAGTTCATGACTTTGCTTGGTGTTTAGGATGAGGGGCTCGCCACACCCCAAGGTGTTCGTCCTCATGCCAATCCCGAGTCAGCCAACAAGAACAAGCTTCAGCCCTTCCTTGTTGAGAAGAATCTCTCTAGTGGCAAGTCATCTTGGGTGCTCAACTCCTTCCTTGACATCATGTACCGGATCTTCCGCAAGACTCTCTTTCCATGCATTGGTGACAAGGACAAGGTGCATGCTTATCTTGTGGACATGCTGCTCCTGTGTGAGGAAGCGCGCAACTCTCAGACGCTACCACTTGATGTCTCACATATCATGTGGTGTGAGCTTCGGTTTGTGGTTTAGAACTGCAAGGTCCCCATCTATGGACCTTATCTATTTCATTTGATCTCGGCAACTTGGGAGAAGCTCTACCCTTAGGATGACTTTGAGGCCCTTGATTGGATTCGACATGAGTCCATCCGGCTCCGTGTCAAGACTCAGTGGGCTAACACCACTTCTCGTGCTGAGGCCGCGGCTGCCATGGATGTGGATGCGGATGAGGATGAGGAGGAGATAGCGGGCAAGGACAGCTCTGAGGGTTACATCCCTCCCACCTCTGAGCCATCTTGGGCTAAGAGACCGAAGAACAAGATGAAGGCCTTGTTCTGCATGCAGGCAAGGGGGCAGTACAGGACTCACGTTGCCTCCAAGGAGAGTCGCCACCGCGGCAAGAAGATTATGAGCCTTTTTGGAGAGGATGTTTTTGTCGGTTCTGAGGAGCGCATCACTCCAGAGGCTGAGTGGATGGCAAAACAAGGTTTCAAGTGGACTGATTCTGAGAAGGACAACGAGGAGACCGTTCCCGCTGCCGAGTCTGATGAGGAGCATGCGACTGATTACTCCGCTTGAGCCACCACTTGCGTTGTAGGTGTCCTCTATGCCTTTTTGGCATCTCGATGCCAAAGAGGGAGAGAGTGTAGGGATTTGCGAGTCTTGCGTCGTGCTTCTTGTTTCGTGCTTGTGTTTGCTTTGCTCGCGTTTGTTCCGTTGAACCTTGCTTGCTTTGGTTTAGTTTGCTCGTGAGACTTGGTCTATCATATGGTGTAAGACTTATGCACTCCATCGTACCTTATTGAGCTCATGATATATTCTGCTATTTATGTTATGCTCATTTTTACTATCTTGTTTAGTGTTAGCCTTATTGTTGCAAGATATGCATTGTCTATAAAATATAGGGGGAGTGTTGATCGTAGTATACGTGCCGTGCAGTCCAAAGCACTTATCTAGATAGCACGCATCTAGGGGGAGCCCGTCTATATTTTAGAGATGTGGGGTTTGCTTATGTTCTATTTTATGTCCCCTTGTGCAAATCCCGTATTGTCATCAATCCACCAAAAAGGGGGAGATTGTAAGGGCATATTTATCCCTAAGGTGTTTTGGTGATTGATGACAATGCTTCTGCGGACTAATCGTGTGCCTTGAGTATTTCAGATGTTTCGTCACTAGGCACAAGACGGTTTGGTGCCCCTCAAAGACTACTGAAGATGGCGTTTTTATACGTTTCTTTTCGGTGGATTTGAGTCGTAGGAAAGCCGTACTATTAAGAGGGGGTCCGCGTTGGAAAGGTTGGGGTGGAATCATTACGTACACTTTTACTCCCTCTGCACCGCATTTCCCTTTGCGCTTTGGAGCATCCTCTGTTTTCTTCATATTTATGCAAAGAGAAGGATTCCTAGTGTTGCTGTTCGGAGGCATGCGGTAGTACTGCTCTTAGGAGCGGTAGTATCGCAGGCCCCCGGGGTAGTACCGCACGCCCTTGCAGTAGTACCGTAGGCGCACACGGTAGTACCGCTCCTAAGGAGCTATAGTACCATGGCCTCAGACCAGACTCAGCCGCTCCTGCGGCTGTAGGGGCGGATGTAATTTTTTACATCCGCACCCTACGCGGTAGTACCGCCCCATGCACGCGGTAGTACCGTGAGTCCTGGTCTGGCACATCAACATGAGCGGAAGTAGGGGCGGATGTAATTTTTTACATCTGCTCCCTGCGCGGTAGTACCGCATGCTAGGTGCGGTAGTACCGTGTCGGATATTTGCACTGTTCGATTTTCAGCGGAAGTTGGCACAGATGTATTTTTATTCATCCGCGCCCTTCCCAGGCTAGTCCAATCTGGCCTTGCGGTAGTACTGCAAGGGGGAGCAGTAGTACCACGTCAGCGGCAGTACCGCCCTCAGCCTTTGCGGTTCAGGCCTGGACTAGCTCCTGCCATAGCAGCGGTAGTACCGCGGTCCGCCGCAGTAGTACCGTGAGCCCCTGCGGTAGTACCGCTTGTATGGGGCGGTAGTACCGCAGGTCGCGGGCTGGTTAAGTGGATAACGGTTGGATTTGTCTCTCCACTATATAAGGGGTGTCTTCTTCTCTAGTTGACTACCTCTTCCATCCCCAAGCTCCATTGTTGCTCCAAGCTCCGTTTTCGCCCGATCTCTCTCCCTAGCCAATCAAACTTGTTGATTTGCTCGGGATTGGTTGAGAAGGCCCCGATCTACACTTCCACCAAGAGAAATTTGTTTCCCCCCACTAATCCCGGATCTTGTTACTCTTGGGTGTTTGAGCACCCTTGACAGTTGAGGTCACCGCGGAGCCATAGTCCATTGCGGTGAAGCTTCGTGGTGTTGTTGGGAGCCTCCCATTAAGTAGTGGAAATTGCCCCAACCTTGTTTGTAAAGGTTCAGTCGCTGCCTTCAAGGGCACCAATAGTGGAATCGCGGCATCTTGCATTGTGTGAGGGCGTGAGGAGAATACGGTGGCCCTAGTGGCTTCTTGGGGAGCATTGTGCCTCCACACCGCTCCAACGGTGACGTACTTCCCCTCAAAAGGAAGGAACTTCGGTAACACATCCTCGTCTTCACCGGCTCCACTCTTGGTTATGTCGTGCCTTTACTTGTGCAAGTTTATTTGTGTTGTATTCCTTGCTTGCTTGCGTGCTTGTTGTTGTTGCATCATATAGGTTGCTCACCTAGTTGCATATCTAGACAACCTACTTTGATGCAAAGTTTAATTTGGTAAAGAAAAGCTAAAAATTGTTAGTTGCCTATTCACCCCCATCTAGTCAACTATATCGATCCTTTCAGAGGTGGAGACTGAACATTCTCCTCGCCCTTACCTTGGGGAACATGGCCACTGGGAAGCTGTTGATGCCGCCCTCCCCCGGCATCTTCCACTCCCGCTTTGGCCATAGGGCAAACAATGACGGTGCAGCCTGCGCTGGTCACGTCACCCATGGCACCCGCATCCCCAACACGGCCACAACACCCATTATATCAGTGGTTGTAGGCGAGGGAGCCTTCGAGGTGGAAGGGTGAGCTATTGCGTCGGACTTTTTCTGTACGCCACGGACAATGTACCTAATGATGAAGAAGATGAGGAAGATTGACAGGTTGCTCACGACCTCGGGTTCGCACAAGCGCTTCCCCCTACTTGGCGCGCCAAAGATGTCGTGGTGGAAAATGATCACCTATGGGGCCATCAGCCCCTTGTGGTTCTGCAGGGGGGAGATCACATAGCACAAAGAGCAGAAGCCATGGAACAACACAACAGAGGTGACGCTGGTGGTTTTTACCCAGGTTCGGGCCGCTGATAAGCATAAAGCCTTACTCCTGCTTTGGTGGATTGAAGGGAGGACCGTGGTGGACGCGTAGTACTCAAGCCCGGCAAGGTTGCCTCGGGGAGAGTAGCTACGCGCGTATGTGTACAAGGGTCCGGATCCTTTTTCAGGTTGCCATGGCCTCCTTTTATAGTCTAAGGGGTTACCATAGTGGAAAAACAGTCATTATCTACTGATTAGATAGCCAACAATGCTATCATACCTAACTCTCATAGTTAGGATAAAGTGCATTAATTACACTACTAGGTGTCACGCTGAGGATGCAGCCCGGCAGGCCTGCCGCGCCGCTTAATCATCTTCTACCTGTCTGCGTGACACGCCTATGGACGGGTGTCATATAGGGGGAATATCCCTTCCAAATGGCTGCCACGTGCCAAATGACAGCCACTTAATGACTTGGGGGCTCGACACCACACTAATAAGTTACTTGCGTCATTGTGCGGTGGAGTCTTGGCGGGGAGATTTTCCCCCTGCCGCCCCAGCAAGCCTGCCGGTGATATCTTGGGACTTGTTCTTGGTGAGGCCTCCACCTGACCAGGCTCGCCTGCCCTGTAAGGGAGGTCTTTTCTTAGTGACATCTTGTTCCCTTGGCTTGTCTTGGTCTTCTTGATCCGCCCTTTGATTCCTCAAAGAGCTATCTCTCTAGCTTGGTCTCGTCTGAGAGCTTGGTGCTGTTGTTTCCTCGCTGTTGCACCTGTGTACAGTCTGGGCAACTGATGACCCACAAGTATAGGGGATCTATTGTAGTCCTTTTGATAAGTAAGAGTGTCGAACCCAACGAGGAGCATAAGGAAATGATAAGCGGTTTTCAGTAAGGTTTTCTCTGCAAGCACTGAAATAGTAGGTGATAGATAGTTTTGTGATAAGATAAATAGTAACGAGCAAAAAGTAAATAAAGTAAATAAAGTGCAGAAAGGTGGCCCAATCCTCTATGTAGCAAACGATAAGCCTGGACAAATTCTAACAATGGAGAATGAGCTCCCGAGGACACATTGGGAATTATCATCAAGCTAGTTTTCATCACGTTCGTAAGATTCGCGTTCGGTACTTTGATAATTTGATATGTGGGTGGACCGACACTTGGGTACTGCCCTAACTTGGACAAGCATCCCACTTATGATTAACCCTATTGCAAGCATCCGCAACTACAAAAAGGAGTATTAAGGTAAACCTAACCACAGCATAAACATATGGGTCCATATCAACCCCTAACGAAGCAACACATAAACCAGGGTTTAAGCTTCTGTCACTCTAGCAACCCATCGTCTACTTATTACTTCCCTATGCCTTTCTCTAGGCCCAAATAATGGTGAAGTGTCATGTAGTCGACGTTCACATAACACCACTAGAGGAAAGACAACATACATCTCATCAAAATATCGAACGAATACCAAATTCACATGACTACTAATAGCAAGACTTCACCCATGTCCTCAGGAACAAATGTAACTACTCACAAAGCATATTCATGTTCAAAATCAGAGGAGTAACAATATGCATAAAGGATCTTAACATATGATCTTCCACCAAGTAAACCAATTAGCATCAACTACAAGGAGTAATCAACACTACTAGCAACCCACAGGTACCAATTTGTGGTTTTGATACAAGATTGGATACAAGAGATGAACTAGGGTTTTGAGAGGAGATGGTGCTGGTGAAGATGTTGATGGAGATTACCCCCTCTCGATGAGAGGATCATTGGTAATGACATTGGTGATGATTTCCCCCTCCCGAAGGGAAGTGTCCCCGGCAGAACAGCTCCGCTAGAGCCCTAGATTGATTCCGCCAAGGTTCTGCCTCGTGGCGGCGGAGTTTCGTCCCGTAAGCTTGCCCATGATTTTTTCCAGGGTAAAAGTGATGATATAGCAGAAGATGGACGCTGGTACCAGGGGGCACAGGAGATAGGAGGCCGCGCCCTATAGGGGGGGGGCGCCCCCTGTCTCCCGGACAGGGTGTGGGCCCCCTGGCCTATTTCGTTCGCTCATAAATTCTTATGAAATCCAAAAAGTTGTTTCGTGGAGTTTCAGGACTTTTGGAGTTGTGCAGAATAGGTTTCCAACGTTTGCTCCTTTTCTAGCCAGAATTCGAGCTGCCGGCATTCCCCCTCCTCAAGGTAAACCTTGTAAAATAAGAGAGAATAGCCATAAGTATTGATATATAATGTGTAATAACAGCCCATAATGCAATAAATATTGATATAAAAGCATGATGCAAAATGGACGTATCAACTCCCCCAAGCTTAGACCTCGCTTGTCCTCCAGCGGAAGCCAAAATCGAAAAATATGTCCACATGTTTAGAGATAGAGGTGTCGATAAAAATAAAATACGGACA
Organism: Triticum timopheevii; assembly: GCA_963921465.1. Taxonomy (NCBI): domain Eukaryota; kingdom Viridiplantae; phylum Streptophyta; class Magnoliopsida; order Poales; family Poaceae; genus Triticum; species Triticum timopheevii. The sequence goes on from OY997270.1 coordinate 243,512,362, forward strand.
TGAGGGCATCATGATCATTCTAATAACAACAACATATATAGATTTTTTTTCATATGATTTCCTATTTTCAAGTAATAAGCAATTCATAATGTCAAGTATGGTTCAAAAACTTCATTGGGAACTAACAAACTATAATCTCAGTCATTGAAGCAATTGCAATTTATCGTAACATCAGAAAGAGTCAATAATAGAGTTTTCAACAAGCTCACATACTCAACTATCTCGTAGTCTCCCATAATTTCTAACACTCACGCAATACTTGTGGTTCTAGAGTTTCAGCTGGACACTGAGAAAGATAGGGGCTTATTGTGTTGCCTCCCAACGTATTCACCTTTAGGTGATGTCAACAATAATAGCCTATGCCAACTTACATCCAATTGGATATATGTATCATGATATTTCAAACACGAGGAGCTTGCCAAAGGATAAAATGAAAAAAGGGAAAGGTGAGCATCACCTTGACTCAAGCATAAAGTAAAACATAAAGTAAAAGATAGGCCCTTCGCAGAGGGAAGCAGAGGTCGGCATGCGCGTTTAGGGTTGATGCATAAAGTCTTAGTGCAAAAGAACGTCACTTTATATTGCCCCTTGTATGTGGACCTTTATTATGCAGTCCGTCGCTTTTATTACTTCCACAACAAGTTCGTACAAAGTTTATTTTCTCTGCACTAATAAGTCATACATATTTAGAGAGCAATTTTTATTGCTTGCTTCGATGACAACTTACTTGAAGGATCTTACTCAATCCATAGGTAGGTATGGTGGACTCTCATGGCAAAACTGGGTTTGAGGGTATTTGGAAGCACAAGTAGTATCTCTACTTGGTGCAAGGAATTTGGCTAGCAAGAGGGGAAAAGGCAAGCTCAACATGTTTGGAAGGTCAATGACAATATACTTTAACTGAGATGTCGGAAAACATAAACCATTACGTTGTCTTCCTTGTCCAATATCAACTCTTTTAGCATGTCATACTTAATGAGTGCTTCACATCATAAAAAATGTCCAAGATAATATATTTATATGTGAACCTCTCTTTCCTTATCACTTCCTATTAATTGCAACGATGACCAAGGCTACGTTCATCAACTCTCAACAATTTTTATGCCTCATACTTTCTATGTGTGAAGTTATCACTATCCATAAGATCAATACGAACTCTTTTGTTCTTTCTACTTTCTCAAGATCATAGCAACATACCAAAGCCCTTGACTCAACACTAATCTATATTATATATAGCACACAGACTTGATTACATAAAGAGATCACAATGCCAAACTCAAAACTACTTGATATCAAAAACTTCAAACTATTAGATCAAGATACTACTAAAAGGATCGAACTAAATAAAGCGGTAAAAATAGGAGTGTGATGGTGATACTATACCGGGGCACCTCCCCCAAGCTTGGCAGTTGTCAAGGGGAGTGCCCATACCCATGTGATTATTTCCTTGGAGGTGATGGAGGTGGTGATGATGACGGTGGATAATCGCACATCGAGCGTAAAAGCTCCTCCAACTTGCGGATAATGCCCTTGAGCCCAGCAATATGATCCTTCAACAAAATATTCTCCCGTGTGAGATACTTGTTCTGTATGCGGGCTAACTCAATCATCTTGAAAGCTTCAATCTCTGTTGGAGTGAAAAGGTTAGGTAAAGGTTGAGGGATATCTTCTTCTTTCACCACCATTGCTTGAACCTCCATGGCCTTCTTGATCCCTTCATCCTTGTTGATCTCTTCTGGTTCCTCTCTTTTCAACTCTATCCTCAATAGCCAAGCATCCTTGTCTTTGTTGTAGGAGGAGGGGGAAGTCATGGTGCTCTAAATCTGCAATGGAAACAGCTCGAAATGAAAACAGAGGATACTTGCGTGATACGGTGGTTAAAACCTTCGAGAGTATATATAATGAATTTTTACCAACCAAAATACGTAACATACAAGAAAACGGAGTCCGGGAGGCACACGAGGTGCCCACGAGACAGGGGGCGCGCCCTACAGGGGGGGCGGCCTCCTCTCTCGTGGGAGCCTCGTGTCCCTTTTGGACTACTTCTTTCTTCCTAAAATTCTTAATTAATCCAAAACTGATAAAAATTGCCATTAGAGTTGTTTTGGAGTCAGTTTACTTACCGTACCATGTACCTATGCCTTTTCGGAGTTTGGAGTGTTCTGGAACGTGTCTCTTATGTATTCCTCAGGGGTTATGGTTTGAATAATATTAGTTTCAACATTGATAGGATTACCTGAAATATAATGTTTAATTCTTTGACCGTTTACCACCCTTGGATTTGTGCCTTCGAAGTTGTTGATTTTTATAGCACCAGAACGATAGACCTCCTCGATAACGTAGGGACCTTCCAATTTTGAGAGAAGTTTTCCTGCAAAAAATCTTAAACAAGAGTTGAATAATAACACATAATCTCCTACGTTAAACTCACGCTTCTGTATCCTCTTATCATGCCAGCGTTTGACTTTTTCTTTGAAAAGCTTGGCATTCTCATATGCTTGGGTTCTCCATTCTTGAAGTGAGCTAATATCAAATAACCTTTTCTCACCGGCAAGTTTGAAGTCATAATTGAGCTCTTTAATAGCCCAATATGCCTTATGTTCAAGTTCAAGAGGTAAATGACATGCTTTTCCATAAACCATCTTATAAGGAGACATACCCATAGGATTTTTGTATGCAGTTCTATAGGCCCATAATGCATCATCAAGTTTTTTGGACCAATTCTTTCTAGATCTATTCACAGTCTTTTGCAAAATTAATTTGAGCTCTCTATTGCTCAACTCTACTTGACCACTGGACTGCGGGTGATAAGGAGATGCGATTCTATGATTGACATCATACTTAGCGAGCATCTTACGGAAAGCACCATGAATAAAGTGTGAACCACCATCAGTCATAAGATATCTAGGGACTCCAAACCTCGGAAAAATAACTTCTTTAAGAATTTTAATAGAAGTGTTATGATCAGCACTACTAGTTGGAATAACTTCTACCCGCTTAGTAACGTAATCAACAGCAACTAGAATATGTGTATAACCATTGGAGGCAGGAAAAGGTCCCATATAATCAAAGCCCCAAACATCAAATGGCTCAATAACAAGAGAATAATTCATAGGCATTTCTTGACGTCTACTAATGTTACCTATTCTTTCACATTCATCACAAGACAAGACAAACTTACGAGCATCTTTGAAGAGAGTAGGCCAATAAAAACCAGATTGTACTAGCTTGTGTGTAGTTCTATCTCCAGCGTGGTGTCCTCCATAGGATTCAGAGTGACACTTGCGTAGGATTTGTTCCTGTTCATGCTCAGGCACACAACGTCTAATAATACCATCTACTCCTTATTTATAAAGGTGTGGATCATCCCAGAAGTAATGTCTTAAATCATAAAAGAACTTTTTCTTTTGCTGGTATGTGAAACTAGGCGGTATATATTTAGCAAAAATGTAATTAGCATAATCAGCATACCAAGGAGCAGTACGAGAAGCATTGACAACCGCTAATTGTTCATCAGGAAAACTATCATTAATAGGCAGTGGGTCATCAAGAACATTCTCTAACCTAGACAAGTTGTCTGCAACGGGGTTCTCAGCTCCCTTTCTATCAATAATATGCAAGTCAAATTCTTGGAGCAAGAGAACCCATCTAATGAGTCTAGGCTTAGCATCTTTCTTTTCCATAAGATATTTAATAGCAGCATGATCAGTGTGAATAGTAACTTTGGAATCGACAATATAAGGTCTAAACTTATCACATGCAAACACAACTGCTAAGTACTCTTTTTCAGTAGTAGCATAGTTTCTCTGGGCAGTACCAAGAGTCTTTCTAGCATACTGGATAACATTCAATTTCTTATCGACTCTTTGCCGTAAAACAGCACCTACAGCATAATCACTAGCATCGCACATAATTTCAAAAGGTAAATTCCAATCAGGTGGCTGAACAATAGGTGCAGTGATCAAAGCTTTCTTGAGTGTTTCAAATGCTTCTACACAATCATCATCAAAGACAAAAGAAATATCTTTTTGCAACAAATTAGTTAGAGGCCTAGAGATTTTAGAAAAGTCCTTAATGAACCTCCTATAAAAGCCGGCATGACCAAGGAAACTTCTTATACCTTTTATGTCCTTGGGACATGACATCTTTTCAATAGCATCAACTTTGGCTTTATCAACTTCAGTACCTCTCTCGGAGATCTTGTGCCCCAAGACAATGCCTTCATTAACCATAAAGTGACACTTTTCCCAATTCAGACGAGACTATTGTCTTCGCATCTCTGCAAAACTCGATCAAGGTTGCTCAAACAATCATCAAAAGAAGATCCATAGACGGAGAAGTCATCCATGAATACCTCACAAATATTTTCACAAAAATCTGAAAATATAGCCATCATGCATCTTTGAAAGGTAGCAGGTGCATTACATAGACCAAAGGGCATACGTCTATAAGCAAAAGTACCAAAAGGGCAAGTAAAAGTAGTTTTAGATTGATCCTTCGCTGACACAGGTATGTGAGAGAAACCAGAATAACCATCCAGAAAGCAAAAATGTGTGTGTTTGGATAGCCTTTCTAGCATTTGATCAATAAAAGGTAAAGGGTAATGATCTTTCTTAGTAGCTTTATTTAACTTACGGAAATCAATTACCATCCTATAGCCTGTAATAATTCTTTGCGGGATCAATTCATCTTTATCATTAGGAACAACGGTAATACCTCCCCTTTTAGGGACACAATGGACAGGGCTTACCCATTCACTATCAGCAACAGGATAAATAATACCTGCCTCAAGGAGCTTTAGTATCTCCTTTCTTACCACTCCCTTCATTTTGGGATTTAATCGTCTTTGAGGATCTCTAACTGGTTTGGCATCTTTCTCTACTGAAATTTTGTGTTGACATAATGTAGGACAAATGCCCTTAAGATCATCCAGAGTATATTCAATAGCAGCTTGGTGCTTCTTCAGAGTTTTCAATAATCTTTCTTCTTCTTTCTCTGAAAGGTTAGCACTAATAATAACAGGATATATTTCTTTTTCATCAAGATAAGCATACTTGAGATTATCAGGTAAGGGTTTGAGTTCAAATAAGGGATCACCCTTGGGTGCAGGGGGTCCCCAAGAATTTTAACGGGAAGGTTATGTTTCAGCATAGGTTCTTGTTTAAGGAACACTTCATCTATTTCTTCCCTTTCCTTCATAAACATATCGTTTTCATGGTCTAACAAATAATGTTCTAACGGATCAGTTGGAGGAACAACAATGGAAGCAAGACCAATAATATCATCCTTACTAGATGGTTCCCTTTCACGAGGTTGTCTACTAAACTTAGCAAAATTGAACTCATGAGACATACCATCTATGCCAACAGTGACGACCTTCCTTTTACAATTTATCTTAGCACTAGCAGTATTCAAGAAGGGTCTACCAAAAATAATGGGACAAAAATCATCTTGTGGGGAAGCAAGAACAAGAAAATCAGCAGGGTATTTAATCTTCCCACACAAGACTTCAACATCTCTAACAATCCCAATAGGTTTAATGGTGTCCCTATTAGCAAGCTTAATAGTAACATCAATGTCTTCTAATTCAACAGGTGCAATATCGTGCATAATTTCTTTATAAAGATCATAAGGTATCGCACTAGCACTAGCACCCATATCACATAAGCCATGATAACAATGATCTCCTATTTTAACAGAAATAACAGGCGTGCCTACAACAGGTCTACGTGTCTTAGTATCGGGTCTAGCAATATTAGCAGTTTCACCCAAGAGAGAGATAACATGCCCATCTAAGTCCTCATCCAAGAGATGTTTAATCATAGCAATACCAGGTTCAACATTAATTTGCTCAAGAGGTGTATAGGTCCTAGTATTACTCTTACGAACAACAGTCGAAGCTTTAGCATGATCTTTTATCCTAACAGGAAAAGGAGGTTTTTCGACATAAGCAGTAGGAATAATAGGATCACTATATGTAATAGTCTTTTCTTCGACTGTAATAGGTGCAACTACTTTCACTTCAACAGGAGGATTATATTTAAACCACTTCTCTTTAGGGAGATCAACGTGAGTAGCAGAAGTTTCACAAAAGTAGCTACTATCTCAGAGTCAAGTCCATACTTAGAGCTAAATCCACGAAAAGCATCGGTATCCATAAAAGATTTAACACAATCGAACTTAGGTGCCATACCTGACTCCTTACCATCATCGGAACCCCAATCTTCAGAGTTGCGTTTAATTCCTTCCAATAAGTCCCATTTGAAATCAATAGTCTTCAGCATATAGGAACCAGCACAGGAAGTATCGAGCAAGTTGCGATTATCAAGAGAAAGCCGAGCATAAAAATTCTGAATAATCATTTCCCGAGAGAGCTCATGATTAGGGCATGAATACAACATTGACTTAAGCCTCCCCCAAGCTTGAGTACTGCCCTAACTTGGACAAGCATCCCACTTATGATTAACCCCTATTGCAAGCATCCGCAACTACAAAAAGGAGTATTAAGGTAAACCTAACCACAACATTAAACATATGGGTCCATATCAACCCCTAACGAAGCAACACATAAACTAGGGTTTAAGCCTGTCACTCTAGCAACCCATCATCTACTTATTACTTCCCTATGCCTTCCTCTAGGCCCAAATAATGGTGAACTGTCATGTAGTCAACGTTCACATAACACCACTAGAGGAAAGACAACATACATCTCATCAAAATATCGAACGAATACCAAATTCACATGACTACTAATAACAAGACTTCACCCATGTCCTGAGGAACAAACATAACTACTCACAAAGCATATTCATGTTCAAAATCAGAGGAGTAATAATATGCATAAAGGATCTGAACATATGATCTTCCACCAAGTAAACCAATTAGCATCAACTACAAGGAGTAATCAACACAACTAGCAACCCACATGTACCAATTTGTGGTTTTGATACAAGATTGGATACAAGAGATGAACTAGGGTTTTGAGAGGAGATGGTGCTGGTGAAGATGTTGATGGAGATTGACCCCCTCTCGATGAGAGGATCCTTGGTGATGACGTTGGTGATGATTTCCCCCTCCCGGAGGGAAGTGTCCCCGACAGAACAGCTCCGCTAGAGCCCTAGATTGATTCCGCCAAGGTTCCGCCTCGTGGCGGCGGAGTTTCATCCCGTAATCTTGCCCACGATTTTTTCCAGGGTAAAAGTGATGATATAGGAGAAGATGGACACTGGAGGCACACCAGGGGGCCCAGGAGATAGGAGGCCGCGCCCTACGGGGGGGGGGGGGGGGGGGGTGCTCCCCTGTCTCCTGGACAGGGTGTGGGCCCCCTGGCCTATTTCTATCGCTCATAAATTGTTATTAAATCCAAAAAGTTATTTCGTGGATTTTCAGGACTTCTGGAGTTGTGCAGAATAGGTTTCCAATGTTTGCTCCTTTTCCAGCCAGAATTCCAGTTGCCGACATTCCCCCTCTTCATGGTAAACCTTGTAAAATAAGAGAGAATAGCCATAAGTATTGAGATATAATGTGTAATAACAGCCCATAATGCAATAAATATTGATATAAAAGCATGATGCAAAATGGACGTATCAGCAACATATGTGAAGGTTTGTTGCACCGACATATCCCAATCTCGATAATCAAGCAAACATAAAAACTTTATCAAACGAATCAAGAAAACAACAACAGGAGGAGGTGCCCACTCCTGACCTTTCCGCGTCTCTTCATAATTTTTTTGTGCAGTTTAACTGAAATAAAAAGCCATCACCGCCTTTGCATTTTGGTGACCTGTACAAAAATAATTTGACTTATCATAACATCATGAAGTGAGGTATGTAATCTATAAGCATTAACAGTGCAAAAATATTAAGGTAGTAATAAGTTTCATCGTTGGTATACTGGCTATGCAACAGCATTAGAATGCCTTAGCTCAAAAATCTTTAATACATCCACAATCAACAGCTAACCCTGAAATAATCTAGTGACATTAAATGGCATTGCTTAAATTTATCGCTGGCATTAGACTGACTGTGGCATTAGTTAAATGTGGCATCACTTTAGCAGTAGCATTTCTTGATTTTACCGGTGGCGTTATACACACAAGAAAAAAGTGGCAATAAGAGTATGAGTAGGCCCATTGAAATAGTGGGCGCACCAGTACGATGTACCTCCACTGACACATATAGTGGTGAGGGAGGGATGGTTACCCAGAGCAACAAATATCCAGGCAGCATATGTGGATTTCTTCCCATTTTTGTTCTCTTTAGCCACATTTTTCCTATGTGAGGACAACAAACCGAACGACTTGGTCATCCTCTATTGCGTTGTCATGCCTTTCTACCCTTTTTGAACCAAGAGACAAGAGACTCGTTCCATAGCTACCAAGTTTCCCCTTTCAACTAAGATGTAGGTTCGATACCTAGTCTCTTCGACAGTACTTTCTCCCTTTCTTTCCTTGTTCAACCCAAACATGGATTACTCTACATGAAGTAGGGTTTCCTTAAATAGTGCAAATTAAGGTGTTCGTCTGCATGACTAGCAGAGCAAAGGATAGTAAATTGGGGATATGGGGGAGTGGAAAAAGATCCACATGCAGCGACGTGACAGATGGGGCAATAGAACAACGACATGGTTCGAAAATAGGTAGCATATCTGAGGGTTGGCGGGAAGTGGATTCGCTAATGCTCGTCGTCCTCTGCACACACTATGGCAACGAGCTTGGGGACGGAGGCCATCCCGCACCGACGCTAGGTCTGAGAGAACGGCCTTGTCGTTAGTGTGTGACCTCGCTCACCGCCGACAAGTGCGTCAACACTGCACGTCCTTTTCTTCCGCAACGAACGGGATCCTGGCGGATCTATGACTACCGGCGAGGAGGGAGAGAGAGAGGCCACCACCGTCTTTTTTAGGTCTGAAGAGAGGGTGATAGTGTGAGAAGCAAGTGGGCAGCCCTTAGCAAGCAAGCGCTGAAGCTCCAGCCTATATACTACTTTACTAGTACTAGTAAGTACTAGAGGTAGAGTAGTGGTAGTGTAGTTTATATTTTCTTTGCATACAGTACCAATTAGTTGTGCTTCAAAACTGAACGACACACCATTAAAAAAAATAAAGTCGAAAGATAATGCGGCACCTCGGGCCAACTCGGCCAGATCGCATTTTGCACGAGAAATGACACACCATGTTCCGATGACATGTGGTCCCATTCCAACATGTTAGTGAGACAACGGCGAGTCCTTTTGTATAATTTTTTAACGGATGTCTGTGTAGTCTGGGGCGCCTCTTTCTATACCGTGGCGACCGTCCGCTCCCCACTAGCCTTTTGCAGTACCATGTCAACCGTCCACCACCTCTTCGCCTATCCCTCTCGATTTGGAAATGTTGTCCCACGCTCTTCCTCTCTCCATTTGCCTTGACTCTTCCTTCTGCCATTGTTCGTCTTCTCGATGGAGGGAACAGGCAGGAAACGAGCCCGTTATTCTTGCCCCAATCTGAAAGATGTCATGGTGGAGGAACTCATTGATCAGTGCGACGTCATCACCACGGCTAGCATGGCATGTTTGTTTAAGACCATTCTCGACTCAACAAATACCATCATTACAAAGAACCCAATGGTTCAGGAGCAGTTTGATCTCCCCTATCTTCTTTGCCATGACGCTGCTCGCTGGCGCGGGGATGACGGAAGCCTCGCCTTGTGCAAGTTGATGCCGCTTGATAATGCTATGTGTGATGTTAAGATGCCATCGCTTGAGGGTAAGGCCTGGACAGGCACAAATGGAGATTGGGTACAACTGCGAGTGGGAACGTGTGAATGTGTACACTTGTCACCGGGTTCCACTTCCAAAAATCTCAGACTGCCGTGAGGTTTAGGACACCGGTATTCTACATACGTTCAAATACAATCATGGTGATTGTTGTCTACAGAAGATAGCAATTTGTCGAGTTTCCACTCGCTCTTGGGGTTATAGGAATGCTTGTGTTGTCGCTATCTTCGACAAGCTTGTTGCCGTCCTTAATACTTCGACTCGATGGATTTGCTCAAAAATCAGTTTCTGTACACGGCTGTGTACTGTGATGCAATTTAATACAAGGGTCTTGTGTTTTCTACCACCAGTTTTGGCACTGTTTTCGCATAGGATCCTTATTGTACTTTTGTCTTCCACTGTAATTATAATTGTTTCATTCACCATGCATGTGAGTTAGTATCCCCATACTAATTAACCTTCTTTGTTTCCAAGGTCCTGTCAACATTTCCCCACCGACACTTGGAAAATTTTACAACCAAGGGGGAGATGATGATGGTGATGATCACTTGCATGACGACGAGCAGGACCTACATACTCAGTGGCGCCTGGCAAATTATTTCGATGGATCACCTCTCCTTGTCTGTATACAGGGCACTGCTGATGTTACTAAGGAAGCATGTGTTGTCTTCCATGGTCGCACTCTTCGGACCTATTGCAGCATCCGTTGCAGGGTATTTGGGATGGATACTAGTGTGCTAGCACGAGCACCTTCTGCCTGGTTCAGTGTTGATAGTCTTGGAGAAAACTCGCTCTTCCTTGGATAAAACTATCCAATGATGGTGAAAGGCGATCCAACTGTTGTCGGCACTATGTTACTACCATTTATGAGAAGTAACTGTATCTATACCTGGACATTGCTATGGTTCCCTACCCTGGCTATCATAATATGCATCCTGATATAGGCCGCTTCAGCCTGGATGACGAGTCTTGCATTGGTCTCGATATTGATAGTAGCTGGCCCTGCCCAGAGAATCACTTCAAAGCAAGCGTTTCCAATGCCAAGGATTGGTTGACCTGAAGCTTATTTCATCGCTTTGTTATTTGTTGTGTGAAAAAAACTTTAGTATTTATAGTCCTCGTTGTCGTTGCGCAATGATGACCCGTTGTATGTAATACTAAATGTTATGCCTGTGATAAACTTACTTAATTTTTGAATGGCTTTCGAGTGGCTTCTCAGAGTGGGTGTTGCGACAAGGCAAAAAAAATCCCGAATACATAATTATACGTGCATTGCAACAGGTTGTTGGATGAGTCCAATCAACAATAGTACTACTCCTACTAGTTATATTAGCTTCACATGCTTCGCGCGGCAGGCAGTTTTTTTAGTGTAGCTGCAAATCCCATCATCCTAGGTTGTCGGATGAGTCCAATCAACGGTAGAACATGCATTCCGATGTTTTGATTCAAAATTTTAGAACTGCTGCACCATCTCGATCTACATGTACATATACGTAATACAAAAAGTTTTAAACTTGAGACCAGCCATCCACCCTCACAAAGAATACTTTTAGCCTAGCACATCCAGGAAATTTGGCCATAGTGTGAGGTGGGCCATATGTTAATGTGTTCCCTGTACGTAACCAGCACCTCGAATCCTCGATATATAGTAGGGTGGTATGGGCCAGAACAAGCATTCACGTCCAGGAGTACGACACACGCCACCATCACGGTTCCCATCTGACACCATATTTCTTAGAGTCCATGCTATAGCTATCTCTTCTCCCTCCTTGTTTCTCTAACTCAGCCATCACGCAGCGAGCGGGGTGTGAGTCTGGGGATAGTCGGTTTCCTCAACTTCGGTCCCACTTGTAAGTGAAGATGCGCGACAGCACGCATTCCCCCCTTGAGCGGCATGCCAGACCAACCGTGTGAGTGTGCAACGTGAACACGGCGGGATTTTCCCTTTGAACTTGTACTAGCGACTAGTAAGTTGTAACACTCGGTTCTACTCCTGGCGCGATCGATAGATAGAAATAACAATTTTTCCTCAAAAAGTAGAAATAACGATTCAAGACGCCAGTGCTGGGCTTTTCCTGCGTGATAAACGGGGGAGTTTTGCCAATTTCGGCCATCATCGCTTTCCTTACATGTGGTCCCACATGTAAGTGATATGCCTAGCCACCGTGCGTTGAGGGGCGGGCTGAAACGCCTGTCCGGGGTGATCCTGCGCAGCGGTTTGCTCGCATGCCTCCGGTCTACTCAAAGACTCCGTCCTGATTTGTTGGTCCTTTCGTATTTTGTGTCATATTTTGACCATAGATCTAATTGACAAATTTTTAATGCATGTTACAAAAATCTATATGGTTGGATTCATATTTGAACATAGTTTCCAATGATACTATTTTTTGTGACATGCGTTAACATTTTGTAAATTGGATTCATAGTCAAAATTTGGCACAAAACACTAAGGGGAACAATAAATCAGGAAGGAGGTAGTACCACCCGCACGACGCCTCCTAGTAGCCAATTAATAGAGGGACGCGTGGCAGCACTTAAATGGTTAGTAGAACGCCCATAGTTTCAATACTACTTTTGTTTCCGATTGTAACGTGGCAGTTCTTTGTCCCAAAATGACTTTGTTTTGGTTGTTTATGTGTGCGCCTTCGCAAATTGAACCACCACGCCCAGAAATTTGAAATCCATTCCCATTTCATGCATGGGACCTACACATTCCCATTGCACGTCAATATTAATATATACGAAGTTTGGTTGTGGCGCGGTTCATGCATGGTACGCACATAAGTTATGAAGTTGATGCAGAAGGTAAGAAAATTATAGTATACATGGAATTGACACAAAAATAAAGATGCATACAGATCCATCGATGACATCCTCTTGCCCTAGTGCGTCGGGTCACCAACCGACGGGTGAGAAGCAGCGGCATTGGCGGAGAGCTCAACGTGCTTCTAAACAATGCCGTCCGAGGTTGCCCTACGGTCGAAGAATGCCAGCATCGTATCCTCCTCCTCTGGCACATAGTATTCCTTGTGGATGATTTGCTCGTAGACATGGGTGATTATGTTGATGGTGTCTTGCTGAGCCAGGCACTACGCGGCTAGTGCAACCTTAAGGTGGACAATCTCCGACGTGACGGCGGGCAGTCGTAGGGCCACTAGTGCATCGATGAGGTTGTCACCACAAAGGCTGTTGAGGGTGGTGGGCATCACAGAGCCTAGACGCGTCGGCTAGAGCCATACGTCAAGGTCATCCGCGAGCTTCTTCATGATGGTGAACTTGTTGAGGAAGCCGACGAGGGCCTCGTCGAACAAGGAGACGAAGTTGTCGTCCAAGAGGCCTCTCGCCCTGGCGGCCTCAAGAACTACTGGGAGACATTCCTCGGTGCCGGGCTGTAGGCCGGCGTCGTGGACCATCTGGCATAGACGGCTCATGCTTGTGCTCATCGCCTCCATGGGTCTAGCTTCTGGTCAACTGATCTTGCGATTGGAGTGACCACTCTTGCAGGGTGTGTATGTGCGTAGGATTTTGTAGATGGATTGGACTGGTGGGGAGCCTTTATATGAGAAGTGCAGACTACGTTGCATTCACGTGTGTGTTGGCCATCTACTCCTCCGCCCTTACTCCCTCCGTACTGGTGCAATATATATAGTCATCTTACCGACACCAAGTTGGGGAAAAAACGAGAGAACTTCATGTTTATTTCATAATTAATGTCATTGCATGCAGAGAATTGAGCACCACATGTTGTGCTAAGTAGTCTCAAGTCATTGAATACATACACACCCCATGTCTCCTATTGGTTGCTTTCTTTTTTCGTGGAAAAAAACAGGGAACGAGGTGGGTAGTTAATGCACCATGCCTAAAAGTTTTGGGATCATTTGTTTTTCATAACGTGACTAATGCACCTGTGCGGAGAGAGTACAATCGTAGTTTGATTAACGAGATTTCAGATTTGAGCCATCTACCTCAAGGGAGAGTGTATAATATCATCGGGAACTACATTCAAAACCGAATAAAACAATACTCCATGTATTTATTTATAGAGGAGTAGTATATTTTTTGCAACATGCATTACTAGATATTGCTAGTCAGATACTAAATCCAGATGAAGGTGCTAGTACTACTAAATCCGGATGGTGGTGCTAGTACCAGTAGTACTTTCAATGTAGTAGTACTGTACTACCCGTTGGTCAAATTATTACGTGATGCTCCTCACAATGAAGTGTAACGACCAGACCTCAAACAGTCTGATCTCTGTGCATCAGTGTCATCCCTGGATCAGTAATGCTAACACGCATAGTACTTGAAGGATTTATAACAGAGTAGCAATCACACACTTATTACATCGAATGTCTCCAAAGAGCGCTTATTACAATAAATATGGCTTAAGGCCATCTAATAACGATAACAGCGGAAGGCTTGGAAGATAAGTGAGTCCATCAACTCCAACGGCATCACTGAGTATAGAACCACGACCCTAAGGCATCTTACTCGTCGTCTGAAAAGTCTGCAACATGAACGTTGCAGCCCGAAAACGGGTCAGCACATGGAATATGCTGGCAAAGTAACACATAGAGAGTAATGAAAGAAATAAAGCTATACTACATGCATATATGGCTGGTGGAAAGCTCTATGGTTACAGTTTTGCATAAAGCCAATTTTTCCCTACTGCAAAGGAATAAATTTATTTAACTATCATGGTGGTTGTTAAACATTGAGAACGGCTGACAGCATTCTCAATCCCAATTAAGTAACATCATCATTAAAAACCCAACAAGATTAATTAAAGTAACATGATGAGATTCACATCATAATCCAAGTACTAGATACTCAAAACGTCCATAGCCGGGGACACGGCTAATCATGATTAGTTTATACACTCTGCAGAGGTTGCGCACTTTTCTCCACAAGACTCGATCTCCTCCGTTGGGATTCTTGCACTACATGGTGTTTGAGAAACGGATGACCGAGACATAGTCTTTCAGAAGCGCTAGCACCTTACGATGGGTAGACCGTACCAACCTACATCCCCTACATTTGCTAGTCTACCATTGTAAGAGTTCGCACGACTTAGTCAACTATGCTAGAGCCCATAATAGCATGTGGCTGCACACGGAAGTTTCTAGCATGAATAATCTTATGATCCGTCCAAAAACAAACAGGAAATCCTGGAATACCCAGGTACCTCAATCCACCCAGATGTGTATTAAAGTTGCCACATTAAATAAACCATTAATTAACAATCTCACATCTGTCATGGATACACTCACTCAATCCACGTCTACTAGCATAGCATGGCATAATAAGCAAACGTAGAAGTAACTCCCAAAGGTTTGATAATAATACAGGTAATAGGTACTAGCTCATCTACTTCCCAAAACCCACATATTAATCAGATCCTAATCATGCAATTGTTTGAGGATTGAACTAATGCAATAAAACTGGGTAATAGAGAAGTATGATCAAAGTGTTACTTGCCTTGCTGATGATCCACGAAACCTAGGGATTCGAAGTAGTAAGCGGCGCAATCCGGGTACTCTATCGCAAACAAACAAACAAACAATCACACAATAAGTACTCATCTAATGCACGGGTAAAACTCAAATAAGAGGTCTAACCAGAAAATTCAACTTAAGAACTCCGGTTTGCAAAAAGAATCAAATCGAACGAAGAAACAAAACTCAAACGGCGAAAGAAACAAGCTTCGTTTACTAATCTGAACCTAAGTCAAATTTTACAGAATCAAAAACTTGTTTGAGTTGATTATTTGGAAAGAGGGTTTCGAGACGAAACTCTAGGCGCTTGAATCGCCTAATTCCGATAAACGAGCGAAAACTTAAACTAAAACGAAAATCGGATCAGAAATCACGATCAGAAAAATCGCAGAATAAATCCGAGAAAAAGAAAAACGGCGAACAGATTAACGAACGAACGTTCGTTATCTGGATCTAAACGATGAACGCGTTCGTTAAAACGAACGAACGAGCGAACACTCGCTAACTAAATAAACCAAAAAAAACCGATCTAATAAAATGAAAAAAATCTAGGGTTTTCTTAAAAAAACCGAAGTGTTTTTTTTTTCAAAAAAACCGGCGTCGGCGGGGCTCGGGCGGTACCTCCGGCGGGGCGGGGCGGGACCGGCGGTGCTCCGGCGGCGGGGTGGGGTGGTGCGGCGGCGACGGCGGCGGCGGCACGAGGCGGCGGGGCGGGGCGGCTCCGGCGGCAGGGTGTGCGGCGGCGGCTGCGGCTGCGGCTTGGGGCTCCTAAGGGGCCCCGGGCTGGGTATTTAAAGGGGGAGGGGGGATGCGGTGGCTTGGGGGAGGGGCAAGCGGCGGCGGCGGGAGGCGGAGTCCGGCTCGGACTCTGCGGCGGCGGCGCGGGGAAGGCGGTGGCGCGGGGCAGGCCGGCCTGGCTGGGCTTCGGCCTAGTGGGGGCACGGGCGTGTTTTTTTTAATAATTTCGCCGAACAGAAAGGAAAAAAAATCTAGAAAGATTAAATAAAAATCTAAAAATACCAAAATAAATTTTCATCGTCCAAATAAAATATTTAGAACAAGATGAATATTTTTTTGGTCCTAAAATGCATTTTTGAAAATCGTGCAATTTTCCTAAATTCAAATAAAATAGCAAAAACACCAAAATAAATCTTATTTGATTTTTTTATTAAATCCTCATTTTTTCTTTATTTTAGGAAAGTCATTTTATTCCCTCTCTCATATTTTTATGATTGAAATAATTGAAGATAAAATAAATAAAATCAAATGATCCTATTTTCAAAATTTGAGAAAACTCAAATATGAAAATAACGAAATCCCCAACTCTCTCAGTGGGTCCTTGAGTTGCGTAGAAGTTTCTAGGATCAAGGCAAAATGCATTAAATATGATATGCAATGATGATCTATTTGTATAACATTCCAAATTGAAAATTTGGAATGTTACAAACCTACCCCCCTTAAGATGAATCTCGCCCTCGAGATTGGGGTTGGCTAGAAAATAGGTGAGGGTGGTCCTTCAGCAAATCTTCCTCTCGCTCCCAGGTGGCTTCATCCTCGGTGTGGTGGCACCACTGGACCTTGCAAAACTTGATAACCTTGCTGCGGGTGACTCGGCTGGCATATTCAAGAATCTTAACTGGTTTCTCCTCATAGGTCAAATCACTGTCCAACTGAATCGCCTCTAGTGGCACTGTATCTCTCAGCGGTATATCAACCATCTCTGCGTGGCACTTCTTCAACTGGGAAACGTGGAACACATCGTGAACTCCTAACAATCCCTCAGGAAATTCCAACTTTTAGGCAACTTCTCCCATACGTCCCAAAAATTTGTATGGTCCCACAAAACGTGGCGCTAACTTTCCTTTGACTCCAAAGCGCTTAACTCCTCGAAGTGGAGATACACGAAGATAGACTCTATCTCCGACTTCGTAAACTGTCTCCTTGCATTTTGAATCTGCATAGCTTTTCTGCCTGGACTGGGCTACCTTGAGCATGTCGTGAATCAACATCACTTTCCGTTCAGACTCCTTAATCAAATCTGGTCCAAACAACTGACGGTCTCCAACTTCATCCCAAGACAACGGAGTTCTGCACCTCCATCCGTATAAGGCTTCGAAATGGGCCATCTTCAAACTGGATTGATAACTATTGTTGTAAGAGAACTCTGCATATGGCAAATTATCGTCCCAACTAGATCCATAATCTAGCACACAAGCTCTCAGCATATCCTCCAAAATCTGATTGACTCTCTCGGTCTGTCCATCTGTCTGCGGATGAAAAGCTATACTGAACTCTAGCCTGGTACCCAAGGTTTCGTGCAACTGATTCTAGAACTTTGAGGTGAACTGGGTTCCTCTATCTGATACAATGCTCCTTGGAACTCTATGCAGACATACGATCCTGGTAATGTATATCTTGGCCAACTTAGCACTGGTGTAAGTGGTCTTCACTGGAATGAAATGAGCTACCTTCGTCAAGCGATCGACTACAACCCAAATCGAGTCATAGCCTGAACGAGACCTGGGCAATCCTGTGATAAAATCCATGCCTAGCTTATCCCACTTCCATTCGGGTATCGGCAATGGTTGCAACAATCCTGCTGGCTTCTGATGCTCTGCTTTCACTCTTTGACATACATCACAAACTGCTACATACTCCACAATATCCTTCTTCATTCCGGTCCACCAGAAGGTCTCCTTCAAATCCAAGTACATCTTGGTATTACCTGGGTGAATTGAATACAACGAATCATGGGCCTCTTGCAAAATCAACTTCCTGATTTCTGGGTCATTGGGCACATAAACACGGTCTTGAAACCATAAGGTATCGTGTTCATCCTCATGAAATCCCTTGGCTTTTCCTTTGCTCAACTTCTCCTTTATCTCAGCAATTTCCTTGTCGGTCTTCTGAGCTTCTCTGATCTTATCCATCAAAGTCGACTGAATTTCCAATGTTGCTACATAGCCTCTCGGAACTATCTCCAAACATAGTTCGCAAAAATCCTCGGCTAACTCCTTTGGCAGTCCTGCGGTCATGAGTGTATTGACATGGCTCTTACGGCTCAACGCGTTGGCTACTACGTTAGCCTTTCCGGGGTGATACTGCAATCTCATATCATAATCCTTGATGAGCTCTAACTATCTCCTTTGCCTGAGGTTCAACTCCTTCTGCGTGAAAATGTACTTCAAACTCTTGTGATCCGTGTACACATCACAATGATTTCTGATAAGGAAATGTCTCCATGTCTTCAATGCATGCACTACGGCTGCTAACTCCAAATCGTGTGTGGCATAATTCAACTCGTGAGGTTTAAGCTGTCGTGACGCAGATGAAACAACTCTTCCCTCCTGCATAAGCACTGCTCCAAGGCCTCACCGTGAAGCATCGCAATACACCTCGTAATCCTTACTCTGATCTGGCAGAATCAATATTGCCGAGGTAACTAGACGTTCCTTCAACTCCTGGAAGCTAGCCTCACATTCCTCAGTACAGTTGAACTTGGTATCCTTTTTCAACAACTCCGTCATGGGCTTCGCTATCTTTGAAAAATTCTCAATGAATCTCCGGTAGTATCCGGCCAGTCCAAGAAAACTCCTGATCTCTACAACTGTCGTTGGTGCTACCCAATTTGTCACGGTGACAACCTTCGTGGGGTCTACTACTATTCCTTCTCCGGATATCACATGTCCGAGGAATCCAACTTCCTTCAACCAAAACTCACATTTGCTGAACTTGGCATACAACTGGTGTTCTCTGAGCTTCTCCAATACCAAACACAAATGCTCCTTATGCTCCTCTTCATTCTTTGAGTAGACCAAAATATCATCAATGAAAACCACGATGAACTTATCCAAAAACTCCATAAATACTTTGTTCATCATGTTCATGAAATAGGCAGGTGCGTTAGTCAGACCAAATGACATAACGGTATACTCGTACAGCCCATACCTGGTGGTAAAAGCTGTCTTAGGTATATCCTGCTCTCGAATCTTCAACTGATGGTATCCTGACAGCAAATCGATCTTGGAAAATACCTTTGCTCCTTGCAGTCGGTCAAACAGATCATTGATCATCGGCAGTGGGTACTTGTTCTTGATGGTTACTACATAATCCTCGATAATCAACAACCATCCTTAATGATCCGTCCTTCTTCTCCACTAGAAGTACTGGTGATCCCCAAGGCGAAGAACTTGGGCGAATGTAACCTTTATCGAGTAAATCCTTAATCTGACTTTTAATCTCCTCCAAATCTTTTGCTGGCATCCTGTATGGTCTCTTGGATATCAGCCCTGTGCCTGGCAAAAGCTCAATCAAAAACTCGATGTCTCTGTCCAGTGGCATGCCTGGCAACTCTTCTGGAAAAACATCAGGAAAATCCTTCACTACTGGTACTTCCTCCTACACAACTCCTGATAAGGAATTTACGTGCATCCTCTTCGGCTCATGCCTGGATACATACTTGATCCTCTTACCTTCTAGCGTTGTAAGTAAAATTGTCTTACTAGCACATTCAATGTTCCCGCCATACTTCGATAACCAATCCATGCCTAATATCACATCCAATCCTTGTGATTCCAATACTATTAGGTCTGAGGGGAACACGTAGTTACCAATCCTTAATGGTAACCAATCACACCATAGCCTGGCCATATACTCTGCTCCAGGCGAGGTTACTAACATGGGTGACTTGAGGGATTGGGTTGGCAGTTTATATTTATCCACAAATCCCCTTGATTTGTATGAATGCGATGCACCAGTATCAAAAAGAACGAGTGCAGTAAATGACTTAACCAAAAACTTACCTATTATTGCATCGGGTTGGGCTTCAACCTCCTCCACGCTAACGTGGTTCACCTGTCCTCTGTTGAAAGGGTTTGGCTTCTTCCCAGAGCTTCCATTGCCATTCCCATTCTGGCCTTCAGGACATTCATTGGCGTAATGTCCGGTCTTCTGACATTTAAAGCAAGTGACTTGACTCGGATCTCTCTTGGCTGGTGTTGAGGGGTTGGTAAGGTTCTGGCTATTACTTCCTCCATTCCCATTACGATTCTTGGAACCATTATGGTTGTGCGAGCTGCCACCTCCATGGGTATGCTGGAACTGTCCTCCCGACTTCGGGGTAAAACGTGGCTTCTGCTGAGCTCCAGAATTATATTTCCCTTGTCCATACTTCCTCTTGCGGTTTTCAATCTGCTGCTGCTTCCCTTCAATCATGAGAGCACGGTCTACCAACTCCTTGTAGTTGTTGAAACTTCCTACCATCAACTGCATGCTGAGCTCATCATTTAGTCCTTCCAGAAACTTCTCTTGCTTAGCTGCATCTGTAGCAACGTCATCTGGGGCGTAACGTGCTAGCTTACTGAAATCATCCACATATTGGCCAACTGTACGTCCTCCATAACGTAAGTTGCGAAACTCACGCTTCTTCATGGCCATAGCTCCTGCTGAAACATGAGCAGTACGAAAAGCCTGCTGGAACTAATCCCATGTGCCAGTGTCTACTGGATAAGTGGCTGTGAAATTCTCCCACCATGATGTTGCGGGTCCCTCAAGCTGATGTGCGGCAAATCGCACCTTCTCCGCATCTGTGCATCCTGCAGTGGTCAACTCTCTGGCTGTCTTGCAAAGCCAATCATCTGCAACAATCGGTTCGGTGCTACTGGAAAACACCGGCGGATTCAGCCTAAGGAAATGGGTTAAGTGATCAACAGGTGGTGGTGGTGGGTTGTTGTTGTTGTTCCCCTGATTCTGATTCTGGACTAGTATCTGCATCAGTGCATTCTGCTGCTAGATCAACTGGGTGAGCTCTGGTGGGAAAGCAAATCCGTTGTCATGTCTCGGAGTCATCTGAGGGTTTAGAAAAAGATGAGAATACAGAATAGAATGAGGTCTAGAGGGAAAACACTACCCATATGCACATGAGGCAAATTGCAATCAAAACACTTCATTCAAACAAGCAAGGGCATACAACGGTATGTCTATCGTTACAAAAGTGCTCGAACTATACTAGATACAGGGAGGGAAAACTACTACTGTTATGGTGGTCTACTAGAAAAATTGCTCCGATGAAGACTCCATGATATCTGCTCCAGCTTCATCAACATAGTCATCATCACTATCATCCGGGTCCGAGTCGGTGTCGTCGATGATGATGTAGTTCTCAGGACAAGTGCAATCTTCGTCTTCTCCAGTTGCTGGAAATCCCATGAACACTCTTAGCTTCTTCTTCAGATCATCATTCTTCTTGACTAGCGTTGCTATTTCCTCCTCATATCCATCGCGTGTAGACTTGAGTTCTTCCTCCAGTTTCGTGATCTTGGTCATGGCCTTCTTCAGATCCATCATGCCTGCACACATCTGGTTCTCCTGGCGTCGAATGTGCTTGTTTAACTCTTGGATGAAAGCTGCAATTGATCTGTCCTTCCTGGTGTTGATCATCTCCCATTGCTCATCTCGGCGCCCACAAATCTGGTAGGTAGTATCCTTGAGCTCCTTGTGGTAAACTTCTCCAATACGTCCCATGGTGATGTGGGCTGCCATGCTCTTTCCTAGACTCTAGGTTGGTGCATCAAAGGAAAACTCTATGGGCTCAGTGACGGGCATGAACGTCCTTCATGGAACTTGAACTTGAATCATCCAGCGCTCCTCTTTAGGTAAAGTGGCGTTGTAGGTTCCGGTGAAGCTTGGTACTCCAATCTTTAGGTACTTGGTAACTTCCTTCAGGTGTCGTCCAAAGGGTGTATCTTCATCCGGTTGCATGAACTTGTTCCTTGCATCAGCCATCCTAAAAGAGTAGAAAAGATGAGGAGTTAGAAATGAGAAGAGAGAGTAGTGATCTAGGGCTTTAGCTTAGTGGTCGTGTCCTACAGTCATTGTGTGCTCTGATACCATCTTGTAGCGACCAGACCTCAAATAGTCTGGTCTCTGTGCATCAGTGTCATCCCTGGATCAGTAATGCTGACATGCACAGTACTTGAAGGATTTATAACAGAGTAGCAATCACACACTTATTACATCGAATGTCTCCAAAGAGAGCTTATTACAATAAATATGGCTTAAGGTCATCTAATAACGATAACAGCGGAAGGCTTGGAAGATAAGTGAGTCCATCAACTCCAACGGCATCACTGGGTATAGAACCACGATCCTAAGGCATCTTATTCGTCGTCTAAGAAGTCTGCAACATGAACATTGCAGCCTGAAAACGGGTCAGCACATGGAATATGCTGGCAAAGTAACACATAGACAGTAATGAAAGAAATAAAGCTATACTACATGCATATATGGCTGGTGGAAAGCTCTATGGTTACAGTTTTGCATAAAGCCAATTTTCCCCTACTGCAAAGGAATAAATTTATTTAACTATCATGGTGGTTGTTAAACATTGAGAACGGCTGACAGCATTCTCAATCCCAATTAAGTAACATCATCATTAAAAACCCAACAAGATTAATTAAAGTAACATGATGAGATTCACATCATAATCCAAGTACTAGATACTCAAAACGTCCATAGCCGGGGACACGGCTAATCATGATTAGTTTATACACTCTGCAGAGGTTGCGCACTTTTCTCCACAAGACTCGATCTCCTCCGTTGGGATTCTTGCACTACATGGTGTTTGAGAAACGGATGACCGAGACATAGTCTTTCAGAAGCGCTAGCACCTTACGATGGGTAGACCGTACCAACCTACATCCCCTACATCTGCTAGTCTACCATTGTAAGAGTTCGCACGACTTAGTCAACTATGCTAGAGCCCATAATAGCATGTGGCTGCACACGGAAGTTTCTAGCATGAATAATCTTATGATCCGTCCAAAAACAAACAGGAAATCCTGGAATACCCAGGTACCTCAATCCACCCAGATGTGTATTAAAGTTGCCACCTTAAATAAACCATTAATTAACAATCTCACATATGTCATGGATACACTCACTCAATCCACGTCTACTAGCATAGCATGGCATAATAAGCAAACGTAGAAGTAACTCCCAAAGGTTTGATAATAATACAGGTAATAGGTACTACCTCATCTACTTCCCAAAACCCACATAGTAATCAGATCCTAATCATGCAATTGTTTAAGGATTGAACTAATGCAATAAAACTGGGTAATAGAGAAGTATGATCAAAGTGTTACTTGCCTTGCTGATGATCCGCGAAACCTAGGGATTCGAAGTAGCAAGCGGCGCAATCCGGGTACTCTATCGCAAACAAACAAACAAACAAGCACACAATAAGTACTCATCTAATGCACGGGTAAAACTCAAACAAGAGGTCCAACCAGAAAATTCAACTTAAGAACTCCGGTTTGCAAAAAGAATCAAATCGAACGAAGAAACAAAACTCAAACGGCGAAAGAAACAAGCTTCGTTTACTAATCTGAACCTAAGTCAAATTTTACAGAATCAAAAACTTGTTTGAGCAGATTATTTGGAAAGAGGGTTTTGGAGACGAAACTCTAGGCGTTTGAATCGCCTAATTCCGATAAACGAGCGAAAAGTAAACTAAAACGAAAATCGGATCAGAAATCGCGATCAGAAAAATCGCGGAATAAATCCGAGAAAAAGGAAAATGACGAACAGATTAACGATCGAACGTTCGTTAGCTGGATCTAGACGATGAACGCGTTCGTTAAAACGAACGAACGAGCGAACGCTCGCTAACTAAATAAACCGAAAAATACCGATCTAATAAAATAAAAAAATCTAGGGTTTTCTTTAAAAAACCGAAGTGGTTTTTTTTTTCAAAAAAAACGGCGTCGGTGGGGCTCGGGCGGTACCTCCGGCGAGGTCCTCCAGCGGGGCGGGGCAGCTCCGGCGGGGTTGGCGAGGGGCAGCGGGGCTCCGGCGGCAGGGTGGGGTGGTGCGGCGGCGACGGCGGCGGCTGCGGGTGTCGGCGGTGACGACACGAGGCCGCGGGGCGGGGCGGCTCTGGCGGCGAGGTGTGCGGTGGCGGCGGCTGCGGCTTGGGGCTCCTAAGGGGGCCCGGGCTGGGTATTTAAAGGGGGAGGGGGGTGCGGCGGCTTGGGGGAGGGGCAAGCGGCGGTGGCGGGAGGTAGAGTCCGGCTCGGACTCTGCGGCGGCGGCGCGGGCGCGGTTTTTTTTTAAATAATTTTGCCAAACAGAAAGAAAAAAAATCTAGAAAAGTTAAATAAAAATCTAAAAATACCAAAATAAATTTTCATCGTCCAAATAAAATATTTAGAACAAGATGAATATTTTTTTTGGTCCTAAAATGCATTTTTAAAAATCGTACAATTTTCCTAAATTCAAATAAAATAGCAAAAAACACCAAAATAAATCTTATTTGATTTTTTATTAAATCCTCATTATTTTCTTTATTTTGGGAAAGTCATTTTATTCCCTCTCTCATATTTTCACCAAAATAAATCTTATTTGATTTTTTATTAAATCCTCATTATTTCTTTATTTTGGGAAAGTCATTTTATTCCCTCTCTCATATTTTTATGATTGAAATAATTGAAGATAAAATAAATAAAATCAAATGATCCTATTTTCAAAATTTGAGAAAACTCAAATATGAAATTAACGAAATCCCCAACTCTCTCCGTGGGTCCTTGAGTTGTGTAGAATTTTCTAGGATCGAGGCAAAATGCATTAAATATGATATGCAATAATGATCTATTTGTATAACATTCCAAATTGAAAATTTGGGATGTTACATGAAGTGACAAGACCCTGTGCCGGAGATGACACCTGAGTGTAGGCGCCGTGTTCCGCATACAAAGTCAGCTTCACCAAGTGCGGTCACTATCATCATGGCTGTAGAGCTAGCCTGCTTACAACTAGCCGTGTTTGACATAATTTCCCGTGCATTGCCATGACTAATAATAAATATTGTGCTCGAGTAATGGGTATATCATTGCCGACCTATGCACGCGAACATTTATCGTAACGTAGTACCTCATGCTGGATAGTCGTAAAATTATAAGTTTCAAACTGATATTACAAATGCTAGCAGTAATGCTGCACCTACGAAGAGGGTATTATTAGGAAGATTACGTAAGAACTTTGGTTACTTTAGGTGGATGCATCATTATTGTACAAACTAAAATCCACCGCCCTGAAAAGTCACTAATGGGCAAATTTTGAGTCTCTTGCGACTTGATGTTTCAAAAACAAATTCAGCTTATGTGGAGCCTTTGTCATTTAGGCTTAGACGCTTGTGGTGATCAGCACGCCATTCATTGTTGCACCAGAGAATGTGAAATCTCATTACCTTGTGCACACTTGCCTCTAGCTCAAAGAACCTGGCCAATTTAATCTCAGATGTGTTCCCTCGGTTATCGATCAAATCAATTTCTGTAAGATGGGGATCAAGGCATTTTATGAGATTGTTATAGTGCAGCACATTTTTCACTTTTGGGTCTTTTTTTATCCGCAAAAGAAGAGAACATATTAGAGCAGCTCGTTGTATAAGATTGCAGTGTCATCAAGAGATACCAATATCATTCGCTTATATGATAGGGCTATAGGGTCGGCTCTAAGGCTAGTGATATTTTTCACTCTCTTTCTCTTTCTCTGTCATCCAATTTACCTAGGAGCACGTGAAGAGCTTGGGAATTTGTTGCCTTCCACTATGTGGCCGATGCCATATTTCTCAAAAGTATGCCACATAATACGCATTGATGTCAAATCAAAAGATTTTGGCACCGCTCTAGCAATGTGAGAGAGTTGGCACTGCTGTGCACACAGACCCACATGCATAAACAAATCAATAAAACCAACTACACCAGCATCTCCCTCTTCCAAAAAAGTTGGTTTTTATTGCCTCAGTCCTCTCCCTCTCCCATGCAAGCGTTTTTTCATTGCTTGAGTTAATTTGGCACCAACACAAAGTAGATGATCCAGATTGGGGCACTAGGTGAGCAATGGAGGGCATTGATGCCAAATGCATCAGAAGTGAATTTGGCACGTGTTTTGGACTACATAGTGGAGGGCCGTTATAGCCCAATTTTGTACTACCTCGTATTTAGTGTGAAATTTTGACCATAGATTTACCTAAGAAAATGCCAATGCATGTCACCAAAAATTACACCATTTGAAATTATATTCAAATAAAAATCCATCGATATAATTTTTAGTGACATGCATTAAAATTTTGTCAGTTAAATCTATGGTCAAATTTTGATACTACAAATACGAAGAGTAAAGCAGGACGGAGGTAGTACTTGCTCTTAGGCTAACCATAGAGTTACTAGTCTAAGTTATTTTCCACTATGCCTAGCCTAGGCTACTATTACAACAAAAAGACGATGTGGGTGATCATGCGAGAAAAGATACTAAAAACATTTCTTTCGGTGCAGTGCATAGAGTCAGTTTTGAACACTACACTTGTCATCATAATTTGGGAAAATTATGAAAAAATTGAGCTACGTTGTGATTATCGCTTACTAATAGGAAAGGAGTTTCACCTTGATGATTAGGTTCTTCATGCATGGAAAGCATCTAAGGAATCAAACAACTTGATCCAGATTGGGCCCGATAGATTTTACTGCCAAGATCTTCACTGTGCGCACATACTAGGTCAAGCTTGTGGGAATCATTTTCTGGATGAAAGTCATAAATACATCAAGAAGAAATCTAAAAATGTGAATTTCAAGAAGATGGAGAAGAAGATGAGTGTTGTACTCGAACGATTATGGATCAAATAAAGAGTTCAGAGAATTTGGCAGACGAGTACACCAACACTGTCAATTTCGGCGTGTCAATGACCCTGATTTTTGTTGGACCTTCTAGATGAGATACAGGCAATCTCTCAAGGAAAGGCACATTCTCAATGACCATAATGTGGAACAACTCAAGTGATCTCTTCCCAATTGATATCTTGTTGCAGGGTCATCAAGACACATAAATCCATCAGAGATTCGTCGAGGTGATGTGGAGGCTAATGAACCCGTGGATCTGCCGAAGACGAAGGTACTCGAGTGCAGTATAGCCGCGGAGCAGGTGATCCATAGCCTTCTTCGAGATGCCAATGTGGAAGACATCGAGCTGCTTGAGTTGAGGGAGAAGAAGGGCGGGTGCGACATTAATTTGGGGAAAATAGCAGGAGCTGAAGCTAGCGCGGCGCAACGTTGGCATGAGGCGGAGCACAGATGGCGGCAGACAGCGACATCGTCCAACTTCAAAGCTGAGCTCCTCGAGCTGATCTAGGGCAGGGGATAAGAAACACTCAGAAAACATGGCTTGGACGTTGAAGTTGGTACTGAACATGCGGATGTCAAGGCGTCTGGCTGGCCCAGGGTGCGATGCTAGGATCTTGGAGACTGCGGCCATGCATTTGCAATCCCCGTCGCAGAGGCAACTGTCGACGGTGAGGTTGAGGGGGACACGACACCAGAGGGGGCGCCACCGCCGGAGAGTAGGGTGGTCTGCACGATAGATTTGGTGGGGAGGAGGGTGATGATGACAAGCAGCATGTCATCGGGGAGGCTGCTGCTGAAGTCCAGGCTCGCTGGATGCGGTTTTGGCTCGAGACGCCTCCGCTTGTTTGTTGCCTCGTCGTCCATCTCATCCGGTGGCGACGATGGTGTACGCGTGTGGTGGTGCGTATTTTGTGCTGGGTCTGCGTGAGTGCGTCCTTGTTTGCATGCCGCCGCGCAGTGGTGTGGTGTGCATGAGTGCGTCCTTCATGCAAAAGAAGTGTGCCCTCAATTTACTAGCGTGCGGGGTGCTACTGTGAGCTGTTTCAACTTTGTTTACTCCACTGCGTGTCAGATGGGCCTCTAGTTTATTTATTTTCACCCACTGCCACATGGGCCAGCACACCAAGATAGAGAACATGAGCTGATAAGGCAACATGTGGACTGGTTGACTGGTCAACTAAACAATATACATAGCTATACGCTGACATGGTGAGCATATAATCCCCCGGCGAAGAGAGCTCGAGTGAGAGTATAGAGAGCCATGCCAAAGAAAAAGAGAGAGATAGTACATGGAGAGAAAGAGCTACTCCCTCCGTTCGATAATGTAGTGCCTATAATTTTTTTAAGTCAAACTTTTGAAACTTTGACCAAGTTTATAAAGAAATTACTTATATCTACAATACAAAGGATAAATAATAATATGAACTAAGTACATGTTTGATGAATATATTGATTGTTCCATATGTAAATGCTTTTCTCCACATATACCTGGTCAAACTTTTCTAAGGTTTGACTTTTCAAAACATCCATTGTTACGTGAGAGAGTACCTAACTAGAGAGAGAGAGTGTGTGTGAGATTGAAAGAGTGAGTGAAAAAAGTGTGTGTGCGTCTGTGAAAGAGACATGGATAGCACACGATAAAGTAGAGAAAAAGTGTGTGTATGTGTCTTATGCAAACATATCACACATGCATCTTTGACAGCGGAAGTGAGGTGCAGAGATAGTTTGTGGTTGATTTCAACCGAGAGAGAAAGACCCCTAACATGTGGCTAAGAGAGGTCTGGCAAACAAGGGAGAGAGGTCTGGCAAACAAGGGAGAGAGGTCTGGCAAACAAGGGAGAGAGGTAGAGAGAGATGAATGGAGAAAATACAAAGGCATGGGGAGGAGAGAGTGTGTGTTTGTGATAGAGAGATCCCCTGAAGATTGTGATGGGACTACATGGGGAGGAGATCGACTGACAAGGTGTGTGCATGATAGAAGATACCCTGAGACATATCGAGATAGATGTAGGAATGCAAGGAGACAATTCGTGTGTTCCTGAGAGATAATCATACTTAGGGGGGGAGTGCGTGGGCCTATGATGGAGTGAGAGATTATGGTACTTAGGGGGGGGGATTGCGTGTCACATAGAGAGAACAAGGGCGGAGATTGTTAGATGGGTCTATGCAGTGCGGGCGAGATATGTGTATGTGTGAACCAAGGAGATATAAAGTTTGAGAGAGATAGAGGAGCCCCGATACGGCTGAGTGGTGCGTCAGATAGCTGAAAGGGAAAGAGATACTCCATCGATCCGTTCAATAGTGCAATGCATATAAATTTTCTAGAAGTCAAACTTTGGAAACTTTGACCAGGTTTACACAAAATTGCTGGGAATCATTGCATGGAAAACAATATTTTTCCTACCCACACGCAATGATCTATCCATGGAGATGCATAGTAATGAGGGGGAGAGTGTGTCTACGTACCCTCATAGACCGTAAGCGGAAGCGTTTCACAATGCGGTTGATGTAGTCGAACTTCTCCGCGCTTCAACCGATCAAGTACCGAAAGGACACCTCCGTGTTCTGCACATGTTCAGCTCGGTGATGCCCCTCGCCTTCTTGATCCAGCAAGATGTCGAGGTAGTAGATGAGTTTCATCAGCATGATGGTGTGGTGACGTTGATGGTGAAGTCATCTCCGTAGGGCTTTGATGTCTACTACTCAACCTTCTTCTTGTAGACGTTGTTGGGCCTCCAAGTGCAGAGGTTTGTAGGACAGTAGCAAATTTCCCTCAAGTGGATGACCTAAGGTTTATCAATCCGTGGGAGGCATAGGATGAAGATGGTCTCCCTCAAACAACCCTGCAACCAAATAACAAAGAGTCTCTTGTGTCCCCAACACACCCAATACAATGGTAAATTGTATATGTGCACTAGTTCGGTAAAGAGATGGTGATACAAGTGCAATATGTATGGTAGATATAGGTTTTTGTAATCTAAAAATATAAAAACAACAAGGTAGCAAGTAACAAAAGTGAACGAAGACGGTATTGCAATGCTTCGAAACAAGGCTTAGGGTTCACACAATACATGAGCGTGAACCATGGACATAGCACTATAGGTGGAATAGAATGGTGGTTGTGGAGAAGACAAAAAGGAGAAGATAGTCTCACATCAACTAGGCATATCAACGGGCTATGGAGATGCCCATCAATAGATATCAATGTGAGTGAGTAGGGATTGCCATGCAATGGATGCACTAGAGCTATACGTGTATGAAAGCGCAAAAAGAAACTAAGTGGGTGTTCATCCAGCTTGCTTGCTCACGAAGACCTAGGGCACTTTGAGGAAGCCCATCATTGGAATATACAAGCCAAGTTCTATAATGAAAAATTCCCACTGGTATATGAAAGTGACAACATAGGATACTCTCTATCATGAAGATCATGGTGCTACTTTGAAGCACAAGTGTGGTAAAAGGATAGTAGCATTGCCCCTTCTCTCTTTTTCTCTCATTTTTTTGTTTTTTGGGCCTTTTGGCCTCTCTTTTTTTCGTCCGGAGTCTCATCCCGACTTGTGGGGGAATCATAGTCTCCATCATCCTTACCTCACTGGGACAATGCTCTAATAATGAAGATCATCACACTTTTATTTAATTACAACTCGAAAAATTACAACTCAATGCTTCGAACAAAATATGACTCTATGTGAATGCCTCCAGCGGTGTACCGGGAAGTGCAATGAATCAAGAGTGACATGTATGAAAGAATTATGAAAGGTGGCTTTGCCACAAATACGATGTCAACTACATGATCATGCAAAGCAATATGACAATGATGAAGTGTGTCATAATAAACGAAACAGTAAAAAGTTGCATGGCAATATATCTCGGAATGGATATGGAAATGCCATAATAGGTAGGTATGGTGGCTGTTTTGAGGAAGATATATGGTGGGTGTATGGTACCGGCGAATGTTGCGCGGTAATAGAGAGGCTAGCAATGGTGGAAGGGTGAGAGTGCGTATAATACATGGACTCAACATTAGTCATAAAGAACTCACATACTTATTGAAAAAATCTATTAGTTATCAAAACGAAGTACTATGGGCATGCTCCTAGGGGGATAGATTGGTAGGAAAAGAACATCGCTCGTCCCTGACCGCCACTCATATGGAAGACAATCAATAAATAAATCATGCTCCGACTTCATCACATAACGGTTCACCATACGTGCATGCTACGAGAATCTCAAACTTTAACAAAAGTATCTCTCAAGTTCACAACTACTCACTAGCATGACTCTAATATCACCATCTTCATATCTCAAAACAATCATAAAGAATCAAACTTCTCATAGTATTCAATGCACTTTATATGAAAGTTTTTATTATATCCCTCTTGGATGCCTATCATATTAGGACTAAATTCATAACCAAAGCAAATTACCATGCTGTTTAAGACTCTCAAAAATAATATAAGTGAAGCATGAGAGTTCATTAATTTCTTCAAAATAAAACCACCGCCGTGCTCTAAAAAGATATAAGTGAAGCACTAGAGCAAACGACAAACTACTCCGAAAGATATAAGTGAAGATCAATGAGTAGTCGAATAATTATGTAACTATCTGAAGACCCTATAACATTTTAGAATTTAAGATCTTGTGCTATTATTCAAACAGCAAGCAAAACAAAATAAAATGACCTAACGCTCCAAGCAAAACACATATCATGTGGTGAATAAAAATATAGCTCCAAGTAAAGTTACCGATGAACGAAGACGAAAGAGGGGATGCCATCCTGGGCATCCCCAAGCTTAGGCTCTTGGTTGTCATTTAATATTACCTTGGGGTGCCTTGGGTATTTCCAATCTTAGGCTCTTGCCACTCCTTATTCCATAGTCCATCGAATCTTTACCCAAAACTTGAAAACTTCACAACACAAAACTCAACAGAAAATCTCATAAGCTCCGTTAGTATAAGAAAATAAATAACCACTTTTGGTACTGTTGTGAACTCATTATTTATTTATATTGGTGTAATATCTACTTTATTCCAACTTCTCTATAGTTCATACCCTCCGATACTACTCATAGATTCATCAAAATAAGCAAACACCACATAGAAAACAGAATCTGTCAAAAACAGAACGGTCTGTAGTAATATGTAACTCTCAAATACTTCTGTAACTCCAAATATTCATACATATTAGGAAAACCTGAGAAATTTGTGTACCAATACAAAGCAAAAAGAATAATATCAGAAGCACATTTCTGTGAATTATCAAAACTATTTTACTGGGCGCAAAAGTTTCTGATTTTCAGCAGGATCAACACAACTATCACCGTAAGCTATCCTAAAGGTCTTACTTGGCACTTTATTGAAAAAATCTATAAAACATGATTACTACAGTAGATTAATCATGTGACCACACAAAAACAGTAGGGGTAAATATTGCGTTGTCTCCCAACAAGCGCTTTTCTTTAATGCCTTTTAGCTAGGCATGATGATTTCAATGATGCTCACACAAAAGATAAGAACTGAAACACAAAGAGTGCATCATGAAGAATATAATAACTAGCACATTTATGTCTAACCCACTTCCTATGAATAGGGATTTTGTGAGCAAATAACTTATGGTAACAATAATCAACTAGCATAGGAAGGCAAAACAAGCATAACTTCAAAACTTTAAGCACATAGAGAGGAAACTTGATATTATTGCAATTCCTACAAGCATATATTCATCGCTCATAATAATTTTCAGTAGCATCATGAATGAATTCAACAATATAACTATCACATAAAGCATTCTTTTCATGATCTACATGCATAGAAATTTTACTACTCTCCACATAAGCAAATTTCTTCTCATTCATAGTAGTGGGAGCAAACTCGATAAGATAACTATCATGTGAGGCATAATCCAATTGAAAATTAAAATCAAGATGAAAAGTTTCATGGTTATCATTAGTCTTTATAGCATACATGTCATCACAATAATCTTCATAGATAGCAACTTTGTTCTCATAATCAATTGGAACCTCTTCCGACATAGTGGATTCATCACTAAATAAAGTCATGACCTCTCCAAATCCACTTTCATAAATATAATAAGCATAAATAGGAGGCATGCTTTCATCATAATAAATATTCTCATCAAAACTTGGGGGACTACAAATATCATCTTCATTAAGCATAGCTTCCCCAATCTTGTGGCTTTGCATATCATTAGCATCATGGATATTCAAAGAATTCACACTAATAACATTGCAATCATGCTCATCATTCAAATATTTAGTGCCAAACATTTTAATGCATTCTTCTTCTAACACTTTGGCACAATTATCGGAATCCTTATTTTCACGAAAGACATTAAAAAGATGAAGCATATGAGGCATCCTCAATTCCATTTTTTTTGTAGTTTTCTTTTATAGACTAAACTAGTGATAAAACAAGAAACTAAAAGATTCGATTGCAGGATCTAAAGATATACCTTCAAGCACTAACCTCCCCGGCAACGGCGCCAGAAAAGAGCTTGATGTCTACTACGCAACCTTCTTCTTGTAGACATTGTTGGGCCTCCAAGTGCAGAGGTTTGTAGGATAGTAGCAAATT
This sequence comes from Triticum timopheevii, assembly GCA_963921465.1. Taxonomy (NCBI): domain Eukaryota; kingdom Viridiplantae; phylum Streptophyta; class Magnoliopsida; order Poales; family Poaceae; genus Triticum; species Triticum timopheevii. The sequence goes on from OY997270.1 coordinate 243,545,884, forward strand.
TCGCTCAAGTGGATGACTAAGGTTTATCAATCTGTGGTCGGCGTAGGATGAAGATGGTCTCTCTCAAACAACCCTGCAACCAAATAACAAAGAGTCTTTTGTGTCCCCAACACACCCAATACAATGGTAATTGTATAGGTGCAGTAGTTCGGTGAAGAGATGGTGATACAAGTGCAATATGGATGGTAGATATAGGTTTATGTAATCTGAAAGTATAAAACAGCAAGGTAGCAAGTAACAAAAGTGAACGAAAACGGTATTGCAATGCTTCGAAACAAGGCCTAGGGTTCATACTTTCACTAGTGCAAGTTCTCTCAACAATGATAACATAATTAGATCATATAACAATCCCTCAACATGCAACAAAGAGTCACTCCAAAGTCACTAATAGCAGAGAACAAACGAAGAGATTATTGTAGGGTACGAAGCCACCTCAAAGTTATTCTTTCCGATCAATCCATTGGGCTATTCCTATAAGTGTCACAAACAGCCCTAGAGGTCATAGTAAAATAACACGTTAAGACACTAATCAAACAAAACCATAATGTCACCAAGATACTCCAATGTCACCACAAGTATCTGTGGGTTTGATTATACGATATGCATCACACAATCTCAGATTCATCTATTCAAACCAACACAAAGAACTTCAAAGAGTGCCCCAAAGTTTCTACTGGAGAGTCAAGACGAAAACGTGTGCCAACCCCTCTGCATAAGTTCATAAGGTCACTGAACCCGCAAGTTGATCACCAAAACATACATCAAGTGGATCACGTGAATATCCCATTGTCACCACAAATAAACACATGCAAGACATACATCAAGTGTTCTCAAATCCTTAAAGACTCAATCCGATAAGATAACTTCAAAGGGAAAACTCAATCCATTACAAGAAGGTAGAGGAGGAGAAACATCATAAGATCCAACTATAATAGCAAAGCTTGCGTTACATCAAGATCAATCCCTATCAAGAACACGAGAGAGAGAGATCAAACACATAGCTACTGGTACATACCCTTAGCCCCGAGGGTGAACTACTCCCTCCTCGTCATGGAGAGCGTCGGGATGATGAAGATGGCCACCGGTGATGGATCCCCCCTCCGGCAGGGTGGTGGAATAGGGTACCGATTGGTTATTGGTGCCTACAGAGGCTTGTAGCGGTGGAACTCCCGATCTAGGATTTGTTCTGGAAGTTTGGGGATATATAGGAGGGGTTGGCGTCGGTTTCACGTCAGGGGGCCCCACAGGGAGTCCATGAAGCAGGGGGCGCGCCCTCCACCCTCGTGGGGCCCACGGTACTCCGCTCCGGTAGCTTTTCATTCCAGTGTTTTTTTATATTTTCCAAAAAAAATCGTTGTTGATTTTCAACGCATTCCGAGAACTTTAATTTCTGCACAGAAACAACACCACGGTAGTTCTGCGGAAAATAGCGTCAGTCCGGGTTAGTTCTAACCAAATCTACCAAAATCATGTAAAAACATTATAAACATGGCATGGCAACATAAAAAATTACAGATACGTTGGAGACGTATCAGGCTTCGCCTACACACTACGAAAATATGACCGGGGGTGTAAATGGTGGAGGGGGGCACCGCAAACGGATAACAATTCATCTGCCTAATGCTAGGAGCCCCCTCCCATATATATATATATATATATATATATATATATATATATATATATATATATATATATATATATATATATATGTGGGAGGGAGGGAGGGAGGAGCAGCCAAAGGAGGCACCCAAGTAGGAGGAATCCTACTTGGGGTCTCTCCCAAGCCGGGCCCCCTTTCCTTATTATTTGTGCGGGGAAAGGCAAGAGAGGGTGGCGCCCCCTTTCCTTTCTCCCATGAGAGGGAAAGGCAGGTGGGGCTAGCCCTCCCCTTTTTCCTTCCCTAGGGCTGGCCAAACAAGGGACGGGGCGCACCAGCCCCCTAGTGGCCTGGTCTGTTCCCTCCTTTGGCCCATAAGGCCCATATCTTGTCGGGGGGGGGGGGGGGGGTGCCCGGAACCCCTTCCGGTGACCCGATTCCTTCCCGGTACGTACCGAAACACTTCCGGTGTCCAAATACCATCGTCCTATATATCATTCTTTACCTATCGACCATTTCGAGACTCCTCGTCATGTCTGTGATCTCATCCGGGAAACCGAACAACATTCGGTCACCAAGACATATAACTCATATAACATTATATCGTCAACGAACGTTAAGCGTGCGGACCCTACGGGTTCGAGAACTATGTAGACGTGATCGAGACACCTCTCCGGTCAACAACCAATAGCGGAACCTGGATGCCCATATTGGCTCCTACATATTCTACGAAGATCTTTATCGGTCAAACCGTTATGATGACAGACGTAATTCCCTTTGTCCATCGGTATGTTACTTGCCTGAGATTCGATCGTTGGTATCTTCATACCTAGTTCAATCTCATTACCTGCAAGGCTCTTTACTCATTCCATAATACATCACCTTGTGACTAACTCCTTAGTCGCTTTCTTGCAAGGTTATGATGTTTATTACCGAGAGGGCCCAGAGATACCTCTCTGTCACACAGAGTGACAAATCCCAATCTCGATCCATGCCAACTCAACAGAAACCTTAGAAGATACCTCTAGAGCATCTTTATGATTTTCCAGTTATATTGTGACGTTTGATAGCACACAAGGTATTCCTCCAGTATCCGGGAGTTGCATGATCTCATGTTCGAAGGAATATGTATTTGACATTAAGAAAGCAGTAGCAATAAACTGAACGATCATATGCTAAGCTAACGGATGTGTCTTTTCCATCACATCATTCTCCTAATGATGTGATCCCGTTATTAAATGACAACTCATGTCCATGGTTAGGAAACCTTAACCACCTTTGATTAACGAGCTAGTCTAGTAGAGGCACACTAGGGACACGGTGTTTATTTATGTATTCACACATGTCTAGCATGAATAATAAACCTTTATCATGAATAATGAAATATAAAATAACAACTTTATTATTGCCTCTAGGGCATATTTCCTCCAGTCTCCCACTTGCACTAGAGTTAATAATCTAGATTACATTGTAATGAATCTAACAACCATGGAGTCTTGGTGCTGATCATGTTTTGCTCGCGGAAGAGGCTTAGTCAATGGGTCTGCCACACTCAGATCCGTATGTATCTTGCAAATTTGTATGTCTCCATCCTTGACTTGTTCACGGATGGAGTTGAAGCATCTCTTGATGTGTTTGGTTATCCTGTGAAGCCTGGATTCCTTCGCCATGGCAATTGCTCAAGTGTTGTCACAAAAGATTTTCATTGGACCCGATGCACTAGGTATTACACCCAGATCGGATATGAACTCTTTCATCAAGACTCCTTCATTTGCTGCTTCCGAAGCAGCTATGTACTCTGGTTCACACGTAGATCCCGCCATGACGCTCTGCTTGGAACTGCACCAACTGACAGCTCCACCATTCAATATAAATATGTATCCGGTTCGTGACTTATTGTCATTCAGATCAGTGTCAAAGCTAGCATTGACGTAACCATTCATGACGAGCTCTCTGTCACCTCCATAAACAAGAAACATATCCTTGGTCCTTTTCAGGCACTTCAGGATGTTCTTGACCGCTGTCCAGTGATCCACTCCTAGATTACTTTGGTACCTCCCTGCTAGACTTATGGCAAGGCACACATCAGGTCTGGTACACAACATAGTATACATGATAGAACCTATGGCTGAGGCATATGGAATGACTTTCATTTTCTCTCTATCTTCTGCAGTGGTCGGGCTTTGAGTCTGACTCAACTTCACACCTTGTAACACAGGCAAGAACCCTTTCCTTGATTGATCCATTTTGAACTTCTTCAAAACTTTGTCAAGGTATGTGCTTTGTGAAAGTCCTATTAAGCGCCTCGATCTATCTCTATAGATCTTGATGCCCAATATATAAGCAGCTTCACCGAGGTCTTTCATTAAAAACTCTTATTCAAGTATCCCTTCATGCTATCGAGAAATTCTATATCATTTCCAATCCACAATATGTCATCTACATATAATATCAGAAATGCTACAGAGCTCCCACTCACTTTCTTGTAAATACAGGCTTCAACGAAAGTCTGTATAAAACCATATTCTTTGATCACCTCATCAAAGCGTATATTCAACCTCCGAGATGCTTGCATCAGTCCATAGATGGATTGCTGGAGCATGCACACTTTGTTACCACCTTTAGGATCGACAAAACCTTCTGGTTGCATCATATACAACTATTCTATAAGAAATCCATTGAGGAATGTTGTTTTGACGTCCATTTGCCAGATTTCATAATCATAAAATGCGGCAATTGCTAACATGATTTGGATGGACTTAAGTATCGCTACGGGTGAGAAGGTCTCATCGTAGTCAACCCCTTGAACTTGTCGAAAACCTTTTGCGACAAGTCGAGCTTTGTAGACAGTAACATTACCACCAGCGTCAGTCTTTTTCTTGAAGATCCATTTATTCTCTATGGCTTGCCGATCATCAGGCAAGTCCACCAAAGTCCACACTTTGTTCTCATACATGGATCCTATCTTAGATTTCATGGCCTCAAGCCATTTTTCGGAATCTGGGCTCATCATAGCTACCTCATAATTTGTAGGTTCGCCATGGTCTAGTAACATGACTTCCAGGACAGGATTATCGTAACACTCTGGTGCAGAACATGCTCTGTTCGACCTACGAGGTCCAGTAGTAACTTGATCTGAAGTTTCATGATCATCATCATTAAATTCCTCTCTAGTTGGTGTAGGCATCATGGGAATGGATTTCTCTGATGTGCCACTTTCCAAATTGAGAGAAGGTACAATTACCTCATCAAGTTCTACTTGCCCCCTACTCACTTATTTCGAAAAAAGTCCTTCTTTAGAAAGGTTCCATTCTTGGCAACAAAGATCTTGCCTTCGGATCTATGGTAGAAGGTGTACCCAATTGTTTCCTTAGGGTATCCTATGAAGACGCACTTCTCCGATTTAGGTTCGAGCTTATCACGCTGAAGCCTTTTGACATAAGTGTCGCATCCCCAAACTTTAAGAAATGACGGCTTAGATTTCCTACCAAACCACAGTTCATACGGTGTCGTCTCAATGGATTTAGATGGTGCCCTATTTAATGTGAATGCAACTGTCTCTAATGCATAACCCCAAAACGATAGTAGTAAATCTGTAAGAGACATCGTAGAACGCACCATATCTAATAAAGTATGGTTACGATGTTCGAACACAACATTACGCTATGGTGTTCCAGGTGGCGTGAGTTGTGAAACTATTCCACATTGTTTTAAATGAAGGCCAAACTCGTAACTCAAATATTCGCCTCCGCTATCAGATCATAGAAACTTTATTTTCTTGTTACGATGATTCTCCACTTCACTCTGAAATTCTTTGAACTTTTCAAATGTTTTATACTTGTGTTTCATTAAGTAGATATACCCACATATGCTCAAATCATCTGTGAAGGTCAGAAAATAATGTTACCCGCCACGTGCTTCAATACTCATCGGACCGCATACATCGATATGTATTATTTCCAATAAGTCATTAGCTCGCTCCATTGTTCCAGAGAATGGAATTTTAGTCACCTTGCCCATGAGGCATGGTTCGCAAGTATCAAATGATTCATAATCAAGTGATTCAAAAAGCCCATCAGCATGGAGTTTCTTCATGCTCTTTACACCAATATGACCTAAACGACAGTGCCACAAATATGTTGCATTATCATTATCAACTTTGCATCTTTTGACATCAATATTATGAATATGTGTATCACCACAATCGAGATTCAACAGAAATAGACCACTCTTCAAGGGTACATGACCATAAAAGATATTAATCATATAAATAGAACAACCATTATTCTCCGATTTAAATGAATAACCGTCTCGCACTAAACAAGATCTAGATATAATGTTCATGCTCAAGCTGGCACCAAATAACAATTATTTACGTCTAAAACTAATCCCGGAGGTAGATGTAGAGGTAGCGTGCCGACGGCGATCAGATCGACCTTGGAACCATTCCCAACGCGCATCATCACCTCGTCCTTAGCCAATCTTCATTTAATCCATAGCTCCTATTTCGAGTTAAAAATATGAGCAACTGAACCCGTATCAAATACCGAGGCGCTACTACGAGCATTAGTAAGGTACACATCAATAACATGTATATCAAATATAGCTTTGTTCACTTTGCCATCCTTCTTATCCGCCAAATACTTGGGGCAGTTCCGCTTTCAGTGACTCATTCCTTTGTAGTAGAAGCACTCAGTTTCAGGCTTGGATCCAGCTTTGGGCTTCTTCCCGGGAGTGGCAACTTGCTTGCCATTCTTCTTGAAGTTCCCTTTCTTTCCCTTACCCTTTTTCTAGAAACTAGTGGTCTTGTTAACCATCAACACTTGATGCTCCTTTTTGATTTCTACCTTCACGGCTTTAAGCATTGCGAAGAGCTCAGGAATTGTTTTGTTCATCCCTTGCATATTATAGTTCATCACGAAGCCTTTCTAGCTTGGTGGCAGTGATTGAAGAACTCTATCAATGACACAGTCAACTGGAAGTTCAACTCCCAGCTGATTAAAGTGATTATAATACCCAGACATTTTGAGTATGTGTTCACTAACAGAATTGTTCTCGTCCATCTTGTAGCTATAGAACTTGTTGGAGACTTCATATCTCTCAACCCGGGCATTTGCTTGAAATATTAACTTCAAGTCTTGGAACATCTAATATGCTCCATGACGTTCAAAACATCTTTGAAGTCCCGGTTCTAAGCCATAAAACATGGCACGCTGAACTATCAAGTAGTCATCAGATCGAGCTTGCCAAACATTCAAATCATCAGCATCTGCTCCTGTAGCAGGTTCTATGCAGCAATGAGGATAATCCTCAAGTTATGAACCCAGTCCGCGTAGTTACTACCATCATCTTTCAACTTAGCTTTCTCTAGGAATGCATTAAAATTCAGGGGAACGGTAGCACGGGCCATTGATCTACAACATAGATATGCAAATACTATCTGGACTAAGTTCATGATAAATTAAGTTCAGTTAATCAAATTACTTAGGAACTCCCACTTAAATAGACATCCCTCAAATCATCTAAGTGATACGTGATCCAAATCAACTAACACATGTCCGATCATCATTTGAGATGGGGTAGTAATCAATGGTGAACATCTCTATGATGATCATATCTACTATATGCACTACAAAAAAAGACACATTCGTGACAGTTTGGGCCAAACGAATTTTTTTCCTGCCATGCTTATGACACTTCTATGATGATAATTGTGACAAAACCTGATATCATCATAGATGTGATGGGATCCTACTTGTATGACAAAAAATCAAGACAGAAAATGGGCTTTTCATCCTGGGCGGGCCGGAGACGCAGCTGCATGACATTCTTTGGGCCGTCCATGACGGAAAAAACCGTGGTAGAAGCGAGGGCGAGGAAAATATCGGGGAGTTCCCGGTTACGGTGGGTGGTAGGGGCCTAGCGATGCGTGTATCTCTCATACACGTAGGCGTGTGGGTGCGAGGCCTTGGGCTCTAACTGAACCCGAGCGAGGCGTTCGCCTATTGGACCCGAGCGATTGCACTGCAGGCTACGCGTTACTGAACCTGAGCGATCGATCGATCTGGCTGTTAACTGAAACCGATCGAACCTGTTGCCCCTTGATGAACAATGAGCGTTGTTGGGGTTTGGATGAACAGTTCTTGGTGGGGGTTGGATGAACAAGATCCCGTGGTAGTAGAGGCTGTTGCCGCTGGATGAACAGAACCCCGATCGAGCTGGTTGGGGGTGGATGAATAGGACCCCGTGGAGGGCTGGATGAACAACAGCTAGTGGAGGGCTGGTTGAACAGTAACCAGTGGAGGGCTGGATGAAAAGTAGCCCATGGAGGGGTGGTTGAACAGGACCACATGGAGAGGGCTGGTTGAATTGTAGCTGGTGGAGGAGCATTGGAGGCTGGATGAACAGGAGCCCGTGGATGAACAGTAGTTGGTGGAGGCACGAGGGAGATGTCGTGGATGAACAGTCGCAGGTGTAGGTTGGAGGAGGTCAACGGTGGATGAACAGTAGCCCATGGAGGCTGGAGCGAGGCAGTAGATAGTGGATGAACAGTAGCCCGTGGAGTCCTGTTTTGCGGTATGCCACACCCCTCCCGATGAATAGGACCCCCGTTTCGACCATAGGAGGTCGAAGACAAGTCCATTTCCTCCGTTCTGTGGTACGCCACACCCCTCCCGATCAATAGGACCCCGTTTCGACCATAGGCACTCGAACACAAGTCCGTTTCCTCCATCTTGCAGTATGCCAGACCCCTCCACTACAAAAAAAGACACATCCGTGACATTTTGGGCCGAACGAAAATATTTTCTGTCATACATATGACACTTCTATGACGATAATTGTGACAAGACTCGGTATCATCATAGATGTGGTGGGATCCTACTTCTATGACAAAAAATCATGACAGAAAATGGGCTTTTCGTCCTGGGCGGGCCGGAGACGCAGCTGCATGACCTTCTTTGGGCCGTCCATGACGGAAAAAACTGTGGTAGAAGCGAGGGGGAGGAAAATTTCGGGGAGTTACCAGTTACGGCGGGAGGTCGGGGGCGGAGCGATGCGCGTTTCTCTCGAACGTACGCGCGTGTGTGCGAGGTGTTAGCGAGGCGTTGGGCTCTAACTGAACCCGAGCGATTGCACTGTAGGCTACGCGTTACTGAACCCGAGGGATCGATCGATGGCTGTTAACTGAACCCGATGGAGCGATTCCTTCGCTACTGCTGGTAACTGAAGCCGATCGATTGGATGAACAGTGAGCATTGCGGGAGGGGGGGGGGTGGATGAACAGTGAGCGGTGGCGTTGCCTCTGGATGAACAGGAACCCGTGGTGTGGAGGGCTAGATGAATAGTAGACGGTGGAGGGGTGGCCGTGGAGGGGTGGTTGAACAGGACCCCGTGGTGTGGAGGGCTGCATGAACAATAGTCGGTGGAGTAGCGCGCGGTGGAGGCTGGATGAACATGAGCCCATGGAGGCTAGAGGAGGTCGACGGTAGCCCGTGGAGGCTGGAGGAGGTCGACGGTGGAGATGAACAGTATCCCGTGGAGTCCCGTTTTGCGGTACGCCACACCCCCCCCCCCCCCGTTTCGACCGTAGCGCTCCAACACAAGTCCGTTTCGTCCGTTTTGCGGTACGCCACACCCCTCCCGATCAACAGGACCCCCGTTTCGACCGTAGGAGGTCCGTTTCCTCCGTTTTGCGGTACGCCAGGCCCCTCCCGATCAACAGGACCCCGTTTCGAATGTGGCCAGTCGAACACAAGGCCGTCTCCTCCATTGTGCAGTACGCCAGGCCTCGTTTCCATCGCCTGTTCCGTCCAAGCCCTCCCGATGAACACGACCACGCATTCCGTTCCGACCCAGCCAGTTGGCTCCCACGCGTTCGTTTGCCTCCCAATGAACACGACACATTCTGTTGCCTCCCCATGAACATGACGACGACACTGTTTCTCCATTCCGACCCAGCCATGTACGTATGCGCGAATACGTGTTCGAGACCCCGCCCGTATGTACGTACGTGGCCGTATTTTATTTCTTGCACCCTCACCGTTGTACATACGTGTACATGCTACGTGCGCGCCTCTACTACGACACGTGCGCGCCTCTACTACGACACGTGCGCGCCTCTACATTGACCAGTATGTACGTACACATTCGCGACCAGAATGACAACGGTACGTACGCTTCGACCAGGTGGGTCCCGACTGTCAGGCACTTCCTTGCCTGCGAAGATGTAGCTGGTGGGTCCCAGCAGTCAGGGGGGTGAATCGTTTTGGTTTTTTTTGCCCGGACGCACTTCCTTGCGTGCGAAGATGTAGCTGGTGGGTCCCAGCAGTCAGGGGGGCGAATCATTTTTTTCCGGACGCACTTCCTTGCGTGCGAAGATGTAGCTGGTGGGTCCCAGCAGACAGGGGGAAACATTTTTTTCATGAAATACGGTGGCCCGTCCGGTGGGTCCCCGCTGTTAGGTGGAGGAATAATTATTTTGCGCGTAATAAGGAGGCACTTCCTTGCTGTGGCCGTGGACCCAGCTGTCAGCCTCTCCACGTACAGTCCACGTCCGATGGAAGCCATTCCTTGACCACGTTGACCACGCTGCGCCAAGAGCACCAGGGCGGTGGACGATGGCGAGGCCTAGGAAGGGGACGACACAGAGCTGGGGAAGACGCGACAGTGGATGCCCATGCGTAGAGGAGTATGAGGGTTCACTCGTTCGGCTGCGGTGTGAGGCTGCCGTCGCCGCAGAATAACACGGGGTGTGGGTGCGTAGAGGGATGGCCTGGCAGCGGTGGGAGTAGTAGGGGGCGGTGAGGCCTCCGCGGCATCACAGTCGGCCACGGGCGACAGGAGCAGGTGGCACGACCGGCGCTGCTTTGGGCGGCTGGAGCAAGAAGACCAGAGGTTGAAGAAGCACTACGGCCGTTGGATGGACATCATACGGTCACTGGAGCTAGAATCGTTCATATATTGACTAAAATTGACAAAGGCCTCCGTCCCAGTCAACTTAGTAGGCCCACAAGTCAGCCTCCCACCAAGGTTGGTCCCAGCTAGCAGGGGGTATTCATTTTTTTGTGCGTAATAAGGAGGCACTTCCGGTGGGTCCGAGCTGACAGCGGGGGAACATTTTTTCGCGAAATACGGTGGCCCGACTTGTGGGTCCTAGCAGTCAGGGGGAAACGTTTTTTTCGCGAAATACTGGTGGCCCATCCAGTGGGTCCCAGATGTCAGGTGGAGGAATAATTATTTTCCGCGTAACAAGGAGGCACTTCCTTGCGGCTGCCGTGGACCCAGCTGTCAGCCTCTCCACGTACAGTACTCTTTCGATGTAAGTCGGTCGTTGACCACATTGACCATGTCGCACTGAGAGCACCACGACAGTGGACGACGACGAGGCCTAGGAAGGGGACGACGCGGAGCCGGGAAAGATGCGGCAGTGGAAGCCCGCGCGGAGAGGAGTACGAGGGTTCACCGGTTCGACTGTGGTGTGAGGCTGCCGTCGCCGCAGAATAACAGGAGGTGTGGGTGAGTAGAGGGATGCCCTGGCCAGCGGTGGGAGTAGTAGGGGGAGCTGAGGCCTGCGCGGCAGCACAGCCGGCCACGGGAGGCGGGAGCAGGCGGTCCCGCCGGCGCTGCTTTGGCGGCTAGAGCAAGAAGATCAGAGATTGAAGAAACACGACGGCCGTTGGATTGACATCGAACGGTTACGTCTGCTAGAATCGTTTGTTGACGTAGTATATAATAACTAAAAAAATCTTGCATACGCGTCAACTAAACAGGCCCACAAGTCAGACCACTCCCTCTTTTTTTAATAATTTATATATAGCTCATGGAAACTTCTTATGCAATTTATTGTAGTCGTTTTTTTTGCTTGGCCAGGGCCAATTTCGCATATTTCTGTGGGTTCCAAACTATTTTTAATACCGAAATGTCGAGCCAGATTTAAAGTACTTTGAAGATATATTTGAATTAGGTTAATGCCCAGTGAATTAGGAATCTGAAAATGTGAAAAAAAATCAGAAATTATAAAGTAATTGCCAATTTATCATCTGTTTTTATATTTACAACCCATTTCATATTACTTTCAAGGCGTAGAAAAATAAGTAGGCCTGCATTGGGTATTCTTCAGAAAAAATAAACTGGGCTCATTTGCACAAAGAAAAAATAGCTGGGCTGATCACATGGTGAACATAATATATAAGCCTGGGCTAGACGGGCCACAGCCCAGTTCAAACCCTGCTCCGTCTCAACAATACCAAACAAAAAAATACTGCTCGAGTAGCTACGTCCCAGGTGTCAGCTGATGTTGTGCTGTTCTCTTGTCTATTGACTATATACGCTCACAATGTCGTGGATCCCAGATGTCAGGAAAACACTAGGAGGAAGCATTTTATTTTTCCATACACTGACGTGGTGGGCCCCTACTGTCATCCTCTCCACGTACTTCTGCCGATTCCTGTTGTTTGTTGACCATGTTGACAACGCGAGAGGGCGACGCCGCGGCGAGCGCACCAAAGTGTGCGGAGGACGTCGGTGTTAACGATTTAGCAGACGGTGGGGCGGCGATGCGTGCGCTGAGGCGCAGCCAGCCGTGGGAGGCGGAAGCAGGCGGCCCCGCCGGCGCTGGTTTGGTTTTGGCGGCTGGAGGAAGACAGGACTGAAGAAACATGACAGACTGTAAAAGTAGTAGGAGTACTTAGCAACCTTAACTGAAACCAGCAGGGGCACTTAACAACCAAAGCTGAAAGCAGTATGAGTACTTATACAGGTTCAACCATACAAAGCATGCCTCGAACAATGCTACTTTGCCTACAGTTAACCAAGGGTGAGGCCGCCAAGCCCCAGGACAAGGCCCAGGCGCCATCCTGCACATCCACAACCTTCTGAAAGCGGCTTCATCTCGCAACGTGGTTAACAAACAGGATATTTGCTTTAGAGCCATGGAAAAGCATGAACATAATCTTCTGTCCTATTCTCCAAGATGGACGGGCCTTCATTATCTAAGACCACCCACGAATAAGTATCTTTTCGCCTCCAAGGGGAATTCAGTAGGTCGACATAAACATCATGTTGTGACCAAGCGCAAGTCTGACCCGACCATGGTCAGGCATCTGTATAGGAACAATAGAACTCGGCAGTTCTTGTTTCAAGAAGATCACAGCTGTAAAACTGTGTATAAGCAATAGTTTATGAACAACATATATAACAGAAAACAGCTCGTACCATAAGTTTCTCGACACAGTTGGACCTGTTCAACGAGTGCAGCAGTGGCACACATATCCCACGTGGCCTTCCACCATTGAAACGCCCCACAAAGACCTCAAGACAATCAATAAAGTGTAGGAACATGTGGATGTCGATCCAGTCAACTTCAGTGCCATTAGTAACAGTCGAGTTATTACAGAGTAACAAATGAGCAGACTGCTTAACTCTAAAAAAACCTACACATGCCACCAATTATAATACAATATTAGTTAGAAGTAGCATCTTCGTGAGAGATTCGTTGCTACTTCTAAAGTTAAATTGTGATTAGTTAGACAGAATAGGTGGATTAAGAAGTAATAGAGGCAACAAGCAAGAACCAGATACAAAACTAGCATGGATGAACAATTGGAACGACGTCGGGGTGGAAGATCGTAGTGAAGATGAGACCAGGTTCTGCTATTTCCATCAACATTCGTGCGCCAACTTTCAGTCCGTAACACTTGAGAAAGTTTATCCAAGTTCGGCCATAAAAAAAGCGGCGATCTTCTTGGTTCATGAACCCAACTCGGAAGCAATATCTATGGATTGTCTTCACTGTGACCATTAAACTAGTGTATTCAGTTATGGCAAGGCCGAGCATCTTGAGTACATGTTTTCTGGCAGAGCAAATAATACACTACAGGAAAAATAATATGAGAACACAGCATGTTCAAAAAAAAACCCACCCTCCCAGATAGAGAAGAGTATTCTAGGAACATACTGTGCGCGTTTCAAAATGCTGTGGTAGGATGAGAAGGAACAAGTGTGGCGTCTCGCCGTGGGCGCAGAAATCTATAGGGTACTTGCACTTTGGGCACTGCAACTGAAACACACTAGATTCAGTACGAAGAAAAATGCATCAACGGCGGCGACTGCCATCCTAGGATTATCTGCGACCAAGGGACTTGGATTTATTGGGGATGGATGAAGAATTCGTACCTGGTTCTCCATGAGAAAACCCTATGCAATCGCCGAGCGGGGGTTTTCTCTGAACAAGCAGATGAGGGAGAAGGGGATTCAGGCCCAGTGAAATATTGCCGCTTCGTCCGTCCAGTTTACTGCTAAAGCTGGAAAGGGGGGGGTTGTGATTTGACGGATCATTGGACATTACTGCGGCGCTACGACCGGGGTGTGTCTACCGTGAAGTTGGGCACTCTAATTTGTGCATATGGCACGTGGACCCCGTTGCCGGTTGCCCCACATATCAGCGAAAGGAAGTAGAAAGACAGGACATAAGAAGTGAAACCTGCAAAAATAGCCATCGTAGAGCAAACCAAACGGTTTATTCTGTGATGAATGTCACATGGCAAAACCTGCATCATAAAATTGCAGGAAAAGAAAGAAAACATGACAATAAATCAATAAGTTTTAGGCAGTAAATCAATAAGATTTACTTGATGTGACACGGGTGAATCCTTACTAGGAAATCACTATGTTGAAGTACTAAACAGAAGATTGATCGTCCAACTACGCATGGCATGCAGGGGCCCTGCCTACTCCCACAAGCAGGATAGTCCAAAGGTCGTGACAAATCGTATGGACCGAACATCCATGGGACTGGAAATCCTGGTGGGTGCGGTAAACCCTGCAATGCATACAGATATTGGAGTGTAACCATAATTGATAAACCGTCCTCACAAAAATATGATCTGGATACTTCAAAATGTACAGACTGACTTGAGTGGACAGGCATTAACATAGACCTTTCTCAGGACTGACCACACACCAAAAGCGGCAGTACTAATAAACAATATAGGGTTCACAAACACAAATCAAGTACTGAACAATAGTACTTACTACAGACAAGCAAAGTTGCACTAACTAAACTCTGCAGACTATTTCTTGCCACCGACCTATGGGATGAACCCCGCATAACTGACTAGGCAATGGACTTCATGTGAGATGTCTACATGCACCATCACCATCTTGTCAACCTTGGAGAACCTAACAGAGTGGTCTTTCCACTCATAAACATGATGATGAAGATAGGCCGCATCAGATTTGTTGGGAAGCTTTACAAGAACCACACCCTTCGTAATCGAAGGCACAGCCAGGAAATTGTTGTGGTCAAGTACAGCCTCGAGAACACGCCTGACAACAATGCTACAGGAAAACACTAGTTCAGGACACGTGGCGACAAGGAAACAACAGCTGGATAGTTTAGCAGTAGAACTCATCATCAGGTCTTCCAGTTCACACGACACGACTTTGAGAACTTCATCTCCACCGCAGACCTGGTTCTAATTCAAATAGAAACCATATTTCATTACTACCTCCGTTCAGAAATATAAGATGATTTTCGATAATATACTGCATATATGACTACATATACGCACAGAAATGAGTGAACAAAGACACTAGAACATGTCTTCAAAGGCATGAGAGCAGAGGGATTACATGCAATATCCATAACACAAGTTACTGAGGCAAATATAGCCTCTTAAAAGGTAGCATTGATGTTCATAAAGTACTCCCTCCGTCCCAAAATTCTTGTCTTAGATTTGTCTAGATACGGATGTATCAAGTCACATTTTAGTATTAGATACATCAGTATCTAGACAAATCTAAGACAAGAAATTTGGGACAGAGGGAGTAGTTGAAAGTAATCTATAAGAAATCAGTGTCAACCTCTCGCATGTTTTGGTCAAAAGAGGAATTTAGAACCGTCATTTGGCACACTAAAATCACATGCAAGATCACCCAGAAAGTTGTACTACCAGTACTAGTACTGCGTGTTAGATGAAAAAACACGATCAAGATCGAGAAAAAGATCGTCAACAAGAGACATTACCTGGACTTTCTTAATGAGGGATCCCGGAGAGGGGGGCTTGGACAGGGCGATGGCTTTGAGCTTGTCCGTGGTAGTCTCGGCGGGGTGCTTGCGCTTCTTCATACCATGAGCCTTGACGGTTTTGGCCAGAGCCATAGACATCACGTCGGCCAGTGCTCTGGCGTCCATCCAAGAGAGGAAGCTGAGAGATAAGAGTGAAAGGAGGAACAAGATGAGGGAGAAGCGAAGCGAGTGGGGATTTTCTTCAAGAGAGGAAGCTGAGAGAGAAGAGTGAAATGATGGTTTCTTCGTCCGTCCAACTTACTACTGGAAAGGAGGGGGCTTTGTGATTTGACGGCTCATTGGGGATTACTGCGGCGGTTTGATCGGGGTAGTCTACCGTCACTCTACTACGGAGTAATTTAGTGCATGGCTGGTGGACCCAGGTGCTGGTTGTCCCACACATCGACGAAAGTGAGTAATTTAGTGCATGGCTGGAGGAGGATCCGCACGGTAGAGCGTGTCCACTGTTTTTCATTCTGAAGAAAAAAATGATTACAACAAGCGTTTCCGCTCTTACGACGGAGGAGTGCGAAACACGGCAGCCAATTGAACATACACAGTGCTCCTACTACTAGGCATGTGCAGTGGTTCATATGTCAGTACTACACAATCTTGTTGCTGTGTTGTGCGCATGTCAACTACTCCTATATGTAACATAGTACCGCTTTTTTGACTGTCTGGTCGAGAATGTACGATGAGATCAATGTTAACAGAACTAGGTCCACAGCGCACGGAGATTACGGTGCTACAGTACTCCACGAAACATGAACCATATGAAGCACATCCTATAGTGTTAGACAGGGTGTATGAAGGGTGCACGGGATGGGAGCAAAAGTTTCCTTCTCGACCCACTTTTGGGTGTTTGGCAGAGTGCATGAAGGGTGCATGAGTCCACACTAGTAGGTTGACAAAAATACACGAAGAGGAAACAACTATATTGAGATGAAAATGCAACCAAACACACCCACACGCTTTGTGCTACAGTGACGGATCTGCATCGTCTGAGTTTGATCCAACAGTCATGTTGCGCCGAGACATGGACATGCCCATGCAGAGGATGCCTAAACACCACCGAAGTCCCTCTGCTTCTCGAGGCGCAAGACGTTGGTGATGCAGGGTGCAACCGCCCGCAGAGCCCGCTCCCGGTCGACGGGAGCCAGCTCGTCAAAGACGGCGTCCAATGGCACGAATGGATTCCGGTGACGGAGCCCTGAAAGGATTCGCCCGGCAACGGCGACGGCAGCGCACAACCTCTCCTTGTCGAGCTCAGCCCCCACCATCGCACGGAGACGGCTCAGCTCCTTGGAGATATAGGTGAAGAAGGAGACCAGGTCAGGAAGCCGCAGCCTGTTGAAGTCGACCAGGTGGTCGAACAGGTTTAGCCCGACGGCCGGCATCGTCGCACTGGCACGACGGTAGGCATCGCGCAGCCGCAACACATGCGTGGCAACTTGGTTCACCAAGTGGCTGAGGTGATCCTGGACCTCGTCACGATCGGCCCGCTCGCGCTCCAGCCGGCTTCCCTGACGGCCTATCGTATCTCCCGCTTTCTGCAGCAACGCCGCCGACGCCTCGAGCATCTTTGTGGTGGATGCCTGCCGCTTTTGAAGCTCCGTGAACTCCCGCACATAACGGAGGAGCATGGCACTCCTCTCCTCCTTGAGCTCACGGAGCTCCACGTCCTTGGCCCTGAGCTCCGCATCCTTGGCATGGAGCTCCTGTGTCAGGCGCCTCACCTCGAACTCCGTGATCTGCTGCGCCGCCATGGCACTAGGTAGAAGCAATGGGGAGAGGAAGCAAAGGGGGTGAAACGGCTGAAAGGAAATGCAATCTACGGGAAGGCGGAGGGAGCCAGCCGAGGAGCGGGGAATCTTTTGGTTTTCACCACGGTAAAACACCAGTCGACGACTTCTCACATCAGGGAGCAGTGGGTTTTTATAGGCGGAGTCATCGTGACTAATTGCTACCGCGCCTGCTCCCGTCAATCAAAAAATTTAAAATCCTGCCGCGCCTGCTCCCGTCAATCAAAAAATAAAAATCATGCCGCACCCAAACACCAGAGCAACGGCACGGTGGATATTTAAATTTACCTACCGGCAAGTAGATAAAGAAAGGGGTGAAAAAACAAATGTGGCGGCGGCCTAGCTAATCGGTCGAACTAGCCAAACTAGCTAGCCACCGTGCTTCACTGATGTACTCGGCGGGAAAGGTGGTCTTTCATGATTTGACGACTCATTTACTTGCTTCGGCGCTACGACCGAGGAGGACCTAGAAAACACGTGGTAGGGCGTCCCACGTCAGGAAGAATATATGCATGCACCACCTGGGAGGACCCCGAAACCGCACGGTAGGGTGTGCCACGTCTCGGCACGGAGGAAAAATGTGCGTGTAAAAATATACTGTATCAGACGTAGTACCTATGGTTCGACCTCGGGACCCAGCCAGTCGGTCGAAAACACCCCACTAGCCACACAGCTTCATCATGCAAACATGGCATGGTTAGCTCCGTCTCGACCAGCCGCAACGTCTCTTGTTCTAGGCGATTCTTCTATTTTCCAAGCTTTTTTTTAGTTGTAATAACACCACGGCAAGCTAGCGCCGCTCTTCGTGTGTGCCCGTGCAAAGGTTAGACGATGGAGAGAAGAGAGATTGAGATCGCAAACCTGGGACCACTCGTAAGTGAGACAACGGTCATGCACGTGTTGACGAGGCACTCCCTCTACTCTACTCAACGCAAGTACTGTATAAAATAAAGTTATGGGACAAAGCCAACAACCGTTCGTTTTTTCAGGCTATCGACTTACGCTTTGTAGTCCAGGTTGACAGTTCAAATCTCGTCTTTCAGATTTGTTAGTTTTATGTCCAAATTTGATTAATGACAAGTGGGACCCCCGTGTGTTGTTCCGATATTTCAGTGTAGGATGGTTTTTTGAACAAACACTTTGCGTGGTTACACAAGTAATGGCACGAGTTACACGTATTTTGCAAGTTTACGAACAAAAATGACAGCGGCATAGAATATCACATCCACCCCGCAGCTTAGATACTATGGTGATACAAGTTTTTACACCGTTGGAAGTGAGATCCAATGGCTTGGGAGTAGTCTTTGTAATTATGCGCAATTTCCACACTCTCCGAAGTTTTTTTTTGCAAATAAAACATTCATGCCTCGTGTGTGCCGCTGCATCTTCGATCCAACGGCTCCCCGGTGCTAATATTTGGTGCTCCCCGTAGCTTAATTACCCACTACGGTGATATGAGCATCTAGGTTGTATGATCAGTGATCAGATGGCACATGCATAGTACTTGTACTTTCTGCGCATTTCACAAACTCTATCAGGCGTATATTGCAAAAACATTCAAACCTCCTACTGTGGGCCGTTAGATCTTAATGAACTCGTATCACCATAGAATCTACGGTGCGGGAGCACCTCATACTCTCCCGTGCGAGAAAACATAAGGTGCTATCACAGCTTGGATGCTACGGTTATACGAGCTTGGAGGTTGTTTGATCTGAGATCCAATGGCATCTGAGCAGTCTTTGTGATTGTAAGCAGTGGCCGAACTCTTTTGGGGCTTTTCTGCAAAAAACCATTCGAACCATCGAGGAGGTGTTGGGTCACAAATCCAACGCCTCCGAAGAGCTTGTATCACCAAAGCATCTAAGGTGTGGTGGCATATGATATCCTTACATACAAGAGAATATGATGTCCTCCTTCATCTTAGATGCTACGGTGATACGAGCTTCGAGGTCGTTGGATATGGGATCAAAGGGCATCTAAGTAGTTTTTGTACAAATTGTGTGCAATTCTCAAACTCATCAAGGTTTCCTGCAAAAAAATTAAGACACATCATGTGAGCTGCTATATCTCAGATCTACAAGCTCCAAGCAACTCGTATCGGCATATAACATGTGAGGTATGGGGGCACATGATATTCTCCCGGGGAGGAGGGGTGGGGGGTGCACAACCAATCGGTGGTTGGGAGGGTGGGAACAAATATAATCTAAACAACCCTAAACAGAGCTCCACAGTTTTATCTAAGGTCGAGGGGTTGACCCCCGATAATCATAGCTCCGCCTAACACAACATTTGCATGTACTGTAGTACTAGACTTAATATTCATGTTTCTGTTTCATGTTCATTTTAAATATTGAACTGAGGACCATGGATGTCTTACATTTTACTCCCTTCGTTCCTAAATATTAGTCTTTTTAGAGGCTTCAAATGGACTGGCACATACGGATGTATATAGACATATTTTAGAGTCTAGATTCACTCATTTTGCTCCTTATGTAGTCACTTGTTGAACTCTCTAAAAGACTAATATTTAGGAATAGAAGGAGTATTTTTGAACTCATGTCATACATGCATGGGTTGGAAAAATAGATGCATTATACTTATTGGATTGTTGGTGTGTTCGTGCGTGTGTGTCTGTGTGTGTCTGTGTGTGTGGTCATATGCTTGATACATACAAAGTTTTCTCACCTCCATATTGTTCATCTTTTAAATTGAATTTGCATTGGAAAACTTGCTAGGGATACCATGAAATGTGAAATCCACGTTGAGATCACTATATCACAAATTCACTCTAATTCAACGACTCGTCATAAATCAATTACCACGTTGAGATTAGTATTTGCAAGGAAAATACAGGTATTGTAATACACATAGATTCGTTTGGCAATTTAAAAGGTTCCTTTCGTATTCTCAAATGGTAGGACCCAACGGCGTACCAGCCAGACCTTGTCTCGTGTTGATCCTAAAAAAACGGGCTCGTGTCCTTCGGTGGCGTGCGTGGTATGCACATTAGGCAACCCCAACCAGTCGAGCCTCAGCGTTTCAAGTCAAAATATCTGGCGGCCAGAATTCCAGCCCTAGGAAATTCCCCTCATGTCCCCGGCCCATAATGACTACCGATGAACAACGGAGGGATGCTTTAGTAACTAGACAACGTTACCTACCGTGCCGAGCACGGTTCAATTCCCTCGGTCGTCGCTCGTCAATGTCACCCGTCAACTGCATTGCCTAGTACTACTACAACTACACCAGGATGAGCACAGAATTGAGCCCGTTTGTTCGTGCCTAGTACTTTTTTTGTTCGTGCCTAGTACTTGAGTTAATATATCAGGAAATGCACTGGTACGGAGGGATTATCCTTTCCGGTTTATAGGGCTTATCTCAAAATTTTAGTTTTCCCATTTTATAAGTCTCAATTTGGTTGTTCCCCATCACATGTTCAGATTTCAAGGTGCAATAAATCATTACATGCAAGTATTAAGAGAAAATTGACCAATGCATGTACTTTATGCATGCATGCATTGCAATTAATGCATTCGTAAACACATTTTTTGAGGAAAACAAGCGCATTAATTGAGTGGTTTTGCAAACTACAACAACTGTTCCACCACTCACGATCTACCTTGGTTGGTGAGATTTTTGAATTGAGCCCTATAAACCGGAAAGGAGGTTTAACTAAGCAAAATGTTTGACCAAATCCTTTCTTAAGAAATACTCCCTCCTTTCCGGTTTATAAGGCTCAATTCAAAAATCTCACCAACCAAGGTAGATGGTGAGTGGTGGAATACCTTTTGGAGTTTGCAATAGCACCCAATTAATGCTCTTGTTTTCCTCAAAAAAGTATGTTTACCAATGCATTAATTGCAATGCATGCACGCATAAATTACATGCATTGGTAAATTTTCTCTTAATACTTGCATGCAATGATTTAATGCACCTTGGAATCTGAACATGTGATGGGACACAACCAAATTGAGCCTTATAAAATGGAAAAACTAAAATTTTGAGATAAGCCCTATAAACCGGAAAGGAGGGAGTACAACAGGACAGATGTACGTCTTGAAAATTTATTGCATGATGCAGGTTATGATATTGTTTCGAATCCTGGGTCTTAAATTTCAGAAAATTCAAAAGGGAGCATAAATTCTTGAAACTCAGCATGGTCACATGATATGGCACAAATATTACTTCGTAAGTTTTTTCTTCAATTCGAGACATGCTGCTTACGACAAGTTGCACAAATGAAGAGCCAAGGTATTTTGGAACAAAGACCAGTCACGTTTTCTTTTGAGGGAAAAGACCTGTCACGCTAAGGCGAACGCTTTCACTATTGAAATCATGGGCGTTTACGTGCCGCCACGTGTCCCCGCTTCTCATCGGCAGGTGCCATGCCAGCAAGCGTGTGAGTCAACGGGAGGCGTGCGAGCAGACCGCTGCGCCGGCTGTCAGGGAGGCGTGCGAGTAGACCGATGTGCAGACTCACCGGGAGGCGAGCCCTTTGACCAGGCTCCGCCGCCCACCGTCGTCCCAACTGCTCCCACTTTTAATGTCGCCGACGCCGCAGTTTAAAATCAACCCCGCACTACTCGGTATCGCTACAATCCTCTCTCTTCCTCTCCGATTCTCCTGTCGTCTACCTCTAACTAGCCTGACCTAAACGTATGCCATGCCGCATCACGATGGTCTGCCCTTAGTGTTCCATTTTCATGAGGAAGACACCCAGCCGGAGTCTCAAGAACATAAGGCACTTTGGGACGAGCTTGAACTGGCCTTGCGGGAAGACGTCGCGCCTGTCCTCGCTCCCGTTTCGGCTCCCGTCGCCCCGACTGTGCCAGTGCCCATCCCCGTGGCATTGATGGGCTGGGAGCCGCACATTGTCGCCGAGCTTGATGCCACGGGGTTCCACGAGGTCCCTGCCGACTTTCACGCGCCCGTGCACCTGCCAGCGCATGCGCCTACGCGTGCACTGACGCGCACGCCCGTGCCGGTGCCCGTGCACCTGCCAGCGCATGCGCCTGCGCGTGCACTGACGTGCGCGTCCGTGCCGGTGCCCATGCACACGAACGTCTCCGTCGCGCCGTTGACAGTGCCTGTCCCCACGCGGGTGCCAGTGCTCCCCTCAGCGGCATGGATGGCCGCCGTCGACCGCTTCCTTGCACCAATGCCAGTCGCCTCCTCCCGCCAGTTGGCTCGCTCTGAAGTCCAGAACATTTTGGCCTTCCTTGAAGCTAGGCCAACGTCCAGGAGTATGCCAACAATGGCGCAAGACGCCGCCGTCACTGTTGGTCAGTGGCCCGACGACACACAGAGCACAGCAGAGGAGCCGCTTCCCACCGCGAGACGCCCCCGCCGCCGCCGCCGCGTAATCTAAATTTGCCATGAAAAGCATTCGGATTGCCATGCTTAAAATCCGAACGTTTATCATTTCCATTTATTTTATATCGATTGTCATATAATTTAAAGTCAGACTCAGACTGAACGAAATGTATGGTCTGATCGATTGAATGTTCTGCTAGAGCCGTATCAAATTAAATATAAAACGTCATCAAGCCACATGTATTCCTTGTCATCCAACGACCTAGACTGCTTCAATGTTGAGCGCTCAACACGTTTAGCATGAAGTTAATTTCATGCCAAAAATAGTGCTAATCACATGACAACACGCAAATAATATCCTAGTAGTTAATATCCACATGCACTTAATATACTTCCAAATTATCGTGCATTGCACGTACACACTGACTAGTGCTGCTAGTACGTGAAACTGGTGCCGTGACTTGTGAGTTGTGAACGCGTCCAGATATGGTCAACGGCAACATCGCCCGCGAGTTCTTCCTGTTTGCCCGTGCGTCTAAACGCAGAAGGGGAAGAGAGAGAGAGAGCACACATGGAACCCACCAGTAAGTGAAGGCGAATAGTACTAAAAATAATATTACATGTTATCCATTAATTAGGCTGTGGTAATATAAAAACATTATGTGAACAAAGGGGGTACAACAAACATTGCTATTCTACGTATGTTGCCTATTGACGTGCGGCTTGAAGGCCCGGTCGCATGTTCGATCCTCGTCCTTTATTTTTTAATTTGTATATGGGTCCAAATTTATTTCATGACATGTGGGCCCCTTGGTGTGTAGTTTTTAGCACTTTAATTTGTGGGTCGAAATTTGTTCCATTCCAAGTGGACTATCGGTGTGTAGTTTTGTAGCTTATTTATAATAATTAAAGAGAACAACATAGTTTTTTCAATAATACCATGGTGCGACGTTGAAGGTGAGAAAGGTCGTGTGAGAGAGCGATGACCGAGCCAGAGGGAAATCAACTAGGGGAGTTGCATGGGTTGCAACGGCGTTTGGAGTAGTTGTGGGCCGAATGCTACGAAAATATAATCCAAACCGACCGGAATAAATGCCTACACAAATTATTCCAAGGTTGGAGTGCCCCTCGCAATGTAAATAGCTCCGGCTTTGCGAGGGATGGAGAGGTAGTAGCTTCAACATGTGGAAGATACCGTATGAGAAAGCAAGGTCAATTGAGAGACATATAGATAGAGAGACAAAGTGAGTGTGGTCCGACATTCATTGAACAAATATATATGCTCTGGAGTGATATTGTCCGATTGAGCTTTTGGTAAGGGTGAGGGCTGTAAGATAGAGCTTGAGAGATGATCCAGTCACAGACGTGTAGATATATTTTGTGCGTGGGAGGAAGCAAGGTCAACCGATCACATAGGGTCGTCGTGCGATTGAAAGAGTGAGACGGGTTGGAGAGAGTGACCTAGATAGACGATGTGCGTGAGAGAGTATACAATGTGAATAGGTCGAATTGGGTTCAAACATGGTGATATGTCGTTTTTGTTCGAGAAAGAGCAAGGTAAATCGAGACATACACACACACACACACACACACACACACAGAGAGAGAGAGAGAGAGAGAGAGAGAGAGATTGAGTGAGCGTGGCCCACCATGAGGTCGAAAGAGTGGCGGCGGCTAGGATGGACTGACCTAGATAGACAATCTGCGTGAGATAGTATAGAGTGTGTCGATCGAGGCCCGAACAGGGAGATATATCATTTGTGTGAAAGAAAACGAGGTTAAATGAGACTCAGATAAAGAGAGCGAGATTGAGAGAGTGTGGACCACCGTGCGGAAGAAAGAGTGAGACAGTCTCGAGGGAGTGACCTAGATATACAACGTGTGTTCGTGCGCACGAGAGGTTGGGTGGGCTAGATAGGCAATGCATGTATTTAGCGCGAGAGGGTGAGAGGGAGAGGGGAGAGAGAGAGAGAGCACGGCATGGGGTGCAATGGCGGGTGTGTGAGGTAAATACATTTGGTAACAGGAGTGGAAAAATGGGTTGTGTAGTTGAGAGACTTAGAGATCGAAACATGGAGAGAAAGAATGAACGTGTGTTGGAAACCGATAGCTTGCTAGGGTGGTTAGGGGAGGAAGATTGAACGATACCGGAAGTATGTAGCGTTTGTGCGCGGGTGGGGGGGGGACTAAAAACAACATTTGAATGTACATAGTATGAGACTTAATATCGATGTTTCAATTCGGTGTACATTGTAAGATTTGAACCGAGGACCAGGCATACGGGTAATTATTTCGAATTCGTGCCATACTAAGTTTCGAAAAGTTGACATTGGCTCAATTTGTTGTGCTATTTTGTAGGTCATATGTTTGAATCCATCCAAAAGTTTTCTCACTACCATGGTGTTCATCATATACATATGAATTTGTATTAAAAAGTAGCGTGGATACAGTGAAATGTGAAATCCACGTTAGAATTGGAGATCGCTACGTGACACACACTCTAATTCAAATAACTAACTACGTGACACACACTCTAATTCAAATAACTAATTATGTGACACACTCAAATCCACGTTAGCGTGGGTACCATTTCGATTTTTTTTCAAATAACTCCTCATTAATTAATTTATAGTACTCCCTATGTTCACTTTTATAAGACCTTGAAGACATTTCAGACAATGTGCAAAATAGTTCATTTTAAGTTGTCTGAAGCGACTTACAAAAGTGAACGGATGGAGTATATCGTTTCGAATGACTAATTATTGCAAGGAAAACACGGGCATGGTAATACATACAGATTCGTTTGCAAATGAAAGAAGATTCGTTTGCATTCTCAAATGTAGGCGCACCAGGCAGACCAGGGTCGTGTCGGGGTGGACGCTGCTTCGGTGCCTTAAAGGAAACAACCCTTGGGTGACTGACATGTGGGCCAGCCACCTGTTGGGCCCACATGTCATGGACACAAAGCCAGGTGCCTTAAGGCACCGAAGCGTAGTCCTGTCGGGGTGGTCGCGTGTGTCGGACGGACGCGTAGCACCCAGCCACCTACCCCCCCCCCCCCCCAAAAAAAAGGACGATGACAATATAAGTTCGCGCTTCCATGTTTCGGATTGAAATATCTGGCGGCCCCAATTCTAGCCCTGCAAAATCTCTCTTCTCCACCGTCCCCTTCCGCGCCCAGATTGCTCAAATCCCTAATACGCCGCCATCTCTCGAATCGCCCCTCGTCTCGTCTCTTTCTGCGCCGTTCCCCACCTCTATGCCGGACGACGACAACGAAGACGACAGTCGCGCTTCACCACCGCACCGGAGCTACCTCATCTACGCCCTCGTCCGCCGCACCGGGTGGTCCACCGACAACGTCGGCCGCCGCAACCAACATGCCTCACAGAACCGAGTTCCACCGCATCAGGTGCGCTTCACCGATGCCATCTCCCAGCTCACCGGGGCTACTTCACTGAGCACATCGTCGCATCTCCGCCCCCCCGAGGTCGTTGGGGCTTCACCAACGGTCTCGTCCACCGCATCGTAGCGCTGCGCTGCCACTCAAGATCTGCATCTGTGCACGGCCAGCCAACACCAGCGCATCACCCTCAATGGCTCTGAGGTGACATGCACTCTAGCTAGGCGAGCATGCCCAAACGCCGGCCCGAACTAGGTATCCACACATCACTCCCTTGTGCACTGTTCCGACGATGTTTGGATATCCTTTCACTGCTCTCTTAGCTTACACGCCTATACAACTCTGACTTTAACTCTTATTTCTTCTGGAGATATCATCTGAAACAAGCAAATCCATTTTTAGCGAAGCATGACGGGGCTACGGGATCTGGTACACATCCTGCACACCCGTATAACCTTGTAAGTATCTGTCCTCCGGTACAACATCAAGGTCGATTCCTCTTATTTGATCAACCATTCGCCATGTCAAAAATGCAGAGGGGGATGCAAGGAGCACAAGGCCTGCACATCCAAGCAAGTGGTAACATGGACTTGTACATGGAACATCCCAAGCACAAGCAGAGCTGCAGCGAGCCTGTTCAACGAGCTACCGTAAGTCCCTGCATTTCATTTAATTCGTACTGGCATTCATGTATGATTTGTGTGCAGTGGCTGGTCCACAAATTCAAGTTACCAGGGGCGAACATTTAACTTAAAAAATACGAAGGCACTTGCACTCCGGAAATCAACATAACTTGAGAAATGTGAAGCTACATGCACTTTGAAAACCAGCTAATGATCCAAAGTAGTTCAGATTATCACACTAAATGATGCAAGCACCAAAAAACACAAAATGTAACATGGTGTACAAGGACTACAAACATGGTCTGTACCTGCCTGAAATATTCGTTCTCTGCCTGAAAATATCGAAGTGTAATTGCACGTATAACCAGTGCGCAAACTGCATATCAATATATCTATCCTGCACAAGTATGCCAATAGTTTCAAACAACAGATTAGAAAAGTATTTATGCTATGTTGTCATGATACGGGGACTTTCTGGTAGATGGCCTCGATGTTTCCTCAAGATATGAAAATGCACTATAATTTGCTTGTCATCAATGCCTGCAAATCTCTGTCTCTCTCAACAAAGTAGATCATCATTAGACACTAAATCCTTCAATGAGCTTGCAAAATGCTTGCATTAGATCCCTCATTAGACACTATATGTTCATCACCAGGAGCATGTAAAATGTTTGCATCAAATCCTTCATTGGCAGTCTGTTCATTAGACACTTCAGGCTCAAGAACAACATGAGCTTGTATGTTTGCACTGGAAACTTGATTAGATACATCAGATTCAGTCAGTTCAGTATTGATTGGGGGAGTTATAAAATAAGTAGAGATTGGTTTCATTTTCTCATAGGTTCCCTACATACAAGCAGTTTTACAACACCAACAGGTTTAACTATTGGCCAGAAATTGAAGAGTTGAATTAGATATAATCAGGGATGTGATGTACCTGCTTGTTGCGCATGCTACTCTTGCAAGCTGCGACTGTTCATTTGTGCAAGCTCGATGCCATGCCCGTGCTGCCGCCGCTGCCTCCCACGCAGGCTACACCCAGGGTTGGATCTTCATCTTCTTGTCCTTCCAAGCGCTTGAAGCCCGGCGACCACCCTCCAACGAGGGCGCGAGGAAGTGCTGTGTCGGTCTGTCCAGCGGCGGCTAGGTTAGGAGCGAACCAGACTGGAGGTTGGAGCGAATGAATTGGGATTTTTCCTGCTGTTGATCGATATGGGAGGCGCTCATTTGGGTCGCAAGCCTGCTATAGGGCCTGCCTTGCACTTATGTTATTGGCCCGTCCAAATTGAAACATTTTTCTTCATTTTTTACATTGCCTGCTCGTGCGTTGGGACGAACAAAACTAGTGTGGGCCAACTTGGACAACTCAAACTAGGTGCACACTTTCCAGCCACCTGAGGCGGCCGCCCATACCAGCCCCTATGGTGGCGTCGCCCCTTTTTTGCGTGTATGATTGGATAGTGAAAAATATTCCAGTGGCGCTTTTGATTTACCCAGAGAATGGTTGAATTGCTTGTTTCTATGAACTGAGTTCACCAATAATGTGAAGGATGCCAGTCTTTTCATCCTATTGTAGATTGCTTAGATCTCGATATGCCAAAAGTAATCGCATGAAATATACAGTAAAAGCCAGTGTGATGTGTTTGGCTACAACTAGTCTGACTACACGTCCTCATATAACATATCAAGGACGCACCATCTTACCAGATTAACCATTCGACTTACCCATGCAGTGTGGGAAGAAAGAAGTATTGGGATTGCGTATCCAAGCAATTGATGCCATGGACTCCTTTGTACAACCTTGTAAGCGAAAAAGAAGTTGCAGTGTGCCTATACAAAGAACTAGCATAAGTTCAGTTACCTGCTTCTCGGAATTTTAGTTAGCCACTTATTGCAAAATTGTTCAATTACGTTGCTTGGCTTAATTTAGTTTGCTACTGATTACATAATGGCACAACCTGTTAATCATATTGTAGACTGCGCCTATCTATGTGTTTGATACTTACTGTTAAGAATTACCTGTTTGCCTTAACTTAAATATCTACTTGTGTGTTTAACTGCTTTGCTACTGCAACAGCGGGTTACAATGATGTTAATAACTACTCCCTCCGTCCCATAATATAGGACGTTTTTTGACACTAGCATAGTGTTAAAAAACGTCTTACATTATGGGACGGAGGGGTACTTTTCAACATCCAATTGAAACTCTTTAATTCCTTGTTTGTTTAACTGGTTTGCTGTTATAACTCCCAGTTAAGATGTTTTGCTAATTTCAACTTTTCTGAATCCAATCAGAACTTTAATGGCAAAACAGGTTAGCCCAAGATCAAAGAGCGAGGTCCCCATGGACGTTGCATCATCCCACAGCAGTGGCACCGGCCCAATCGTGCATTATGAATTGCCAACTTCTGATACTCTAGAGCCTAAACTAGTGGTAGAAAGAGATTCTGCTTCTGCACTTAGAGATGAAGTTGACATGTTGAGGAAGCAAACAACACAATCACAAGCAGTACTCAAGACAACCATTAAATATGTGGTGGATTTCAAAATGAAGCAAGCTAAGACTGACCAGACTGTTAAGGTCCTGAAGGAAAAAGGAAATTAAATTCCTACTTGGTAAATCATAGGTGAAATGTTCTTTCCATAATTGAATAACCTTTGTGTTGTCTGTTCATGTAATCAATCAAACCATTTGTTTTAGAGATCATGTAATAATTTTTTTGTTTTTTGGTTTGTAATTTTATTTGAGCACAAGTCTCTATTAATTGATAAGACTCGGATACATTTCATTTGGATTGCTGTGCCAGACCTACAAATATGCCAATCGGGCTGAATATGCATTCAGCAATAGTAGTAGTATAGATGGACCATGGCACGCATCGGAAAGGGCCAAGATGCTAGCTATTAAAAATGTTGTTGTAGCCAAAAAAAAGTACAGTGGCCTGGCTTATGTATGTTAGTTGATATTATTGATCCATATACTCTATAAGTGTTTATATGTCTGTTAGTTCTGTACATTCTTGGTTGATTGACTCGGTATTTGAATCTTGACACATCGATTGTGTACATATCTAAATGAGAGTACACATTATGCTGCGTGTGACATTTGAGTTGGACATGAAGTGTTCCAAATATTCGAATTCACCTTAAACTGGATACTAGTTTCTGAATTTGAGTATCGGCATTTGTAAACCATATTCATATATGACAGTGGAATACATCTTTGTTGTCCTTTTGAAGATATATAAAAACACATAGAACGATTTATAAAGATTCATATAGGAATACAAAATGGATTCGAATTTAGTTGCCAGGGTAAACGTGGATGCATATTGTCCCAATTCGAAAGAAGCTGCAAAATCTCCACTCCCACGTCGGCTGCCCGAAGCCAAGAGTTTGGGAGATGGAAATTACTGTCTACCCATTACATGGACAATCCATCGGCCCGATTTCCACTGCTCTAAATAGGGGTAGGTTAGTAACTTCAGTTAGACGTGACACGACCGCCTCTGAGCCCATTCCGACATGGTGGGCGTCAAACATGGGCGGCAAAACACATTTGATTCAAGCTTGTCCGAAAGACCTCTGTTTCTCCCTCCATTCCCCATTCATACACGGTGGGCGGCAAAACAAACTCGACTCGGCCGAAATCGATGTAGACAAATATTTTCAATAGGGGCAGGTTTTTAACTTCACTCAGACGTGACACAGCCGCCCTACCTGTCAGCCCCGTTCATACACCGTGGGCGCCAACCATGGGCGCCAACCACCCTCTCCTCGCCCGAAATTGCTCTGGGCAAATATTGGCGAGATGCGAGATTACCGTCCTATCCCCAACCGACGAGACGTCCAAATTTTAAACTGGAGCTAAGTTCGTAACTTTCCCATATTTCAGATAGGCGCGTCCCAAAAACATGGTTCCCCGTACCTCTCCCTCCATTTTCCCATTCATACACTGTCCGTGCTAGAACACCCCATCCGCACACCAGCCTCCGTCCGCCACCCCATCTATCGCCGCCGTCCTCCACCACATCCATCGCCACCGTCCTCCACCATGCCGGAGCACCTACCAAGACCGTGTCGTCCACTGCTAGAGATGGACATTTCTCATCCACGGCGATGGACCAATAGCCTTGCATCGCGTCCTCTCGCTTCATCGGCGCCGTCATCCTCTTTGCCGGGGCCGCTCACACGACCTTCTCTTCCACCGCAACGGGACTTATCCCCCGATGCACCCGTCTACCGTCGCATATCTGCTTCAACGCCACCGATAGCCATCGCACCCCCGATGCCTACACGGCACCGCAAGAGAGGTGGTACTTCATATCTTCTCAACTTTTTGATCTCAACCAGAAAATAGATCTTAACTTGCTTACTCTACTTTCTTTTCAGCTCTTAGAATTTAGTTCTTAGTTCGAAGCAAACAATGGATGCTAAATATCATTTCTCCGGTTTGCAGCTTCAAATCTGCCATGGCATAGCCATAATGCGGTTTAATTGATCATGCTGAGGGTTTAATTGATCATGTTGGTTCCGTGGTGGTTTCTTTAATAGAAATCGGAGGGAAAACCCTCTTTTGCTAAAATATATATGCTTAGAGTTTCCCCCTTTTATGATCACTATACGATCAGAATACGTGCTTCGTGTCATAATAACACCGCTCCACGCATCAAGCTAAACAAGCTTAGATGTTCAAATACGAATCTGATATTATTAAAATAGAGTTGTTTAATTGGTCAGCTAAATGTTCCTAAATTAGTTTCGAAAAGGCATGTTCGTCGCTCGGGTGTGTATCTCTACAGGGTGCCCACAGTGGGCCAGCCCACCCTGGGATTTTGGGTTGTCCCATGCCCTGATTCCCCTCTGTTCTGCTGCGCGCTTCCGATCCCTACTCGCCCCCAGCCGCCTGCCTCGCCGGCGACTTGCCGTCCCCGGACGGCATGACTCTAGGAGGAGACGCCGGACTAACAGGAGGCCAGGAGCCGCTCACCCAACAGCGTCACCGCTGCCCGGGCGTGCCGCCGTGCCTACCTTCCCAGTCCGTTCAGGGCTCAAGCGTGCAGCACCCACCAAGCCAACCCAATTTATCCTGAGATACGTCCTCAACACTTAGCAGCCACTCCTCATCACCCATTTTCTAATTGATTCATTACTCATTAGGCAGGACTGTCATTAGGGTTTGTTGTGTGCTCAGTGCTACCTACACTTAATGGTTCAGATGTATTTCGGTAATCTTTAGTACCTCTAAAGTTCACAGGGTTTTCAAAATTCCGGCCCTCAGAACAGAAACTAGTCATTTTGGATTGTTGGTCGTAGTGACATTGACCCAGATTACTACTGCAAGCCAGGTTTGTTGACAATTTTACTTGTCTTTCTTACTCATTCAATATAATATCCACTTATTCACGTCAATTAGTTGCAAACAATAAGTGCTAGACAAACTTCTTCATTCAGATTTTGGACGGTCTCTTACTGCAGTTACAATTCTGCATACTTGTCCTAATAAGCTCACAAGTAAATGATTGATTCACTACATCTATGCTTGCCTTGTCATATTTGTTGTCAATATTCTTTTAGGGTGGACCACCCTGTTTCTAAATACTGGAACCGTAGACCTGAGTGAATAGTATTTCTCTATGTGATCTCTTCCATCATGTGTGGGTAACGAACACTTCATTGTATAGAAAGAAAGTGTCATTTCCAGCTTTTACATAGGTTTCGATCTTTTACATGGAATACAATCTGCCTACTTGCTTTGTGTCGCACTACCAACACTCCACCCTTGAAGCTAAACATTATGCCACTCATAATTGCTTAGATTATTTGTTCAAATACGAATTTCATATGATTCTAATGTTCCTACTTCAGTTTTGAAATGTGTGCCTACCTGTTATAGAGACATAAGGGGTTTGTATTTCTGTGTGTGGTCTGGTCAGTACGGTTGGGGAGGTGAACTTTGCATATGCAGGGGTTTATGGGGAGACACTCTCCGAGTTGAATCCGCAATGCATTCCATAGATAATCTGACTATTTTATGTTTTCATGAATCTCAGATTCTGAACAGCATCATAATGATTATGAGCTTGTGCGCATGAAAAGAATAAAGCAGAACAATGCCATGGCTGTCAAACTTGGCATTAAGGGACTGAAATCAAGTCTGGATGCAATGCAATGCAAACGCTCTCCACCTACAGATTCATGCTCAGAATATGACCCTAACAGTGATTCGGAGCTAGAGGGAGACCTAAGTCAATGTAGCTCCCTAGTGGAGGAGTCAGAGGAAGATGCCCTATCTTATTCACCCATCAAGGTACTTGCTCTAACTTTCCAAGGTTACATTTCTCGCACATATCTTGCAACTGATGCTTTGCATTGCTTCTACTTTGTTGAACTGCCATTAGCTTAGTTTACACATCGTGTATGTGAATACGCCCTGCCTATCCATTTTTATTACATATTCCATCTGTCATCATACCATATTTATCCATTCAAATGTTGTTCTTGTGTATCAGACGTTCAAAAGGAAGAGGGCGATTGCTGATCGTGGAGGAGCACAAGCAAAGTATTTGGAAAAGGTAGTGGTACCTGATAAATCAAATAGCCCATTAGGTGTAGTTGCAATATCACCTGACCCACAAAATACCCCAACTCTAGCAAACTCTAGCCCTACTACACTGGTCATTTCTGATGCCCCAACTCAGCAGACCCCAACTGCAGCAAACAGTATGATTATGCCAGTTGACATAGCACCAGTTGTACGATGCAAAACCCCCATTCCAGCAAAGAGGGTACACCAAATCCAGTTGCCAAATCCCTTTTTGAACCAGAGAGAGCCGCAATTGCAGCAAATAGGACCCCTGTTCCATTTCTTCCTAGTTTAGAAGATGAAGCTTATGTCGTTGTCATGAACTTTGTGCGCATCTTTCCTTCATGGAAAGATTATACCGCATACACAGAACAATTTCCAGTCTTCCTCCGTTATTCATGGTCATTACTGCATATGTTTCTGCTGATAGAAGACACAAGATTTCATTCTTTTAAATAGGCGAGGAGCAAACTGGATTGTGATGACGAGCAAGAGTTGGTTACGCTTTTCAAGCACTCGTTGATGAAGTATCGTTCCTACCTGAGGCAAGTGAACGAAATTTCTGTAAAGTCTCCGGTGCTACATTTATCCGACGGTGACTGGAATAATCTTGTTACATATTGGTCTTGGCTGCAGCATAAGGTACTGTCTATGATATCACATCACAATTTTAATTACATTTCTACATTTGCCTTAGTGTCTCACTTGTACAAAAACTGTTAGCAGAAGAACATTCATTCTCAAGGGACCACAGAATCTCGCAACTATACAACACACTGCATTGCTCTCGTGAGTACCTCTTGCCCTGTATGACCATACTTACTTTCATAGCTGTTTGATTATGTAGCATCACTGCAAATGTTAGCCTCGTAATTGCCCATTTGGTGGACATTATAAGATCCGTATGGACTCTTACACAAATTTAGAATCAACCCAATGCTTTTGAAGAGGTTTAGCTCTGCAGTCCTCTTGTAAGGACTGAACGTGGTCTATCACTGTACTTACATTAACAGCTACTCCCTCCGTCCCATAATATAAGAACGTTTTGTACAGTACACCAGTTTTCAAAACACTCTTGTATTATGGGAAGAGGGATTGGTTCATTTTGTAGCATTCTGCATCTTATCTCCCTCGCCCATCATTTACTAAAAAAGATCAGATCTATATTTAATCTTACCAACAAGTAGAATACACAGACAATGCCAGTGCAGAAGTGTAGCCCATTGCTCTTGTCAGTACATTTTGTCCTGTAACGCTTGTACTTCCAGGGATTGGTAGTTGATTATGTAGCATCAATCTGCATCTTATCTTCATTATCCTCTATCCCTTCCAGTATTATCGTATCTATAATTACTCTCTACAAAATGTAGAGTACAGGCAATGCTTATGAAGAAGATTCTGTGCTGAAATTCTTGAGTTATCCTTCCCTTGACATGGAGAAGGGCATTATAAAGCCGGTGTTAACTGTTAATGTAAGTCAGTCCTTCTAAAGCCTTTATCCTCAACTGCTGTTTAATTTGCTCATACTCCCTATCGTTTACTACTGTTTAGTTTGCTGTTTCTACCAAAATGCATGTTCGTAAGAACCATAAGTTCTAAGTTTTACTTGTAAAACCAAATTTCTTATTCATACCATGCACATTACTTAATACTCCCTATATGTATGCTTGGTTTTGTGGATCTATAATCCAGTGTGTGGTGAAGCAGCCCACGTTTGCACCTTGTCATCTCTTGTTTTATCTTACTGATGTGGCTGATGATATGAACAACATGCCATGCACATTATCCAAAATAGATACAATGATTTTCTTTGCCCTTCATCTATGCTTGTTATATTGACATGGTAATCCAGTAGTGTGGTGAAGCTCCCCGCATTATGAACAATGCCAAATTATGCTATTGATATTTTGAACTTACTCTTTATTTTCTAATTTGAAATTGGATAGAATTGATAGAACAGTTATCATCTTTGTTTATACACGTGCAAAACCTGTCATCTCTCTGCTTTGTTTCAGGGTGATATGCCTGATGGCATGCACAAGTCTGCTGAAGGCTGTGAGACAAACCCAACATATATTGCAGCAAAGAAGGCAAAACATCTTGAAGATAGAGAGACAACCCCAAAGTCTTGTCTTGATGCAGTGTTCAATTAACTTGAGACTAACAGTCAGACAAGCTCACAGAATTCGCTGTCTGAATCAGTTCGACTTCTTCAGTCCCAAGTTCTAGCAGAAAGGCATTCTGCAACTCAACTTCGACTTGAAGTCCTATCTCTAAGAAAGATTGCGAAGAACACCAATGAGAACCTCATCACTAAACAACTACACCTGGAAGCTATGACCGGCATGCTAGGCCGGTCTCACAGCCTTGCTCAGCAGCTTGCGCAGCAGTTCCCTCGCAAGGCTAACCTTTCTTGAACTGTCTTGGAAGTGGTCTCGGTTCAGTATTATTTTGTTACGCTGCAATGGTGCCCAGTTTTTGTAATCTGCTTCTTCGTTGCGCTTTATGATCACTGGTGGCGAAATTCGATGACCAGTGGATGTAATATACCTTAAATCCTTTATTGTAAAGTGTAGGTATATTCTTAGTTACTATGCCGTAATTTCTTTATTGTGTAGAGTAGGTTTGTTCTTAATTCCTACTAGTTACTGCCATCATTCGCTATCTGAAAAAAATCAGATGTAGTCGACCGGGCCGAAACATTCGATAACGGGCCAGGTTTTTAGCGGGCCACAATTGGGCCATCCTGTGTCTTTCTTGGTCCCGAATGATTAGGGCCTTCACACATTGCACCAGGCCCAAACTTACACCGGCCTATATTTTAGTTGGGCCTTTTGTTGACCCAGCGCTTAGTTCGGCCCAGGTAGCGTTGGGCCATTAACAGGATGAATATTATACTAGCCTGTTGCGGCCGAGATGAAACCAAGGGCCTTTAGCAGGCCAAAATGCATGTTGGGCCTCAGTTTTCACTAGTCGTCGATGGGCCTTCAGCAGGCCGAAATGTAGACCGGGCCGTTATGGGCCCAGTTAGCTCACGGGCCGTTACCAGACCGAAACATATCTCGGGCCTTAGTTGGCCCACTGATATCATGGGCCTTTAAGAGGCTGAAAGCTTAGTACAGGCATCAACAGGCCAAATTACGCGACAAGCCTTTAACAGGCCCAAAGTCACGTTGGGCTTAACTGTTGCCACCTTTAGCACGGGCCGTTAGTGGGCCCGATGTCCCGTCCGAACATATATGTCCCATGGGCAGCACGGGCCATTCCCAGGCCGAAAGTCAAAGTGGGCTGAACTGGGCCCATGTCTACATCAGGCCTCTAACAGGCCGAAATTCACTGGGCTGTAGTTGGGCCCGAATATTCGGCGAATAATTAACGGGCCAGATGTGGCTTCGGGCCGCAAATGGGCCCAAATATTGGGCGAACAATTAACGGTCCATATCTGGCTTCGGGCCATAAATGGGCCCAAATATTGGGCGAACAATTAACGGGCCAAATCTGGTTTCCAGCTTTAAATGGGCCTTTATTAAGCAGGCCGTTATTGGGCTGGCCCACTAGTACCTGATTAAGTTCTACGGGCCTTTGACTGGGCCGGCCTTTTTAACCTATATGGGCCTCTGTTGGGCCCAACCACGTGTCAACGTACCATAGGCATGTCTCCTCCAATGGACGGGCGACATCTGGCCCACTGACAAGCTGACAGGTGTTCCGTTCGGCCAATCAGAATTTTACACGTGGAAATTTCCCATTGGTCAGGGCTGTTAACGGGTTATCGGATCCAAAATCCGACCCGATAGCTTAACAATGTTCCGTTACGGTGGATGCCACGTGTCGGTCACCCTTGACGAAAGCACTTCTGTGACGTGCGATTTATCATCATGGAAGTGGACACTTCCATGATGATAATTTTGGTAATGTCATGGAACACTTCTACGACAGCACAGGTATGACTATCTTGATTCTGTCATAAATTTGTCATGGATGTACATGCATGACAAAAAATGCGACCTACTGTGACAAACAAGTATCAACACGGAAGTGTATTTTTTTTGTAGTGCTCCCGGTGAACATGATCCCGTTTCTACCGTAGGCGGTCAAACGCAAGGCTCCATTCTGCGGTATGCCATGACTCGTTTTGGATGTTCCGTCCAAGCCGATTGGCTCCCGATCAACATGACACATCCCGTTTCCTCCTGATGAACACGACGACGCAGTTTCTCCATTCCGACCTAACCGGTTGGCTGCCGATGAACAGGACTCATGAGCCCTGGCCGTACATATGCGTGAGTAGGCGTTCGAGGACCCCCCGTATGTATGTACGTGGCCATATTTACTTTCTTGCACCCTGGCTGTACGCATGTGTACATGATATTAACGGGACTACGTGACATGCTACGTGCAGGACTCTACTATGACACGTGACCTTCCTTACTCGACCATGGTTCATCACTGCAGCCTGCAGATAGACCGATCGACCAGTATGTACGTACACGTTCGCGACCAGAATGACAATGCTACGTATGCTTCGAGAAGGTGGGTCCCGACTGTCAGGGAGGATAAGGAGGCACTTCCTTGCGTGGGAAGTTGTAGGTGGTGGGTCCCAGCAGTCGGGAGAAATGTTTTTGTTTTGAAACACGGTGGCCTGTCTGGTGGGTCCTTGCTGTCAGGTGGAGGAATCATTATTTTGCGCGTAATAAGGTTGCACTTCCTTACTGCGGTTGTGGACCCAACTGTCAGCCTCTCCACGTACAGTACTCTTCCAATGGAAGTCGTTCCTTGACCACATTGACCACACCGCGCAGAGAGCACCAAGCTGGTGGACAATGGCGAGGCCTTGGAAGGGGACAACGCGGAGCCGGGGAAGACCTAGCAGTGGATGCCCACGCGGAGAGGAGTACAAGGGTTGATTGGTTCGGCTGCGTTGTGGGGCCGATGTCGCGGAGAATAACAGGGGGTGTGGGTGAGTAGAGGGATGGCCTGGCTAGCGGTGGGAGTAGTAGGGGTGGTGAGGCCTCCGCGGCAGCACAGCCGGCCACGGGAGGCAGGAGCAGGCGGCACGACCGACGCTAGTTTGGGCGGCTGGAGCAAGAAGACCAGAGGTAGAAGAAGCACTACGGCCATTGGATGGACATCGTACGGTCACTGGAGCTAGAATCGTTCATATTGACTAAGTGGACAAAGCCCTCCGTCCGCGTCAACTTAGTAGGCCCACAAGTCAGCCTCCCACTATGGTGGGTCCCAGCTAGCAGGGGGAGTATTCATTTTTTTGTGCGTAATAAGGAGGGACTTCCTTGTGTGCGAAGATATAGCTGGTGGGTCCGAGATGTTAGCGAAGGGGGGGGGGGGGCGTTTTTTCGCGAAATACAAAGGCCCTTATGGTGGGTCCTAGCTGTCAGGTCGAGGAATCATTATTTTGCGCGTAATAAGAAGGCATTTCTCTGCGTGCGGCCTTCGACCCAGCTGCCAGCCTCTCCACATACAGTCCACTTCTGATGGATGTTGTTCATTGACCACATTTACCATGCCACACCGAGAGAACCAGGGTGGTGGACGACTGCGAGGCCTAGGAAGGGAATGACATGGAGCTAGGGAAGACTAGGCAGTTGTTATCCACGCGGAGGGGAGCACAAGGGTTTACTGGTTCGTCAGCCGTCGCCGGAGAATAACAACAGGTGTGGGTGAGTAGAGGGATGGCTAGGCCAGCGATGGGAGTACGGTGGGGCGGTGAGGCCTGCATGACAGCACAGCCGGTCGCGGGAGGAGGGAGCAGGCAGTCCCACCAGTGCTTGTTTGAGCGGCTGGAGTAGGAAGAGCAGATATTGAAGAAGCATGACGGCCGTTCAATGGACATCTAACAGTCATTGCTCTCGTGTGTTGACTACGTTGACACGGCGTTGCATGTACGTCAACCTTTTTTTATGAAAGCGTACACGTCAACCTATAGTAGGTGCACAAGTCAGCCTCAAATGTGTGGAAAACAACATACATCCCATCTGCCATTATTTCTAATAATTTACAGCCCATTTGCTAATTCTTAAGGATTTTTTTGGAGCCCATCTTCTTTTGTTAGCATTACAGCCCATATTGTGGCCACGGTTAAAAATTATGTGAAATTTTGCACATTTCGGTGCGGTCAACTATTTTTAATCCTGAAATTTCGAGTCACATTCAAACTAATTTGAAAAAGAATTTATATAAATATAAAATCCAAATAATTGTCCATGCATAAAATCAATGGAATTTAAAATCTTGTAATAAAAAAATTGAAACTAATTCCCGGTTTGATGTGTTTTAAAAATGTACAACCCATTTCTCATTACTGATAGCCCATTTTCTGGGCAAGCCAAATGAAACTCTCCCCATCTTGAAAGATTTGCAGCCCAACAGGGCTGACAAAGCAAGTATGCCTCGTTTGGGTATTTCTTTAAAAAACTAGAACTAGGCTAGCCATTTTCAGCAAGAAAAAAACACAACTGAGCTCATGATGTGGTAAACATAAATAAAACCCTGGCTAGACAGGCCATAGCCCCCGCACAATCCCGTTGTTACCCTGATCCGCCGCTAAAACTAGAATAAATAACTCCTTGTTCTTAAAAAAAGTAAATAACAACTGCGCGACCTGCTGGGTCCCTGGTGTCAGCCGCTCATTGTGTAATTCTCTCGTTTATTGACTACGTTGACAATGGCATGAGCCCTAGATGTCCAACAAGTAGGAGGAACCATTTTTTGGGCTTGTAATAATGAGGCACTTGCTTGCATACGGCCATGATGCTGGTGGGTCCCTACTGGCATCCTCTCCATGTACAGTCATCTCCTTGTTCCACTCAGTTGTTGACGATGTTGACAATGCAAGAGGGCGGCGCACCGAGCATGGCGAGCGAACTAGGGCGGAGGACGATGACGAGGCCTCAGACGAAATGAACAGGAGTCATGGAAGATGCGCCGGTCCAGTCGCAGGCGGAGGGGACTACGGCTGTACGAGGGTTGACTGGTTCGGGTGCGGATGCATGTTGGGGCTGATGTCCCCGGAGAAGAACAGGACATGTGGGGGAATAGATGGAGGGACTGGTCAATGTTGGAGGGTACGGTAAGGCAGCGGAGGCGCAGCCAGCCGTGGGAGGCGGGAGCAGGCGGAACCGACGGGGTGGTTTGGTTTGGGCGGCTAGAGGAAAAGACAAGAGATAGAAGATACACGATAGATGTTGGATGTCAATCCAACGACTGTTAGGCAGAATCTGTAGTAGTGAGGAAGAAGGGGAGCTGGGGTTTTCTGTAGGAGTGAGGTGAGGAATTTGGGGGTATGAGTGAAGCGAGCTGACGTGAGGTGGGTGCCAGGTTTTTTTGGGGGGCGGTGTGCTGGGTGTGGGTAGCGCCTCTCATTAAGTAAATATATGGGCTTTTGAATTGATTTTATTATTTACTAGGGTGAATGGGCTGTTTTTTCTTGGGCCTAGAGAAACAATTACTGCTAGTACAGTGGAGACACTCTACAGCTACCCAGAAAAATAATTACTACTAGTACAGTGGATACACTACCGCTTCTGGCTCCTCCGAGGTCATCGAAATGTCTCCCTTTACTGAATGTACTTTTAGTTTTGTTCACCGACATGCAGACCATGCAGCGCGCGGGCCCAAATGCCATCCACCAAATTAGAAGGCCGTATGCAGGCGGAGAGTCACCACAGTCGTAGCGTGGCAGTAACGAGCTGTCGTATCACAAAACCCCACCTCCCGCAGTCTAAGTTTGACGAATGAAGCAACCATCATTTCACTCTTCGCTGAATCCCCTTCTCCCTCACCGTCTTCAAGAAAGCCAACACTCGCATCTGCCACTGTTCTACTCTCCCAACGAAGGGAAGGTAAGCGGATCCGTGATGTTGGTATATTTTTATTCAAAACAAAAGAACTTTTGCAAAGGAGTAACCGATCCTCACACTCTTTTTTGTTTCATTGTCATTGCGATTGTGTTTTCCTTTCAGTGGCCTCCTAGTATTCGTTAGTTTCATGATGGACCAAGGAGAACCTGGCAAAGATCTGCCGATGTTGGAGCTGATGCGGGAGGCTGATCAACACAAGACAGAGAGCTCCAAGAAGATGGAGGCAGACACCGAGCCGACCCCAGATATGCTCACGGACACTACTGAGATGGTCAATGATAACCCACAAGTATAGGGGGTCACAACAGTTTTTGAGGGTAGAGTATTCAACCCAAATTTATTGATTCGACACAAGGGGAGCCAAAGAATATTCTCAAGTATTAGCAGCTGAGTAGTCAATTCAACCACACCTGAAAGACTTAATAACTGCAGCAAAGTATTTAGTAGCAAAGTAGTATGGAGGTAACTGTAACGGTGGCAAAAGTAAAAGTAGCAGTTTTGTAGCAATCGTAACAATGGCAACGGAGAAGTAACTAGGCAAAGATCAATATGTGAAAAGCTCGTAGGCAATGGATCAATGATGGATAATTATGTCGGATGCAATTCATCATGCAACGTTATAACATGGGGTGACACAGAACTAGCTCCAATTCATCAATGTAATGTAGGCATGTATTCCGAATATAGTCATACATGCTTATGGAAAAGAACTTGCATGACATCTTTTGTCCTATCCTCCCGTGGCAGCGGGGTCCTATGGGAAACTAAGGGATATTAAGGCCTCCTTTTAATAGAGTACCGGACCAAAGAATTGGCACTTAGTGAATACATGAACTCCTCAAACTAGGGTCATCACCAGGAATTGTCCCGACTATTGTCACTCCGGGGTTTGCCGGCTCATAACACGTAGTAGGTGACTATAACTTGCAATATAGGGTCAAGAACTTACATATATGCATGAAAACATAATAGGTTTAGATCTGAAATCATGGCACTCGGGCCCTAGTGACAAGCATTAAGCATGGAAAAGTCATAGAAACATCAATCTTAGAACATAATGGATACTAGGGATCAAACCCTAACAAAACTAACTCGATTACATGGTAAATCTCATCCAACCCATCACCGTCCAGCAAGCCTACGATGGGATTACCCACGCATGGCGGTAAGCATCATGAAATTGGTGATGGAGGATGGTTGATGATGACGATGGCGACGGATTCCCCTCTCCGGAGCCCCGAACGGACTCCAGATCAGCCCTCCCGAGGAAGATTAGGGCTCGGCGGCGGCTCCGTATCATAAAACGCGATGAATCCTTCTCCTTAATTTTTTCTCCTCGAACGCGAATATATGGAGTTGGAGTTGAGGTCGGTGGAGGTCCAGGGGGCCCATGAGGCAGGGGCGCGCCGTGCACCCTCCTGGACAGGGTGTGGCCCCCCTTACGTTGATTCTTCCGCCAATATTTTTTATTAATTACGAAAAGTGACTCCGTGGAGTTTCAGGTCATTCCGAGAACTTTTATTTCTACAAAAAAATAACACCATGGCAGTTCTGCTGAAAACAGCATCAGTCCGGGTTAGTTCCATTCAAATCATGCAAGTTAGAGTCCAAAACAAGGATAAAAGTATTTGGAAAAGTAGATACGTTGGAGACGTATCAGCTCCCCCAAGCTTAAACCTTTGCTTGTCCTCAAGAAATTCAGTTGACAAACTGAAAGTGATAAAGAAAAATTTTTACAAACTCTGTTTGATCTTGTTGTTGCAAATATGTAAAGCCAGCATTCAAGTTTTTAGCAAAGGTTATGAACTAACCATATTCACAATAACAATTAGGTCTCACATTTACTCATATCAATGGCATAATCAACTAGCGAGCAATAATAATAAATCTTGGATGAAAACACTTTCTCAAAACAATCATAATATGATATAAGAAGATGGTATCTCGCTAGCCCTTTCTGAGACCGCAAAACATAAATACAGAGCACCCCTGAAGATCAAGGACTGACTAGACATTGTAATTCATGGCAAAAGAGATCCAGTCATACTCAATGTAAACTAATAACAATGCATGCAAATGACAATGGTTCTCTCCAACTGGTGCTTTTTAATTAAAGAGTGATGACTCAACATAAAAGTAAATGTATAGGCCCTTCGCAGAGGGAAGCAGGGATTTGCAGAGGTGTCAGAGCTCGAGTTTTGAAATAGAGATAAATAATATTTTGAGTGGCATACTTTCATTGTCAACATAACAACCAAGAGATCTCGATATCTTCCATGCTACATACATTATAGGTGGTTCCCAAACAGAATGGTAAAGTTTATACTCCCCCACCACCAACGAGTACATTCCATGGCTGGCCCGAAACAACGGGTACCGTCCAACTAACAACAATCCTGGGGGAGTTTTGTTTGCAATTATTTTGATTTGATTTGAGCATGGGACTGGGCATCCCGGTTACCGGCCATTTTCTCGTGAATGACGAGCGGAGTCCACTCATCGTGAGAATAACCCACCTAGCATGGAAGATATAGACAACCCTAGTTGATACATGAGCTATTCGAGCATACAAAACAAAATTTCATTTGTTTAGAGTTTGGCACATACAAATTTACTTGAAACGGCAGGTAAATACCGTATGTAGGAAGGTATGGTGGACTCATATGGAATAACTTTGGGGTTTATGGAAGTGGGTGCACAAGAAATATTCCCGCTTAGTACATGTGAAGTCTAGAAAGAGACTGTGAAGCGACCAACTAGAGAGCGACAACAGTCATGAACATGCATTAGGATTAATCAAAATGAGTGCAAGCATGAGTAGGATATAAATCATCATGGACATAAATATCGTGGAAGCTATGTTGATTTCATTTCAACTACATGTGTGAACATGTGCCAAGCCAAGCCACTCGAATCATTCAAAGGAGGATTCCACCCTATCATACCACATCACAACCATTTTAATAGCATGTTGGCACGCAAGGTAAACCATTATAAACTCCTAGCTAATTAAGCATGGCAAGAGCAACTATAATCTCTAATTGTCATTGCAAACATGTTTCATCAATGATAGGCTGAATCAGGAACGATGAACTAATCATATTTACAAAAACAAGATAGGTCGAGTTCGTACCAGCTTCTCCCATCTCAATCATTTCATCATATATCATCATTATTGCCTTTCACTTGCACGACCGAACGGTGTGGATAATAATCATATTGCACGTGCATTGGACTAAGCTAGAATCTACAAGCATTTAATACAAAGGAGAAGACAAGGTAATATGGGCTCTTGGTTAGATCAACAATAATGCATATAAGAGCCACTCAACATTTTCATCGTGGTCTTCTCCTCTCGATCCCCAAAGAAAAGAAAAGAACTTCAAAGAAAAATAAAACTATTTACATGGGAAAGCTCCTAACAAGCAAAAGAAGAATGAGAAATATTTTTGGGTTTTATTTTAATTACTACTACAAGCATGGAAAGTAAACTAGCTAAAAGCTACAACTATTTTTTTGGTTTTTCTCAAAGTTTTTCAAACACACAAGAAGAAAGCAAGAAAATAAAATAAACTAGCATGGATAGTACTATGAAAAAGTACGATCACCAACAACTAGAATGAGTGTGTGAACAT
Organism: Triticum timopheevii; assembly: GCA_963921465.1. NCBI lineage: Eukaryota > Viridiplantae > Streptophyta > Magnoliopsida > Poales > Poaceae > Triticum > Triticum timopheevii. The sequence continues at coordinate 243,590,788 of OY997270.1, forward strand.
GAATGTAATGTCGATGAGAAATACGTACTCCCCCAAGCTTAGGCTTTTGGCCTAAGTTGGTCTATGCCCATGGATCAAAACAACCCTCTCCAGTGTACTGAGGAGGGTCCTCAGGGTGCCAATGGTTAGCCAGCTCCTTCGGATCCCACTGATAAACAGACTCTCGATATGGGTCAAGTAGTGGCTCAGGTTCAGGCTCTAGGACTTGTGTCAGCTCCCAGTATGCATAAATGTCCTCGGGCAGGATGAGGTACGTGCCTGAAAGTATGTTAAACAAAGAGGGTGCAGGAAAGATAATAGTCTCGCAATTAGTTTTAGCAAATATCAAGTTATACTTAAGTATCTTCTTCTTACTTTTAATAATAAAGTCATGTGCTACCATACTCTTATAGTCTAGCAAAATAGTGGGCAGCAACTTTTCCTCTTTCTCATGATGCCTAATAGGTATCTCAAAATGTTTATCAAGGCGTGAAGCAAAGACATCTCCAAAGATGGGGCCTTTTGTATGGTTCAGACTTAACCGTTTAGCAACAATAGCGCCTAAACTGAAAGTTGTATCACGAAATAAAGCATGGCGCAAAATAGCAAGGTCTAGAGCACTAAGGTTCCCACTGTTCCCGTGACCAATTAAGCATCTACTAGCAAATATTGCAAAGTAACATAGAACAGGAAAATGTATACTAGTAGATGCACTTAGTGAATGGACCTTTGAGGAAGGAGATTGGAAATGGTAGCGAAGTGAGCTAGAACACGGGTTTGAGCTACGAGATGATTTTTTCTGGAGGAAGACGAAGTGCGTGGGTGCTGGAATAAGTGGAGGGGGTCCACGTGGGACCCACAAGGCAGGGGGGCATGCCCCAGGGGGGTGGTCGCGCCCTGCACCCTCGTGGACAAATGGTGGGTCCCCCTGGTGCGTTCTAAGTGCCAGAAATTCGTAAATATTCTACACAAAATCATACTCCATTTTCAGGGCATTTGCAGAACTTTTATTTTTGGGGTATTTTTTATTGCACGGATAATTCAGAAAACAGACAGGAAATACTATTTTTGCTTTTTTAAAACTAAATAACAGAGAGTAAATGGAGGGTACAAAGAGTTGTGCTTTCTAACTTCATCCATCTCATGCTCATCAAAAGGAATCCACTAACAAGGTTGATCAAGTCTTGTTAACAAACTTCTTCCGAATCACATGAAATTAGAGAATTTTCGAATGACACTAGGTTACCTCAACGGGGATATGCATGTCCCCAAAAATAAGAATATCATATTTCTTTTTGATAGTAGGAAGGGGAATTCAAAACCTCCAATAGTAATTGTTGAAATTTTTCCAATAGAATTTATACTATGAGCTTGAGGTTGTTTCTTCGGAAAGTGTACCATATGATCATTACCATTTACATGAAAAGTGACATTGCCTTTGTTGCAATCAATAATAGCCCCTGCAGTATTCATAAAGGGTCTACCAAGGATGATCGACATACTGTCGTCCTCGAGAATATCAAGAATAACAAAGTCCGTTAAAATAGTAACATTTGCAACCACAACAGGCACATCCTAACAAATACCAACGGGTATAGCAGTTGATTTATCGGCCATATGCAAAGAGATTTTAGTAATTGTCAACTTATTCAAATCAATTCTACGATATAAAGAGAGAGGCATAACACTAACATCGGCTCCAAGATCACATAAAGCAGTTTTAACATAGTTTCTTTTAATGGAGCATGGTATAGTTGGCTCCTGGATCTCCTAGTTTCTTTGGTATTCCACCCTTACAAGTATAATTAGCAAGCATGGTGGAAATTTCAGCTTCTGGTAACTTTCTTTTATTTGTAACAATATCTTTCATGTACATAGAATATGGATTCATTTTAAGCATATCAGTCAAACGAATACGCAAAAAGATAGGTCTAATCATTTCAGCAAAGCGCTCAAAATCCTCATCATCCTTTTTCTTGGATGGCTTAGGAGGAAAGGCATGGGTTTCTGAACCCATGGTTCTCTTTCTTTACCGTGCTTCCTAGCAATGAAGTTTCTGTTATCATAACGTTGATTCTTTAATTGTGGGTTATCAAGATGAATAGCAGGTTCAATCTCTATATCATGTTATTACTAGGTTGAGCATCAACATGAACATCATCATTAACATTATCACTAGGTTCATGTTCATTACCAGATTGTGTTTTAGCATCAGAAATAGAAATACCATTGGGATTCTCAGGTGTGTCTATAATAGGTTCACTAGAAGCATGCAAAGTCCTATCATTTTTCTTTTTCTTTTTATTAGAAGGACTAGGTGCATCAACATTAGTTCTCTAAGAATCTTGTTCAACTCTCTTAGGATAGCCCTCAGGATACAAAGGTTCCTGGGTCATTCTACCACCTCTAGTCATGACTCTAACAACATTATCATTATTCTTATTATTTAATTCATTGAGCAAATCATGTTGTGCCTTCGGCACTTGTTCAACTTGAGTGGTAACCATAGAAGCATGTTTACTAATAAGCTTAACATCACCTTTAACTCTAGACATATAATCACTCAAGTGATCAACCATATAAGCATTACGTTTCAAATGTCTACCAACATAAGCATTGAAGTCTTCTTGTTTAACAATAAAATTATCAAACTCATCCAAGTATTGACTGACAAATTTAGTAGATGGGATTTCACACTTATCAAATCTATAGAGAGAATTTACCCATACTACCTATGTCGGGTTATCAAAACCATGTATTTCTTCAATAGGTGGTAAATTCTTAACATCTTCAGCTTTAATACCTTTTTCTTTCATAGATTTCTTTGCCTCTTGCATATCTTCAGACTGAGAAATAGAATACCCCTTTTCTTTGGAGTTGGCTTAGGAGTTGGTTCAGGAAGTGTCCAATCATCATCATTACTCAAGATATTATTCAATAGCAATTTAGCTTGCTCAGCAGTTCTTTCCCTGAAAACACAACCAACACAACTATCCAGATGGTCTCTGGAAGCATCAGTTAGTCCATTATAAAAGATATCAAGTATTTCATTTTTCTTGAGAGGATGATCAGGCAAAGCATTAAATAATCGGAGAAGCCTCCCCCAAGCTTGTGGGAGACTCTCTTCTTCAATTTGCATAAAATTAAATATTTCCCTTAAGGCAGCTTGTTTCTTATGAGCGGGGAAATATTTTGCCGAGAAGTAATAAATCATATCCCGGGGACTACGAACACAACCAGGAGCAAGAGAATTAAACCATATTTTAGGATCTCCTTTTAATGAGAAAGGAAACAATCTAAGGATATAGTAATAGCGAATATATTCATGAACTCCTCAAACTACGGTCATCACCGGGAAGTGTCCCGACTATTGTCACTCCGGGGTTTCCCGGATCATAACACGTAGTAGGTGACTATAACTTCAAGATAGGATCAAGAACTCACATATATTCATGAAAACATAATAGGTTTAGATCTGAAATCATGGCACTCGGGCCCTAGTGACAAGCATTAAGCATGGCAAAGCCATAGCAACATCAATCTTAGAACATAATGGATACTAGGGATCAAACCCTAACAAAACTAACTAGATTACATGGTAAATCTCATCCAACCCATCACCATCCAGCAAGCCTATGATGGGATTACTCACGCACAGCGGTGAGCATCATGAAATTGGTGATGGAGGATGGTTGATGATGACGATGGCGACGGATTCCCCTCTCCAGAGCCCCGAACGGACTCCAAATCAGCCCTCCCGAGGAAGATTAGGGCTTGGCGGCGGTTCGTATCGTAAAACGCGATGAATCCTTCTCCTTGATTTTTTTTCTCCCCGAACATGAATATATGAAGTTGGAGTTGAGGTCGGTGGAGGTCCAGGGGGCCCACGAGGCAGGGGCGCGCCCTGCACCCTCATGGATAGGGTGTGGGCCCCCTGACGTTGATTCTTTCCCCAATATTTTTATTAATTGCAAAACGTTTCTCCGTGGATTTTCGGGTCATTCTGAGAACTTCTATTTCTGCACAAAAATAACACCATGGCAGTTCTGCTGAAAACAGTGTCAGTCTGGGTTAGTCCCATTCAAATCATGCAAGTTAGAGTCCAAAACAAGGGCAAAAGAGTTCGGAAAATTAGATACGTTGGAGATGTATCAGTCAACGCCCCGTTTGAGGTTACAACCCCCGTGGCCCTGCAGGAGCAGTTTCCCCCCTTCGAGGATGTGCCCCTCCCCCACTGAGCTGCCCAAGGTGATTTTCTTTTTTTGCCGATCTCGATTTTGGTTTTTCATCTAAGTATGTGGTGATAAATAATGCAAAATTTTATGAGTGTCGATGCCATGCTACGTTCCCTGTTATGCATACTTTTGACTCTACATAGTGGTTTAAATAACTTGTTTTTCTTATATTGGAAAGTAATTTAGAATTTGTTTCTATTTCAATTAGAGCCCTGATGCAGACAAGGAATGTCTGGTTGTACATGTCACTCGCTATGAGGCGGATGACCTAAATATACACAATTGGTAAATAGAGTTCTTAGGCTGTTGGATCCTGGAAGCCATTTGTAATTATACCAATGTGGAGATGTATTCTAGCCTCACTGTTGTCAGGCGTGTTGACCAGGGTGTACTGAAGCACAAGAAGTTCAAAGCTACTCCTTCGTTTGTGAGGCATACTATTCTTGTCAAGCTTACGCGGGAAGATGACGTGGCATGCCTCCACAAACAAGTTTATGAGTGGCAAGTCCACAAGGTTATCTTCAGGAAGGTTCATAGGATTGAGCTGCTGCCGGACGTCCTCGATGATGTTCATGGCAAGGTACGTCTTGTGTCCATCCCAAATTAGATCGAGGCATGAAATAGTTGCCCCAGCTAGTGTTTAATAGTAGTTTGGATTGTGTCTAATTATCCGAACCTTGCCTATTATCGAGCCCTCTAGGGCTAGTACTCTGTTTGAATCTGTCTATGGGAACTGCTACTAGTTTTGTGTGCCCGTGAATCATGTGAGAACCATCCTAATTGTTGCCGAAACAGATGCATCTTGACTAGGTTATTCATGAATATGGCATGGTAAGACATAAGTTGTCATATTTTATCATACGAGCAGTGTGTTTGATGAAATAGAGTACTCGTTCGAGAACTATGCGCCGATGTATACATAGGGTTGCTACGTCTTGAGCTTGCGTTGGTTTTCCTTGAAGAGGAAAGGGTGATGCAGCAATAGTAGCGTAAGTATTTCCCTCAGTTTTTGAGAACCAAGGTATCAATCCAGTAGGAGGCTCCTCAAAAGTCCCACGCACCTACACAAATAAACAAAGAACTCGCAACCAACACAATAAAGGGGTTGTCAATCCCTTCACGGCCACTTGCGAAAGTGAGATCTGATAGAGATAGTATGATAATATAAATATATTTTTGGTATTTTATAATATAGATTGGAAAAGTAAAGATGCAAATAAAAGTAGATTGAAAGCTTATATGATAAAAGATAGACCCGAGGGCCATAGGTTTCACTAGTGGCTTCTCTCAAGAGCATAAGTATTACGGTGGGTGTAAAAATTACTGTCGAGCAATTGATAGAAAAGCGAATAATTATGAGATTATCTAGGCATGATCATGTATATAGGCATCACGTCCGCAACAAGTAGACCGAGTCCTGCCTGCATCTACTACTATTACTCCACACATCGACCAATATCCTGCATGCATCTAGAGTATTAAGTTCATAAAGAACAGAGTAATGCATTAAGAAAGATGACATGATGTAGAGGGATAAACTCATGCAATATGATATAAACCCCATCTTTTTATCCTCGATGGCAACAATATAATACGTGCCTTGCTGCCCCTGCTGTCACTCGGAAAGGACACCGCAAGATTGAACCCAAAGCTAAGCACTTCTCCCATTGCAAGAAAGATCAATCTAGTAGGCCAAACCAAACTGATAATACGAAGAGACTTGCACAGATAACTCAATCATACGTAAAAGAATTTAGAGGAGATTCAAATATTTCTCATAGATAAACTTGATCATAAACCCACAATTCATCGGATCTCGACAAACACAGCGCAAAAAGAGTTACATCGAATAGATCTCCAAGAAGATCGAGGAGAACATGGTATTGAGATCCAAAAAGAGAGAAGAAGCCATCTAGCTAATAAGTATGGACCTGAAGGTCTGTGGTAAACTACTCACAACTCATCGGAGGGGCTATGGTGTTGATGTAGAAGCCCTCCATGGTCGATTCCCCCTCCGACGGAGCACCGGAGAAGGCTCCAAGATGGGATCTCGCGGATACAGAAGGTTATGGTGGTGGAAATAGTTTTTCGTTCGCTCCCTGGATGTTCTCGGGGTACGTGGATACATATAGGAGGAAGAAGTAGGTCGGTGGCCGCCCGAGGGGCCCACGAGATAGGGGGTATGCCCTGTATGGGTGGGCGTGCCCTCCACCCTCGTGGCCACCTCGGCTGCTTCTTGACTTGCACTCCAAGTCCTCTGGATCACGTTCATTCCAAAAATCACGTGCCCGAAGGTTTCATTCCGTTTGGACTCCGTTTGATATTCCTTTTCTTCGAAATAGTGAAATAGGCAAAAAAAACAGCAATACGGGCTGGGCCTCCGGTTAGTAGGTTAGTCCCAAAAATGATATAAATGTGTAAAATAAAGCCCATAAACATCCAAAACGGGTAATATAATAGCATGGAACAATCAAAAATTATAGATACGTTGGAGACATATCAAGGGTACGTAAGGCTGGTTAAGTACTTGTAAACAATGTTGGTGCTACCCCACTTGTAAGAAGTTGTAAAAAAACACGATACATTGGCTCAGCTCGCTTCAACACTAGAAAAGTCGGCTATCGACCAGCTAAAAATCAATAATCTGTTGTCTGACATATAAGCAACTACGTATCTTGTTACAGTGGTTCATGTAGTTAACTGAGGCCACAATGTAAATTCCAAACGTTCACAAGCTAGTCCAGCGATCATGTGGAACACTCATATTAAACTTGGCTTCATAAAATACTTGAAAAGCATAAGTTTAGCAATTTTATACATCTCAATGATTCATAGAACATAACAAACATATACTAGTTCATAGCAAAAGACAAAGTTGTGAGAAGGTTTACAAATCAGGAAAAAACAAGCAAGGCTTCCTAGAGCAAAGGGCCTCCCTAGGCAGGCTTGAATTTCCTCGAGTTCACTCTGGTTTTTCTTGTTGCCACCATCCAGGGTTATGTTCTCTCATTCTAGAATAACCAATTATAATTGTGTTCTCACCTGGAATGTTGAACTGAACCATGTAGTGTACTGACCATCTGAAATTCTTGTGCATTCCACTAAATTTAAGCACCACTATTTGCAGAAATAAACAGACCACAATGCTTCTTGTCCACGCACCTATCCCAAAAACCTTCGTGCAGCCGTGCTAGCTAGTCCTCAGTCCATGGATGAACTGGTAAAAGTGCATTCTGGACTAGGATGCAATTGTTTTCGCTCATCCCTGCACTGCAATTAGGAAGTAAAACGTACGAATCAGCTTCTTTTAGATTGTGTTGGTCATTCTACCTAGTTACTACCAATGTAGGAATACCTGGAAGACGGGTGGTTAGAGGACGACAGCTAGGAATAGCCATCTCATTTTGTGCAGTTCTACTAAAACTGAGGTGTGTACTTTTGATTGTGCAGATAGAAACAATATGCAGACAGACATCCCTGTTTGCGCAAATATGAAATACGGTTATTTAAATAGTGACATTTAATTGCAGTGGCATATGATTAACAACATCATCTATTGTGTTATAATTGGCACTACATTGACAGTATGAAAGTGCCCTTAAGTAAGTGGCATCACATCACATCAACACTGCCACTAGATTAACATGCAGAACAATATCATTAGTATTACTGTCATGAGAGTAGCACATGGTCAGTAAATGTGCAATAAAATTTGTGCAGTTCCACTGGGATGAAGCAATGTTAGCGGTGTGAGATTTATGTGCAACTGCAAAAACACAATTCATGGGTAATAAAGCAAGACGGAAGCACTTCATAAAATGGTGGTGGCATTGCTTCAATTTATCGACGACACTAGACCATTACTTAATAGTGACATTAGGTGGCATTGCTTAATGCTTCATGTGATTTTACATTAACAGTAGAGATATGGGCATAGGGACAATAGGGGCATAAAGTGGTGAGGCAGATCTGGTTGTCGAGAGCGGAAAACACTCAGGCAGCATGTCTGCATTTGTCCCATTTTTTATCTCCTCAGCGACATTTTCCTATGTGAGCACATGAAATCTAGACCTGCTCGTTCTCATTTGCATTGTCCCCCAACACCCTTCACTTTCTTTCCTTTTTCAACCAGGAGACAGTTCCACTTCCCCCCACCCTTTGCCATCCACCATGCTTTCTTTGCCTTTTCAACCAAGAGACCGGTTGGGTAGCCAGTATCTACTACTTTCCCCCATTTCCTCTTAGAACCAAGTCCTAGATTAATGCTACAACTTTCCCACTTTCTTCCCTGTTTGAACCAACTCTTAGATTTGACTGTATGAAGTAGCTTTACCTCTAATGATAGTAAAAGTCTAGGTGGCTTTGGAACAGCCGACGGAAGTAGAAAAAGATCCACACGCAGCCATGTGGGGAGCTGGGGCAGTAGAGCAAGGCAGATTTCGAAGGAATATATACCTGAGGGTCGTTGGCATGTGGCAAAGACTGCGTCGGGAGGCTGCATCTTGTCCACAATAACGCAGGGAGGAAGAAGGGGTCGAAGGCCCTCCCGAGACGGCATTGTCTCAGAGAGAACGACACGGCCGCCAATCGGGACGCACGGGCAGCCATTGGTCTCCTCCCTCGCCGCTGACGACAGCGTGAATGATGCACCTACACCCCTGCCTCGGTCGAGGTGGTCCGGCCGGATTTGTGAATAGCCGTGAGCAGAGAGACAGTGTGGCCACCTATGTCTTGCTTATATCTGGACAACATGAGAGAGTGAAAGAGAGGAACCCTAGTAAAGCAAGAAATTAGGCTCCTGCTTATATATATAGTGGAGTGATTTGTTGTACCAGCTTCAAAAAATGTGCTCCTACGTGTACCCATGAGTGGGTGTGACAGAACTAGTGCGTGCGTGCACCGCTTCTCTTCGTGAGAGTACAATATACTATGCCCAAAGAACGTTCGCCACAAGAGTAATAGTATAAGTGTGTGATGTGTCAGTTAAAATAAAAGGTGCGCGACGTCTTTTGTTTTTTAGAAGTTCTGAGGGTTGGGTGTGAAGAGCACATATGTGTGTGACATCTACCTATAGATAGACGATGGGTGTGAAAGGACTTGGGAGAGTCGTGACTCATGAGGGTGCGTGTGTGCACGAGAGAGGGGGGCACATATCATTGCAATGCATGCGTCCGTAAATCATATCTGACAAACGTTCGCCACAAGCCGTTTCCTGACGAACGCCATAAGAACCGTTAGATCGGCATTTGATAGTGTCAGTTTTGCCATGTCATTTAACAGAATAGTCACTCCTCCGACACACAAATCTTCCACGCGAGTGTTAGCAACTGCCGTATGCTCCTCCCTCCGTTACAAAATGCAGTGCATATAGCTTTAATTGAAATTCGAACCTCGCAAAGTTTTACTGAGTTCTCATGTACCAAAATGCACATATAGAATACCCAGTATATATCATTTCATTCATCTTCGAGAGGTAACTATAAAGATGGGGGAGGTGTGTACAAAGAAAGACCGTCGTATGACCTGCAACAATTTCAGCCATCCTCCGGTGTGGAGGAATATCATAGGAACTCTGTATGATATGATTTTTATAGGATTTTTTCCTTTAGAGCCAATTGGTTCATAGGATAGATTCATATACTCCACATTTCAAAGGAAAATAACCATGATATCATTTTTATAGCTTTAGAGCCACTTCCTTCATATGAATGGATTCCTATACTCACACAATCTCAAAGGAAAATAAATATTAGTGTATATTCAATAGAAAAGTTCTGATGATGTGAACCAAATGACATCTCTTTTCTAAACCCTCCTCATAGGAATTGAGATACATGTCATCTCTAGATTTAATATAAAAGTTCCTATGATGTGGACCAAATGACATCTCTTTTCCAATCCCAACTCATAGGAATTGAGATACATGTCATCTCTTTCCCTACAACTTCCACATATACATCTTCTATTCCTAAATAGCTAGTACAACCCATTAGTATCTTTTTTCCTAGACATGCAACTATGGCACAAGAACTCGTCATGCATGCAAGTCATAAATCACATTGTTTTTGTACTCTATGCATGCAAGCACCACATCATCAATTCGTGCATGTTACTCATAAGTTATTTCTTGCATTAGATTTTGTATTGACAATGTATGTGTTGGTCACGTGCACACAAATGTAGTTCACATTCACATTTTTGTTAGAAATGTCATTCTTTTAACTAAAATTCATTTTTTTCTCTTTGTACTCCCTTCGTCTAGGTGTGTAAGTCATCTTCCGAAAACCAAATAATCCCAAAACACTTAGGCATGGTACATTAACTCCCTCCTTGTTTCTTGTTTCCTTACATATCAACCAATAAGAGATGTGGGCCGTGCATGCTTTCAATGGCTTGAGACTTTTAGACATGACATGCAGTGGTTAATTCATTGCATGCAATGCTATTAACTAGCAAAAAAATCTAAGATGACTTATACACCTAGACGGAGGGAATATTACATTTTCATTTTAAGCATATATTCACTTCCTATTAGTTATAGATGTTTTTGAAGGAACTTTTATGCATTATTTTGAGTAGCAAATTTCACACGGCCGCGGGTATATCAAAATGCAGGGCCCATGCATCATTGCCTTTCGGTCGAACCTACGTCCACAATTTTTTGTACGTATATCTCCACTGGTCCCCGGTCCCAAAATGTTGCCTCGTTCCCGTAAAACCAAGAGGCCCACACATATTAAGGCGTCGACTCGAACTCAATCCCTCTCCCGTTTACTACACCGTGTCCCCGCACGCCGTAGTACTCCTACAAACCCTACCGCCACACGCATCATCGGTTTTCTTCAAGAGGACGAGCGAGAAGCGGATTTGTAGTGGAGACGCTTTAAAAAAGGATTTGTAGTACTGGCTCCTACCCTAGGGTGCCCTAGGTAGCTGCCGCATGCATCATTGGTTTTCTCTTTTCTTTATGCTCTTGCGCCCTAGAGTGAAATAATGGTTGCTTCGTCCGTTCAGCTTCCTGTGGGAAAGGTGGGTCTTTGTGATTTGACCCCTCATTGCTCATTTACTACTACTACTACGACGCTACGACCGGGGTGCCTCCAAGTCTAACCGCTGCTCCGAATTGTAATTTGGTGCACTGCACATGGAACAAGACAGTGGATGAGCCACATGTCGGCCAAAGGGGTCCTATTAAGTGTGTCGCCATTTCGTGTGCGGACTAACCCTGCTTGAGTTGCTACGCCAACACGACAATAGCAGCCAACCATTTGGTTTTGCTCCTTGGTAAATCCCGACTATATTGATCTAAAGGGATACTACTCCCTCCGTCTCGGTTTATAGGGCGTGCACGTAGTTCTAGGTCATTAATTTGACTAACTAAATATGAGTTACTATGTCACAAAAAGTATATCATTGGATTCTTAAGCGGATGTAGTTTCTAAACATATATTGTTCATCATATATGTAGCCAGTTAAATTCTCAACCTAGAATGACGTGCATGCCCTGTAAACCGATACAGAGGAAGTAGTAAAAATGAGGTGATTTTACCGAGCGGTGGACGGGGGAGCATGGCCTGTCATGCGGTCCCACGTGTCATGATGTACCAAGGCGATGCGCGTCCCTCTTGAGGTAGAATAATGGCAAAAGCAATACATGGTTTTTTTGAAGGAGATGATGGCGAAGCGGATTCAACAAAGTGTGAAATAATGGTTGCTTCATCCGTCTAGGAAGGTGTGCCATTGTGATTTGACGTCTCATTGCTCATTACTACTACTGGGGTGCTACGACTGGGGTACGTCCCATTGCTGTACTGCACTGTTATTTGGTGCTTGACACGTCAACCCGGTTTCTATATGTCCCACATGTCAGCGAGAGGAAGTACAGAATTCATTAAAGCGAGCGTCGACGGAGGAGTACAGGACACGGCTTGGTTTTTGCTGCTTCGCGCGATCCATTGATACAAACCTGGACTAAAAAAGGCGAGGGCAAGTCTTTTCCCGCGTGGCAGGCAGGGGAGTTTGGCATAGTCTGTTCGAGGCAATGAGGCATGAAGGGAAATAAGCAAATAAAGGTTGAGTGACTTAGTTTTGGGAAAATCTGATTTTACGTAGTACGTACCCAATATGGAGGTGGTACTACTTACTACTCCCTCCTTTACGGTTTATAGGGCTCATCTAAAAAAATTCGTTTTTCCATTTTATAAGTCTCAATTCTGATAGAAGTAACATCGCATGTTTGGATTTCGAGGTGCATTAAATCACCCGATGCAAGCAGTATCAAGAGAAAACTCACCAGTGCATGTAGAAGTTCATGGAAATTTAGTGGTCATGTATGCATTCGTTGTAATTAATGCATCGACAAACATAACTTCTTGAGAAAAAACAAGCATACTAATTACTTGTGCAAACTACGAAATTAATTCCACCACTCACCGTCTATCTTGGTTGGGGAGATTTTGAAATTGAGCCATAAACCCGAAAGGAGGGAGTAGTAACATAGCCTAGGGTAGCTTGCTGCACCACGGACTCGAAGAAAATTGCTATAGTACTACTCCTATGTACCACTGTACTACTCCTACTACTAAAAGACATATTTCAAACAATATGATAATATCTCTAACCAAGGTAGGGACGAGGAGTAAATGGAGGGAGTAGTAAAATTTTCTCCTCGCCCTGCGAGCCACCGCGCGTGTGGACGAGGGAGCTGGTGTAGGTGTAGTAAGAGAATGGTTAATAGCACCCCCCGCTACCGGCTCTAAAGCAAATCCATGTCACCAAAAGCTGATCTTACAGGCAAGGCATACAATGAGCTAGCTATACACTGGCTGCTGGGTTGGATTCATTACAATTTTAATTACGAATCATGGATGTAGCGGATAAACGGGATTAGAGGAAACATCCAAGCGTCGTCCTAGCGCTAGCATGCATAGCTGCATGCGGGCTGTAAATTCTTGGGGCTTGTGTTGTAGCCGGGTTGCTCACGAAGCGCCCGTTCCACTCTCTCTCTCTCTTCCTTTCTCTCTCCTCCACATAGGATTTTAGTGACATGGCAAACCTTATAGCCTGCTGATTAGGCCTTATGTACTTGCTCTAAGCAAGCTTCTCCTCGTCCCGCGACTCTGCGAGCCACCACGCCCGTGGGCGGGGTAGACGGTGTACTAAGCAAGCTTCTCCTCGTTCTGTGAGTTGACGGGACACATCAAAAGTAATACGTACAGAGCATCTCTAGTGTATAGAGCCTTGCCTCTATGGTAGGCCCCGCATGGTTTGCCTCTTATCAAATGAAAAAACTGAGCATGTGAGATGGTGAACGGAGGGAGTACAATACCATTAGTACTACAATTCTTTTGGAAGGTTTGTAGTAGTCCCTCCCATTCACATGTTCACATTTGAAGCTTCAATAAAAACATTGCACGCAAGGATTAAGAGAAACCTCGGCAATGCATGTACTCCCTCAATCCATATAGGGTATAAAATGTGTTTTGGAGGCTAACTTTGACCACATGTTAGAGCAATAATATGACATCCAACTTACGCAAATCTTACCATCAAATCCATAGGTGGTCATTATACTGCTAACACATGCATGTGTCACAATTAGTATGTAGATACAGTAGTGAACACTTACTATCTAGTAGTACTAGTAGTACTCTAGACTACTACTACTACTATGAGGCCATCCAACTGTGTCCCGGGCTCCCAGCGGAAAACCGCGGACACCGATTATTCGTTCATATTTAAATTTGTTTTCACACAACAAAATATCTCTATTTCTACTCTCTACTCTTATAAAAACCGAGTTGGTGATGATGGTGTGCCTGCCATCTTGTAATATGTACCGTCCGATCTATATCTGACGGATAGAAAGCAAACTATGACAATTTTACAAAAGATACCCGCACCTCTCTCCACATTTACAGATAAGGCCTTGCCTCGTTCATCCTTATCTCCCACAACCACATTGCTAAGCAATTAAAAAGGAAGTCTCCGGAACAATCTAGCATGGTGGCCGCTACCGCCTGCCGGCACCGTCCATCCCCATGACTCTGCCCAGTCCGACCACCAGTCACCACCACGCCCCGCTCCTCCTCACCTTATCTCTCATCTTTCTCGAGATATCATTTTTTTGATGAAATTCTCGAGATACCATTTTTATGATAAAATTTTCGAGATATCATTAGTTTTTACTCATGGGATTACTCCAGCATGGGTCAATCACAACAGGTGTTTTGTAAAAAAAAATGCATCTTGATGTTCCGTGCAATGCATGCTAGTCTATGAAAACAACACATGGAAAAATTTCATGGTGAACAAGGGATTTGAATGTGCTAGGAGGGGCTGTTTCGATCTTGCCCGGGGTAGCCAAAATATTGGCAACCCTTTTGTTCACCGGTGCCTTTGCCACCGATGAACGAGGAATAGCTCGTGTGCTCATGCATCCTCCAACGTGCGCGTTGGAGACGAGCTCGCAAGAGTTGTGCTTTTTTGTCCCACCACGCCGCCGAGTCGGCCGCGGACCGACCGGCGACCCACAAATTACGCCATCCAACCGTAGCCACACACATTCTGACAGCAACTCAACCAACCGGGCAAAATTCATGCAAACACGGCGATATTTCATATAAACAATGACGGAATTCATATAAAATACCAGATTTTCAAACAAACATGGCGGGTTTCATTACATTCAAATCAACTAAGTGGTGCTAGTTCTGAACAACACAAGTATAATAATACCTATCCTAAATGGTCGCCCGCCGATCCATTTGTCTTCCTCATGTCCGGCAGCACGATCACCGGACTGCCGCGAGCCCCGGAGGTATATGCTTCTGCGCAAAGGACGGCTCGCTTCCTCACTGCCCAACTGACATCGTTGGTTGATGCCCAAGATGGAGGTGGAAGGGGGCTTCTTTGCTTCCATGGATCCCCGATGTCTACTACACAACCTTCTTCTTGTAGACGTTGTTGGGCCTCCAAGTGCATAGGTTTGTAGGACAGTAGCAAATTTCCATCAAGTGGATGACCTAAGGTTTATCAATCCGTGGGAGGCATAGGATGAAGATGGTCTCTCTAACAACCCTGCAACAAAAAAACAAAGAGTCTCTTGTGTCCCCAACACACCCAATACAATGGTAAATTGTATAGGTGCACTAGTTCGGCAAAGAGATGGTGATACAAGTGCAATATGGATGGTAGATATAGGTTTTTGTAATCTGAAAATATAAAAACAGCAAGGTAGCAAGTAACAAAAGCAAGCGAAAACGGTATTGCAATGCTTCGAAACAAGGCCTAGGGTTCATACTTTCACTAGTGCAAGTTCTCTCAACAATGATAACATAATTAGATCATATAACAATCCCTCAACATGCAACAAAGAGTCACTCCAAAGTCACTAATAGCGGAGAACAAACGAAGAGATTATTGTAGGGTACGAAACCACCTCAAAGTTATTCTTTCCGATCAATCCATTGGGCTATTCCTATAAGTGTCACAAACAGCCCTAGAGTTCGTAGTGAAATAACACCTTAAGACACAAATCAACCAAAACCTAATGTCACCTAGATACTCCAATGTCACCACAAGTATCTGCGGGTATGATTATATGATATGCATCACACAATCTCAGATTCATCTATTCAAACCAACACAAAGAACTTCAAAGAGTGCCCCAAAGTTTCTACCACAGAATCAAGATGAGAACGTGTGCCAACCCCTATGCATAGATTCCCAAGGTCACAGGACCCGCAAGTTGATCACCAAAACATACATCAACACTACTAGGGAAATGCTTATAGGCAGGACCTCAGTAGTAGCACTGGAAAAAAGAAACCGCTGCTGCTACTTAGCAGTAGCGCTGATCCTGGGAAGCGCTTCTACCACTACAAAAAAAAGACACATCCGTGACATTTTGGGCCGAACGAAAAAAATTTCTGTCATACATATGACACTTCTATGATGATAATTGTGACAAAACCCGGTATCATCATAGATGTGGTGGGCTCCTACTTCTATGACAAAAAATCATGACAGAATATGGGCTTTTCGTCCTGGGAGGGCCGGAGACGCAGCTGCATGACATTCTTTGGGCCGTCCATGACGGAAAAAACCATGGTAGAAGCGAGGGGGAGGAAAATTTCGGGGAGTTGCCGGTTACGGTGGGAGGTCGGGGCCGAGCGATGCGCGTTTCTCTCGTACAGGTACGCGCATGTATGCCAGGCGTTGGCTCTAACTGAACCCGAGCGAGGCGTTGGGCTCTAACTGAACCCGAGCGATTGCACTGCAGGCTACGCGTTACTGAACCCGAGCGATCGATCGATGGATGTTAACTGAACCCGATGGAGCGATTCCTATGCTACTGCTGCTAACTGAAGCCAATCGATTGGATGAACAGTGAGTGTTGCGGGGGCGTTTGGATGGATAGTGAGCGGTGGCGTTGCCTCTGGATGAACAGGACCCCATGGTGTGGAGGTCTGGATGAACAGTAGACGGTGGAGGAGTGGTCGTGGAGGGGTGGTTGGTCAGGACCCCGTGGTGTGGAGGGCTGGATGAACAGTAGACGGTGGAGGGGTGCCCGTGGAGGGGTGGTTGAACAGTAGCCGGTGGAGTAGCGCGCGGTGGAGGCTGGATGAACAGGAGCCCGTGGAGGGTGGAGCAGGTCGACGGTAGCCCGTGGAGGCTGGAGGAGGTCGACGGTGGAGATGAACAGTATCCCGTGGAGTCCCGTTTTGCGGTACGCCACAACCCTCCCGATGAACAGGACCCCCGTTTCGACCGTAGGAGGTCCGTTTCGTCCGTTTTGCGGTACGCCACACCCCTCCCGATGAACAAGACCCCCATTTCGACCGTAGGAGGTCCGTTTCGTCCGTTTTGCGGTATGCCACACCCCTCTCGATCAATAGGACCCCCGTTTCGACTGTAGGAGGTATGTTTCCTCCATTTTGCGGTACGCCACACCCCTCCCGATCAACAGGACCCTCGTTTCGACCGTAGGAGGTCTGTTTCCTCCGTTGTGCGGTACGCCAGGCCCCTCCCGATCAACAGGATCCCATTTCGAACGTGGCCGGTCGAACACAAGGCCGTTTCCTCCGTTGTGCGGTACGCCAGGCCTCGTTTCCATCGCCTGTTCCGTCCAAGCCCTCTCGATGAACACGACCACACATTCCATTCCGACCCAGCCGGTTGGCTCCCCATGAACACGACGACGATGCTGTTTCTCTGTTCCGACCCAGCCATGTATGTATGCGCGATAGGCGTTCGAGACCCTGCCCATATGTATGTACGTGGCCGTATTTTCTTTCTTGCACCCTCGCCGTTGTACGTACGTGTACATGCTACGTGCACGCCTCTACTACGACACGTGCGCGCCTCTACAGCGACCAGTATGTACGTACACGTTCGCGATCAGAATGACAATGCTACGTACGCTTCGACCAGGTGGGTCCCGACTGTCAGGCACTTCCTTGCCTGCGAAGATGTAGCTGGTGGGTCCCAGCAGTCAGGGGGCGAATCGTTTTTTTACCCGGACGCACTTCCTTGCGTGCGAAGATGTAGCTGGTGGGTCCCAGCAATCAGGGGGTGAATCATTTTTTTTGCCCGGACGCACTTCCTTGCGTGCGAAGATATAGCTGGTGGGTCCCAGCAGTCAGGGTGGCGAATCGTTTTTTTTTGCCCGGACGCACTTCCTTGCATGCGAAGGTGTAGCTGGTGGGTCCCAGCAGTCAGGGGGAAACGTTTTTTTCGTGAAATACGGTGGCCCGTCCGGTGGGTCCTCGCTGTCAGGTGGAGGAATAATTATTTTGCGCGTAATAAGGAGGCACTTCCTTGCTACGGCCGTGGACCCAGCTGTCAGCCTCTCCACAAAGAGTCCACGTTCGATGGAAGTCATTCATTGACCATGTTGACCATGCCGCGCCGAGTGCACCAGGGCGGTGGACGACGGCGAGGCCTAGGAAGGGGGCGATGGGGAGCCAGGGAAGACGCGGAAGTGGAAGCCCACGCGGAAAGGAGTACGAGGGTTCACTGGTTCGGCTGTGGTGTGAGGCTACCGTCGCCACAGGGCCTGGCCAGCGGTGGGAATAGTAGGGGGCGGTGAGGCCTCCGCGGCAGCACATCTGGCCACGGGAGGCAGGAGCATGCGGCACGACCGGCGCTGCTTTGGGCGGCTGGAGCAAGAAGACAAGAGGTTGAAGAAGCACCACGGTCGTTGGATGGACATCATACGATCACTGGAGCTAGAATCGTTTATATTGACTAAGTTGACAAAGCCCTCCTTCCCTGTCAACTTAGTAGGCCAACAAGTCAGCCTCCCACCAAGGTGGGTCCCAGCTAGTAGGGGTATTCATTTTTTGTGCGTAATAAGGAGGCACTTCCGGTGAAGCTGACAGCAGGGGGAACATTTTTTTCGCGAAATACGATGGCCCGTCGGGTGGGTCCCAGCAGTCAGGGGCAAACGTTTTTTTCACGAAATACTGGTGGCCCGTCCGGTGGGTCCCTGCTGTCAGGTGGAGGAATAATTATTTTCTGTGTAATAAGGAGGCACTTCCTTGCGGCTGCCGTGGACCCAGCTATCAGCCTCTCCATGTACAGTATTCTTCCGATGGAATTCGGTCCTTGACCACATTGACCACGCTGCGCCGAGAGCACCACGGCGGTGGATGACAGCGAGGCCTAGGAAGGGGACGACGCGGAGCCGGGGAAGACGCGGCAGTGGATGCCCACGTGGAGAGGAGTACGAGGGTTCACTGGTTCGGCTGCGCTGCCGTCGCCGCAGAATAACAGGGGGTGTGGGTGAGTGGAGTGGAGGGATGGCCTGGCCAGCGGTGGGAGTAGTATGGGGGCGGTGAGGCTCCGCGGCAGCACAGCCGGCCACGGGAGGTAGGAGCAGGCGGCACGACCGGCGCTGCTTTGGGCGGCAGGAGCAAGAAGACCAGAGGTTGAAGAAGCACTACGGCCGTTGGATGGACATCGTACGGTCAGTCGAGCTAGAAAAGTGCATATTGACTAAGATGACAAAGCCCTTTGTCCCCGTCAACTTAGTAGGCCCACTATACTGGGTCCCAGCTAGCAGGGGGAGTATTTTTTTGGGCGTAATAAGGAGGCACTTCCTTGCATGCGAAGATATAGCTGGTGGGTCCGAGCTGTCAGTGGTGGTAACGTTTTTTCACGAAATACAGAGGCCCTTTCGGTGGGTCCCAGATGTCAGGTGCAGGAATCATTATTTTGTGCGTAATAAGGAGGCATTTCCTTGCGTGCGGCCGTGGACCCAGCTATCAGCCTCTCCACGTACAGTCCACGTCAAATGCATGTCGGTCATTGACCACATTGACCACGTCACGCTGAGAGCACCAGGGCGGTGGACGACGGCGAGGCCAAGGAAGGGAACGACACGGAGGTAGGGAAGACTCGGCAGTTGTTTCCCACACGGAGGGGAGTATGACTGTACGAGGGTTTACTGGTTCGTCTGCCATCGCCGGCGAATAATAGCAGGTGTGGGACTGTGGGTGAGTAGAGGGATGGCTAGGCCAGCGATGGGAGTACGTGGGGCGGTGAGGCCTGTGCGGCAGCACAGCTGGCCGCGGGGAGGAGGGAGCAGGCAGTCCCGCCGGTGCTTGTTTGAGCGGCTGGCGCAGGAAGAGCAGAGATTGAAGAAGCACGACGGCCGTTGGATGGACATCCAACAGTGTATAGGCCATCTATGGAAAGCCTCAAATCTGTGGAAAACAGCATACATCCCATCTGCCATTATTTCAAATACTTTACAGCCCATTTGGTAATTCTTACGCGTTTTTTGGAGCCCATATTCTTTTTGTTAGCATTACTGCCCATATTGTGGCCACGGTTAAAAAATTATACGAAATTTTGCATATGTCGGTGCAGTCTGAACTGTTTTTAATCCCGAAATTTCGAGTCACATTCAGACTGATTTTAAAAATAATGTATATCAATATAAAATCCAATAAATTGTCCATGCATAAAAATCAATGCAATTTATAATCTCGAAATGAAAAAAGATATTTGAAACTAATTGCCGGCTTGATGTGTTTTAAAAATGTACAACCCATTTCTCATTACTGATAGGCCAATTTCTCGGCCAACCGAATGAAGCTCTCTTCGTCTTGAAAGAGTTGCATCCCAACAGGCCTGATAAAGTGAGTTACTTGACAAATCACAAAAAAACTGGGCTAGCCATTTTCAAAAAGAAAAAAAAAACTACTGGACTGGTCTGTGGTAAACATAAAAGAAAAGGCTATCTAGACATGCCAGAGTGTCCCGCACAGCCCAGTTGACACCCTGCTTCCATCTCAAAAACAAATTAGATAAATGCCACTCCAATTATGGCGATTCATAAAAATTCCACTGCAATTTCCAAACTTTGAAAAATGCCACTACAATTTTTGCAAACTTTGAAAAACGCCACTGCAGTTTGCAAACTTTGAAAAATGCCACTCCAGGCTTCAAAAAATGCCACTAGAAATGGCATGAAATGGCATTTTTCAAAGTTTGGAAATTGCAGTGGCATTTCTCGGAGGCATTTATCAAATTAACCCAAAACAAAAATAACTGGGCGAGCTGCTGGGTCCCTGGTGTCAGCCACTCGTTGTGCAATTCTCTTGTTTATTGACTATGTTGACAATGGCATGGGACCCAGATGTCAGAAATCTACTAGGAGGAGCCATTTCTTTATTGGCTTGAAATAAGGAGGCAGTTGCTTGCGTACTGCCATGACCATGGCAGGTCCCTGCTGTCATCCTCTCCACATACAATCATCTCCTGATTGTGTACGCGTCAACTTGCTAGGCCCACAAGTCAGCCTCTAAACCCATGGAGGACAAATACAACCCATTTAAAAAAATAACAGCCCATTCCATACGTTCAAACGAAAAGTTCAACATTCAGAGCAAAGTAACAGGTCTGATCCACATATAGAGTACTGAACTTCCACGTTGACAACCATCATAGCCAAGTTAACTATCTACTCCCACTAGACAAGTACTAACTTACTCTTAGCTAACTAGACGACGCCGGCCGCCATCTGTGGTACATGCTAAACGCCGGCACCGGCGTCCTGCACCTCACCTCGGACTTGCCAGAGGTGCGATAGGGCACGTTGCTCGCACACGTTGGCCCTTTCCATGCCGGCGTGGTCCACCGAAGCTTCGGCTTCCAAGAGGGAAACCCACTTGACGAGCTGGTAGTAAAAATCGGCGTCGCGAACGCGTGCGTGCCCGACAGCCTCCAGGGCTATTTGCCGGGCGCCGGCCTCCATGTAGTCGGCCCGGTTGTGGGCGCTCTGCTCGCGACTCAGAGCATCGGTGCGCTGCTGCTCCATGTCCCGCTGGCGGCGCAAATCGACGATACACTGCTCCTCCGCCAGGCGGTCGCGCTCCAACAACTCCTGCTCCTCTGCCATGCGGTCGCGCTCCAACAACTCCTCGATCTGCGCATTGCCATCTAAAGACAGATAGAATGCCTAGTTTCGGCGGTGACCGCCTCCGGCGTCGCCTACCACGGACGGGCGGGGGCATGGCGGAGGTGGCGAGCGACGTCTGGCCGGTGGGGGCTTATGAGGATATGGCGAGTTGGGTCACGGTGGCACTGGAGAAGGCCGGGAAACAGTACTTATAGGGGGAAGGTAGCGCGACGGTCATCGGAATTCAATGCATAATGGCTTAGCGCGCCAGCTTGCCGTGGAAAACTAGGGAAACTGAAATTATGACTGTGTCGTCCCGTCCAGTCTAGGTCGCACGCCGGCATGGCGGTCAAACGAGTGCACTCGAATCATCTCCCTCCTTGTTAATAATGATTTCACGGATTTAAAAAGCCCGCAACAATTAAAGTGTATCTTTTTTCGCATCAGTTAGCTGCCTTAATTACGGCCGACTGCATGCAGGCACTCAGAATCGCTCGCAGGTAGTATGCGAAGTAGCATGCAACGAGTCGCAGCCGAGGGCACGCATGCAGCCACTGAAATCGCTGGAATTAATTAGGCTTAAACTTCTGCATGCCGTTAATTATTGCCATGCCTTGGTCTTGCTGATTTGCTCACAGGACTAATAAACCCGGACGGAGGGAGTACCTTGGTTGGTGAGAGGTTTGAATTAAGCCCTGCAAACCAGAAAGGAGGTACTAGTACGTGCGTGATCCGCTATTTATTCGTGTAGGATCGAGTAGGTCGTTTCTTGAATTGAGCCCTGCAAACCGGAAAGGAGGTAGTACGTGCGTGATCCGCTATTTATCCGTGTAGGATCGATAGTGTAGCTTGTCAGTTTTTTCAGAGGTAGGCATTTTTATCCGTGTAGGATCGATAGTGTAGCTTGTCAGTTTCTATAGAGGTAGGCATTTTTATCCGTGTAGGATCGATAGTGTAGCTTGTCAGTTTCTTCAGAGGTAGGCATTTTTATTCAAAAAACTGCCACTTCGCATCTTGCGTCGCAAATAAAACTGCTAGGAGCGCATTTGTACGCTAGCTAGTGATCGATCAGTAACTTGTAAACACTGAGCAAACAGAAATAAGTAACTGTTAATGCATCTCAATGATTCACATATCATATACAAATATGTAGCTCCAAAAGCAAAGGTCAGCCACTTCGGATCTTGCGTCGCAACTAAAACTAACTAGTACGATTCCCATACATAAGATCAACATGTTAATGCATCTCAATGATTCACAGATCATATACAAATATGTAGCTCCAAAAGCAAAGATCTAGAAAAAAACATCTGTTCTTCCTACTAACATGGATGCTTCTCTTGGCCAACATTCAGTACAGGCTGAAAGACAAATTTGTTTGTGAAGTCTACAATTCCTCTTGCAAACGTAAGTGGTTTCACCAACAGCTGGAACCATGAGAATGAACCACACATGATAGAGGAACATCCACTACAATATGATTTGGTCTTCTCTCGATCACACCGCGAGACTATTTTCGGAATACAAACTTTAACTTAGGGAAAATGATGCCCATTGTATAATCAGACCAAAGAAATGAAGCACCTAGTGTTGGACAGTAAATAATACAGTACTACTTTTCTGCAGTCCATGAAGTGACTATCCAATCTTTGTGTCTATTTTCAAATGGCACTGCATGCAGTGACTATACTATTCTCTTGTGCAGTTCAACCAAAATTGCGGACACTTTGTTTGTTTGCCAAATAGCAGCGGGCGGACATCTCTGTCTGCACAAATATCAAGCAGCTAGTAAACATGTACCACACCATGTATTTTCGGTTTAAACATGTCTCTTCCGCTTAGCATCATTCATGTTCTACACTGGACAATCTGATACAGTTATGTTTTGCCCTGGACAATTTCATACTGAATTGATTTGCTGGTTCAGAGCAGAAATATAGCGCCTATTCTTCATCAGACCAAGGATATCCATGTTCGCAGTGATGGAAGAGGTGAAATCGATACAAGAGCATTAGAATGCCATAGCTGAAAAATCTTTAATACATCCACAATCAACAGCTAACCCTGAAATGATCCAGTGACATTAAATGGCACTGCTTAAATTTATCTGTGGCATTAGACTGAGAGCGGCATAAGTTAAATGTGGCATCACTTTAGCAGTAGCATTGCTTGACTTGACTGCTGGCATTATACTAACAGCAAAAAAGTGGCAATAAGATCATGGGAGGCCCATTCGGACAGTGGGCGCACCAGTATGATGTACCTCCACGGACGCAGAGTGGTGAGGGAGGTATGGTTGCCCAGAGCAACAAATATCAAGGCAGCATATGTGGATTATGTCCCATTTTTGTTCTCTTTAGCCACCTTTTTCCTATGTGAGGACAACAAACCGATCGACCTGGTCATTCTCTATTGCGTTGTCATGCCTTTCTACCCTTCTTCTACCAAGAGGCACGAGGCTCGTTCGTTAGCTCCTAATTTTCCCCTTTTCAACCTAGATGCGGGTTCAATGCCTACACTCTTGGACAGTACAGTCTCCCTTCCTTTCCTTATTCACCCAGACATGCATTAGTCTGCATGAAGTAGGGTTTCCTTTAATAGTGCAAATTATGGTTTTTGTCTGCATGGCCAGCAGAGCAGAGGATAGCAAATTGGGGAGATGGTGGAGTGGAAAAAGACCCACATGCAACAAAGTGCCAGATGGGGCAATAGAACAAGGGTATGGTTCGAAAAGAGGTAGCATACCTGAGGGTCAGCGGGAAGTGGCTTTGCTCATGGTCGTCGTCCTCTGCACACAGTACGGCAGCGAGCTTGGGGACGGAGGCCATCCAACGCGGGCACTAGGTCGGAGAGGACGGCCTTGTCGTCAGTGCATGACCTCGCTCGCCGACGACGAGTGCATCAATGCTGCACGTCCTTTTCTTCCCCGGCGGATCTGTGACCACCGGTGAGGAGGGAGAGATGGGCCGTCTTTTTTAGATCTGGAGAGAGGGTGGTAGTGTGAGAAGCAAGTGGGCAGCCCTTGGCAAGAAAGCGTTGAAGCTCCAGCCTATATATCTTCTTTATACTACTAGTACTGGTGGTGGAGTAGTGGTAGAGTAGTTTATATTTTCTCTGTGTACAGTACCAGTTAGTCGTGCTTCAAAATTGAACGGCACGCCATGAAGAAAATAAAGGTCGATGACTAATGCGGCACCTCGGGCCAACGCGGCCAGATCGCATTTTGCACGAGAAATTACACACCATGTTTCGTTGACATGTGGTCCCGTTCCAACATATCAGTGAGACGACGGCGAGTAGTAGGAGTATTTCTGAACCGACGTGTAGGTCGGGGCGCCCCTTCGTGAACCGTGGCAAACTGGCAACCGTCCACCGACTCTTCGCCTTTCCCTCTCGATTTGGAACTGCTATCGCACGCTCTTCCTATCCCTCCTCCATTTTCCTTCAGCCCTTCACCCTTTCTTCTGCCATTGTTCGATCGCCTTCTCCATGGAGGGAACAGGACGGAAACGACCCCGTTATTCTTGCCCCGATCTGAAAGATGACGTGCTAGAGGAACTCATTGATCGGTGCGACATCATCACCTCGGCTAGCATGGCAGGTTCGTTCAAGCCCATTCTTGACTCAACTAATAACATCATTACAAGGAACCCAAGAGTCAAGGAGCGGTTTGATCTCCCCTATCTTCTTCGCCGTGACCCTGATGACTGGCTCCGTCACGATGGAGGCCTCACCCTGTGCAAGTTGATGCCGCTTGATAATGATACATATGATGTTAAGATGCCATCGCTTGAGGGCAAGGCTTGGGCAGACGCAAGTGGAGATTGGGTTGTTTACATTGGGTCCAACTGCGAGTGGGAACTTGTGAATGTGTACACTCGTGACCGGGTTCCACTTCCAAAAATCTTAGCAGACTGCCCATAGGTCGATCACACCGGTATTGTATGCACGTTCAAATACAATCATGGTGACTGTCTTCTACGGAAGATAGCAATTTCTCGAGTTCCCAACCGCTCTTGGAATTACAACAACTATGAAGTTGCTGCTATCTTCAACAAGCTTGTTGCCATCCTCAGTGGTTTGATTGGATGGATATTGCTCAAAAATCAGTTTCCGTACACGGATGAGTACTGTGATGCAATTCAATACAAGGGCCTTGTGTTTGCTGCCACCACTCGTGGCACTGTTTTTGCATGGCATCCCCGTTGTTTTGGTACGTTTGTCTTCCACCGTAATTATAATTGTTTCATCCACATGCATGCGGGTTAGCAAGTTTCCCTTTAGGCTGGTCATAGTGGGGAGTAACTTAGACTAGTAACATGCATATGTTACTAGTTTATGTTACTACCTCTATAGTGCATAGTATCTTAGATTAGTATCATAGGTGGTCTCATTTATTGCCATGCATGACACATAGTAGCATCACATTTATTATGTTACGGTATCTACCTATGTTACTATAACCATCTCTCTCTTCCTTAATTGCCTGCCACATAAGCATGTTTGCGAGTCCCAAGTGCATGATACTACTTATGTTACCCCCACTATGGCCAGCCTTACTAATTAACCTTCTTGTGTTTCCAAGGTCCTGTGAACATTCCACCACCTATACTTGAAGATTTTTATAACCAAGGGGGAGATGATGATGGTGATGATCATGAGCATGAGGACGAGGAGCGCCCATATACTATTTGGCGCCTGGCAACTAATTCCGATGGATCACCTCTTCTCGTGTGTATACAACCCACTAATGATGTTACTGCTAAGGAAGCAGGTGTAGTCTCCCATGGTCGCACTCTCCGGACCTATTCCAACACCCGTTGCATGGTATTCGGGATGGATACTAGTGTGCTAGTGCCAACTCCTTCTCCCTGGAACAGAATTGATAGTCTTGGAGAAAACTCGCTCTTCCTTGGACAAAACTATCCAATGATGGTGAAAGGCGATCCAACTACTGTTAACACAACGTTACTACCATTTATGAGAAGCAACGGTGTCTATACCTCGGACATTTGGGTGGTTCCCTACCCTGGTACTGATATAGTAGTCCACTTCATCCTGGATGATCAGTCCTGCGTTGGTCTCCAGATCGACAATGGATGGCCCATCCCAGAGAATCACTTGTGGTTTAAAGCAAGCATTTCCAATGCCGAGGAATGGTTGAGTTGAAGTTCATTTCATTGCTTGTTATTTATTGTGTGGTGAAAACTTTAGTATTTATAATGTATCCTCGTTGTCGATGTGGGTTGATGACCTGTTGTATGTAATAAAATGATATGCATGTGATAAACTTACTAAATTTATGAATGGCTTTCGAGTTGCTTCTGTGAGTGAGTGGTGCGACGAGGCAAAAAATATTTTCCGAATACATAATTGTACGTGCATTACAACAGGTTATCGGATGAGGCCAATCAACAATAGTAGTACACTATTTGTACTAGCTTCACATGCTTCGCGCGTCGTGCGGGTGTTTTTACTGTAGCCATATTGTACTACGTAACCAGCACCTCGAATCCTCGATACTAGTAGTACTATATAGTAAGTAGTAGGAGTAGTAGGGTGGCATGGGTCAGAACAAGCATTCACGTCCCGGAGTACGGCACACGCCACCAGCACGACTTCCATCTGACACCATATTTCTTGGAGTCCGTGCTAGATCAATCTCTTCAACCTCATCGTTTCTCTAACTCAGCCATCGCGCAGTAGGCAAGGTGTGGGTTTGACGATAGTCGGTTTCCTTAACTGCGGTCCCACTTGTAAGGCCAACTGCAACGCACGACCCCAAACGGACCTCCATTTTGCACGAACTCCAATGATAATTTTGACTAGAAAAGCAAGACCAAATAAAACAAGAACCACAAGAATACATTTTACTACTCCTGTAAGTTGGATTAGTGCCTTCTCGATGCATTCATTGTTGATCTACGGAGGCTCGATCTTGCATGCTTCTTTCTTCTTCGAGTGTAAAGAAGTAGACGTTGCTTCCTCGCATCTAGTCTCATGTCTAGCCTCTATTCTAGTACTCCCTCTGGTCCGTTTTTCTCTGCATCTAAGTAGCAACACACATACCAAGTAGGAGTATCAACAAGTGCACTAATCTCATCTATAGCCTCTGTGCTAGCTAAAAGTGATAGAACATCTACTAAATTGCGCTCTATTAATATATGGATGTACTCTTCTTCCCAATACAAAAACTTGCATCCATTCTACTCCCTCCGTTGCACAATACATGCCTTCTATTTGTCAAAATATATATGTATCTAGACATGTTTTAGTATATAGGTACATCCATTTTTGGACAAATGGAAGTCAAGTATTTTGGAACAGAGGGAGTACACAATAAATTTTTTAAGTTAGCACAACTAGTCTAATCCGAGAGCACAACCGAAGATTTGGTCGGGTTCTTCCTCCTTTTGCCGACACGTGGGACATCCAGCATCCAGGTCGTGTCATGAAAGAAAATAGAGTGGTAGTTGAAGCCACGAGATGTGCGTCTTGGGCTAAACTGTAAATAGAATCTTACTACTCTTGAGTAACTCCAAAAGCGGCCACCGAAGATCTTTCTTGGATTTGTTTTTCATCACCAGCATGTCCAGGTGAAAGATGTGCAGGTTCAGTGTGTCTTCTTGCGTTTTCACTGAAATGTGGGACCGCATGTGAGCAAACAGATGATGGGCTCCGCACGTCCGCTGGCTGGCTGAGAAGAGAGATAGAGGAGGGCTGAGCACGGACTGCAGGAAATTTGTTCTACGTACCTCGATATAGGCTCGATATAGTGGGGTGGCATGGGCCATAACTAGCATTCACGTCTAGCAGTACGGCACACGCCACCCACACGAGTCCCATCCGACACCAATTTTCTTGGAGTCTGTGCTGTAGCCATCTCTTCTCCCTCCTGTTTTCTCAGCCATCGCGCGGTGGGCGGGGTGGGGGTTTGCCGATAGTCGGTTTGCTCAACTACGGTCCCACTTGTAAGTGAAAATGCAACACCGCACGCATTCCCACTTGAGCGGCGTGCCGGACCAACCGTGTGGGGGTGCGACACGAACACGGCAGGCTTTTCCTTTTGAACTCGTAACTTGTAAAATTTGGTTCTGCTCCATGGCGCGATCGATAGATAGAAAATAACGATTTTGCCTAGAGTAATGAGAAGTTTGGTTCTGGCGCCGTTCATGCATGGAGTACGTATGAAAATTATGAAGTTGATGCGAAAGGTAAGATAATTACTGTAGTATCATACTACTACATGGATTTGACGGAAAGATAAAAATACATACAGATCCATCAACGACATCCTCACGCCCTAGTGCGCCGGGTCACCAACCGACGTGTGAGGAGCAGCGGTGTTGGCGGCGAGCTCAACGTGCTTCTGAACAGTGCCGTCCAAGGTTGCCCTGCGGTCCAAGAAGGCCAGCGTCCTATCCTCCTCCTCTTGCATGTAGTAGTCCTTCTGGACGATTTGCACGTAGACGTGGGTGATTATGTCGATGGTGTCTTGCTGCGCCAGGCGCTGCGCGGCGAGCGCGACCTCGAGGTGGACATTCTCCGGCGCGATGGCGGGCAGTCGCAGGGCCACCAGTGCGTCGAAGAGGTTGTCACCATAGTGGCTGTTGAGGGTGGCTGGCATCGCAGAGCCTGGGCGCGTCGGCTGCAGGCTTACGTCAAATTCGTCCGCGAGCTTCTTGACGACGGTGAACTTGTCGAGGAAACCGACGAGGACCTCGTCGAACAAGGAGACAAAACTGTCGTCCAAGCGGCCCCTCGCCCTGGCGGCCTCAAGCAATACTACCTGGAGACGTTCCTCGTTGCCAGGCCGCAGGCCGACGTCATGGACCATCTGGCATAGCCAGCTGATGCTCGCGCTCATCGCCTCCATGGGTCTAGCTTAGCTTCTACTACCTCCATCCTGGTTTATTGGTCCCCATTGTAATCCGTGTCAAATTTTGACCACATATTTAACTAACAAAATGTTCACGCATGTTACTAAAAATTATATCACTGGAAACTATGTTCAAATATGAATCCAAAAATATAATTTTTGTTGACATGCATCAACATTTTGTTAGTTAAATCTTTGGTCAAAATTTAGCACAAATTACAAAGGAGACTAATAAACCAGGACGGAGGTAGTAGTCAACTGATCTTTGCGATTCGAGTGATCACTCTTGCCCTTGGTTAACGTGCGTAGGTGCGTAGGATTTAGTACTACTCCTCGGCCCTGTACTGCACCTGCCTTTGGTTGTATGATAGGTGGGCCAGCCACCCCCTGGGCCCACGTGTCATTCACCCAAAGGTAGTTGCCGTCAGTCAATGAAGTTGCGTCCCCCTCCGTGCCGGTGCAGTATAGTCATCTCACCGGACCTCTAGTTGGGGCCAAATGAGAGAAGTTTGATGTTTACTGGTTTATTGGTCCCGTTTCCATTTTGCGCCAAGTTTTGAACTTTGATTTAACTAATAAAATTTTAATGCATGTAAACAAAAATGTTGTGTAAGTCACATTACGAAAACCAAATAATCCCAAAACACCTAGGCACGGTGCATTAACTCCCTCCTTGTTTCTTATTTCGTGACATATCAACCAATGAGAGATGTGGGTCGTGCATGCTTTCAATGACTTGAGACTACCAAACATGACATGCAGTGTTTAGTTCATTGCACGTAATCCTATTAGTATCTAGTTAGCAAAAAAACATTAAGTTCTCTCACCGATAGGAATAAAACACCATGTATTTATTTACAGAGGGAGTAGTACATTTTTTGTGACATGCATTACTAGATATTGGTAGTCAAATACTAAAATCCAGATGGACGTGGTAGTACTCCTAAATCCAGACGGTGGTGCTACTAGTAATAGTAGTAGTACTACCATGTAGTAGTAGGAGTACTAGCATTGTACTACCCGTTGGTCAAATTATTACGTGCTGCTCCTCACAGTGAAGTGACAAGACCCTGCGCCGGAGATGACACCTGAGTATAGGCACCGTGTTCGGCATACCATAGTCAGCCTCACCGTCTGCACTCACTATCATCATGCCTGTAGAGCTAGTCTGCTTACAACTAGCCCTGTTCGACATAATTTCCCGTGCGTAGATGCCCATGCATTGCACGGAACACCTAGATTGGGGGTGGACGGCTCCGGAAGCGGCCATCGCACCAGATTTTTCCACGGCCTTCTAAATGTGGTGGGGAGGATATAAGGCTGATTGTGAGAGACAAGGAGTTGTTTGTAAATAGGGAACAAGTGTGGGCATCTTTTTGCAAAAATGGAGAAGCTTGGTTTGTATGCGTCAGATCTAGATCCGACGGCTATATATTGGTGAAAGATGGGAGGCACAACATCATCACCAACTCAGGACCTGTTTGATTCGCAGGATTTGAAAACGCGGGAATAGGACACGACAACATTACAAGTTTCAAACTAACATTACAAAGGTTAGGAGTAATGTTGCACCTAGGAAGAGGGAATTACTAGGAAGTTTACTTTAGAACTTTCGCTACTTTAGGTGGATGCAGCATTATCGTACAAACTAAAATCCACCTCCCTGACAAGTCACTAATGGGCAAATAAGTTTTCGAGTCTCTGGCCACTTGATGTTTCAAAAACAAATTCAGCTTCTGCGGAGACTTTGTCATTTAGGCTTAGACGCTTGCGGTGATCAGCACGCCATTCATTGTTGCGCCAGAGAACGCCAAACCTCATTACCTTGAGCACACTTGCCTCCAGAACAAAGAACCTGGCCAATTTAATCTCAGATGTGCTGCCTCGGTAGTCGATCAAATCAATTTCTGTAAGATGGAGATCAAGGCATTCAATGAGATTGTTATAGTGCAGCACATTTTTCACTTTCGGGTCTTTTTTATCTGCAAAAGAAGAGAACATATTAGAGCAGCTGACTGCATAAGATTGTCGTGTCATCAAGAGGTACCAATATCATTCGCTCATACGATAGGGTTGGCTGGCTAGTGATATTCTCTCTCTCTCTCTCTCTCTCTCTCTCTCTCTCTCTCTCTCTCTTTCTGTCTCCTCTCATTTAATTAGGAGCACGTGAAGAGCTTGGGCATTTGTTGCCTTCCACTATGTGGCCGATGCCATATTTCGCAAAAGTATGCCACATAATACGCATCAATGTCAAATCAAAAGATTTTGGCACCGCTCTCGCGATGTGAGAGAGTTGGCACCGTTATGCACACAGACCCACATGTATAAACAAATCAATCAAACCAACTACACCAGCCTCTCACTCTCCCAAACAAGTGTTTTTGTATTGCCTCAGTCCTCTCTCTCTACCACGCAGTGTTTTTTCATTGCATAAGTTAATTTGGCACCGGAGCAAAGTAGGTGATCCAAATTGGGCACCAGGTGAGCAATGGAGGGGCATCAATGCCAAATGCATCACAAGTGAATTTGGCACATGTTTTGGCCTACATAGCCCACTTTTGTATTCCCTCCGTCCCAAAATTCTTGTCTTAAATTTGTCTAAATATGGATGTATCTAGTTACATTTTAGTGTTAGATACATCTGTATCTAAACAAATGTAAGACAAGAATTTTGGGATGGAGGGAATACTACCTCATATTTAGTATAAAATTTTGACCATAGATTTACCTAAGAAAATGCCAATGCATGTCACTAAAAATTACACCATTTGAAATTATGTTCAAATACGAATCCAACGATATAGTTCTTAGTGACATGCATTAACATTTTGTCAGTTAAATCTATGGTCAAATTTTGATACTACAAAATTGGAAGAGTAAACCAGGACGGAGGTAGTACTTGCTCTTAGGGTAACCATAGAGTTACTGGAGTAGTCTAAGTTACTTTCCACTATGACTAGCCTAGGCTACTATAGTAGTATAGCATAAAAACGATGTAGGTGATCATGTGAGAAAAAATACTAAAAACATTTCTTTCGGTGCAGTGCGTAGATGCAGTTTTGAACACTACACTTGTCTTCGTAATTTGGGAAAATTACGAAAAAATTGAGCTACGTTGTGATTACCGTTTACTTATAGGAAATAAGTTTCACCTCGATGAGTAGCTTCTCCGTGCACGGAAAGCATGTAAGGAATCCAACAACTTGATCCAGATTGGGGCCGATAGATTTTAGTGCTAAGATCTTCACTATGCGCATGGACTGGGTCAAGATTGTGGGAATCATTTTCTGGAAGACGGTCGTAAATACATCAAGAAGAAATTTAAAAATGTGAATTTCAAGAAGATGGAGAAGAAGATGAGTGCTGTACCTGAACGATTACAGATCCAATAAAGAGTTCAGAGAATTTGGCAGACGAGTACACCAACGCTGTCAATTTCGGCGCGTCAATGACCCTGATTTTTGTTGGACCTTCTAGATCCGATACAAGCAATCTCTCAAGGGAAGGCGCATTCTCAATGACCATAACGTGGAACAGCTGGAGTGATATCTTCCCAATTGATGTCTTCTTGCGGGGCCAGCAAGACCCATAAATCCATCGGAGATTCATCGAGGCGATGTGGAGGCTAATGAACCCGTGGATCTGCTCAAGACGAAGGTACTCGAGTGTTGTACAGCTGTAGAGCAGGTGCTCCATAGCCTTCTTCGAGATGAAAACATCGAAGAGGTCGAGCTGCTTGAGTTGAGGGAGAAGAAGGGCGGGCGCGACATTAATCTGGGGAAGATAGCAGGAGCTAAGGCTGGCGCGGCGCAGCGTTGGCATGAGGCGGAGCGCGGATAGCGGCAGAGAGCGACATCGTTCAGCTTCAAAGCTGAGCTCCTCTAGCTGATCTAGGGCGGGGGATAAGAACCACTCGTCGAACTTGGGTTGGACCTTGCAGTTGGTACTAAACATGCGGATGTCAAGGCATCTGGTTGTCCCAGGGTGCGATGAAAGGACCTTGGAGACTGCGGCCATGCGTTTACAATCCCCGTCGCAGAGGCAGCTGTCGACGGTGAGGTTAAGGGGGACGCAGCGCCAGAGGGGGCGCTGATACGTCTCCAACGTATCTATAATTTTTGATTTTTCCATGCTATTATATTACCCCTTTTGGATGTATATGGGCTTTATTTTACAGATTTATATCATTTTTGGGACTAACCTACTAACCGGAGGCCCAGCCCATATTGCTGTTTATTTTGCCTACTCAGTATTTCGAAGAAAAGGAATATCAAATGGAGTCCAAACGGAATGAAACCTTCGGGAGCATGATTTTTGGAATGAACGTGATCCGGAGAGCTTGGAGTGCAAGCCAAGAAGCTTCCGAGGGCCCCACAAGGTAGGGGGCCACCCCCCCCCTGTAGGGCGCGCCCCCTGTCTCGTGGGACCCTCGGGCGGACACCGACGTACTTCTTCCTCCTATATATACCTACGTACCCCGAAAACATCCGGGGGCACTACGAAACACAATTTCCACCGCCGTAACCTTCTGTATCCGTGAGATCCCATCTTGGAGCCTTCGCCGGCACTCTGCCGGAGGGGGAATCAACCATGGAGGGCCTCTACATCAACATCCTTGCCCCTCTGATGAGTTGTGAGTAGTTTACCACAGACCTACGGGTCCATAGTTATTATCTAGATGGCTTCTTCTCTCTTTTTGGATCTCAATACAATGTTCTCCCCCTCTCTTGTGGAGATATATTCGATATAAACTCTTTTTGCGGTGTGTTTGTCGAGATCTGATGAATTGTGGGTTTATGATCAAGTTTATCTATGAATAATATTTGAATCTTCTCTGAATTCTTTTATGTATGATTGAGTTATCTTTGCAAGTCTTTTCGAATTATCAGTTTGGTTTGGCCTACTAGATTGGTCTTTCTTGCCATGGGAGAAGTGCTTAGCTTTGGGTTCAATCTTGCGGTGTCCTTACCCAGTGACAGAAAGGGTTGCAAGGCACGTATTGTATTGTTGCCATCGAGGATAACAAGATGGGGTTTATATCATATTGCATGAGTTTATCCCTCTACATCATGTCATCTTGCTTAATGCGTTACTCTGTTCTTATGAACTTAATACTCTAGATGCATGCTGGATAGCGGTCAATGTGTGGAGTAATAGTAGTAGATGCAGGCAGGAGTCGGTCTACTTGTTATGGACGTGATGCCTATATAAATGATCATGCCTAGATAATCTCATAACTATGCACTTTTCTATCAATTGCTCGACAGTAATTTGTTCACCCACCGTAATACTTATGCTATCTTGAGAGAAGCCTCTAGTGAAACCTATGGCCCCTGGGTCTATCTCTTATCATATTTGCTTTCCATCTACTTTTATTTGCATCTTTACTTTTTGCATCTATATCATAAAATACCAAAAATATATCTATTTTATCATACTATCTTTATTAGATCTCACTTCCGCAAGTGGCCGTGAAGGGATTGACAACCCCTTTATTGTGTTGGTTGCGAGTTCTCAGTTCGTTTGTGTAGGTGTGTGGGACTTTTGAGGAGCCTCCTACTGGAATGATACCTTGGTTCTCAAAACTGAGGGAAATACTTACGCTACACTTTAATGCATCACCCACTCCTCTTCGACGAAAACCAACGCAAGCTCAAGACGTAGCAAGAAGGATTTCTGGCGCCATTGCTGGGGAGGTCTTCGCTCAAGTCAAGACATACCAAGTACCCATCACAAACCCATCTCCCTCGCATTTACATTATTTGCCATTTGCCTCTCGATTTCCTCTCCCCCACTTCACCCTTGCCGTTTTATTCACCCTCTCTTTCCCAATCTCCTCCTCTCTCTTTTCTCTTGCCGTTTTTTTGTTTGCTTGTGTGTTGGATTACTTGTTGCCATGGCGCAAGATAATACCAAATTGTGTGACTTCTCAAATACCAATAATAATGATTTCCTTAGTACTCTGATTGCTCCTCTTAATGATGTTGAGTCTTGTGAAATCAATACCGCTTTGCTGAATCTTGTTATGAAAGATCAATTTGCCGGCCTTCCTAGTGAAGATGCCACTACTCATCTAAACAATTTTGTTGATTTGTGTGATATGCAAAATAAGAAAGATACGGATAACAATATTGTCAAATTGAAGTTATTTCCGTTTTCACTTAGAGTTCATGCTAAAGTTTGGTTTTCGTCTTTGCCTAAAAATAGTATTGATTCTTGGAACAAGTGCAAAGATGCTTTTATCTCTAAGTATTTTCCTCCCTCTAAGATCATCACTCTTAGGAACGATATTATGAATTTTAAACAACTTGATCATGAGCATGTTTCCCAATCTTGGGAAAGAATGAAATTGATTCTTAGCAATTGCCCTACTCATGGTTTGAATTTACGGATGATCATACAAAATTTTTATGCCGGTTTGAACTTTGCTTCTAGAAATCTCTTAGATTCGGACGCGGGAGGCACGTTTATGGAAATCACGTTAGGAGATGCTACAAAATTACTTGATAATATTATGGCTAATTATTCTCATTCTCAATGGCACACCAAAAGATCTTCTAGTAAAAAAGTGCATGCTATAGAAGAAATCAATGTTTTGAGTGGAAAGATGGATGAACTTATGAAGATGTTTGCTACTAAAAATACTCCTCTTGATCCCAATGATATGCCTTTGTCTTCCTTGATTGAGAATAATAATGAATCTATGGATGTGAATTTTGTTGGTAGGAATAGCTTTGGAAACAATGCTTATAGAGGAAATTTTAATGCTAGACCGTTCCCTAGTAATCCCTCTAATAATTATGGAAATTCCTACAATAATTCTTATGGTAATTTTAATAAGATGCCCTCTGATTTTGAGAATAGTGTGAAAGAATTTATGATTTCTCAAAAGAATTTTAATGCTTTGCTTGAAGAAAAATTGCTTAAAGTTGATGATTTGGCTAGGAACGTTGATAGACTTTCGCTTGATGTTAATTCTCTTAAACTTGGATCTTTTTCTCCTAAGCATAATATTAACGAGTCTCTCAAAGTAATGAGAATTTCCATTGACGAGTGCAAGGAAAGAACCGCTAGATTGCATGCTAAAAAAGAAAGCTTTATAAAAGCGTGTTCTTCTAGTCTTCATGAAATTAATGATGAGGATCTTAAAGTAAATGATGCGTCTCCGATTAGATCTATGTTTTGCAATATGAATTTTGATGATTATGGGAGTGATGATGAATCAACTTTGCCTAGAAGACGTCCCAAAAATTCGGAGTCTTTAGATCTTAATGTTAAATTTGGTAAAAGAGAGATTGGAGAATCCTCAACTTCTAATAATATTGAACCTACTATCTCGGATTTCAAGGAATTTGATTATGATAATTGTTCTTTAAAAGGTTGTATTTCCTTGTTGTAATCCGTTGTTAATTCTCCTCATGCTTATAGTCAAAACAAAGCTTTTACCAAACATATTGTTGATGCCTTGATGCAATCTTATGATGAAAAACTTAATTTAGAAGTTTCTATACCTAGAAAACTTAATGATGAGTGGGAACCTACTATAAAGATTAGAATTAAATATTATGAGTGTTTTTCTTTGTGTGATTTGGGTGCTAGTGTTTCCACGATTCCGAAAACTTTATGTGATATTCTAGGTTTCCATGATCTTGATGATTGCTCTTTAAATTTGCACATTGCGGATTCCACCATTAAAAAGCCTATGGGAAGGATCAATGATGTTCTTATTGTTGCAAATAGAAAATTGGTGCCCGTAGATCTTATTGTTCTGGATATAGATTGCAATCTTTCTTGCCCTATTATTCTTGGTAGACCTTTACTTAGAACGATTGGTGCGATTATTGATATGAAGGAAGGAAACATTAGATTCCAATTTCCCTTAAAGAAAGGCATGGAGCACTTTCCAAGAAAGAAAGTCAAATTACCTTATGAATCTATCATGCGTGATACTTATGAATTTAGTGCCAAAGATGGCACTCGTTAGATCTATCTTTGCTTTTATGCCTAGCTAGGGGCGTTGAACGATAGCGCTAGTTGGGAGGCAACCCAATTTTCTTTATGTTTTTTGTTTTTTCTCCTGTTTAGCAGTAAATCTTGCATCTACCTTCTGTTTAGATGTGTTTTTATCTTTTAATTAGTGTTTGTGCCAAGTGGAACCTATAGGATAACCTACGATGATAGTTGATTTGATTCTGCTGAAAAACAGAAACTTTGCACGCACGAATATAATTTTGTTAAATCACAGAAACGAGCTTTTGCATTGATTCTTTTTTGCTTCTGTTCAATAAACAAATTTTCCAGGACTTACTATTTTTGTAGGATTTGTAGAGTTCCATAAGTTTGCGTTAGTTACAGATTGCTACAGACTGTTCTGTTTTTGACAGATTCTGTTTTTCGTGTGTTGTTTGCTTATTTCAATGCACCTATGGCTAGTAATTCAGTCTATGAACCATAAAGAAGTTGGAATACAGTAGGTTTAACACCAAATTAAATAAAGAATGAGTTCATTGCAGTACCTTATGTGGTGGTTTTGTTTTCTTTCACTAATGGAGCTTATAAGATTTCCTGTTGAGTTTTGTGTTGTGAAGATTTCAAGTTTTGGGTAAAGCTTTTATGGACTATGGAATAAGGAGTGGCAAGAACCTAAGATTGGGGATTCCCATGGCACCCCAAAATATTCAAGAATATCCAAAATCCTAAGCTTGGGGATGCCTCGGGAAGGCATCCCCTCTTTCGTCTTCGTTCATTGGTAACTTTACTTGGAGCTATATTTTTATTCGCCACATGATATGTGTTTTGCTTGGAGCGTCGTGTATTATATTAGTCTTTGCTTTTTAGTTTACCACAATCATCCTTGCTGTACACACCTTTTGGGAAAAGCCTATTTGATTAGAATTTGCTAGAATACTCTATGTGCTTCACTTATATCTTTTGAGCTTGATAGTTTTTGCTCTAGTGCTTCAGTTATATCTTTTAGAGCACGACGGTGTCTTAATTTTGAAGAAATTGCTAGTCTCTCATGCTTCACTTATATTATTTTGAGAGTATTTTAGAACAGCATGGTATTTGCTATGATCTTAAAAGTTGGTCCTAGAATGATGAGCATCCAAGTTGGGTATAATAAAAACTATCATAGAAAGTGAATTGGATGCTATGATCAACTTGATGCTTGATAATTGTTTTGAGATATGGAGGTAGTGATATTAAAGTCATGCTAGTTGGGTGATTATGAATTTAAAGAATGCTTGTGTTGAAGTTTGTGATTCCCATAACATGCACGTATGGTGAACCGCTTTGTGATGAAGTTGGAGCACAATTTTATTTATTGATTGTCTTCCTTATGAGTGGCGGTCGGGGAAAAGCGATGGTCTTTTCCTACCAATCTATCCCCTTAGGAGCATGCGCGTAGTGCTTTCGTTTTTGATGACTTCTAAACTTTTGCAACAAGTATATGAGTTCTTTTGATTAATGTTGAGTCCATGGATTATACGCACTCCTTCACCCTTCCACCATTGCTAACCTCTCTTGTACCGTGCAACTTTCGCCGGTACCATACACCCACCATACTCCTTCCTCAAAACAGCCACCATACCTACCTATTATGTCATTTCCATAGCCATTCTGAGATATATTGCCATGCAACTTTCCACCGTTTCGTTCATATGACACGCATTACTTTTGTCATATTGCTTTTTGCATGATCATGTAGTTGACATTGTATTTGTGGCAAGGCCACCTTCATAATTTTCATACATGTCACTCTTGATTCATTGCATATCCCGGTACACCGCCGGAGGCATTCATATAGAGTCATATCTTGTTCTATCTTTGAGTTGTAAATCCATAAAAGTGTGATGATCTTCATTATTAGAGCATTGTCCTAGTGAGGAAAGGATGATGAAGACTATAATTCCCCCACAAGTCGGGATGAGACTTCAGACTTTACAAAAAGAAAAAAAAAGAAGAAAGACCAAAAAGAAAAAAAAGAGAAGGCCAAAGAAAAAAAGAAAAAAAGAAAAAAAAAAGAGAAAAAAATGAGAGAAAAAGAGAGAAGGGACAATGCTACTATCTCCTTTTCCACACTTGTGCTTCAAAATAGCACCATGATCTCCATGTTAGAGAGTCTCATATGTTGTCACTTTCATATACTAGTGGGAATTTTTCATTATAGAACTTGGCTTGTATATTCCAATGATGGGCTTCCTCAGAAGTGCCCTAGGTCTTCGTGAGCAAGCAAGTTGGATGCACCCCACTTAGTTTATTTTGTTGAGCTTTCATATATTTATAGCTCTAGTGCATCCGTTGCATGGCAATCCCTACTCACTCACATTGATATCTATTAATGGGAATCACCATAGCCTGTTGATATGCCTAGTTGATGTGAGACTATCTTCTCCTTTTTGTCTTCTCCACAACCACCATTCTATTCCACATATAGTGCTATGTCCATGGATCACGCTCATGTATTGCGTGAAAGTTGAAAAAGTTTGAGATTATTAAAGTATGAAACAATTGCTTGGCTTGTAATCGGGGTTGTGCATGATTAAATACTTTGTGGGATGAAGATAGAGCATAGCCAGACTATATGATTTTGTAGGGATTACTTTCTTTAGCCATGTTATTTTGAGAAGACATGATTACTTTGATTAAGTATGCTTGAAATATTACTATTTCTTATGTCAATATGAACTTTTATTTTGTATTCATTTGGATCTGAACATTCATGCCACAATAAAGAAAATTACATTATGAATTATGCTAGGTAGCATTCCACATCAAAAATTTCTTTTTTTTTCATTTACCTACTCAAGGACGAGTAGGAATTAAGCTTGGGGATGCTTGATACGTCTCCAATGTATCTATAATTTTGGATTGTTCCATGCTATTATATTACCCCTTTTGGATATTTATGGGCTTTATTTTACACATTTATATCATTTTTGGGACTAACCTACTAATCGGAGGCCCAGCCATATTGCTGTTTTTTTTCGCCTATTTCAGTATTTCGAAGAAAAGGAATATCAAACGGAGTCCAAACGGAATGAAACCTTCGGGAGCGTGATTTTTGGAACGAACGTGATCCAGAGAGCTTGGAGTGCAAGCCAAGAAGCTTCCGAGGGCCCCACGAGATAGGGGGCCACCCCCCTGTAGGGCGCGCCCCCCTGTCTCGTGGGCCCCTTGGGCGGCCACCGACGTACTTCTTCCTCCTATATATACCTACGTACCCCGAAAACATCCGGGGGCACAACGAAACACAATTTCCACCGCCGTAACCTTCTGTATCCGCGAGATCCCATCTTGGAGCCTTCGCCGGCACTCTGCCGGAGGGGGAATCAACCACAGAGGGCCTCTACATCAACATCCTTGCCCCTCCGATGAGTTGTGAGTAGTTTACCATAGACCTACGGGTCCATAGTTATTAGCTAGATGGCTTCTTCTCTCTTTTTGGATCTCAATACAATGTTCTCCCCCTCTCTTGTGGAGACCTATTCGATGTAAACTCTTTTTGCGGTGTGTTTGTCGAGATCCGATGAATTGTGGGTTTATGATCAAGTTTATCTATGAATAATATTTGAATCTTCTCTGAATTATTTTATGTATGATTGAGTTATCTTTGCAAGTCTTTTCGAATTATCAGTTTGGTTTGGCCTACTAGATTGGTCTTTCTTGCCATGGGAGAAGTGCTTAGCTTTGGGTTCAATCTTGCGGTGTCCTTACCCAGTGACAGAAAGGGTTGCAAGGCACGTATTGTATTGTTGCCATCGAGGATAACAAGATGGGGTTTATATCATATTGCATGAGTTTATCCCTCTACATCATGTCATCTTGCTTAATGCGTTACTCTGTTCTTATGAACTTAATACTCTACATGCATGCTGGATAGCGGTCGATGTGTGGGGTAATAATAGTTGATGCAGGCAGGAGTCGGTCTACTTGTTATGGACGCGATGCCTATATACATGATCATGCCTAGATAATCTCATAACTATGCGCTTTTCAATCAATTGCTCGACAGTAATTTGTTCACCCACCGTAATACTTATGCTATCTTGAGAGAAGCCTCTAGTGAAACCTATGGCCCCCGAGTCTATATCTTATCATATTTGCTTTCCATCTACTTTTATTTGCATCTTTACTTTTTGCATCTATATCATAAAATACCAAAAATAATCTATCTTATCATGCTATCTTTATTAGATCTCACTTCCGCAAGTGGTCGTGAAGGGATTGACAACCCCTTTATTGCGTTGGTTGCGAGTTCTCAGTTTGTTTGTGTAGGTGCGTGGACTTTTGAGGGAAATACTTACGCTACACTTTGCTGCATCACCCTCTCCTCTTCGAGGAAAACCAACGCAAGCTCCAGACGTAGCAGGCGCCACCACCGGGAGAGCAGGGCGGTCCGCACGGCAGATTTGGTGGGGAGCAGGCCGATGATGACAAGCAACATGTCGTCGGGGAGGCTGCTGATGAAGTCCAGGCTCGCCGAATGCGGTTTTGGCTCGAGCCGCCTCCGCTTGTTGGCTGCCTCGCCGTCCATCTCAACCGGCGGTGACGCCGGTGTACACGTGTGCTGGTGTGTGTTGTGTGCTGGGTGTGCGCGAGTGCGTCCTTCTGTGCATGCCGCCGTGCAGTGGTGAATTGTGCGTGAGTGCGTCCTTCGCGCGCAAGAAGTTTGTCCTCAATGCGCCCTCAATTTACTAGCGTGCGGGGTGCTACCCCGAGTGGTTTCAACTTTGTTTACTTCACCGCGTGTTAGATGGGCCTCTAGTTTACTTATTTTCACCCACTGCCACATGGGCCAGCACACCAAGATACAGAACACGAGCTGACAACGCAACATGTGTATTGGTTGACCGGTCAACGAAACAATATACAGAGCTATACGCTGACACAGTGAGCGTATAGTCCATCGGTATAGAGAGTTCGAGTGAGAGGGGAGGCCTGTGAGAGATAGCAGAGAGAGAGAGAAAGAGCTACTCCCTCCGTTCGATAATGTAGTTACAACATTTTTTTAAGTCAAACTTTTGAAAGTTTGACCAAGTTTATAAAGAAATTACTTATATCTGCAATACCAAAGATAAATGATAGTATGAAGTAAGTACATGTTGTGATGAATCTAATGATCGTTCCAGATGTAATTGTTTTTCTCCACATATACCTGGTCAAACTTTTCTGAGGTTTGACTTTTCAAAACATCCATATGCTTATGGACGTGACAGAGTCCCTAACGAGAGAGAGAGAGAGAGAGAGAGAGAGAGAGTGAGTGAAAAAAGTGTGTGTGCGTGTGTGAAAGAGACATGGACAACACATGATAAAAGTTGAGAAAAAGCGTGTGTGTCTTATGCAAACATATCACACATGCATCTTTGACAACGAAGGCAAGGTGAGGAGATAGTGTGTGGTTGTTTGGAACCGAGAGAGGAAGACCCCTAGCATGTGGCCAAGAGGGGTCTGACAAACAAGGGAGAGAGGTCGAGAGACACGTATGGAGAAAATGCAGACATGGGGAGGAGAGAGTGTATGTTTGTCATAGAGAGATCCCCTGGAGATTGTGATGGGACTACATGGGTGGGAGATCGAGTGACAAGGTGTGTGCGCGATACAAGATGCCCCGAGAGATATCGAGATAGACGTATGGATGGAAGGAGACAATACGTGTGTTCCTGATGGCTAGTAAGAGATAATCATACTTAGGAGGGGGGAGTGCTTGTGCCTATGGCCCTGTTTGGATACTCTAACTTAGTTAGAGGTTAGAATTAGATTCTAACCCTGAACTAACCCTGAACTAACTCTAAGTAAAGAGGTGTTTGGATGGCAGGGTTAGATGGAGCGCGGATACGGTGAGGCACCTTCACGGGCGGTGCGAGAGGGAGGGAGGGAGAGGACGAGAAGCTTCGAGGAAGTGGGGAGGGATCTACTGTGGGGAGAGCGAGAGAAAAAAGTGTTTATTAGTGGTCCCGAGAAGAACTAACCCAAATAAGCACCTCTTGGATGGGTTAGATGCATCTAACCTAAACTAACCCTCCTGTTTGGATCTTTTTGGGTTAGTTGACTCCAAACTAACCCAAACTAACTCTAACCCATGGATCCAAACAGAGCCTATGATGGAGTGAGGGATTATGGTACTTAGTGGGGTGCGTGTCACATGGAGAGAGAACGAGGGCGGAGAGTGTTGGATGGGTCTATATGTATAGCGCGAGCGAGACATGTGTATGTGTGAACCAGGGAGATATAAGGCCAGTTTGGCTTGCGTTGTGAGCATCTTTTGCGTGGCCTGGGGTTGTGGCTGGATTTCATGCACGCTTGTTTGGTTGCTACCCTCTGAAAAAGAAAGCCCACCTGGGCTGGGTTCCCTTGCACTTTAAATAGCCTGGCTGAACTCCAGACACTGCGAGTAGCCTGGCCCAAGCGACCGATTTTGAACGCCTGGCCGTGCCTGGTTGTGCGTCCACGAGGCTAACAGCAACATGGATGGATATTAGCATTAAATAATTGATGCATGGATTGATTGATGGGACGTTGATGCTTTGCCTAGCCCAGGCATGAACCAAATGCTTCAGCACCACACAAGCCTAGCCAGGCAGAAACATTTTACATCTCACGTCCACACCAGGTAGTACCGGCCATCAAGGCATGAGGGTGAGGTCATGAACCAAACTGACCAATAAAGTTTGAGAGAGATTGAGGAGCCCCGATAAGGCTAAGTGGTGTGTCAGATAGCTGAGAGGGGGAAAGAGATATTCCATCCGCTTGATAATGCAGTGCATGTAAATTTTTTAGAAGTCAAACTTTGGAAACTTTGATTAGGTTTACGCAAATGTTATTTATATCTACAATACCAAAGATACATCATACAAAACTACATCTCATGGTGAATCTAATGGTATATGTTTGTTGTACTAGATGTAATTCTTTTTCTCCACGTACATGGTCAAACTTTGTGATGT
This sequence comes from Triticum timopheevii, assembly GCA_963921465.1. Lineage (NCBI taxonomy): Eukaryota > Viridiplantae > Streptophyta > Magnoliopsida > Poales > Poaceae > Triticum > Triticum timopheevii. Next base: position 243,635,239 of record OY997270.1, read on the forward strand.
TTGACTTTTCAATGAATCTATGTGCTATGGACGGAGGAGAGTGCCTTAGTAGAGACAGGTCAAGTGCGTGTGAAGGAGAATGAGTAAGTGTGCAAAAAGAGTATGTGTGTGAAAGAGAAAGTGACAACAAACGATAAATTAGAGAGAGTGTGTGTTTTTTTGTTTCTTATGCGAACATATCACGCATGCATCTCCGAGATGGAAAAGCGAGGCGAGGAGATACACGAAGATAGCTAGTATGTGATTTTTTGCAACGGAGAGAGACACCCCTGTAGCACATTTCCAATAGAGGTCTGGCCAACAAGGAAAAAAGGTCGAGAGGGACACATGGATGGCATGGACGCATGGGGAGGGAGAGAGGGTGTGTTTGTGATAGAGAGATCCCCTCGAGATCGTGAGGGGACTATATGGGTGGGAGATCGAGGGAGTGCGTGCGCGATAGAAAGATGCCCCGAGAGAAATCGAGATAGATCATGCACATGTTTGTGATGGAGACTAAGATTAGCTAGTCATATACATATAGGGGGGACTGCGTGTGCCAACAATTGAGTGAGAGACCATCATACTTGGCTAGCTGGGCATGAGATTGTGTGTGTGTGTGTGCATGTGAGATGGAGAGAGAACAAGGGAGAGAGATAGAGTTTTAGATGGGCCTAGCGAGTGCGAGTGAGATATGCTTTATGTGTGACGTAGGTGGATGGAGAGTTTGAGAGAGGGGAGGGAGAGCTCCGAGACGACATAGTGGTGCGTGAGAGAGTTACGGGCAGAGCCAAGGAATTTGTGTGCGTACAATGAGTGCACCCAATATATCTAGCTTGGACTAGCTAGAGTATCATACGTAGTGTGCGAGAGAGACCTATAGATGGTGTATATATGAATGCGAACTAGAAAGCCCCCCCCCCACACACACACAGAGAGAGAGAGAGAGGGAGGGAGAGAGAGAGGGAGAGAGGGAGAGAGGGAGGGAGAGAGAGAGAGAGAGAGAGAGAGAGAGAGATGGAGAGAAAGGGAGAGGGACCAACAAGGTTTTTGTGTTGGATGCGTGCGACAGAATTGAAGATTGTCGGAGAGAGAGAGAGAGAGAGAGAGAGAGAGAGAGAGAGAGAGAGAGAGAGAGAGAGAGAGAGAGAGAGAGAGAGAACAGGAGTCCGGGAGAGGGGGAGGTCGCGTTTTATGCATCAAAGACTGATATAAACCATGTTTCAATATAAACTTGCATTCAAATATTTAAATTGGAGAACACGTTGTCTGCAATCCACACATGAACGGATATATGCGTATATCAAACAAGTTCATTAATTTGACTTTCAACATCTTTATGGAGTACTATAATACTGTACAACATGCTACTTGATTGAGGTGTTAAATTTTGGATTTAGTTCACTATTTTGACCTACTGAACGAGGTAGTTCATTGAATCGAGATATTTCATTTTGGGTTTGATTCGCGTTTTTGAATGGGTCAACTATTTGTCATATAGTAAATCGCTAGCAACGAGCATGTAAAAACACATTACTACTGAGCATCATCTCTCCATCTAAAAAAGAAGTGGCAAGCTAAAATTTCAAAATTTGATTCGAATCAACTTGGTAAGGTAGACGTGGATGCTCGTTCTCCCAAAATTTGAATGAACCGTTAAACATCCTCTCTGCTCGGTGGAATTCGCCCGAGCAAATAAATGGGAGACACGAAATTACCGTCCTATGTGGGACACGCATCAATTGGCCCATTGTACATCGAGGGTAGGTTCGTAACTTCATCCAAGCGCGCCTTCTCCTCGGCCGAAATGACATGTGCCAAATAATTCATAAACTATGGTTGGCAAAACACGCTCTCCTCGCCCGAAATCGCTCGCGCCCACTATAGTTCAAAACACGTCCTCCTCGCCCAAAATCGCTCCCGCCCACTATTTGGGGAGAAGCAAAGTTACTCTACTATCCCCGACCCTCAATACACAGACCCAAGCCGAGAAGCCTATAGGCAAGGGTAGAACTGTAACTCCCCCTCACATCCAATTCCCCCCCCCCCCCGCCCGCCCCCATTCATACCTCGTGTGTGCCAAATCACCTTCTCCCCGGGAAGCTCCCTTCTCCCGAGCCGCGAAACCTCAGGCCCACCTCCATGGAGCCCCCCACCGCACCAATTTCACAGCCTCCCTCCTCCCTAATGCCGAAGACGCTGTCCAATTGCCGTCATGCACTGGATCGTGTGCCTCTTACTAAGTGCTGCTGGTGCTGCCTCAACGACAGCCGTGTGAACCGTACCAGAGCCGATTCACCCCCGCTGTTGTTCACGGCGCCGGAGCAGCTCCAACTTCAGATCCGTCCAGAGTCTTGGCGCTGCTTCCGCGTAGCTATCGACCGTCGTGACATCGCTCTTTCCCTGCCGCCGGTCGCCACCGCAACCGTGCCGGCCTCACCGACTCGGCAGCTGGGCCTGCCTACTTCACCATGCCGCTAGATAGGTCGCACTCTCATCAGAAATCACTTTATTTAGGCGTCAGTTGTCTGAATTTTTATTCTGGGCCAATCGATTCCCAATGGGAAGCAGCACCCCTCGAGGCGGCGGAGCTCCTAGGTTGCCGGTTGGCTGGTGTCTAACGTAAGGGTGTGGGGCCGCAAGTTTGCCGCAGAAGCAGTGCTTAGATGGCTATTTGCGTGGGTTGAAGGTATTGCCGCCGCCGGATCTGGATGATGGGGAGTCTTTGTGGATTGGCCCGGGGGCGGTGCAACCATGGCAGTGCGGTGGGGCAGGGAGCGGGGTTTTGGCCGGGGCCACGGATGGCGGAGGCAGGCTGCTCTGCCGTTGGTCACTGGCTCTTCATGGAAGATTCTGAATAGTGTCAGCTGGGAGGCACAAGACGGCCATCAAGCCATCCGGCGTAGATCAGACAGTACCAAAATAAAATAAAATCATGTGACCCCAATTTAGTCTTCAGTCAACAGACGTGTGACCACTCTCGTACCTTGCTGTTGATCTCTTAGTGTATTTCTTCAGATCAAAGAGATATGTCGTTCTTAACATTATGTGTTATCTGCATCTTCAGACACACCGTCTTCCGACTCACCGCAGCTGCTCCAACAAGGGAAGCATACACCAGAAGGGAGCTACAGTCCCCACTCAATAGTTCCCTACATCGAATGCGCGTGCCCGACATGGAAAGCCACAACAACTGCAGGGCCATCGACAAGTCAGCACATGATGCTCACTCCTATGGATGGCAGCCAGATAGGTTGTACCCTCATCTTCCTTGTGTGCAACATTTATGGCTTTGTTATTCATCTAAGCATGGAAAATAGATCATCACATTTCACTGTATATTCATGCTGATCTCTTACGGGTCTTGTTCAGGAGTTCACGCTATTCCATAGTTCAGCTAAGATACTTGTTCTTTAGGTAATGTTGTTCCATAGTTATCATCCATCAGTTAATGCTATCCCACAGGATGGTGATTATAGTATTATACCACTTCTAGTATTACCTATGTTGTTCTTTAATACTTTTGTGTGCCATCTAGTTAATCTCGAGTACAAATGATACATATTCTGTAGCTTTCATCTGTGTTCTCCCTTTAGTTTATGAGACTTGTTGCTGCTAGTTAACCATAGTCCTACTATTTATGCCGTCTCCTATAGGCACTCATTTACATAAATCTAACTACTACTTGTCTTCCATGGATGTCAGATATAATTGCACACACTGATATATCCACAAGAACCTCACGGAGCAATGTAAAGGCCAATAAACTTGATGTCAATGATACCCAATATGATGGAACATGTAAAGGCAGTTCTTCAGAAGACTTGCAGAAAGATGATGAATCCTCTTCACCCCACAAGGTCCTTGCTCTAACTTGGCCTGTGATATGGGTACAACATGCATATAATGTCCTGGAGTGTATCTACTCTGTTGCAATGCCATGTGCTTAGCATGCTGATCATGCATGTAAATATGTCATGCCTTCCTGTTTTCAGTACCTATTCCATTCATGATAACATGTTTTCAAATTCAAGTATTGTCATTCTACTCTATCACAATGCCATCTGCTTAATTTGGACATCATGCTTCTGAATATCTTATGCATTGTTATTCATCAGTATGTACTTCATCTGTCTGCCATTCCATGTTTTTTTTACATTGAAGTGTTGTTCTAGTGATCTGTTGCAATGCCATCTTATTTTCCCAATCATACACGTGTATGTTGCCTTAGTTATTTCTGTACGTATTCCGCTAGCATATAGTTTTACATTCAACTAGTTTTTTTGATGTGTTGTCCTGTCGTATCCCTAGCTATTACACCATACTCCCTCCGTCCGGATTACATGTTGCCGAAATGGATAAAAAAGGATGTATCTAGAACTAAAATACGCCTAGACCCATCCATTTTTTTCCGGATGGAGGGAATACATGTCAATATGTCATGCCTTTCTATTCTTCAGTACCTATTCCATCTCTCTGCTGTCGCATGTTTTATAATTAAAGCACCATTCTTCTATACAAGGCATGCAAGGGGAAGATGACTATGTTAGAATCTGAAGGGTTACAAACAAGGCCTTTGCAAAAGATCCAAACGCCAGGAGATAAGAAACCAACTCCAGCTTTTATAGATACTGCTCCAGCACAGAGAAACCCAACTCCTACTGATAATAAGCAGATTCCAGTGGCCAAAGAACTAGTCCACTCCAGTCCAGCAAAAATATGTCAACTCAATTCTAAGAAGCGTGTGTGTATCCTTGCATCATGAAATTTTATAGCATGCTGATCATATTTTCTACATGTTTCTTACCCATCTCTCTTTTAGAAAATAAGCTTAACAGATAGAAGAATTTCTGCAATGGTATCGCTTATGAGGAAAGATTCTTGCAGGAATTCTCCGTGCTCCAATGTAGATGTAAGTACTTGTTGTATATCACTATATTTTTACATCAGCATGTATTTTGTTAATCGGCATGAATCCAACCTTTATCTGATATAAATTTAGTTGTAGCAAAATGTATGATTAAAGGCCACAATGTTGATTTTTGTAAGGAAAACTGCCTGGTAGTTTTGCATCCTGAGCTGCATGAGTGTACTATCTCATATCAGTGGGTTTGAATACTTTGGTTCTGCAGTGGGTTTTTCAGTGTTTTTTTACTGTGTTGTCCTATTGTATCCCTAGCTCTTACATCATACTCCCTCCGTCCGGATTAAATGTCCCAAAAATGGATAAAGCTGGATGTATCTAGAACTGAAATACGCCTAGACCCGTCCATTTATTTTTGGATGGAGGGAATACATGTCAATATGTCATGCCTTTCTATTCTTCAGTATCTATTCCATCTCTGTTGTAGCATGTTTTATAACTGAATCACCATTCTTCTATATAAGGCATGCAAGGGGAAGATGGCTATGTTAGAATCTGAAGGGTTACAAACTAGGTCTTTGCAAAATATCCAAACGCCAGGGGATAATAAACCAACTCCATTTTTCATAGATACTGCTCCAACACAGAGAAATCCAACTCCCACTGATAATAAGCAGATTCCAGTGGCCAAAGAACTAGTCCTCTCCAGTCCAGCAAAAGAATGTCAACTCCATTCTAAGAAGCGTGTGCGTATCCTCGCATCATGAAATTTTATAGCATTCTGATCATATTTTCTACATGTTTCTTACCCATCTCTCTTTTAGAAAATAAGGTTAAACGATAGAAGACTTCCTCCATTGGGATCGTATTCGAGGAAAATATCTTGCGGGAATTCTCTGTGCTCCAATGCTGATGTAAGTACCTGTTATATATCACTATATTTTTACATCAACATGTATTTTGTTAATCGGCGTGAGTCTAACCTTTATCTGATCTAAAATTAGTTATAGCAAAATGTTAAAGGCGCCAATGTTGATTTTTGTAAGGAAAACTGCCTGGTAGTTTTGCATACTGAGCTGCATGAGTGTACTGTCTCATATCACGCACATTACTGAATTGTAGTGCTTCTCTGGTTGCCCATTCATTCATTGTGTCAATGTTGCTTTCGTACTACCTTACCTGGCTGATGATAGCTATGCCATATTGTGTTAATTTGGTGTAGGCTAGTTGCCCAAACGTTTGTTGTGTCAATGTTGCTTTCCTATTATCTGACTTGGCCAATGATAGCAATGCTAGTGTGTTAATTTTGCGCAGGCTGCTGAAAATAAGAAGACAAACTCTGAAAACATCAAGGCAACCCCATTGTTTCTTTCTAGTAAATCTAGGCCAGGTAATATGGCAATAACTCATGATTAATCTGTTTGGTTCCCGTCCTAATTTATGTTATGATGCAGTGGTCGAGACACTCTCCACTGTCAATAATAAAAGCCTGCCAAAATCGCCATCTGAATCTGTTCAGTATCCTCTGTCTCAAATGCAACGGAATAAATGTATGTTTGTGAACCAATTAATGGCTGAAGCAATGATGGAAATGGTGGATGAATCAGAGGTGCAGAGTCGTGCGACACAACAACTGATCAATGTTTTCAGAGACAGTGTAGCAAAGCAGAAAGAACTTGCCCACATGCTTATGGGCGTCATCTGTGCTGAGGTTGCAGATTGTGACGTTGTAGATGGTTAGGTTCTGCTCATTTATTTGCATTGGCATCAATCTTTGATTGCCTAGTGGATGTAATTTCCTGTAATATATGCTGGATGTGCAACGTTATTCCCTGTATGTCGTATCTTTGCTTGATCGGTTTTGGTCATGTGCATAATTGCTCGTCGTAATGGGCTCAAATTATCTTATTTGGCCTAAAGACATGTACGAACTTTAGTGGGCACATTAAGTTAAGGGGCCGTTACTAGGCCGAAAGTTAATGGTCGGCCCTCTTACCTCCCGGGTCCTTAACAGGCCGACATCGAAGCGAGCAATAGGTGGCCCCAATTTATTTCACGGGCCGTTAACAGGCCATTACTAAGTTTGGGCTACATACGGCCCAACTATACTGCAGGCCTTTAGCAGGCCGAAACAGACAGCGGGCTTGTACTGGACCATGAAGGCCATGGGCCGCTAAGAGGCCGAAAGTCAGGTCGTATTGTAAATGGGCCAACTGTGTTGTGGGCCTTTAGCAGGCCAAAAGAGAAACCGGGCTGGTATTGGACCATGAAGGGCATGGGCCGTTAAAAGGTCAAAACTAAGGTCCGACTACAAATGGCCCAACTCATTTATGGTCCGTTAACAGGTCGAAAGGCACACAGGGCCGGGAATTGGCCCAACACTTAAATGGGTCGCTAAAAGGCCAAAACTCAGGTCCGACTACAAATGGCCCAACTGATTTATGGGCCGTCAACAGGCTGAAAGTGACACCGGGACAGAAATTGGCCCAACACTTAAATGGGCCGCTACAAGGCCGAAACTCAGGTCCGACAACAAATGGCCCATTAGTTTTATGGGCCGTCAACAGGCTGAAAGACACACCAGACCGGAAATTAGCCCAACATTTAAATGGGTTGCTAAAAGGCCGAAAGATGTACATCCTGAAAATTGGCCCATCCATTAAATGGGCCGTTAACAGGCCGAAATCTCATCGGGCCGATATTGAGCCCAAATATATAGCGGGCTATTAACGGGCTCGAACTGACGATGGGCTGCAATGGTGTCAAATCTTTAGCGGGCCGAATTGGCACATCTCGTATGGGCCGTGGGCTTAAATGGACCTGACACAAGTAGGCCTTATATGGGCTGGCGTGCTAATTTTTACTGGGCTGGCCTTTTCACAGGAATGGGCCTCTGTTGGGCCATGCCAGGTGTCGACGTATCATAGGCGCCTTCCGTCCAATGAGTGGATGACATCTGTCCCAACAATGAGCCGACACGTGGTTCCTCCAGCCAATGATGATTTTACACGTGGAAAATCCCCATTGGTCGGGGCTATTAACGGTTTATCGGATCGAAAACCCGACCCGATAGCTTAACGGCGTTCCATTATGGTGGATGCCACGTGTCGGTCACCCTTGACGAAAGCACTTCTGTGATGCGCGATTTATCGTCATGGAAGTGGACACTTCCGTGATGATAATTTTGGTAATGTCATGGAACACTTCTACGACATCACAGGTATGACTATCTTGATTCTGTCATAAAATCGTCATGGATGTACATGCATGACAAAAAACGCAACCTACTATGACAAACACGTATCATCACGGAAGTGTATTTTTTTGTAGTGTACTAACACCTTAGTAGTAGCGCTGGTTAGCAAAAAATGCGCTACTACTATGTGGGACCAGACGATGCCACCGACAGTAGCTGTAGTATCAGCGTTGCCCAAAATGCAGCGCTACTACTAAGTGTTTAGCAGTAGTGCTTTGTTTTGCAGCACCGCTACTGCTAGTGATCCCCACTTAGTAGTAGCGCTTGCGAGGGACAAGCGCTACTACTAATACCATAGCAGCAGCACTTTCTGGTATGCAGCACTACTGCTAGTTGCAGCTGGTGCCACCTTTTCACCCCCTCCCCCTCCTCTCCCCCACTTTGCCCTCTCTCCCCCCCTTTCCCCTCTCCACAATCCTCCATTATTGTTCTTCTTCTCTCTTCCTCCTACCTCTCTTCTCTCCTCATTAATGTCCCCCTCCACCATAACTCTCCTTCATAAATGACCTCTCTCACATCTCTCTTTGTCCTACCTCTCTTCCTCTCCCCATTAATGCCCCCCTCCACCACAACTCCCTCTCCATTAGTTAGATATCTAGATTCACCTCTCCTCTCCAACAACTAGATCTAGATAGCTATTTAGCCATCCACGCGTGCTCTTTCGATCGATCTCTCTCATCATCTAATTAACCACGCGTGCTCTCTCTCGATCGGTCTCTCTCAGGACATGTATGATGTGCAGTCGGTCATGAAGGTGAGTGGATGGAAGGTGGAGCAGTACATGCAATCCGCGGCGATGGACATGTATGCAAATAATCGGACTAGGATTAGATGTCCGTGTGCAAGATGCAAGGAAGGAGTCCTTTTGGACACTTTTGATTGTGGCACTTTGAAGGCGCACCTGCTGATGAATGCTTTCATGGATGGTTATACTCAGTGGATAAGTGAAGAAGATGATGATGAGGAGGACGTCCACATGGCAGGGAATAACGACATGGAGCTAGACGAAGAGATGACTGATCGACACGAAGACGATGGCGCCAGACATGGCGGCAGGGAAGAGTCCGGAAATGATGGCGGCGGAGAAGATTCCGGACACGGCGAAGAAGAGTCTGGACATGGCGGAGAAGAGGCGATGGTCACGCCGCAGTCTTCAACGCTACTAAGTGCAGCCGTACAGGACCCTCATGTTCAAGACCTCCTTCGCAAGAGTATGACTAGCAAGAGAGCTGCTTCTAGAGAGGAGGCCAAGATGGCGCAACCTGATGTAGACTCGAGGACTCCATTGTATGATGGTTGCAATCCCGAGGTGACCCGCTTGAGTTTCACGTTTGAACTTCTAAAGATGAAGGCCAAAAACAAATGGATAGACAAAAGCCTCGATGAGCATTTGAAGTATCTTCATAATAAAGTTCTTCCCGCGGGGAACCTGTGTCCTACTAGAGTCGAGGAGGCCAAGAAAATCGTTTGCCCTTTTGATTTGCCGCACATTATGTACCACACATGCATCAACGGTTGCATCATTTATCGGGGGGAGCACGCGGAAAAAACCACCTGTCCAGTGTGCAATGATTCTCGATACAAGAAGGCAGGAAAGAAAGCTCCTCAGAAAGTTGTATGGTACTTTCCGATCACTCCCCGTCTGCAGCGGTATTTCGTAGATCCTAAGGAAGCAAAGCTCATGCGCTGGCACGCGGAGAGGAAGAAGCCCGATGATGGAGATGATCCGAGGCTAAGACACCTCATACATGGTAGCCAGTGGAGAGCATTCAACGCCGTATGTGGATTTGCTGCAGAAGATCCAAGGAACATCGTGCTTGGTGTGAGTACCAATGGCATGAATCCGTTTGGAAACCAGAACACCAACCACAACACATGGCCTGTGTTTGTATGGATGTACAACCTCCCCCCATGGAGGTGCATGAAGACAAAGTACATACACATGTGCATGCTGATTCAAGGGCCAAAACAACCAGGAAATAGTATTAACATGTATATGGGGCTTCTACAAGAGGAGCTAGACACATTATGGAAATCACCGGCATGGACATGGGACGCCAGCAAAGGAGAGTATTTCCATATGAGAGCCGCGCTGATGACGACGGTGCACGGCTATCTCGGTTATGGGTACACCTTAGGCCAGGTGTGCCACGGATACTGCAGATACACGAGGTGCATGGATGATACAACATCTCAGCACTTACGTCAATGAAAGATGGCGGGTCCGGGAAAATCATGTACATGGGGCATCATAGATGGCTCGAGAAGGATGACCCGTGGAGAAAGCATGGAGATCTATTCAATGGGTTGGCTGAGCTTTGAGGACCTCCACGTAAGAGCTGTGGCACTGAGATCGACAAGCTGTTGAGAAACTAGGAACAATGCCCCGTGCCGGGAAAGATCAAAAAGGCGCCGGAGCCGCTGCTGAAGGTATGGAAAAAGAGGTCTGTTTTCTGGGACTTGGAGTACTGGCCCAATCACGACACACCTCATTGCCTTGATCAAATGCATATCATGAAGAATGTCCTCGAGAGCTTGCTTGGCACACTGATGAACATGCCGGAGAATACCAAGGATGGGCCGAAGGCAAGGAAAGACTTGGAAGATTTGAAGATCAGGAAAGATCTCCATCGTAAAAAGTTGATGGAGGAGACAGAGACGGAGGCAAAGGAGGGGGAAAGGGGAAGAAAAGTCAACAAGAAGGAGGAGAATTATTGCCCCCCTTCTTGCTTCACCTTAAGTGCGAAGGAGATTGATCAATTCATCAAGTGCCTTATGGGAATCAAAGTCAGTTCCGGTTACTGTGGGAAGATAAGCAGATTTCTAGATCCCAAAAAGAAAAGGTTCAGCGGGATGAAGTCTCATGACCGTCACATGGTGATGACGCAGATACTCCCGGATTCCATTAGAGGGATAATGGACAAGCACGTCCGTGACACGCTGACTGGTCTCTGCAACTTCTTTGACATTATCTCTCAAAATTCCATAAGTGTGAAGCAACTCTGAAGGCTACAGGAAGAGATTGTTGCCATACTATGTGATCTTGAGATGTACTTCCCGCCCGCGTTCTTTGATGTCATGCATCTGTGTGTCCACATCGTGGACGACATCATCGACCTCAGGCCGACATTCCTTCACAGTATGATGTCGTTCGAGAGGATAAATGGGGTCATCAAAGGAATCATTCGTAACAAGTCCAGTCCCGAAGGGAGCATCGTCCAGGGGTATCTGACGCATGAGTGTGTCTCCTTTTCCGGGAATTATATAAGCTTCGGAGACCCTGTTGTTAGTTTGCCCGTCAAGAAGCATGATGGGAAGCTCGAAGGAGATGGTCACAACAACGGCCAGAGGAAATTGCATGTGGACTACTCGGATTGATGGAACGACTGATAGGGCTAACTTAGTAGTGCTACAACACCTAGATGTGGTAGATGATTATGTGGCACGGCACAAAGAAAGTATCGCAAAGAAGTACCGTGATAAGGGGATGCTCAAGATGGACGACGAAGTTACTGCAGAGCACAATGCTACTTTCTTGCGATGGTTCAAGGAGCAAGTTCTTGAAAATCCCCTGGAAGAGGACAGTTTAGATGGATTGCTCATGCATGCCTTAGCACATGGCCCCGCGCCCCAGCTCGCGACCTATCAGTCCTACGATATCAACGGGTACACGTTCTACATGGAGGCCAAATACATGGACAATGATTACCAGAACTCCGGGGTGACAATTTAATGCGAGACCGATGCCAATGGCACAACTGAAAGATTCTACGGAAGGGTCGAAAAGATCTGGGAGCTTGACTATGCTGGAATGCACGATGCGTCGATGTTTCATGTCAGATGGGCCAAGGACGTCGTAAGAGACAACAAGTATTTCACCACCATGTCTATTCCCGACGCGAAGAGCACTCCCGTGAATGTTAATGTCATCGCCAAAAATGAGCCATGGATACACGCTAACCCGGTGTAGGACGATCTTTCACGATCAGAGTGGGATCTCTCGAAGAACATGAAGAACACGGGGAAGAATGGGGAGAAATCACAAGGGGAAACACTCAAGAACAAGTCCAATCACACATCCACTAGACAATCAAACACACAAGATCCACAAGGTAAATGAACAAAAAAGGGAAAGATACAAGGTAAGGTTCATCTCAAAGAGGAGGTCTTGATGGTATCCTAGACGAATCTTCCCGCGAGGGGGTCTTGAATCCAAGATGCATCTTCTCCGAAGAGGTCGCGGTCTCTCACGAGGAGTAGATCTGTATGGATGAGCAAAGCTCTATCTCAAATGAGATAAACCTATGCTAACCCTAGAATGGAGGGGAGGTGGTATATTTATATTCTAAGCCACGAAAGGGTAAGTGGGAGAGGGATACAAGGCCAAAGGCTCGCGACTGTGCACAGGCAGGGCAGTAGTACTGGACTCATGGGCGGTAGTACCGCTTGGGTGGGCGGTAGTACCGGACTTGTTCCGCTCGATCGCAGGAGCTTGTCAGTTTGAGCGGTAGTAGGGTGGATGCTGGGTGGTAGTGCCGCTTGGGTGGCCTCAGCGGTAGTACCGCTTGGTGTGGGCGGTAGCACCGCCCGTTCTGGACTGTCTTCTTCTGTCTTCACTTCCACGCTTCCCTCGCGGATGGTGTGGGTGTTCCTTGGCACTTGCACTCCTCCTCGTCGTCCGTGAAGCTCCGGCCATACCTATGCATGCACACAAGTGGAGTCTCAAGTAGTATACCATCCTTGAAGGGGTCAAGTGAACACGTGTAAAGGAGAAGATTCACCTTTATGTATGAGAAGTAGAGGTCGCATGTGAAACGAACTCTTAACATGGTGATGTCCATAGGATGCTCCGCATCATCCCCTCCCCCTTGGGAAAGATCCGACCTCGGATCAAAAACCAAATCACCATGGGAAAGAGATGGCTTTGCCATGAAGAAGTGGACGTTCACCAAGTACTCGTCATCTTCAAGCTCGAAATGGGGACTCTCCAATGTCGCACCGTCTTGTGATTCCTTCAAAAGGAGAAAAGATAACAAGCACTTGGAAAAACAAATGTGGTTGGCGTTAGAGCAAAACCAAGCATTCGAGAGGTGATTCACCCAACAAGTGTTGTCATCAAGCATAGCATATGGTTTAACAAAGGATTGTGTCATGACATGTAAGCATATAAATTGAGTAAAATCAAGGTCATCGTGGAAACAAGCATGTAAATGTGAGGTAGAGATGCAAGTATGTGTGACGTGAGAATAAGCATCTACCTCAAGGTCATGGCAAGCATTCACAAACTGCTCAATGAAAGGTCTATGTGAGGCATAAGAATCATTCACAATAGCAAAGAAGATGAGATGTCTAAACACACGGGTCAAGTGTAAGACAATCCAAGCATAACGTGCATAGGGTGTAGTGAATATAGTGTGGCACTCAACATAATATTAAGAGCAAGTGTTCATCATGTGTGAGGCAATCAAGTCAAGCATGTGAACAAGCAATGGGACATGGCATATGATAGTAGCAAGTAGTCCAATAATTGGATGCAACACACAAGGTATATATGTCATGAAGCATGGAAATGTGGCAATCATGGGTGAAAGCAATATCTCAAACATGTGTGCAAATGGTGCAAGCAACACATGAAGTATGATCCACAATATCCAAGCTCAAGAAGGATGTCACCTTGAAAGCGTGCCCTTGTGCATTCTTCACAATGCCGAAGTGGTAGGAAATGTGATGTAGAAGCGAGTCGTGGTAGAATGTATGAGGCTCGCTCTCAAAAGCTCGAATGGTCAACTCACGTGAAGTGGAAGTCGACACGAAGTCCAAGTATCCTACACATGCACACAACAAAACAAAAAGCGTATGCGCAGGGTAGGTAAACACATCATCCATCATGATGGTTCTCTTCTCTTGCACATAACCATTAGAAGCACAAGTGCATGAATAATATGATGCAACAATCTTTATGTTCATGGCAGGATGCATATGGTGCAAAGAAGGAAGACAAGCATGCTTCAAAAAAATATGTCAAAATCTCCAATCATATGTGAGAATGCTATGGGGGCAATCTCATTAGCAAGGCTAAATGCATTGTTGCACTCAATACATGGCAAATCATCTAGCATGAGAGAGGCAACACATGGGGATATATGACAAGAAGCAATATCAATCATGTGCAAAGCATGTAGATGGTTATCATCAACCGCATGAAATGAGCAAGTATGAATCATGGGTGATGCAACGTGGCAAGCAATCATAGCAATCAAGTCGTGCAAACTAGTATTGCAAAGATGCAACATACTAGAGAAAAATCATGGCAATCATGTCATGTGAGCAAATAGTAGATATAGACAATGCACATGACATATCGCAAGCATGAACACAAAGCAAGATGAAAGTATCATCACAGGAATGCGTCATGAATAGAACATGGCAATAACAAGTGATATCTCCACCAAGCTTGCAAATACACATACGAGTACTAGAGTCAATCATCATGTGTAAAGCAAAGCATGGGCCACAAGTGCATGGCAAAGTCATAGTAATGAGCATATCATGCAAAGTGAACATGGCAAGATGGGCAAAGGATATGTAATGGACAATAACCCATAGCCAAGTGAGGGCCATGTAGAAGAAATGCGCGAAGTCTTTGCGCAAAGAGAGCGGTGGGAAAGACAATCCATGGGATCCCAAATCATTGTTGCTCTCTAGAGCTCTTTTTGTCAACTCATGGGATTGTGAGGTTGACAAGTATTCATGGGTACCTACACAAAAGAGACACAAACCAAAGAAATTGTGCGCATGGTAAATGTACACATTATCCATCATGATGTGTATGTGCACATGTGAATTAGCACAAGATAAGCATCGCTCAAAGAAATTTGATGCATGGTATAAGAACATGTCATCCATCATGAAAGAATAGTTGTTATGTATAACATGATGGGGATGCAAATTGAGCATGCAATTATATGGCACATCAATAGCATTTTCATTAATGGGAAACATATGGTGCACATAATTATTGGGTTCATGCAATGGATGGGATGGATCAAAATCTCCTAATATGTATGAGGAAACTATGGGGGTCTCCTCATGACCAATATCGGAAACATCATATGGAGAAAATGGACAACATCCAAAACAATGCATACCCGAAAGTATGTGGTCATGGCATGGCATATGAGATAAATGATGCAAATGGAGCATATCAATATCATCACAAGAAAAGCAAGTGCCAATAACCATGGGCTTGTGATCTATGCCATATGTGCAAATTGGGTTTATTTTGATGGCATATGCATAGTCACTATGAAGAGATTGCAAATAGGACATATGGTTGATCTCATGCATAGCATATGACAAGTCAAGCGGATTATCAAACATGATGTGACCAAGGGAATTGTCACAAGAAATCCTATGTAACATGGCATCACAACTAATAGATTCCACATGGGAATCATCATACTCATCATAAATGGGCAAGAAATCATCACATGAGGAAGTTGCACTAGCATGAATCATGGAAATAGGTGGATCAACATCATGCAAGCAAGCAATGTCAAGAATGTCCACTAGTGGGACTAGAGCATCACCGTCACCTTTGTTACCTTTGTCATTCCACTCAAGTGGTGTAGGTGAGGTGGGAAAGACCAAATGGTGGTCATCTTCATCTTGATGGAACCATGTGGGGGGTGCATCATATTCCACCATGTCCATCGTCATGTCAAAAGGGAGGACGAAGTCGTCGAGGATCGGCGCGTCATCATAAATGGGACCTATCACCAAATGAGAAGACACAATAGAGGTAGAGGTCAAGTTGTTAGAAATGCAAATGGCCTCACGAGACCTATCAACTATCACACTCTCTCTATGTGGTGGTTCACTCACTCCCTCAAAGTATGTGCACTCAATCGCACGTATGGTGGAGTCACTCATCTCACTCAAGTGGTGGGGGTTGTGGCTCTGCTCACATCGAAATTGTGGCAACTCATCATATGTGGGGCTAGTGGTGAACTCACTCTCACTCTCAATATGGTGGCAGAAGTCACTCAAGTCATCATACGTCGCCGTGGTCGAAGGGAAAATCCCATGCTCAACCATCTCGCCGTGGATGAAGGCCGAAGATGGCACACCATCACTCTCCTCCATGACTGAAGGGAAAATCCCATGCTCGATCATCTCATCATCGTCACCGTGGATGAAGGACGAAGATGGCACATCACTCTCTCCTCCAAAGATGCAAGCATCATCCTTGCTCGCCACCTTGTCGCTCGCCTCCAAAGCTTGGTCCTTGCGGGTCCCCGTAGTCATACTCGTCGCCGTACTGTCTTGAAAAAGAGTCATGGTAGACTCGGCACCATCAATGCCACAAATAGGGATGGCGGTGAAGTCGAACTTGGGAGCATTGTCTTGGAGCTCGTCAGGCTTGGACATCGTGGTGGTACTAGCCTCATGCTTGTCGTAGAGCTTGGTCGCCATGAAGTGTGCTTAGGATGGAGAAGCCTTGGCCTTCATGAGTTCTTGTTCCGCCTTGTGAGCACCAATGTAGTAGTCATTGAGGGACTTGTAGTTCTCGAGGAAGATAGTCTTGGAGATGTCATTATTCAATCCCATCATGAAGTGGAACTTCATCAAAATGGGGTCGTCCATGTCGGCTTGTCGCAAAGAAATCTTCATCTCCTTGAAGTACTTGTCGATGGACTTGGATCCTTGGATGGTATTCTCCAATTGGCGTTGAAGTTGTTCCGTGTAGGTTGGAGGCACGAACTCTCGCCACATAGCTCTCTTTATCTTGGGCCAACTCATCTCGTAGCTCTCCGAAGGTGTGTGAAGCCACCATGTGGACGTGTAGTCGTGGAAGTTTCTTGTGGCGCACTTCACTTGATCTTCGGGAGGGACTTGATGTAGCTTGAGGTAGTCATCCATCAAGTGCTCCCACTCAAGATACTCCTCGGGTTCATGAGTCCCATAGAAAGGAATCTTGTGGTCGGTGTCGAGGTCGTAGTAGCTCGTGGAACTCGCGGACTTGAGCTTGGGGAGCTTCTCTTGAGCGTAGTCTTGGGGTGCTTGTTGGCGAAGATGACGTATGTCCGTAGGCATAGATGCCTTGAAGTCGCTTGGCAAAGATGCCAAGGGAGATGGTGAAGTCGTTGAGCGGTTGTTGGTGTTGAGCTCTTGACCTTCATGTTCTCGTTGGTGATGGTGTCGATGCCGATGTGATCTTACCGTAGATGGTAGCTTGGAAGCATGTGTACTTGAGCGTCTTCTTGAAGATGAGGAAGATCGCTTGTAGGACTGGATGAGGGCTTTGGTCTCCTCCAGTTGAGCTTGCAACTTGGCGTCGGAGTTGTTTTTTGTGGCATCGAACTCGTCGTTGTTGTTGTAGACCGAAGGTGAAATGCCTTGCCTATCCATCACAAAACTCGAGCAAAGGTGAGTAGGAAATGAGATAAACAATACCAAGTTACCTTTTCCCAAAGTTGAGGATGTATCCCGTTTCACTCAATGTGAAATGAAAGAATAGTGGAATTGGTACCGGACTTGTTCACTCACACCTTTCAAGTAAAGCTTATGGTGTAGCTTGGTGAGGATAGTGGCACAAAAATTTGATGCAAAGTGTTAGAAAGAGTCAATAATGTTGAAAGAGATTCACAAATTTGCAAGCGAAACAAGTAGACCAATAGCAATGAATGGCACACGGAAACACACACATGGATAGATAAATGGGGTCGTGCAACCAAGGAATGAGAACAAAATGTGGAATCCATGAAAAACGCTCGTGTTGCACAACTCAAGAGAGACGCTAGCACGATTGCTCAATAGGCGGATACGACACTTGTGCATAACCTATAATGAAAATGTATCAACTTTCTATCCCAAGTATGCTATGTATGTATGGTTCCCGGTGTTTCTCACACGATGATCCAAGATGATCAAGTATGATACCATATGATATACTGTGATGCTATGTCTATTGATTACAAGCTCTTTGCTCACTCTTTTTCTTTGCTTAAAAGCTTATTCTCTTTTCTTTTTTGTATTGCCACTTTGCACAAACCAAGATAGCAATTGTATATATACGGGAACAATCTTGTGACACAAGAGATGATATGATGATACCAAATGATATGGTATGTATTCAATGGAAGGTGTAGATCACTAATGTGCACAAGTAACGTTGCCGGCAATACTCAAATGGCTAGTCTCGATAGGCAAGTAACGCAAAATGGGCTAGGGGTTATCAATGCAATTGCAAGGGAATATACAATGGTGTCGTCGAGGTTACCGTCCGTGGCGATGATGAGAGGCGGTGTTGCCGATGTCCACCCGTTCCTAGTTAGCCGAAACAACCTAGGAAACGGAAAAACCGCAAACTCAAAAATCTCAACGGCAAAAGTCAAATGGTGGTAGCGGAAAGCGGTGGTGGTTTGCACTCGGCAATGCAAAAGTGGGATGATGGGCTAAACACATGTCGGAGTTGAAGTTGCCGTCCCTAAGTAGCTGAAACACCTTAGGAGACACAAGCCACAACTCAAACAAGCTCAAACAAAATTGGGTTAAGTTGGGTTGTCGGAAGTGTATGGTGGACTAGGTTATGCAGAAGTGGTGGTGGTGGTTGATGAAGAAGCAACCATCCCTAAGTAGTCAAAACACCTTAGGAGACTCGAATCGCTACTCAAGCAACCACTAATGCTATGGGGATCAAAATGGGTTAGGTTGCGAAAGGCTATGGTGGTTATGCAGATGATATGGTGAAGGGCCTAGGCAAACTCGCCAAATTTAGGAAAATTTGATGGAGTCAAATGGTGTTGAAACCTATCTAGATGGATAGGGGATGTCAATAGCTTCTCAACGAGCTAAAGAACGCGAAAATCGGACTCCAAATGTGAAAGATATGGTCAAAACGGTGAAACTCCGAAGGCTGAATCGGGGTGGGGCGGTAGTACCGCTTGGGAGGGCAGTAGTACCGCTTGTGGTTCTCAGCGGTAGTACCGCTCAGAAGGGCGGTAGTACCGCTCGTGTCGGGAAAACTTGCAGATCAGGATCGGGGCGATTTTGGGGCGGAAATGGATGATTTCAGGGGCAAAATTGGATGAATTTCGTGGATGGAAAGAGGTGAAACTTGGGGAGATGCTAGATCCAGTCGAAACCAAGCAAATCCATGAGTCAAAATCAACAAAACATCATCAAACAAACAAATCACAAAAAATGGGGCTATTTTTTGTGGGGAATTTTGAAATTGGGGACGAAATCAAGCAAAAGAAGGCTAGAAAACGGTGGGAGGGACTCCAAATATGTGATAAACGTGGCTCATGATACCATATGATATGGGGCTAACCCGGTGTAGGCCGATCTTTCATGATTGGAGTGGGATCCCTCGAAGAACACGAAGAACACGGGGAAGAACAGGGAGAAATCACAAGGGGAAACACTTAAGAACAAGTCCAATCACACATCCACTAGACAATCAAACACACAAGATCCACAAGGTACATGAACAACAAAGGGAAAGATACAAGGTAAGGTTCATCTCCAAGAGGAGGTCTTGATGGTATCCTAGATATATCTTCCTGCGAGGGGGTGTTGAATCCAAGATGGATCTTCTCCGAGAGTTCTCGGTCTCTCACGAGGAGTAGATCCGTATAGATGAGCAAAGCTCTATCTCAAATGAGCTGAACCTATGCTAACCCTAGAAAGGAGGGGAGGTGGTCTATTTATAGTCTAAGCCACGAAGGGGTAAGTGGGAGAGGGATACAAGGCCAAAGGCCCGCGGCTGCGCACATGCAAGGCGGTAGTACCGGACTCATGGGCGGTAGTACCGCTTGGGTGGGCAGTAGTACCGGACTTGTTCCGCTCGATCGCAGGAGCTTGTCAGGTTGAGCGGTAGTCGGCCGGATGTTGGGTGGTAGTGCCGCTTGGGTGGCCTCATCGGTAGTACCCCTTGGTGTGGGCGGTAGTACCGCCCGTTCTAGACTGTCTTCTTCCATCTTCGCTTCCATGCTTCCCTCGCGGATGGTGTAGGTGTTCCTTGGCGCTTGCACTCCTCCTCCTCGTCCGTGAAGCTCCAGCCATACCTATGCATGCACACAAGTAGAGTGTCAAGTAGTATACCATCCTCAAAGGGGTCAAGTGAACACGTGTAAGGGAGAAGATTCACCTTTATGTATGAGAAGTAGAGGTCGCATGTGTCACTTGCCAAACGAACTCTTAACATGGTGATGTCCGTAGGATGCTCTGCATCATAGGGTCTCGCCTCCTCATACTACCCCCTAGTCTTACTGTCAGACTTAGTCCCACGACAGTTGGTGCCCACCGTGGGGCAAAGCATCTTAGCAAGTTTCGGCGAGCTTGAATTTTCTCCGATCTTCATCAACATGGTTTCCTGCGGCGGTTTGGTCATGGGCCGCGAGTTCCGACTCGGTGCGCTCACTTTCGTCGCCGACGACTCTGCCTGGCTCCAAGAAGCCCCCTCGATGTCGAGGCTCTCCCTATCCGTGGATCGTCGCACTTCCGCGCGAGTGCCTGCGGCGTCCTCCTATGGCAGCCGTCGACTCCTTATCAGTCGGTCCTCGCATCGCCTTCTCACTCTGCTGGCCGCCGCCGCAAGCAATCTTGTCGGTCGCGGCTCCAGCGGTGGGTGAAGCATGCAGTGGCTCGCCAGACGACCACCCCCCAAGTCACGGCAATCGAGCCCGACGAATTTCACTGTGGTCCAGTCGACCTGTCGACTGGCTCTGCAGGTACGTTTTCCGAGAGCAGGAGCTATGACCCCGTGGCAGAAGTTCTCATGGTTGACTCCCGTTGCAGCCCACCTGGGTTTCTCCGCAGCGGCGGCAACGGTAGCGGCAATGGCCCGTCATTCGGCCATGATGAGTACGAGCCCCAACCTCTCAACTCGCAGCAGAGGGAAGACCTACATAGCCGCAACATGGAGGTCCTCCAGACCCCCATCATAGGGGAAACCGCCGAGGCTCGGGCCATAGAGGCTGCGCGCCTGGCCACGCTGGCTGAGTGCACACGTTTAGAGAATCTCCAACATTCCCTCGACAAATGCGCCCATCGATTGATCCCCAAGTCCAGTCGACGACAACGACAGTTGTTTCCGCTTGAAACTCAGGTATACCGCACTCCGATCTAGAATCTTACGGCTTCCGCACGTATAGCAGAGTCTATTCAGCTGTCCCATTCAGAAGCTGGAAGAGGCTTGGAGCAGATCCGAGCGCTATTCCAAGCAGCAGGAGAGCTGAACTCCGTCATTTCTCAGTCGTGGAACAGGATCCACAGCAGGTCAGTAAGGGCAGATATAGTTCAGTTGGCACACAGTCCTGGGTTGCCTTTGCGATGTGAAGATCGCGATCACCGCCGAGATCGGCACCTGGGAAGAGCTCATGGAGAGTTTGATCGTGAGTACGCCCGTGACAACCACCGTCGAGTGCCTTCGCCCCTTCCGAGTGCCTTCGTCCAACCACCGTCGATATGACGACAGGCGCCCGTATGGTAATGACCGCAGAGTTCCAGTCGACCCAAGAGAGCCTGGGTTCACCGCAAGGTCAGTCCTTGTCCAAGGTTTGGTCGACCGGAACAGGGCATACAGAGAGGGGTTGGATAGAGACAGGCCCAGTGGAAGGAGGGTCCATGTTTCCGACCCCGAGTGTTTTGGAAGAGCCATCCGAGCCGCTGAGATCCCTCACAACTTTAGATTGGCGACTGGCGTCAGTAAGTTCACAGGAGAGTCGAAGCCCGACACTTGGCTAGAAGATTACCGAGTGGCTGTGCATATTGGTGGCAGCAGCGATGAGGTGGCCATGAAGCACCTCCCTTTGATGCTTGAAGGTTCTGCCAGAGCTTGGCTGAATCAGTTGGCCCCTGGAAGCATTTTCAGTTGGGATGAGTTGGCCCGAGTGTTTACCAAAACATTTGAGGGCACCTGCAAGAGACCTGCTGGTTTGTCAGAATTACAGCATTGCATGCAAAAACATAATGATACCCTGAGAGATTATATCCAGAGATGGATCACTCTACACCACAAACTAGAGAATGTATCGGATCACCAAGCAGTTTGTGCCTTTAAAGAAGGCGTTCGCCACAGAGAGCTCAATCTGAAGTTCGGTCGGACTGGAGACATGACTCTGGCCCGGATGATGGAGATTGCCACTAAGTACGCTAACGGCAAAGAAGAGGACCGACTCCGGAGTGGCAAGAACAGACCAGTCACCGAGGACACCGGAGGAGGAAACTCCAGTCGGAAGTAGAAGCTAAAAGCTCAGGCAGCAGGCCCTGCCGAGGCAGCAGTTTTAAACCAAGGAAAGTTCAAGGGGAAGCCTAAAGGGCCTTGGACCCCTAAAAAAGTGAAGGATCAAGCAGGAAATGATGTTCTTGATTTGCCTTGTCATATACAAAACAAGAAGGATGAAGAGGGGAACCTGATTCTCCCCAAACGTACCACTCGACAGTGTCGACTCCTGATTCAGAGCTTCCGAGAAAGCCAACCTAGTGAAAAGGACAAAGAGTCTGATAAGGAGGAAGACAAAGAGGAAGATGGTGGGTACCCCAATGTTAATGCCGCCTTGGTGATTTTTGCTGACCTCGAGAGCAAAAGTCGACTGAAAGTTATTAACAGAGAGGTGAACATGGTTGCTCCGACAATGCCAAGATATTTGAAGTGGTCAAAAACTCCTATTACATTCGACCAGTCCAACCACCCGCTGCACGTTGCTACCCCTGGGCGGCAAGCGTTGGTGGTTGACCCAGTCGTTGGGGGCACCCAACTGACCAAGGTTTTGATGATTGGTGGCAGTGGACCGAATATATTGTATGCTGGGGCCCTCCGGGGAATGGGCATTCCGATGTCCAAGCTCAGTGAGATCAACATGAGATTCCATGGTATCATCCCAGCAAAGAAAGCCAATTCACTCGGTCAGATCACTCTTGATGTGGTTTTCGATGATTCCATGAATTACCGCAAGGAAAAGTTGATGTTTGAGGTGGTGGATTTCGACAGTGCCTATCATGCCATTTTAATCAGACCCGCTTATGCTAGTTTGATGGCTTGACCGTGCTATGTGTACCTCAAATTGAAAATGCCTGGCCCTAAAGGCGTGATCACGGTCACTGGAAACCGGCAGAGAGCAGAGGATTGTCTTTAGAACGTTTCGAAGATCGCCGATGAGCAGCTGGCGGCAGTAAAGTTTCAAGAATACCAGAAGAATGCAAATCCGAGTGATTTGCTGCATGCCAAGAGGCCTGCCTCAGAGTCCGCATTTCAGTTGGCCGGCGACACAAAGTCGGTCCACATTCACCCGACCGACCCTAATGCTGCTCCGACCCATATCTCAACGACACTCGACATTAAATAGGAAGAAGCGCTCATCCAGTTCCTCCGTGAGAACTGGGACATCTTTGCATGGAAGTCATCTGATATGTCGGGTGTACCCAGGGGACTGGCTGAGCACCATTTGCGAGTCGACTCCAAAGCAAAACCCGTTAAAGAGCATCTCCGTCAGTCTTCTGCGGAGAAGAGAAAGGCCATTAGCGAGGAGGTGGCTCGGCTTCTGGCTGCTGAGTTCATCCGCGAGATATACCACTCCGAGTGGCTCGCCAATGTCGTTATGGTCCCCAAGAAAGATAAATCACTTCAAATGTGTATTGATTTCAAGCACATCAATCGGGCCTGCCCAAAAGATCATTTTCCTCTTCCCCGCATCGACCAGATAGTTGACTCAACTACAGGATGTGAGCAATTGTCCTTTCTGGACACTTATTCCGGGTACCATCAGATCTGACTGTATGGACCCGATGAAATAAAGACAGCTTTCATCAACCCATTCGGGTGTTTTTGCTATGTTACTATGCCCTTTGGCCTCAAGAATGTTGGTGCCACATTCATGCGCATGATTCAGAAGTGCCTGCTCACTCAAATCAATCGTAATGTGGAAGCATACATGGATGACACAGTGGTTAAGTCACGTAAAGGTTCTGACCTGCTGACTGACCTCGCTGAAACCTTTGCCAACTTAAGAAGATATGATATCAAGCTCAATCGATCAAAATGCATGTTCGGAGTCCCAGGTGGAAAGTTGCTCGGTTTCCTTGTTTCCGAACGGGGGATCGATGCGAACCCAGAAAAGATTGGCACAATCCTCCGAATGAAACGCCCTGTGCGCGCACACGATGTTCAGAAGCTTACTTGTTATTTGGATGCATTGAGTCAATTCATCTCACGCCTCGATGAAAAGGCATTACCTCTTTACCGACTGATGAAGAAGTCTGACAAGTTCTAGTGGAATGATGAAGCTGAAGCGGAGTTTGAAGAGCTCAAAGCCTTGCTTTCCACCCAGCCGGTGCTTGCCGCTCCAATCACGAAGGGGCCTTTACTGGTTTACATCGCAACCACTAAACAGGTCGTTAGCCCAATGCTCACAGTAGAGCAAGAAGAAGAAGGCAAAGCCTTCAAAGTTCAGCGCCCTGTGTATTACATTTCAGAAGTCTTGACCCCGTCCAAGCAGAGATATCCTCATTATCAGAAGCTTGTTTATGGAATTTACCTGACCACAAAGAAAGTTACACACTACTTCTTAGACCACTCGGTTTAAGTCATCATCGACGCTCCATTGTCAGAAATTCTGAATAATAGAGATGCAACTGGTCGAGTGGCAAAATGGGCGATTGAACTCCTTCCTTTAGATATCAAGTTTGAGGCAAAGAAAGCCATCAAGTCCCAAGCAATAGCAGATTTCCTCGCAGAGTGAATTGAATAGCAACAACCGACTCAGATTCAGTCGGAGCATTGGACTATGTTCTTCGATGGGTCCAAGATGTTGAGTGGCTCTCGTGCAGGGGTGGTTTTGGTGTCCCCAAGAGGAGACAACCTTAGTTATGTCCTCCATATTCACTTTGATTCTTCAAACAATGAAGATGAGTACGAGGCACTGTTGTATGGGTTGCGTATGGCCATTTCACTCGGCGTCCGGCGCTTGATGGTCTATGGCGACTCGGAATTAGTTGTTAATCAAGTAATGAAGGAATGGGACATCAGGAGTCCAGCAATGACCGGTTATTGCAACACAGTAAGAAAGTTAGAGAACAAGTTTGAGGGGTTAGAGCTCCACTACATACCCCGAATCAAGAATCAAGCTGCTGACGATCTGGTGAAGATAGGTTCCACTCGGAAGCATATTGATGACCCACAAGTGTAGGATATCTATCGTAGTCCTTTCGATAAGTAAGAGTGTCAAACCCAACGAGGAGCAGAAGGAGATGACAAGCGGTCTTCAGTGAGGTATTCTCTGCAAGCACTGAAATCGTCGGTAACAGATAGTTTTGTGATAAAGTAATTTGTAACGGGTAACTAGCAATGGAAGTAAATAAGGTGCAACAAGGTGTCCCAATCCTTTTTGTAGCAAAGGACAAGCCTGGACAAGTTCTTATATAGAAAAAAGCGCTCCCGAGGACACATGGGAATTATCATCAAGCTAGTTTTCAAAACGCTCATATGATTCGCATTCGTTACTTTGATAATTTGATATGTGGGTGGACCCGTGCTTGGGTACTGCCCTTTATTGGACAAGTATCCCACTTATGATTAACCCCTATTGCAAGCATCCGCAACTACAAAAGAAGTATTAAGGTAAACCTAACCATAGCATGAAACATATGGATCCAAATCAGCCCCGTACGAAGCAACACATAAACTAGGGTTTAAGCTTCTGTCACTCTAGCAACCCATCATCTACTTATTACTTCCCAATGCCTTCCTCTAGGCCCAAACAATGGCGAAGTGTCATGTAGTCGATGTTCACATAACATCACTAGAGGAGAGACAACATACATCTCATCAAAATATCGAACGAATACCAAATTCACATGACTACTTATAGCAAGATTTCTCCCATGTCCTCAGGAACAAACGAAACTACTCACAAATCATATTCATGTTCATAATCAGAGCGGTATTAATATGCATAAAGGATCTGAACATATGATCTTCCACTGAATAAACCAACTAGCATCAACTACAAGGAGTAATCAACACTACTAGCAACCCACAGGTACCAATCTGAGGTTTTGGGACAAAGATTGGATACAAGAGATGAACTAGGGTTTGAGAGGAGATGGTGCTGGTGAAGATGTTGATGGAGATTGACCCCCTCTCGATGAGAGGATTGATGGTGATGATTTCCCCCTCCCGGAGGGAAGTTTCCCCGGCAGAACAGCTCCGTCGGAGCCCTAGATTGGTTCCACCAAGGTTCCGCCTCGTGGCGGTGGAGTTTCGTCCCAAAAGCTTGCTTATGATTTTTTCCAGGGTAAAAGACTTCATATAGCAGAAGATGGCCACCGAAGGGCTACCAGGGGGCCCACAAGGCAGGGGGCGCGCCCAGGGGGGTTGGGGGCGCCCCCCACCCTCGTGGATGGTGGGTGTCCCCCCTCTGGTATTTCTTCCGCTCAGTATTTTTTATTAAATCCAAAAATGACTTTCGTGGAGTTTCAAGACTTTTGGAGTTGTGCAGAATAGGTCTCTAATATTTGCTCCTTTTCCAGCCCAGAATCCCCGGCATTCTCCTTCTTCATGTAAACCTTATAAAATAAGAGAGAATAGCCATAAGTATTGTGACATAACATGTAATAACAGCCCATAATGTAAATATCGATATAAAAGCATGGAAATGATATCACAAACAATTTAATGGGAAAATTGTGTGTGATGTACCTGCGAACGGAAATGTTTTCCATCAAGCGACTGTGTGGGATGTATATACGAACGGAAATGTTTAGCGGGGACTGGCTGTGTGGGATGTACTTACGACCGAAAATGATTTCGCCTATATAATTGTATTTTTTTAGCACTACTGTACATGTAATCGTATTTGCTCGCTCGTCGGTCGCACACGACCTCATTTTGCCGAGCGTGTCTGCCAGGAGGGCATATCCCCGACGGTTTTTGGATCGTCTGGGAAGGACCCACCTATCGCCCACACTCACTTGGCGACGGTTCCCAATGTCGTCACGGAAAGGGGTTAGAAACCATTTGTATGGCACCTCGATGTACCGGCGAAAGAAGTTATATTGTCATGGATCCTCTGGCATGTGGTGCTTGCTCATGATCTTTTGCTAGCCGCAAGTTCGTACTAAGTAGAAATACTACTTGTGCATCCAAAAACCTGTGTGAACCCAATTTCTTGCCATGAGTGTCCACCATATCTACCTACAGACTGAATAATATCCTTCAAGTAACTCATCATCGGTGCAAAAAAGCAATAAAAGTTGCTCCTAAATATGTATGATATTTTATTGTAAGGGAAATAAGCTTTTACAAACTGGAACTTGTGATGGTAAAGACAAACTGCATAATAGACATTGCTATCACAAGGGGAATCTAAAGTGATGTTCCTTTAAATTAAGAGCTTGCACATCCAAATGAAAAAGCACATGACAACCTCCTCTTCCCTCTGCTAAGGGCCTATCTTTTACTTTTCAGTATTTACTTTCTATGCAAGAGTCAATAATGTTCATCCTTATTCCAACCTTATTGTTCTTCACCTGGCAAGCATCATGTGGTAGGGAAAGATCCAGGCACATATATCCAGCCGGATATAGGTAATTGTGAATTATTATTGTTGACATTATCCCTGAGATAAGCGAGATAGGGAGGTGAAATATGAAACCCCCATCTTCCTTTATGTCCGATGGAAATGTTTGCTCTAAAGATATCCTTTTAGTGTCAGCAATCATTGACAACTATATGATGGTGTAGTATGTGAAATTTGCTTAACCAAAAGCTATTACATAGAATCTTCCTGAAATATGATGAATTGTAGTTGCTTTGATGACTGAAAACATAGTTTGCTAGTTATCATGAAAGTTTATCTCTCATACTTTAAACGTTGTGGATGAATTGTTACTTAATCACGAGAAGTTTTATAATAATTTCTGTTGTTACAATAATGATCATGATTCTATCATGTTTGTATTTTGTTTTTATTGACACCTATCCCCATAAACATGTGGTCATGATTATCGACTTTGCTATTCGCTTGAGGACAAGCGAGCTCTAAGCTTGGGGGAGTTGATAAATCCATTTTGCATCATGGTTTCCTACTGTTATTTATAATGTTTTTAGTCATTATTTCACTTTATGAAGAAATTATAATGCCTTTTCTATCTTATTTTGCAACTTTCACATGACAAGGGAGATTGCCGATAGCTGGAATTCTGGACCCGAAAAGGCTACAATAGAGATAGATATTCTTCAAATCTCCAAATGACTTGAAAATTTACGGACAATAATTTGGGATTTAATAAAAATATTGGAAGAAGAATCATCGTGAGGGCCCTGACGATGCCATGAACCTAGGGTAGGGTCATAGGCCTGATCTATACGCCCTACCCAAGGTCACTACCCTAGAAGCAAGGACATTCAAAGTATAGCAAGGAATTTCGACTAAAGTAATCATGGAGTGCAATCACTCGATCAGTCACCTCACTCGGATACCCCCAATTTCACTCGACCTGGATGAAGTCATTCGACCATACAAGAAACCACTCGGAGTACAGAAGACCTAGAGCCACTCAGGATGGCAACGGTCAGGAGTTCACTCCGTAGTCTTAAAGACCATTAATAGCACTTTATAGCTGGCGTTACCAGTAATGCCCTACCTTAATGTACATTGAACCCCTATAACGGAGGATGGCTGGGGTCCTGGCGCACTCTATATAAGCCACCCCCCTCCTCTGGGACAAGGGTTCGCACCCCTTGTAACACACATCCATATTCCAGTCGACCGCCTCAGGGCACCAAGACGTAGGGCTTTTACCTCCTTCGAGAGGGGCCTAAACTCGTAAACTCATGTGTACCACCACGCCGTAGCTAGGGCATTGCCTCCTCATACGTACCCCCTACTCTTACTGTCAGACTTAGTACCACGAGTGTTTGCTCCCACCTTGGGGCAAAGCGTCTTGGCAACTTCCGGCGAGGTTGCATTTTCTCCGATCTTCATCAACATGGTTTCCGGCGGCTGCTTGGTCATGGGCCGCGAGTTCCGACTCAGCATGCTCACTTTCGTCGCCGACAACTCCGCTTGGCTCCATGAAGCCCACCTCGACGTCGAGGCCCTTCCGATCCGTGGGGCGTCGCACTTCTGCATGAGTGCATGTGGCCTTCTCCAGCGACAGCCGTCGACTCCGTACCGGTCGGCCCTCACATCGTCTGCTCACTCCGCTGGTCGCCGCCATAAGCGATCTGATCGGTCGCGGCTCCAGCGTTGGGTCAAGCATGCAGTGGCCCGTTAGTCGGCCACCCCACAAGTCACGATGATCTAGCCCGATGAATTCCTCTATGGTCCAGTCGACTGGTTCTGCGGATAATTTTTCCGAGCATGGGAGCTGTGACCCTGCGGCAGAAGTTCTCGTGGTCGACTCCCGTCGCAGCCCACCTGGGTTTCGCCACAACGGCAACAACGGCAATGGCTCGTCATTCGGCCACGAGGAGTACGAGCCCCAACCTCTCAATTTGCAGCAGAGGGAAGAGATGCACCGCCACAATGTGGAGGCCCCCCAGACCCCCATCATAGGGGAAACTGCCGAGGCTTGGCCCT
Organism: Triticum timopheevii; assembly: GCA_963921465.1. Taxonomy (NCBI): domain Eukaryota; kingdom Viridiplantae; phylum Streptophyta; class Magnoliopsida; order Poales; family Poaceae; genus Triticum; species Triticum timopheevii. The sequence continues at coordinate 243,664,925 of OY997270.1, forward strand.
TGGAGGCTGCACGCCTGGCCATGTTGGTTGAGCGCACGCGTTTGGAGAATCTCCAACATTCTCTCAATGAACGCACCCACCGACTGATCCCCGAATCCATTCAATGACAATTGTTTCTGCCTGAACCTTAGGTATATCGCACTCCGATCCAGAATCTTACAGCTATTGCACGCATAGCAGAGTCTATTCAGCCGTCCCGTTCAAAAGCTGGGAGAGGCTTGGAACAGATCCGAGTGCTGCTCCGGAAGGCAGGAGAACTGAACTCTGCTGCTTCCCAGTCGCGGAATAGGATCCACAGCAGGTCAGTAAGGGCAGATACAGTTTAGTCGACACATAGTTCTGGGTTGCCTTTGCGACGCGAAGATCGTGATCACCATCGAGATCGGCACCTGGGAAGAGCTCATGGAGAGTTTGATCGTGAGTACACCCGTGACAACCACCGTCAAGTGCTTTCGCCCCCTCCGAGGGACGGGTCGTATGCGCCCCAGCGGTATGACGACATGCTCTCATATGGTAATGACTGCAGAGTTCCAGTTGATCCAAGAGAGCCTGGGTTCGATGCACCTTGTACAAGGTTTGGTCGACCGGAACAGAGCATACAGAGAAGGGCTGGATAGAGATACATCCGGTGGAAGCAGGGTGCATGTTTCTGGCCCTGAGTGTTTCGGAAGAGCCATCCGAGCCGCTGAGATCCCTCACAACTTCAGAATGGCGACTGGCGTTAGTAAGTTCACTGGGGAGTCGAAGCCTGACACTTGGTTGGAGGATTACTGAGTGGTTGTGCATATTGGTGGCGGCAATGATGAGGTGGCCATTAAGCACCTCCCTTTGATGCTTTAAGGTTCTGCCAAAGCTTGGCTGAATCAGTTGGCCCCTGGAAGCATTTTCAATTTGGATGAGTTGGCCCGAGTGTTTACCAAAACATTTGAGGGCACCTGCAAGAGACCTGCTGGTTTGATAGAATTGCAGCATTGTGTGCAGAAACAGAATGAGACCTTGAGAGACTATATCCAGAGATGGACCACTCTTCACCACACAGTGGAGAATGTGTCGGATGACCAAGCAATTTGTGCCTTTAAAGAAGGCGTTCGCTACAGAGAGCTCAATCTGAAGTTCGGTCGGACTGGAGACATGACTCTGACTCGGATGATGGAGATTGCCACTCGGTATGCAAACGCCCAAGAAGAGGACCTATTCCAGAGCGGCAAGAACAGACCGGTTGCCCAGGAAAACGGAGGAGGAAACTTCAGTCAAAAGCAAAAACGAAAAGTTGACGCTGCAGGCCTTGTTGAGGCAGCTATTTTGAATCAAGGGAAGTTCAAGGGGAAACCTAAAGGGCCTTGGACTCCTAAAAAAGTGAAAAATCAAGCGGGAAATGATGTGCTTGATTTATCGTGTCATATTCACACCAAAAAGGATGAAGAGGGGAATCTGATTCTTCCCAAGCATACCACTCGACAGTGTCGACTCCTGATTCAGAGCTTCCGAGAGAGCCAGCCTAGTGAAAAGGACAAAGAGTCTGATAAGGAGGAAGACAAAGAGGAAGATGGTGGTTACCCTAATGTTAATGCCACCTTGGTGATTTTTGTTGACCTCGAGAGCAAAAGTCGACTGAAAGTTATTAACAGGGAGGTAAACATGGTTGCTCCGGCAACGCCAAGATATTTGGAGTGGTCAAAAACCCCTATTACATTCGACCAGTCCGACCACCCGCCACACGTTGCTACCCCTGGGCGACAAGCGTTGGTGGTCGACCCAGTCGTTAGGGGCACCGGACTGACCAAGGTTTTGATGGACGGTGGCAATGGATTGAATATATTGAATGTTGAGGCCCTCCGGGGGATGGGCATTCCGATGTCCAAGCTCAGTGAGAGCAACATGAGATTCCATGGTATCATCCCAGGAAAGATAGCTGATTCACTCGGTCATATCACTCTTGATGTGGTTTTCGGTGATTCCAAGAATTACCGCAAGGAAAAGTTGACGTTTGAGGTAGTGGATTTTGACAGTGCCTATCATGCCATTCTAGGGAACCCTACTTATGCTAGTTTCATGGCTCGACCATGCTATGTGTACCTTAAGTTGAAGATGCCTGGTCCCAAAGGCGTGATCACAGTCATTGGAAATCGGCACAGAGCAGAAGATTGTCTCCAGAACGGTTCAAAGATCGCCGATGAGCAGATGGCAGTAGTAGAGTTTCAGGAATACCAGAAGAATGCAGATCGGGGTGATTTGTTGCGTGCAAAGAGGCCTGCCTCAGAGTCTGCATTTCAGTCGGCCGGTGAAACAAAGCCGGTTCACATTCATCCAACCGATCCCAATGCTGCTCTGACTCATATCTCAACAAAACTTGACAGCAAATAGGAAGACGTGCTCATCCAGTTCCTCTGTGAGAATTGGGGCATCTTCGCATGGAAGCCATCTGACATGCCAGATGTACCCAGGGGACTGGCTGAGCACCGTTTGTGAGTCGACTCAAAAGCAAAACCCAATAAAGAGCATCTTCGTCGGTCCACCGCGGAGAAGAGAAAGGCAATTGGCGAGGAGGTGGCTCGGTTCTGGCTGCCGTGTTCATCCGCAAGATATACCACTCCGAGTGGCTCGCCAATGTCATTATGGTCCCCAAGAAAGATAAGTCACTTCGAATGTGTATTGACTTCAAGCATATCATTCGGGCCTACCCGAAAGATCATTTTCCTCTACCCCACATCGACCAGATAGTCGAATCAACTGAGGGATGTGAATGATTGTCCTTTTTGGATGCCTATTCTGGGTACCATCAGATTCGACTATATGGACCCTATGAGATAAAGACAACTTTCATCACCCCATTCGGGTGTTTTTGCTATGTTACTATGGCCTTTGGCCTCAAGAATGCTGGTGCCACATTCATGCGCATGATTCAGAAGTGCCTACTCACTCAAATCAGTCGGAATGTGGAAGCATACATGGATGACATAGTGGTTAAGTCACGCAAAGGTTCTGACCTGCTAACTGACCTCGCTGAAACCTTTGCCAACTTAAGAAGATATGATATCAAGCTCAATCCATCAAAGTGCACATTCGGAGTCCCAGGTGGAAAGTAGCTCGGTTTCCTCGTTTCCGAACGGGGGATCGATGCAAACCCAGAGAAGATTGGCACGATCCTCCGAATGAAACGCTCTGTGCGTGTGCACGGTATTCAGAAGCTTACTGGTTGTTTGGCTGCATTGAGTTGATTCATCTCACGCCTCGGTGAAAAGGCATTGCCTCTTTACCGACTAATGAAGAAGTCTGAGAAGTTCGAGTGGAATGACGAAGCTGAAGCAGCGTTTGAAGAGATCAAAGACCTGCTTTCCACCCAGCCAGTGCTTGCCGCTCCAGTCAGCAAGGAGCCTTTACTGCTTTACATCGCAGCCACTGGACAGGTTGTCAGCACAGTGCTCATGATCGAGCGGGAAGAAGAAGGCAAAGCCTAAAAAGTTCAGCGCCCTGTGTACTACATTTCTAAAGTCTTGACTCCGTCCAAGCAGAGATATCCTCATTATCAGAAGCTTGTTTATGGAAAAAAATTGAGGGTAGCTTGTTTATGGAATTTACTTGACCATGAAGAAGGTTGTACACTATTTCTCAGACCACTCGGTTTTAGTCGTCAGCGACGCCCCATTGTCAAAAATTCTAAATAATAGAGATGCAACTGGTTGAGTGGCAAAGTGGGCGATTGAACTGCTTCCTTTAGATATCAAGTTTGAGGCAAAGAAAGCCATCAAGTCTCAAGCAATAGCATATTTCCTCGCAGAGTGGATTGAACAACAGCAACCGACTCAGATTCAATCGGAAAACTGGACTATGTTCTTTGATGGATCCAATATGTTGAATGGCTCTGGTGCAGGAGTGGTTTTAGTATCCCCAAGAGGAGACAAGCTCAGCTATGTCCTGCAGATTCACTTTGATTCTTCAAACAATGAAGCTGAGTATGAGGCACAGTTGTATGGGTTGCGTATGGCCATTTCACTCGGCGTCCGGCGCTTGATGGTCTACGGTGACTCAGACTTAGTGGTTAATCAAGTAATGAAGGAATGGGACATCAGGTGTCCAACAATGACCGGTTCTTGCAATGCAGTAAGAAAGCTAGAGAAGAAGTTCGAGGGGTTAGAGCTCCACCACATACCCTGAATCAAGAATCAAGCTGCTGATGATCTGGCCAAGATAGGTTCCACTCGGAAGCCTATCCCCAGTAATGTGTTCTTGGAACATCTCCACACCCCGTCAGTACAAGAAGATCCCTTCAAGGAAGAGCCCCCGCAACCGATAAGTTCAACCAATCCGATTGAGATTGAAGTCCCAGCTGTGGTCAACTTGATCATGGAAGTCCTTGTGATCACGCCCGACTGGACGGTGTCGTACATCGCGTACCTGCTCAGGCAGGAACTCCCAGAAGATGAGGATGAGGCCCGCCAGATAATATGTCGATCAAAGGCTTTCACCATGATAAAAGGGCAACTTTACAGAGAGAGTATTACAGGAGTGGCACAACGCTACATCACCCCAGAAGAAGGTCGAATGATTTTAAACGAGATCCACTCGGGGACCTGTGGTACTGTCGGTGTCAAAACCGGCGGATCTCGGGTAGGGGGTCCCGAACTGTGCGTCTAGGCGGATGGTAACAGGAGACAAGGGACACGATGTTTTTACCCAGGTTCGGGCCCTCTCGATGGAGGTAAAACCCTACTCTTGCTTGATTGATATTGATGATATGCGTAGTACAAGAGTAGATCTACCACGAGATCAAGGAGGCTAAACCCTAGAAGCTAGCCTATGGTATGATTGTTGCAATGTATGTTGTGTATGTTGTCCTACGGACTAAAGCCCTCCGGTTTATATAGATACTGGGGAGGGCTAGGGTTACACAGAGTCGGTTACAATAGTACGAGATCTACGTATCCGTATCGCCAAGCTTGCCTTCCACGCCAAGTAAAGTACCTTCCAGACACAAGCCGGAGTCTTCAATCTTGTATCTTCGTAGTCTTGGAGTCCGGCGGACATTGATAGTCCGGCTGTCCGAACACCCCCTAGTCCAGGACTCCCTCAGTAGCCCCTGAACCAGTCTTCAATGACGATAAGTCCGGCGTGCATAATGTTCGGCATTGCAAGGCGGGTTCCTCCCTTGAATAAGATAATGAACACCAGGATAGTGTCCGGCTCTGCAAAATAAATTCCACACTCTACCGTAGAGAGAATAAAACGTACACTTAGTTCAATCTGCTGACGTATTATGCGGCGTGACATCACACCGCCACCAGGCCTTTGTTTGAATCATTATACCACCTCAGCATTAGCAGAGAGGTTTCCTCGGCACGTCTTATCGAAGCAGAGATCGTGTTCCCCTTATTCCGGGATTCTCATCAATACGTGCGTGGGTAACCCAACCGCGCCATCAACGGTGACGCTTGGGAGATAAGCGAGTTTTACCAGGCCGGTGGGGGACACATAGTTTTGTCTGCCTATATATAAGGGATAAGGATTCACCTTCTCACCTACGCCTTCTTCCTCCTTTGCTTATCCATCCCCGCGAACTCAAGCTCCAACGCCCGAACTCGCGCATCTCACCTCGACCTTCTCCGAATATGACTGGAGCGGGAGGCAAATGGTTAGCCTCCACCGTCAAGGAGGAGGACGTCACCAAACTGCGCAGCGCCGGATACCTTTCCGGCGATATCGCGCATCGGCTGCCCGACGAGGGGCAGCTCATCCCTACCCCCGGGCCTCATGAGAGGGTCGTCTTCCTTCCCCACTTCCTCCGCGGACTGGGCTTTCCGCTCCATCCATTTGTCCGGGGGCTCAAATTTTACTACGGCCTGGATTTCCACGATCTGGCGCCGAACTTTATCCTCAACATCTCGGCGTTTATCGTCGTGTGCGAGGCCTTTCTCTGCATCTGGCCCCACTTCGGCCTGTGGCTCAAGACCTTTAATTTCAAGCCGAAGGTTGTGAAGGGTACGCAAGCGGAATGCGGAGGCGCTATGTTGGGCAAATTGCCCAATGTCCCTTGGCTAGAAGGGACCTTCGTGGACTCCGTCAAGGGGTGGCAATCGGGGTGGTTCTATATCACCGAGCCGCGCAAATCCACATGGGAGGCGGCCCCCGAGTTTAGATCAGGCATCCCCACGCAGCTCACCTCCTGGAAAGAGAAGGGCTTGCAGTGGGGGAATCCGGTGGAGGTGACGGGACTCCGAGCATGTATCAAGAAGATGGTGAGCAATAAGCTCAGGCTCGTCGACGTGGTCCAAGTCATGCTCATCCGGCGGATCCTCCCATGCCAAGAACGAGCATCTAAATTGTGGGAGTTCAATCTGGAACAGCACCAGGCGCTAAACGGGCTCTTCGATACAACATACGAAGGCGCCTGGAGGGTGCTGTTCAAGGGCGCCGAAGCCCCTACGTCCGCGACCAAAGACCGTGGATTCAGCTCGCAGAATCCAACTGACGAGGTAAGTGATTCAACCCCATTACGGGACACTTGTGATAATTAGATTGACTCTAGTGAGGCTTCATTCTGCCTCTTCCTTTGACAGGACTGGATGGAGAAGGCCAAGCTGCTCATCAGCCCTGCTCCCATGCCAGAAGACCCAGCGAACGCCCGTTTAACAAGGCTGCTGGTTCCGGCACCGCACGTGGTGCCGGAGAAGAAGGCCAAGAAGGTGGCCGCGGGGACTCGAAAGAGTTCCCGCAATCAGGCGTCTGACGACGACGAGGATTCCTCCTCCGAAGACGAGGAGGAGGAGTACTCTCTCCCAGAGGAGGGGGAGAAGAAAAGGAAGGCTTCCCCCATCGGGGGGGACGAAGGGTCCAAGAGGGGGAGAACTATCCCCCCGGACAGTTCCGCCAACATCAGCGTTGGTGAGGATGAGCGGCCTCCAAGGGCCAGGTGTCCGGCAAGATCGTAAGTATCCGGATCCTTGATGTATAATTTCTTTTATGTCGCGAAGTATCCTTCTAACGCCGCATTCTGTCCGTAGTCCGGCCAATGATGATCTCCCCGACTCATCGAGCGGGTCATTGGCCTCGTCGGATGTGAATTCCATCCCGACCGCCTCCACCCCACGCGCCAATGAGGACGCCGAGGTGGGATCCCAAAGAGGGACCCATCAGGAGGAGGCTCCGGAGGCGCCGTCAGGCAGCCTCCCGAACTTCGTGCCGGACTCCACATCGGAACCCGCAGTGGTTCCAGAGTCCGGCAAGCGGCCCCTTCGAAAGAAGGGCAGGACCGTGACGCCGGCGGCCTCCGTCCAACCGGAGGCGCCGGATAACCTGCTGGAAGCGCTTAAAGGCGCTTCCATCGAGGAAGAACACCGCACTATCATGAGTGGGGTGATTGAGAAGGTTCAGCTCGCGAAAAGCGGGCTGACCGAAGCCTGCAGTAGCCTTTTAACAGGCTTTGAGGTAAAAAAGTTAAAATAATATAATATAATACCGCATAGACAGTAGCCCCTGATGCTTGGTTCGGTGTTCGGAAAGAAAAGCCGGACTAAGGATCTATAACAAGATATACGCAGGGTTGCCTAAAATATGTCAATATGGGTTTGCAGGCTGCACTGCTGACCTCTGCCGCACTAACGGCGGAGGTTGACGTGCTGAAAAACAATCTCGAGTGGTCCGAGCAAGAGCTCGGCCATGCAAAGAAGCAGCTCGAGGAAAAAGAAAGTGAGTAACACCTCTTTGAATAAGTACCTTACAGAAAAGGATTTTGGTTGCGAATAAAATTGACAAGGATAATATGTGCATTGCAGGGGCCACTAACGAGGTGGCAACCCTGAAGGATGCTGTGTCCGCGGCCGAACGCAATGCGGCCGCGGAACGGGCTGAGCAAGAAAAGCAAGAGGTGCGGGTGGCGGAAGTTCGGCAAGAGCTCCAGGTTCTCATGGAAAAACATGAGAGTTTGGAGAGTGACTCCAAGACTCGAGAGTCCGAGCTTGCCTCGGCTCTCGAAAGTGCCAAGTCCGCCAAGGCCGAGGCCCAGAAGGCCCTTCAGGAGGTTGAGGACATAAAGAAGATAGCGGCGGGTAAGGCGTTTTTCATGCAAAGCAGGCATGTTAATGTGAACTACCGGACACTTACCCGAATTCGGCGCTCTCCAGGGGCATTTGCAGATCTGCCGCGTAGTGCGGCTGATGCCGCCGCATTCTATCGTGGCGAGGAGGGGAGCTCGACGGAGAAGGTCTTCTAGTCTCAGTATACTGAGGCCGGCCATCCGGTGCCCCCAAGCAACCAGCTCAAGCAGCTGATCGAACTCCACAAAGTAGCTGAGGAGGCCATGAAGGGCCTCATAGTCCGGCTGTGGCCTGGACAGGCCATGCCTGGTAGCTACTTTGGCCTCGTGCGGCGGCTGGTGGATGCATGCCCTAGGCTGGATGTAGTCAAGCGCTCCGCCTGTATCGAAGGTGCTCGTCGGGCCCTTGCCCGCATAAAGGTGCAATGGGGCAAATTGGATGCGGAGAAGCTTCTCACAGACCCACCGCCACTGGGCAAGGAGTATCGCACGCCGGAGAAGTATTATAATATTGTCCTGAAGGGAGCCTGCAATATTGCAGATGAGTGCTCCCGAAATGTAATCTTTGAGTGAACTCGCTGTGTATTTATCCTGTGCGCTGAAAACTTCGTTCATATGCGCCATGAGCAACGCTTGTTTAATTTAAAATATTACCTTCTGTGCGGCCGTTTATAAAATCTGAGAGATGGCAAGTCGTTGGCTTCAGCCCCCAAGCCACAAGTGCTGGGGTGTTCGGTGATAAACTTGAGCACTCTTGTTCCCATATTTGGGTCCATCTAGGGAGGCGCTCAACACGACGAACAAGGCAACCGGACTTATAATGCTTGAACACTCTCACTTAGCCATAGAATTCTATAATTTTAAATTTCGGCGAAGCCCCTGGTATTCGGAAGACTGAATCCGGGGCGCTATCCACGCCTTCATCGGACATAATCCGGAACTTCGCTCGAAGCGGCGTGAGTCTTTAAGGACCCGAAAAAACCTCTCGAACAGCAACCAGTCTCTCGCCTTATCATGCCGGTCAGTTTTAGCTTTCTCCATTGAGGCGTTAACCCGGCTCAACCGGGGCGCAATCGCAGTGGTTCTCCCAGTGCTACCTTAGCCGACGGAACGGAAACGTAAGGAGCCAAACATGGGAGCCGGGCAAACCCAACTATTTACCCAAGACATGATTCGGAGCCGATTCATATAATGCTATAAGTTCGGGGTGCCGCACTTGTGAAAGTGTTCGGACTTTATCACACCATAAAGTGGGGAACATAAGCCCCTGGTGTATTATGCCGTACCAAAAATATACGGGTGCCAGAATGTCATATAATGAACATAAAATGTAATGCAATTGCGATCATAAAGGTGCTGCATTATTAATGAAAGAAAAAGTCTGCTAGTAGAGCGGACTGATACAAATAGTGCGGTAAGCAAGGGATTTGGACTAAATAAATATGTCCCCCTCCAGGGATGAGCTGCGGATTTGGTGTATATAATCGAATTTAATGCTCGTAATTGAGACCACCTGAGTGTTCGACACGGCCTTCTTTAGTCCCTGACTATTGCATCATGAGTTCGGCAGGTTCACCGCCGGACAGGGCTTCTGGTTAACAGAGTCCTGTGTACAAAAAATAAGAAAAATAATAATAATAAAAAAGAGGCACATTTGCGAGCCCCTGGTGTGGTCGAACCGCACTCTGGGTCCGTTGTGATCGTGCCCCCTCCCCCTGTGCCCATGGTATCTCCAAAGCGTAATAATGTACGCAGAGTGTTATTCTTGCGATCATACGCGGGCGAGGGTTGGGGCCGCATTGCTACGCGTGCTCTGATCGCGCCAGGTGGTCTTGGTTGATATTGCTCCGAGCGCGCTTTGCTGTATCCGGCCGTTTAACGGCCGGGCTAGAGAATTGCCTTAAAAGGCTACTCTGTACTTCTGCCGCGAGAGCCGCTATGTGTTCCTCCGTTCGGAGGGAGCGTTCCGTATTTCCATTGACCGTGATGACTCCACGGGGGCCTGGCATCTTGAGATTTAGGTATGCATAGTGCGGCACCGCGTTGAATTTGGCAAACGCGGTTCGTCCGAGCAGAGCATGATAGCCGCTGTGAAACGGGACTATGTCGAAGACTAACTCTTCGCTCCGGAAATTATCCGGGGATCCGAAGACCACTTCCAGTGTGACTGAGCCTGTACAGTTGGCTTCCACTCCTGGTATGACACCTTTAAAGGTTGTCTTTGTAGGTTTAATCCTTGATGGGTCTATGCCCATTTTGCGCACTGTATCCTGATAAAGCAGGTTCAGGCTACTGCCGCCATCCATCAGGACTCTCGTGAGGTGAAACCCATCGACGATTGGGTCTAAGACCAATGCGGCGAATCCGCCATGGCGTATGCTGGTCGGATGGTCTCTTCGATCGAAAGTGATCGGACAAGAGGACCATGGGTTGAACTTTGGGGCGATTGGCTCCATCGCATAGACGTCCCTTAGTGCGCGTTTCCTCTCCCTCTTGGGTATATGGGTCGCGTATATGATATTCACCGTCCGTACTTGTGGGGGAAAACCCTTCTGTCCTCTGTTGTTCGGCGGCCAGGTCTCTTCCTCGTCGTCGCTATTTAGCCCCTTGTCATTGTTTTCGGCAATTAACTTGCCGGCCTGCTTGAATACCCAGCAATCTCTATTGGTTTGGTTAGCTAGCTTTTCAGGGGTGCCATGTATCTGGCATGAGCGGTCGAGTATTCGGTCCAAATTGGACGGACCCGGAATGGTTCTTTTAAATGGCTTCTTCCGTTGACCGGGTTTAGAGCCTCAGAATCCGGCATTGACTGCCGTATCCTCCTTATCATCGCCGTTAATTCGGCGCTTGTTTTTATTTCGACGTGACCTGCCGTTGTTGTCCTTAGTATCCGGACTGCCAGAATTTTTACGGAGATTGTTGCTGCGGGCTAGCCAGCTGTCCTCTCCCGCACAAAAGCGGGTCATTAACGATGTGAGGGCTGCCATGGATTTCGGCTTTTCCTGCCCGAGGTGCCGGGCTAGCCATTCGTCCCGGATATTATGTTTGAAGGCTGCAAGGGCCTCTGCGTCCGGACAATCGACGATTTGATTTTTCTTTGTCAAGAACCGTGTCTAGAATTGCCTGGCCGATTCGTCTGGCTGCTGAATGATGTGGATGAGGTCATCGGCGTCTGATGGTCGCACATATGTGCCTTGGAAGTTATCAAGGAATGCGGCCTCCAGGTCCTTCCAACACCCAATTGACTCTGCGGGCAAGCTGTTAAGCCAATGCCGAGCTGGTCCTCTAAGCTTGAGTGGGAGGTATTTTATGGCGTGGAGATCGTCGCCGCGGGCCATATGGATGTGGAGAAGATAGTCTTCGATCCACACCGCGGGGTCTGTTGTGCCATCGTAAGATTCGATGTTTACGGGTTTAAACCCTTCGGGGATCTGATGATCCATTACTTCGTCAGTGAAGCATAATGGGTGTGCAGCGCCCGTGTATTGAGCGATATCGCGACGCAGCTCGAGAGAGCGCTGTCTGCTGTGTTCGGCCCGGCCGGGGTTATTGTATCCGGCACGAAGGTATTCGTCATGGGTCGTAGGGCGCCCACGTGATCCATAGATGGATCTGGATTGCCTTGCTTTGTCCTCCAATATGTCTCGCAAGTCCGGCGCGTTCCCTCTTGGCTTCGTACTTTTGGAGCGATGCCGGGGTATGGTCTTGTCTGGGGGCCTGGATGCCTCTCTGTCACGACCACGGGGTGGTCGGTCAGCCATATTGTGCGCTGGTGATGGATGTATGTATGCTTCCTCCTCTAATCGGGGGAGCAGCTTGCGTTTTGGGTAACTTTTGGAGGGACGTTCGAGTTTATACTCTTCGGTCGCGAGGACCTCGGTCCATCAATCGGCCAGCAGGTCCTGATCAGCTTGAAGCTGCTGCTGCTTTTTCTTTAGGCTGTTTGCTGTGGCGATAAGCCTGCGCTTGAAGCGCTCTTGTTCAACGGGATCCTCGAGTATGACGAATTCATCATTGTTGAGGCTTGCTTCGTCTTCGGAGGGAGGCATATAATCATGATCCTCAACCTCTTCTTCTGCCGCCCCCTCATGAGGGCTTGCTTCTGCATCCACCTGCGCTGAGTCTTGCGGGAGGGGATTGTCTTCGGCACTCTCTGGAGTGTTATTATCTCCTGTGCCGGATTCTCCGTTTTTGCTGTGGCGAGATTTAGAGCGGCGCCGCTGACGCCGGCGCTTGGGCTGTTTCTTTAAGGGATCTGCCTCCGCTGTTCCTTCGCCGTCCCCATCTTTTGGGGTATCCACCATGTATACGTCATATGACGAGGTGGCCTTCCAGTGCCCTGTGGGCGCTGGTTCCTGTTCGTCTCCGGCATCGTCTTCTATAGCGTCGATGTCTTCGGAGTCGTAGTCTAGCATGTCGGTTAAATCGTCGACAGTGGCTACAAAGTGGGTGGTGGGTGGGCTCTGAATTTCTTCGTCGTCCGCATCCCAACCATCCTGGCCATAATCCGGCTAGGACTCTCCTGATAACGAGAGATGCTTTAGTGAATTTAAGATATCGCCAAAAGGCGAGCATTGAAAGATGTCCGCGGCGGTGAATTCCATAACCGGCGCCCAATCTAGATCGATTGGTAGGGGCGCGGGAGGTTCGGAGTCTGGTGAGGAGTCCGGCGCCTCGGAATCACGAGTTTCGCAGGGGACAAGATTGGTGTTCGGCTCCATCGCCATGGATGTTGAAGCCCCCGGGGCGGCGTCTATCCACCTACCCTCGATCTGGGCGATCGGCTCCGGGCTAATGGCCGGGGCGGATTCGTGTGCGGCCACCAAAGCACTGTTCGGCGGCAGAGCTAGATCATGCCCATCTTCACAGTGCGGCGCGCTTGGCTGTGGCTCGAGTCCATCGAGGATCAAATCTCCTCGGACATCGGCCGTGAAGTTTAAGCTTCCAAATCTGACCTGACGGCCAGGGGCGTAGCTTTCGATCTGCTCCAGATGGCCAAGTGAATTGGCCCGCAGTGCGAAGCCGCCGAATACGAAGATCTGTCCGGGGAGGAAAGTCTCACCCAGGACAGCGTTCCAGGTTGAAGATGCCATCAAGCCTATTGGTGACGACACAGAGGAACTCTCAATGAAAGCACCAATGTCGGTGTCAAAACCGGAGGATCTCGGGTAGGGGGTCCCGAACTGTGCGTCTAGGCGGATGGTAACAGGAGACAAGGGACACGATGTTTTTTACCCAGGTTTGGGCCCTCTCGATGGAGGTAAAACCCTACTCCTGCTTGATTGATATTGATGATATGGGTAGTACAAGAGTAGATCTACCACGAGATCAAGGAGGCTAAACCCCAGAAGCTAGCCTATGGTATGATTGTTGTAATGTATGTTGTGTATGTTGTCCTAAGGACTAAAGCCCTCCGGTTTATATAGATACCGGGGAGGGCTAGGGTTACACAGAGTCGGTTACAATAGTAGGAGATCTACGTATCCGTATCGCCAAGCTTGCCTTCCACACCAAGTAAAGTACCTTCCGGACACGAGCCGGAGTCTTCAATCTTGTATCTTCGTAGTCTTGGAGTCCGGCGGACATTGATAGTCCGGCTGTCCGAACACCCCCTAGTCCAGGACTCCCTCAGTCACCATGTGTCCTCTCATACAATCATGGCCAAAGCATACCGAGCGGGATTCTATTGGCCGCGTGCGAATGAGATGGCAAAGGATATGGTCGACAAGTGCGCAGGTTGTCAGTTCTACTCCAACATGTCTCGCAAGCCAGCATCTGCCTTGAAGACTATTCCACTCGTCTGGCCGTTCGTAGTCTGGGGGTTAGATATTGTCGGACTATTCAAGACCGGCAGAAGTGGTTTCACTCATTTGCTCATAGCAGTCGACAAGTTCACCAAATGGATCAAAGCCAAGCCTATAAAAAACCTTGACTCAAGCACTGCCATCAGTTTCATCAGGGAGTTGATATTCAGATATGGAGTCCCTCACAGCATTATCACAGATAACGGCTCCAACTTTGATTCTGATGAGTTCAAGGCATTATGTGCTTCCCAAGGTACTCGGGTTGACTACGCATCTGTTGCGCACCCACAGTCGAATGGGCAAGCAGAAAGGGCGAATCGTTTGATCCTTTAAGGGCTGAGACCCTGACTGATGCGTGACCTCAAGCACGCTGCTGGAGCTTGGGTGACTGAGTTGCCATCTGTCTTATGGGGGCTGAGAACGACTCTGAATCGGTCGACTGACCGAACCCCTTTCTTCAAGGTGTATGGTGCTGAAGCTGTGCTTCCAAGTGACTTGCTGCACAACGCTCCCCGAGTAGAACTCTTCTCAGAAGCTGAAGCAGAACAGGCACGCCAAGACGCAGTTGATCTCCTGGAGGAGGAACGTGAGATGGCTCTGATCCGATCGACCATCTATCAACAAGATCTGTGTCAATTCCATGCCCGTAATGTCAGAGGTCGAGCATTCCAGGAGGGAGACCTTGTGCTCCAAGTGGATCAGAATCGGCCTCACAAGCTCGCTCGGCCTAGGAAGGCCCCTTCATCATCACCAAGGTGCTTCACAATTGGGCGTACCACCTCTACAATGTAGCCAAGAAAGTGGATGAGCCACGTTCCTGGAACGCAAAGCTACTTCGCCATTTCTATACCTAAACCACTCGGATCGATGAGTTGTAATAAGGGTCCTTCAGTTTGCTTACCAAAGAAAAGATTTTTTGTAGTATCTTAATGATTTATTCCCATAATCATTTGTGTTCAAATCCCCCAGTGGGCGGCTTAGCCACAAACCTGATTCGCCTAAGTTTCAAAACCTTTCCGAGTGGAGAGCAATCCTCCCACTCGGGGGCTTAGCAGCGACCCCGCACTCGCCTAAGTCACAAAGAACCTTTGAGCTGCATCACAAGTACAACGTACGCTCCACCCCGATCCGCAAGGGCAACGAGGTGCCAATCGAGCACATCGTTTGATCTGCATCACAAGTACAACGTACGCTCCATCCCGATCCGCAAGGACGATGAGGTGCCAATCGAGCACGTCGTCTGAGCTGTGTCACAAGTACAACCTCAGTTCCGAGTGAGAAGTTAAGTTCCACACGGAATAGGAAAAGATCCAAAAGTGGTAAAGACGAAGTCACCGTATTCAAAGAAAAACCAAGCCCAAATAAACCCAGCAAAGTTCGAAACCACGGGCAGAAGTACTTAGGCATCAGGCCTGAAAGAGTTTAACGGTTACAAAACCACTCGGCATTCCAAGGCAAATAAAGGTGGGGCATAATGTTTGTTCACTCGACAGGAGGAGGACTTGCTGGCTCGACAAAGCTGTCAAGGTCAATGCTGTCTGCGATACGAGTAGCAGCACCGATGAAGGTATCAATGAAGGACTGGAAGTTGAGCTTCTTGGTGTTGGCAACCTTGAGAGCCGCCAGCTTGTCTTCTCTGACCTCCTTGCAGTGGACCCGGACCAAAGATAGAGCCACATCGGCGCAACAGCAAGCAGCCGACTTCTTCCACTCTTGCAATCGACTAGGGATTTCATTCAGTCGAGTCATCAGGGATTTGAGATCATTCTGGAATTCCACTTAGGGCCAGAGCTCCTTGTCAATCCGCAACATTGCCACCTTCAAATGAGCAAGATAATTCACAGCACTGTCCAGACGAGACTCCAATCGCATCACGTTCACCGCGACGTCATCCTTGATGGGAGAGTTTATGGGGTCAAGATCTGTCTCGATCTACCCAGTCTCTTCTTAGAAGTCTTGGCAGAATTCTGCATAGTCGGAAAAGTGGTGAGTCGACAGTTATATAATGAGTCAACAGTCGCAAATCAGTCGGACGAGAGGAAGTACCTTCAAGCTTCCAGACCGGCTTCTCAACAAGCCTTCCCAGATAAGCCTCCAGTCTGCCCTTCTTCATAGTGAGATCCCCAACCTTGTCGGTCAGAGTCTCCTTGTCCTTCTTCAGCTTCGCAACCTCCTTGTTGGCTTCAGTAATAGCAGTCTTCAGCTTGGCGTTCTCCTCTTCTAACTTGCTGACTGAAGCCAGCTTCTTGTCAGCAAGCTATGTTTTCTCTCGCCCCTCTTTCTGTGTTGCGGCAAGGTCATTGTCCTTCTGCTCCAGAGCCTGCTTCATTTTGACTAAAGAAATAACATTCTTCAGTCGACCTTGGAGTTGACGGTTTTCACTACGCACATCTGTTCGAGTGGAGTCACTCGGTTCAAAAGACTAAAAAGGAAGAGCTATAAGGAGGACAGTCGGCGAGTTATTACCTCCCATAGCAGCAGCATCATCCTTGGCCATCTAAAGGTTCTTCTTGGCCAGCTCCAGGTCAAGGTTGAGGCTGATCTGTTTATTTCCAACTTAGCAAACCGGGCCCCGAACTCGCAAGATTTCTGCGGAAAGCAAATAAGACACATCAGTCGACAGAAACGAAAGTTAGTCAAAGCAAAAAGTGTTCTAAGACTACTGCAGAATCAAAACATTCAACAGTAGTCTTGGGGACTACACACAGTGGGTGCACTTGGTGTGCCTCCACTGGTCCACTTAGCATGGTCCGCCCAGCGTGAGTATGCAAAAAAAATGAAATTCTCATACCCCAGCCGGCTGCCCGCAGTCAACTGTGGTCTCAGGGACTACACCCAGTGGGTGCACTCTGCGTGCCCACACTGGTCTGGAAACCACTCGGATCAAACTATTCCGCCGAGTGAAAGAACAATAAAGAGACATTCGACAAAGACCCCCGCCGAATCAAACATCCGACGGCGGTTCAGAGATACACTCGACTCAACTTGGTCGACTCAAGTGGAAGAATTATTCAGCAATAAGTTAAAACACCAAGTGGGTGATTGGATGCAAAATGCGGACTCATGATAGATGCACATAAAAGGTTCCAAAACACACATCCAGGGACATCTTACGGACAATGAATCAGCAGCTTACAACTACTACGTCGTAGCAAGGCAAAAATCAAATTGGAGGATCAGTCGGAAATCAACTGACGTAGACATTAATGTGCAGAGTAGAGCTGGCGTTATAGGCAGCCTGGTTGGCCTCGTGCACCATCTTCATCTGCTCCATCATATGGTTTGCTTGGAGTATGGCTTCCTTGGAGGCACCCGCTAGGTCATCTGGAGTATGATGAGCAGCAAAGAGCGACGACGACAGTACAGTCGGAGAAACCACAGGATCTGAAGCATGGAGCTACGCAGACGAAGCAGGGACTTGAGCAGTCGACGCCGAAGGATGATCAATCGGCACAGAATTGGCAAAAGAAACAAAGGCCCGAGTTGTATCTTCGGACCGCTGGACCACCGTTTTTGGTGCCGACTGAGGCTCCTGACCGACTGGCATTCTCCTGCTTGAAGCCCTGCCCCTCCGTCCCGTATTCTTCTGAGGCGCTTCTTCATTGTCATGTGGGAGTTCAATGATGTCTCGTGGGGCTACACAAAAAGCAACCATAAGAGCTCAGTCGACTGACAATTCAACTGACAAAATAAGCACAAGATTGCGGAATCATACCCGCCCTGGAAGTAGCTGCATCTTTAGTCTCTTCATCATCCTGAGCCTTGTCAATGTCCATGGAGGTACCAGAAGTTGCAGTACTAGAAAATTCATAACCCACTCGGTCAGAGCAGAAGAATGAGTCGACAATATAATATAGAAACACAAAACACCCACGCAGAAGCGACGGGAACGCCCATCTTGATCTTGGGCATGGTCTTCCGAGGCTTTGAAGGGACAACCTTGGGCTGCTTGGCGACCTTTTCTGGCGGCTCTGGAGTCAAAGTCCGAGTGAGCTTATGCACTTGCGTGCTTGGAGCCACAGCCTTGTTGCGCCCGCCTGCTGGATCATGAGATTGCTAGATCGGCACTCGGTGCGGGGTGAGTCGACTTCTTCCTCGTCGTTCGACTCATCACTCTCTTCCTCATTATCATCATCATCATCATCATCATCATCAAGAGATTGCTAGTCGGTGCTCTCGTCTGCACTCTCCACTCCCTCCTGGGCTTGCTCTCTGTTCGGCATCTAATACATCTCAGTATAAATCTGTAAGACAAGAAGTTAAGCATGCATCAATCAGATTCAAGATTGTCACAAGTCAGAATGAAATACGTTTGGAAATAAGGGTCAGACCTTGTCCGGCTGGTTTTCGGCGTCGAATGGATTGACTCTCCTGGCCCTCCTGGGGTTGTCTTTGTTTCTAGTAATGCCCTTCAGGCATTGGGCCACCGTCTCATTAGTGACCTCCTCTGGGTGGAGCCGAGCAGTGTCATTGGAGCCTGAATACATCCACATCGAGTGGTCACGGGCTTGGAGCGGTTGGATGCGTTGACTGAGGAAC
This sequence comes from Triticum timopheevii, assembly GCA_963921465.1. Taxonomy (NCBI): domain Eukaryota; kingdom Viridiplantae; phylum Streptophyta; class Magnoliopsida; order Poales; family Poaceae; genus Triticum; species Triticum timopheevii. Next base: position 243,683,297 of record OY997270.1, read on the forward strand.
ACTTCCAATAAATCCATACCAGTCACGCCCTGACGGACCAACTGGACTACACGCTCGACTAGCATGTTCGTCTCTACTTTCTCCGCTGCAGTCACGATCAGTGAAGAAGGTTGCTGGACTCGATCTAGCGCAAAGGGAGGAAGACCGGTCGACTGACCGGGGGTTGGAATGTCTTGGCAGTAGAACCAGGTCGATTGCCACCCTCTAACCGACTCAGGAAGTGTCATAGGGGGAAAAGTGCACCTCTTCCTCATCTGAATCCCTAAACCCCCACACATCTGAATCACGTGCGTCCTCTCGTCAGTTGGATTTGCCTTCTTCACCGACTGGGAACGACAAGTGAAGATATGTTTGAAGAGACCCTAGTGTGGTCTACAACCTAAGAAGTTTTCGCACAGAGAAACGAATGCAATGAGATATGTGATGGTATTGGGAGAGAAGTGGTGAAGCTGAGCATCGAAAAAGTTCAAAAAAACCCAGAAGAAAGTACGTGGGGGAAGGGAGGAACCACGGTCGACGTGAGTTGCGAGGAGGACGCACTCACCCGCCCGCGGCTGAGGCTCGATCTCGTCCCCTGGTAGTCTCCAAGTCCCGTCGGTGATCAAACCCGTGGCGGACATATCCTCCAGATTCACTTGCTGGAGTGTAATCCAGTCCCCTTGGATCCAGTCAGGCAGCAACCCGGACCTCGACTATGATCCCCGACTCGTTTTCTTGCCCTTCACCGTTCTCGTCGCTTTCTTCGCGCGCTCCAAGGCTGCCTTCTTGTCCTTCACCATTGTGGCGGACTACGTACGGGTGGGGTGGCGGCATCGAGAGTGGAGGAAGATGCAGTGGAGAAGCAGAGGAAGAAGAAGGGGAATGGGGGCACACTGTGCAAATGCGTCGGCCTCGACGCCTTTTATGGGCCTGCTTCTGAGTGGCTGACGCATGGGCCCGAGCGATCCTGTCAAATCCCGCAACAGTCACGCACCGGATACGTGAAAAAAAAGGTGGTGCAGAAATTGAGGCGCCTCAGTCTATCCGTCCCTTTACTGTGGCGTGCTCCGCCTCGCGCGCTTCCCCAAATTTTTGAATCCCGTGAGATCCGGGAACCGCAGTAACCAATCGCATCGAAGATTTCACACTATATCAACACTCAAAGATTTCCAGCATAAGTTCACTCGACGGCCTCTGAATCGATCAAGGCGACTGAAATGAAGTCGAAGTTTCAGCATGAACCTCAAGCTCAGTAAGAATGCTTACAAAGCACAAGAGTCAAGGCAGAGTCAACTTCAACCCTCTTTTCACTCGGACCTCAATCCATTCGGGGGCTAATGATGATGCCATGAACCTAGGGTAGGGTCATAGCCTAACCTATATGCCCTACCCAAGGTCACTACCCTAGAAGCAAGGACATTCAAACTATAGCAAGGAATTCTGACTGAAGTAACCATGGAGTGCAATCCACTCGACCAGTCACCTCACTAGGATACCCTCAATTTCACTCGACCTGGATGGAGTCATTCAACCATACAGGAAACCACTCGGAGTATAGAAGACCTAGAGTCACTCAGGATGGTGACGGTCAGGCATTCACTCTGCGGTCTTAAAGATCATTAATAGCACTTTATAATGTCGTTTCCAGTAACGCCCTGCCTTAATGTACATTGAACCCCTGTAACGGAGGACGGCTGGGGTCCTGGCGCACTCTATATAAGCCACCCCCCCCTCCTCTGGGACAAGGGTTCGCACCCCTTGTAACACACATCCATATTCCAGTCGACCGCCTCAGGGCACCGAGACGTAGGGCTTTTACCTCCTCCGAGAGGGGCCTGAACTCGTAAACTCGTGTGTACAACCTCGCCGTAGCTAGGGCCTTGCCTCCTCATACATACCCCCTACTCTTACTGTCAGACTTAGTACCATGACAGGCCCCCACCAGCGAGTCACAAGCTCAGGTGGCACCCCTCGAGGCATGCCATGTGAGCTCGTGGCTCCACCAGCAGGCCTCTGTGGCTCCCCTTCTCCTACAAGATGCTATTTGCCCTAGAAAAAAAATTATAAGAAGACTTTACGGATGAAGTGTCGCAGTCTTGAGGCAGAACCTGGGCAGGAGCACATTTGCTCTCCGGCGGAGCGATTCCGCCGAGGATACTTCCCTCCCGAAGGGGGAAATCGAAGCCATCGACATCACCAATGTTCCTCTCATCATGGGAGGACCAATCTTCATCAACATATTCACCAGCACCATGTTCTATCAAACCCTACTTCATCTCTTGTATTCAATCTTTGTCTCAAAACCTCTACTGGTACCTGTGGGTTGCTAGTAGTGTTGATTACACCTTGTAGTTGATGCTAGTTGGTTTATTTGGTGGAAGATTATATGTTCAGATCCTTAAGATTATTCATTACATCTCTGATCTTGAACATGAGTATGATTTGTGAGTAGTTACTTTTGTTCTTGAGGACATGGGTGAAGTCTTGTTATAAGTAATCATGTGAAGTTGGTATTCGTTCAATATTTCAATGATAGGTATGTTGTTCTTCCTTTAGTGGTGTCATGTGAAAGTCAACTACAAGACACTTCACCATACTTGGTCCTAAGGGAAGGCATTGGGGAGTACTAAGTAGACAATGGGTTACGAGAGTGACAAAAGCTTAAACCCTAGTTTATGCATTATTCCGTAAGGGGCTGATTTGGATCCATATGTTTTATGCTATGGTTAGATTTACCTTAATTCTTTTCGTAGTTGAGGATGCTTGTTAGAGAGGTTAAACATAATAGGGTTGCTTGTTCAAGTATAGCCCCCTAGCACCGGTCCACCCACATATCATATTATCAAAGTAGTGAACATGAATCGACTAACCATGATGAATGTGACTAGATGAGAATTCACATGTGTCCTCGAGAACGCTTTGCTTACTATAAGAGAACTTTCTGGCTCTCCCTTTGATATAAAAAGGATTGGGCCACCTTTTTGTACCTTTGGTAATACTTTTAGTTGTTACTTGTTATGGATTACCTTGCTACAAAACTATATGTCACCGCTACTTTCTATACTTGCAGAGAATGCCTTGCTGAAAACCACTTGTCATTTCCTTCTACTCCTCGTTGAGTTTGATGCTCTTACTTATTGAATGGAATACAATTGATCCCCTATACTTGTGGGTCATCAGCGGTGCATGCTGGCGGCGGCGAGGGGAGAAGGAGCTGGAGGAGGGGTCCCTGGCCGGCGGTGGTGAGAGATTTCCTGGGTTTCCCGCGGGGGAAGCGACATGATAGCGGAAGGGGATTTGGTTCCTCACCTTCAGATCTCACAAGTATGTACTGCGTTCTGTGTAAACTCGATGACCAGAGCAACGGAATGCCATCACCACCACCACCAAACTACCCTCCCGCTACACCACCACCGCCGCCAAGCTCTCCTCTACCAACATCACCACACCCCTCCCCACGTCATGTGCCCCCATTCATAGTCAACTCTAGCGGGATCCATTCAGTGCAGGTGGCGGTGAATTGCCATTCCACTTCGCTGAGGTCAGGGATTGAGATTGGGCTGGCATTGGGTTGGAGGCGAGAGTTGGGAGTAGAGATTCATCGACAGTGTTGTTCTACTCTTCTGATGGCAAGTGGCGGAGGCGCCGCAACATCAGTTGCAGAGATTCAGGCACTTCTCTACACAAGGGAGCAAGCATAGCAGGGGCCTGTGTGAGGCCAAGCGGACTCTGACACTAAGGACTGTGTCGAGGACCAAGTCGGAGGAGAGAAGACGGTTGTTCGTGATGGGGCAGCTGCTGACTGCATATCTGATTCTCACGTGGGCGTAGATTGAGGCTTCGTCGACTTCACACATGCAGAGAATGAGATGGAGATTGTTCAGGAGGGAGACATACTAGATTCAATTTTGATTGATCCCTCGGTGAGCGGGTCTACGGCGGAGGTTCATGGAGGATCGGAGGTTGTGTGTAGTGATTCACCATTGCTGGTGCGAGGAGCAGGGTGGCTTCAGAGTGAAATTGGGGAGGAAGGCGCGGGGTGTTGACTAGGTGAGGGGCACCACATGTGTTTGGCAAGTGGGGTCGACTGTCAGCGAGGTTGGAGAAGTGGATGCCACCCACTTTGGTCAGCTATGGGAGGAGAACTCACTTTTTCCTTCACACCAACCCGCTGTTGCTACCACCCGTGACCTAACCCTAGGGGGGAGAAGGTTGTAGTCTGGATCATGCGTGATCTGTGGAAGGAGAAGATGTTTGGGTTGGCCGATTGTTTTCCTGCAGCTGCTAGTGATCTAAGATTGTAGGTGCCTTCCAACTTTAGTTGTTCTAAGTCGATTTTGGCAGGAGGTACTAGGACAGAGTTTCGAGAGTTTGTGTAGAAGTGTGAGATGGTTGACAAAAGTAGAGGAAGAGGATTGGGGCCGCGGTGCTAGCCGCCCACCTTCTCCGCAATAACATCAACCGTCGCTGCCGGATCAGAGTGGTGGACCTAAATTTGGCTACTCGCCGCCACTCTTTGGCTTCATGGGGTACTGCCACCATGGTTGTTTGCAAGAGGATACCCTCCATATCCTCCCCAAGCCATGATTCCATAGCAACGGCCGCCACGGGTGGCTGGTGGTTCCCAGCAAGCTGTTGTGCCCGAACATCAACAACAATAGAAGAATCACCAGGGGAAAGGAAAATAAGTGAATCGGGGTTAGTTTAAAGAGAAAGCAAAAAAGGGGCAAGCTAAAGGGACTGGAGTTGTAACTAATTTAGGTGTTGGTGACCAGGGAGTAAGGCTAGTGACTTCAGTGATTATGCACATGTTACATGCTAAAACTATGGGGATCCAGGGAACCATAGAGCTATTTGTGAGAAACCCAAGAGGTGTTTTATTTGCAAAGGTACTACTCATCAAGTGGATTCTTGTCCTGCTAAAAAAGGACCTCATCAAGGATCTAAATACATAGGTAGTGCAGCTCGAGGGCTTCAATATTACTTTTACCACTTTGAAACTACCAATCTAGGTGCGAAATCAATTCGAATCATGAAGAATCATGAAATTGTATATGTAGAAACTAGAGTGATCAACAAAGAAGAACTGACTCAAGAGTTTTCTGTCATCTACAAGACCAACTGGCCATGAAAGATTAGGGTACTAGATGAATGGTCATTTTTAGTTTAATTTTCATCTACATTTCAGTTGAGCAGGTTGTTGGGTATCCATTCTTTGGATGGACCAAAACATATGTGAATGTGACTATTGAATGTGTAAGGAGGAATGATATAGATAAATGTGTTGATTGAGGTGTGGGTCCAAGTGAGAGGTCTGCTACCCAAGTGGTATGAGTGATCTGTTTTGAACCAATGCATTTCCTTGTTTGGTTGTTAAATATGGACTAGCAAGGCATGTTTCAGGGCCTGTTTTTGAATGTGTTAGCGTGAAGATCCAGTGCATGGATCCATCTAAAAATAACCACTAAGAGGATGATTGAGATTGGAGGCAAAAATTTCAAACTTAAGCTAGTTGTGGAAGTTACTTTGACTAACAAAAACAACAATGGGGTGGTAGATGCCAGTACTGGAGGTGGCAAAGAAGATGATAGAAGTAGAGAAGGAAGTATGTAGACTCACAAAAAAGCAATGAGAATGATAATTCTACAAGCAACAACCTAGTGGGGGTCAAAGCAAGAGAAAAATCTGAAGAAGAGAACTGGTAGTGGCTCTGGTACTCATAGGATGATACTAGAGAAAGTAGTTGATAGAGTTGAGGACATTGTTGCAGACGTTTGTGGTCTAGAGGTGAAGGAAGGTCATGAGCAAATGAACATGTTGCTTGTGATTCTGGACTACAAGTTAACACTGTAATGCCAATTGATGATCTTGCAAAAGAGGCAATTACATTCATATTCACTGAACTACAGCAGATGGGTGAGGTGGCTTGGGAGATGGAAGAGTTTGTGTCAAAAAGTAATGATGTTTTGGATATTAGAGGGATGGAATGTGTGGACGTTTCCTGATGACATCATGCCTGACATCACAGATTTGGAAGTGGCCAAGGATGGGAACACTAGTCAAAACACTTATGAAGCAGCAGAGATGAAGGGAAAAAGCAAAAGTCATGGGGTCCTATTCAGGCTTCCAGGAAGAGTTCTAGGGTGGAGGGAGCTAGCCTATGATGGAGAAGGCCAAACTACTGAAGATGAAGAAGAATTTGGAGATTCCAAAAACCATGAAATGTATTGCTTCATCTAGTCCTTTTAATGTGCTCCCTATGGAAGAAATTGTACATATGACACACACTATTGTTGTGGTGATTAGGGAACCTTTGGCTGACAATGGAGAGAGTGTGTGTACAATGGTGGTAGTACTTTATGTAAAGGTTGTAGTGATGTTCTAGTTAATGCTAGAGTTGGGGTGAAAGTGTGCTGATAGGGGATTGGATCTATGTCAGGAAGAGTAGATGGGGTAACCACCCTAGGAATCAAATACAATAAGTGCATCTTCTGGAATGCTAGGGAAATTTTGGCCCCTAGAAGAAATAAGTGCATTTGAGGACCTACTCTCGCCTCTGAAACCTATGTTGCTTGGGTTTCAGGAAACCAAATAGATTTGCTTTTCTAAAAACTTTATTAAGAATTTAATGGGTAATACAAAGTTTAGGTGGAATTATTTGCCTTATGTAGATTTTTCTGGAGGCATTTTGGTAGGGGTATATGTAGATCAATTTGAGATTTTGAGATGGGTTTTAATGTTTTTTTCTTTCTGTTAGTGTAGATTTTACTGATAAAAGTAGTGAGTTGGTGTCTAGAATTTGTACTGTTTATGGATCTACTTATGAAGAAGGCAAACATGAGTTTATTTCTGAATTGCATTCTTTGGTTTTGAATTCATCGACCCTGCTATTATTGGTGGGGATTCTAATTTAGTTATGACACAGGAAGATAAGAGTAATGGGAATGTAGATTTTAGGTGGGAAGAAAGTTTTAATGTGTGTTTGGACAAGTGGTGTCTGCTGGAGATTGACATGTCTAGTAGAAAATATACTTCATGTAATGATCAAGAGACTAGAGTTATATTTAAAAATTGGGAGCATTTTTTGCATTACTGGGTTTGATGTTGCCTTTCCAGTAGCTAGCTCTAGGGTGCTTCCTAGAGTAGGAAGTGATCATACTCCAGTAGTTTGGGACTCTGGTGTTGATCAAAATTCCTAGGAAAGCTAGTTTCAACTTTGAAAAGTGATGGATAACTAGGCCTGACTTTAAAGATTTGGTAACTAAAGCTTGTACTAGTAAATATATTTCTAGTAATCCTGTAGATGTGTGGCAACATAAAGTTAGCATCTGTAGGAAGCTAGCTAGGGGGTGGAGTAGGAATATTAAGGCTTTTCTAAGGAAGAGTAAAAGAGAACTTGTGGTGGAGTAGGGTGCTCTTGATATTGAAGTAGAGATTGATAGTTTGTCTCATATAGAGAGGGATAGGATGGGTAGCATATTTAAAGAGCTACAAGAGATGTGGCGAATAGAAGAGATTGAGGCTAGACAGAGATCCAGGGATAGAGATATCCTAGAGCTGGATAGGAACACTGCTTACTTCCAAGCAATGTCTAACTAGAGGAGGAGAAAAGTGTTTATTCATGTTTTAAAAGGGACAGATGGTCCTGTTACTGATAATATAGGAATGAAGAAAATAGCTATAGATTATTATAGAGAGTTGTTTAAATGGTAACCTAGGTCTGACATTAATCTTAGGGTTGATTTCTATAGTGAGACTAAGAAGGTCTATGCTGAGGAAAATGCCAAGCTAGATGCTAAGTTTTCCGAAGAACAAATTAAGGATGTTGTATTTAGCTCTTATTCAGATGGCCCCCTTGGCCCTGATGGTTTGCCTTTTATATTTTTCCAAGAGTTTTGGATATAGTTAAGGGAGATCTGATCAAGATGTTTGATTTTTTGTTCGATGAAGACCTAGATTTATTTAGATTAAATTTTGCTATGATTACTTTGATACCCAAGTAGAATGTGGCTAAGACCATGAAAGTGAACTAGACATTTTTTCTAGAGATTTTCTCAATGTATCACTTGTGATTTTATAACGTCTCATCCACAGTCGCCCGTTCCTGACCATTATGTCTAGCGGGATCTAGACTGGCCCCAGAAACCAACACTAGTGTTTGCCGCGCACTTTGTCCTCACTAGTGCGCATCCGGGATCAGCTTCCCAGTCGGTCACCCGTCCTCAAGTCACTCCAAGCCAAACACACTTAACTTTAAGGTTCCTTTTGGATGGGCTCCCGGGAAATAAGGAATTACTTATCGATTCCTATTAATCCAGGCTCTCACATACACACCCACTCAGAGGAATTGACGTCCTCATCGGTCCACATGAACTTTCCCTCTTGGCACGCCTCTGTCCGTCCATATACTTTTTTTTGTTTCTTCAAACTTCCAACAAGGGTGTGTGTGAGATTTGATCTCTAGAACTCATGTTTTAGAACGATAACCACCACGGTGTTTCTTTCTTTTCGACTGGTTTATGTTAGTTTTTCTCTTTCTTTTTCTATTTCTATTTCTTTTTCCTTCATTTTTATTTATTCTTTTATTTTTATTTTTTACTTTCCAAATTGCGCGAAATTTTTTCAAATTCAATGATCTTTTTGTCAAAGTCTATGAATATTTTTTAAAGGATGAGCTTCTTTCTCAAAATTGATAAAAAAAAATCAAATTTATGAAAAAAAAATTCAAAAATTGATGATTTTTGTGAAATCGATGATCTTTTTTTGCAAAATCATCGAAATATTTCCAAATTTGATGAACTTCTTTCATTTTTTTGGTTTTTTCCAAAATCCATGAAGTTATTTTTAAAATTGATGATTTCTTTCAAAATGGATTAATTCTTTTTCAAAAAATTCGTGAGTTTTTTTGAAAAATTTATGAACTTTTTACAAATTTTTGAACCTTTTTTGAAAATCGATGAACTTTTTTTTGAAAATCAATGAAATTTTTTCAAATTCATGAACCTTTTCTATTCATGAACTTTTTTAAAATTCACAAACCTTTTTTCCTAATTTGTGAGTTTTTTCACACCCACGAGCACTTTTTTGTTTCATACAATTTAAATACCAGAAAAATTATTATTGTTTTTCCTCCCTTGGCCAATAGATTTCTATAGAATGAGCGAAAAAGGGCGAACTGTGCCGATGTGCGAACGAACAAACGAACGAATGACAAGTGCGAGTCTTGGCGATTCATGGGCCGGCCCATGCCGCGTGCCCCTGTGCACTGTAACAAATAAATGCCGCTTAGCGCATGGTATAGGAGATCTCCTCTATAATGCGTGGTAACTCACACATTACTGGGGAGACCTCCTATACCACACATTTTTAAATACATGATGGAGGATCTGTAAGTACATCATGAAATAATATGATGTGGATGTTTTAAATACACCATTAGCATTTGTTTACATATATGATGTATTTTTCTTAGTAACATGATAATCATTTTTAAGATACACAAGGGATAGCTTTTTAAGTATGCGGAAAACATTTTCTTAACATATAAAGAACATATTTTGGATACACGATGAACATTTTAGAAATACACAATTATTTTTCTTAACCTGACATTTTTTTAAGATTCATGATCACATCTTTAACGGACAACAAACATATCAAAGCATGCAATGAGCATTATTTTAGTGCACAAGGAACCTATTTTTCTAAGTATATATTTTGGAACATTTTCAAAATATATATAATGAGAAAACAAAAAAACAAGCGAAGCATAGAAAGGTTGCAGCTAATAGAGATCACCAAGAAAAAACTAGCGATTAGACTGTTGGAAATATGCCCTAGAAACAATAATAAAATGGTTATTATCATATTTCCCGTTCATGATACATGTTTATTATTCACGCTAGAATTGTATTCACAGAAAACTTAAATACATGTGTGAATACATAAACTACATCATGCCCCTTGTAAGCCTCTACTAGACTAGCTCATTGACAAAAATGGTTAAGGTTTCCTAACCATAGACATGAGTTGTCATTTGATAACGGGATCACATAATTAGGAGAATGATGTGATGGACAAGACCCAACCATAAGCTTAGCATCAAATCGTTTAAGTTATTTGCTATAGCTTTCTTCATGTCAAGTATCTAGTCCTTCGACCATGAGATCATGCAACTCCTGAATATCGGAGGAATACCGTGTGTGCTATCAAACATCACTTCATAATTGGGTGATCATAAAGATGCTCTACAGGTATCTCTAAAGGTGTCTGTTGGGTTGGCATGGATCGAGACTAGGATTTGTCACTTCGTGTGATGGAAAGATATCTCTGGGCCCTCTCGGTAATACAACATCACAAGAAGCTTGCAAGCATGTGTCTAATGAGTTTAGTCACGGGATCTTGTATTACAGAATGAGTAAAGAGACTTGCCGGTGACGAGACTGAACTAGGTATAGAGATACCGACGATGGAATCCTGGGCAAGTAACATATTGCCGGACAAAGGGAATTGCATACGGGATTGACAGAATCCTTGACATTGTGGTTCAACCGATAAAGATCTTCGTGAAGCCCTGCCGGGATTGCACCACCACCATCTCCACCACGTCGTCATGCTGGTTGAGATACCATCCACTTCTCCTCTCTTGCTTTCTGGATCAAGAAGGAGGAGACACCATCGATTCGGACATGTGCTGAACGCGGAGGTGTCGTTGGTTTAGCGCAGGATCGTGTTGGATCATGATTGCATGTCGAAGAGTACGACTACATCAACCACGTTATATACGCTTCTGCTTTTGGTCTACAAGGGTATGTAGACACACTACCCTCTCGTTGTTATGCATCGCCTAGATTAGATCTTGAGTGTTTCATAGGAAATTTTTTGATTTTCATGCAACGTTCGCCATCAGTGGCATCATGAGCTAGGTCTATGCGTAGATGCATATGGATGAGTAGAACATAAAGTTGTTGTGGACATTGATGTTCAGTTTTCTTACTTCCCTTGACTTATTTGGATTTGGCGGTATTATGAGATTAAGCGGCTCGAACCAACCTTACATGTCCACGCACATGAGACCGGTTATACTGTTTGACATGCAATTTGTATTGCATAAAAGTGGCTTTGCGGGTGTCTGTCTCTCCCACTTTAGTTGAATCTGACTTGTCGAGGGCGGTCCTTGTAGAAGGTTAAAAGGTAACTTGTATATGACCGTTGTGGTTTTTCGTAGATAAGAACGGTTCTTATAGTTTGCCCTAGAAGCCACATAAAAATTGCAACAACAACGTAGAGGACGTCTAACTTGTTTTTGCAGGGCATGTTGTGATGTGGTATGGCCAAAACGTGATGTGATATATGTTGATGCATGAGATGATCATGTTTTTTAATAGGTTCACGACTTGCATGTCAATGAGTACGGCAACCGGCAGGAGCCATAGGGTCGTCTTTAATTTATTGTATGACATGCGTGTCAACAAATAACGCCGTGTAATTGCTTTACTTTATCGCTATGTGTTAGCAATAGTTTTAGAAGCAATAGTTGGCGAGACGATCACGTGACGACACGATGATGGAGATCATGGTGTCATGCCGGTGACGATGGAGATCATGCCGGTGCTTTGGAGATGGAGATAAAAAGCACAAGATGATGATGGCCATATCATGTAACATATTTTGATTGCATGTGATGTTCATCTTTTATACATCTTATTTTGCTTAGGACGACGGTAGCATTATAAGATGATCCCTTCACTTAATTTCAAGATAAATGTGTTCTCCCTAAGTATGCACCATTGCGAAAGTTCGTCGTTTTGAAGCACCTTGTGATGATCGGGTGCGACAAACTCTACGTTCACATACAACGGGTGTAAGCCAGTTTTACACATGCAGAATATTGAGTTAAACTTGACGAGCCTAGCATGTACGGACATGGCCTCAGAACACAGGAGAACGAAAGGTCGAACATGAGTCATATAGTAGATATGATCAACATGGAGATGTTCACCACTGATGACTACCATATCTCACGTGATGATCGGACATGGGTTAGTTGATTTGGATCATGTATCACTTGGACAACTTGAGGGATGTTGATTTAAGTGGGAGTTCATTAGTAATCTGATTAACTGAACTAATTAGCGTCAACATAGTCTAAATTTTCTTTGCAAATTATGTTGTAGATTAGTAGCGCACGAGTGTGGCTCCCTGTTTTTAATGCGTTCCTAGAGAAAGACTAAGTTGAAAGATATTGTAAGCAATTATGTGGGCTAGGTCCTTAGTATGAGGATTGTCCTCACTGCTGCACAAAAGGCTTATGTTCTTGATGCACCACTCAGTGTGCCAATCTCCCTGGCATCATTTGTGGATGTTGTGAACGTCTGGCAGGCACGTTCTGATGACTACTAGATAGTTTCATGCGCTATGCTTTACGGCTTAGAACTAGGGCCCCAAAGACGTTTTGAACGTCACGGCGCATATGAGATGTTCCAAGAGCTGAAATTGGTATTTCAGGCTCATGCCCGTGTTGAGAGGTATAAGACCTTTGACAAGTTCTTTTGCCTGCAAGATGGAGGACAATAGCTCAGTTAGTGAGCATGTGCTCAGAGTGTCTGGGTGCTACAATCACTTGAATCAAGTGGGAGTTAATCTTCCAGATAAGACAACAGTTGACAAAGTTTTCCAGTCACTGCCACCAAACCATAAGGGTTTCGTGATGAACTATAATATGCAAGGGATGGAGAAATGATCCCTGAGCTCTTCGTGATGCTTAAGGCCGCGGAAGTAGAAATCAAGAAAGAGCATCAAGTGTTGATGGTCGATAAGACCACCATTTTCAAGAAGGGCAAGGGAAAGAAAGGGAACTTCAAGAAGAATGGCAATGCAGTTGCCGCTCCCATGAAGAAACCCAAGGCTAGACCCAAACTTGAGACTAAGTGCTTCTATTACAAGGGGAATGGTCACTAGTAGTGGAACTACCCTAAGTGCTTAGCAGATAAGAAGCCTGGCAGCGTCTACAAAGGTATATTTGATATACATGTTATGGATGTGTACCTCACTAGTCCTCGTAGTGCTGTCTGGGTATTTGATACAGATTCAGCTCCTAATATTAGTAACTCGAAGCAGGAGCTGCGGAGTAACGAAGACTAGCTGAGGGCGAGGTGACGATGAGTGTTGTAAGTATCTCCAAGGTTGATATGATCACCATTGGCATGCTCTTAATACCTTTGGGATTAGTATTAAACCTAAATAATGGTTATTTGGTGCATGCATTGAGCATAAAACATTATATATGGATATTGTTTATTGCAAGAATGTTATTCATTTAAGTGAGAGAATAATGGTTATTCTATTTATATGAGTAATATCTTTTATGGCCATGCACCCCCTGTGAATGGTTTATTCTTGTTGAATCTCGATCGTAGTGACACACATATTCATAATATTGATGCCAAAAGATGCAAAGTTAATGATGATAGTACCACATATTTATGGCACTGTCGTTTAGGTCATATTGGTGTAAAGCGCATGAAGAAACTTCATGTTGATGGACTTTTGGAATCATTTGAATATGAATCTATTGATACATGTGAACCATGCCTTATGGGCAAGATAACTAAAACCCTGTTTTCTAGAACATTGAAGTGGGCTAGTGACTTATTGGAAAATAATACATACCGATGTATGCGGTCGGATGAGTGTTAAAGCACGCGGTGGATATCGTTATTTTCATACCTTCACAGATGATTTGAGTAGATATGGGTATATTTACTTAATCAATCATAAGTCTGAAACATTTGAAAAGTTCAAGGAATTTCAAAGTGAAGTGGAGAATCATCGTAACAAGAAAATAAAGTTTCTATGATCTGATCGTGGAGGTGAATGATAACCCACAAGTGTAGGGGATCGCAACAGCTTTCGAGGGTATAGTATTCAACCCAAATTTATTGATTCGACACGAGGGGAGCCAAAGAATATTCTTGAGTATTAGCAGTTGAGTTGTCAATTCAACCACACCTGGATAACTTAGTATCTGCAGCAAAGTATTTAGTAGCAAAGTAGTATGATAATAAAGGTAACGGTAGCAAAAGTAAAGACAAATGTTTTGGGGGTTTTGTAGTAGTTGTAACAGTAGCAACGGAAAAGTAAATAAGCGAAGAACAATATATGAAAAGCTCGTAGGCAATGGATCAGTGACGGATAATTATGCCGGATGCGATTCCTCATGTAATAGCTATAACATAGGGTGACACAGAACTAGCTCCAATTCATCAATGTAATGTAGGCATGTATTCCGTAAATAGTCATACGTGCTTATGGAAAAGAACTTGCATGACATCTTTTGTTCTACCCTCCCGTGGCAGCGGGGTCCTAGCGGAAACTAAGGGATATTAAGGCCTCCTTTTAATAGAGAACCGGAATAAAGCATTAGCACATAGTGAATACATGAACTCCTCAAACTACGGTCATCACCGACAAGTATCTCGATTATTGTCACTTTGGGGTTGTCGGATCATAACACATAATAGGTGACTATAGACTTGCAAGATAGGATCAAGAACACACATATATTCATGAAAACATAATAGGTTCAGATCTGAAATCATGGCACTCGGGCCCTAGTGACAAGCATTAAGCATAGCAAAGTCATAGCAACATCAATCTCAGAACATAGTGGATACTAGGGATCAAACCCTAAGAAAACTAACTTGATTACATGGTAAATCTCATCCAACCCATCACCGTCCAGCAAGCCTACGATGGAATTACTCACGCACGGCGGTGAGCATCATGAAATTGGTGATGGAGGATGGTTGATGATGACGACGGCGACGAATCCCCCTCTCCGGAGCCCCAAACGGACTCCAGATCAGCCCTCCCGAGAGAGATTAGGGCTTGGCGGCGGCTCCGTGTCGTAAAACGCGATGAAACTTTCTCTCTGATTTTTTTCTCCCCGAACGTGAATATATGGAGTTGGAGTTGAGGTCGGTGGAGGTCCAGGGGGGCCACGAGATAGCGGGGCGCGCCCTACAGGGGGGGTGTCGGTGTCAAAACCGGCGGATCTCGGGTAGGGGTCCCGAACTGTGCGTCTAGGCGGATGGTAACAGGAGACAAGGGACACGATGTTTTACCCAGGTTCGGGCCCTCTTGATGGAGGTAAAACCCTACGTCCTACTTGATTAATATTGATGATATGGGTAGTACAAGAGTGGATCTACCACGAGATCAAGGAGGCTAAACCCTAAAGCTAGCCTATGGTATGATTGTTGTAATGTATGTTGTGTCCTACGGACTAAAGCCCTCCGGTTTATATAGACACCGGAGAAGGCTAGGGTTACACAGAGTCGGTTGCAATGGTAGGAGATCTACATATCCGTATTGCCAAGCTTGCCTTCCACGCCAAGGAAAGTCCCATCCGGACACGGGACGGAGTCTTCATTCTTGTATCTTCGTAGTCTTGGAGTCCGGCGGACGATGATAGTCCGGCTGTCCGGACACCCCCGAGTCCAGGACTCCCTCAGTAGCCCCTGAACCAGGATTCAATGACGATAAGTCCGGCGCGCATAATGTTCGGCATTGCAAGGCGGGTTCCTCCTTTGAATAATCCGGAGAAGATCATGAACACCAGGATAGTGTCCGGCTCTGCAAAATAAATTCCACATTCCACCGTAGAGAGAATAAAATGTACACAAGTCCAATCTGCTGACGTATTTTGCGGCATGACACCACACCGCTACCAAGCCTTTACTTGAATCGTTTTTTTATGATACCACCTCAGCACGTTTAGCGAAGCGGTTTCCTTGGCACGTCTTGTCGAAGCAGAGATCGTGTTCCCCTTATTCTGGGATTCTCATCAATACGGACGTGGGTAACCCAACCGCGCCATTGATGGTGGCGCTTGGGAGATAAGCGAGTTTTACCAGGCCGGTAGGGGGCGCATAGTCTTCGCCCGCCTATATATAAGGGATAAGGATTCACCTTTTCACCCACGCCTTCTTCCTCCTTTGCTTTTCCACCTCCGCGCACTCAAGCTCCAACGCCCAAGCTCGCGCATCTCGTCTTAACCTTCCCCGACCATGTCCGGAGGGGGAGGCAAATGGTTGGCTTACACCGTCAAGGAGGAGCACATCACCAAGCTGTGCAGCGCCGGATACCTTTCCGGCGATATCGCGCACCGGCTGCCCGACGAGGGGCAGCTCATCCCTACCCCCGGGCCCCATGAGAGGGTCGTTTTCCTTCCCCACTTCCTCCGCGGACTGGGCTTTCCACTTCACCCCTTTGTCCGGGGGCTCATGTTCTACTACGGCCTGGATTTCCATGATCTGGCGCCGAACTTCATCCTCAACATATCGGCGTTCATCGTCGTGTGTGAGGCTCTCCTCTGCATCCGGCCCCACTTCGGCTTGTGGCTCAAGACCTTCAACGTCAAGCCAAAGGTAGTGAAGGGCACGCAGGCGGAGTGCGGAGGCGCCATGTTGGGCAAGATGCCCAACGTCCTCTGGTTCGAAGGGGCCTTTGTGGACTCCGTCAAGGGGTGGCAATCGGGGTGGTTCTATATCACCGAGCCGCGCGACCCTAAGTGGGCGGCGGCCCCCGAGTTTAGATCTGGTATCCCTACGCAGCTCACCTCCTGGAAAGAGAAGGGCTTGCTGTGGGGTAATCCGAAGGAGCTGACGGGACTCCGAGCCTGTATCCAGAAGCTGGTGAACAAGAAGCTCAGGCTCGTCGACGTGGTCCAAGTCATGCTCGTCCGCCGGATCCTCCCATTCCAGGAACGGGCATTCAATCTGTGGGAGTTCGATCCGGAACAGCACCAGGCGCTAAGCGGGCTCTTCGACATGACGTACAAAGGCGCCTGGAGGGTGCTGTTTAAGGGCGCCGAAGCCCCCGCATCCGCGACGGAAGATCGCGGATTTAGCTCGCAGCATCCAGCTGACGAGGTAAGTGATTCAACCCCTTTATGGGACACTTGTTGTAAATAGATTGATTCTAAGAGGGTTTCAATCTCCCTGTTCCTTTGACAGGAATGGATGGAGAAGGCCGAGCAGCTCATCTGCCTGGCTCCCATGCCAGAAGACCCAGTGGACGCCCGTCTAGCGGGGCTGCTGGTTCCGGCACCGCACGTGGTGCCGGAGAAGAAGGCCAAGAAGGCGGCCACGGGCACTCGAAAGAGTTCCCGTAATCAGGCGTCCGACGACGAGGTGGACTCCTCCCCCGAAGATGAGGAGGAGGAAGAAGACTCTCTCCCGGAGGAGGGAGAGAGGAAGAGGAAGGCTTCCCCAACAGGGGAGGCCGAAGGGTCCAAGAGGGGGAGAACTATTCCCCCGGACAGCTCCGCCAACACCAACGTTGACGAGGAGGAGTGGCCTTCAAGGGCCAGGCCTCCGGCAAGATCGTAAGTATCCGGATCCCTGATAAGCAATTTCTTTCGTGTCACATAGTGTCCTACTAATGCCGCATACTGTCCGCAGTCCGGCCGATGATGATCTCCCCGCTTCATCGAGCGGGTCGTTGGCCCCGTCGGATGTGGATTCACTTCCGACTGCCTCTACCCCCCGCGCCGATGAGGACGTCGAGGTGGGATCCCAGAAAGGGACCCATCAGGAGGAGGCTCCGGAGGCGCCGCGAGGCAGCCTCCCGGACTTTGCGCCGGACTCTACGTCGGAACCTGTAGTGGTTCCAGAGTCCGGCAAGCAGCCCCTTCGAAAGAAGGGCAAGACCGTGACTCCGGCGGCTTCCGTCCAACTGGAGGCACCGGACAACTTGCTGCAGGCGCTCAAAGGCGCTTCCATCGAGGAAGAACACCGCACTGTTATGAGCGCGGTGATTCAGAAGGTCCAGCTCGCCAAGAGCGGGCTGACCGAAGCCTGCAGTAGCCTTTTAACAGGCTTTGAGGTAAGAAGTTAAAATTGTGTAATGTAATACCGCATAGACAGTAGCCCCTAATGCTTGGTTCAGTGTTCGGAAAGAAAAGCCGGACTGAGGATCTAAAAAGATATTCGCAGGTTGCTAATAAATTATGTCAATATGGGTTTGCAGGCTGTGCTGCTGACCTCTGCCGCACTGACTGCGGAGGTTGGTACATTAAAGCAAGATCTCGAGCGGTCCAAGAGGCAGCTCGAGGACAAAGAAGGTGAGTAGCACCACTTTGAATTGTTACCTTTCAGAAAAGGATTTTGGTCGCAATAAAATTAACAAGGATAATATGGGTATTGCAGGGGCCACAAATGAGGTGGCAGCCCTGAAAGAGGCTGTATCCACGGCCGAACGCAGTGCGGCCGCGGAACGGGCAGAGCGAGAAAAGCAGGAGGCACAGGTGGCGGAAGTGCGGCAAGAGCTCCAGGCTCTCATGGAGAAGCATGAGAGCTTGGAGCGCGACTCCAAGACTCGAGAGTCTGAGCTTGCCTCGGCTCTCGAAAGTGCCAAGTCCGCCAAGGCCGAGGCCCGTAAGGCCCTTCAGGAGGTTGAAGATGTAAAGAAGATAGCGGCGGGTAAGGCATTTTTCATGCAAAGCAAGCATGTTAATGTAAACTACCTGACACTTACCCGCATTCGGAGCTCTCCAGGGGCGTTTGCAGATCTGTCGCGTAGTGTGTCCGATGCCGCCGCATTCTACCGTGGCGAGGAGGGGAGCTCAACGGAGAAGGTCTTCTGGTCTCAGTATGCTGAGGCCGGCCATCCGGTGCTCCCAAGCGACCAGCTGAAGCAGCTGGTCGAACTCCACAAGGTAGCTGAGGAGGCCATGAAGGGCCTTATAGTCCGGCTGTGGCCTGGACAGGCCATGCCTGGGAGCTACTTCGGCCTTGTGCGGCGGCTGGTGGATGCGTGCCCCTGGTGGAGGTCATCAAGCGCTCCGCCTGTATTGAAGGTGCTCGTCGGGCCCTTGCCCGCACAAAGGTGCACTGGGACAGGCTGGATGCGGAGAAGCTTCTTACTGACCCGCCGCCACCGGGCAAGGAGTATCGTACGCCCGAAATGTATTATAAAACTATCCTGAAGGGAGCCCGCGATATTGCGGATGAGTGCCCTAGAGATGTAATTTTTGAGTAAACCTGCTATGTATTATCCTGTGCGCTGAAAACTTTGTTCATGTGCGCTTTAAGCAACTCTTTTTTAATTTAAAATATTACCTTCTGTGCGGCTGTTTATAAAATCTGAGAGATGGCAAGTCGTTGGCTTCAGCCCCCAAGCCGCAAGTGCTGGGGTGTTCGGGATAACTTGAGCACTCTTGTTCCCATTTTTGGGTCCATCTAGGGAGGCGCTCAACACAACGAACAAGGCAACCGGACTTATAATGCTTGAGCACTCTCACTTAGCCATAGAATTCTATAATTTTAAATTTCGGCGAAGCCCCTAGTATTCAGAAGACCGAATTCGGGGCGCTATCCACGCCTTCGTCGTACATTATCCGGAACTTCGCTCGAAGCGGCGTGAGTCTTTAAGGACCCGAAAAGACCTCTCGAACAGCGACCAGTCTCTCGCCTTATCATGCCGGTCAATTTTAGCTTTCTCCACTGAGGCGCTCGCCCAGCTCAACCGGGGCGCAATCGCAGTGGTTCTCCCAGTGCCACCTTAGCCGACGGAACGGAACGTAAGGCACCAAAATGTGGGAGCCGGGCAAACCCAACTATTGACCCAAGACATGATTCGGAGCCGATTCATATAATGCTATAAGTTCGGGGTGCCGCACTTGTGGAAGTGTTCGGACTTATCACACCATAATGCGGGGAACGTAAGCCCCTGGTGTACTAGGCCGTATCAAAATATACAGGTGCAAGATGTCATGTAATGAACATATATATGTAATAACAGGCAAAAAAAGTGCTGCATCATTTATTAAAGGAAGTCTGCTATGAGTGCAGACTGATACAGATAGTGCGGTAAGCAAGGGTTTTGGACTAATTAAATATGTCCCCCTCCAGGGATGGGCTGCGGACTTGGTGTATATAATCAAATTTAATGCTCGTAATTGAGACCACTTGAGTGTTCGTCGCCGCATTCTTTACTCCCCGGCTGTTGCATCATGAGTTCGACAGGTTCACCGCCGGACAGGGCCTTTGGCTAACGGAGTCCTGTGCATACAAAAAAGGAAAATAATAATAAAAAAGAGTGACACACTTGCGAGCCCCTGGTGTGGTCGAGCCGCACTCTGGGTCCATTGTGGTCGTGCCCCTTCCCCTGCGCCCATGGTACCTCCAAAGCGTAATGATGTACGCGGAGGGTTGTTCTTGCAATCATGCGAGGGCGGGGGTTAGGGCCGCATTGCTACGCGTGCTCGGATCGTGCCAGGTGGTCTTGGTTGGTGTTGCTTCGGGCGCGTTTGGCTGTATCCGGCCGTTTAATGGCCGGACTCGAGAATTGCCTTAAAAGGCTGCTCTGTACTTCTACCGCGAGAGCCACTGTATGTTCCTCCGTTCGGAGGGAGCGTTCCGTATTTCCGTTGACTGTGATGACTCCACGAGGGCCTGGCATCTTGAGCTTGAGGTATGCATAATGCGGCACCGCGTTAAACTTTGCAAACGCGGTTCGTCCGAGCAGAGCGTGATAGCCGCTGCGAAATGGGACTATGTCGAAGATTAACTCCTTGCTCCAGAAATTATCCGGGGATCCGAAGACCACTTCCAGTGTGACTGAGCCTGTACAATTGGCCTCCACACCTGGTATGACGCTTTAAAGGTAGTCTTTGTAGGTTTAATCCTTGAGGGGTCTATGCCCATCTTGCGCACTCTATCCTAATAAAGCAGGTTCAGGCTACTGCCGCCGTCCATCAGGACTCTCGTGAGGTGAAATCCATTGACGATTGGGTCTAAAACCAATGCGGCGAATCCGCCATGGAGGATGCTGGTCGGATGGTCTCTTTGATCGAAAGTGATCGGACAAGAGGACCATGGATTGAACTTCGGGGCGACTAGCTCCATCGCGTATACGTCCCTTAGTGCATGCTTCCGCTCCCTCCTGGGTATATGGGTCGCGTAGATCATGTTCACCGTCCGCACTTGTGGGGGGAAACCCTTCTGTCCTCTATTGTTCGGCAGTCGGGTCTCTTCCTCGTCATCGCTGTTTAGCCCCTTGTCGTTGTTTTTGGCAATTAACTTGCCTGCCTGCTTGAACACCCAGCAATCTCTGTTGGTGTGATTAGCTGGCTTTTCAGGGGTGCCATGTATCTGGCATAAGCGGTCGAGTATTCGGTCCAAATTGGACGGACCCGGAGTGGTTCTTTTGAATGGCTTCTTCCGCTGACCGGGTTTAGAGCCTCGGAATCCGGTGTTGACTGTCGTATCCTCCTTGTCGTCGCCGTTAATGCGGCGTTTATTTTTACTTCGACGCGACCTGCCGTTGTGGTCCTTAGTATCCGGACTGCCAGAATTTTTACTGAGGTTGTTGCTGCGAGCTAGCCAGCTATCCTCTCCCGCGCAAAAGCGGGTCATTAATGATGTGAGGGCTGCCATGGATTTCGGCTTTTCCTGTCCCAGGTGCCGGGCTAGCCACTCGTCGCGGATGTTATGTTTGAAGGCTGCGAGGGCCTCTGCATCCGGACAGTCGACGATTTGGTTTTTCTTTGTCAAGAACCGTGTCCAGAATTGTCTGGCCGATTCGTCTGGCTGCTGAATTATGTGGCTTAGGTCATCGGCGTCTGGTGGCCGCACATACGTGCCCTGGAAGTTGTCGAGGAATGCGGCTTCCAGGTCTTCCCAACACCCAATTGACTCTGCGGGCAAGCTATTAAGCCAATGCCGAGCTGGTCCTTTAAGCTTGAGTGGGAGATACTTGATGGCATGGAGATCGTTGCCGCGGGCCATATGGATGTGAAGGAGATAATCTTCGATCCAAACCGCGGGGTCTGTTGTTCCATCGTAGGATTCGATGTTTACGGGTTTAAACCCTTCAGGGATTTGATGATCCATTACTTCGTCAGTGAAGCATAGCGGGTGTGCGGCGCCTCTATACTGAGCAATATCACGACGTTGCTCGAGAGAGCGTTGTTTGCTGTGTTCGGCCCGGCCGAGGTTATTGTATCCGGCGCGACGGTATTCGTCGTGGGTCGTGGCGCGCCCACGTGATCCATAGATGGATCTGGATTGCCTTGCTTTTTCCTCCAATAAATCTCGCAAGCCCGGCGCGTTCCCTCTTGGCTTCGTACTTTTGGAGCGATGCCGGGGTACGGTCTTGGTGGAGGGCCTGGATGCCTCTCTGTCGCGACCACGGGGTGGTCGGTCGGCCGTATCGTGCGCTGGTGATGAAGGTATGTATGCTTCTTCCTCTAATCGGGGGAGAAACTTGCGTCTTGGGTAGCTTTTGGAGGGGCGTTCGAGCTTATACTCTTCGACCGCGAGGACCTCGGTCCATCGATCGGCCAGCAGGTCCTGATCAGCTTGAAGCTGCTGCTGCTTTTTCTTTAGGCTATTTGCCATGGCGATAAGCCTGCGTTTAAAACGCTCTTGTTCGACGGGATCCTCAGGCACGACGAATTCGTCGTCGTTGAGGCTTGCCTCGTCTTCGGAGGGAGGTGTATAGTTATATTCCTCGACCTCTTCGTCTGTCGCCCTCTCGTGAGGGCTTGCTTCTGCATCCTCCTGAGCTGAGTCCTGCTGGAGGGGATTGTCTTCGGCACTCTCGGGGGTATTATTATCTCCTGTGCCGGAATCTCCATTCTTGCTGTGGCAGGATTTAGAGCGGCGCCGCTGACGCCGGCGCTTGGGCTGTTTCTTTAAGGAATCTGCCTCCGCTGCTTCTTTGTTGTCCCCGTCTTTTGGGGTGTCCACCATGTATATGTCGTATGACGAGGTGGTCTTCCAGTGCCCTGTAGGTACTGCTTCCTGTTCGTCTCCGGCATCGTCGTCCATAGCGTCGATGTCTTCGGAGTCGTAGTCTAGCATGTCGGTTAGATCGTCGACAGTGGCTACAAAGTGGGTGGTGGGTGGGTTCAGAATTTCTTCGTCGTCCGCATCCCAACCATCCTGGCCGTAATCCGGCCAGGGCTCTCCAGATAGCGAGAGATGCTTTAGCGAATTTAGGATGTCGCCAAAGGGCGAGTGTTGGAAGATGTCCGCGGCGGTGAATTGCATAACCGGTGCCCAATCAGATTCGATTGGCAGGGGCGTGGGAGGTCCAGAGTGCAAGGAGTCCGGCACCTCGGAGTCACGAGCGTCGCAAGGGACAAGGTTAGTGTTCGGCTCCATCGCCTTAGAAGTTGCAGCCCCCGAGGCGGTGTCCAACCACCGACCCTCGATTTGGGCGATCGGCTCCGGACTAAGGGCCGGAGCAGATTCTTGTGCGGCCACCAAGGCACTATTCGGCGGCAGAGCTAGATCATGCCCATCGCAATAGTGCGGCGCGCTTGGCTGTGGCTCGAGCCCGTCGAAGATCAAGTCCCCGCGGATGTCGGCCGTGAAGTTTAGGCTTCCGAATCTGACCTGATGGCCAGGGGCGTAGCTTTCGATCTGCTCCAGATGGCCAAGTGAATTAGCCCACAGTGCGAAGCCGCCGAATACGAAGATCTGTCCGGGGAGAAAAGTCTCACCCTGGACAGCGTTGTTGATTAAAGATGCCATCGAGCCTATCGGTGACGACACAGAGGAACTCTCAATGAAAGCACCAATGTCGGTGTCAAAACCGGCGGATCTCGGGTAGGGGGTCCCGAACTGTGCGTCTAGGCGGATGGTAACAGGAGACAAGGGACACGATGTTTTACCCAGGTTCGGGCCCTCTTGATGGAGGTAAAACCCTACGTCATGCTTGATTAATATTGATGATATGGGTAGTACAAGAGTGGATCTACCACGAGATCAAGGAGGCTAAACCCTAAAGCTAGCCTATGGTATGATTGTTGTAATGTATGTTGTGTCCTACGGACTAAAGCCCTCCGGTTTATATAGACACCGGAGAAGGCTAGGGTTACACAGAGTCGGTTACAATGGTAGGAGATCTACATATCCGTATTGCCAAGCTTGCCTTCCACGCCAAGGAAAGTCCCATCCGGACACGGGACGGAGTCTTCAATCTTGTATCTTCGTAGTCTTGGAGTCCGGTAGACGATGATAGTCCGGCTGTCCGGACACCCCCTAGTCCAGGACTCCCTCAGGGGGCGTGCCCCCCTGTCTCGTGGACAGGCCGTGGGCCCCCTGGTGTATTTCTTTCACCCAGAAATTCTTATTAATTCCAAAAAGTGCCTCCATGGATTTTCAGGACATTCCGAGAACTTTTCTTTTCTACACATAAAACAACATCATGGCAGTTTTGCTGAAAACAGCGTCAGTCCAGGTTAGTTTCATTCAAATCATGTAAGTTAGAGTCCAAAACAAGGGCAAAAGTGTTTGGAAAAGTAGATACGTTGGAGACGTATCAACTCCCCCAAGCTTAAACCTTTGCTTGTCCTCAAGCAATTCAGTTGATAAACTGAAAGTGATAAAGAAAAACTTTTACAAACTCTGTTTGGTCTTGTTGTTGTAAAGATGAAAAGCCAGCATTCAAGTTTCAGCAAATATTATGAACTAACCACCCTCACAATAACACTTAGGTCTCACAATTACTCATATCAATAGCATAATCAGCTAGCGAGCCATAATAATAAAACTCGGATGACAACACTTTCTCAAAACAATCATAACATGATATAACAAAATGGTATCTCGCTAGCCCTTTCTGAGACCGCAAAACATAAATGCAGAGCACCTTTAAAGATCAAGGACTGACTAAACATTGTAATTCATGGTAAAAGAGATCCAGTCAAGTCATACCCAATGTAAACCAATAGTAATGAATGCAGATGACAGTGTGCTCTCTAGCGGGTGCTTTTAATAAGAAGGGTGATGACTCAACATAAAAGTAAATAGATAGGCCCTTCGCAGAGGGAAGAAGGGATTTGTAGAGGTGCCAGAGCTCGATTTTAAAATAGGGATTGAATAACATTTTGAGCGGCATACTTTCACTGTCAGCGCAACAACTATGAGATGGTTGTATCTTCCATACTACATGCATTATAGGCAATTCCCAAACAGAATGGTAAAGGTTTATACTCCCCCAACCACCAACAAGCATCAATCCATGGCTTGCTCGAAACAACGAGTGCCTCCAACTAACAACAGCCCTGGGGGAGTTTTGTTTAATTATTTTGATTTGCTTTGATCTTTTTGGATCATAGGACTGGGCATCCCGGTTACCGGCCCTTTCTCGTGAATGAGGAGCGGAGTCCACTCCTCTTGAGAATAACCCACCTAGCATGGAAGATATAGGCAGCCCTAGTTGTAACATGAGCTGCTCGAGCATACAAAACAAAATTTCATTTGAAGGTTTGGAGTTTGGCACATACAAATTTACTTGGAACGGCAGGTAAATACCGCATATAGGAAGGTATAGTGGACTCATATGGAACAACTTTGGGGTTTAAGGAGTTTGGATGCACAAGCAGTATTCCCGCTTAGTATAGGTGAAGGCTAGCAAAAGACTGGGAAGCGACCAACTGAGAGAGCGAAAACAGTCATAAACATGCATTAAAATTAATTCACACCGAGTACAAGCATGAGTAGGATATAATCCACCATGAACATAAATATCATGAAGGCTATGTTGATTTGATTCAACTACATGCGTGAACATGTGCCAAGTCGAGTCACTCAATTCATTCAAAGGAGGATACCATCCCATCATATCACATCTTAATCATTCTAATAGCATGTTGGCACGCAAGGTAAACTATTATAACTCATAGCTAATCAAGCATGGCACAAGCAACTATAATCTCTAAATGTCATTGCAAATATGTTTAGTTCATAATAGCTGACTCAGAAACGATGAACTCATCATATTTACAAAAATAAGAGAGGTCGGGTTCATACCGGCTTTTCTCATCCCAATAAGTCCATCATATATCGTCATTATTGCCTTTCACTTGCACGACCGAACGATGTGTATAATAATAAGAGTGCATGTGCATTGGACTAAGCTGGAATCTGCAAGCACTCAACTCAAGAGAGAAGACAAGGTAATATGGGCTCTTAATTAAATAAACAATCATGCATATGAGGGCCACTAAACATTTTCAATATGGTCTTCTCGACCCCCAAAGGAAAGAAAAGAAAATGAAACTATTTACACGGGAAAGCTCCCAACAAATAAGAAGAAGAACTAGAAATCTTTTTGGGTTTTCATTTTAATTCTACTACAAGCGTAGAATTTAAACTAACTAATTTTTTTGGTTTTTTCTTAAAGTTTATCAAACACACAAGAAGAAAACTAGAAAAAGAAAATTAAACTAACATGGATAATACAATGAAAGAGTATGAGCACCGACAACTAGTGTGTGAACATGAATGTAAAGTCGGTGAGAAATACGTACTCCCCCAAGCTTAGGCTTTTGGCCTAAGTTGGTCTAGTACCAAGGACCGCCTGGCTGATATCCATAAGTGAAATTGGGGTTGTACTGAGATGCAGCGGCAATCGCCTCCTGAGCAGCAGCGTGTTGGCGAGCTGCCTCCACTCCCTTCTCGTATTCAGCTGCTTCCTCCCTGGTGACAACATATCTTCCTTTTGCCTGATAATCAAAAAGGTAGGGAGCAAGAAGAGTAACAGGGACAACGTTGCGTCTGTCATAGATTAGTCGATAATGGAGGAATTGTTCATTCCTCTCCAGAAATTGATGATTGAACATAGCTTCTTTATCCAAATAAACAGGAGGTAAAATCATATCCCCCTCTCGTGGGGCTATATTAAGATAATTAGTCACACAGGTTGCATAAATTCCTCTAAATAAATCCCCCTTTCTACTATTATTCTGCAACCTACGTGCAACTATTGCCCCCAAGTTATAACCTTTATAACCTGACACAGCACTCTTGAGGACACAGAGATCAGGGACACACATGTGACATGCTTCGTCCTTACCGTTAATGCATCTACCAATAAAGAGAGCAAAATAATGTATAGCAAGAAAATGAATGCTCCCTATGGTAGCTTGTGCTATGTCC
Organism: Triticum timopheevii; assembly: GCA_963921465.1. NCBI lineage: Eukaryota > Viridiplantae > Streptophyta > Magnoliopsida > Poales > Poaceae > Triticum > Triticum timopheevii. The sequence goes on from OY997270.1 coordinate 243,710,233, forward strand.
CTAGATTCTCCCACAGTAATACTAGCAAGAAAATCTCTAAATTCAGATTTGCGATGATCATTAATATTACCCCACTGCGGGAGTTTGCAAGCAGTTGTGAAATCCTCTAAATCCATGGTATAAGATGTATCATAAATATCAAACATGACACTAGGAGAATTACGCGTACAGTTATATTGGAACCTCCGCACAAGGGAATCAGTCAATTGATAGTACTGAGGACACTTATCTTGTAAGAAGTCCTCCAGCTCGGCATTACGCACATACGCGTCAAATTCCTCCTTGAAGCCTGTTTCGACCATAAAATCACGACCACTCACAAGCCCGTACATTTGTGTCCCTCGGCAATTCAACATCTTGCTCACGTATAGCAATCCTTGGCCCTTTCTTTGCCGAGGAACCACCTTGGTACATTCTTCTAAGCATAATTCTTTTTCTGAAAATTTCTGAAATTTTTGTAACTTCAAAATAAAAATGAATAAAACTAAACAAGATTGATAGCAACTACTCCTACAAGTGCCTAGAGCCTATAACATGCATTGGAATTGCTTGGGACCTCAAAAATTTAACATGCAAGCTCAAGAACATGGTCACCTATGCAGCAAAAGTTTGCAATGAATAAAGCACTAGAACAAAACTAATTGGACCAATGGAGGAGTCACATACCAAGCAACAATCTCCCAAAGCAGTTTTGTGAATGGAGCTTTGAGCAAGGATATCGAAAATCGCAGCAAAACGAGCTAGAACTCGTGCTTGAGCTAGATGGTGATTTTTTTGGGTAGAAGATGAAGTGTGTGGATGCTGGCATAAGTGGAGGGGGGCACCAGGGACCCACGAGACAGGGGGCGCGCCCTCCACTCTCGTGGCCTGGTGCTTGCCCCTCCTGCAGTGATTTCAGTGCCTAAAATCCTCAAATATTCCAGAAAAAATCATATTAAATTTGCAGGGCATTTGGAGCACTTTTATTTTTGGACTATTTTTTATTGCACGGATAATTCAGAAAACAGATAGATAATACTTATTTTTGCTTTATTTATTCTAAATAACAGAAAGTAAAAAGAGGGTACAGAAGGTTGTGCCTTCTAGTTTCATCCATCTCGTGATCATCAAAATGAATCCACTAACAAGGTTGATCAAGTCTTGTTAATAAACTCATTCCGAATAACACGGAACCGGAGAAATTTCGAATAACACTAAGTTACCTCAACGGGGATATGAAAATCCCCAACAATAAGAATATCATACTTTTTCTTGGCAGTAGTGAGAGGAAATTCAAAACCTCCAATAATAATAGTTGGAACTTTTCCAATAGAATTGATGCTATGAACTTGAGATTGTTTCCTCGGAAAGTGTACTGTATGCTCATTACCATTAACATGAAAAGTTACATTGCCTTTGTTGCAATCAATAACAGCCCCTGCAGTATTAGGAAAAGGTCTACCAAGGATAATAGACATACTATCGTCCTCAGGAATATCAAGAATAACAAAGTCCGTTAAGATAGTGACATTTGCAACCACAACACGCACATCCTCACAAATACCGACAGGTATAGCAGTTGATTTATCAGCCATTTGCAAAGATATTTCAGTAGGTGTCAACTTATTTAATTCAAGCAGTTCTAACATAATTTCTTTTAATAGAGCATCGTATAGTTGGTACACCCGGATCTCCAAGTTTCTTTGGTATTCCACCCTTAAAAGTGTAATTAGCAAGCATGGTGGAAATTCCAGCTTCCGGTATCTTTATTTTATTTGTAATGATATCCTTCATATACTTAGCATAAGGATTTACTTTCAACATATCAGTTAAGCGCATACGTAAGAAAATAGGTCTAATCATTTCAGCAAAGCGCTCAAAATCCTCATCATCCTTTGACTTGGATGGTTTAGGAGGAAAGGGCATGGGTTTCTGAACCCATGGTTCTCTTTATTTACCGTGCTTCCTAGCAACAAAATCTCTCTTATCATAACGTTGATTCTTTGATTGTGGGTTATCAAGATCAACAGCAGGTTCAATCTCTACATCATTGTTTTTGCTAGGTTGAGCATCAACATGAACATTATCACTAGGTTCATGTTCATCACCTGATTGAGTTTCAGCATCAGAAATAGAAATATCATTGGGATTCTCAGGTGTGTCTACAGTAGGTTCAATAGAAGCATGCAAAGTCCTATCATTTTTCTTCTTCTTCTTTTTAGAAGAACTAGCTGCCTCTAAATGATTTCTCTGAGAATCTTGCTCGATTCTCTTAGGGTGGCCTTCAGGATACAAAGGTTCCTGAGTCATTCTACCAGTTCTAGTAGCCACTCTAACACCAAAGTCATTTTTATTATTTAACTCCTCAAGCAAATCATTTTGAGCGTTAAGTACTTGCTCAGCTTGAGTAGCAACCATAGAAGCATATTTGCTAACAAGTTGGAGGTCATCTTTAACTCTAGCCAGATTATCGCTTACACGTCCTATCTCGAAAGCATTATTCTTTAACTCTCTACCAACATAAGCATTAAAACTTTCTTGTCTATCCATAAAGTCATCAAATTCATCTAAGCATGGGCTATGAAATTTAGTAGAGGGGATTTCAACTTTATCATATCTATAGAGAGAATTTACCTTTACTACCTGTGTCGGGTTATCAAGACAATATGGTTCTTCAACAGGTGGTATATTAAGACCATGTATTTCTTCAATAGGAGGTAAATTCTTAACATCTTCAGCTTTAATACCTTTTTCTTTCATTGATTTCTTTGCCTCTTGCATATCTTCAGGACTGAGAAATAAAACACCTCTCTTTTTCGGAGTGGGTTTAGGAATAGGCTCAGGAGTTGGCTCAATTGGTTCAGGAATTGCTTCAGGGATTGGCTCGGGAAGAGTCCAATTATTTTCATTAGTCAACATATTATCCAATAGTAATTCAGCTTTGTCGACGGTTCTTTCCCTGAAAACACAACCAGCACAACTATCCAAGTAGTCCTTGGAAGCATCGGTTAGTCCATTATAAAAGATATCAAGTATTTCATTTTTCTTGAGAGGATGATCAGGCAAAGCATTAAGTAACCGGAGAAGCCTCCCCCAAGCTTGTGGGAGACTCTCTTCTTTGATTTGCACAAAATTATATATTTCCCGCAAGGCAGCTTGTTTCTTATGAGCAGGGAAATATTTAGCAGAAAAGTAATAAATCATATCCTGGGGACTACGCACACAACCAAGAGCAAGAGAATTATACCAAGTCTTAGCATCACCCTTTAATGAGAACGGAAATATCTTAAGGATATAATAATAGCGAGACTTCTCATCATTAGTAAATAGGGTATCTATATCATTCAGCTTGGTAAGATGTGCCACAACAGTTTCAGATTCAAGGCCATAAAAAGGATCAGATTCAACTAAAGTAATAATCTCATGATCAACAGAGAATTCATCATCCTTATCAGTAACACAAATAGGTGAAGTAGCAAAAGCAGGGTCGGGTTTCATTCTAGCATTAAGAGACTGCTGCTTCCATTTAGCTAATAATTTCTTAAGATCATATCTATCATTGCAAGCAAAGATTTCCCTAGCAGCTTCTTCATTCATAACATAACCCTTAGGAATAACAGGCAATACATAATCATTGGGAGAACCTTCATCATCACTATCATCAATAATAGCATCATCAATATTTTCATTCCCCCTAACTCTAGCAAGTTGTTCATCAAGAAATTCACCTAATGGCGAAGTAGTATCACGCACAGAAGTAGTTTCATCATGCATAATAGAAGTGGCATCATCAATAACATGCGACATATCAGAATTCATAGCAGTAGCAGGTTTAGGTGTCGCAAGCCTACTAATAACGGAACGAGAATCTAGTGCAGAGCTAGATGGCAGTTCCTTACCTTCCCTTGTAGTTGAGGGCAAAATAGTAGTTCGGTCATCTTTCAAGTTCTTCATAGTGATCAACAGATATAAATCCCAAGTGACTCAGAGAATAGAGCTATGCTCCCCGGCAACGGCGCCAGAAATTAGTCTTGATAACCCACAAGTGTAGGGGATCGCAACAGCTTTCGAGGGTATAGTATTCAACCCAAATTTATTGATTCGACACAAGGGGAGCCAAAGAATATTCTTGAGTATTAGCAGTTGAGTTGTTAATTCAACCACACCTGGATAACTTAGTATCTGCAGCAAAGTATTTAGTAGCAAAGTAGTATGATAATAAAGGTAACGGTAGCAAAAGTAAAGATAAATGTTTTGGGGTTTTGTAGTAGTTGTAATAGTAGCAACGGAAAAGTAAATAAGCGAAGAACAATATATGAAAAGCTCGTAGGCAATGGATCAGTGATGGATAATTATGCCGGATGCGATTCCTCTTGTAATAGCTATAACATAGGGTGACATAGAACTAGCTCCAATTCATCAATGTAATGTAGGCATGTATTCGGTAAATTGTCATACGTGCTTATGAAAAAGAACTTGCATGACATCTTTTGTCCTACCCTCCTGTGGCAGCGGGCTCCTAGCGGAAACTAAGGGATATTAAGGCCTCCTTTTAATAGAGAACCGGAATAAAGCATTAGCACATAGTGAATACATGAACTCCTCAAACTACGGTCATCACCGACAAGTATCTCGATTATTGTCACTTTGGGGTTGTCGGATCATAACACATAATAGGTGACTATAGACTTGCAAGATAGGATCAAGAACACACATATATTCATGAAAACATAATAGGTTCAGATCTGAAATCATGGCACTCGGGCCCTAGTGACATGCATTAAGCATAGCAAAGTCATAGCAACATCAATCTCAGAACATAGTGGATACTAGGGATCAAACCCTAACAAAACTAACTTGATTACATGGTAAATCTCATCCAACCCATCATCGTCCAGCAAGCCTACAATGGAATTACTCATGCACGGCGGTGAGCATCATGAAATTGGTGATGGAGGATGGTTGATGATGACGACGGCGACGAATCCCCCTCTCCGGAGCCCCGAACGGACTCCAGATCAGCCCTCCCGAGAGAGATTAGGGCTTGGCGGCAGCTCCGTGTCGTAAAACGCGATGAAACTTTCTCTCTGATTTTTTCTCCCCGAACGTGAATATATGGAGTTGGAGTTGAGGTCGGTGGAGGTCCAGGGGGCCAACGAGATAGGGGGCGCGCCCTATAGGGGGGGCGCCCCCCTGTCTCATGGACAGGCTGTGGGCCCCCTGGTGTATTTCTTTCGCCCAGAAATTCTTATTAATTCCAAAAGGTGCCTCCGTGGATTTTCAGGACATTCTGAGAAATTTTCTTTTCTACACATAAAACAACACCATGGCAGTTCTGCTGAAAATAGCGTCAGTCCGGGTTAGTTTCATTCAAATCCTGCAAGTTAGAGTCCAAAACAAGGGCAAAAGTGTTTGGAAAAGTAGATACGTTGGAGACGTATCAGTGAATATTTGAGTTACGAGTTTCGTATGCATTTAAGACAATGGGGAATTGTTTCAGAGCTCACGCCACCTGGAACACAATAGTGTAATGGTGTATCTGAACGTCGTAATCGTACGCTACTGGATATGGTGCGTTCTATGATGTCTCTTACCGATTTGCCACTATCGTTTTGGGGTTATGCATTAGAGACAACCACATTCACTCTAAATAGGGCATCGTATAAATCCGTTGAGACGACACAGTATGAATAATGGTTAGGCAAGAAACCTAAGTTGTCATTTCTTAAAGTTTGGGGATGCGATGCTTATCAAGAGGCTTCAGCCTGATAAGCTTGAACCCAAAGCGGAGAAGTGCGTCTTCATAGGATACCCTAAAGAGGCCATTGGGTATACCATCTACCACAGATCCGAAGGCAAGATCTTTATTGCCAAGAATGGATCCTTTCTAGAGGAGTTTCTCTCGAAAGAAGTGAGTGAGAGGAAAGTAGAACTTGATGAGGTAATTGTACCTTCTCTCAAATTGGAAGGTAGCACATCACAGAAAGCTGTCCCCTGATGCCTACACCAACCGAAGAGGAAGCTAATGATGATGATCATGAAACTTCATATCAAGTTACTACTGAACTTCATAGGTCCACCAGGGTACGTTCCGCACCAGAGTGGTACGGTAATCCAGTCCTGGAAGTCATGATGTTGGACAACAGTGAACCTACGACCTATGAAGAAGCAATGATGAGCCCGAATACTGACAAATGGCTTGAGGCCATGAAATCCGAGATAGGATCCATGTATGAGAACAAAGTATGGACTTTGGTGGACTTGCCTGTTGAACAGCAAGCCATTGAGAATAAATGGATCTTTAAGAAGAATACAAACGCTGATGGTAATGTCACCGTCTATAAAGCTCGACTTGTCGCAAAAGGTTTTCGACAAATTCAAGGAGTTGACTACGCTGGGACATTCTCACCCGTAGCGATGCTTAAGTCTGTCAAAATTATGTTAGCAATTGCTGCACTTTTTGATTATGAAATCTGGCAGATGGATATGAAAACCTCTTTCCTTAAGGAAGAGTTGTATATGATGCAACATAAAGGTTTTGTGGATCCTAAGGATGCTAAAAAGTATGCAAGCTCCAGCGACCCATCTATGAACTAGTGAAAGCATCTCAGAGTTGGAATATACGCTTTGATGTGGTGATCAAAGCTTTTGGATTTATACAAAGTTTATGAAGAAACTTGTATTTACAAGAAAGTGAGTGGGAGATCTATAGCAATTTTTATAGTATATGTGGATGACATATTGTTGATTGGAAATGATGTAGAATTTCTGGAAAGCATAAAGGGTTGTTTGAAAGGAGTTTTTCAAAGGAAGACCTGGGTAAATCTTCTTATATATTGGGCATGAGGATCTACAGAGATAGATCAAGATACCTGATAAGACTTTCATAGAACATATACCTTGACAAGATTTTGAAGGAGTTAAAAATGGGCCAATCAAAGAAGGAGTTCTTTCCTGTATTGTCAGGTGTGAAGTTGAGTAAGACTCAAGGCTCGACCACGACAGAAGAAAGAGAAAGGATGAAAGTCGTCCTCTATGCTTTAGCCATAGGCTCTATAATGTATGCCATGCTGTGTACCAGATCTGATGTGTGCCTTGCCATGAGTCTGGCAAGGGGGTACAAAGTGATCCAGGAGTGGATCACTGGACAACGGTCAAAATTATCCTTCGGTTCCTAAAGAGGACTAAGGAAATGTTTCTCGGTTATGGAGGTGATAAAGAGTTCATCGTAAAGGGTTACATCGATGTAAGCTTTGACACCGATCCAGATGACTTTGAGTCACAAATCAGACATGTATAGTGGAGCAGTCATTTGGAATAGCTCCAAGTGGATCGTGGTAGCAGCATCTATAGTATGACATAGAGATTTGCAAAGTACACACAGATCTGAATGTTGCAGACTCCTTGACTAAAAATCTTTCTCACCAGCAAAACCTGATCAAACCCCTCATTTGGGGTTAATCACATAGCAATGTGAACTAGATTATTGATTAGTGCAAGTGGGAGACTGTTGGAAATATGCCCTAGAGGCAACAATAAAATGGTTATTATCACACTTCTCGTTTATGATAAATGTTTATTATTCATGCTAGAATTGTATTGATCGGAAACTTAAATACATGTGTGAATACATAAACTACATCGTGTCCCTAGTAAGCCTCTACTAGACTAGCTCGTTGATCAAAGATGGTTAAGGTTTCCTAACCATGGACATGAGTTGTAATTTGATAACGGGGTCACATCATTAGGAGAATGATGTGATGGAGAAGACCCAACCGTAATCTTAGCATCAGATCGTTTAAGTTATTTGCTATAGATTTCTTCATGTCAAGTATCTATTCATTCGACCATGAGATCATGCAACTCCCGGATACCGGAGGAATACCTTGTGTCCTATCAAACGTCACTTCGTAACTGGGTGATCATAAAGATGCTCTACAGGTATCTCTGAAGGTGTCTGTTGGGTTGGCATGGATCGAGACTGGGATTTGTCACCCCGTGTGATGGAGAGATATCTCTGGGCCCTCTCGGTAATACAACATCACAAGAAGCTTGCAAGCATGTGGCTAATGAGTTTAGTCACGAGATCACGAGATCTTATATTACGGAACGAGTAAAGAGACTTGCCGGTGACGAGATTGAACTAGGTATGGAGATACCGACGATCGAATCTCGGGAAAGTAACATATCACCGGACAAAGGGAATTACATACGGGATTGATTGAATCCTTGACATCATGGTTCAACTGATAAAGATCTTCGTGGAATATGTAGGAACCAATATGGGTATCCAGGTCCTACTATTGGTTACTGACTGGATAGGTGTCTCGGTCATGTCTACATGATCCTAGAACCCGTAGGGTCCGCACGCTTAACATTCGATGACGCTAAAGTAGTATTGGGATATGTGCATTGGTAACCGAATGTTGATCGGAGTTCCGGATGATATCCCGGACTTCTCTAGGAGCTCCGGAATGGTCCAGAGGTAAAGATATAGGAAGTCCCATTTTGGTCGCCGGAAAACTTTTGGGCATCATCGGTATTGTACGGGAGTGCCGAAAAGTGTTCGAGGCTCCACCGGGGGGGGGGGGGGGGGGGTGGGGGTCCTCCTGCCCCAGGGGCCCACATGGGTTGTAGGGGGGTGCCCTGGCCTACATGGGCCAGAGCCACCATCCCCAAGAGGCCCATGCGCCTAGAACAAGGAAAAGGGGAATAGTCCTAAGGGGGAAGGCACCCCCCTAAGTGCCTTGGAAAGGGAGGATTCCTCCCTAGGCCGGTGTCGCCTCCCTTGGAGGAGGGGCCGAGGCTGTGTTGCAATCCTCCCCCTTGCCTCCTATAAATAGTGGGGGAGAGGGAGGGGCTGGCCACACCAAATCCCCACGCCCCGGCGGCAGCCCTACCTCTCCGAAAACTCCATTTTCTCCTCAGATTGGTTCTGACAGCGTTTGGTGAAGCCCTGCCGGGATTGCACCACCACCATCTCCACCATGTCGTCATGTTGGTTGAGATCCCATCTACTTCTCCTCACTTACTTGTTGGATCAAGAAGGAGGAGACGTCATCGAGCCGCACGTGCGTTGAATGCGGAGGTGCCGTCCGTTCGGCGCTAGATCTGATTAGATCATGATTGCATGTCGAAGAGTACGACTACATCAACCGCGTTATATACGCTTCCGCTTTCGGTTTACAAGGGTATGTAGACACACTCTCCTCTCATTGCTATGCATCTCCTAGGGTAGACATAGGCGAGCGCTTCATGCACTTTTGCGTCGTTCCCCATCATGCACTTTTGACAAATATTAAAATTTCATCGATTTTTCAATGATTCTTGTTCAAAATTGATGAAAAAAATTCAAATTTGTGAACTTCTTTTCACAAATGATGAACTTTTTTGCAAATCAATGAAGAAAAATTCAAAATCGATGAACATTCTTCATTTCTGTGAAGGTTTTGAAGAATCGATGAAGTTTGTTTCTAAATCGATGAACTTTTTTTCAAGTTTGTGAACTTTTCTTTAGAGATAATGTGTTTTCTTCAGTGTTGCAAACCTTTTTTTTGTCAAATTATCGTTTTTACGAACCTTTTTAAATTCGCAATACTTTCAAAATTCGCCGACTTTTGTCTCAATGGGATGAAGTTTTTTTTACAAAATCTACTGATTTCAGAATTTTTTTTTGAAACTATTTTAAAACGGTTGGTTTTTTCTACCAGACCAATAGCACAAAAAACAAAAGAAACTAGCGAGCGGCCGAGTGAACGAAGCTTGCAGCAGAGCAACTGGGGCGAGTGGGGGGCAGGCAAGCGAATTCGCGTGGCTGGTGCGCGGCCCACTTGGGCGGGAGAGTGCCAGCTGCGCGAAATAGTAGGGGAGACATACAGTAAAGCAGGGCTCATCGACGACGTATGGAGCGATCATACATCAGATAATAGAACACTCTACTAGTTTTACTGCTTGTAACATAGTCCATGAATTTAGGAGCTCGAACACCGAGGCTCACAATCTCGCTAAGCATGCATTATCATTTGGTTTTGGCCGTCATGTTTGGTTTAGGCAACAGGGTGACTTGCTCTTTATGCCTATAAACGTTATGATTTGAATAAAGCTTGGCGAGTTTGTCTCGAAAAAAAAAGCTGCACCAAATAGTAGGCGAGATATACAGTTTTTTTTTTTTGCATCAAAATGCATATAACGCGGGGCTAGGAGACGTGAGCGCCACTTACGTTTTTTGGCCGATTTCTACTATTTTCTATGTTTCTTGTTAGTTATCTTTTCTATTCTAATATTCTTTTTTTCCTTTATAATAGGTTCTAGACGTAAATAGAAGAGAAAAATAAAAGTGTTGATGAAAAAGATAGGGAGGAAAAGTCGCTTATAAACGATGCAATGGAGATGCCCTGATAAGGGATAAAAAGCCCTCAGGCTTACTAGTAAAAAGACAAAAAGAATGTGTTGTGTCATCTAGCCCGGGCAGCCCGGCCGGCACGTTATGTCGCAGCAAACGATTCCACGTGGGACGATAGAGCCATTCTCATATCTGCCAAATATCATGACAAAACTTAGAGGAAATGCATAGGCTACCCTCCGTTAATGACTTAATCTTTTATTTATGATAATTACCAAAAACATTGTAAGAATAATAGGTATTTACGAAAATGCTCGAAAAATATTGTTTATAATGAGTTTCAATATTAAAAACTATGAATTATGAAAATAAAAATGAAATACTTTCATCGTGTATTTTCAAAATATTTATCATGTTTTAGAAACATGTTCATCACAAATTTAAAATGTATACCATGTACTTCAAAAGATGTTGATGTATACACAATATTATTTATTTCTAGAAGCAAGTCAAAAGAAAATAAAAATAAGAAAGTACAAGAAACATGTATTTAGAAATAAGTTCATCGCATAGTTTGAAAAAAGTTCATCTACAAAAGAATATAGTCTTGTAATAGGAAAATAAAAGACCATCGTATTTTAAGCAAACTTTCATAGCGTATTTTGAAAATGTTTATATGGACAGAATAGTACTCCCTCCATCCCAAAATAAGCGACTCAACTTTGTACTAACTTTAGTACAAAGTTAGTACAAACTTGAGTCACTTATTTTGGGACGGAGGGAGTATTTGTTAATGAACTAAAAAAAATGAAAGAAAGGGTAATACTGATTGGGAAAATACAAGAATTCCAGAAGAAAACTAACCTAAAACGGAAAGGCGAGGACAAAAAGAAATGCAAACATGTTCCAAAAATCAGTGATGGGGCTATCCCATGTCGCAGACCCATATGCGACGGGGTGACTATTTGACACACTGAGCATCAAATAAGATTTTCCCTCTTACATGAACCTCTTCCGGGCATTTGCATGTCCACCAACTCTGGTAGGTCGAACACCACATACCCTTCACGTGCGCATGGGTCAACACATTAACCTTTTTTTTGTTATATTTTGAGCATTACATTTTGTTTTAATATTTTAAATTAATGCTTTTATTTCCTTTTCTATTTTTGTAATCATTTTATCGTCCACACATTCTACCTTTTGCATTATACAGGAAAACATTTGGAACCACATGAACATTATTAATAGGGAATGTACCTTTTGGATTTATTTTTTATTAACATGAACATTTTTCAAATTCTTGAAACAAGTAAATACTTATGCACCCAGAAATGTCTTTCTGGAGCATGTTCAGCATCTAATAAAAAGGCAAGGGGTGCAATGCAAAAGTATGACCAAGTACTACAAGCTTCACGAAGAAAAAAAATGTTTTTTTGTGAGTGAAAATTCATGAGCTTTTGTTCGAATGCAATAACACGCCTATTACTTTTAGGTATATTTCAAGATATGCAAAGGGGATTTAGGTAATCTGTCTACAAAATTCACTGGGGCGCTATCCATCATTTTTAGTGGGAGACAGAAAATGAATCACCCACTATCCGAACAATTGGCCCGGTCCATTTATCCCTGGTGTATAGAGGTGTACCTAGTGCTCCACACACTTTGTTCCTTTTTCCTTTCCTTTTTGTGTTAACCTTTCAATTTCACTTTGTTTTTGCATGAATATTTAGTTAACTGTGGAATCCACACATTTTAAAACATGTTATGACCTTTCTAAAAGTATTCATGTATGTTGAAAAAAAATCATACTTTTTCAATATTATGAATTCCAAAAAGGTGATCATGTAATTTAAAAATTGTTGTGTCATTTAATAAGTGTTAATGTCCTTTCTAAATATGTTCATGTAATTTTAAAAATCTTCATATTATTTAGATATTATTTAGACGGATTATTTTTGCTCGGCACCTTTCATGGGAACTTGGCCTATCTCCATCCAACTCTCACAAATCAAATGTCCTCTTCTTGGGTGTATGATCCCGTGCGAATGCTTTGCCTCTGATTTCGTGCTTCGGCCCTTTGGGTGAGCTCATCGATAAACACTAATGGCTCCACTGAAATGTCGACCTCTTCTTCCTCATCTTCGCAATACAACTCATCATCTTCATGCCATGAGTTGCCATGGTCGTTCTCATGTTCATCATGGCCGATGAATTGAGTGTCATCGTAGGTGCCGCAACTGTCCTGGCTTCGGGTCGCATCGGGATCAAAAGCTTGGCATTGGCCGTCGATGTGGAAGGCCTCACCACGGCCCTCGGAGATGACGTTCTACACGGAACACAGCGAGGCCGCCTCGGCGGCGTAGTCCGTAGCAGCCTTCTTTCTCTGTGGCCTTTGTCCGCCGGTTCCTCCTCTTGGATAATTCGGCGACGAGCTTGATGAGCTCCAACGGCGTGAGCTCCGATCGTGACTTCTTTGTAGCCTTCTTCTTTGCCACAGGATGCACGGCATGGCCGGCTCAGCGGGATTTGTCTGGCCGTCGACCATGGTGGAGAGAGGGAGGGGAGGGAGGGCACAAGAGAGAGGGCGCGAGAGGGAGGACGCGGGAGGGTTTTGGGCGAAATGAAGGGAAAGTGGGCGAGCGTGTCCCCGACGGGCGGGCCAGGGGAGGACAAGGGCGTGCATCCCGGCTATCCGTTCGCTGTCTGTTCGGCCGCAAATGCGGCTCAAAGTTAGCCGGGAATGGGTCCAATGTGGACCGAACACGGACAATGGTCCATTTTCTCCCGCGCATTGGGTCGCCTGTTCTGTCTGTTTACCCAAAAATGGACGCGGCCAGACCATTTGGGGTCACGCGTTGGAGTTGGCCTAAGAGCATCTTACAGCCAGATATAACAAATCAGACCCCTAGAATGCCCTCGAGGCATCCGGGTCTGTATACGGACAGTTACAGGTCAGTTCTCAGTAATCTCTTTTGCAATCGGATACCTCAATTTAGAAATCTCAAATCCATACTATTAAATGCAACAAAAATCTAATCTAAGCGGAGCTCGTTCGACTCCGCCCGGCGGCTGGCTGCACCCCTCGGAGTGTTGGTCCGGTTGTCGGCGAGGTAGAGTAGGACATGGTACATGGACCAGCTCACGGGACTCAAGGCGCTGCCATCTCCCATGCCTTACTCTTCCTAGTCAGCGCCTAGAACCCTAACGGTATCGGTCAACGTGAGATCGATGATGGATCCATCCTGAGAGGAGCCGGCGATAACCACCATGACACGGTTGCGGCGCCCGGACTTTGAACCACACCAGAGACTAGAGGATGTAACTCTGCGTTGCCAACGTCCACTGCCACGAGGGCTGCCGCTGTCTTCCACGCCCATTGCATCGCATGGCCGGCACATCACGCCATGTTTGCGTCGGACGAATCCCATGCGTTCACCTCCGTCCAGGTGCGCCAACGGAGGGGTTGCACGTCCTCCACCATGTTCGGACGCCAGACAAACCGCAGCACCGCCGGTAAGGCAGCGGTAACACACCTCTCGGTGGATCCATGCGCCATTTGGGCGGATGCAATGGATTCCCAACGGAAGGTGATTAGCACATGGGTACATCATACATGACATTTCAGAAAAGTGCACAATTTAGTTGGAAAGAATTACTAAGCCGAATCAAGCAAACATATGGCCAGGTGAACGCTAACTTAAGTTCATACTATAATCTTGAATACATGGCTGCACTTTCATCTTCATTATTGTTGGTTGAACTTAGGTATAACATGGAAGCAATCCAACAACCAATGAGCTCTTGAAGCAACCACTTTGGAGGAACACGTTTGGAGAAAACAAGTCTCAAATGAAGCTAAAGCTGTCAGTTTTTACCTCTGAAGTTTTGGTGTGCCACACCCATATGATGGAGAGACGGGGCCATAGGGGTACATCAACAGAAGCTAAATCAAATTATCTTTCCAACGCAAAAAACCTCACATCATTTGGAGTTGTGAGTCAAAAGTTCTAGTCCTTCTCGTGGAAGGTGTCCATGCTATCAAGACTTCGTGAATTTCCGAGGAGCACTCCAACAACTCCCAAAATTGACTGCTTATTCACCCAAGAAACCCATGCAAACCTATTTACTTTTGAAACCATTTTCACACCTAGCTAAGGGGGGTTGTCCCTGCTATAAAACCCCATCTCCTCCATCCTCTAGAAAAACCTTTTGTCAAACCATTCAGCTACAAGCTTATGCAGCAAGACTGCTAAAGAGATCCGAGAGATCTTGCTACCTTTGCTCTTGTGAGTTCATTTGGATTCGCGAAAAGGAGCCTTTGGTTCCCCCTAGTTCGTGCTCTACGGTTCCGGCCGTTTTGTGTGGATTAGTCCCGGTTTGTGGTTCTGCGATTGTTCGGACAGCGGGTTGGAGTTCTTGTAGCTTCGGTCAGCCATCCCCAACGTACATGTTGCATCCAACCTTGGCAGGTATAAAGCTAGTTATCCCGGCTGCTTGCAGCTAGTTATCCCTTCCGATTCGATCCTATGACGTGAAGATCGGGCCACCCTCGGGCGTGAACTCGTTCATCGGGTTCCCACCTATCATCTGGTATCAGAGCCTTCGTTGACATGGTAGGATCTGTTATATAAGTTTATCTTGCTATCATCCCTTTAGATCGAGTGTTTTTCATGCTATATTTTCTGTCCGAGAAGTCCAAAGCCCCACAAAAATAAATCCAAGCCTTGTTGGTGCCGAGATCTTGTTGTTGCATACCTTGCATGTTCTTCATCTTTTAGATCTACACCAAGTTCATCTTCATTGTTGTTTTCAGATTTGGTTGTTGCGCTTTGGAAAAAGAGAAAAAAAAGGTGGCAAAAAAAATCAAAGAAAAAAAAAGAGTGGAAAAAGTCAAGAGAGAAAAAGAAAGTCTTTTGTAAGATCCAAAAGTTTCAGCTTGATAGAAAAAAATTCAGAAGCTTGTGTGTGGTGTTTTTCAATCTTGGTGCAAAGGTGCAGCAGATCCATCCACATATTTTTCTTGGTTTGCATCAACTTGATTTCAGCACAAGCCCCTTTTTGTTTACCCCACCGAGCTCCACCAAAAACCGAAGCTAGTTCTTTGATCCCTGTCTTTCAATCGCTTTAACACATCCGGGAGAAGCACAATCCGATGTGAACTCATAAGAACTTTGGTGAGTAAGAGGTGAGGTTGTGTGATTCCACAAAATTATCCTATTCCACTTTAGCCCTACTAACATGGCAGGATCTACATCAAGTGTGCGTTGAAAGAATCATGGAGAAGGAAACTGTTTGGCCACCCGCGCTATGTGAAGCAACTGGAGAACAATATACTCCGAGCCATGGAGAGGATGCTTCACGAGTGTCCTCCAACATGTGGTGATGGGGTTCGACATCGACAATACCATGTTGCTCATGAAGTGCAACAAAGAAGACATGCTCAAGAGTATGATGTTGCTGCTCGTGGATGTGTCACTAGTACTCATGAAGTGAAACAAAGAAGACATGCTTGAGAGCTTGTGGCTGCTGCTCATGAATCGCGGCAACGTCATGGCCGACAACAAAGTTATGGCACCCATCGACACGTCAATGACCTACCGCAAAGCATGACCGTAGTTGATGAACCTTCCGGTGATTCATAGCCCATGTTTACATGAGAAGCTCATTCCTAGTGTTGCCATCTTGACCACCGCTATTGTCCCAACATCCAAGAAACATGTGCCTCTAATTCCGTGTGAGGAAGAGAGTCCACAGTCCAAAATCCCACAACTTGAGAGTGATAGGAAAAGCAAGCTGAGTGACTCCACCAAAAGTGAGGAAGAGTATCCACTTTCAAAAATCTCACACTTGAGAGTAAAAAGAAAAATGAGTTGAGTGACTCCACCAAATGTGAGGAAGACTGTCCACTTTCCACAATTCCATATATTGAGAGTGATAAAGAAAGTGAGGTGAGTGAGTCCACAAAATGTGAGATTGAGATCATTCCACACCTCATTAGAGAGATGAGTGAACCACAACATAATATACCACGTTATCCAAGAGAGAGGATTAGTGAGTTGTGTGAGTCCACCAAACGTGAGCTTGAGGTGTTTCCCGATAATATGAAAGAGATGAGTGATCCACCAAATGAAAAGAGAGAGGAGTATTCTATTACTAACCTTTCACAAAATTCTTTTTCTTTACAATATGTGCAGATGCAAAAGTCATACCTATCAGCTCTCTTGAAACGATGGGAGGACGAGATTCAGGAACAGTTGTGGTGCACGTGGAACATCACTACACAAGGTGCATGTGTGCAGATTGATTTTCAGAAAGGCATTCAAGTACTCAATGAGGTAAAACAAAAAGGATCTTCCATTTTTATGAAGCCAGAGGTATGCACGTATGAGTTTTTGAAGCAATGGCGTGATAAGATTAGAGAAAAATTGTTTGGAACATCATCCGTCCAGCAATATGGTTTTGCTAATCTTGAAAAGGCTATAAAAGATCCAATAAAACTTAATGTTGCATATGATTATTCATCATTTTCTTTTCCTAGTTATTTTGTATTGTCCTTGTGCTATAATATTGCATACCAAATAAAGTTGAGGACAACTTCTCTCCTGGAGAGGGAGGCTGATAAGAACATGATGATGATGGGTTACAAATTTGTGATCCATGGAAATATTTGCTGGAAGGAACTCCTAAGTCGAACAAAACATCATGTTTGCATTGTCCATAAGATAGCAAAGCTGAAATCTAAAATACTATATATCATGAAACCTTTGCATTATGATTTGGTATTGCCCTGCTTTCTTTTGTGTTATGACCAAGTAGAGTCGAGGACGACTCCTTTTCAAGAAAGGGGGGATGATGAGGACATGTCGGTCATTTAAACAACATCAATCATCCCTGGAAAAATTCCAAGTTGTGACAAACAAGTATATGATCAGATGCAACACAATTCAAAGGTGAAAGCTACAAATGAGGATTGCATTATTCCTTTGCATGCATATTATCTACTTCCCTTCTACTTATCTTTTGTAGATCAAAGAGAGTCGAGGACAACTCTGTTGGGGAACGTAGTAATTTCAAAAAAATTCCTACGCACACGCAAGATCATGGTGATGGCATAGCAACGAGAGGGGAGATTGTTCGTCCATGTACCCTCGTAGACCGTAAGCGGAAGCGTTAGCACAACGCGGTTGATGTAGTCGTACGTCTTCACGATCCGACCGACCCAAGCACCGAACGTACGGAGCCTCTGAGTTCAGCACACGTTCAGCTCGATGACGATCTCCGGCCTCCGATCCAGCCGAGCTCCGGAGATGAGTTCCGTCAGCACGACGGCGTGGTGACGATGATGATGTTCTACCGGCGCAGGGCTTCGCCTAAACTCCGCGATGATATGACCGAGGTGGAATATGGTGGAAGGGGGCACCGCACACGGCTAAGGAACGATCCGTAGATCAACTTGTGTGTCTATGGGGTGCCCCCCGCCCCCGTATATAAAGGAGGGAGGGGGGAGGTGCGGCCGGCCCCCTAGGGGTGCGCCTGGAGGAGTCCTACTCCCACCGGGAGTAGGACTCCCCCCTCTTGCCTTGGTGGAGAAGGAAAGGGGGGCGCCGCCCCCCCTTCCTTGTCCTATTCGGACTAGGGGGGGAGGGGGCGCGCGGCCTGCCCTGGCCGGCCCTCCTCTTCTCCCTCTTGGCCCACTAAGGCCCAATATCCCCCGGGAGGGTTCCGGTAACCCCCCGGTGTTTCGGTAAAATCCCGATTTCACCCGGAACCATTCCGATGTCCAAATATAGGCTTCCAATATATCAATCTTTATATCTCGACCATTTCGAGACTCCTCATCATGTCCGTGATCACATCCGGGACTCCGAACAAACTTCGGTACATCAAAACTTATAAACTCATAATAAAACTGTCATCGAAATGTTAAGCGTGCGGACCCTACGAGTTCGAGAACTATGTAGACATGACCTAGAACCATTCTCGGTCAATAACCAATAGCGGGACCTGGATTCCCATATTGGTTCCTACATATTCTACGAAGATCTTTATCGGTCAAACCGCATAACAACATACTTTGTTCCCTTTGCCATCGGTATGTTACTTGCCCGAGATTTGATCGTCGGTATCCAATACCTAGTTCAATCTCGTTACCGGCAAGTCTCTTTACTCGTTCCGTAATACATCATCTCATAACTAACTCACTAGTTACATGCTTGCAAGGCTTAGGTGATGAGTATTACCGAGAGGGCCCCGAGATACCTCTCCGACAATCGGAGTGACAAAACCTAATCTCGAATTATGCCAACCCAACATGTACCTTCGGAAACACCTGTAGAGCACCTTTATAATCACCCAGTTACGTTGTGACATTTGGTAGCACACAAAGTGTTCTTCCGGTATACGGGAGTTGCACAATCTCATAGTTGCAGGAACTTTGTATAAGTCATGAAGAAAGCAATAGCAGTATACTAAACGATCAAGTGCTAGGCTAACGGAATGGGTCATGTCAATCACACCATTCTCCTAATGATGTGATCCCACTAATAAAATGACAACACATGTCTATGGTTAGGAAACATAACCATCTTTGATTAATGAGCTAGTCAAGTAGAGGCATACTAGTGACTATAGTTTTGTCTATGTATTCACACATGTATCATGTTTCCGGTTAATACAATTCTAGCATGAATAATAAACATTTATCATGATATGAGGAAATAAATAATAACTTTATTATTGCCTCTAGGGCATATTTCCTTCAGTCTCCCACTTGCACTAGAGTCAATAATCTAGATTACATAGTAATGATTCTAACACCCATGGAGTCTTGGTGCTGATCATGTTTTGCTCGTGAGAGAGGCTTAGTCAATGGGTCTGCAACATTCAGATCCGTATGTATCTTGCAAATCTCTATGTCTCCCACTTGGACTTGGTCCCAAATGGAATTGAAGCGTCACTTGATGTGCTTGGTCCTCTTGTGAAATCTGGATTCCTTTGCCAAGGCAATTGCACCAGTATTGTCATAGAAGATCTTCATTGGTCCCGATGCACTAGGTATGACACCTAGATCGGAAATGAACTCCTTCATCCAGACTCCTTCATTCGCTGCTTCAGAAGCAGCTATGTACTCCGCTTCACATGTAGATCCCGCCACGACGCTTTGTTTAGAACTGCACCAACTTACAGCTCCACCGTTTAATAAAAACACGTATCCGGTTTGCGATTTAGAATCGTCCGGATCAGTGTCAAAGCTTGCATCGACGTAACCATTTACGACTAGCTCTTTGTCACCTCCATATACGAGAAACATATCCTTAGTCCTTTTTAGGTATTTCAGGATGTTCTTGACCGCTGTCCAGTGCTCCACTCCTGGATTACTTTGGTACCTTCCTGCCAAGCTTATTGCTAAGCATACGTCAGGTCTAGTACACAGCATTGCATACATGATAGAGCCTATGGCTGAAGCATAGGGAGCATTTTTCATTTTCTTTCTATCTTCTGCTGTGGTCGGGCATTGAGTTTGACTCAACATCACACCTTGTAGCACAGGCAAGAATCCTTTCTTTGCCTGATCCATTTTGAAATTTTTCAAAATTTTGTCAAGGTATGTGCTTTGTGAAAGTCCTATTAAGCGTCTTGATCTATCTCTATAGATCTTGATACCCAATATGTAAGCAGCTTCACCGAGGTCTTTCATTGAAAAACTTTTATTCAAGTATCCCTTTATGCTATCCAGAAATTCTATATCATTTCCAATTAATAATATGTCATCTACATATAAAACTAGAAATGCTACAGAGCTCCCACTCACTTTCTTGTAAATACAGGCTTCTCCAAAAGTCTGTATAAAACCATATGCTGTGATCACACTATCAAAGCGTTTATTCCAACTCCGAGATGCTTGCACCAGTCCATAAATGGAACGCTGGAGCTTGCATACTTTGTTAGCACCTTTTGGATCAACAAAACCTTCCGGCTGCATCATATACAACTCTTCTTCTAGAAATCCATTCAAGAATGCAGTCTTGACATCCATTTGCCAAATTTCATAATCATGAAATGCAGCAATAGCTAACATGATTCGGACAGACTTAAGCATCGCTACGGGTGAGAAAGTCTCATCGTAGTCAACCCCTTGAACTTGTCGAAAACCTTTCGCAACAAGTCGAGCTTTATAGACAGTTACATTACCATCAGCGTCAGTCTTCTTCTTAAAGATCCATTTATTCTCAATGGCTTGCCAATCATCGGGCAAGTCAACCGAAGTCCATACTTTGTTTTCATACATGGATCCCATCTCAGATTTCATGGCCTCTAGACATTTTGCGGAATCTGGGCTCATCATCGCTTCCTCATAGTTCGTAGGTTCATCATGGTCAAGTAACATGACTTCCAGAATAGGATTACCGTACCACTCTGGTGCGGATCTTACTCTGGTAGACCTACGAGGTTCAGCAGAAACTTGATCTGAAGTTTCATGATCAATATCATTAGCTTCCTCACTAATTGGTGTAGTCGTCACAACAACCGGTTCTCGTGATGAACTACTTTCCAATAAGGGAGTAGATACAGTTATCTCATCAAGTTCTACTTTCCTCCCACTCACTTCTTTCGAGAGAAACTCCTTCTCTAGAAAGGATCCATTCTTAGCAACAAATGTCTTGCCTTCGGATCTATGATAGAAGGTGTACCCAATAGTCTCTTTTGGGTATCCTATGAAGACACATTTCTCCGATTTGGGTTCGAGCTTATCTGGTTGAAGTTTCTTCACATAAGCATCGCAGCCCCAAACTTTAAGAAACGACAACTTTGGTTTCTTGCCAAACCACAGTTCATAAGGCGTCATCTCAACGGATTTTGATGGTGCCCTATTTAACGTGAATGCGGCCGTCTCTAAAGCATAACCCCAAAATGATAGCGGTAAATCGGTAAGAGACATCATAGATCGCACCATATTAAGTAAAGTACGATTACGATGTTCGGACACACCATTTCGTTGTGGTGTTCCGGGTGGCGTGAGTTGCGAAACTATTCCGCATTGTTTCAAATGTAAACCAAACTCGTAACTCAAATATTCTCCTCCACGATCAGATCGTAGAAACTTTATTTTCTTGTTACGATGATTTTCCACTTCACTCTGAAATTCTTTGAACTTTTCAAATGTTTCAGACTTGTGCTTCATTAAGTAGATATACCCATATCTGCTCAAATCATCTGTGAAGGTGAGAAAATAACGATATCCGCCATGAGCCTCAACATTCATCGGACCACATACATCTGTATGTATGATTTCCAACAAATCTGTTGCTCTCTCCATAGTTCCGGAGAACGGTGTTTTAGTCATCTTGCCCATGAGGCACAGTTCGCAAGTACCAAGTGATTCATAATCAAGTGATTCCAGAAGTCCATCAGTATGGAGTTTCTTCATGCGTTTTACACCGATATGGCCTAAACGGCAGTGCCACAAATAAGTTGCACTATCATTATCAACTCTGCATCTTTTGGCTTCAACATTATGAATATGTGTATCACTACTATCGAGATTCAATAAAAATAGACCACTCTTCAAGGGTGCATGACCATAAAAGATATTACTCATATAAATAGAACAACCATTATTCTCTGATTTAAATGAATAACCGTCTCGCATTAAACAAGATCCAGATATAATGTTCATGCTCAACGCTGGCACCAAATAACAATTATTCAGGTCTAAAACTAATCCCGAAGGTAGATGTAGAGGTAGCGTGCCGACCGCGATCACATCGACTTTGGAACCGTTTCCCACGCGCATCGTCACCTCGTCCTTGGCCAGTGCTCGCTTATTCCATAGTCCCTGTTTCGAGTTGCAAATATTAGCAACAGAACCAGTATCAAATACCCAGGTGCTACTACGAGCTCTAGTTAGGTACACATCAATAACATGTATATCACATATACCTTTGTTCACTTTGCCATCCTTCTTATCCGCCAAATACTTGGGGCAGTTCCGCTTCCAGTGACCAGTCTGCTTGCAGTAGAAGCACTCAGTTTCAGGCTTAGGTCAAGACTTGGGTTTCTTCTCTTGAGCAGCAACTTGCTTGCCGTTCTTTTTGAAGTTCCCCTTCTTCTTCCCTTTGCCCTTTTTCTTGAAACTAGTGGTCTTGTTGACCATCAACACTTGATGCTCCTTCTTGATTTCTACCTCCGCGGCTTTTAGCATTGCGAAGAGCTCAGGAATAGTCTTGTTCATCCCTTGCATATTATAGTTCATCACAAAGCTCTTGTAGCTTGGTGGCAGTGATTGGAGAATTCTATCAATGACACTATCATCAGGAAGATTAACTCCCAGTTGAATCAAGTGATTATTATATCCAGACATTCTGAGTATGTGTTCACTGACAGAACTATTCTCCTCCATCTTGCAGCTATAGAACTTATTGGAGACTTCATATCTCTCAATCCGGGCATTTGCTTGAAATATTAACTTCAACTCTTGGAACATCGCATATGCTCCATGACGTTCAAAACTTCGTTGAAGACCCGGTTCTAAGCCGTAAAGCATGGCACACTAAACTATAGAGTAGTCATCAGCTTTGCTCTGCCAGACATTCTTAACGTCGTCAGTTGCATCAGCAGCAGGCCTGGCACCCAGCGGTGCTTCCAGGACGTAACTTTTCTATGCAGCAATGAGGATAATCCTCAGGTTACGGACCCAGTCCGTGTAATTGCTACCATCATCTTTCAACTTTGCTTTCTCAAGGAACGCATTAAAATTCAACGGAACAACAGCACGAGCCATCTATCTACAAACAAACATAGACAAGCAAGATACTATCAGGTACTAAGTTCATGATAAATTTAAGTTCAATTAATCATATTACTTAAGAACTCCCACTTAGACAGACATCTCTCTAGTCATCTAAGTGATCACGTGATCCAAATCAACTAAACCATAACCGATCATCACGTGAGATGGAGTAGTTTTCAATGGTGAACATCACTATGTTGATCATATCTACTATATGATTCACGCTCGACCTTTCGGTCTCCGTGTTCCGAGGCCATATCTGCATATGCTAGGCTCGTCAAGTTTAACCTGAGTATTCCGCGTGTGCAAAACTGGCTTGCACCCGTTGTAGATGGACGTAGAGCTTATCACACCCGATCATCACGTGGTGTCTCAGCACGACGAACTTTGGCAACGGTGCATACTCAGGGAGAACACTTCTTGATAATTTTAGTGAGAGACCATCTTAAAATGCTACCGTCAATCAAAGCAAGATAAGATGCATAAAGGATAAACATCACATGCAATCAATATAAGTGATATGATATGGTCATCATCATCTTGTGCTTGTGATCTCCATCTCCGAAGCACCGTCGTGATCACCATCGTCACCGGCGTGACACCTTGGTCTCCATCGTAGCATCGTTGTCGTTTACGCCATCTATTGCTTCTATGACTATCGCTACCGCTTAGTGATAAAGTAAAGCAATTACAGGGCGTTTGCATTTCATACAATAAAGCGACAACCATATGGCTCCTGCCAGTTGCCGATAACTTCGGTTACAAAACATGATCATCTCATACAATAAAATATAGCATCACGTCTTGACCATATCACATCACAACATGCCCTGCAAAAACAAGTTAGACGTCCTCTACTTTGTTGTTGCAAATTTTACTTGGCTGCTACGGGCTTAGCAAGAACCGTTCTTACCTACGCATCAAAAACCACAACGATAGGTCGTCAAGTTGGTGCTGTTTTAACCTTCGCAAGGACCGGGCGTAGCCACACTCGATTCAGCTAAAGTGAGAGAGACAGACACCCGCCAGCCACCTTTAAGCACGAGTGCTCGTAACGGTGAAACCAGTCTCGCGTAAGCATACGCGTAATGTCGGTCCGGGCCGCTTCATCTCACAATACCGCCGAACCAAAGTATGACATGCTGGTAAGCAGTATGACTTGTATCGCCCACAACTCACTTGTGTTCTACTCATGCATATAACATCAACGCATAAAACCTGGCTCTGATACCACTGTTGGGGAACGTAGTAATTTCAAAAAAATTCCTACGCACACGCAAGATCATGGTGATGGCATAGCAACGAGAGGGGAGAGTGTTCGTCCACGTACCCTCGTAGACCGTAAGCGGAAGCATTAGCACAACGCGGTTGATGTAGTCGTACGTCTTCATGATCCGACCGATCCAAGCACCGAATGTACGGAGCCTCCGAGTTCAGCACACGTTCAGCTCGATGACGATCTCCGGCCTCCGATCTAGCCGAGCTCTGGAGATGAGCTCCGTCAGCACGACGGCGTGGTGATGATGATGATGTTCTACCGGTGCAGGGCTTCGCCTAAACTCCGTGACGATATGACCGAGGTGGAATATGGTGGAAGGGGGCACCACACACGGCTAAGGAACGATCCCTAGATCAACTTCTGTGTCTATGGGGTGCCCCCCGCCCCCGTATATAAAGGAGGGAGGGGGGAGGTGCGGCCGGCCCCCTAGGGGTGCGCCTGGAGGAGTCCTACTCCCACCGAGAGTAGGACTCCCCCCTCTTGCCTTGGTGGAGAAGGAAAGGGGGGAGGGGAAGAGGAAAGGGGGGCGCCGCCCCCCCCTTCCTTGTCCTATTCGGACTAGGGGGGAGGGGGCGCACGGCCTGCCCTGGCTGGCCCTCCTCTTCTCCCTCTTGGCCCACTAAGGCCCAATATCCCCCGGGAGGGTTTCGGTAACCCCCAAGTGTTCCGGTAAAATCCCAATTTCACCCGGAACCATTCCGATGTCCAAATATAGGCTTCCAATATATCAATCTTTATGTCTCGACCATTTCGAGACTCCTCGTCATGTCCATGATCACATCCGGGACTCTGAACAAACTTCGGTACATCAAAACTTATAAACTCATAATAAAACTGTCATCGAAACATTAAGCGTGCGGACCCTACGGGTTCGACAACTATGTAGACATGACCTAGAACCATTCTCGGTCAATAACCAATAGCGGGACCTGGATTCCCATATTGGTTCCTACATATTCTACGAAGATCTTTATCGGTCAAACCGCATAACAACATACTTTGTTCCCTTTGCCATCGGTATGTTACTTGCCCGAGATTTGATCGTCGGTATCCAATACCTAGTTCAATCTCGTTACCGGCAAGTCTCTTTACTCGTTCCGTAATACATCATATCATAACTAACTCATTAGTTACATGCTTGCAAGGCATAGGTGATGAGTATTACCGAGAGGGCCCAGAGATACCTCTCCGACAATCGGAGTGACAAAACCTAATCTCGAATTATGCCAACCCAACATGTACCTTCGGAAAAACCTATAGAGCACCTTTATAATCACCCAGTTACGTTGTGACGTTTGGTAGCACACAAAGTGTTCTTCCGGTATGCGGGAGTTGCACAATCTCATAGTTGTAGGAACTTTGTATAAGTCATGAAGAAAGCAATAGCAGTATACTAAACGATCAAGTGCTAGGCTAACGGAATGGGTCATGTCAATCACATCATTCTCCTAATGATGTGATCCCACTAATCAAATGACAACACATGTCTATGGTTAGGAAACATCACCATCTTTGATTAATGAGCTAGTCAAGTAGAGGCATACTAGTGACTATAGTTTTGTCTATGTATTCACATATGTATCATGTTTCCGGTTAATACAATTCTAGCATGAATAATAAACATTTATCATGATATGAGGAAATAAATAATAACTTTATTATTGCCTCTAGAGCATATTTCCTTCAGACTCTTCATCAAGGGAGGGAGGATGATGAGCACATGGGTACATCATACATGACATTTCAGAAAAGTGCACAATTTAGTTGGAAAGAATTACTAAGCCGAATCAAGCAAACATATGGCCAGGTGAACGCTAACTTAAGTTCATACTATAATCTTGAATACATGGCTGCACTTTCATCTTCATTATTGTTGGTTGAACTTAGGTATAACATGGAAGCAATCCAACAACCAATGAGCTCTTGAAGCAACCGCTTTGGAGGAACAAGTTTGGAGAAAACAAGTCTCAAATGAAGCTGAATGATGGAGAGACGGGGCCATAGGGGTACATCAACAGAAGCTAAATCAAATTATATTTCCAATGCAAAAAACCTCACATCATTTGGAGTTGTGAGTCAAAAGTTCTAGTCTTTCTCGTGGAAGATGTCCATGCTGTCAAGACTTCACGAATTTCCGAGGAGCTCTCCAACAACTCCCAAAGTTGACTGCTTATTCACCCAAGAAACCCATGCAAACATGTTTACTTTTGAAACCATTTTCACACCTAGCTAAGGGGGGTTGTCCCTGCTATAAAACCCCATCTCCTCCATCCTCTAGAAAAACCGTTTGTCAAACCATTCAGCTACAAGCTTATGCAGCAAGACTGCTAAAGAGATCCGAGAGATCTTGCTACCTTTGCTCTTGTGAGTTCATTCGGATTTGCGAGAAGGAGCCTTTGGTTCCCCCTAGTTCGTGCTCTACGGTTCCGGCCATTTTGTGTGGATTAGTCCCGGTTTGTGGTTCTGCGATTGTTCGGACAGCGGGTTGGAGTTCTTGTAGCTTCGGTCAGCCATCCCCAACGTACGGGTTGCATCCAACCTTGGCAGGTATAAAGCTAGTTATCCCGGCTGCTTGCAGCTAGTTATCCCTTCTGATTCGATCCTACGACGTGAAGATTGGGCCACCCTCGGGCGTGAACTCGTTCATCGGGTTCCCACCTATCATCTGGTATCAGAGCCTTCATTAACACGGTAGGATCTGTTATACAAGTTTATCTTGCTATCATCCCTTTAGATCGAGTGTTTTTCATGCTATATTTTCTGTCCTAGAAGTCCAAAGCCCCACCAAAAATAAATCCAAGCCTTGTTGGTGTTGAGATCTTGTTGTTGCATACCTTGCATGTTCTTCATCTTTTAGATCTACACCAAGTTCATCTTCATTGTTGTTTTTAGATTTGGTTGTCGTGCTTTGGAAAAAGAGAAAAAAAAGTGGCAAAAAAATCAAAGAAAAAAAAGAGTGGAAAAATTCAAGAGAGAAAAAGAAAGTCTTGTGTAAGATCCAAAAGTTTCAGCTTGATAGAAAATATTTCAGAAGCTTGTGTGTGGTGTTTTTCTATCTTGGTGCAAAGGTGCAGCAGATCCATCCACATATTTTTCTTGGTTTGCATCAACTTGATTTCAGCACAAGCCCCTTTTTGTTTACCCCACCGAGCTCCACCAAAAACCGAAGCTAGTTCTTTGATCCCTGTCTTTCAATCGCTTTAACACATCCAGGAGAAGCACAATCTGATGTGAACTCATAAGAACTTTGGTGAGTAAGAGGTGAGGTTGTGTGATTCCACAAAATTATCCTATTCCACTTTAGCCCTACTAACATGGCAGGATCTACACCAAGTGTGCATCGAAAGAATCATGGAGAAGGAAACTGTTTGGCCACCCGCGCTGATGTGAAGCAACTGGAGAACAATATACTCCGAGCCATGGAGAGGATGCTTCACGAGTGTCCTCCAACATGTGGTGATGGGGTTCGACATCGACAATACCCTGTTGCTCATGAAGTGCAACAAAGAAGACATGCTCAAGAGTATGATGTTGCTGCTCGTGGATGTGTCACTAGTACTCATGAAGTGCAACAAAGAAGACATGCTCGAGAGGTTGTCGCTGCTGCTCATGAATCGCGGCAACGTCATGGCCGACAACAAAGTTATGTCACCCATCGGCACGTCAATGACCTACCGCAAAGCATGACCGTGGTTGATGAACCGACTCCGGTGATTCATAGCCCATGTTTACATGAGAAGCTCATTCCTAGTGTTGCCATCTTGACCACCGCTATTGTCCCAACATCCAAGAAATATGTGCCTCTAATTCCATGTGAGGAAGAGAGTCCACAGTCCAAAATCCCACAACTTGAGAGTGATAGGAAAAGCAAGCTGAGTGACTCCACCAAAAGTGAGGAAGAGTATCCACTTTCAAAAATCTCACCACTTGAGAGTAAAAAGAAAAATGAGTTGAGTGACTCCACCAAATGTGAGGAAGAGTGTCCACTTTCCACAATTCCATATATTGAGAGTGATAAAGAAAGTGAGGTGAGTGAGTCCACAAAATGTGAGATTGAGATCATTCCACACCTCATTAGAGAGATGAGTGAACCACAACATAATATACCACATTATCCAAGAGAGAGGATTAGTGAGTTGTGTGAGTCCACCAAACGTGAGCTTGAGGTGTTTCCCGATAATATGAAAGAGATGAGTGATCCACCAAATAAAAAGAGAGAGGAGTATTCTATTACTAACCTTTCACAAAATTCTTTTTCTTTACAATATGTGCAGATGCAAAATTCATACCTATCAGCTCTCTTGAAACGATGGGAGGACGAGATTCAGGAACAGTTGTGGTGCACGTGGAACACCACTACACAAGGTGCATGTGTGCAGATTGATTTTCAGAAAGGCATTCAAGTACTCAATGAGGTAAAACAAAAAGGATCTTCCATTTTTATGAAGCCAGAGGTATGCACATATGAGTTTTTGAAGCAATGGCGTGATAAGATTAGAGAAAAATTGTTTGAAACATCATCCGTCCAGCAATATGGTTTTGCTAATCTTGAAAAGGCTATAAAAGATCCAATAAAACTTAATGTTGCACATGATTATTCATCATTTTCTTTTCCTAGTTATTTTGTATTGTCCTTGTGCTATAATATTGCATACCAAATAAAGTTGAGGACAACTTCTCTCCTAGAGAGGGAGGCTGATAAGAACATGATGATGATGGGTTACAAATTTGTGATCCATGGAAATATTTGCTGGAAGGAACTCCTAAGTCGAACAAAACATCATGTTTGCATTGTCCATAAGATAGCAAAGCTGAAAACTAAAATACTATATATCATGAAACCTTTGCATTATGATTTGGTATTGCCTTGCTTTCTTTTGTGTTATGACCAAGTAGAGTCGAGGACGACTCCTTCTCAAGAAAGGGGGGATGATGAGGACATGTCGGTCATTGAAACAACAGCAATCATCCCTGGACAAATTCCAAGTTGTGACAAACAAGTATATATATTCAGATGCAACACAATTCAAAGGTGAAAGCTACAAATGAGGATTGCATTATTCCTTTGCATGCATATTATCTACTTCCCTTCTACTTATCTTTTGTAGATCAAAGAGAGTCGAGGAAGACTCTTCATCAAGGGAGGGAGGATGATGAGCACATGGGTACATCATACATGACATTTCAGAAAAGTGCACAATTTAGTTGGAAAGAATTACTAAGCCGAATCAAGCAAACATATGGCCAGGTGAACGCTAACTTAAGTTCATACTATAATCTTGAATACATGGCTGCACTTTCTTCTTCATTATTATTGGTTGAACTTAGGTATAGCATGGAAGCAATCCAACAACCAATGAGCTCTTGAAGCAACCGCTTTGGAGGAACAAGTTTGGAGAAAACAAGTCTCAAATGAAGCTGATGCTGTCAGTTTTTACCTCTGAAGTTTTGGTGTGCCACACCTATATGATGGAGAGACGGGGCCATAGGGGTACATCAACAGAAGCTAAATCAAATTATATTTCCAATGCAAAAAACCTCACATCATTTGGAGTTGTGAGTCAAAAGTTCTAGTCTTTCTCGTGGAAGGTGTCCATGCTGTCAAGACTTCGCAAATTTCCGAGGAGCTCTCCAACAACTCCCAAAGTTGACTGCTTATTCACCCAAGAAACCCATGCAAACCTGTTTAATTTTGAAACTATTTTCACACCTAGCTAAGGGGGGTTGTCCCTGCTATAAAACCCCATCTCGTCCATCCTCTAGAAAAACCTTTTGTCAAACCATTCAGCTACAAGCTTAAGCAGCAAGACTGCTAAAGAGATCCGAGAGATCTTGCTACCTTTGCTCTTGTGAGTTCATTCGGATTCACGAAAAGGAGCCTTTGGTTCCCCCTAGTTCGTGCTCTATGGTTCCGGCCGTTTTGTGTGGATTAGTCCTGGTTTGTGGTTCTGCGATTGTTCGGACAGTAGGTTGGAGTTCTTGTAGCTTCGGTCAGCCATCCCCAACGTACGGGTTGCATCCAACCTTGGCAGGTATAAAGCTAGTTATCCCGGCTGCTTGCAGCTAGTTATCCCTTCCAATTCGACCGTACGACGTGAAGATCGGGCCACCCTCGGGCGTGAACTCGTTCATCGAGTTCCCACCTATCAGAAGGAGTCTAAGCGGTGCCAACGGGTAGCCTCTTATGACCGACAAGTATACGAGATCAATCGTAGTCCTTTAGATAAGTAAGAGTGTCGAAACCAACAAGGAGCGGAAGGAAATGACAAACGGTTTTCAGCAAGGTAGTTTCTGCAAGCACTAAAATTGTCGGTAACAAGTAGTTTGACAGTAAGATAATTTGTAACGGGAAAGTAGCAGTAATGGTAAATAAATGCATAAAGGTAGCCCGATAACCCACAAGTGTAGGGGATCGCAACAACTTTCGAGGCTAAAGTATTCAACCCAAATTTATTGATTCGACACAAGGGGAGCCAAAGAATATTCTTAAGTATTAGCAGTTGAGTTGTCAATTCAACCACACCTAGATAACTTAGTATCTGCAGCAAAGTATTTAGTAGCAAAGTAGTATGATAGTAATGGTAACAGTGGCAAAAGTAAAGATGGCAGTTTTGTAGTAGTTGTAACAGTAGCAATGGAAAAGTAAATAAGCGAAGCACAATATGTGAAAAGCTCGTAGGCATTGGATCGATGGTGGATAATTATGTCAGATGCGATTCCTCATGTAATAGCTATAACGTAGGGTGACACGGAACTAGGTCCAGTTCATCAATGTAATGTAGGCATGTATTCTGAATATAGTCATACGTGCTTATGAAAAATAACTTGCATGACATCTTTTATCCTACCCTCCCATGGCAGCGGGGTCCTAGTGGAAACTAAGGGATATTAAGGCCTCCTTTTAATAGAGAACCGGAACAAAGCATTAGCACATAGTGAATACATGAACTCCTCAAACTATGGTTATCACCGAGAAGTATCCCGATTATTGTCACTTCGGGGTTGTCGGATCATAACACATAATAGGTGACTATAGACTTGCAAGATAGGATCAAGAACTCACATATATTCATGAAAACATAATAGGTTCAGATCTGAAATCATGGCACTCAGGCCCTAGTGACAAGCATTAAGCATAACAAAGTCATAGCAACATCAATCTCAGAAAATAGTGGATACTAGGGATCAAACCCTAACAAAACTAACTTGATTACATGGTAAATCTCATCCAACCCATCACCGTCCAGCAAGCCTATGATGAATTACTCATGCACGGCGGTGAGCATCATGAAATTGGTGATGGCGGATGGTTGATGATGACGACGGCGACGAATCCCCCTCTTCGGAGCCCCGAACGAACTCCAGATCAGCCCTCCCGAGAGAGATTAGGGCTTGGCAGTGGCTCCATATCGTAAAACGCGATGAAACTTTCTCTCTGATTTTTTTCTCCGCGAAACAGAATTTATAGAGTTGGAGTTGAGGTCGGCGGAGCATCAGGGGGCCCACGAGACAGGGGGGTGCGCCCAGGGGGGAGGGCACGCCCCCACCCTCGTGGACAGGGTGTGGACCCCCTGGCCTTGATTCTTTTGCCAGTATTTTTTATATTTTCCAAAACTTATCTCCGTGGATTTTCAGGTCATTCCGAGAACTTCTGTTTTCTGCACAATAAACAACACCATGGCAGTTCTGATGAAAACAGCGTCAGTGCCGGTTAGTTTCATTCAAATCATGCAAGTTAGAGTCCGAAACAAGGACAAAAGTGTTTGGAAAAGTAGATACGTTGGAGACGTATCAACTCCCCCAAGCTTAAACCTTTGCTTGTCCTCAAGCAATTCAGTTGATAAACTGAAAGTGATAAAGAAAAGCTTTTACAAACTCTGTTTGCTCTTGTTGTTGTAAATATGTAAAGCCAGCATTCAAGTTTTCAACAGGTATTATGAACTAACCATACTCACAATAACACTTAGGTCCCATAATTACTCATATCGATGGCATAATCAGCTAGCGAGCCATAATAATAAAACTCGGATGGCAACACTTTCTCAAAAAAATCATAATATGATATAACAAAATGGTATTTTGCTAGCCCTTTCTGAGACCGCAAAACATAAATGCAGAGCACCTTTAAAGATCAAGGACTGACTAAAC
Source organism: Triticum timopheevii (assembly GCA_963921465.1). Classification (NCBI taxonomy): domain Eukaryota; kingdom Viridiplantae; phylum Streptophyta; class Magnoliopsida; order Poales; family Poaceae; genus Triticum; species Triticum timopheevii. Next base: position 243,742,774 of record OY997270.1, read on the forward strand.
ATTGTAATTCATGGTAAAAGAGATCCAGTCAAGTCATACCCAATATAAACTAATAGTAATGAATGCAAATGACAGTGTGATCTCCAGCGGGCGCTTCTTAACAAGAGGGATGATGACTCAACATAAAAGTAAATAGATAGGCCCTTCGTAGAGGGAAGCAGGGATTTGTAGAGGGTCCAGAGCTCGTTTTGAAAATAGAGATGAATAACATTTTGAGCGGCATACTTTCACTGTCAATGCAAAAACTATGAGATGGCGATATCTTCCATACTACATGCATTATAGGCGGTTCCCAAACAGAATGATAAAAGTTTATACTCCCCCACCACCAACAAGCATCAATCCATGGCTTGCTCGAAGCAACGAGTGCCTCCAACTAACAACAACCCTTGGGAAGTTTTGTTTAATTATATTGATTTGCTTTGATCTTTTTGGAACATGGGACTGGGCATCCCGGTTAGCGGCCCTTTCTCATGAATAATCAGGAGCGGAGTCCACTCCTCTTGAGAATAACCCACCTAGCATGGAAGTACGGACATCCCTAGTTGAAACATGAGCTTCTCAAGCATACAAAACAGAATTTCATTTGAAGGTTTGCAGTTTGGCACATACAAATTTACTTGGAACGGCAGGTAGATACCGCATATAGGAAGGTATGGTGGACTCATATGGAACAACTTTGGGGTTTAAGGAGTTTGGATGCACAGGCAGTATTCCAGCTTAGTATAGGTGAAGGCTAGCAAAAGACTGGGAAGCGACCAACTGAGAGAGCGAAAACAGTCATGAACAAGCATTAAAATTAATTCACACCAAGTACAAGCATGAGTAGGATATAATCTACCATGAACATAAATATCATGAAGGCTATGTTGATTTGTTTCAACTACATGCGTGAACATGTGCCAAGTCGAGTCACTCAATTCATTCAAAGGAGGATACCATCCCATCATACCACATCACAATCATTTTAATAGCATGTTGGCACGCAAGTTAAACCATTATAACTCATAGCTAATCAAGCATGGCACAAGCAACTATAATCTCTAAGTGTCATTGCAAATATGTTTACTTCATAATAAGCTGAATCGGGAACGATGAACTCATCATATTTACAAAAACAAGAGAGGTCGAGTTCATACCAGCTTTTCTCATCTCAATCAGTCCATCATATGTCGTCATTATTGCCTTTCACTTGCATGACCGAACGATGTGTATAATAATAAAGGTGCACGTGCATTGGACTAAGCTGGAATCTGCAAGCATTCAACTCAAGAGAGAAGACAAAGTAATATGGGCTATAAGTTAAATAAACAATCATGCATATGAGAGCCACTAAACATTTTCAATATGGTCTTCTACTCTCGACCCCCAAAGAAAATAAAACTATTTACACGGGAAAGCTCCCAACAAGCAAGAAGAAGAACGAGAAATCTTTTTGGGTTTTCATTTTAATTTCTACTACAAGCATGGAAATTAAATTAACTAAATTTTTTTGGTTTTTCTTAAGGTTTACCAAACACACAAGAAGAAAGCTAGAAAAAGAAAATTAAACTAACATGGATAATACCATGAAAGAGTATGAGCACCGACATCTAGAACAGTGTGTGAACACGAATGTAAAGTCGATGAGAAATACGTACTCCCCCAAGCTTAGGATTTTGGCCTAAGTTGGTCTAATGCCAAGGGTCGCGGCTACTCTTCCCGGTGTACTGAGAGGTGTAATCGGGATACCACTGGCTGGCCATCTCCTCTGGATCCCACTAGTAGGATGATGCACGATAAGGGTCCAGCGAAGGTTCCGGCTCAGACTCAGGCTCTGGAGTGGCTGCTTGGCCTCGATGAGCGTACACCGCCTCCGGCATGACAAGATAATTAACTGCAGTCAAATCAAACAACAGAGGCGCAGGCGGAATAATAGTCTCATTGTGTTTCTTATTAAATCTCAAGTTATACAGGAGCATCTTATCATCATTATAAACAATAAACTCATGCGCTACCATGATCATGTAATCTAAAATGTAAGGAGACAATATTGTCTCCTCTTTCTCGTGGTGCCTAATAGGTATCTCAAAATGTTTAGCAAGACGTGCATCATAGATACCTCCAAAGATGGGGCCTTTTGTACGGTTCGGGCTTAGCCGTTTAGCAATGACGACACCCATACTAAAACTATTATCACCAAACATGGCATGGAATAGAATAATAATATCAGGCACACTGAAGTTTCCACTATTTCCACGACCAATTAAGCATCTACTAGCAAATAAGGCAAAGTAGCGTAAAACAGGAAAGTGTATGCTAGAGATTCTCGCATAGGAACACTTCTTTGGATCCCCTACAGTAATGGTGTTAACAAAGCCATCCACATCTTTACGATGTGGTTAATCTAATTTACCCTCAAAGGATATTTTACATACCGCGCAAAAATTACGTAAAGACATTTCTTTGAATTCACCATATAAATGAAATGATACAATAAAAGTTTTGCACGAAAGTATTTGTGAGTAAGAGATACTGATCGATTCGGTCGTGGAGGAAGTCGGTGAGGACAACATTTTCAATCAAAGAGTAAAAGTCTTCATAAATCCCACCTTCTCTCAAGAAATTTTTGCATGGCCATTCACATGGTCGAACTTCCGCTATGCGAGGAAGATTATACTTGGCCTTTTCCTTTTCTTTAGCTTGTTTTTCCTGGGAATCTTGGCTAGAAGAGCCCCTCAAAAATCTCCTTAACATTTTCTGAAATTTTAGTAACTTCAAAATAAAAGTGAATAAAACTAAACAAGATTGGTAGCAACTACTCCTACAAGTGCCTAGAGCCTATATCATGCATTAGAATTACTTGGGACCTCATAAATTTAACATGCAAGCTCAAGAACAGGGTCACCTATGCAGCAAAAATTTGCAATGAATAAAGCACTAGAACAAAAATTAATTGGATCAATGGAGGAGTCACATACCAAGAAGCAATCTCCCAAAGCAGTTTGGTGAATGTAGCTTTGAGCAAGGAGATCGAAAATCGCAGCAAAATGAGCTAGAACTCGTGCTTGAGCTGGATGGGGATTTTTTTGGGAAGAAGATGGAGTGTGTGGGTGCAGGAATAAGTGGAGGGGGGTCACCATGGGCCTACGAGACAAGGGGTGTGCCTAGGGGGTGTGGGCGCGCCCTCCACCCTCGTGGCCAGGTGCTTGCCCCTCCTGCAGTGTTTTCAGTGCCTAAAATCCTCAAATATTCCATAAAAAATCATACTAAATTTGCAGGGCATTTGGAGCACTTTTATTTTCGGAATATTTTTTATTGCACGGATAATTAGGAAAACAGACAGATAATACTATTTTTGCTTTATTTAGTCTAAATAACAGAAAGTAAAAAGAGGGTACAGAAGGTTGTGCCTTCTAGTTTCATCCATCTCATGATCATCAAAATGAATCCACTAACAAGGTTGATCAAGTCTTGTTAACAAACTCATTCCGAATAACACGGAACCGGAGAAATTTCGAATAACACTAGGTTACCTCAACGGGGATATGAACATCCCCAACAATAAGAATATCATATTTTTTCTTGACAGTAGGAAGAGGAAATTCAAAACCTCCAATAATGATAGTTGGACTTTTTCCAATAGAATTGATGCTATGAACTTGAGGTTGTTTCCTCGGAAAGTGTACCGTATGCTCATTACCATTAACATGAAAAGTGGCATTGCCTTTGTTGCAATCAATAACAGCCCCTGCAGTATTCAAAAAGGGTCTACCAAGGATAATCGACATACTATCGTCCTCGGGAATATCAAGAATAACAAAGTTCGTTAAGATAGTGACATTTGCAGCCACAACAGGCACATCCTCACAAATACCGACAGGTATAGCAGTTGATTTATCAGCCATTTGCCAAGATATTTCAGTAGATGTCAACTTATTCAATTCAAGTCTACGATATAAAGAGATAGGCATAACACTAACACCGGCTCCAAGATCACATAAAGCAGTTTTAACATAATTTCTTTTAATGGAACATTGTATAGTTGGTACCCCAGGGTCTCCAAGTTTCTTTGGTATTCCACCCTTAAAAGTGTAATTAGCAAGCATGGTGGAAATTTCAGCTTCCGGAATCTTTCTTTTATTTGTAATGATATCCTTCATATACTTAGCATAAGGATTTACTTTAAGCATATCAGTTAAGCGCATACATAAGAAGATAGGTCTAATCATTTTAGCAAAGCGCTCAAAATCCTCATCATCCTTTGTCTTGGATGGTTTAGGAGGAAAGGGCAATGGTTTCTGAACCCATGGTTCTCTTTCCCTACCGTGCTTCCTAGCAACAAAATCTCTCTTATCATAACCTTGATTCTTTGATTGTGGGTTATCAAGATCAACAGCAGGTTCAGTCTCTACTTCATTATTACTTTTGCTAGGTTGAGCATCGACATGAACATTATCTTTAACATCATCACTAGGTTCATGTTCATCACCTGATTGTGTTTCAGCATCAGAAATAGAAATATCATTGGGATCTCAGGTGTGTCTACAACAGGTTCACTAGAATTATGCAAAGTCCTATCATTTTTCTTTTTCTTCTTTTTAGAAGAACTAGGTGCCTCCAAATTATTTCTTTGAGAATCTTGCTCGATTCTCTTAGGGTGGCCTTCAGGATACAAAGGTTCCTGAGTCATTCTACCAGTTCTAGTAGCCACTCTAACATCAAAGTCATATTTATTATTTAATTCATCGAGCAGATCATTTTGAGCCTTAAGTACTTGCTCAGCTTGAGTGGTAACCATAGAAGCATATTTGCTAATGAGTTTAAGTTCACCTTTAACTCTAGCCATATAACCACTCAAGCGTCCTATCTCAAAAGCATTATTCTTTAATTCCCAACCAACATAAGCGTTAAAACTTTCTTGTCTAGCCATAAAGTCATCGAATTCATCTAAGCATGGGCTATGAAATTTAGTAGACGGAATTTCAACTTTATCATATCTATAGAGAGAATTTACCTTTACTACCTGTGTCGGGTTATCAAGACAATGTGGTTCTTCAACAGGTGGTAAATTAAGACCATGTATTTCTTCAAAATAGGAGGTAAATTCTTAACATCTTCAGCTTTAATACCTTTTTCTTTCATTGATTTCTTTGCCTCTTGCATATCTTCAGGACTGAGAAATAGAACACCTCTCTTCTTAGGAGTGGGTTTAGGAATAGGCTCAGGAGTCGGCTTAATTGGCTCAGGGGTTGCCTCAGGAATTGAATCAGGAAGAGTCCAATTATTTTCATTAGTCAACATATTATTCAATAGTTATTCAGCTTGGTCGACTGTTCTTTCCCTGAAAACACAACCAACACAACTATCCAAGTAGTCCTTGGAAGCATCGGTTAGTCCATTATAAAAGATATCAAGTATTTCATTTTTCTTAAGAGGATGATCAGGCAAAGCATTAAGTAATCGGAGAAGCCTCCCCCAAGCTTGTGGGAGACTCTCTTCTTTGATTTGCACAAAATTATATATTTCCCGCAAGGCAGCTTGTTTCTTATGAGCAGGGAAATATTTAACAGAGAAGTAATAAATCACATCGTGGGGACTACGGACACAACTAGGATCAAGAGAGTTAAACCAAGTCTTAGCATCACCCTTTAATGAGAACGGAAATATCTTAAGGATATAGTAATAGCGAGACTTCTCATCATTAGTAAACAGGGTGGCTATATCATTCAACTTGGTAAGATGTGCCACAACAGTTTCAGATTCAAGGCCATAAAAAGGATTAGATTCAACTAAAGTAATTATTTCAGAATCAACAGAGAATTCATAATCCTTATCAGTAACACAGATAGGTGAAGTAGAAAAAGCAGGGTTAGGTTTCATTCTAGCATTAAGAGATTGTTGCTTCCATTTAGCTAATAACTTTTTAAGATCATATCTATATTTGCAAGCAAAGATAGCTCTAGCAGCTTCCTCATTCATAACATAACCCTCAGGAACAATAGGTAATTCATAATCAGGGGGAGAACTTTCGTCATCACTATCATCAATAATAGCATCTTCAATAATTTCATTCTCTCTAACCCTATCAAGTTGTTCATCAAGAAATTCACCTAATGGAAAAGTAGTATCATGCACAGAAGTAGTTTCATCATAAGTATCATGCATAGCAGAAGTGGCAACATCAATAACATGCGACATATCAGAATTCATAGCAGTAGCAGGTTTAGGTGTCGCAAGCTTACTAATAACAGAAGGAGTATCTAGTGAAGAGCTAGATGGCAGTTCCTTACCTCCCCTCGTAGTTGAGGGCAAAATCTTAGTTCTTTCGTCTTTCAAGTTCCTCATAGTGATCAACAGATATAAATCCCAAGTGACTCAAAGAATAGAGCTATGCTCCCCGGCAACAGCGCCAGAAATTAGTCTTGATAACCCACAAGTGTAGGGGATCGCAACAGCTTTCGAGGGTAAAGTATTCAACCCAAATTTATTGATTCGACACAAGGGGAGCCAAAGAATATTCTTAAGTATTAGCAGTTGAGTTGTCAATTCAACCACACCTGGATAACTTAGTGTCTGTAGAAAAGTATTTAGTAGCAAAGTAGTATGATAGTAATGGTAACAGTGGCAAAAGTAAAGATAGCAGTTTTGTAGTAGTTGTAACAGTAGCAACGGAAAAGTAAATAAGTGAAGCACAATATGTGAAAAGCTTGTAGGCATTGGATCAATGGTGGATAATTATGTTGGATGTGATTCCTCATGTAATAGCTATAAAATAGGGTGACACAGAACTAGCTCCAGTTCATCAATGTAATGTAGGCATGTATTCCGAATATAGTCATACGTGCTTATGGAAAAGAACTCGCATGACATCTTTTGTCCTACCCTCCCGTGGCAGTGGGGTCCTAGTGGAAACTATGGGATATTAAGGCCTCCTTTTAATGGAGAACCGGAACAAAGCATTAGCACATAGTGAATACATGAACTCCTCAAACTATGGTCATCACCGAGAAGTATCCCGATTATAGTCACTTCGGGGTTGTCGGATCATAACACATAATAGGTGACTATAGACTTGCAAGATAGGATCAAGAACTCACATATATTCATGAAAACATAATAGGTTCAGATCTGAAATCATGGCACTCGGGCCCTAGTGACAAGCATTAAGCATAGCCAAGTCATAGCAACAACAATCTCAGAACATGGTGGATACTAGGGATCAAACACTAAAAAAACTAACTTGATTACATGGTAAATCTCATCCAACCCATCACCGTCCAGCAAGCCTACGATGGAATTACTCATGCACGGCGGTGAGCATCGTGAAATTGGTGATGGAGGATGGTTGATGATGACGACGGTGACGAATCCCCCTCTTCGGAGCCCTGAACGGACTCCAGATCAGCCCTCCCGAGAGAGATTAGGGCTTGGCGGCGGCTCCGTATCGTAAAACGCGATGAAACTTTCTCTCTGATTATTTTCTCCGTGAAACGGAATATATAGAGTTGGAGTTGAGGTCGGTGGAGCGTCAGGGGGCCCACGAGACAGGGGGCGCGCCTAGAGGGGAGGGCGCGCCCCCGCCATCATGGACAGGGTGTGGGCCCCCTGGCCTTGATTCTTTCGCCAGTATTTTTATATTTTCCAAAACTTATCTCTGTGGATTTTCAGGTCATTCCGAGAACTTTTGTTTTCTGCACAATAAACAACACCATGGCAGTTCTGTTGAAAACAGCGTTAGTCCGGGTTAGTTTCATTCAAATCATGCAAGTTAGAGTCCAAAACAAGGGCAAAAGTGTTTGGAAAAGTAGATACGTTGGAGACGTATCATAGACCAATCCTTTTTGTTGCAAAGGACATGTCGGAATGGTCTCTTATAATAAGCAAAGTGTTCTTGAGGGCACACGGGAATTTCAGCTAGTCACTTTCATCATGGTTGTTGGATTCGCATTCACTACTTTGATAATATGGTATGTGGGTGGACCGGTGCTTGGGTGTTGTTCTTAGTTGAACAAGCCTCCGACTTATGATTAACCCCCTCACAAGAATCCATAACTATGAGAAAAGTATTAAGATGAAATCTAATCATAGCATTAAACATATGGATCCAATCAGTCCCTTACGAAATAGCGCATAAACTAGGGTTTAAGCTTCTGTCACTCTAGCAACCCATCACCTAATAACTACTACACAATGCATTCCCTTAGGCCCAAAGATGGTGAAGTGTCATGTAGTCGACTTTCACATAACACCACTAAGGGAATCGGAACATACATACCGTCAAAGTATCGAACGAATATAAAATTCACATGATTACTTGCAACATGACTTCTCCCATGGCCTCAAGAACAAGGACAACTACTCATAAAAAACATACATGCTCAAGATCATAGGGATATTAAATAGCATAATGGATCTGAACATATCATCTTCCAGCAAGTAAACCAGCTAACATCAACTACAAGATATAATCAACACTACTAGTCACCCACATGTACTAATCTAAGGTTTTGATACAAAGATTGAACACAAGAGATGAACTAGGGTTTGAGATGAGATGGTGTTGTTGAAGATGTTGATGAAGATTGGCCTCCCAAAGATGAGAGGGTTGTTGGTGATGACGATGGCCTCGATTTCCCCCTCCGAGAGGGAAGTTCCCCCGGCAGAATCGCTCCGCCGGAGGGCAAAAGTGCTCTTGCCCAAGTTATGCCTCAAGATGGCGGTGCTCCGTAGCGAACATCCTCCCTTTATTTTTTCTAGGTCAAAAGGCCTTATATACCAGAAGATGGGCACCAGAGATGGGCAAGTCTGCCCACCACCCACAAGGGTGCGCTGGAGGGGCTAGCGCGCCCTGGTGTCTTGTGGGCACCTGGCAGCCCCCCTCTTGTAGTTCTTTTCTCCAATTTTATTATATATTCCAAAATAATTCTTCGTAAAATTTCATCTCATTTGGAGATGTGCAGAATAGGTATCTCTGACATAGCTTTTTCAGGTCTAGAATTCCAACTGCCGGCATCCTCCCTCTTTGTGTAAAACTTGCATGTAATGAGAGAAAATGCATTAGAACTACTCCATAAAGTTAAAAACATTATAAATAACAGTAGGAAAACATGATGCAAAATGGACGTATCAACTCCCCCAAGCTTAGACCTCGCTTGTCCTCAAGCGAAAGCCGATATCGAAAATCATGTCCACATGTTTAGAGAGAGAGAGGTATCGATAAAAACAAAATAGGAACATAGTAGCATCATGCATATTATTATAACAGCAACAAACTTTATCATATAACTTCTCATGAGGAAGTAATAATTCATCACACGATCGAAGTAAAAAGCATAAACTCTATTGAAGATCAACAAACTATGTTCTCAGTCAACTTTGCAACTACAATTCATCATATTTTCAGGAAGGGTCTCGTATCAGAGCCTTTTGGCAAGCCCACATACTCAACCATCATTTAATCTTCTATAATTGCTAACACTCATAGCATACCTATGAGCAAAAAGTTTCAACGGGACACATAAAAAGATAGGGGCTTATACTTTCGCCTCCCAACTCATTCACGTCAAGGGTGATGTCAACAATAGTAACTCATGAACACTCACATTCAACTAGATATATGTGCCGAGATCTTTCCTCACCAAATGGTGCTTGAAAAAAGAGAATACTTTGACTCTTGCATAAAAGGTAAATACATAAAAGTAAAATATAGGCCCTTCGCAGAGGTAAGCAGAGGTTGTCATGCGCTTTTTGGTTTTGTATGCACAATCCCTTAATGCCAAAGAACGTCATGTTATATTGCCCCTTATGACAACAACCTTTACTATGCAGTTCAACGTTTTTATTATTTGCCGTCACAAGTTCGTACAACGCTTATTTTCCCTTACACTAAAAGATCAAACACGTTTAGGAGCAATTTTTATTGCCTTTTTGCTCTCACGATAACTTACTTGAATGATCTTACTCGATCCAACGTAGGTATGGTGGAATCTCAAAACATGGATTTGGGTTTATGGTTTTTGGATGCACAAGTAGTATCTCTACTTAGTACGGAATTTTGGCTAGCAAATATATTGAGCAAGCACAACATGTTGAAGGATCTATGACAATATAACTTCTATGTGAATATGAACAAACATAAATCATTACGTTGTCCTTCTTGTCCAACATCAACAATTTTGGCATAAAACGTTTATGAAGAAATATGCCCTAGAGGAAATAATAAAGTTGTTATTTATATTTCCTTATATCATGATAAATGTTTATTATTCATGCTAGAATTGTATTAACCTGAAACTTAGTACATGTGTGGATACATAGAGAAAAAGAGGGTCACTAGTATGCCTCTACTTGACTAGCTCATTGAATCAAAGATGGTTAAGTTTCCTAGCCATAGACATGAGATGTCATTTGATTAACGGGATCACATCATTAGAGAATGATGTGATTGACTTGACCCATTCTGTTAGCTTAGCACTTGATCGATTTACTTTACTGCTATTGCTTTCTTCATGACTTATACATGTTCCTATGACTATGAGATTATGCAACTCCCGATTACTGGATGAACACTTTGTGTGCTACCAAACGTCACAACGTAACTGGGTGATTATAAAGGTGCTCTACAGGTGTCTCCGATCGCACTTGTTGAGTTGGCATAGATCAAGATTAGGATTTTTCACTCCGATTGTCGGAGAGGTATCTCTAGGCCCTCTCGGTAATGCACATCACTATAAGCCTTGCAAGCAATGTAACTAATGAGTTAGTTGCGGGATGATGCACTAATGAGTAAAGAGACTTTCCAGTAACTATATTGAACTAGGTATTGAGATACCGATGATCGAATCTCGGGCAAGTAACATACCGATGAGAAAGGGAACAACATATGTTGTTATGTGGTTTGACCGATAAAGATCTTCATAGAATATGTAGGAGCCAATATGAGCATCTAGGTTCCACTATTGGTTATTGACCGGAGACGTGTATCGGTCATGTCTACATAGTTCTCGAACCCACGGGGTCCGCACGCTTAATGTTCGGTGACGATCGGTATTATGAGTTTATGTGTTTTGATGTACCGAAGGTAGTTTGGAGTCCCGGATATGATCACGGACATGACGAGGAGTCTCGAAATGGTCGAGACATAAAGATCGATATATTAGATGACTATATTCGGACACCGGATGAGTTCCGGGGGTCACCAGATATTTATCGCAGTGTTGGGAGGAGAGGGCCTAGGGCTGGCTGCGTGCCCCCCCTTGGGAGTCCGAATTAGACTAGGTGGGGGGCGTCGCCCCCTCTTTCCTCCCTCTCTCCCTCTCCCTCCTTCTCCCTCTCCTACTCCTACTAGGAAAGGGGAGTCCTACTCCCGGTGGGAGTAGGACTCCCCCCTTGGCACGCCCTCCTCCTTGGTCGGCTGCCTCCCCCTAGCTCCTTTATATACGAGGGTAGGGGGCACCCCAAACACACAAGTTGATCATTGATCTTTAGCCGTGTGCGGTGCCCCCCTCCACCATAATCCACCTCAGTCATATCGTAGTGGTGCTTAGGCAAAGCCCTGCGTCGGTAGCTTCATCAACACCATCATCACACCATCATGCTGACAGAACTCTCCCTCGAAGATCTACTGGATCGTGAGTTTGTGGTACATCACCGAGCTGAACGTGTGCAGATCGCGGAGGTGTCGTACGTTCGGTGCTAGGATTGGTCGATTGTGAAGACGTACGACTACATCAACCGCGTTGTCATAACGCTTCCGATTAAGGTCTACGAGGGTACGTGGACGACACTCTCCCATCTCGTTGCTATGCATCACCATGATCTTGCGTGTGCGTAGGATTTTTTTGAAATTACTACGTTCCCCAACAGTGGCATCCGAGCTAGGTTTATGCGTAGATGTTATATGCACGAGTAGAACACAAGTGAGTTGTGGGCGATACTAGTCATACTGCTTACCAGCATGTCATACTTTCATTCAACGGTATTGTTGGATGAAGCGGCCCGAACCGACATTACGCGTACACTTACGCAAGACTGGTTCTACCGACGTGCTTTGCACACAGGTGGCTGGCGGGTGTCAGTTTCTCCAACTTTAGTTGAATCGAGTGTGGCTACGCCTGGTCCTTGTGAAGGTTAAAACAACACATACTTGACGAAATATCATTGTGGTTTTGATGCGTAGGTAAGAACGGTTCTTGCTTAGCCCGTAGCAGCCACGTAAAACTTGCAACAACAAAGTAGAGGACGTCTAACTTGTTTTTGCAGGGCATGTTGCGATGTGATATGGTCAAGACATGATGCTAAATTTTATTGTATGAGATGATCATGTTTTGTAACAGAGTTATCGACAACTGGCAGGACACATGGTTGTCGCTTTATTGTATGCAATACAATCGTCATGTAATTGCTTTACTGTATCACTAAGCGGTAGTGATAGTCGTAGAAGCAATAGTTGGCGAGACGACAACGATGCTATGATGGAGATCAAGGTGTCACGTTGGTGACGATGGTGATCATGACGGTGCTTTGGAGATGGAGATCAAAGGCACAAGATGATGATGGCCATATCATATCACTTATATTGATTGCATGTGATGTTTATCTTTTATGCATCTTATTTTGCTTTGATTGACGGTAGCATTATAAGATGATCTCTCACCAAATTTCAAGGTATAAGTGTTCTCCCTGAGTATGCACCGTTGCCAAAGTTCGTCGTGCTGAGACACCACGTGATGATCGGGTGTGATAAGCTCTACATTCACATACAACGGGTGCAAGATAGTTTTGCACACGCAGAAATACTCGGGTTAAACTTGACGAGCCTAGAATATGCAGATATGGCCTCGAAACACTGAGACCGAAAGGTCGAGCGTGAGTCATATAGTAGATATCATCAACATAGTGATGTTCACCATTGAAAACTACTCCATCGCACGTGATGATCGGACATGGTTTAGTTGATTTGGATCACGTGATCACTTAGATGATTATAGGGATGTCTATCTAAGTGGGAGTTCTTAAGTAATATGATTAATTGAACTTTAATTTATCATGAACTTAGTCCTGATAGTATTTTGCAGATTATGTTGTAGATCAATAGCTCGCGTTATAGCTTCCCTACATTTTTTATATATGTTCCTAGAGAAAACTAAGGTGAAAGATGATAGTAGCAATGATGCAGACTGGGTCCATGATCTGAGGTGTATCCTCATTGCTGCAGAGAAGAATTATGTCCTTGATGCACCGCTAGGTGACAGACCTATTGCAGGAGCAGATGCAGACGTTATGAACGTTTGGCTAGCTCAATATGATGGCTACTTGATAGTTTAGTGCACCATGCTTAACGGCTTAGAATCGGGACTTCAAAGACGTTTTGAACGTCATGGACCATATGAGATGTTCCAGGAGTTGAATTTAATATTTCAAGAAAATACCCGAGTTGAGAGATATGAAGTCTCCAACAAGTTCTATAGCTAAAAGATGGAGGAGAATAGCTCAAGGAGTGAGCATGTGCTCAGATTGTCTAGGGTACTACAATCGCTTGAATCAAGTGGGAGTTAATCTTCTAGATAAGATAGTGATTGACAGAGTTCTCTAGTCACCATCACCAAGTTAGTAGAACTTCGTGATGAACTATAGTATGCAAGGGATGACGAAAACGATTCCTGAGCTTTTCAGGATGATGAAATCGACGAAGGTAGAAATCAAGAAAGAGCATCAAGTATTGATGATTAACAAGACCACTAGTTTCAAGAAAGGGAACTTCATGTAGAATGGCAAGCAAGTTGTCACTTCCGTGACGAAGCCCAAAGCTAGACTAAAGCCTGAAACTGAGTGCTTCTACTACAAAGGAAATGGTCACTGGAAGCGGAAATGCCCTGAATATTTGGTGGATAAGAAGGATGGCAAAGTGAACAAGGGTATATTTGATATACAGGTTATTGATGTGTACCTTACTAGTGTTTATAGTAGCCCCTGGGTATTGATACTTGTTCGGTTGCTAAAAAAATTAGTAACTCGAAACAGGAGTTACAGAATAAATAGAGACTAGTTGAGGGTGAAGTGATGATGTGTGTTGGAAGTAGTTCCAAGATTGATATGATCATCATCACACACTCCCTATACTTCCGGGATTAGTGTTAAACCGAAATAAATGTTATTTGGCGTTTGCATTGAGCATGAATATGATTGGATCATGTTTATTGCAATACGGTTATTCATTTAAAGTCAGAGAATAATTGTTGTTCTGTTTACATGAATAAAACCTTCGATGGTCATACACCCAATGAAAATAGTTTGTTGGATCTCGATCATAGTGATACACATATTCATAATATTGATGCCAAAAGATGCAAAGTTGATAATGGTAGTGCAACTTATTTGTGGCACTGCCGTTTGGGTCATATCGGTGTAAAGCACATGAAGAAACTCCATAAAGATGGATTTTTGGAATCACTTGGTTATGAGTCATTTGATGCTTGCGAGCCGTGCCTTTTGGGCAAGATGACTAAAACTCCGTTCTCCGGAACAATGGAACGAGTTACTGACTTGTTGGAAATAATACATACCAATGTATGCAGTCCAATGAGTGTTGATGCTCGTGGCGGGTATTGTTATTTTCTGACCTTCACAGATTATTTGAGCAGATATGATTATATCTACTTAATGAAGCACAAGTCCAAAACAATTGAAAAGTTCAAAGAATTTCAGAGTGAAGTGGAGAATCATCATAACAAGAAAATAAAGTTTCTACAATCTGATCGTAGAGGAGAATATTTGAGTTACGAGTTTGGCCTTCATTTAAAAACAATGTGGAATAGTTTCACAGCTCACGCCACATGGAACACCACAGCGTAATGGTGTGTCCGAACGTCGTAACCGCACTTTATTAGATATGGTGCGATCCATGATGTATCTTACCGATTTACCACTATTGTTTTGTGGTTATGCATTAGAGACAACTGCATTCACTTTAAATAGGGCACCATCAAAATCCGTTGAGACGACGCCTTATGAACTGTGGTTTGGCACGAAACCAAAGTTGTCGTTTCTTAAAGTTTGGGGCTGCAATGCTTGTGTGAAAAAGTTTCAACCTGATAAACTCGAACCCAAATCAGAGAAGTGCATCTTCATAGAATACCCAAAGGAAACTGTTGGGTACACCTTCTATCATAGATCCGAAGGCAAGATATTCGTTGCTAAGATGGATCCTTTCTAGAGAAGGAGTTTCTCTCGAAAGAAGTGAGTGGGAGGAAAGTACAGCTTGATGAGGTAATTGTACCTTCTCCCAAATTCGAAAGTTGTTCATCACAGAAACCATTTCCAGTGATTCCTACACCAATTAGTGAGGAAGCTAATGATGATGATCATGAAACTTTAGATCAAGTTATTACCGAACCTCGTAGATCTTCTAGAGTACAATCTGCACCAGAGTGGTACGGTGATCCTATTCTGGAAGTCATGTTACTAGACCATGATGAACCTACGAACTATGAGCAAGCGATGATGAGCCCAGATTCCGCGAAATGGCTTGAGGCCATGAAATCTGAGATGGGATCCATGTATGAGAACAAAGTGTGGACTTTTGTTGACTTGCCCGATGATCGGCAAGCCATAGAAAATAAATGGATCTTCAAGAGGAAGACGGACGCTGATAATGGTGTTATTATCTACAAAGCTAGGCTTGTCGAAAAAGGTTTTTCACAAAGTTCAAGGTGTTGACTACGATTAGATTTTCTCACTTGTAGCGACGCTTAAGTCTGTCTGAATCATGTTAAGAAAATTGACACATTTTATGAAATCTGGCAAATGGATGTCAAAACTACATTCCTTAATGGATTTCTTAAAGAAGAGTTGTATATGATGCAACCAGAAGGTTTTGTCGATCCAAAGGGTGCTAACAAAGTGTGCAAGCTCCAGCGATCCATTTATGGACTGGTGCAAGCCTCTCGGAGTTGGAATATACACTTTGATAAGTTGATCAAAGCATATAGTTTTATATAGACTTGCCGTGAAGCCTGTTGTCGGTGTCAAAACCGGCGGATCTTGGGTAGGGGGTCCCGATCTGTGCATCTAAGGCTAATGGTAATAGGAGGCAAGGGACACGATGTTTTACCCAGGTTCGGGCCCTCTCGATGGAGGTAATACCCTACTTCCTGCTTGATTGATGTTGATGATAAGAGTATTACAAGAGTTGATCTACCACGAGATCATAGAGGCTAAACCCTAGAAGCTAGCCTATGATGATTATGATTGTGTCTCTAAGGACTAATCCCTCCGGTTTATATAGACACCAGAGGGGGCTAGGGTTTACATAGAGTCGGTTACAAAGAAGGAAATCTATCATCCGGATCACCAAGCTTGTCTTACACACAAAGGAGAGTCTCATCCGGACATGGGACGAAGTCTTGAGTCTTGTATCTTCATGCTCCAATAGTCTGGCCAAAGTATATAGTCCGGCTGTCCGGATACCCCCTAATCCAGGACTCCCTCAGTAGCCCCTGAACCGGGCTTCAATGACGATGAGTCCGGCGAGTATATTGTCTTCGGCATTGCAAGGCGGGTTCCATCTCCGAATACTCCAAAGTACCTGTCGCAACAAACAGTGTCCGGCTTCCCATCAATGTTGTACTCCTCGGCTTCCGTGCTTCAATAATGGCCATCTCCACGTGTCGAGCAAATACGAGGAACCAGGGCATTTTTGCATTTGCCCCCCCCCCCCACCGACCCTGCAAGCAAACCGTCTATTTGAAGGGACAGAGATCCTCATATCCAAACCTCACCTTCTTCCCTTGAGCAAGCATCCAACAGAGCGCTCCGGAAAAAACCATTCCAATCATAGCTGGTCGCCGCAGCTCTTCTTCCCGTTCCCTTCGCTCCAAGCCAGGCGACTAGGAAGAGTGTTCAGTTCCTCAAAGCCGTTTGATAGATTTACAGACCCAGGGGTTTCTTCCTCCGGCGTTCATGGTTCCCGTCCGAGCCGGACTAGCCACCTATGATGGCGGGGAGCAAGCGGAGAGATCTCCTAATCCATCCCCGGGGGAGTGAATATGCCTCATCCCGCATCTGCTAAGAGGCGTCGGGTTTCCAATCCACCCATTCCTTCACGGGCTCCTGGAGTTCTACGGCCTCCAGTTGCACAACTTCACCCCCGCCTCCGTGCTGCATATAGCAGGATACGTTGCCCTTTGTGAACTATTCCTGGGATGCGAGGCTCACTTCGGGTTATGGAAGAAGTTGTTCTGCCTCGTCCCTCGCAACCAGGGGGAATCCATATGTCAAGTGGGTGGAGCCGAAGTATG
This sequence comes from Triticum timopheevii, assembly GCA_963921465.1. Classification (NCBI taxonomy): domain Eukaryota; kingdom Viridiplantae; phylum Streptophyta; class Magnoliopsida; order Poales; family Poaceae; genus Triticum; species Triticum timopheevii. The sequence goes on from OY997270.1 coordinate 243,760,053, forward strand.
GCGCGTCGCCGAAACCGGATACCTGTCCGACACTCCCAAGAAGGCACCTGAAAACTGGCCCTCGGAGTGGTTTTATGTTGATGACGTTCCCCTTCCGGATCCAGTCCGGACGGGTCTCCCTGAGTTCAGTAACGCTCTGCTGAAGGCACGCCGAAGTTGGCGCCCTCAGGACCCCCAGGAGGAGGATACCAGAGAAATACATTTCCTGATGAGCAGGATAAAGATACTGGCCAAATCAGGGCTGACAATAGTCGAGGTCATAGCAATATGCATAATGCGGGGAGTACAGCTGCTTCAATACCAGGGGAAGCCCATGTGGCATTACAACGGGGAAGATGATGCCACTCGCTATGGTCGTAAAGGTCCGGACTCCGCCACTGCGCTGGCGAGGATATTGTCCGATTTGTATAAAGGAGAAGAAGAAGAATTCCTTCAAATTAAACCGCGCGATGGGTTTTCTATGTACAACCCCCCGAGCTGGGTAAGTCGTCACTCTTTCCCCCGCTCCATTCATTCTGGCGTCCCTTGTCACAATTATTTACATTGATATTTCTGAGCAGGAAACTAGGAGGGCCGTAGAAGGATTCAACAGCCCCTCATTGCAGCCAGAGGACCCCGGAAGGGCCTTCGATCCAGGACTCGAAGAAGATCTGGATATTATTGTGGAGCTTGTCAACGGGACTTTTTATGAGGCCAGCTGCAATGGTGCCTCGGTGGCTATTGTCGCCAACTATCCTGGACTGCTACCTGCATCCCGTGTAAGCGAAGCCGAAACCCTATCCTCTAAAGAGGACTCCTTTCTGATACCATGCCTTATGCCTAAAATATCTTATTTTTGTAGAGATGACCATCGGAACGCGGCGCCGAGCCCCTGGGGTCTCGTCGGCAAAGGGCGTCCGGATCGTGCAGGATTAAGAGGAAGGCGGTTAGGGCCGAAACGCCGTTACAGAGGTATGGTAAATCTGCTCTGTGATTATTGTGTTTAAAATGTAACAACGTTCTTTATGTCTTGGCGGAAAGAGGAGTTGCCGGACTATATCCGGAGATCTTGCTGATCACGCCTCCACCAGCCGGATTCCAGAACCGGCTTCGAGGGAGGAAGCCAATGCGGGGCCGATGCCGGATTGTCCTCCGACAGAGGATGCGGATATGCTCTCCGCCACGAATTCCGAAGTAGAAAGTGCCATGAATCATCGGCGCCGCCGGGCGTACTTCGCAATAACATCTTTTCCGAAGAGGCATTTAATGCTTTCAATTCGGGAGACGCATACATCCGAGCTGCTCAAAGCGGGCTCACCCGGGCGATGGACCAGTATGCCAAAGATATATGGGTAAGAAAATTTGATAAGCATGTATAGCAGTAGCCCCTGAGACTTGAGACGGTTGGAACAACTATTTTAAGGATCAATGTATGCACAGGTCCTTGTAGATAAGAATGCCCAATTGTCTCAAGAGCTGGAGGAGTGCAAGACCCAGCTGAGGGTCGCAGTTGCCAAACTAGAGGAATCCCAGAAGGCCTCATCTGGTAACATTTTTCTCAATAGAGAAAAAAATTTATGGAAATGTACCAGTTAGTAATTGGCTTGTTTGATAAGTCTAACTGAAAATTTTGCAGACAATCCCGGGGAGAATCCGGAGATCATAAGAGAGAGCGAGTCACATCTCCAAAGGCAGCTGAAAGCTGGCGAGCGTGTTCTTACGCAAGTTAGACGGGAGAAGAACGATCTTCAAGATGCCAATGTTCAGCTGGGCGTCAAATTAGGAGATGTTCGCGCTCAGCTGGCGGACTCCATGAAGGAAAAACAGAAGGCTTCGTTGCAGTATTTATGGTAAGTGCCTAGACGAACTGTAGTACAGCTCGGCGAAGAAGCATATTGAAAGAGTTTATATCTATAGGTATGTTGACGGGCCGCCCTGAAGAGGAGATGCCTGCGTCCGCAGGTGATTTACTGCAAGACCTCTCACAGCTGCACGAGCGAGCTCGGCAGGTGATGCAGGGTATTTCCCAGGCCTTGTGGCCATCCACCTCCCCGCCAAAAGGCATGGGGGAGCTCGTGGATATGCTCCAAGGAGCACGACGGCGCTTCCGATTGTGGAAGATGTCAGCCTGCCGACAAGGTGCAAGAGAAGCCTGGGCCATGGTGAAGACGCGCTACACCAAGCTTGACCCGAACCATATGGCCGAAGTCGGACCGGCGGGGCCAAATGGGCAAGAAATTCCCGTGAGTCTGGTGTATGACTAGGTAGCATTAGCCGCAAAGTATTCCCAGCAGGATTGTAAGCTAGATAGCCTGTTGGACGGTATAGAGGAGGAATATATTCAGTCCAAGTGACTATGTAATTTAATGGACATATGTAGTCCATAGCCGGATTAAAAATCATTTGTCATGGCGGACCTTTTCGCTTCAGCCCCCGATCCGACAGTCCGGGGTGTATCCGAATACCCGCTCAGTTATGCAGAACCGGGGTATGTGTGGAAACCAGGCGTAGGGGTCATAAGTGCTTGAACAGACAAGTACCCAACTAGTTATGTTATATTACATGGATAGTAAGAAACATCTTCCAGGGAGAATAGTTCCATTAGGGGTTCCTTTCCCTGGGTACGCATGCCTCGATGTACATGTTTGGACTGCGAACAGAGACGCGGGATACAAAACTTCTGGGGATTCACGTTGTAATAAACGAAAAAAAACATCTTTTCTTCACCGACCGAATACTCCCTTAAGAACGCTAGCTTTCGGCTTCACCCAGTCTGAGGTACACATCCGGCTGAACCGGCAGTAACAATCATAGAGGTGCTCCCCTTATGCCCTAGCCGAATTAATGGGAACATAGGGCATAAGCACAAGAGCCAGGCAACCCAGCATGGCCACATCTTAAGTCATATCGATGCATATAATGGTGAAGAAAAGGCACATATGGAAAAAGAACGCATATGTGATAGGCAAGAAGCCATGAAAGTAATTATATTTAGCTTCCATATAGGAAGCCCCTAGGTATGGTTTACACACATAGTGCGGCCGTAGTGATCCGAGATCCACACTGTATTGAGTACTGTGTGTGAAGAAGGAAAAAGGGCGAGAAAGGAAAAAAGGGAGGAACATAATTAAAAGGGAGGGGGTAAGAGACGAACACTGAGTTCGGCGCTAGGCGTAGAATCTCCAGAGTCTGGCCGCGTTCCATGGGTTCGGCTCGAGTGTGTTATCGGATGCATTACGCAGGTGGTACGCTCCTTCGGTGAGAACTTTATCAATAATGAAGGGACCTTCCCACTTAGGTTAGAGCTTGTCCTTCTTCTCTGGTAGGCATAGAACAAGTTCACCAATATTATAATTTTTGGCCCGCACTTCTCTGCTTTGGAACCGTCGAGCCTGCTGCTGATAGAATGTGGAACGGGCTTTTGTGACGTCGCGCTCCTCCTCCAGGGCATCTAAGCTGTCCTGCTGATCTAACTCGGCTTCCTTCTCTTCATACATGCGCACGCGAGGTGAATCATGGATTATGTCGCAGGGTAGTACTGCTTCTGCGCCGTACACCATAAAAAATGGTGTGTATCCGGTGGTGCGATTTGGCGTGGTCCGCAGCCCCCAGAGTACGGAGTCGAGCTCCTCGACCCAGTGCGTGTCCGATTCTGTCAAGGACCGCACTAGTCTGGGTTTGATGCCGCTCATGATGAGACCGTTTGCACGTTCGACTTGGCCGTTTGTTTGGGGATGGTAGATGGAGGCGTAATCGAGCTTAATGCCCATGTTGCCGCACCAAGTTTTCACTTCATCAGCTGTGAAGTTTGAGCCATTGTCAGTGATGATGCTGTGGGGGATGCCGTAATAGTGTACAACCCCGGATATGAAGTCTATCACTGGTCCGGATTCAGCCGTTTTAACTGGTTTGGCTTCTATCCATTTGGTGAACTTGTCCACCATGACCAATAAGTATTTTTTCTTATGGATTCCCCCTTTAAGAGGTCCGACCATATCCAGCCCCCAGGCCGTGATGGGCCAAGTAATGGGGATTGTTTGGAGAGTGGTAGGGGGCATATGACTCTGATTGGCAAAGAGCTGGCAACCGATGCAGTGTTGGACAAGGTCCTGTCCGTCTGCTCGGGCTGTCGGCCAATAAAAGCCTGTACGGAAGGCCTTGCTGACAAGTGCCCAAGCCGCGGCGTGGTGCCCGCCGAGTCCGGCATGGACTTCAGCCAAGAGCTGCCACCCTTCCTCTTCGGAGATGCATCTTTGGAGCACTCCGGTCGCACTTTTCTTATAGAGTTCTCCCTCATGGACTTTGTAGGCCTTGGAACGCCGCACAATACAACGTGCTTCATTTTGGTCCTCGGGGAGCTCCTGCCTATTTAAGTAGGCCAGGAAAGGCTCGGTCCACGTGGCGATTACAGCCATGATTTCATGGGCCGAAGGTGTTATTTCGGTGGGGGAGCCTCTGATTACGTCAGATGGTTCGATGTCTGGGGCTGTGTTCGGATCCGTTCTCGTGTTGTCGGACTCCCCTTCCCATACCACGGATGGCTTGAACAGCCTTTCCAGGAATATGTTAGGTGGGACAGGGTCGCGCTTAGCGCCGATGCGGGAGGATATCCGCCGCTTGATTGTTTTCTCGAGCCACATGGTGGAATTCGAGCGCCTCGAACCGAGCTGACATTTTAAGGACGACATTACGGTAGGCCGCCATTTTCGAATCCTTGGCATCAAAGTCTCCGTTTATTTGTGATATTGCGAGGTTTGAATCCCCGCGCACTTCCAGGCGTGGAGTGCCCATAGAGACTGCCATCCGAAGACCATGCAACAGAGCCTCGTATTCGGCTACGTTGTTGGAGTCTGTGTATAATATTTGGAGTACGTATTGGACCGTGTCTCTGGTGGGGGAAGTCAGGACTACACCTGCCCCCAACCCGGCCAGCATTTTAGAGCCATCGAAGTGCATGATCCGATTAGAGTACGCGCCGTACTCCTTAGGGAGTTTCTGTCCATTCGGTGATGAAGTCTGCCAAGACTTGCGACTTAATGGCCCACCGTGGTTTGTATGTTATGTCGAATGGGAGGAGCTCGATGGCCCATTTAGCAATCCGTCCCATAGCATCGCGGTTATTTATTATGTCATTGAGTGGTACTTCGGAGGCCACCATAATCGAACACTCCTGGAAGTAGTGTCGTTGCTTCCGGGATGCCATGAAGACCGTGTATGCTATCTTTTGATAGTGTGGGTATCGAGATTTGCATGGGGTTAGGACCGTGGACACGTAATATACCGGCTTTTGGAGCGGGAATTTGTATCCGTCCGCTTCTCGTTCGATGACGAGCACTGCGCTTACAACTTGATGTGTTGCGGCTATGTGTGATAGCATAGGTTCGCCACTATTTGGCGCTGTCAGGACTAGATTACTGGCCAATAAGGTTTTTATTTCATCCAGTCCGGCCGCGGCTGCATCCATCCACACCAAGTGTTCAGTGTGTCGAAGAAGGCGGTAAATAGGTAGTGCCTTTTCTCCTAATCGGGAGATAAAGCAGCTTAGGGCGGCCACGCATCCAGCTAGTTTATGGATATGCTTGAGGTCTGTTGGGATAGCCAACTGCGACAGAGCTTGGATTTTTTCCGGGTTTGCTTCAATTCCTCTATTGGAAACAATGAAGCCGAGCAACTTTCCAGAGGGTACGCCGAAAACACATTTTTCCGGGTTTAGCTTGATGTCGTATGTTCGGAGGTTGTCGAAAGTAAGCCTCAAGTCATCTATTAGGGTTTTGACTTGTCTTGTTTTTATGACCACGTCGTCCACATATGCCTCCACTGTTTTGCTGATTTGCTTTTCCAGGCATGTTTGAATCATGCATTGATAGGTTGCGTTAGCATTATTAAGTCCGAAAGGCATAGTGTTGAAGCAGAAAGGACCATATGGCGTTATGAAGGCCGTCACGGCTTGGTCGGACTCTGCCATCTTTATTTGATGGTATCCGGAGTATGCATCGAGGAAACACAGTGAGTCGTATCCCGCGGTGGCGTCGATGATTTGGTCGATGCGAGGGAGGGGGAAGGGATCCTTGGGGCAAGCCTTGTTGAGGTCCTTGAAATCGACGCATAGGCGCCAGGATTTGTCCTTCTTCGGTACCATTACCAGATTTGCCAGCCAATCCGGATGCTTGATATCTCTGATGAATCCAGCCTCAAGTAGCTTGGCTAGCTCTTCTCCCATGGCTTGCCGTTTAGGCTCTGAGAAGCGCCTAAGAGTCTGTTTGACTGGCTTGTATCCTTTCAGTATATTGAGGCTATGTTCGGCCAGTCTGCGTGGGATGCCCGACATGTCCGAAGGATGCTAGGCGAAAATGTCCCAATTCCCGCGTAGGAAATCTCGTAGTGCGGCGTCCATTGTGGGGCTCAACTATGTCCCGATGGAAGCTGTCTTCGTGGGGTCCGTTGGATGGACCTGGAATTTGACTATCTCGTCTGCAGGTTTGAATGAGGTGGATTTGGGTCGTTTGTCGAGTATCACGTTGTCCCGGTCCACTGTGGTGCGCAGCGTTGTTAATTCTTCGGCCACTAGGGCTTCGGATAATGCTTCCAGGGCTAGTACTGCAGTTTTATTTTCGGCGCGGAGTGCGACGTCCGGATCACTAGCTAGAGTGATGATTCCATTGGGCCCAGGCATTTTGAGCTTCATGTACCCGTAATGGGGTATAGCTTGAAAGCTTGTGAATGCGTCCCGCCCTAAAAGGGTATGGTATCCGCTGCTGAAAGGGGCCACTTGGAATGTGATTTCCTCGGACCTATAATTTTCCGGAGTGTCGAATACCACATCGAGTGTGATTTTTCCCGCACACCGTGCCTCCCGACTAGGGATGATTCCCTTGAAGGTTGTGCCACTTTGCTCAATGCGACTTTTATCAATTTCCATCTTGTTGAGTGTTTCTTCATAGATCAAGTTTAGTCCGCTTCCGCCGTCCATGAGTACTTTAGTGAGCCGATAGCTGTCCATGATTGGGCTAAGGACCAAAGCGGCTGGTGCCCGGACTGTCTGGAATTGAGGTTCGTCACTGGCACTGAAGGTTATAGCAGTGTCATTCCACGGATTTATTTTTGCCACGTGGCAGATTTCAGTGAAATTTTGATGAGCTCGCTTGCGCCTATTATTTGAGGCGAAAGTCTCGAAGACTGTTAGTACCACATTGCTATCTTCGGTGGGGGTGTTGCTCTTTGTGGCTTACCAGAAGATCCTCGCCACTTTTGCCACCTGCCGGAGTATCCAACATGCCCTAAGGCTGTGCGTTGGCTTAGTATCCGGCGTGCTGTGAATTTTACATGGCCCATTGAGCCATTCTTCCAATACGGTTCCATGCCTTGGAGTGGGCTTTGGTTTTTTGGGAATTGGATCGGGTAACTTGCGAGAGTTTGCCCTTTTAGTTCGGACAAAGGATTTATTGAGAGCCGTATTATCCCAGAAGTCTGTTTGGGTTGTCCAGGTGCTCTCCATTGCACAGTACTTCTGTACTATGGCTACTAAGTCAGAAAAGCGTATTATGTCATGGTGACCTGTAGCATTAAGGATCCCTTTGTTCGTGCAATTTTTGCAGAAAAGCGAGATTGCGTCTTCCTCACGACAGTCCTTAACCCTGTTTAGCACAAGGAGGAATCTGGCTCAGTAGCGATGTACTGTCTCTTGGGGCCCTTTTCTAATATGGGAGAGATGGCTTAAGTCTGGGTGGGTGGGCATAGGTGAATCTGGATTCTGATCCGATCTAACGCCCAGAGGCAAAGGAGCTTTCGGGCTTGACAGCTCGGGATCCGGGGTGCCGCCCAATTTTTCCGGCCTGGTACCCGATTCTAAGTCCGGGGTCTGGGTGATGTCCTCCCGCGAGTGGGTATCTGGCTCAGAGAGCTCGGTAATCCGGACATAATTCGTCCTCAAAGTAGAGGGATAATCCATGTGTGGCTCTTCCACTACTGCTATCTCGTGGGTGACCGGTGGGGTTTTAATATCCCTCTGGTCGGGTTTAAGCGGCGATGCGATCCAAGAGCTCATTGAGGGAGGAGAGCTCCATTGGATTCATCTATTCGGCGAGTTCCGAATTGATGTGGAGGCTGTTTTTGATGACCTGAGAGGTCATCATCGGCGCGGAAGCCGATCGGGTGGCCATGACGAAGCCGCCTAGTCGGAGAGTTTGGCCTACCGCCGGTGCTCCCCCAGAGATGATGTTGTCCTTGACAACGAGACGGGCCATCGAGCCTTGCGGCAACGACACAGAGGAACTCTCAATGAAAGCACCAATGTCGGTGTCAAAACCGTCGGATCTCGGGTAGGGGTTCCCGATCTGTGCGTCTAAGGCTAATGGTAACAGGAGGCAAGGGAGACGATGTTTTACCCATGTTCGGGCCCTCTCGATGGAGGTAAAACCCTACTTCCTGCTTGATTGATATTGATGATATGAGTATTACAAGAGTTGATCTACCATGAGATCGTAGAGGCTAAACCCTAGAAGCTAGCCTATGATGATTATGATTGTGTCTCTAAGGACTAATCCCTCCGGTTTATATAGACACCGGAGGGGGCTAGGGTTTACACAGAGTCGTTTACAAAGAAGGAAATCTATCATCCGAATCGCCAATCTTGTCTTCCACGCAAAGGAGAGTCCCATTCGGACACGGCACGAAGTCTTTAGTCTTGTATCTTCACGCTCCAATAGTCCGGCCAAAGTATATAGTCTGGCTGTCCGGATACCCCCTAATCCAGGACTCCCTCGCCTGTATTTACAAGAAAGGGAGTGGGAGCACTATAGCATTTCTGATAAGTATATGTGAATGACATATTGTTGATCAAAAATAATGTAGAATTTTTCTGGAAAGCATAAAGGAGTATTTGAAAAGAGTTTTTCAAAGAAAGACCACGGTGAAGCTGCTTACATATTAAGCATCAAGATCTATAGAGATATATCAAGGCACTTGATAAGTTTTTTTCAATGAGTACATACCTTGACAAGATTTTGAAGTAGTTCAAAATGGAACAGTCAAAGAAAGAGTTCTTGCATGTGTTACAAGGTGTGAAATTGAGTAAGACTCAAAGCCCGACCACGGTAGAAGATAGAAAGAGAATGAAAGTTATTCCCTATGCATCAGCCATAGGTTCTATAAAGTATGCCATGTTGTGTACCAGATCTATTGTATACCCTACACTGAGTTTGGCAAGGGAGTACAATAGTGATCTAGGAGTAGATCACTGGACAGCGGTCAAAATTATCCTTAGTAAGGACTAAGGAAATGTTTCTCGATGATGGGGGTGATAAAGAGTTCGTCATAAAGAGTTACGTCGATGCAAGCTTTCACACCGATCCAGGTGACTCTAAGTCTCAATCTGGATACATATTGAAAGTGGGAGCAATTAGCTAGAGTAGCTCCGTGCAGAGCATTGTAGACATAAAATATTTGCAAAATACATACGGCTCTGAATATGATAGACCCGTTGACTAAACTTCTCTCACAAGCAAAACATGATCACACCTTAGTACTCTTTGGGTGTTAATCACATAGCAATGTGAACTAGATTATTGACTCTATTAAACCCTTCGGGTGTTGATCACATGACGATGTGAACTATGGGTGTTAAGCACATACAGATGTGAATATTAGTGTTAAATCACATGGTGATGTGAACTAGATTATTGACTCTAGTGCAAGTGGGAGACTGAAGGAAAATATGCCCTAGAGGCAATAATAAAGTTGTTATTTATATTTCCTTATATCATGATAAATGTTTATTATTCATGCTAGAATTGTATTAACCGGAAACTTAGTACATGTGTGGATACATAGACAAACAGAGGGTCACTTCTATGCCTCTACTTGACTAGCTCGTCGAATCAAAGATGGTTAGGTTTCCTAGCCATAGACATGAGATGTCATTTTATTAACGGGATCACATCATTAGAGAATGATGTGATTGACTTGACCCATTCCGTTAGCTTAGCACTTGATCGATTTAGTTTGTTGCTATTGCTTTCTTCATGACTTATACATGTTCCTATGAGTATGAGATTATGCAACTCCCGATTACCGGAGGAACACTTTGTTCGCTACCAAACGTCACAACGTAAATGGGTGATTATAAAGGTGCTCTACAGGTGTCTCCGATGGTACTTGTTGAGTTGGCATAGATCAAGATTAGGATTTGTCACTCCGATTGTCGGAGAGGTATCTCTGGGCCCTCTCGGTAATGCACATCACTATAAGCCTTGCAAGCAATGTAACTAATGAGTTAGTTGTGGGATGATGCACTACGGAACGAGTAAAGAGACTTGTCGGTAACGATATTGAACTAGGTATTGAGATACCAACGATCGAATCTCGGGCAAGTAACATACCCATGACAAAGGGAACAACGTATGTTGTTATGCGGTTTGACCGATAAAGATCTTCGTAGAATATGTAGGTGTTGGGGAACGTAGTACTCTAAAAAATTTCCTACGCACACGCAAGATCATGGTGATGCATAGCAACGCGAAGGGAGAGTATTGTCCACGTACCCTCGTAGACCGTAAGCGGACGCGTTATGACAACGCGGTTGATGTTGTCGTACGTCTTCATGATCCGACCGATCCAAGTACCGAATGTACGACACCTCCGAGTTCAGCACACGTTCAGCTCGACGATGATCCCCGGACTCCGATCCAGCAAAGTGTCGGGGATGAGTTCCGTCAGCACGATGGCGTGGTGACGATGATGATGTTCTACCGGCGCAGGGCTTCGCCTAAACTCCGCGACGATATGACCGAGGTGGAATATGGTGGAGGGGGCACCGCACACGGCTAAGGAACGATCTTGAAGATCAACTTATCTGTTCTAGGGTGCCCCCTGCCCCCGTATATAAAGGAGCAAGGGGGGGTGTGGCCGGCCCTAGGAGGAGGCGCGCCGGAGGAGTCCTACTCCCACCGGGAGTAGGACTCCCCCCTTTCCCTAGTTGGATTAGGACTTGGGGGGAAGAAAGAGAGGGGGGGAAGGAAAGTGGGGCGCCGCCCCCCCCCCCCTCCTTGTCCAATTCGGACTTGGGGGAGGGGCGCGCGGCTGCCCCTAGGCCTCCTCTCCTCTTCCTCCACTAGGCCCAATAAGGCCCATTAGGTTACCGGGGGGGTCCGGTAACCTCCCGGTACTCCGGTAAAATGCCGATTTCACCCAGAACACTTCTGATTCCAAATATAGGCTTCCAATATATCAATATTTATGTCTCAACCATTTCGAGACTCCTCGTCATGTCCGTGATCACATCCGGGACTCCGAACAAACTTCGGTACATCAAAACTTACAAACTGATAATAAAACTGTCATCGTAATGTTAAGCGTGCGGACCCTACGGGTTCGAGAACTATGTAGACATGACCTAGAACTATTCTTGGTCAATAACCAATAGCGGAACCTAGATGCTCATATTGGCTCCTACATATTCTACGAAGATCTTTATCGGTCAAACCGCATAACAACATACGTTGTTCCCTTTGTCATCGGTATGTTACTTGCCCGAGATTCGATCGTCGGTATCCAATACCTAGTTCAATCTCGTTACCGACAAGTCTCTTTACTCGTTACGTAATGCATCATTCCGTAACTAACTCATTAGCTACATTGCTTGCAAGGCTTATAGTGATGTGCATTACCGAGAGGGCCTAGATATACCTCTCCGACAATCGGAGTGACAAAACCTAATCTCGAAATACGCCAACCCAACATGTACCTTCGGAGACACCTGTAGAGCTCCTTTATAATCACCCAGTTACGTTGTGACGTTTGGTAGCACACAAAGTGTTCCTCCGGTAAACGGGAGTTGCATAATCTCATAGTTACAGGAACATGTATGAGTCATGAAGAAAGCAATAGCAATATACTAAACGATCAAGTGCTAGGCTAACGGAATGGGTCATGTCAATCACATCATTCTCCTAATGATGTGATCCCGTTAATCAAATGACAACACATGTCTATGGTTAGGAAACATAACCATCTTTGATTGATGAGCTAGTCAAGTAGAGGCATACTAGTGACATTATGTTGGTTCTATGTATTCACACATGTATCATGTTTCCGGATAATACAATTCTAGCATGAATAATAAACATTTATCATGATACGAGGAAATAAATAATAACTTTATTATTGCCTCTAGGGCATATTTCCTTAAGTCTCCCACTTGCACTAGAGTCAATAATCTAGATTACACAGTAATGATTCTAACACCCATGGAGTCTTGGTGCTGATCATGTTTTGCTCGTGGAAGAGGCTTAGTCAACGGGTCTGCAACATTCAGATCCGTATGTATCTTGCAAATCTCTATGTCTCCCACCTGGACTTGGTCCCGGATGGAATTGAAGCGTCTCTTGATGTGCTTGGTCCTCTTGTGAAATCTGGATTCCTTTGCCAAGGCAATTGCACCAGTATTGTCACAGAAGATCTTCATTGGTCCCGATGCACTAGGTATGGCACCTAGATCGGAAATGAACTCCTTCATCCAGACTCCTTCATTTGCTGCTTCCGAAGCAGCTATGTACTCCGCTTCACATGTAGATCCCACCACGACGCTTTGTTTAGAACTGCACCAACTTACAGCTCCACCGTTTAATAAAAACACGTATCCGGTTTGCAATTTAGAATCGTCCGGATCAGTGTCAAAGCTTGCATCGACGTAACCATTTACGACTAGCTCTTTGTCACCTCCATATACGAGAAACATATCCTTAGTCCTTTTTAGGTATTTCAGGATGTTCTTGACCGCTGTTCAGTGATCCACTCCTAGATTACTTTGGTACCTTCCTGCCAAGCTTATTGCTAAGCACATGTCAGGTCTAGTTCACAGCATTGCATACATGATAGAGCCTACGGCTGAAGCATAGGGAACATCTTTCATTTTCTCTCTATCTTCTGCTGTGGTCAGGCATTGAGTCTGACTCAACTTCACACCTTGTAGTATGGGCAAGAACCCGTTCTTTGCCTGATCCATTTTGAACTTTTTCAAAACTTTATCAAGGTATGTGCTTTGTGAAAGTCCTATTAAGCGTCTTGATCTATCTCTATAAATCTTGATGCCCAATATATGAGCAGCTTCACCGAGGTCTTTCATAGAAAAACTTTTATTCAAGTAACCCTTTATGCTATCCAGAAATTCTATATCATTTCCAATTAATAATATGTCATCTACATATAATATCAGAAATGCTACAGAGCTCCCATTCACTTTCTTGTAAATACAGGCTTCTCCAAAAGTCTGTATAAAACTATATGCTTTGATCACACTATCAAAGCATTTATTCCAATTCCGAGATGCTTGCACCAGTGCATAAATGGATCGCTAGAGCTTGCACATTTTGTTAGCACCTTTTGGATCAACAAAACCTTCTGGTTGCATCATATACAACTCTTCTTCCAGAAATCCATTCAAGAATGCAGTTTTGACATCCATTTGCCAAATTTCATAATCATAAAATGCAGCAATTGCTAACATGATTCGGACAGACTTAAGCATCGCTACAGGTGAGAAAGTCTCATCGTAGTCAACCCCTTGAACTTGTCGAAAACCTTTTGCAACAACTCGAGCTTTATAGACAGTTATATTACCATCAGCGTCAGTCTTCTTCTTAAAGATCCATTTATTCTCAATAGCTTGCCGATCATCGGGCAAGTCAACCAAAGTCCATACTTTGTTCTCATACATGGATCCCATCTCAGATTTCATGGCCTCTAGCCATTTTGCGGAATCTGGGCTCATCATCACTTCCGGATAGTTCGTAGGTTCATCATGGTCAAGTAACATGACTTCTAGAATAGGATTACCGTACCACTCTGGTGCGGATCTTACTCTGGTAGACCTACGAGGTTCAGTAGAAACTTGATCTGAAGTTTCATGATCAATATCATTAGCTTCCTCACTAATTGGTGTAGTTGTCACAGGAACCGGTTCGTATGATGAAATACTTTCCAATAAGGGAGCAGGTACAGTTACCTCATCAAGTTCTACTTTCCTCCCACTCACTTCTTTCGAGAGAAACTCCTTCTCTAAAAAGGATCCGAATTTAGCAATGAAAATCTTGCCCTCAGATTTGTGATAGAAGGTGTACCCAATAGTTTCTTTTGGGTATCCTATGAAGACACATTTCTCCGATTTGGGTTCGAGCTTATCTGGTTGAAGTTTTTTCACATAAGCATCGCAGCCCCAAACTTTAAGAAACGACAACTTTGGTTTCTTGCCAAACCACAGTTCATGAGGCGTCGTCTCAACGGATTTTGATGGTGCCCTATTTAACGTGAATGCGGCCGTCTCTAAAGCATAACCCCAAAACGATAGCGGTAAATCAGTAAGAGACATCATAGATCGCACCATATCTATTAAAGTACGATTACAACGTTCGGACACACCATTTCGTTGTGGTGTTCCGGGTGGCGTGAGTTGCGAAACTATTCCGCATTGTTTCAAATGTAAACCAAACTCGTAACTCAAATATTCTCGTCCACGATCAGATCGTAGAATTTTTATTTTCTTGTTAAGATGATTTTCCACTTCACTCTGAAATTCTTTGAACTTTTCAAATGTTTCAGACTTGTGTTTCATTAAGTAGATATACCCATATCTGCTTAAATCATCTGTGAAGGTGAGAAAATAACGATACCCGCCGCGAGCCTCAACATTCATTGGACCACAAACATCAGTATGTATGATTTCCAACAAATCAGTTTCTCGCTCCATAGTTCTGGAGAACGGCGTTTTAGTCATCTTGCCCATGAGGCACGGTTCGCAAGTACCAAGTGATTCATAATCAAGTGATTCCAAAAGCCCATCAGTATGGAGTTTCTTCATGCGCTTTACACCGATATGACCTAAATGGCAGTGCCACAAATAAGTTGCACTATCATTATCAACTCTGCATCTTTTGGTTTCAACACTATGAATATGTGTATCACTACTATCGAGATTCAATAAAAATAGACCACTCTTCAAGGGTGCATGACCATAAAAGAGATTACTCATATAAATAGAACAACCATTATTCTCTGACTTAAATGAATAACCGTCTCACATCAAACAAGATCCAGATATAATGTTCATGCTCAACGCTGGCACCAAATAACAATTATTTAGGTCTAAAACTAATCCCGATGGTAGATGTTGAGGTAGCGTGCCGACCGCGATCACATCGACTTTGGAACCATTTCCCACGCGCATCGTCACCTCGTCCTTAGCCAATATTCGCTTAATCCGTAGTCCCTGTATCGAGTTGCAAATATTAGCAACAGAACCAGTATCATATACCCAGGTACTACTGCGAGCATTAGTAAGGTGCACATTAATAACATGTATATCACATATACCTTTGTTCACTTTGCCATCCTTCTTATCCGCCAAATACTTGGGGCAGTTCCGCTTCCAGTGTCCAGTCTGCTTGCAGTAGAAGCACTCAGTCTCAGGCTTAGGTCCAGACTTGGGTTTCTTCTCTTGAGCAGCAACTTGTTTGCTGTTCTTCTTGAAGTTCCCCTTCTTCTTCCCTTTGCCCTTTTTCTTGAAACTGGTGGTCTTGTTGACCATCAACACTTGATGCTCCTTCTTGATTTCTACCTCCGCGGCTTTTAGCATTGCGAAGAGCTCGGGAATAGTCTTGTCCATCCCTTGCATATTATAGTTCATCACGAAGCTCTTGTAGCTTGGTGGCAGTGATTGAAGAATTCTGTCAATGACACTATCATCAGGAAGATTAACTCCTAGTTGAATCAAGTGATTATTATACCCAGACATTTTGAGTATGTGTTCACTGACAGAACTATTCTCCTCCATCTTGCAGCTATAGAACTTATTGGAGACTTCATATCTCTCAATCTGGGCATTTGCTTGAAATATTAACTTCAACTCCTGGAACATCTCATATGCTCCATGACGTTCAAAACGTCGTTGAAGACCCGGTTCTAAGCCGTAAAGCATGGCACACTGAACTATCGAGTAGTCATCAGCTTTGCTCTGCCAGACGTTGTTAACGTCGTCAGTTGCATCAGCAGTAGGCCTGGCACCCAGCGGTGCTTCCAGGACGTAATTCTTCTGTGCAGCAATGAGGATAATCCTCAGATTACGGACCCAGTCCGTGTAATTGCTACCATCATCTTTCAACTTTGCTTTCTCAAGGAATGCATTAAAATTCAACAGAACAACAGCACGAGCCATCTATCTACAATAAACATAGACAAGCAAAATACTATCAGGTACTAAGTTCATGGTAAATTTAAGTTCAATTAATCATATTACTTAAGAACTCCCACTTAGATAGACATCCCTCTAATCCTCTAAGTGATTACATGATCCATATCAACTACACCATGTCCGATCGTCACGTGAGATGGAGTAGTTTCAATGGTGAACATCAATATGTTGATCATATCTACTATATGATTCACGCTCGACCTTTCGGTCTCCGTGTTCCGAGGCCATATCTGTTATATGCTAGGCTCGTCAAGTTTAACCTGAGTATTCCGTGTGTGCAACTGTTTTGCACCCGTTGTATTTGAACATAGAGCCTATCACACCCGATCATCACGTGGTGTCTCAGCACGAAGAACTTTCGCAACGGTGCATACTCAGGGAGAACACTTCTTAATAATTTTGTGAGGGATCATCTTAAAATGCTACCGTCAATCAAAGCAAGATAAGATGCATAAAGGATAAACATCACATGCAATCAATATAAGTGATATGATATGGCCATCATCATCTCGTGCTTGTGATCTCCATCTTCGAAGCACCGTCGTGATCACCATCGTCACCGGCGCGACACCTTGATCTCCATCATAGCATCGTTGTCGTTACGCCATCTATTGCTTCTACAACTTATCGCTACCGCTTAGAGATAAAGTAAAGCAATTACAGGGCGTTTGCATTTCATACAATAAAGCGACAACCATATGGCTCCTGCCAGTTGCCGATAACTTCGGTTACAAAACATGATCATCTCATATAATAAAATATAGCATCACGTCTTGACCATATCACATCACAACATGCCCTGCAAAAACAAGTTAGACGTCCTCTACTTTGTTGTTGCAAATTTTACGTGGCTGCTACGGGCTGAGCAAGAACCATTCTTACCTACGCATCAAAACCACAACGATAGTTCATCAAGTTAGTGTTGTTTTAACCTTCGCAAGGACCGGGCATAGCCACACTCGATTCAGCTAAAGTGAGAGAGACAGACACCCGCCAGTCACCTTTAAGCATGAGTGCTTGTAACGGTGAAACCAGTCTCGCGTAAGCGTACGCGTAATGTCGGTCCGGGCCGCTTCATCTCACAATACCGCTGAACCAAAGTATGACATGCTGGTAAGCAATATGACCTGTATCGCCCACAACTCACTTGTGTTCTACTCGTGCATATGACATCTACGCATAAAACCAGGGTCGGATGCCACTCTTGGGCACGTAGTAATTTCAAAATTTTCCTACGCACACGCAAGATCATGGTGATGGATAGCAACGAGAAGGGAGAGTATTGTCCATGTACCCTCGTAGACCGTAAATGGAAGCGTTATGATAACGCGGTTGATGTAGTCGTACGTCTTCATGATCCGACTGATCCAAGTACCGAACATACGGCACCTCCAAGTTCAGCACACGTTCAGCTCGATGACGATCCCCGGACTCCGATCCAGCAAAGTGTCGGGGATGAGTTCCGTCAGCACGAAGGCGTGGTGACAATGATTATGTTCTACCGGCGCAGGGCTTCGCCTAAACTCCGCGACGATATGACCGAGGTGGAATATGGTGGAGGGGGCACCGCACACGGCTAAGGAACGATCTTGAAGATCAACTTGTCTGTTCTAGGGTGCCCCCTGCCCCCGTATATAGAGGAGCAAGGGGGGTGCGGCCGGCCCTAGGAGGAGGCACGCCGGAGGAGTCCTACTCCCACCGGGAGTAGGACTCCCCCCCTTTCCCTAGTTGGATTAGGACTTGGGGGGGAAGGAAGAGAGGGGGGAAAGGAAAAGGGGGGGGGGGGCGCCCCCCCTCCTTGTCCAATTCGGACTTGGGGGGAGGGGAGCGCGGCTGCCCCTAGGCCTCCTCTCCTCTTCCTCCACTAGGCCTAATAAGGCCCATTAGGTTACCGGGGGGTTCTGGTAACCTCCCGGTACTCCGGTAAAATGCCGATTTCACCCGGAACACTTCCGATGTCCAAACATAGGCTTCCAATATATCAATCTTTATGTCTCGACCATTTCGAGACTCCTCGTCATGTCCGTGATCACATCCGGGACTCCGAACAAACTTTGGTACATCAAAACTTACAAACTCATAATAAAACTGTCATTGTAACGTTAAGCGTGCGGACCCTACGGGTTCGAGAACTATGTAGACATGACCTAGAACTATTCTCGGTCAATAACCAATAGCGGAACCTAGATGCTCATATTGGCTCCTACATATTCTACGAAGATCTTTATCGGTCAAACCGCATAACAACATACATTGTTCCCTTTGTCATCGGTATGTTACTTGCCCGAGATTCGATCGTCGGTATCCAATACCTAGTTCAATCTCGTTACCGGCAAGTCTCTTTACTCGTGACGTAATGCATCATTCCATAACTAACTCATTAGCTACATTGCTTGCAAGGCTTATAGTGATGTGCATTACCGAGAGGGCCTAGAGATACCTCTCCGACAATCGGAGTGACAAAACCTAATCTCGAAATACGCCAACCCAACATGTACCTTCGGAGACACCTGTAGAGCTCCTTTATAATCACCCAGTTATGTTGTGGCGTTTGGTAGCACACAAAGTGTTCCTCCGGTAAACGGGAGTTGCATAATCTCATAGTTACATAACATGTATAAGTCATGAAGAAAGCAATAGCAATATACTAAACGATCAAGTGCTAGGCTAACGGAATGGGTCATGTCAATCACATCATTCTCCTAATGATGTGATCTCGTTAATCAAATGACAACACATGTCTATGGTTAGGAAACATAACCATCTTTGATTAATGAGCTAGTCAAGTAGAGGCATACTAGTGACGTTATGTTGGTTCTATGTATTCACACATGTATCATGTTTCCGGCTAATACAATTCTAGCATGAATAATAAACATTTATCATGATATGAGGAAATAAATAATAAGTTGATTATTTCCTCTAGGGCATATTTCCTTCAGTAGGAGCCAATATGAGCATCCAGGTTCCGCTATTGGTTATTGACTGGAGACGTGTCTCGGTCATGTCTACATAGTTATCGAACCCGTAGGGTCCGCACGCTTAATGTTCGGTGATGATCGGTATTATGAGTTTATGTTTTGATGTACCAAAGGTAGTTCGGAGTCCCGGATGTGATCACGGACATGAAGAGGAGTATGAAATGGTCGAGACATAAAGATCGATATATTGGATGACTATATTCGGACAACGGATGAGTTTCGGGGGTCACCGGATATTTATCGGAGTGCCGGGAGGTTATCGGAACCCCCAGGGGATCTAATGGGCCAACATGGGCCTTGTGGGAGAGAGAGAGGAGAGGGCCTAGGGCTGGCCGCCCCCCTGGGAGTCGGAATTGGACAAGGAGGGGGGCCGGCGCCCCCTCTTTCCTCCCTCTCTCCCTCTCCTTCCTTCCCCCTCTCCTACTCCTACTAGGAAAGGGGAGTCCTACTCCCGGTGGGAGTAGGACTCACCCCTTGGTGTGCCCTCCTCCTTGGCTGGCCGCCTCCCCCCTAGCGCCTTTATATACGGGGGCAGGGGGGCACCCCAAACACACAAGTTGATCATTGATCTTTAGCCGTGTGCGGTGCCCCCCTCCACCATAATCCACCTCGGTCACATCGTAGCGGCTCTTAGGCGAAGCCCTGCGTCGGTAGCTTCATCAACACCGTAATCACACCGTCGTGCTGACGGAACTCTCCCTCGAAGCTCTACTAGATCGTGAGTTCATGGGACATCACCGAGATGAACGTGTGCAGATCGCGGAGGTGCCATATGTTCGGTACTAGGATCGGTTGATCGTGAAGACGTATGACTACATCAACTGCATTGTCATAACGCTTCCGCTTACGGTCTACGAGGGTACGTGGACGACACTGTCCCCTCTCGTTGCTATGCATCACCATGATCTTGCGTGTGCATAGGATTTTTTTTTGAATTACTATGTTCCCCAACAATTTAATGGGGGCCCACAATCATAGAAGATGTCCAAGATAGTATATTTGCGTGGGAATCTTCTCTTCTCTTATTAATTCTTTCATGAGTTGCATCATTGACCAATGCTATGTTTGTCAACTTTCAATAAATTTTACCACTTATACTTTTCCTTATGTGATGTTATTACTTACCAAAAGATTAGCATACGATCTTTTTCATTATTTCCCTTTATTTTTATTGAAACATAAAAGTAAAGAATCAATAACTCAAACTAAACTTTATTATATAACTCCTACTTGATTACATAGATAGATCGCGAAACTAGCACTCAAAAATAGATCACACTAAAATTTTATTCAACTAAATCACGAAATAATTAAGGATCTAACTAAGGTGGGTAAAGGCAGTAAAAGTAATGGCGATACGATACCGGGTCATCTCCCCCAAGCTTGGCACAAGCCAAGGGGAGTGCCCATACCCGTGTACTCATGTCTCCTTTGGAGATGACGATGATGGTGGTGGTGATGAGGTAGTAAGTTTGTCCTTCGGCTTCCAGGATAGGGGTTCATCATAAGGGGTTCATCGTTGAAGGTAAAGACGATGTCCTTCATAGACCGGCCATCCATCATGTGATCACGGGTGAATTCTGTGACCATGGAGTGATTGGCACTAAGTCCACGCTCCACCATCCCTTGGCACTTGAAGATGTCCTGCTCCACCGCCTCGAGCCTGGGCTCCACGCTTCCCGTCCTCTTTGGCCCTTGAACATCCTGGATGTGTAGCACCCCCTCACGCATATCAATGGCTTGAGGGTGCTTCAACACCTCCGATAGGTACTGGTTGATGACCTTGTCGAAGAACTTGTCCTTGGATGAGCTTGGTGGAGCCATGGCAATCTAGATCTGACAGGAAAACAACACGAAACAAGAATAGAGGATATCTCTGCAATGCAGTAGTCAATACGCTCGGGGGAGTATATAAAGACTTTTTATCCTGGGAAACAAGTATATGGAAAGAAAACGGAGTCGGGAAGGTGCCCGAGGGGCCCACCACCCACCAGGGCGTGCCAGGTGGGGAAATTGCCCCCTGGTGTCTTGTGGGTACCTGGGTTGCCTTTCTGATTGTTTCTTATTTTCCTATTTTTTCTAATATTCTAAAAGTGATAGAAAATATTTTGCGGATTTTTCGGAGACTGTTTACTTGCAGTATCATGTACCTCTTCCTTTCAGGGTTCTGGAGTGTTCTGGAAGGTTTCTTTTATGTGTTCTTCCGGTGTTATGGTTTGAATAATATTTGTTTCAACATTAATTGGTGTACCTACGATATAGTGCTTAATTCTTTACGCATTGACCACCTTCGGATTGGTACCTTCAGCATTATTAATCTTAATAGCTCCAGAACGATAAACTTA
The DNA here is from genome assembly GCA_963921465.1 of Triticum timopheevii. Taxonomy (NCBI): domain Eukaryota; kingdom Viridiplantae; phylum Streptophyta; class Magnoliopsida; order Poales; family Poaceae; genus Triticum; species Triticum timopheevii. The sequence goes on from OY997270.1 coordinate 243,781,598, forward strand.
TTCGATGAGATATGGCCCGTCCCATTTCGAAAGAAGTTTACCCGCAAAAAATCTGAAATGAGCATTGTATAATAGAACATATTCACCGACTTTAAATTCCCGCTTTTGGATTCTTTTGTCATGCCATCTCTTAACATTTTCTTTGAATAGCTTGGCATTTTCATAAGCTTGAGTTCTCCATTCATCTAGTGAGCTAATATCAAATAACATCTTTCACCGACAAGTTTGAAGTCATAACTGAGTTCTTTAATTGCCCAATATGCTTTATGTTCTAACCCAAGAGGCAAATGACAAGCTTTTCCATAAACCATCCTATATGGAGACATACCCACAGGATTTTTTAAGCTGTTCTATAGGCCCAAAGTGCATCATCAAGTTTCTTAGACCAATTCTTTCAGGACATATTGACAATTTTTGTAATGTTAATTTTATTTCTATATTGCTAAGTTCAAATTGACCACTAGATTGAGGATGATAGGGTGATGCAATTCTATGGTTAACATCATATTTAGCAAGCATTTTACGGCACCATGAATAAAGTGTGAACCACCATCAGTCATTAAATATCTAGGGACTCGAAACCTTGGGAAAATAACTTCTTTAAGCATTTTAATAGAGGTGTTATGATCAACACTGCTAGTTGGAATAGCTTCTACCCACTTAGTGACATAATCAACAATAACCAAAATATGTGTATACCCATTAGAGGAACGAAAAGGTCCCATATAATCAAATCCCCACACATCAAATGGTTCAACAATAAGTGAATAATTCATAGGCATTTCCTGACGCTTAATGATATTACCTATTATTTAGCATTCATCGCAAGACAAGACAAACTTACGGGAATCCTTGAAATGAGTAGGCCAATTAAAACTAGATTGTAATACCTTATGCGCAATTCTATCTCCTACATGATGTCCCCCATAGGCTTCGGAATGACATTTCCGTAGGATTTGTTTCTGTTCATGCTCAGGTACAAAACCTCTAATAATACCATCTACTCCCTCTTTGTAAAGATGTGTCATCCCAAAAGTAATGTCTTAAGTCATAGAATTTTTTTTCTTTTGTTGGTAGGTGAAACTAAGTGGTATAAATTTAGCAACAATATAATTAGCATAGTCAGCATACGAAGGAGTATTATGAGCAACATTTATTACAGCTAGTTGTTCATCAGGAAAACTATCATCAATAGGTAGTGGGTCATCAAGAATATATTCTAACCTAGACAAGTTATCAGCTATAGGGTTCTCAGCTCCTTTCGTATCAGTAATATGTAAATCAAATTCTTGTAGCAAGATAACCCACCTAATGAGTCTAGGTTTAGCATCTTTCTTTTACATAAGATATTTTATGGCAGCCTGGTTGGTGTGAACAATTACTTTAGAGTCAACATGTAAGATATAAATTTATCACAAGCAAACACAACTACTAAAAATTCTCTTTCAATATTAGCATAATTTCTTTGGGCACTGTCTAGAGTTTTAGTAGCATAGTGAATAACATTTAATTTCTTATAAACTCTTTGTCCTAGAACAACACCAACAACATAATCACTAGCATCACACGTAATTTCAGAGGGTAAGTTCCAATCAGGTAGTTGAACAATAGGTGTAGAAGTTAGGGCTTTCTTAAGTGTTTCAAAGGCTTCTACACAATCATCATCATAAAGAAATGGAACATCCTTTTGTAAAAGATTAGTAAGAGGCCTAGAAATTTTAGAGAAGTCCTTAATAAACCTCCTATACAAACCAGCATGGCCAAGGAAACTACAAATACCTTGTCTCTAGGACATGGCATTTTCTTGATTGCATCAACTTTAGCTTTATCCACCTCAATACCTCGTTCAGAATTTTTATGCACCAAGACAATGCTTTCATTAACCATATAGTGGCACTTCTCCTTATTCAAGACAAGATTAGTTTGCCCACATCTCTACAAAACTCGATCAAGATTACTTAAGCAATCATCAAAAGAAGTTCTGTAAACGGAAAAATCATCCATGAAAACCTCAACAATCTTATCACAAAGATCAGAGAATATAGCAGTCATACATATTTGAAAGGTAGTAGGTGCATTACATAAACCAAAAGGCATACGTCTATAAGCATAAGTTCCAAAAGGACAAGTAAAGGTGGTTTTCTCTTGATCGGGTTGTGATATAGGTATTTGAGAGAAATGAGAATATCCATCAAGAAAACAAAACTGTGTGTGCTTAGATAGTCTTTCTAACATTTGATCAATGAAAGGCAGAGGGTAATGATCTTTCCTAGTAGCTTTGTTTAATTTCCTAAAATCAATTACCATTCTATAGCCAGTCACTATTCTTTGTGGAATGAGTTCATTTTTATCATTAGGAACAACAATAATACTTCCTTTCTTAGGGACACAATGAACAGACCTTACCCATCTACTATCAGCTATGAGATGGATTATACATGCTTCTAGAAGCTTTAATATTTCTGCCCTTACCACTTCTTTCATTTTGGGATTTACTCGTTGTTGATGATTAACAACTGGTTTAGCATCAGGTTCCATATTAATCTTATGCTGACAGAGAGTGAAACTAATGCTCTTAAGATCATTGAGAGTATATCCAATAGCAGCACGGTGCTTCCTCAAAGTTTTTAATAATCTTTTTTCTTCATGCTCTGTAAGGTTAGCACTAATAATAACGGGATATATCTTTTTCTCATCAAGATAAGCATACCTCAAGGTGTCAGGCAATTGCTTTAACTCAAACACAGGATCACCTTTAGGTGGAGGAGGACCTCCTAGAGTTTCGATAGCCAAATTATGTTTAAGGATAGGTTATTGTTCAAATAATATTTTATCTATTTCATTTCTTTCATGCGATTGCATATTATTTCATGGTCTCGCAAATATTTTTCTAAAGGATTAGCAGGAGGAACGACAATAGAAGCAAGACCAATTATTTTATCTTTACATGGCAATTCTTTATTACGAGGTTGTCTTCGAAACTTAGATAAATTAAACTCATGAGACACATCACCAAAACTAACACTGACAGTTTCTTTCTCACAATCTATCTTAGCATTAGCAGTGTTCAAGAAGGGTCTACCAAAAATTATGGGACAAAAGTCATCTTGTGGGGAACCAAGGACTAGAAAATCAGTAGGGTATTTTATTTTCCCACACAAGACTTCAACATCTCTAACAATCCCAAGTGGTGTGATGGTAACTCTATTGGAAAGTTTAATAGTAACATATATGTCTTCTATTTCAACGGGTGTATATCATTCATAATTTCCTTGTATAAAATAAAATGAATAGCACTCACGCTAGCACCCATATCACATAAACCATGATAACAATGATCTCCTTTTTTTACTGAGACAACAGGCATGACGACAACCGATCTACTTTTATCTTTAATATCTGGTTTGGCAATTCTATTAGCTTCATCACAGAAATAAATAACATGACCATCCACATTTTTGACCAAGAGATCTATAACCATAGGAACACTAGGTTCTACTTTAATTTGTTAAACGGGTTTAGGTGCTTTAATATTATTTTTGTGAACCACTGTTGATACCTTAGCATGTTCCTTTATCCTAATAGAGAAAGGTGGTTTTTCAATATAAGTAATAGGAGCTACTGGATCAACATTCTAAACAATAGTTTCATCTTTAACTATAACCGGTCCTTTAATTTCTTATTTAATAGGGGGATGATATTTAAACCACTTCTCCTTAGGGAGATCAACATGAGTAGCAAATGATTCACAAAAAGAGGATACTATCTCAGAGTCAAGTCCATATTTAGTGCTAAACTTGTGAAAAGCATCGGTATTCATAAAAGATTTAACACAATCAAACTCAAGCTTTATACCTAACTATTTACCTTCATCGAGTTCCCAATATTCAGAGTTGCGTTTAATTCTTTCTAAAAGATCCCACCTGAATTCAATAGTCTTCTTCATAAAAGAACCAGCACATGAAGTATCGAGCATGAATTGATCATTACGAGAAAGCCAAGCATAATAATTCAGAATGATAATCTCTCTTGAGAGCTCATGATAGGGGCATGAATATAATATTGACTTAAGCCTCCCCCATGCTAGAGCAATAGTTTCTCCATCACGAGGCCAAACATTATATATATAATTCCGATTACAATGAACTAGATGCATAGGATAAAACTTTTGGTGAAATTCCAATTTCAATCGGTTCCGGTTCCAAGACCCAATATCATCACATAGCCTATACCATGTCAATGCTCCCCCCCCCCCCAAAGATAAAGGGAAAACCTTCTTCTTAACTTCATCTCTGGGTAAACCTGCAAGCTTAAACAATCCACAAATTTCATCCACATATATGAGGTGCAAGTCAGGATGTTCGATTCCATCTCCTGCATAAGGATTAGCTAGCAATTTCTCTATCATACCCGAAGGAATTTCATAACCAATATTTTCAGTAGGTGCAGTAGGTTGAGGAGAAACTCTTTGTGTTTCCGGCCGAGGTTAAGATACCCCGAACAAACCCCTCAAAGGATGATTTTCCATAGTAACAAGTGACAATAAATTTCAGCACGTAATATAAATTTTCCTTACCGATTTCCAGTTACCAAGAGCGCTTCACTCCCCGGCAATGGCACCATAAAAGAGTCTTGATAACCCAAAAGTATAGGGGATCAAACATAGTCCTTTCAATGAGTAAGAGTGTCGAACCCAACGAGGAGCAGCAGGAAATGACAAGCAGTTTTCAGCAAGGTAGTTTCTGCAAGCACTGAAATAGTCGGTAATTAATAGTTTGATAGTAAGGTAATTTGTATGAGCAAGTAACAGTAATGGTAAATAAAATGCAGCAAGGTAGCCCAATCCTTTTTGTTGCAAAGTACAGGATGGAACAGTCTCTTATAATAGGCAAAGCGTTCATTATATGAAATTAGGACATATTAAAAGGACATCGTGAGTTCGTGGGACGTTACCGAGCTGAACGTGTGCAGATCGCGGAGGTGCCATATGTTCGGTACTAGGATTGGTTGATCGTGAAGACGTATGACTACATCAACTGCGTTGTCATAACGCTTCCGCTTACGGTCTACGAGGGTACGTGGACGACACTCTCCCCTCTCGTGCTATGCATCACCATGATCTTGCGTGTGCGTAGGAATTTTTTTGAAATTACTATGTTCCCCAACAATTTAATGGGGGCTCACAATCATAGAAGATGTCCAAGATAGTATATTTGCATGGGAATCTTCTCTTCTCTTATTAATTCTTTCATGAGTTGCATCATTAACCAATGCTATGTTTGTCAACTTTCAATAATTTTTACCACTTATACTTTTCCTTATGTGATGTTATTACTTACCAAAAGATTAGCATACGATCTTTTTCATTATTTCCCTTCATTTTGATTGAAACATAAAAGTAAAGAATCAAAAAACTCAAACTAAACTTTATTATATAACTCCTACTCGATTACATAGATAGATCGTGAAACTAGCACTCGAAAATAGATCACACTAAAATTTTATTCAACTAAATAACGAAATAATTAAGGATCGAACTAAGGTGGGTAAAGGCAGTAAAAGTGATGGCGATACGATACCGGGTCATCTCCCCCAAGCTTGGCACAAGCCAAGGGGAGTGCCCATACCCGTGTACTCAAGTCTCCTTCTTTGGAGATGACGATGATGGTGGTGGTGATGAGGTAGTAACTTTGTCCTTCGGCTTCCAGGGCAGGGGTTCATCATAAGAGGCTGCTCGAGTCTCCCGAGTCCTGCAACTGGTAGCTAAAATCATACCTTTGAATATTGCTTCATACTCGAAAACTTGATTTTGAAGATCATAGATTTGGCTTCGTAGAAAATTGATTTGCTCGTTGAAGGTAAAGATGATGTCCTTCGTAGACCGGCCATCCACCATGTGATCACGGGTGAATTCTATGACCATGGAGTGATTGGCACTAAGTCCACGCTCCACCATCCCTTGGCAATTGAAGATGTCCTGCTCCACCGCCTCGAGCCTGGGATCCACGCTTCCCATCCTCTTTGGCCCTTGAACATCCCGGATGTGTAGCACCCCCTCACGCATATCAATGGCTTGAGGGTGCTTCAACACCTCCGATAGGTACGGGTTGATGACCTTGTCGAAGAACTTGTCCTTGGATGAGCTTGGTGGAGCCATGGCAATCTAGATCTGACAGGAAAACAACACGAAACAAGAACAGAGGATATCTCTGCAATGCAGTAGTCAATACGCTCGGGGGAGTATATAAAGACTTTTTATCTTGGGAAACAAGTATATGGAAAGAAAACGGAGTCGGGAAGGTGCCCGAGGGGCCCACCACCCACCAGGGCGTGCCAGGTGGGGAAATCGCCCCCTGGTGTCTTGTGGGTACCTGGGTTGCCTTTCCGATTGTTTCTTATTTTCCTATTTTTTTCTAATATTCCCAAAGTGATAGAAAATATTTTTGCGGATTTTTCGGAGACTGTTTACTTGCGGTATCATGTACCTCTTCCCTTCAGAGTTCTGGAGTGTTCTGGAAGGTTTCTTTTATGTGTTCTTCCGGTGTTATGGTTTGAATAATATTTGTTTCAACATTAATTGGTGTACCTACGATATAGTGCTTAATTCTTTACGCATTGACCACCTTCGAATTGGTACCTTCAGCATTATTGATCTTAATAGCTCCAGAACGATAAACTTCTTCGATGAGATATGGCCCTTCCCATTTCGAAAGAAGTTTACCCGCAAAAAATCTGAAATGAGAATTGTATAATAGAACATATTCACCGACTTTAAATTACCACTTTTGGATTCTTTTGTCATGCCATCTCTTAACATTTTCTTTGAATAGCTTGGCATTTTCATGAGCTTGAGTTCTCCATTCATCTAGTGAGCTAATATCAAATAACGTCTTTTCACCGGCAAGTTTGAAGTCATAACTGAGTTCTTTAATTGCCCAATATGCTTTATGTTCTAACCCAAGAGGCAAATGACAAGCTTTTCCATAAACCATCCTATATGGAGACATACCCATAGGATTTTAAAAGCTGTTCTATAGGCCCAAAGTGCATCATCAAGTTTCTTAGACCAATTCTTTCAGGACATATTGACAATTTTTGTAATGTTAATTTTATTTCTATATTGCTAAGTTCAAATTGACCACTAGATTGAGGATGATAGGGTGATGCAATTCTATGGTTAACATCATATCTAGCAAGCATTTTACGGAAAGCACCATGAATAAAGTGTGAACCACCATCAGTCATTAAATATATAGGGACTCGAAACCTTGGGAAAATAACTTCTTTAAGCATTTTAATAGAGGTGTTATGATCAACACTGCTAGTTGGAATAGCTTCTACCCACTTAGTGACATAATCAACAATAACCAAAATATGTGTATACCCATTAGAGGAAGGAAAAGGTCCCATATAATCGAATCCCCACACATCAAATGGTTCAACAACAAGTGAATAATTCATAGGCATTTCCTGACGCTTAATGATATTACCTATTCTTTAGCATTGATCGCAAGAGAAGACAAACTAACGGGCATCCTTGAAAAGAGTAGGCCAATTAAAACTAGATTGTAATACCTTATGCGGAATTCTATCTCCTACATGATGTCCCCCATAGGCTTTGGAATGATATTTCCGTAGGATTTGTTTCTGTTCATGCTCAGGTACAAAACCTCTAATAATACCATCTACTCCCTCTTTATAAAGATGTGTCATCCCAAAAGTAATGTCTTAAGTCATAGAATTTTTTTCTTTTGTTGGTAGGTGAAACTAGGTGGTATAAATTTAGCAACAATATAATTAGCATAGTCAGCATACCAAGGAGTATTATGAGCAACATTTATTACAGCTAGTTGTTCATCAGGAAAACTATCATCAATAGGTAGTGGGTCATCAAGAATATATTCTAACCTAGACAAGTTATCAGCTATAGGGTTCTCAGCTCCTTTCGTATCAGTAATATGTAAATAAAATTCTTGTAGCAAGATAACCCACCTAACGAGTCTAGGTTTAGCACCTTTCTTTTACATAAGATATTTTATGGCAGCCTGGTCGGTGTGAACAATTACTTTAGAGTCAACATGTAAGATATAAATTTATCACAAGCAAACACAACTACTAAAAATTCTCTTTCAGTATTAGCATAATTTCTTTGGGCACTGTCTAGAGTTTTAGTAGCATAGTGAATAACATTTAATTTCTTATAAACTCTTTGTCCTAGAACAACACCAACAACATAATCACTAGCATCACACGTAACTTCAAAGGGTAAGTTCCAATCAGGTGGTTGAACAATGGGTGTAGAAGTTAGGGCTTTCTTAAGTGTTTCAAAGGCTTCTACACAATCATCATCATAAAGAAATGGAACATCCTTTTGTAAAAGATTAGTAAGAGGCCTAGAAATTTTAGAGAAGTCCTTAATAAACCTCCTATACAAACCAGCATGGCCAAGGAAACTACAAATACCTTGTCTCTAGGACATGGCATTTTCTCGATTGCATCAACTTTAGCTTTATCCACCTCAATACCTCATTCAGAAATTTTATGCGCCAAGACAATGCCTTCATTAACCATATAGTGGCACTTCTCCTTATTCAAGACAAGATTAGTTTGCTCAAATCTCTACAAAACTCAATCAAGATTACTTAAGCAATCGTCAAAAGAAGTTCCGTAAACGGAAAAATCATCCATGAAAACCTCAACAATCTTGTCACAAAAATCAGAGAATATAGCAGTCATACATCTTTGAAAGGTAGTAGGTGCATTACATAAACCAAAAGGCATACGTCTATAAGCATAAGTTCCAAAAGGACAAGTAAAGGTGGTTTTCTCTTGATCGGGTTGTGATATAGGTATTTGAGAGAAATGAGAATATCCATCAAGAAAACAAAACTGTGTGTGCTTAGATAGTCTTTCTAACATTTGATTAATGAAAGGCAGAGGGTAATGATCTCTCCTAGTAGCTTTGTTTAATTTCCTAAAATCAATTACCATTCTATAGCCAGTCACTATTCTTTGTGGAATGAGTTCATTTTTATCATTAGTGTCGGTGTCAAAACCGGCAGATCTCGGGTAGGGGGTCCCGAACTGTGCGTCTAGGCGGATGGTAACAGGAGACAAGGGACACGATGTTTTTACCCAGGTTCGGGCCCTCTCGATGGAGGTAAAACCCTACTCCTGCTTGATTGATATTGATGATATGGGTAGTACAAGAGTGGATCTACCACGAGATCAAGGAGGCTAAACCCTAGAAGCTAGCCTATGGTATGATTGTTGTAATGGTTGTTCGTCCTACGGACTAAAACCCTCCGGTTTATATAGACACCAGAGAGGGCTAGGGTTACACAGAGTCGGTTACAATGGTAGGAGATCTACATATCCGTATTGCCAAGCTTGCCTTCCACGCCAAGGGAAGTCCCATCCGGACACGGGACGAAGTCTTCAATCTTGTATCTTCATAGTCTTGGAGTCCGGCTGACGATGATAGTCTGGATGTCCGGACACCCCCTTGTCCAGGACTCCCTCAGTAGCCCCTGAACCAGGCTTCAATGACGATGAGTCTGGCGCGCATATTGTTCGGCATTGCAAGGCGGGTTCCTCCTCCGAATAATTCATAGAAGATTGTGAACACCAGGATAGTGTCCGGCTCTGCAAAATAATTTCCACATTCCACCGTAGAGAGAATATTATGTACAAAAGTTCAATCTGCTGACGTATCTTGTAGCATGACGTCACGCCACTACCAAGCCTTTACTTGAATCGTTTTTTATTATACCACCTCAGCGCGTTTAGCGAAGTGGTTTCCTTGGCACGTCTTGTCGAAGCAGAGATCGTGTTCCCCTTATTCCGGGATTCTCATCAATACGGACGTGGGTAACCCAACTGCGCCATTGATGGTGGCGCTTGGGAGATAAGCGAGTTTTACCAGGCGGGTGGGGACGCATAGTTTTCGTCCGCCCATATATAAGGGGATAAGGATCCACCCTTTTTACCTACGCCTTCTTCCTCCTTTGCTTATCCATCTCCGCGCACTCTCGAGCTCCAGCGCCCAAGTCCGCGCATCTCGTCTCAACCTTCTCCGACCATGTCCGGAGCGGGAGGCAAATGGCTGGCCTCCTCCGTGACGGAGGAGCACATCGCAAAACTGCGCAGCGCCGGATACCTTTCCGGCGACATCGCGCATCGGCTGCCCGACAAGGGGCAGCTCATCCCCACCCCCAGGCCCCATGAGAGGGTCGTATTCCTTCCCCACTTCCTCCGCGGACTGGGCTTTCTGTTGCATCCCTTTGTCCGGGGGCTCATGTACTATTACGGCCTAGATTTCCATGATCTGGCGCCAAACTTCATCCTCAACATCTCGGCGTTTATCGTCGTGTGTGAGGCCTTCCTCTGCATCCAGCCCCACTTCGGCTTGTGGCTCAAGACCTTCAACGTCAAGCCGAAGGTGGTGAAGGGCACTCAAGCGGAGTGCGGAGGCGCCATGTTGGGCAAGATGCCTAACGTCATCTGGCTCGAAGGGGCCTTCGTGGAGTCCGTCAAGGGGTGGCAATCGGGGTGGTTCTACAACACCGAGCCGCGCGACCCTAAGTGGGCGGCGGCCCCCGAGTTCAGATCTGGTATCCCTATGCAACTCACCTCCTGGAAAGAGAAGGGCTTGCTATGGGACAGTTCGGAGGAGCTGACAGGACTCCAGTCCTGTCTTCAGACCCTGGTGAACAAGAAGCTTAGGCTTGTCAATGTGATCCAGGTCATGCTCATCCGCCGGATCCTCCCCTACCAACGACGGGCCTTCAATCTGTGGGAGTTTGATCCGGCACAGCACCGGACTCTGAGCGGGATCTTTGACACGACGTATGAAGCCGTCTGGAGGGTGCTGTTCAAGGGCGGAGAAGCCCCCGCGTCCGCGACTGAGGATCGCAGATTCAGCACCAAGCGCCTGGCCGGTGAGGTAAGCTTCGTTATCCTCTACGGGACAGTTGTTTTCTTTCATAGTTTGACTCTATGTGGGATCTAAAACTCCCAATGCCTTTGACAGGACTGGCGGAGGACGTCCGAACAGGTAGACTGCCCGGCTCCCCTTCCCGAAGACCCAGCGGACGCCCGTTTAACGGGGCTGCTGGTCCCGGCACTCTATGTGGTGCCGGAGAAGAAGGCCAAGAAGAAGGACACGGGAACTCGAAGAAGTTCCCGGCGCCAGGTGCTATCAGACTCATTGTTCGATGGCTCCGAGGCGGACTCCTCCCCCGAAGACGAGGAGGAGAAAGAGGAATCTCTCCCAGAGGAGGGAGAGAGGAAGAGGAAGGCCTCCCCAACAGGGGAGGCCGAAGGGTCCAAGAGGGGAAGAACTACTCCCCCGGACGGCTCCGCCAACGCCAACGTTGGCGACGAAGAGTGGCCCTCAAGGGCCAGGCCTCCGGCAAGATCGTAAGTATCCGGATTCCTGAATGATTTATAATTTCTCTTTTGCGTCACATAGTGTCCTTCTAATGCCGCACTGTGCCTGCAGTCCAGCCGATGATGATCTCCCCGCTTCGTCGAGCGGGTCGCTGGCTCCGTCAGATGTAGATTCCATCCCGACTGCCTCCACCCCTCGCGCCGCTGAGGACGCCGAGGTGGGATCCCGGGAAGGGACCCATCGGGAGGAGGCTCCGGAGGCGCCACAAGGCAGCCTCCCGGACTTTGCGCCGGACTCTACACCGGAACCCGCAGTGGTTCCGGAGTCCGGCAGGCGGCCCCTTCGCAAGAAGGGCAAGACCGTGACGCCGGCGGCCCCCGTCCAACCGGAGGCGCCGGACAACTTGTTGGAGGCGCTCAAAGGCGCTTCCATCGAGGAAGAACACCGCACTATTATGAGTGCGGTGATTCAGAAGGTTCAGCTTGCCAAGAGCGGGCTGACCGAAGCCTGCAGTAGCCTTCTAACAGGCTTTGAGGTAAGAAGTTAAAATTATGTAATGTAATACCGCATAGACAGTAGCCCCTGATGCTCGGTTTGGTGTTCGGAAAGAAAAGACGGACTGAGGATCTAAAAAGATATACGCAGGGTTGCTAAAAATTATGTCAATATGGGCTTGCAGGCTGCGCTGCTGACCTCTGCCGCACTGACTGCGGAGGTCGGTGCTTTGAAGCAGGATCTCGAGCGGTCCAAGCAAGAGCTCGGTCGTGCCAAGAAGCAGCTCGAGGACAAAGAAGGTGAGTAACACCACTTTGAATAGTTACCTTACAGAAAAGGATTTAGGTTGCAATAAAAATAACAAGGATAACGTGGGTACTGCAGGGGCCACGAACGAGGTGGCAACCCTGAAGGAGGCTGTGTCCGCGGCCGAACGCAATGCGGCGCGAAACGGGTAGAGCGGGAAAAGCAGGAGGCGCGGGTGGCGGAAGTGCGGCAAGAGCTCCAGGCTCTCATGGAAAAGCATGAGAGTTTGGAGCGCGACTCAAAGACTCGAGAGTCCGAGCTTGCCTTGGCTCTCGAAAGTGCCAAATCCGCCAAGGCCGAGGCCCATAAGGCCCTCCAGGAGATTGAGGCGGTGAAGAAGATAGCGGCGGGTAAGGCATTTTTCATGCAAAGCAAGCATGTTAATCTAAATTACCTATTACTTACCCGAATTCGGAGCTCTCCAGGGGCGTTTGCAGATCTGCCTCGCAGTGTATCCGATGCCGCCGCATTCTACCGTGGCGAGGAGGGGAGCTCAACAGAAAAGGTTTTCTGGTCTCAGTACGCTGAGTCCGGACATCCGGTGCCCCCTAGCGACCAGCTGAAGCAGCTGGTCGAACTCCACAAGGTAGCCGAGCAGGCCATGAAGGGCCTCATAGTCCGGCTGTGGCCTGGAGAGGCCATGCCTGGGAGCTACTTCGGCCTCGTGCGGCAGCTGGTGGATGCGTGCCCCTGGGTGGAGGTCATCAAGCGCTCCGCCTGTATTGAAGGTGCTCATCGGGCCCTTGCCCACGCAAAGCTACACTGGGGCAGGCTGGATGCGGAGAGGCTTATCACTGACGCACCGCCAGCGGGCAAGGAGTATCGTACGCCCGAGATGTACTATAAGACTGTCCTGAAGGGTGCCCGCAAGATTGCGGATGAGTGCCCCAGAGATGTAATTATTGAGTAAACTCACAATGTGTTATCCTGTGCGCTGAAAACTTTGTTCATATGCGCTAAGCAACGCTTATTGATTTAAAATATTACCTTCTGTGCGGCCGTTTATAAAATCTGAGAGATGGCAAGTCGTCGGCTTCAGCCCCCATGTCACGAGTGCTGGGGTGTTCAGGATAAACTTGAGCACTCTTGTTCCCATTTTTGGGTCCATCTAGGGAGGCGCTCAACACAACGAACAAGGCAACCGGACTTATAATGCTTGAACACTCTCACTTAGCCATAGAATTCTATAATTTTAAATTTTGGCGAAGCCCCTAGTATTCGGAAGACTGAGTTCGGGGCGCTATCCACGCCTTGGCCGGACATTATCCGGTTCTTCGCTCGAAGCGGCATAAGTCTTTAGGGACTCGAAAAGACCTCTCGAACAGCGACCAGTCTCTCGCCTTATCATGCCAGTCAGTTTTAGCTTTCTCCACTGAGGCACTCGCCCAGCTCAACCGGGGCGCAATCGCAGTGGTTCTCCCAGTGCTACCTTAGCCGACAGAACGGAACGTAAGGTACCAAAACATGGGAGCCGGGCAAACCCAACTATTGACCCAAGACATGATTCGGAGCCGATTCATATAATGCTATAAGTTCGGGGTGCCGCACTTGTGAAAGTGTTCGGACTTATCACACCATAATGCAGGGAACATAAGCCCCTGGTGTATTCGGCCATACCAGAATATACGGGTGCAAGATGTCATTAATGAACATATATGTAAAGTAATGCAATTATAGGCAAAAAGTGCTGCATTATTTATTTAAGGAATTCTGCTATGAGTGCGGAATGATACAAATAGTGCGGTAAGCAAGGGATTGGACTAATTAAACATGTCCCCCTCCAGGGGTGGGCTGTGGACTGGTGTGTATAATCAAATTTAATGCTCGTAATGGAGACCACCTGAGTGTTCGGCGCAGCCTTTGTCCCTCCCTGGCTGTTGCATCGTCAGTTCGGCAGGTTCGCCGCCGGACAGGGCCTCTGGTGAACGGAGTCCTGTGTATAAAAAGAAGGAAAATAAAAATAAAGAGAGCGACACACTTGGGAGCCCCTGGTGTGGTCGAGCCCCTCCCCCTATGCCCATGGTATCTCCAGAGTGTAATGATGTACGCGGAGAGCTGGTCTTGCAATCATGCGAGGGCTGGGGTTGGGGCCGCATTGCTACGCGAGCTCAGAACGTGCCAGGTGGTCTTGATTGATGTTGCTCCGGGCGCGTTTGGCCGTGTCCGGTCGTTTAACGGCCGGACTCGAAAATTGCCTTAGAAGGCTGCTTTGTACTTCTGCCGCGAGAGCCGCTGTATGTTCCTCCGTTCGGAGGGAGCGTTCCGTATTTCCGTTGACCGTGATGACTCCACGAGGGCCTGGCATCTTGAGCTTGAGGTATGCATAATGCAGCACCGCGTGGAACTTTGTGAACGCGGTTCGTCCGAGCAGAGCGTGATAGCCGCTGCGGAACGGGACTATGTCGAAGATTAACTCCTCGCTTCGGAAATTATCCGGGGATCCGAAGACCACTTCCAGTGTGACTGAGCCTGTACAATTGGCCTCAACACCTGGTATGACGCCTTTGAAGGTCGTCTTTGTAGGTTTAATCCTTGAGGGGTCTATGCCCATCTTGCGCACTGTATCCTGATAAAGCAGGTTCAGGCAACTGCCGCCGTCCATCAGGACTCTCGTGAGGTGAAATCCATCGACGATTGGGTCTAAAACCAATGCGGCGAATCCACCATGGCGGATACTAGTCGGATGGTTTCTTCGATCGAAAGTGATCGGGCAAGAGAACCATGGATTGAACTTCGGGGCAACTGGCTCCATCGCATATATGTCCCTCAGTGCATGCTTCCTCTCCCTCTTGGGTATATGGGTTGCGTATATCATGTTTACCGTCCGCACTTGTGGGGGGAAGCCCTTCTGTCCTCTACTGTTCGGCGGCCGGGTCTCTTCCTCGTCATCGTTGTGCAGCCCCTTGTCGTTGTTTTCGGCAATTAGCTTGCCTACCTGCTTGAATACCCAACAATCTCTGTTGGTGTGGTTAGCTGGTTTTTCGGGGGTGCCATGTATCTGGCAAGAGCGGTCGAGTATTCGGTCCAAATTGGACGGACCCGGAGTGGTTCTTTTGAATGGCTTCTTCCGTTGACCGGGTTTAGAGCATCGGAATCCGGCGTTGACTGCCATATCCTCATTGTTGTCACCGTTAACGCGGCATTTATTTTTGCTTCGACGCGACCTGCCATTATGGTCCTTAGTATCCGGACTGCCAGCATTTTTACTGAGGTTTTTGCTGTGAGCTAGCCAGCTGTCCTCTCCCGCACAGAAGCGGGTCATTAATGATGTGAGGGCTGCCATGGATTTCGGCTTTTCCTGTCCTAGGTGCCGGCCCAGCCATTCGTCGCGGATGTTATGTTTGAATGCTGCCAGGGCCTCTGCATCCGGACAGTCGACGATTTGATTTTTCTTTGTTAAGAGCCGTGTCCAGAATTGCCTGGCTGATTCGTCTGGCTGTTGAATTATGTGGCTTAGGTCATCGGCCTCTGGTGGTCGCACATATGTGCCCTGGAAGTTGTCGAGGAATGCGGCTTCCAGGTCCTCCCAACACCCAATTGACTCTGCGGGCAGGCTGTTGAGCCAATGCCGAGCTGGTCCTTTAAGCTTGAGCGGGAGATATTTGATGGCGTGGAGATCGTCGCCACGGGCCATATGGATATGAAGGAGATAATCCTCGATCCAAACCGCGGGGTCTATTGTGCCATCGTAGGATTCGATGTTGACGGGTTTAAACCCTTCAGGGATTTGATGATCCATTACTTCGTCTGTGAAGCATAGTGGGTGTGCGGCGCCTCTGTATTGAGCGATATCACGATGTAGCTCAAGGGAGCGTTGTCTGCTATGTTCGGCCCGGCCGGAGTTGTTGTATCCGGCTCGACGGTATTCGTCGTGGGTCGTGGGGCGCCCGCGTGATCCATAGATAGATCTGGATTGTCTTGCCTTGTCCTCCAATATATCCCGCAAGTCCGGCGCGTTCCCCCGTGGCTTCATACTTTTCGAGCGATGCCGGGGTACGGTCTTGATGGAGGGCCTGGATGCCTCTCTGTCGCAACCATGGGGTGGTCGGTCGGCCGTATTGTGCGCTGGTGATGAAGGTATGTATGCTTCCTACTCTAATCGGGGGAGCAACTTGCGTTTTGGGTAACTCTTGGAGGGCCGTTCGAGTTCATACTCTTCGGCCGCGAGCACTTCGGTCCATCTGTCGGCCAGCAGGTCTTGGTCAGCTTGAAGCTGCTGCTGCTTTTTCTTTAGGCTATTTGCCGTGGCCATTAGCCTGCGTTTGAAACGCTCTTGTTCGACGGGATCCTCAGGCACGACGAATTCGTCGTCGTCGAGGCTTGCCTCGTCTCCGGAGGGAGGTATGTAATTATCATCCTCGACCTCTTCGTCTGCCGCTCTCTCGTGAGGGCTTGTTTCTACATCCTCCTGCGCTGAATCTTGCTGGAGGGGGTTGTCTTCAGCACTTTCTGGGGTGTTATTATCTCCTGTGCTGGAGTCTCCATTCTTATTGTGGCGGGATTTAGAGCGGCGCCGCTGACGTCGGCGCTTGGGCTGTTTCTTTAAGGAATCTGCCTCCGCTGCTTCTTCGCCATCCCCATCTTTTGGGGTGTCCACCATGTATATGTCGTATGACGAGGTGGTCTTCCAGTGCCCTGTGGGCGCTGGTTCTTGATCGTCTCCGGCATCGTCGTCCATACCATCGATGTCTTCGGAGTCGTAGTCTAGCATGTCGGTTAAGTCATCGACAGTGGCTACAAAGTGGGTGGTGGGTGGGCTTTGAATTTCTTCGTCGTCCGTATCCCAACCATCCTGGCCGTAGTCCGGCCAGGGCTCTCCGGATAGCGAGAGATGCTTTAGTGAATTTAGGATGTCGCCAAAGGGTGAGTGCTGAAAGATGTCCGTAGTGGTGAACTCCATGATCGGCGCCCAATCGGATTCGATTGGCAGGGGCACAGGAGGTTCGGAGTCCGGCAAGGAGTCCGCCGCCTCGGAGTCATGAGCTTTATAAGGGACAAGGTCAGTATTCGGCTCCATCGCCGTAGTGGTTGCAGCTCCCGAGGCGGTGTCCAGCCACCCGTCCTCGATCTGCATGATCGGCTCCGAATTATGGGTCGGTGCGAATTCGTGTGCGGCCTCTAAAGTACTGTCCGGCGGCACGCTCGGCTGCGGCTTGGATCCGTCGAAGATCAAGTCTCCGCGGATATCTGCCGTGAAGTTTAGGCTTCCAAATCTGACCTGACGGCCAGGGGCGTAGCTTTCGATCTGCTCCAGATGGCCAAGTGAATTGGCCCGCAGTGCGAAGCCGCCGAATACGAAGATCTGTCCGGGGAGAAAAGTCTCACCCTGGACTGCGCTGTTGTTGATTGAAGAAGCCATCAAGCCTATCGGTGACGACACAGAGGAACTCTCAATGAAAGCACCAATGTCGGTGTCAAAACCGGCAGATATCGGGTAGGGGGTCCCGAACTATGCGTCTAGGCGGATGGTAACAGGAGACAAGGGACACGATGTTTTTACCCAGGTTCGGGCCCTCTCGATGGAGGTAAAACCCTACTCCTGCTTGATTGATATTGATGATATCGGTAATACAAGAGTGGATCTACCACGAGATCAAGGAGGCTAAACCCTAGAAGCTAGCCTATGGTATGATTGTTGTAATGGTTGTTTGTCCTACGGACTAAAACCCTCCGGTTTATATAGACACCGGAGAGGGCTAGGGTTACACAGAGTCGGTTACAATGGTAGGAGATCTACATATCCGTATTGCCAAGCTTGCCTTCCACGCCAAGGAAAGTCCCATCCGGACACGGGACGAAGTCTTCAATCTTGTATCTTCATAGTCTTGGAGTCCGGCTGACGATGATAGTCCGGCTGTCCGGACACCCCCTAGTCCAGGACTCCCTCAATTAGGAACAACAATAATACTTCCTTTCTTAGGGACACAATGAACAGAGCTTACCCATCTACTATCAGCTATGAGATGGATTATACATGCTTCTAGAAGCTTCAATATTTCTGCCCTTACCACTTCTTTCATTTTGGGATTTACTCGTCGTTGATGATCAACAACTGGTTTAGCATCAGGTTCCATATTAATCTTATGTTGATAGAGAGTGGAACTAATGTTCTTAAGATCATCGAGAGTATATCCAATAGCAGCACGGTGCTTCCTCAAAGTTTTTAATAATCTTTTTTCTTCATGCTCTGTAAGGTTAGCACTAATAATAACGGGATATATCTTTTTCTCATCAAGATAAGCATACCTCAAGGTGTCAGGCAATTGCTTTAACTCAAACACAGGATCACATTTAGGTGGAGGAGAACCTCCTAGAGTTTCGACAACCAAATTGGGTTTAAGGATAGGTTATTGTTCAAATAATATTTTATCTATTTCATTTCTTTCACGCGATTGCATATTATTTCATGGTCTCGCAAATATTTTTCTAAAGGATTAGTAGGAGGAACGACAATAGAAGCAAGACCAATTATTTTATCCTTACATGGCAGTTCTTTATAACGAGGTTGTCTTGAAACTTAGAGAAATTAAACTCATGAGACACATCACCAAAACTAACACTGACAGTTTCTTTCTCACAATCTATCTTAGCATTAGCAGTGTTCAAGAAGGGTCTACCAAAAATTATGGGACAAAAGTCATCTTGTGGGGAACCAAGGACTAGAAAATCAGTAGGGTATTTTATTTTCCCACACAAGACTTCAACATCTCTAACAATCCCAAGTGGTGTGATGGTAACTCTATTGGAAAGTTTAATAGTAACATATATGTCTTCTATTTCAACGGGTGCTATATCATTCATAATTTCCTTGTATAAAATAAAATGAATAGCACTCATGCTAGCACCCATATCACATAAACCATGATAACAATGATCTCCTTTTTTTACTGAGACAACAGGCATGACGACTACCGATCTACTTTTATCTTTAATATCTGGTTTGGCAATTCTATTAGCTTCATCACAGAAATAAATAACATGCCCATCAACATTTTTGATCAAGAGATCTTTAACCATAGCAACACTAGGTTCTACTTTAATTTGTTCAACGGGTTTAGGTGCTTTAATATTATTTTTGTGAACCACTGTTGATACCTTAGCATGTTCCTTTATCCTAGCAGGGAAAGGTGGTTTTTCAATATAAGTAGTAGGAGCTATTGGATCAACATTCTAAACAATAGTTTCATCTTTAACTATAACCGGTCCTTTAATTTCTTATTTAATAGGGGGATGATATTTAAACCACTTCTCCTTAGGGAGATCAACATGAGTAGCAAATGATTCACAAAAAGAGGATACTATCTCAGAGTCAAGTCCATATTTAGTGCTAAACTTGTGAAAAGCATCGGTATTCATAAAAGATTTAACACAATCAAACTCAAGCTTTATACCTAACTCTTTACCTTCGTCGAGTTGCCAATATTCAGAGTTGCGTTTAATTCTTTCTAAAAGATCCCACCTGAATTCTTAGTCTTCTTCATAAAAGAACCAACACATGAAGTATCGAGCATGGATTGATCATTACGAGAAAGCCAATCATAATAATTCAGAATGATAATTTCTCTTGAGAGCTCATGATAGGGGCATGAATATAATATTGACTTAAGCCTCCCCCATGCTAGAGCGATACTTTGTCCATCACGAGGCCAAACATTATATATATAATTCCGATCACAATGAACTAGATGCATAGGATAAAACTTTTGGTGAAATTCCAATTTCAATCGGTTCTAGTTCCAAGACCCAATATCATCACATAGACTATACCATGTCCATGCTCCCCCCCAAAGATAAAGGGAAAACCTTCTGCTTAACTTCATCTCTGGGTAAACCTGCAAGCTTAAACAATCCACAAATTTCATCCACATATATGAGGTGCAAGTCAGGATGTTCGGTTCCATCTCCTGCATAAGGATTAGCTAGCAGTTTCTCTATCATACCCGAAGGAATTTCATAACCAATATTTTCAGTAGGTGCAGTAGGTTGAGGAGAAACTCTTTGTGTTTCTGGCCGAGGTTAAGATACCCCGAACAAACCCCTCAAAGGATGATTTTCCATAGTAACAAGTGACAATAAATTTCAGCACGTAATATAAATTTTCCTTACCGATTTCCACTTACCAAGAGCGCTTCACTCCCCGGCAATCGCACCATAAAAGAGTCTTGATAACCCAAAAGTATAGGGGATCAAACATAGTCCTTTTAATGAGTAAGAGTGTCGAACCCAACGAGGAGCAGCAGGAAATGACAAGCGGTTTTCAGCAAGGTAGTTTCTGCAAGCACTGAAATTGTCAGTAATTAATAGTTTGATCGTAAGATAATTTGTATGAGCAAGTAATAGTAATGGTAAATAAAGTGCAGCAAGGTAGCCCAATCCTTTTTGTTGCAAAGTACAGGCTGTAACAGTCTCTTATAATAAGCAAAGCGTTCATTATATGAAATTAGGATATATTAAAAGGACATGTGGGTTGGACTAAAAGGAAAAATTTGGAAAGATGATAAAATAATCAGAGATAATTGAAAGAATGTTGGATCTACATCTTGTTTAGTTAATAAGGGAGCACACAGTTTTGGAAAAACTATAATGAACTAACAAATAAATCAGATATCTTATGAACAAGATTGGAATAATTATTTGAAACTTACCGTTCTTTCGTTGTAGTCTGGTGGAAAAAAGAGGGAGAATCAGTTGTTTTTCAGAACGTATTCTTCGTCGCACAAGCCTCTGAGGTCATGACAAATTGGGTGCTAAAATAATACCAACAACCAGTTTAATAGAAAGAAAGTAGCCAGACCTTTATTTGGAAGAGATTAAGAAGGATAAATGGTGTTTTACCTCCATTTCATGAACTACAATGAGGTCCATCTGGGTTTTCTTCCATGGCGTGACATCCGAGGGGATCATAGCCAACCACGGGGCGGCGATGTAGTACTCGTCGATGGTTTTCACCGTCGACATCGGGCAAGTGATGACAGCAACATCCGGTAAGAGTCCGAGAGCAGATCTACAAGATGACAATGGAAAGGAACAAAAGACGAGGGGCAAAGCGAGGCGAGAAAGAAGTTGAGGCGTTTACGGAATGTGCACAACAAAAATTAATGTTACGTAACACAGCAACATGACATGTTGGCTGTAGCTGAATTGGCACAAGTTCCCATGGACAAAACTGAAGCTACTAGGTAAATTTAGTACTACCTCAGTCTAGTGAATAAGTCATTTTGCGTAGTTTTAGGTCATCGGTTTGAGGAATTAAATATGTGTTATTTGTCATGAAAAGTATATCACTAGATTTCTACACGGATGTAGTTTCTAAATATATATTTTTTGTCATATATAATACATATTTAGATAGTTAAATCGTCGACCTAAAACTACGCGAATGACTTATTCGCCGTGACGGAGGTAGTATAAAAATACAATCCGTTTCGTAGACTATAACTTGGTAGAAAAAGAACCAAAATCTTAGGAAATAAAATGAAATTAAATCATACAAAAAGCAGTGTACTTTGAAAAACGAAGTGTAAATGGCATCTGGTAGTGGAAAATTCATAAGGAAGTCATCAAAGTCTTTCGACAAATTAATATTTCACAGTACAAGGATGCAACTGTTGAAGAATAGAAGGACAAATATTTAGAGAAAAGAAATTAAAAGTTGGCAAAAAAAAGTGTAGCAATTTTTCATGGGAAGAACACCGGCATGAATTTGGGAAGGGGCTGGACAGGCCAAGCTGACGAGTTGACATCACGTAAAGGAAAGTAATTGTAAAGAACAAAACAAATATTGAAAGAGAAGTAGGAAATAGTACTAGAACCTAAGAGCAGAAGAGGACAAGAACGAAGGAAATGTAAGAGGAATAAAGAGAGATTGGCGGAAATGTTGTTGTATTACTTAGCCTCATGGATATATATATATATAGGGCTGGACTATTCTGTTACCGGTAACAGAATATTATTCTCTTAC
The DNA here is from genome assembly GCA_963921465.1 of Triticum timopheevii. NCBI lineage: Eukaryota > Viridiplantae > Streptophyta > Magnoliopsida > Poales > Poaceae > Triticum > Triticum timopheevii. The sequence goes on from OY997270.1 coordinate 243,803,752, forward strand.
CCTTGCCCCCTATAAGGCGCGACGCGTCCGCGACGGACCCAGCCCCAATCCAACCCGCTTCCTACCGCCGGAGGCAGCCGTCGCGGGCGAGCGAGCGATGGCGGCAGCCGGAGCGAGGGAGCCCGCGGCGCCGTGACCCGCCGACGGCGAGTTTGCATCACCGGCACCCAATCCACAGTCGTCACTCCCACCAGGCGCGCCGCCATCTAGCCATGCCGCCGGCCCGATCGCCGCCACCATCGGTCGCCTCGTCTGGCGCCGGAGCATCCCCGCGCACCTCCCCACCACCGGGCGGCGGAGCATCCCCGCGTGCTTCCCCGCCGCCGGGCTCCAGATCCTCCCCGCACGCCTCCCTCCGTCTGGTGCAGGAGCCTCTCCGCTCGCCTACCCGCCGCCTGGTGCAGGAGCTTCCCCGCGCGCCTTCTCGCCGCCGTGCACCGGAGATTCTCCTGGGCCGTGATCCACGCCTCCTGCCTCCGCCCCTCGACGGACCTCGTCGACATAGCTCCACCACAAGCACGGTCATCTCCCAAAAAACAATGGCTCCACCTCCCAACTTATTGCCAATACGCCGCCAACGAAATGAAGATGGAGTCACATGCAACAAGATGCAGGTGATGAATTCTTTCCCACACACATTAGTAGCAACACCAAAGTTTTTGAGATCTGGGTTTGAATGAAGACAGGTACCATGTTTCTGTTAATTTATCAGTTCATCAGTTTACCTGTGCTGCTATGCTCTGCCTGCATGTTACATTATTGGGTTCATGAGTACAAAATTGTGTGATGCATCTGTGCTGCATCAGTACATAGCAAATGCTTGCATCAGTTCGTTTGCACCCCCTGCCACTTGATGCGCGATTAGGATGTCGAGGTTGCTATCAGTGCATCTAATATGCTATCTTCAGTTCAAGTAAAAAAAACTTAAAAACATATGCGTCAGTCCAAGTAGAGAGTAACAAAAGGTTCAGCTACCACTGAAAAAGTTGTATGTTTGCTATCTCTAAAGATTACAAGTCATGTAGTTGCGTCAGTTCGAACGATTAACAAAAACTGTTACCAAAAATTAAAATATATAATTGCTACACAGTAAGTTCAGTGATACATAAGCTGGCAGTGCTTGTAATGTAGATGCATTGATGCACGATTAGGATGTCGAGGTTGCTGTCAGTGCATCTAATATGCTATCTTCAGTTCAGGTAAAAAAAAACTTAAAAACATATGCATCAGTCCAAGTAGAGAGTGACAAAAAGGTTCAGCTACCACTGAAAAAGTTGTATGTTTGCTATCTCTAAAGAGTATAAGTCATAGTTGCGTCAGTTCGAACGATTAACAAAAACTGTTACCGAAAATTAAAATATATAATTGCTACACAGTAAGTTCAGTGATACATAAGCTGGCAGTGCTTGTAATGTAGATACATTGATGCACGATTAGAATGTCGAGGTTGCTGTCAGTGCATCTAATATGCTATCTTCAGTTCAGGTAAAAAAAAACTTAAAAACATATGCGTCAGTCCAAGTAGAGAGTGACAAAAGGTTCAGCTACCACTAAAAAAGTTGTATGTTTGCTATCTCTAAAGAGTACAAGTCATGTAGTTGCGTCAGTTCGAACGATTAACAAAAATTGTTACCGAAAATTAAAATATATAATTGCTACACAGTAAGTTCAGTGATACTAAGCTGGCAGTGCTTGTAATGTAGATGCATTGATGCGCGATTAGGATGTCGAGGTTACTGTCAGTGCATCTAATATGCTATCTTCAGTTCAGGTAAAAAAAACTTAAAAAACATATGCGTCAGTCCAAAGTAGATAGTGACAAAAGGTTCAGCTACCACTGAAAAAGTTGTATGTTTGCTATCTCTAAAGAGTACAAGTCATGTAGTTGCGTCAGTTCAAACGATTAACAAAACTGTTACTGAAAATAACAATATAAAATTGGTACACCGTAAGTTCAGTGATACATAGGCTGGCAGTGCTTGTAATGTAGATGCATCGATGCATGATTAGGATGTCGGGGTTACTGTCAGTGCATCTGATATGCTATCTTCAGTTCAAGGTAAAAAAAACTAAAAAACATATGCGTCAGTCCAGGTATATAGAGATAAGAGTGTGCCACATTTACACCGTAAGTTCAAAGATACATAAACTAGGAGTACTTCTACTGTAGTTGCATAAGTTGTAGAAGAAACAGTACATCAGTACATCCGTGTTTGAGCATCAACATTCATCAGTTCGGCTGAGAACGAACCAGATTAATCTCAAAACTGTTGAATGTTGTTTGCAGAAGCATGCAAGGCGGTGCACGCAGCAGAAATTTCATGAGCCGGACAGATATGTGGCACCACTTGGTTGGGTAACACCAGAAATACCGCCTGGATATTTCAACAGTACAGGCAGATTTTAAGATACACCGCAAACATCAGAAGCACGGACAGGTTCTTCTATACAGCAAATACCAATATCTGGGAATGCAAGCTTTGCCGCTGATGGGTTGCAACAAGGCCAACAATATCACCAACGACAAATGTTTTCCTTCCCCAGTGCATGCAAAAAGCCAAGGACAGGAAGCCGTGGATGGGTTGCAACAAGGCTTCCACCAGTCGCTCCGTCAACATCAATCATCCGTGCTGTAAGAGCAGTTGCGACGGGAAGACCAGGGCAAAAAGATAGAAATTTTGGCCAATCTAGCAGGTTCAAAGGTACAAGATATGAGCCATATAGACAGGAACAACATCGCAATGAATCTGAGGGGAGACAGCCTATAATAGATCAGTACTATCATTAACAGAATGTAAGTTCAGCAAACTCAATAACAAAAGGGGGTTCTAAAAAAATCATCAGCCTATAGCACCGCCTGCGAGTTATGAACATGAAAAATATACCAGTCAAAACAAAGGATGCCCATCAGTTCAACTACAGAAATTGTTCCAGTACTAATATAAAGAATGTAGAAATAAAAACAGTTATACTTGAGCAGAACAAATAGGAAAAACATTGCATAACTTGTTCCATACCATTCTGATAATACCATACAATTCAACCATCTCACATGCAAATGTTTTAAAAGAAAAAATACTGCAACATAATCAACCACACGCAAATCTCACAACCGGCATCATTTGCCACATTTAAACCTACAGCACATAGATTCTGAACGTTAGAGAGTCGTCTTCTCTCGAGAACATAACCATAACCACATCACCATCCTCAAATCCAGATTCAGCAACAAACTCCTTCCACCCAGTGGTTAGGTTGATGCAACCATCAAAGTCGATGTGGTAGGCAACATCCATCAACTGATACCCATTCTTGCCAGAAGTCTCCATCTTCAGAACATCGGAACTGGGAGCAATAATCCTGATCCTCGATGACATTTTCTGCAAATAGGCATGGGAGTACAAAACAAAATGAACACCTAACATAACTAAATTTTTACACAGATATAGGAACGATTTGCATAACAAACTAAAATGGAAAAAATCTGAACCCACAGTACAAACTAAAATGAAAACTAACTAGACATGTGAACTGACTAAACTGAAGAAATATACATATCAATACACCTATAGTAAAAACATCTATTCATAAACAGATCAGGAATTATACAAAAAATGGATAAAATACTGTTAAGTAATGAAAAAATACACATAGAAATCCGTACTGTTAAAATCTAACGAAACCAAATTAAAAAAATATAGACAAGCTATTCATTAGACAAAACTGCAGATCCAGTCCATGGGATTCAAACAGAAAGCATCAAGAAAGTAGGAACCAAAAACGAATAGAAACACATACCCATGATTCCTTCAAGTCACCATTCGTCAGACGACAAACATAGAGTGTACGAAACCCATGGTTGTTGTACAACAAACAAGAAAGTTGCCCGCGCCGCTGACTCTGAGTGAGCTCCAAACCAGACTCGTACACACATCTGTCAGCTATGCGCGCCATTTCTGCCATGCATCCGCATGAACAATCCTCCATGGAACACACAGGAACAGAGAAAAAGCCGACGAACAGAAGAGAGAGGAACCTAGATCTGATTCTGGAAGAAGGAAGAAAAGGGAGTGGGAAGTCTTGGCCACACACCACACATAAATGGATAGCGCTTATAGTCAGGGACACTCGCAGATTATAAAAATAATAAATAGGAAGATGGGCAGCCAACTGGTAGGAAATAGTTATTACACAAAGCCATGCAACATTTGACCGCAAATCAGTACAACTTCAGAAAATCAAGCAGTTCAAAGGTGCACATGTCGAACATATGCAGACAAAACAACACATTCAGAGACAAAACACAAGTTGGATTCATTTAGTCATTCGGACATCTGCTCCCCCACAACAAAAATCTTAAAAACATAATGTTCACTACTTCAGTCATAACGATCAAAGAAACGACGCCATTTTGCCCTGGTGGATGAATGTGGAGCCGTGGCTGCTCTCGCCCTAGCCCAACTAATGATCTGAATATGGTTCCTTCCCCTGCCCTCTGGGAAAAGAAGATCCAATTCATTGGAGTTGCAAGTATCCGTCACCTCGCGCGCTAGCCATCTGTTGAACTCTGCCTCCAATTCCTCCTCGGCAGCACGTCGCGCCATCTGCCTGCGCCTGCGCCTCCTCCTCCTCTGCTCCGCTACTGCAGCCCTCACATCTATGGCGCCCCCTCCTCCTCTGTGACCTCTCCCAGCTCAGGATCCATCCCCCCTTTTCTTTGGTTGCAGCTCGTAGAATGAAACTGACAGAGGGCTCGGGATTTATAATCAAAGTGCAGAGCCATTAGTGCGGCTCCAATGTCAACACACAGTAATAAAAACTTTGACACGCAGCAATCCAACTACACATACGGCAGCAATTCAAAACAACACTGAAAAAACGTAAATTAATTAAGCAGTTTGACCAGATTACAAGAAATCGCAGCTTATAGTCAGCCGCCATACACCACCTCCACCAACGACAAAATAACATGGGAATCCGAGGTAGAAACAACCAAAAAAGCAAAATTAACAACGCAAATATTTTCATACAATCCTTATATCTCTCCCTGCAACGCCAATTCGAACGTAAAAAAACAGAAAATGAAGAGCAGAATTCCATGGCGGGCGTCGAAAACGAACAAGAACACCAAAACTTGTAATCATGAATTACAGAGGAAAATAATCTCAAAAACCCATAACATACCGATAAATTCTCACATCAAAAACGACAAACACGACATAATTTGAGGTCCGCGAACACAACAGTAAAACACTACCGCCGCCAAAATGACCACATCGTCACCTCCGGTGACTACAAATCGCAAAACACATCCAGATGACCGCGCGCACATGCGGAACCCCTTTGCGTGTCTCCTCTAGCAACGAATGGCCTGCAGCAATGCGCCGGAGAACGGCCGGAAGCTCAACGTTGCATCCCCTGCTTCTGTCCGTCGTGCACGCAGGAACATCAGTTCTTGTTGAAAAACACGTCAGTCCAACCTATGAACTACGTCAGTACAGAAAGGGTAACAGAATAGCCCAGATGTGTGTGTGTATATATATATATATATATATATATATATATATATATATATAAGAGTATACTTTTTTTGGAGTACAAGACAAAGTAGAATAATTTCTAGTCTCTCCTATATTTCCTAACTAATCACGATACTCAACGTCCCCCACAGTCACAATGATAGCGACGCAGACGGTTAGACTGGAGAAGAATCTGAATGTAAGCCAGGAACCCCCCCCCCCCCCCGCCGCCCCCAGTCGTAACGGTCGAGGCATCGTGAAAGTTGTGGCTGGAGTGAAAACCGACGAAATTACACAAGCAGGAAGAAAAAAATGAACAGTGCAGCGAACTCGTATATGTAACAGAAAGGGAGATGTAGTGTATGCATAGATACAAGGCGCATAAAGCGCCCGGGTCATTTTCTTTCTTGGAAGAGGAGAAAGAAAGGCGACCTCGCGTGTGCTGCTAGGAGCGCTTCTTCCGCCGCCGCTCTCCAGCGGCTCTCCTCCGCTGATGACTTTAGTCATCGGTGGTGAGGGGGTTGTCGGATTCATTCGTGTGGACAGTTTTAGGCCAAAATAGCTTAGTTTTTTAGGTTGTTCATCGTCTTGGCTTCGGAGGCGGTGACGGAGGCGCTGAATAAAATTTCTTTAGATCCTACTCTGACAAGGCAATCGGTCCTATTGTTGGGGTGGGGATGGATCTTGAATCCAGTTTGTTCAAGTAAGGATGGTGCAGCGGTGACGACATCTTTGTGGTGGACCTGTGTCCTCGGGCTCCGCTGTTGCGATGTCGTTTGCTCGAGCGCCGACACGGAGCTTGGGAGGTAGTGCAAGAGCGGATGCAGATTGTGGTCTGCATTGCGGCATCTACAAGATGGTGGATCATGTGCTGGGTCCATGGTACGTGGATGGCAGGTATGGTTTCCTCCTCCGACGTCTTAGTCATGTGGGAGTGCCAGATCTAGAGTTCGATGGCGTGTCCGGGGTGTTGGCCTAGTCTGATTCATTCAACGACAATAGTTTCGCCTTTGGCGAGCTACCTTGGAGGTCCGCAAAGCTGCATATTAGCGACGGAGCCGCGTCGAGCTCGGATGTGGTGGCGATCCGTTATCTCTTTATTTGGTGGCTTCGGTTATGGTGCCAGAAGCAGGTGATGTGCGTTTGTGTCAAGCTCAGAGGTTTCATCGGTCTTATTTGTAATTTTACTTCTTGGCTGGTGTTTCTTTGTGCAAAGGCTAGCGTTCTGTTATGTATTTAGTTTTGTTAGGTCGGTGTGTACGTAACTTGTACTTTGATCTTTATTATATAAATGAGACACGTATTACCATGCAAAAAAGGTATACCAAGAAAATCGGTATACCTTTTTTGCATGGTAATCTCAGTATACCTTTTTTGCATGGTAATACGTGTCTAAGGCGTGTAAGAACGGCCCGCGCAAGTATTTGTATAGAATAAATATGTATACCGTTTCAATAGGGTTAAGAATTTCCACCATTTTTTCAACGAATCTTACATTCTTAAGAAGTTAATCCCCAGTACTACCAATTCCCTCAACATGCACACTATCCACGTCAGCATGGTGCCACATAAGCATTCAGTTTTCAAGCAATTTGACACATCAGCGGCATCTGTTCGCAGGTGCGTGCCCTTATTAATTTTCAGGATAACAGTGGCAGTAGATATTTTGGTTTTCGTTAATTTTATCGCGTGGGTGTGACTTTGGGCCTTGGGGCGGGGGTGCGTGTGTTGGGGTTGGGGGGTTCATGCATGCATGGCGCCAAATTAAGGAGAACAGGGCATGCACATCATGGGCGCGCGCGTTCTCCCTTTTGTGCACACACATGCTCCCAGTCGCATGGCAGATATATGCTTGACACGTACAAGGGCACGCACGCACGCCTTGTCAACATTGTTCTTTTCCTTGCCCATTCCCTCTTTAGCTTCTCATACACCCTCCTGCATCTGCATGCATGGCCGGCCCGTATGTATGGGCACACAGGGTCAAAGCATACATCCGTGCCTTCAAAATGCCAAAAGAGCCGGGGCACTGCTGCAGGGTGTATAGTAATGTGTAGTCGACGTTTGCATTATAGTAGTAGTATTCTTTCCCCGGTCCTGCTGCTTGATCAAAAGAAGCCATGCCATGGCATGCGCCGTTGCCCGGCAAAGCCTCTACACACAACAAACAATAAAGACACTGTGTACGTACGCATGTACGTACGTACGTGCAGGTGCAGGTGTCCCTCCATCTCCATGTATGCAGAGATAAAAAAAAATACTCTGTATGTTACTACGAGACAGGCCGGCCGGAGGGATGGAGCCTATAGCTAGCTAGACAGCATGCCATTCAATTCGATGGGACGTTGGATCACTGTAAAGATTCTCTTGGCATCGAAATAGCAGTACTGCGTGTAGGTGTGTGTGTTTGGGCGTTGTTATTTTATCTGCAAGAGATGCAAACGAACAAGAAAGAATTACTCATATAACTAAAATTTAACGGAAGATTTTTCTTTTGGAGGGGTGAACCAGAAGATAGTTGAATAACTGTTGATTTGTGCAGCGGTGCAAGCAAAAGGAATTCCACATGCATGCATATGCATGTTTGGTCTGAAATTCACGGAATGTCTTGCCAATCAGTACCCATCCATTGCATATAGTTTTTTTTAAACGTCGAATTTGCAAATTATGACCAACTGATAATATCTACATCCAGAGGGTTGCGGTTGTTGTTTGTTTAGAGGGCCACTTAAGCGGTTTTGGTGTTTCCTACTTTCCGAGTAGTCCGCATTTGGGAGTCTGTATCGGTTTTCGCCCGGTTTTCCGTAAATTAATTGGGCAATTCTCTTCTTCTTAATTAATCGATGAGGCAAATATTTTTGCCTCCGTTTCGAAAAAAAAAATATCTACATCCAGAATGATAAATAAATATGTTTTTTTTGCAGATAAAATACATATCATTAGATACATCAGGAATCTTACTTTGATATTATGAATCTTACTTTGATATTATGTTTCGGATTGTATATACACAAATGATTTTCTCTACAATCTTTATCAGAGTTTGTAAAGTTTGATTAAAAAATAAATATACTATTGCATTCTGAAATGGAGGGAGCAGTAACAAACAAAATCATGTACCAATTTACAAATGGAACCTTTTTCTAGTTTGTCTGGAAAAATCTTATTTTGAATCGATTAACAGTTCCCAAGATTAATTATCTATCCAAAAGAGAATTTGATAGTTGTGCACTCTAAAAATATTTTCTTTTGCGGGAACACTCTAAAAGTAATTTATCATCTAGATTTAGAAATCTTCAACGAACAGCACCGCTGTATACCTTTAGATATAACTTTGCTAAGACTGATGATGTTGAGTTTGATTGACTTACAAACAATTATTCTGACCTAGAAACAATAAGTCCGTTAATGAATCTAGCTAGCTGGTGGTGGATCCGACGCATGGAAACGGATGGAGAGAGACAAAAGAAGAAGTAGGAGCTAATATGATTCATACTATATCGCTGGGACCGATTTTGTCATGTGACGCCAACTACTACTATCTGGAAAAACGACGTACATAGTACTGTGCATGAAATGAAGATACTATAGGTTGTTGATGCATCACACAGCCTAGCTTAGCCCACCTCACGGTGTCATCGCCTTATTAGAGAGAGAGAAAGAAAGAGAGAGGCGACGCAAACAGTAGAAATCCAAGCCGGAACAGTTGGAGAGGGAGAGATGGGGGAACCACGGTGGGAGACCACGGTTTTATTGTGTGAGCTCGAGATGTTTTTTTTTCTTCCTTTCCCTGTTACCAGCGGCGCGGCGGAGCAGCACAGTACCGTGGGGCTCCGGCGTGTACGTCGCCACAGCCCGCGCCATCGTGCAATCCACGCCCATCCATCCATGGCCATGGGGGTTATGGTTATAGCTGTAGCTGCATGCATGCATGTGTATCTGCTGGCTAAAATTAACCTCGTCTGGACGCTGGCCACTGACTGCATGCATGCCGCGATCGATCGACCTGGAATCTACTGCGTGCACATGTACGCACGTAATTCAGTGCAGTAAGAAGCAAGCGGCCAGCGGGGATATGGACAAGGAACACCCAATTACCTTTGGTACATGCAGATTCTCAAAGAAAAAACTTTGTTACATGCAACTAATTAATTATGATTAGAGCATTTACGATGAATGGTGTTTTTCTTGCCATTTAAAATAAAATGAAATATGTATATGTTGTACGTCTTGTAAGATAGATGATCGATTATTACATCCATGTCGACGTGACGCCTTGCTACTTAAGGACAGTGATTCCCTCAGGTGCTCGGTGCTCCTATATATACTATTGAAACTTACTAACATCTGATATGATGAGCATGCAGCGGCACAAACACATAGAGTACGTATTTAGCAAGGACATGCGAGTAGGTATTATTACATGTTTCGAATAGGGAGAGGGGACATATGTGAAGCAGAGATAAAAGGTTTCCATGTGCATGCGACACTGGTACAGCCACTGTTCACTGACATAATTGTATATTGAGTACTTGTACAGCATACGTACCTTGCCATCTACAGAATCATGTGGCGTTCAAGTCTTCTACAGAAATGAGATGGACGAGTTGCAACCACAAATAAATATTTGGGAATGTGCTTTCATACTATCCCGTTCCATTTCAAATAAATAAGTAAAACCAATTTTAAAATAGTCACGGATCATGAGATACTGTTTTCTACAGTTTAAATCTCTGTTTTGATGGAAATCTCAACTGTTTCAGTTTACTTTAAACAGTGCCGAGAAATAGAGAATCTCTGAATGACTCTGGTATAGTACATCTCCTCTCATTCATTTTCAAAGACGAAGAAAACATCCATATCAATCATGACCTCAAGTTGCTCATATTTTTAATAATTTCCAGCCAAAAATGCTACACCTACGGATTCCAACTTACGGACGAATTGCCCCCCTAATCACACGCATGAATCAGTCCATAGATGTAGCATCTCTCTTACATAATTAAGAGTAGATCATATGCAGTAGCATAACTTTTTTTGCAGGGAGCTTTAGCTTATCTCGAATGTTCTTTTGCGAAATATCTCTAATTTGTATTTGCTCTAAATATCCACATATAATACATAGCTGAAAAAACCGACTTAGTCATATGTGTTAATTTCATATCTGGTAATGGGTCTACCGTAGTTGCCTATGTTTTATAGTATTCTTCTTGTTGATGACTTTTGCTTCGTTGCCTTACATCAATTTTTTAAAAAAGGCCGTGTGCATCACATTGGTACAAAGGCCGGCGTTTTCATCCTTCTTTTTGAAAGAAAAAGGAAAAAGAAAAAATAAATGTAACAATGATCTATCCACATATAACATGGTCTCCACCATACGGTTTTGACCTGTTTATTTTATACATGTATATGTCAGTACACAAAGTACAATTTGGAAGTATGTTTTGAGGAATCTAAAAAATATTATTGATATTACCATTTTGTTTTTTAGTACTCTAATACCAGAGCTAAACAAGTTTGACTGCAAGCTTTTGAAGGAGTTAGGTAATATAAAAAACCATACAAACTAATTTCTTGAGCGTGAGTTTAAGATCAGCAAATTCATTTACTACACAAAGAATGATTAGTTTGTACTGAGAAGAGGCATAAATATATGTTTTTTTTTTTTTGCAGAACCTGTAAGCCGAACATGTAAAATATTGATTGCTGGCATATGCCATAATTTTGAAAAAAAACAAGTTTTTACCAAGTTAATGCCATAGAGAATGAGTGAAGTTCGCCTTAAGCTTGCACACAAGCAGTCAACGTGGGAAATACCCTTTGGTTATTGGGTGTATATACACCTAATATAGGATTTTTCTTTCAACAAAAGAAAGTCAACAAAGTCAACAAAGTTTTTTCTTTCTACACGGATGTAGTTTCTAAATATATATATATTGTCACATATAATAATATTTAGATAGTTAAATCGTCGACCTAGAACTATGCTAATGACTTATTCACTGAGACGGAGGTAGTAGTATGTAAATTTTCACGAATAGAAAACCAGCGCTGACTTCAAGGCAATTTTTGTTTATTTGCTATCATAGGTCACCATTCACACTATTTTGGTCAAAAAAAGTTATTTATTTTTCGAAAAGAAGTCGGGGGGGGGGGGGGGGGTTCTTTGGTCTATTTTCGGAATTTTTTGATTATTTATTTATTTACTAAATTGTTTTTCTATATAGGATGTATATACACCCATAGACCAAAGGTTCCTTTCCCAATCAACGTCTCTTATTTTGTCCCCCGAACTTAAAAAATGTGCAGATTTAAGTATCTCAAAAACAATTTTGTTCGTGAAGCCACCATTTAAAATCATTGGACAATTTATGTTCATGGGCAGAAAAAGGTTTCCGCATGTTACTGGATTACTTCTACAATCGTTCTGGTTGGTCTTATTTAGTAATCTCATGATCAAATGTTGGCTGATGTAGAATTGAAACCCACATTTGTAATATTCAATAACAAAGTGTGGTTTGAACTCTATTGGGACACCTATACCCAACAGATACATGCTTCTATATTTAAATTTTGTTATACATTCGCAATTTACTTTATAGAATATGCTCACTATTTAGTGTTCCAAGCAACATATACCAACTGAACTGGTAGCTTCAAAAGTACTAGATTTTTTATGTAGCAAAAGTTGTTATATTGCTTACATATTTTTTTTAAATGGAGGATGACTACCGGCCTCTACATATGGTGATGCATACAACCATTTTATTATATTATTCAACAGAGCCCAATAACATAAATACATGGATCAACCAAAAACCACCTTTCTCACAACTACCATCGCTACACCAACTCACTTGATGATGTGCCCTGACCGCGCATCAACGCACATCACATATTACGGTGGTCTCACCCAGCTGCCCGCTAACAAGCCGAGAGCACCAACCGGTCTAGCTAGACCCTTTGCACTCACAACATGCACACGCTCTAGAATCAGCCACTACCATCTTCCGTCATCCCATCTTCTAGAGCGATCAAAGCATTCATCTTCCCAGGGCCAACTGTCGTCGATACCACCACGACGCCAGACTGCGCCACCACCCCGCACGCGTCGATCAACACACGTCCAACCCGAGCCCGTTGTGCCATGCCGCCGAGACCCGCCGTCGCTGACGCGGTAGATGCCACACCGCACCACCTCCTGATCCAAATCACCGCCAACGCCAACCCAACTATGTACACCAGCCAACTATATCCCAAGGTGGCGCCTTCATGAAGGGAACGATGCCGAAGGCGCCGTCGCCACCCACCGTAGTTAAGGTTTTCACCCGGAAGACACATGACGTGATGGAGGTAGAAACAGATCTCACAAACGTCTCCACGGAGAAAAAAGTGCTGCCGTCGCGGCCGACCATTGCCATCTAAGGATTTCTCCCGATCTGGACCCCCACCTCCAGCTCCATCCGCAATGAGGACTGGGAAGTCTCGTGACCTAGATCCGTACGAATGAACCCACCAAGTAGGAGTAGAAGAGAGGCGGCTAGATCTAGATAGGACGCAGCCGGATCACCGCAGGACACCTGTTGACCACACATGTCGCGGGCCCAACGAAGCCACGCCAGACGGATCGGCCACCCCCGCGGCCCTCCACCTCCATACTGTAGTAGCGAGCGGATCAGCATAGCCCCGCCGCCACCATCCTCGGTTCCGGCACGGGTTTCCCCGCGCAACCTCAGGTGGCGGCGAGGAAGGAACGAGGAGAGGGAGAGGCTAGGCGGGCGTGCGGCAGCGGCTGAGTGTCTGGCTAGATCGTGTGTGGTGGTGTGCGCATTAGTCGCCCGCGAGACTCTCATTTTTTTTTGTCAACAAGTTAGCCTACAATTAAAATTAAAGAGTATATCATCACATTTTTTGTTGAAAATTTAAGGCAAATGTTGATTCATCATTGTAATATATATGTATATTCTTGTTTCAAAATCCATTCGCCCATATTGTAATTTTTGCAAATGCCATACTATCCTTGACTATACACAATGAAAGTTTGAAGTCAATTAACTAAAGTCTATTTGATAATACAGCTTGTTTTAAAGCGACTTCAACTCAGAGGAAATCTAAAATACCGGTGGCACTTGTCTCAAACTTGCTTGAAATCGTGGCGGCAGTTATATCCCTTTTGCTAAGTATAATGAAGAACATTTCCCAACCTCTCTAAACCCAAAGGGTAAACACAACAAATTATTAAAAAGTTCAACAAAGCACTAACTAAAAGGAAAAATAAGAATAAATTGTCTGAGCGAGTTCTCTTGTTTGACGTATCACCCATGTATAATACTCCATTGATTATAAAATCAATATCATACATACAAACACAACTGACCACTCACCTGCAGTCAAGAGCAAACAAAACCTAATTTTTAATTAACCGCGTTGTCCCCTTATATTGGACAGAGACGACGTACTATTTACTTTTATTTTGAGCGGAACACATACTATTTACTACACAGGAGTATCAGCTATGCTATCAAAGATATTAGAATGATGTAATCAACAAAATTCCTTACAGTATCCAAAAGTGCCAAGAAAAAATCATCTGTACTATTTGCACTGTATACCTGCTACGCCATGGGTGCCACACGTTAAACTATGTAGACAATTTCTGTTTTTTCTTTCTTTTAGCATTGATGAAGACATATTAATTACTGTTTTTTCAGGGTAATATGTATTTTATTTATATCATAAAGATCATAGTACAAGCCACGTAAATACCAGACTGACAAAACTAAACAAATAGCAGAACACTAGTCTTTGCATAAAAGAATAACATCAAAGAAGTAAAAATTACAAATAAGACCAAAGAAATCTCTGAGCTTGACACCAGCGCCCGTCACCTACCTCTGTCACCACCACAACAGTCACCAAAGGAAAAAAAATGACGGATCACCTCCACACACCGAGCTCGACGCGACTCCATCGCAGATATGCAGTTTTGCGGACCTTCAAAGTAGCTCACCGAAGATGAAACCATTACCATTGAACGAATCAGACCGGGCAACAACCCGGACACGCCATCGAACTCCACATCTGGCATCTCCACATGACTAAGACGTCGGAGGAGGAAACCATACCTGTCATCCACGTACCACGAACCCAACACATGATCCACCACCTTTCAGATGCCGTTGATGCAGACTACAATCTGCATTCGCTCCTAGACTACCCTACCTCCCAAGTTCCGTGCCGACGCTAGAGCAGGGAAAATATCAGGTGCTCCGGGAGCACCTAAGCTTAGGTGCTCCCGTGCGAGCTCGGCCGTTGGATCTTAGATCCAAGAGCTCCTGTGAAATGATGACATTTTTGCAAAAAAGCCCTCGTAAAATCTGAAAAATGCGCACAAGTACAGCAGCTACAGCAGCTCCCTGTTTGTCGTTGGATCTGGGATCCGACGGCCCAGGAGCTCGTATCACGGTAGCACCTGAGCCGCGGTATCACCAGATACTCACCCCGCTAGAGCAAACATCATCGCAACGGCGAAGCCCGAGGACACATGTCCACCACGAGGATGAAGCCGCCGCCACACCATCCTTACTTGAACAGACTGGATTCCAAATCCATCCCCAACCGTACGACCAATCGCCTCATCGGAGTAGGATCAAAGAAATTTTATTCAGCGCCGCCATAGCCGCTGCCAAACCCAAGACGATGAACAGCCTAAAAAACTAAGCTACTTTGGCCTAAAACTATCCACACGCGTGGATCCGGCGACTCCCCTCATCACCTACGACCGAGGTCGCCGGCGGAGGGGAGCTGCCGGAGGATGGCCGGAGAAACTCCCTGGCGGCGCTGGAGAGATCGCCTCTTTCTTCGATAGGAAGAAAGAACTATACGCTATGTGGAAAGAACGTTTGCATATATTTACGTTAAATTATTTGTACTGTTCCCGCAAAAAAATAACTACTTGTATTGTATTTTTCACAAAATTTAAACTTCTGCGTTGCCATTTGACAATTATTCCTACTCCCTCCTTCCATCTATATAGGGCCTAATGCATTTTTAAGACCGTCTTTGACTATTGACAAGATTAATAGTACATGACATGCACAATGTGAAAATTATATCATTGAAAGCTCCTTTCGCACACGAATTTAACGGTGTGCTTTGTGTAAGTTGCATGTCATATATTATTGCTCTAATATTTGGTCAAGGTTAGCCTTGAAAAACGCATTAGGCCCTATATATATGGAAGGAGGGAGTAGTTAGATCATTTTGGGGAAGTTTTCTTTATTTATTTCCTATTATTAAAGAAAATATGATGGACGGAAAAATTGACACAGTAATAATAGGAGAAATGCAAGGGCAATCCCGGTGGCCATTCATTCGATTCCACGCTTAGATTCGCCTTGTCGAAGGCCATGCGCTATCCTGCCTATCGTCCAAAGCCCTACTACAGTAACCAAAAGCTGCATAAAGGGGACATGCATGTAAAACCACGGGCAACTGCTGAATCCCCATGCTGCGCATAGCGTTCAACACTGCATCATAGTATGCATCCAGGACCAATGAATCTCGCAACATGCATTGACAATTAAGATGAACATTGACTACTTTATGAGAAACCTTGACCACTGGTTTGAACAAATTAGCAACAGTTGCTGGACTTGCCAATCATGCGAAAAGATCGAAGAAGAATCCACATCAAATACCATCAAGTTTTTGGCCATGCATGCATTGCACTCTCGATCATATGTCGACCCTTTCAATCCCTAGCGATACAGTTGCACCATCGTATGGATCGATCCATGTCCAACGATGATGCAACAGAATTAATCATCACCATAGATCGATCGATCGAGAGCCAGAGGAGGAAGACGGAGATATGCATGTGTGATAGGAGCGACGAGCAGCTAGAACACTGAGGCGGCCGACCGGAGTTGTTGACGACCATCATGGGAAGCCATTGGGGAAGTACAAGTTGGAGGGGCTCGCGCGGCCGTTGTTGGTCCCTTTGTTCCTCGCCTCGCCGGCCACCGGCGGCGCCGCCATCTCCTGGCCCTGGTACATGAGCGTGGAATTCATGGTCAGGCTCACCAGGCTGTCGTCCGCGTCGCCCCGGCCGAAATTTCCGCCGTCGCTTCCCCCGGCGCCGCCGCCATCGCCTCCCCCGCCGTCGTCACGCGTGGTTACCATGACCGCTGACTGCACGAGTTCAAGGCACAGCCTCAGCTTGTTGGGCTCGATGTGGGTGAGCCCTGGCACGGCGCCCTTGAAGAGGAACTCCGAGGTGAGGCCCCGGAGCACGTCCAGCGGCGTGACACCATCCAGCGTCCTGGCGTTGGGGTCAGCGTGGTGGTCGAGGAGCACGGATACCATATCCGGGGACACCATCTCGGCGGCCAGGTGCAGCGGGGTCTTCCCCGTCGGGCCAGCGCGGGAGTTGACGTCGGCAGCTCCGAGCTCCAGGAGCGCTTTGACGACGTCGCGGTTGCAGTGCTGCACGGCGTAGTGCACGGCGAGCGCGTCATCGAGGTCCAGGCCTTCGCCCATGACCATGAGCTTGACGAGCTCGATGTCGGCCGCGTCGAGGGCACGACGCATGCGCCGGATCTTGTGGTCGCGGTCGGCGGCGGAAGACGGCCCGTTGTTCATGGGCAGATAGTGGTGAGTGAGGAACGGCGAGCGCGGCGCGGAGGCGCCGCCTCCGGCGAGTGGCGACTTTGCGCGAATCTCCTCGATCTTGGCGACGACGTCGATGGGGAGGTGCTTGGCGAGGAGATCGGCGGAGAGGCCCGAGCGTGCGACGAGGTGGGAGCAGGTGGCCCAGAGCTCCTGCATCTCGAACTTGCGCGACGCCATGAGTACCTTCATCACGTCATCCACGGACGCCTCCTTCACCATGCTCTCCAATTGCTTCTGCATCGACAAATTCTCCCAAATGATTATCTAACAAATCAGCCAGTATGATAATACTATTAACCAGATCAAAACCAACAACAAATCATCTGCATGAAATGCACTGTTTAATTCCAATTACCGCACAGCAATGCATGTGTACTTGCACAACAATACCATGACATGCTGCACGCCAGCAATTTTGTTGGAAATGACGCTGTTGGGGACTGGATCAGTGTCCAAGAGGAAACCCTAGCGCAACGCAATCGCAAGGAGTGGGTGGAGGTGGAGATGGATGTGATGTGAGGGAAGCGACAGACACAAACGAGGGCGTGAAAAGACCCTTCCTAGTAAAGATGAGTCAGAGGAGGAGCTCCATGACAAGTGATGCATGACAGTGGCTGCAGCAACAGCAGTAGCAGGAGCGAGGAAAAAGCAAAGGAGACTGTGAGAGACTAGAGACGACTCAGTCCTATCACTCGTTCAGTACACACAGCACCAAGAGGAGAAATTCATAGAAAATGGACTGACGAGGGTAGTGAGTGCACTGGAATCTGCAGCAGCTGCAGCCTGCTGATGATGCAGTGTGTGAATCGATCGATCAGAAAGGCAAAGGGGGGCAACCTAGTAGGGATCTAGTCAGTATGAGCTGCACCGGCGCAGACGTCCATGGATTTGATTCTTCTGACCTGCTAGCTTGCATGCTGCCATGTTAATGTCACAAAGGGAGCCTCCAATCATGGCAGGCCTAACTACCATCATCCTTAATGGCGTCGACGACTGGAGATCGAGTTAGCATATGCTTGCAGATCCCAAGAAAAGGGGAATATGAGTGCAGTGCTCGCAGCATGGATGGATGGAAGACATGGAAATTCGAATGATAGTGTTTGTTCCCCACCTGGACCAGCAAGGCGAGCTGCTCGACGCCAAAGGAGCGGGCGGCGGCGAGGGTGTCGAGGGCTAGGTCGACGGCGGCACCGCAGCGGGTGTGCCAGCATCCCCTGGCGCCGCAGCCGGGTAGCGGCCCGCTCTTGGGCGCCGCCACCGACGCCTGGCCGCTGTAGAGGAACTGCAACACCAGCACCAGCACCTCGTACCGGATCGAGCTGACGGGGATGACCAGCTCGGGCGTGGCAGGGGCACCCCCGCTGCCCCCACGTGAGCCGCCACCGCTGCCGCCTCCCGCGTTTGGCCAGTTGAGAGGCGGTGGCGGAGGCTGGTGGCTCGGGTCGAGGCCGCAGAAGAGCTTCCTGAAGAAGAGGCTTCGCGCGGCGAGCACGCAGCGGTGCGCGTGCACGAGGCGGCCCTCCACGCTGAAGGCCACGTCGCTGAACGCCTGGCCGTTGATGAGCAGGTTGAGGTAGTCGAGCGACAGCGACTTGAGCGAGTCCTCGGAGCTCATGATCTCATGTAGCACTAGGACTCTCCTTCGGCTAATTAAAAAGATCCCTGCTTTTGCACGGGATTTGGAGGAGGGGAGGGGAAAGCAGGCGGAGGGAGGAGAGCTTGTTGGGACCGTGGGGAGATGGAGAGGAGAGGAGAGGAGAGGAGAGGAGGAAGACGGAAAGGTTAGGGGAGGGGAGGCATCGCGCGGCTAGCTAGCTATCAATCCCCTTTGCTCTACAGCGACACTGCAGCTTGGCTCTTTTGTGGCTCCCCTCCTCTCTCTCTCTCTCTCTCCCTCCGTCGAGAGGGAGCTGAGCTGAGAGCGACCAATACTGTTGTCGCTACAGTGTCGTGGGGGTGGTGTACAGTCGAGCGCACTGTGTTGTGTGCTGTGCGCGCATCGCTGATGGGTGGGGCCGTCGCCGGGTGACCCCACTTGCCAATGACGCCACAGGCTATAGCTCTAGTGTTGTGTGTATGTGTATGCGTACATGTATCTGTATGTGTGTAGTGGTACTGCCGGTACCGGGTGACTGTGGCACACGTTAGGTTTTCGTGTGTGGTAAAAGTGTGAGGGTGAAAAAAGTGGAGTTTGCGATTGGTTGATTCGATAGATCTCGATCAACTCAGATTTTGAGGTGGGCTTGGGCTTCGCATACATGGGTCAGGGCCAGCGCCGGTCCTGGGCAAAGATGTAAAAACTATGGGACCCCTTTTCACATGTATTTACAACTTGTATGTTTCTTTGACAAACTAAAAAAGTGGTCATCTGACTACTCATCACATGAATCACTTTGTGAAAAGGTTTATACAGAGTAGAACATTTCTATGCAAATCTATGGATGTTTTTAAACTCAACTTGTTTTTCCGTGAGCCATTTTGCAATATGCAACTCGAAAAAGTACATCATCAGTCCAAGAATTAAGGTTCATAGTGGGATGGATGTGCTCAACCTTTCAAAATTTTGAATTTACATGCTAAAATAATCCAGTGTATGTCTTTGTTTTCATTTTGGAAATAACTGAATATTGACAACAAAGGCAAGGACCAAACAACTATGGGCAATTGTCTTTGTTTTAGAATGATTTTTAGCATAATACAGCAGGGAAGGCCCTACCATGTCTCCTTTTCTATTAAAAATGGGTATGTACATGGTAGATAGCTACACGGCAGGGATTACAAAAGGCAATTAAAAAGGGTTGATCCGTTCCTGCATGCCATCCTTGAGACTAGGCTTGGCTCTGATCATCACCGTTTGAAAGCCTTCTTTCAAGACAAATACGCACTGGCTCATGCTTAGTTGTTTATTATAAATTAATAATACCATTTCTATGGTTCCATATGATCCAACATCCAGTGATGGGAACTTCCTTAAAGCATGATATATTTATTATGTTGTTCCCACCAGTCAGCAGTTGGATGACATCAAAGTTAGTATTCCATTCCATACCAAGGTTTAGCCAAAAGTTTTGGTTGAAATCACATCTAAAGAAAAGATACATATAATCATCAACACAATGATCTTCACATATCACACAATTATAGTCATCAATGTGGACATTCTTTCTCATTGGTAGGTCTCCAGTGCTCAATCTGTCTTGTATAAGGAGCTAGAAAAAGTTTTTTTGGCTTCGACAGGATAGGGGATTTCCAAATCCATTGGAATGGGTCAGGTGCTTTATTAGGATTACCAATTAAAATTTTCCAAACTTTCCGGACCTTGAATTTTCCAAACATCCAAGTCATCATTTTCAATATTTGATGTAATAGTATGGACCAGTTCGCATGGCACTGTTGCAATGCAATGGTGGATAAAGATAGATGAAACATGTCACATATGTTCTTCTAAATGATTTCATGAGCTTTCTTCGCAGAGATGTCTTTATCCTTAGCAAATGAATACAGTTGTGGGAATTTATAGTCTAATTTTACATCTTTCCATTCATCAGACCATAAGTATGTAGTATCACCACATTTGATATTGCGTATGGCCATGCCTTTAAAATTTGGGATGAGTTTACAACAATCCTTTGACAAAAAAGAACCTGATCTGGTTGTTTGATTACGAATGGTAGGATCAAAATAGCAGGCCTTCCATATTAGCTACACTTAGGGAGTATCATGGTGGTCAAAGAATTTTTGTTTTTGCATCTAACGCTTTGTTATGTTGTCTGAAGTCCAACACACCTACCCCCATCCCCATCATATTTGGGAGACATATCTTGTTGGTGTCAAAACCGGTGGATCTCGGGTAGGGGGTCCCGAGCTGTGGATCATAGATCCATGGGTAAGAGGGGACGTAGAGACAGCGTTTTACCCAGGTTCGGGTCCTCTTGAGGAGGTAAACCCTACGTCCTGCTTGGTTGTATTGATGTGTTTGGGTGACAATTACAGAGTTGATCTACCACGAGATCAGATGAACTAAACCTAGGTGGGAATGATAATGATGGTTCTCCCCCTCTACAAGCTAAACCCTCCGGTTTATATAGACACCAGGGGTACCTAGGGTTACATATGGTCGGTTACCATCAAGGGATAAACATCCCAGTTTCGCTAACCAGACGTGGAGTATACGCAAGTCTTCGGAGGTTTTCTTCTAGAGCAAGGGATCGCCTATAGTTCAGCCTTCCTTTGACGAATCAAGAGCGGCCCATCAGTCCGGCCCATAAGAGACAGGCCGGCAACCCGAGGGCCCCTTAGTCCAGGACACCCTCAATAGCCCCCGAACTAGTCTTCCAAGCCGAGGTATGTGCGGAAATTATCGGCTTTGTGGACCCGTTCCTTCCCTTCTGTGGTTGCTTTAATCGCCTATGGCCACGCGTCCCCTGAGCCCACGTCATAGCTTCCGAAGTGTACACGTAGCTTAGCCCCGAAGGCCAGTCGCCCAAGTGTGAATGGTACCCCCATCTGACAACTTTTGCCGAAGGGCCATGACCCGCCATGACCACAAGCCAGTTACGAAAACTTGATTCGTGGTTTGAGGCAGTTTCTCCACTGGCACGTCCCATCAACATGAAGATCCTGCCCGGTTTTTACGGGATATGATCAAAGATTCATGCTATCCCACACACGCATAACGACGCGATTATATCGGGAAGCGGCAAGGTCTGCGGTGTATTAAAATGACTCTTGGCCTTACAGTAGCCCATAAAAGGGGAACATATACCATTTCTCTCACACGCTCTCACTTCCCCCTGCGCCATTGCTTTCCCAATCTCCTGAGCTCCAGCACCCAGATCTATTCTCCCCTCCAAGAACCTCCCCAGCCATCTCCTTAATCCGACCATGGTCGGCTCCAGGTCCAAAGGCAAGTAGGAGGCCTCCATCATCACCGAGGGCGCCATCCAGGAGCTGAAGAGCACGGGCTATCTTCCTGCTAATGTCGCTCACCGTGCTCCGGAGGCGGATCAGGTCATCCCCACGCCGAGGCCGGGTAAGAGGGTGGTGTTCCCCCCACACTTTATCCGGGGACTGGGTTTCCCGCTCCACCCTTCGCCAGGGGCTTGATGTTCTTTTACGAGTTAGAGTTCCACGATATTTCCCCGAATTCTTTTCTGCATATCTCGGCCTCCATCATCATCTGTGAGGCATTTCTTCTGATCCGGCCACACTTCGGCCTGTGGCTCAAGGTGTTCAACGTCAAGCCAAAGATTGTTGACGGCTAGCAGGCAGACTGAGGGGGGGGGGGGGGGGGTAATGGTCAGCAAACTCCCCCGGTTTGAGTGGCCAGAGGGCACCTTCATCGAGAGTGTCAAGATCTGGCAGAAGTAGTGGTTTTATATTACAGAGCCACGCGACGCAGACTGGGTGGCAATTCCTGCCTTCAGATCTGGCCCCCGCCGAGGCTAGTCTTGTGGACCAAGAAAGGCCTCGACTGGGGGTCAACCAAGGAGGTGGTATCACTACAAAGCTAGATATCCAAGATCATAGAGCAGGGGACTGAATTGTCCAACGTGATTCAGATCATGCTCCTCCACCGCATCCTACCTGTCAAGACCGAACCACCCCCATGTGGGCTTACAAGCTCGAGGACCCCACCACCGTGCTCAGCTTCTTCTGCACTTCCCATGCCTAGTGGTGGAAAGTGTTTTTCACTCCGCAGAAGGACTGGCGGGCCGAGGAGGAAGACATCGGCCTTGATGCCGCAAACCCCCCTGCGAGGTATGATAAGTTTTACTCTTGTGTTCGGATGTTTGTTTTTGACAAAGTAATTAGCTTCCCCTTCCTCCATTCGCAGAGCTGGCTTAAGAAAGCGGAGTGGATCGAGAGCCCAGCCCCGCTGCCCGAGGGCCCCAGGACGGCCCTAATGACGGCCATGTTGGCCACGGAGCCATACAAGGCACCGGAGAAGGAGAAGAAGAAAGAGGAGAAGAAGGAGGTCATAGAAGGCCTCCGTTCTAGAGGACCCCCGGACACTAGATCCGGGGAGACCCATGCCCTTCTACCCTTGAGGGGGAGAAGAAGCAAGGGGAGGATGGGGAGGAAAGTGATTCCTCCCGAACCAGGAAGAGGGCGGCATCCGAAGACGCCGAGGGGGATTAGCCTCCTCCCGCCCTGAAAAGACAATGTAGGGCTAAGGTGGCCTTGTCTGGCAACAACTCGGCTTCTACCGATGACTTTGAGGCCTCTGAAGCGGTTCCTCGGAGGACCGCTAGGGTCAATCCTCGGGCCCAAAGGTATACATCCCATCCATGTACTCGTAGCCGACTAAGTTTGTTATTGACCGCGCGCCCGCTTTCGATATTACAGCCCGCCCCGCGACCTCCCTACCGATCGAGTCTTGGAGAGGGACTCTCCATCGGCCGCACTGGTGGAGAGCGCGGACCGGATCGCGCGGCTCGCCTCCCCAGGTTGTTGAGGAGGCCGAGGAGATTCTGCCAAGGGGGGCCACAGGGGGAGGAGGTGATGCTGTCATGGCCGAGTTGAATACCTCGGCTGCCGAAGATCAAGAGGGGAGAACCCTTCTGGGGAACAAAGAGGGGGATCCCGGCTAGCCCGAGCTCTCCCTAAGGGTGGTTCCTGAGCCGCTAAGGCACCAGGAGCCAACCATTCCGGCTTCCACATAGGGAGAAGCCGAGGTACCTCCGCCACCCCCATTCGCTCCAGAGCGGGCATTGACTGGGTGGCCGGATGTGATGGTGGAAGCGTTAACCAGCTCCTCTATCACCAGGGAGCATCGTGCCCTGATGGGCACGATTTTGCAAAGTCTTTGGTCCATGGACCATGGACTAAAGGAGGCTTTCAGCGGTCTTCTATGACCTCCTTCTTCTTAGAATACTTCTTTTATATGATCATACGACCTCATATACAATAGCCCCCGAGTCCTGAGTGAGTTTCAAAATCTCATGCCGGGGTCAAATAACTTAGGGACATAGATGATAGCAAGAAACGGTTGTATCCTCAAAGACTCTAACTGGGTTAAAAAAGCTGGTAGAGGATCAAAAATCGAATACTCGGGAATCTAACATGCTTAGTCTAATGTGCAGGCGTCATCTTCAGTGGCGACTGCCAACACCGAGGAGTTGGACAAGCTTAACCGAAAGCTCAAGAGCTCCGATGACGAGCTCGATCTGCTGAATAAGAGGTTCGAAGAAGTGCAAGGCAAGTCTGAGCTAAACTGTTTACTATAGCCATTTGTTAATGAATTTGTCGAAGTTTAACCTAAATGGAATGCAAATTTCATTACTGCAGCTGTCGCCGCAGAGGTCAAGAACCTCAAGGCTGAGCTGAAGAGAGCTCAGCAGGAAGCTGTGCAGCAGAGGGCGGTGGCCAAACAGGCAACCACCAACTGGCGATGGTGAAAACCGCTAGCCAGCGGCACGAGGCCCGAGTTGTTGAGGTGCAACAGGAGCTCAAGGATGTCGTCATGAAATGTGATGTCCTTGAGCAGAAAAGTAAGGATCAGACCACCAAGCTAACCTCGTTGAGGTCGGCTGTCAAAGAAGTGCAGACGGAGGCACGAGGCCATCGGGAGGAACTCCGCCAAGTCAAGCTTATTGCGGATGGTAAGCCGTACTTACTGCAACGTGTCTTTGGTGGTAGCAGGTTTGCTTTGCTCGCGCGAGTATGGTGTTCCCCAGGTGATGAAGCCATGTACCTAGGGTAGGGTCATGGACCTGTCCAAGGTACCCTCCCCAAGGACATCTTAGAAGAAACTGCCTTTCAGTCGACTTGGAAGGATTCCACTCGACGGAGTCGAAGACACTCGACCATGAAGCCACTCACTCGACCACCAGGAGATCTAGAGTCGCTCCACACACAAACGGTCTGTTATTAAGTAGTCTTTATGGTCATGATAGTACTTTATGTATGGCGTTACCAGTAACGCCCAGCCTTAATGTACATTGAATCCTTCATTATGTGGGCTGGCTGGGGTCCTGGCGCACTCTATATAAGCCACCTCCCTCCACAGGTAGAGGGGTTCGCACCTTTGTAACTCATATGCATATAATCCAGTCGACCGCCTCCGGGCTCCGAGACGTAGGGCTGTTACTTCCTCCGAGAAGGGCCTGAACTTGTAAATCCCTTGCGTACACAACTACTCCATAGCTAGGATCTTGCCTCTCCATACCTTCCCCCCTATTCTACTGTCAGGCTTAGAACCACGACAGTTGGCGCCCACCGTGGGGCAGGTGTCTTAGCGACTTATTGGAGAAGTTGCAATTGTTCCGATCGCCTTCATCATGGTTTCTGGCGGAGTTTTAGTTGAGGGCCGCGAGATCCGTCTCGGCGCGCTCACGTTCATCGCCGACGACTCCGCTTGGCTCCAGGAGGCTCCACTCGACATCGAGGCGCTCCCAGTCCGCGGGGCGACACACTTTCGCGCATGTGTCCGCGGCGTCCTGTTGCGGCAACTGTCGGCCCCGTATCGGTCGACCCCTGCGTCGTCCTCCCTCCCTGTCTCCCGCCAGTGCAAGAGCTCTAGTCGGTCGAGGCTTCAGCGGTGGGTGAGGCACGCAGCGGCCCGCCAGTCGGCCACCCACCAAGTCACGGCGATCTAGCCCGACGAATCTCTCTACGGCATGTTCGATCTTTTGACTGGCTCCGTAGAGACTGCATCCGAGTGCGACATCAGTGATCCAGCGGCGGAGGTCCTGATGGTCAATGGACCGCGTAGTCCTCCCGACTTCCCCCGCACTGACGGAGGGGACGGCGGAGGCGACCCAGCGCAGGTCCACGAGGAGTATCAACCCGAACCACTCACTTCGCTGCAAAGGGAAGATCTTCACCGCCGGAACATGGATGCTCTGCATACTCCTATCGTAGGAGAAACCCCCAAGGCTCGCGCCCTAGAGGACGCGCGTTTGGCCAACTTGGCTGAGCGCACTCAACTGGAGAACCTCCAACGAGCACTCGATGAACGTGCGCGGCAACGAGTACCAGACTCCAGTCGACGTCAGCTCTTTCCACCACCGACTCAGGTATATCGAACTCCAATTCAGAATCTAGCAGCTGCAGCCCGTATAGCAGAGTCGATTCAGCCCTCTTAGTCAAAGGCTGGCAGAGGCTTGATGCAGATCAAAGATTTACTCCGGGCAGCGGGAGATCAAAATTCAGCTGTATAGCAGTCGCGTAATAGGATTCACAGTCGGTGCGCAAGATCGCCCCCGCGGCGTGAGGGACGTGGAGGTCAACGTGATCAGTATGATGACCGATTCGATCGCGATGATCGGCGTCGAGTGCCCACTCCTCCCCCAAGGGGTGGGTCGTACGCCCCTCTACAGCAAGATGACAGGCGCCAACACAGTGTTGGACGAAGAGTTCCAGTCGACCCCATAGAACCAGGCTTTGATGCGAGATCCATTATTGTTCAGGGTTTGGTCGACCGGAACAGAGCTCACCGAGAAGGTCATGATAGAGATGTGCCCACCAGCAGCAGAGTTCATGTTTCAGGACTAGAGTGTTTTAGCAGAGCCATCAGGGCCGCGGTGATTCCTCCCAACTTCAGGTTGGCGACTGGAGTGAGTAAGTTCACTGGTGAGTCCAAGCCCGATACTTGGCTTGAGGACTACCGATTGGCTGTTCAGATTGGCGGCGGCAATGAGGAGGTGGCCATGAAACACCTACCTCTTATGTTGGAGGGCTCGGCCAGAGCATGGCTGAATCAGTTGGCACCTAGCAGCATTTACACTTGGGAAGATCTTGCCCGAGTGTTTGTCAGGACATTTGAAGGAACTTGCAAGCGACCAGCAGGTTTGACAGAGCTGCAGGTTTGCGTGCAAAAGTCGAATGAGACCCTGAGGGATTACATCCAGAGGTGGATCACATTGCATCACACGGTGGAGAATGTATCTGATCACCAAGCAATCTGTGCCTTCAAGGAAGGCGTTAAGAACAGGGAGTTAAGTTTGAAGTTCGGTCGGACCGGAGACATGACTCTGAGTCGAATGATGGAGATTGCCACCAAATATGCCAATGGTGAAGAAGAGGATCGGCTCCGGAGTGGCAAGTACAAGCCGACTGCTCATGAAATCGGAGGAGGGAATTCTAGTCGGAAGCAGAAGCGGAAAGCCGAGCCAGCTGCTCCTGGAGAAGCCTTAGCCGTGACTCAGGGCAAGTTTAAAGGGAAGCCCAAAGGATCTTGGAACCCCAAGAAGGTGAAGGACAAGGAGGGAAACGACGTGATGGATTTGCCATGCCATATCCACACGAAGAAAGACGAGGAGGGTAACTTCATTTACCCGAAACATACCACTCGCCAGTGCCGACTCTTAATCCAGTAGTTTCTGGGGAAACAACCCAAGGATAAGGAAAAGGAGTCGAACAAGGTTGAAGACAAAGAGGATAGTGATGGAGGATACCCCCATGTCAATTCCACCCTGATGATTTTTGTTGATGTTGAGAGCAAAAGTCGATTGAAAGTTATCAACCGTGAGGTGAATATGGTTGCTCCGGCGACACTCAGTTATCTGAAATGGTCCCAGACCGCCATCACGTTCGACCAGTCTGATCATCCGACACACATAGCCACCCCTGGGAGGCAAGCTTTGGTGGCCGACCCAGTCGTCGAAGGCACTCGACTGACTAAGGTTCTGATGGATGGTGGCAGCGGCCTGAATATATTGTATGCGGAGACGCTGAAAGGAATGGGAATTCCGATGTCCAGACTCAGTTCCAGCAACATGAGTTTCCATGGAGTCATTCCTGGGAAGAAGGCTGAGTCACTCGGCCAAATTGCTCTTGATGTGGTTTTCGGCGATTCAAAGCATTTCCGCAAAGAAAAGTTAACATTTGAAGTTGTGGATTTCCAAAGTGCTTATCACGCTATTTTAGGCAGGCCAGCTTATGCATGATTCATGGCTCGACCATGTTACGTGTACCTCAAATTGAAGATGCCTGGTCCCAAGGGTGTGATCACCATCATTGGCAATCGGAAAAAGGCAGAAGAGTGCTTTCAGAAGGGCTCAAAGATTGCCGATGCTCAGATAACAGTGGTGGAGCTGCAGGAATACCAGAAAAATGCAGATCCGAGTGATTTATTGCGGGCCAAGAAGCCCGCCACAGAGTCAGCGTTCCAGTCGTCTGGTGAGACGAAGCCCGTTCACATTCACCCGACTGACCCAGTGCTGCTCCGACTCATATCTCCATAACACTCGACTCTAAATAGGAAGAAGCGCTCATCCAGTTCCTCCGTGAGAACTGGGACATCTTCGCATGGAAGCCTGCTGACATGCCGGGTGTTCCCAGGGGGCTGGCTGAGCATCGTTTACGAGTCGACTCAAAAGTGAAACCTGTCAAAGAACATCTTCAACGGTCCGCCGTCCAGAAAAGAAAGGCCATTGCGAGGAGGTGGCTCGGCTCCTAGCAGCAGAGTTTATCCGAGAAATTTACCACTCCGAGTGGCTCGCCAATGTTGTCATGGTCCCCAAGAAGGACAAGTCACTTCGCATGTGCATTGATTTCAAACATATCAACCGGGCCTGCCCGAAAGATCATTTTCCTGTCCCCCGCATGGACTAAATAGTCGACTCAACTGGGGATGTGAGCGCCTGTCTTTTCTAGACGCTTATTCCGGTTACCATAAGATCCATCTGTATGGACCCAACGAGATCAAAACAGCTTTCATCACTCCATTCGGGTGCTTCTGCTATGTCACCATGCCATTCGGCCTCAAGAATGCCGGAGCCATATTCATGAGGATGATTCAGAAGTGTTTACTCACTCAAATCAGTCGAAATATGGAAGCATACATGGATGATATTGTGGTCAAATCACAGAAGGGTTCCGACCTATTGACTGACCTCACTGAAACATGTGCCAATCTCAGGAGGTATGATATCAAGCTTAATCCATCAAAGTGCACATTCGGAGTTCCTGGCAGAAAGTTACTCGGTTTTCTCATTTCCGAACGAGGAATCGACGCCAACCCAGAAAAAGTTGGCACTATACTCCGAATGAAATGCCCCGTACTTGTGCACGATGTCCAGAAACTTACTGGATGCTTGGCCGCGTTAAGTCGATTCATCTCTCGCCTCGGTGAAAAGGCATTGCCTCTTTACCGACTGATGAAGAAGTCAGACAAGTTCCAGTGGACTCCAAAAGCTGATGCAGCGTTTGCAGAGCTAAAAGCTCTGCTCTCCACCCAGCCGGTGCTTGCTGCTCCAGTCATCAAAGAGCCTTTGTTGCTTTACATTGCAGCCACAAGACAAGTCGTCAGTACAGTACTTACGGTCGAGCGGGAAGAAGAAGGGAAAGCCTTCAAAGTTCAGCGCCCAGTATATTATCTTTCCGAAGTGTTGACCCCATCGAAGCAAAGATACCCTCATTATCATAAGCTTGTATATGGGATTTACATGACCACGAAGAAGGTTGCTCATTATTTCTCTGATCATTCCATTACACTCGTCAGCGATGCCCCATTGTCAGAGATTCTGCACAACAGAGATGCAACTGGTCGAGTGGCAAAATGGGCGATTGAACTCCTTCCCCTTGATATCAAGTTTGAGGTAAAGAAAGCCATTAAGTACCAAGCAGTAGCAGATTTCATCACCGAGTGGATTGAACAGCAACTACCGACTCAAGTTCACTCGGAGCACTGGACCATGTTCTTTGACGGTTCTAAGATGTTGAATGGTTCCGGTGCTGGGGTAGTATTGGTTTCCCCCCGAGGAGATAAGCTTAGATATGTGCTCTAGATCCACTTTGATTCCTCCAACAATGAAGCAGAATACGAAGCACTTTTGTATGGGTTGCGCATGGCCATTTCACTCAGCGTCCGTCGCCTTATGGTTTATGGCGACTCAGATTTGGTGGTCAATCAGGTGATGAAGGAGTGGGACGTCAGAAGCCCAGCCATGACTAGTTACTGCAATGCAGTAAGAAAGCTTGAGAAGAAATTTGAAGGGTTGGAGCTCCATCATATCCACCGGCTGAAGAATCAAGCGGCTGATGATTTGGCAAAGATAGGTTCCAAGAGAGAAGCCTTTCCCAGTAATGTGTTCCTGGAACATATCCATACTCCATTAGTTTAGGAAGATCCTTTTACCGAAGAAGCTCCGCAGCCAAAAAGTGTCACAGAGAAGTTGAAGTTCCAGCGGTGGTCGACCTGATCATGGAAGCGTTGGTCATCACTCCCGATTGGACAGAGCCATACATCGCGTATATCTTAAGGAAAGAGCTCCCAGAGAATGAAGAAGAGGCTCGACAGATCGTTCGCCGATCCAAAGCCTTTACCGTGATAAAGGGACAGTTGTACAGAGAAAGCACGACTGGAGTCGGTCAGAAATGTATAACGCCAGAAGAAGGTCGGATAATCCTTGACGATATCCACTCGGGGACCTGTGGCCATCATGCGTCCTCTCGGACCATTGTGGCTCAAGCATACTGAGCGGGATTTTACTGGCGAAGAGGAAATGAAATGGCAAAGGAGATAGTCGACAAGTGTGAAGGATGTCAATTTTACTCCAATATGTCACACAAGCCCGCCTCAGCCTTAAAGACCATTCCACTCGCCTGGCATTTTGTTGTATGGGGATTGGATATGGTTGGACCACTGAGAACAGGCAGAAGCGGCTTCACCCATGTGCTGGTGGCAGTCGACAAGTTCACTATGTGGATTGAAGCTAAACCCATCAAGAATCTTGATGTCGGCACTGCTGTCAGCTTCATCAGACAGTTGATATTCAGATATGGAGTTCCACATAGCATCATCACTGATAATGGGTTAAACTTCAATTCCGAGGAATTCAGAGCCTTTTGCACATCTCAGGGCACACGAGTCGACTATGCTTCAATCGCTCACCCCCAGTCGAATGGACAGGCAGAACGAGCAAATGGTTTAATTCTCAAAGGGCTGAAACCCCGACTGATGCGCGATCTCAAGCACGCGGCTGGTGCATGGGTCGACGAACTTTCGTCAGTACTTTGGGGATTAAGGACCACACCTAATCGGTCGACTGGTAGAACTCCGTTCTTCTTGGTCTACAGAGCTGAAGCAGTCTTGCCGAGTGACCTGCTTCATAACGCACCCCGAGTCGAACTCTACACTGAAGATGAAGCAGAGCAAGCCCGACAGGACGCAATCGACCTTCTAGAAGAAGAAAGAGAGATGGCAATGATCTGATCGACCATTTATTAGCAGGACTTACGTCGCTTCCATGCCAAAAACATGAAGAGTCGAGCCTTCCAAGAAGGAGATTTGGTTCTCCGAGTGGATCAGCAGAAGCCACACAAGCTTGCTCCTACTTGGGAACGTCCCTTCATCGTCACCAAAGTTCTCCACTAAAGGGCGTACCGCCTTTACAATGTCGGTCACCAGATTGACGAGCCCCGAGCTTGGAACGCGGAGCTGCTCCGCCCCTTTTATACTTAAGTATTCACTCGGATGAGATGTAATAAAAGTACTTCCATAGTTTATTTATCAAAGACGAAAGTGTTATAATTTTCCCAGTGATTGTTGTTACTTTTGTTTACATGAGCAGTCCCCCAATGGGTGGCTTAGATGCGAATCTGTTTCGCCTAAGTTTGTAAAAAAAAACCTTGCCGAGTGGTGAGTCAGTCTCCCACTCGGGGGCTTAGCTGCGAATCCGTTTTGCCTAAGTACTTTCAAATCCTACCGAGTGGTGAGTCAGCCTCCCACTCGGGGGCTTAGCTGTAGTCCAAGTACTCGCCTAAGTTTAACAAAATCCTGCCGAGTGGTGAGCCATCCTCCCACTCGGAGGCTTAGCTGCAGTCCAAGTACTCGCCTAAGTTTAACAAAATCCTGTCGAGTGGTGAGCCAGCCTCCCACTCGGAGGCTTAGCTGTAATCCAAGTACTCGCCTAAGTTTAACAAAATCCTGTCGAGTAGTGAGCCAGCCTCCCACTCGGGGGCTGAGCTGCAGCCCAGTGCTCGCCTAAGTACACATACAATGTGCGCTCCGCAAGGAGGACGAGGTGCAGGTCGACTGCTACCTTCTCCTTCCGAGCTACGCCACAAATACGATGTGTGCTCTGCAAGGAGGACGAGGTGCAGGTCGACTGCTACCTTATCCTTCCGAGCTATGCCGCAAATACAATATGCGCTCCGCAAGGAGGACGAGGTGCAGGTCGACTGCTACCTTCTCCTTCCGAGCCACGCCGCAAATACAATATGCGCCCCGCAAGGAGGACGAGGTGCAGGTCGACTGTTACCTTCTCCTTCGGAGGTACGTCACAAAAATCCTACCGAGTGGAGAGCAAACCTCCCACTCGGGGGCTTAGCTGCAGCCCAATGCTCGCCTAAGTTTTTGAAAATCCTACCGAGTGGAGAGCAAACCTCCCACTCGGGGGCTTAGCTGCAGCCCAGCGCTTGCCTAAGTTTTTGAAAATCCTACCGAGTGGAGAGCAAACCTCCCACTCGGGGGCTTAGCTGCAGCCCAGTGCTCGCCTAAGTTTTTGAAAATCCTACCGAGTGGAGAGCAAACCTCCCACTCGTGGGCTTAGCTGCAGCCCAGTGCTCGCCTAAGTTTTTGAAAATCCTACCGAGTGGAGAGCAAACCTCCCACTTGGGGGCTTAGCTGCAGCCCAGTGCTAGCCTAAGTATGAGATTCATTCCGCTCTGCAAGGATGACGAGGTGCAAGTCGACTGCTACCTTCCCCTTCAGAGCTCCGACACAAATACAATGTACACTCCATCCGGATCCGCAAGAACGCAAGTCGACTGCAATCTGTGCTTCATTCCTACCTGCAAGAGTGCATCACAAGCACTAGCATATATTCCGAGCAAAGAACAATGTTCGTTCGGAGACAAATGCAAACGTATTCAACGGCAAACCCAAGTTCAGATAGCATCCTACAGATCCAGAAGTTCTCAGGCACCAAGCCTGTTAAAGTTTACCGGTTACAAAAACCACTCGGCATTCCGAGGCAAATTTATGGCATCAAGCATAGAAGTTTTTTACTCCTCCTGTGGAGGACTGGAAGGCGCGACAAACTCATCCAGGTCGATTCCATCTGCAATCCGAGTGGCAGCAGCAATGAAGGTCACCATGAAAGATCGGAAGTCATGCTTCTTGGTATTGGCCACCTTGAGAGACGCCAGCTTGTCGTCTCGCGCGTCCTTGCAGTGAACACGGGCCAGAGACAGAGCAACATTAGTACCACACCTGGCAGAAGATTTCTTCCATTCTTGCACTCGACTTGGATCTTCGTTTAGTCGAGTCATTAGATACTCGAGGTCATTCTAAAGTGTTTCCCCTGGCCAGAGTGTTGTGTCGATGCGTGACGTTGCAACCTTTAGTCTAGCAAGATAGTCGACCACAGCAGCAATGCGAGACTCGAGTCGGAGCACGTTCATGGCGGCTTCATCCTTCACAGGAGAATTGATGGGATCCAGGCTTGTCTCCACTCGACCAGTTTCTTCCTCAAAGATTTGGCAGAATTCTGTAAACACAACCCAAAGATAAGCCCGCAGTTTTGTGGTAAGTCCATAATTACAAGCCAGTCAGATATAAGAGA
Source organism: Triticum timopheevii (assembly GCA_963921465.1). Taxonomy (NCBI): domain Eukaryota; kingdom Viridiplantae; phylum Streptophyta; class Magnoliopsida; order Poales; family Poaceae; genus Triticum; species Triticum timopheevii. Next base: position 243,837,458 of record OY997270.1, read on the forward strand.
TTACCTTCAAGCATGAGGAACAGCTTCTTGGCGAGTCCTCCCAGATAAACCTCTAGATCATTCTTCTTTCCCGCCAGTTCGATAGCCTTGTCGCTAATGGCTATCTTGTCATTCTTCAGTCGACTGACCTCCTTGTTGGCCGCGTCGAGAGCAGCTTTCAGATTGGTATTCTCTTGTTCAAGTTTGCTGATTGAAGCCAGTTTTTCTTCTGCAAGTTTCGTCTTGTCCGAAGCCGCTTTATGTGCCTTGGCAAGGTCAAGGTCCTTCTTCTTCAGAGCATCCTTCAGTTTATCTGCAAAATGACAGTGAGATCAGACTCAAGAATGCACAAGAAATAAGGGCAGTCGTCAAGGTTCTCACCAAACATACCTTTTGCCTCCTCCTTCGCCTTCGTGAAGTTCTCTTGGACAAGCTTCAGATCAAGTTCGAGCTGGATATGCTTGTTCTCCAACTCAGTATAACGAGCCACAAGCTCGCAAGATTTCTGCAAAAGATCAATCGACAGACGTCAAAGATAGGTCACTCCCGAGTGACTAAGAGAAAGATCGTAGTATTTGTAAGACTACAGCCGAATCAAAATATTTAACTGTAGTCTCAGGGACTACACCCAGTGGGTGCACTCAGCGTGCCCCCACTAGTTCTATCGGCTCGGGTCGATCAGTCGACCAAAAGAGACAAAAAGGCTAACTACCAGCAGTTAGCCACAGTTTCAAAAAAAATGTTCTTCAGACCATAGTCGATTGCTAGCAGTCGACCATGGTCTCGGGGACTATACAGCGTTCCCCCGCTGGTTCCATGATTCCATTCGACCAGATCGAGTGGAGAAAGGAAAGATAAAAAGTTCAAGGTATAAAGACTATAGTCGACTGCCAGCAGCCCACCATAGTCTCGGGGACTACACCCAGTGGGTGCACTCAGCGTGCCCCCACTAATCCAGATATTCAATCGACACACCCAGTAGGTGGACGACAGATACTAAGATCTTCAGAAAAAAAGTTTTCAGGTACCATATCCTAACAGAACAGGCGGTGATCAACTAACCTGGACATTGCTCTGAAGGGCTGAACTTGCATCATAAGCCGCTTGACTGGCGTCTCGGATCGCCTTCACCTGCTCCATCATGACCCCCGCCTGGCGTATAGCTTCTTTAGCAGCGCCTGCTTGGTCCTCTAGTACGTGGTGGGTGGAGAAAAGGGAAGGCGGATCAGCACTCGACGACGAAGGGAGAGCACTCGTCAGCGGCACAGCAAAGGACATGGTAGTCCGAGTGGCGTTGCCCCCCTCCGGAACCAGCGTCTCAGGTGCTGATACGACCTGAGCAGTCTTGCCAGCAGACGTCTTCCTGTTCCTCCTCTGCCTCAGTGGCTCCTCATCATCATCACCAGGGAGATCAATGATGATATTAGGTGGAGCTACAGAAAAGATTCAAAGTTAAAAATGAAGATCCTATCAACCGAAAGCGAAACTACAGAGATCATACCAGGGTTGGAAGTGACAGCATCCTCCATTTCTTGATCTTCATGTCTGGTCGTGGTCTCAAAAGTAGCAGCACTCCAATTTCAGAAATCAGTCGGTCAGTGAACGAGTCGACCAAGAGTGTATCCATGTTAAACAAGAAAACACAAGTTATGCCATTACCCGGAAATAGTGGGAATCACCATCCTCATCTTCGGCAGGGCCTTCGTCGGTTTTGATGACGCCGCTCGGGGTTGCTTCGGCGCTTTCTCAGTCGGCACCGGAGAGGTCGTCCGAGGACGTTTGGTTGACTGCCCAACAGGACGGCCGCCTTGCCGTGCTCGACTACAGGGTCATGGACGATCTTGGATTGTCTTTCAGTACGGGGAGGCTCGACTTCATCCTCCTCTTCCTCATAAGAGCCGGCATCTTCTTCACCCTCCTCACCATCGGATTCCCACTCCTCCTGACTTTCACCCGCTCCCTTCCTCCTCTTTGGTCTGTTCTTGCGCCCCGTTGGGCATCGAATACATCTCGGTAGTGATCTGGAAGACAACAAACAAGACAAAAGTCAGTCGACCGAATGGTAGCAAAACAGAATGAAGGAAACAGGGTCACGGTCGGAGATACGTGATCAGACCTTGTCTGGTTCGTATGACTAGTCGAGTGGCGGGATCCTCCTGGCTCCACGGGGGTTATCTTTGTTCCCTGTGATGGCAGTCATCCACCTCTCCAGAGTGGCATCGTCGACCTCCTCTGGGTGGACCCGAGTGGTGTCTTCGGTACCAGAGTACATCCACATCGGATGGCCTCGATATTGAAGTGGCTGAATGCGCTGTCAAAGGAAAACCTCCAGAAGATCCATGCTAGTCACCCCGTCGCGGATGAGCTGGACTACACGCTCTACCAACACCTTAACCTGAGCCTTCTCCTCCGGGACCACCTTCAGAGAGGAAGGCTTGTTCACTCGGTCCATGAAGAAAGGAGGGAGTCCAGTCAACTGCCCTGGCGTCAGCTAGTCTTGGCAGTAGAACCAGGTCGACTGCCACCCTCGGACTGACTCGGGAAGGATCATGGCTGGAAAAGCACTTTTACTCCTCATCTAAACCCCAAGACCCCCACATATCTGGATTACTTGGGTTTTCTCGTCACTCGGATTAGCCTTTTTCACCGTCTGAGAGCGACAGGTGAAAATGTGTTTGAAAAGGCCCCAATGCGGCCGACAACCCAAGAAGTTCTCACACAAGGACACGAAAGCAGCGAGATAGACGATAGAGTTGGGTGTGAAGTGGTGGAGTTGTGCCCCAAAGAAGTTCAGAAATCCCCGAAAGAAAGGATTCGGCGGTAGAGAAAACCCGCGGTCAACGTGGGTGGCTAAGAGGACGCACTCATCCTATTGAGGCTGCGGCTGCCACTCCTTCCCTGGAAGCCTCGCTGATCCATGGGGGATCAGTCCTTCGTTGGCTAGGTCGCCGAGGTCCTTCTGGCTGATGGTCGAGCGGACCCAGTCGCCCTGGATACAGCCTTGCGGCAGACCGACCCGCGATGAGGATCCACCCCGACTGGTCGCCCTCCCCTTCGCCTTCGCCATCGCCTTCTTCGCCCTCTCCAAAGCCGCCGTCTTCTCCTTCACCATCGTCGCCGGCGAAGCAGACACAGAGCAACAACGCTGGGACGGTGGCGAACACAGCAGGTGAATCTGAGGAATAAAGAGGGGAAAATGAGGGCGCACTGTTCAAAAAAACCCCGTCCGGCGCCTTATATGAAGTCTCTTCCGAGCGGCTGACTGGTAGGCCCGGACGATCCTGTCAAATCCCGCAACAGTCACGCGCGCGATACGTGGCGAAAAAGGTGGCGCGAAGATCGAGGTGTCCCTACCTTATCCCATCCGAGTACCACGGCCTCCTCCGCTTCGCGCGCTTCCCGAAATTCGGATCCCGCTAAATCCGCGAATAGCAGAGCAACTTGTCAGACAGCAGATTTCCTCCGATCCGTTGCTCGGAAATCTCCAAGCTCATAAAGGTCACTTGACAGATACAAAGAATGGATCAAGGCGACTGAAAAAGAAGTTGATGCCATCACTAAAAGTCATTGGTCCAGAACAAGACACACTCGTAGCACGCAAAACAGGTCGGAAGAATTCTCAACTCCTTCCTCACTCAAACCTCGATCCATTTGGGGGCTAATGATGAAGCCATGTACCTAGGGTAGGGTCATGGACCTATCCAAGGTACCCTCCCCAAGGACATCTTAGAAGAAACTGCCTTTCAGTCGACTTGGAAGGATTCCACTTGACGGACTCGAAGACACTCGACCATGAAGCCACTCACTCGACCACCAGGAGATCTAGAGTCGCTCCACACACAAACGGTCTGTTATTAAGTAGTATTTATGGTCATGATAGCACTTTATGTATGGCGTTACCAGTAACGCCCGTCCTTAATGTACATTGAATCCTTCATTACGTGGGCTGGCTGGGGTCCTGGCGCACTCTATATAAGCCACCTCCCTCCACAGGTAGAGGGGTTCGCACCTTTGTAACTCATACGCATATAATCTAGTCGACCGCCTTCGGGCTCCGAGACGTAGGGCTGTTACTTCCTCCGAGAAGGGCCTGAACTCGTAAATCCCTTGCGTACACAACTACTCCACAGCTAGGATCTTGCCTCTCCATACCTACCCCCTATTCTATTGTCAGGCTTAGAACCACGACACCAGGTGCTTTTGCGAACCTCCCGAGGAGTGCATCAGATGCGGCAAATACTTCGTGTCCCAGGAGGGTCATACCGAGCAAAGGCTATTTTGGGTGTAGTTTTAGGCACCTGAACACCCTTTCCTAATCAAAAACTAGATGAAGCAGCTGATGGAGTTGCATCGGATGGCGGAGTCGGAAATGAAGGACCTCTACGTCAAGTTGTGGCCTTCATAGCTGCTGCCGAGCAGCTATTTTGGCTTGGTGCAGAGGTTGTGCAATGCTGCGTCCCGGATTGATGTCTGGAAGCGCTCCGTATGCATTGAGGGAGCTCGGATGGCGTTCGGTGATACTATGGTGAATTGGCCGAAGATCAAGCCAGCCAAAATGGCCACCGGACCCTCGCCCCTGGGAAGGAGCATAGGCGCCCCGAGCAATACTTTCCCTTCATGATGGATGGTACTTGGGTGATAGAAGCTAAGTGCGTGAAGGATGTAATTTATGAATGACTGTACTTTCGTTTATCCGAAGAAGTTTGAACTTTTATGCTCTATAACGCAACTGTTGGCTTTCTATATAGTGCCTTGTTTGTTTATTTTGACTCCTGCGTGGCCATTTTAAATTGAAAGTTACCAGTCGTCGGCTTCAACCCCTTTGCAGGTGTTTTCTCTTTAGCACTTTGACCCTTAGCCTACGTCTCGGTGCCCAAAGGCGGTAGTGTGCAAGGAAAACAAGGCAATCAGACTATGATGCTTTAGTGCTATCACTTAGCCATAGGAGCTTGACTGCAAGAGCTAGTGACTAGTCCCCAGCATGTGTGATGTTTGGGTTTGCCGAGGTTGATGCCATCATCACTTGGTTTCTGTGATAGTGAACCCTTCGTTTGACACGGAATAACCTCCATCGATCGTTAGTTTAACACTTGTCATCGGATCGCTGACCAATTCTCACTTATTATGGTAGTCAGTTTTCGGCTTTCTTCGCTGAGGTACTTAACCAGGCGAGCTAGAAGTACAATCGCAGTGGTTCTCCGTTTACCCGCCTAGCCAAACAATGTAGAAAGTAAGAGGGAAAACACAACGCAACTATTGACCAAAGACATAATTCGGAGCTGATTCATATAATGCAATATCCGAGGCGCCGAGCGCATGAAATGAAAAATGGTGCCGGAATGATGCTTAGGGCGAGATTTATGGTCGAGCCCGGGTCTATTAGATAGTCGCATAAAAAAAGCACGTATCAAACTAGTTCATTTCAGCATAAAAAGCGGAAAGGGGTATGCAACACAAACGACTGCAATATGACTGTATTAAATGGTCTTTATTTCCCTCGAATTCGTTACGTCCAACCGTACAATCCGAACTGCTGAAGCAACTATTATAGATACTTTGAAAATAAACTTATCAAAAGAAAGGTTTACACAGGGCCTCCATGAGTGGTTTGACGTCTGAGGGAGTCCTGGACTAGGGGTTGTCCGGACAGCCGGACTGTCATCGTCCGCCGGACTCCAAGACTACGAAGATACAAGATTGAAGACTCCGTCCCGTGTCCGGATGGGACTTTCCTTGGCGTGGAAGGCAAGCTTGGCGATACGGATATGTAGATCTCCTACCATTGTAACCGACTCTGTGTAACCGTAGCCTCCTCCGGTGTCTATATAAACCGGAGGGCTTTAGTCCGTAGGACAACATACATTACAACAATCATACCATAGGCTAACTTTAGGGTTTAGCCTCCTTGCTCTCGTGGTAGATCCACTCTTGTACTACCCATATCATCAATATTAATCAAGCAGGACGTAGGGTTTTACCTCCATCGAGAGGGCCCGAACCTGGGTAAAACATCGCGTCCCTCGTCTCCTGTTACCATCCGCCTAGACGCACAGTTCGGGACCCCCTACCCGAGATCCGCCGGTTTTGACACCGACATTGGTGCTTTCATTGAGAGTTCCTCTGTGTCGTCACTGATAGGCCCGATGGCATCTTCAACCAACGACGCTGTCCAGGGTGAGACTTTTCTCCCCGGACAGATCTTCGTATTCGGCGGCTTCGCACTGCGGACTAATTCGCTTGGTCATCTGGAGCAGATCGAAAGCTACGCCCCTGGCCGTCAGGTCAGATTCGAAAGCCTAAACTTCACGGACAATGTCCGCGGAGACTTGATCTTCGACGGACTCGAGCCACAGCCAAGCGCGCCGCACTGTGACGATGGGCATGATCTAGCTCTGCCGCCAAACAGTGCCTTGGTGGCCGCGCGTGAATCCGCTTCGGCCATTAGTTCGAAGCCGATTGCCCAGATAGAGGGTCGGTGGATGGACACCGCCTCGGGGGCTTCAACTTCCATGGCGATGGAGCCAAACACTAATCTTGTCCCTCGCAAAACTCGTGATTTCGAGGTGCCAGACTCCTTGCCGGACTCCGAACCTCCTACGCCCCTACCAACCAAATCGGATTGGGCGCCAGTTATGGAATTCACCGCCGTGGACATCTTCCAATACTCGCCTTTTGGCGACATCCTGAATTCACTAAAGCATCTCTCGTTATCAGGAGAGCCCTGGACGGACTATGGCCAGGATGGTTGGGATACGGACGACGAAGAAATTCAGAGCCCACCCACCACCCACTTTGTAGCCACTGTCGACGATCTAACCGACATGCTAGACTACGACTCCGAAGACATCGATGCTATGGACGACGATGCCGGAGACGAACAGGAACCAGCGCCTACAGGGCACTGGAAGACCACCTCGTCATATGACATATACATGGTGGATACCCCAAAAGATGGGGACAACGAAGAAACAACGGAGGCAGATTCTTTAAAGAAACAGCACAAGCGCCGGCGTCAGCGGCGCCGCTCTAAATCCCGCCACAGCAAGAATGGAGATTCCGGCACAGGAGATAATAATACCCCAGAAAGTGCCAAAGACAACCCCCTCCAGCAAGACTCAGCGCAGGAGGATGCAGAAGCAAGCCCTCACGAGAGGGCGGCAGACGAAGAGGTTGAGGATTACAACTATATGCCTCCCTCCGAAGACGAGGCAAGCCTCAATGATGAAGAATTCGTCGTGCCCGAGGATCCCGTTGAACAAGAGCGTTTTAAACGCAGGCTTATCGCCACGGCAAACAGCCTAAAGAAAAAGCAGCAGCAGCTTCAAGCTGATCAGGACCTGCTGGCCGATCGATGGACCGAGGTCCTCGCGGCCGAAGAGTATAAACTCGAATGCCCCTCCAAAAGCTATCCAAGACGCAAGCTGCTCCCCCGATTAGAGGAGGAAGCATACATACCTCCATCACCAGCGCACGATACGGCTGACCGACCACCCCGCGGTCGTGACAGAGAGGCATCTAGGCCCCCAACCAAGACCGTACCCCGGCATCGCTCCAAAAGTACGAAGCCAAGAGGGAATGCGCCGGACTTGCGAGATATATTGGAGGACAAAGCAAGGCAATCCAGATCCATCTACAGATCACGTGGGCGCCCCACGACCCATGACGAATACCGTCGCACCGGATATAATAACCCCGGCCGGGCCGAACACGGCAGACAGCGCTCTCTCGAGCTGCGTCGTGATATTGCTCAATACAGAGGCGCCGCACACCCGCTATGCTTCACTGACGAAGTAATGGATCATCAAATCCCTGAAGGGTTTAAACCCGTAAACATTGAATCCTACAATGGCACAACAGACCCCGCGGTTTGGATCGAAGATTATCTTCTCCACATCCATATGGCCCGCGGCGACGATCTCCACGCCATCAAGTATCTCCCACTCAAGCTTAAAGGACCAGCTTGGCATTGGCTTAACAGCTTGCCCGCAGAGTCAATTGGGTGTTGGGAAGACCTGGAAGCCGCATTCCTTGATAACTTCCAGGGCACGTATGTGCGACCACCAGACGCCGATAACCTAAGCCACATCATTCAGCAGCCAGACGAATCGGCCAGACAATTCTGGACACGGTTCTTGACGAAGAAAAATCAAATCGTCGACTGTCCGGATGCAGAGGCCCTTGCAGCCTTCAAGCATAACATCCGCGATGAATGTCTAGCCTGGCACCTGGGACAGGAAAAGCCAAAATCTATGGCATCCCTCACATCATTAATGACCCGCTTTTGCGCGGGAGAGGATAGCTGGCTAGCTCGCAGCAACAATCTCCGTAAAAATTCTGGCAGTCCGGATACTAAGGACAACAACGGCAGGTCACGTCGAAACAAAAACAAACGCCGCATTAACGACGACGACAAAGAGGATACGGCAGTCAACGCCGGATTCCGAGGCTCTAAACCCGGTCAACGGAAGAAGCCATTCAAAAGAACCACTTCGGGTCCATCCAATTTGGACCGAATACTCGACCGCTTATGCCAGATACATGGCACCCCTGAAAAACCAGCCAATCACACTAATAGAGATTGCTGGGTGTTCAAGCAGGCAGGCAAGTTAATTGCCGAAAACAATGACAAGGGGCTAAACAGCGACGACGAGGAGGAGACCCGACCGCCGAACAATAGAGGACAGAAGGGTTTTCCCCCACAAGTGCGGACGGTGAATATGATTTACGCGACCCATATACCCAAGAGGGAGAGGAAGCGCGCACTAAGGGACGTCTATGCGATGGAGCCAGTCGCCCCAAAGTTCAACCCATGGTCCTCTTGTCCGATCACTTTTGATCGAAGAGACCATCTGACCAGCATACGCCATGGCGGATTCGCCGCATTGGTTTTAGACCCAATCGTCGATGGATTTCACCTCACGAGAGTCCTGATGGACGGCGGTAGTAGCCTGAACCTGCTTTATCAGGATATAGTGCGCAAAATGGGCATAGACCCCTCAAGGATTAAACCTACAAAGACAACCTTTAAAGGTGTCATACCAGGTGTGGAAGCCAACTGTACAGGCTCAGTAACACTGGAAGTGGTCTTCGGATCCCCGGACAATTTCCGGAGCGAGGAGTTAATCTTCGACATAGTCCCGTTTCGCAGCGGCTATCACGCTCTGCTCGGACGAACCGCATTTGCAAAATTCAACGCGGTGCCGCATTATGCATACCTCAAGCTCAAGATGCCAGGCCCTCGTGGAGTCATCACGGTCAACGGGAATACGGAACGCTCCCTCCGAACGGAGGAACATACAGCGGCTCTCGCGGCAGAAGTACAGAGCAGCCTCTTAAGGCAATTCTCGAATCCGGCCGTTAAACAGCCGGATACAGCAAAACGCGCCCGAAGCAATACCAACCAAGACCACCTAGCGCGATCAGAGCACACGTAGCAATGCGGCCCCAACCCCCGCCCGCGCATGATCGCAAGAATAACACTCCGCGTACATCATTACGCTTTGGAGATACCATGGGCGCAGGGGAAAGGGCACGATCGCAATGGACCCAGAATGCGGTTCGACCACACCAGGGGCTCGCAAGTGTGCCCCCCTTTTTTTTATTTTTTATTTTCCTTCTTTGTGTACACAGGACTCCGGTAACCAGAGGCCCTGTCCGGCGGCGAACCTGCCGAACTCGTGATGCAACAGTCAGGGACGAAAGAAGGCTGCGACGAACACTCAGGTGGTCTCAATTACGAGCATTAAATTCGATTATATACACCAAGTCCGCAACTCACCCCTGGAGGGGGACATGTTTACTTAGTCCAAATCCCTTGCTTACCGCACTATTTGTATCAGTCCGCACTCATAGCAGACTTCCTTTAATAAATAATGCATCACTTTTCGACTGCAATTACATTACCTTATATATATATATGTTCATTACATGACATCTTGCACCCGTATATTTTGGTACGGCCTAATACACCAGGGGCTTATGTTCCCCACATTGTGGTGTGATAAGTCCGAACACTTTCATAAGTGCGGCACCCCAAACTTATAGCATTATATGAATCAGCTCCGAATCATGTCTTGGGTCAATAGTTGGGTTTGCCTGGCTCCCACGTTTTGGTGCCTTACGTTCCGTTTTGTCGGCTAAGGTGGCACTGGGAGAACCACTGCGATTGCGCCCCGGTTGAGCCGGGCAAGCGCCTCAGTGGAGAAAGCTAAAACTGACCGGCATGATAAGGCAAGAGACTGGTCGCTGTTCGAGAGGTTTCTTCGGGTCCTTAAAGACTCACGCCGCTTCGAGCGAAGTTCCGGACCATGTCCGACGAAGGCGTGGATAGCGCCCCGGATTCGGCCTTCCGAATACCAGGGGCTTCGCCGAAATTTAAAATTATAGAATTCTATGGCTAAGTGAGAGTGTTCAAGCATTATAAGTCCGGTCGCCTTGTTGGTTGTGTTGAGCGCCTCCCTAGATGGACCCAAAAATGGGAACAAGAGTGCTCAAGGTTATCCCGAACACCCCAGCACTCGCGGCTCGGGGGCTGAAGCCAACGACTTGCCATCTCTCAGATTTTATAAACGGCCGAACAGAAGGTAATATTTGAAATTAAAACAAGCGTTGCTCAAGGCGCATATGAACGCAGTTTTCAGCGCACAGGATAATACACAACGAGTTTACTCAAAGATTACATTTCTGGGGCACTCATCCGCAATATCGCGGGCTCCCTTCAGGACAGTTTTATAATACATTTCAGGCGTGCGATACTCCTTGCCCGGTGGCGGTGGGTCCGTGAGAAGCTTCTCCGCATCCAACTTGCCCCAATGCACCTTTGTGCGGGCAAGGGCCCGACGAGCACCTTCAATACAGGCGGAGCGCTTGACGACCTCCACCCAGGGGCATGCATCCACCAGCCGTCGCACGAGGCCAAAGTAGCTCCCAGGCATGGCCTGTCCAGGCCACAGCCGGACTATAAGGCCCTTCATGGCCTCCTCAGCTACCTTGTGGAGTTCGACCAGCTGCTTCAGCTGGTCACTTGGGGGCACCGGGTGTCCGGCCTCAGCATACTGAGACCAGAAGACTTTCTCCGTCGAGCTCCCCTCCTCGCCACGATAGAATGCGGCGGCATCGGACGCACTACGCGGCAGATCTGCAAACACCCCTGGATAGCTCCGAATGCGGGTAAGTATCAGGTACTTTACATTAACATGCTTGCTTTGCATGAAAAATGCCTTACCCGCCGCTATCTTCTTCACATCTTCAACCTCCTGAAGGGCCTTACAGGCCTCGGCCTTGGCGGACTTGGCACATTCGAGAGCCGAGGCAAGCTCGGACTCTCGAGTCTTGGAGTCACGCTCCAAACTCTCATGCTTCTCCATGAGAGCCTGGAGCTCTTGCCGTACTTCCGCCACCAGTGCCTCCTGCTTCTCTCGCTCTTCCCGCTCCGCGGCCGCACTGCATTCGGCCACGGACACAGCCTCCTTCAGGGCTGCCACCTCGTTCATGGCCCCTGCAATACCCATGTTATCCTTGTTAATTTTATTGCAACCAAAATCCTTTTCTGTAAGGTAACTATTCAAAGTGGTGTGACTCACCTTCTTTGTCCTTGAGCTGCTTCTTGGCATGGCCGAGCTCTTGCTCGGACCACTCGAGATCCTTCTTCAACACATCGACCTCCGCCGATAGTGCGGCAGAGGTCAGCAGCGCAGCCTGCAAACCCATATTGACATATTTTAAGCAACCATGCGTATATCTTGTTAGATCCTCAGTCCGGCTTTTCTTTCCGAACACCGAACTGAGCATCAGGGGCTACTGTCTATGCGGTATTACATTACATAATTTTAACTTCTTACCTCAAAGCCTGTTAGAAGGCTGCTACAGGCTTCGGTCAGCCCGCTTTTGGTGAGCTGAACCTTTTGAATCACCGCACTCATGATAGTGCGGTGATCTTCCTCGATGGAAGCACCTTTAAGCGCCTCCAGCAAGTTATCCGGCGCCTCCGGTTGGACGGAGGTCGCCGGTGTCACGGTCTTGCCCTTCTTTCGAAGGGGCCGCCCGCCGGACTCTGGAACCACTGCGGGTTCCGATGTAGAGCCGGCACAAAGTCCGGGAGGCAGCCTGACGATGCCTCCGGAGCCTCCTCCTGATGGGTCCTTCTCTGGGATCCCACCTCGGCGTCCTCGTTGGCGCGGGGGTAGAGGCGGTCGGAAGTGAGTCCACATCCGACGGGGCCAACGACCCGCTCGATGAAGCAGGGAGATCATCATCGGCCGGGCTACGGACAAAACGCGGCATTAGAAGGACACTACGCGACACGAAAGAAATTGCACATCAAGGATCCGGATACTTACGATCTTGCTGGACGCCTGGCCCTTGGAGGCCACTCATCCTCGCCAACGGTGGTGTTGGCGAAACTGTCCGGGGGGATAGTCCTCCCCCTCTTGGACCCTTCGGCCTCCCCTATTGGGGAAGCCTTCCTCTTCTTCTCTCCCTCCTCCGGGAGAGAGTCCTCCTCCTCCTCCTCGTCTTCGATGGAGGAGTCCGCCTCGTCGTCGGACGCCTGATTGCGGGAACTCTTTCGAGTCCCCGCGGCCACCTTCTTGGCCTTCTTCTCCGGCACCACGTGCGGTGCCGGAACCAGCAGCCCTGCTAAACGGGCGTTCTCTGGGTCTTCTGGCATGGGAGCCGAGCTGATGAGCTGCTTGGCCTTCTCCATCCATTCCTGTCAAAGGAAAAGAGAGATTGAAACCCTCTTAGAATCGGTTTAATTACCACAAGTGTCCCGTAACGGGGTTGAATCACTTACCTCGTCAGCTCGATGCTGCGAGCGAAATCCGCGATCTTCCGTCGCAGATGCGGGGGCTTCGGCGCCCTTAAACAGCACCCTCCAGGTGCCTTCGTATGTCGTATCGAAGAGCCCGCTCAGCGCCTGGTGCTGTTCCGGATTGAACTCCCACAGATTGAATGCTCGTTCTTGGCATGGGAGAATCCGGCAGATGAGCATGACTTGGACCACGTCGACGAGCCTGAGCTTATTGCTCACCAGCTTCTGGATGCAGGCTTGGAGTCCTGTCACCTCCTTCGGATTGCCCCACAGCAAGCCCTTCTCTTTCCAGGAGGTGAGCTGCGTGGGGACGCCAGATCTAAACTCGGGGGCCGCAGCCCATGTGGGCTTGCGCGGCTCGGTGATGTAGAACCACCCCGATTTCCACCCCTTGACGGAGTCCACGAAGGCCCCTTCGAGCCAAAGGACGTTGGGAAACTTACCCAACATGGCGCCTCCGCATTCCGCTTGCGCGCCCTTCACAATCTTCGGCTTGACGTTGAAGGTCTTGAGCCACAGGCCGAAGTGGGGCCGAATGCAGAGGAAGGCCTCGCACACGACGATAAACGCCGAGATGTTGAGGATGAAGTTCGGTGCCAGATCGTGGAAATCCAGGCCGTAGTAAAACATGATCCCCTGGATGAATAGGTGCAGTGGAAAGCCCAGTCCGCGGAGGAAGTGGGGAAGGAAGACGACCCTCTCATGGGGCCCAGGGGTAGGGATGAGCTGCCCCTCGTTGGGCAGCCGATGCGCGATATCGCTGGAAAGGTATCCGGCGCTGCGCAGTTTGGTGATGTGCTCCTCCTTAACGGTGGAGGCCAACCATTTGCCTCCCGCTCCGGACATATTCGGAGAAGGTGGGGGCGAGATGCGCGAGCTTGGGCGTTGGAGCTTGAGTACGCGAAGATGGATAAGCAAAGGAGGAAGAAGGCGTAGGTGACAAGGTAAATCCTTATCCCTTATATATAGGCGGATGAAAACTATGCGTCCCCACCGGCCTGATAAAACTCGCTTATCTCCCAAGCGCCACCATCAATGGCGCGGTTGGGTTACCCACGTCCGTATTGATGAGAATCCCGGAATAAGGGGAGCATGATCTCTGCTTCGACAAGATGTGCCAAGGAAACCGCTTCGCTAAACGTGCTGAGGTGGTATAGTAAAAACGATTCAAACAAAGGCTTGGTAGCGGTGTGATGTCACGCCGCATAATACGTCAGCACATTGGACTGGTGTACATTTAATTCTCTCTACGGTGGAATGTGGAATTTATTTTGCAGAGCCGGACACTATCCTAGTGTTCATAATCTTCTCTGGATTATTCAACGGAGGAACCCGCCTTGCAATGCCGAACATTATGCGCGCCGGACTTATCGTCATTGAAGCCTGGTTCAGGGGCTACTGAGGGAGTCCTGGACTAGGGGGTGTCCGGACAGCCGGACTGTCATCGTCCGCCGGACTCCAAGACTACGAAGATACAAGATTGAAGACTCCGTCCCATGTCCGGATGGGACTTTCCTTGGCGTGGAAGGCAAGCTTGGCGATACAGATATGTAGATCTCCTACCATTGTAACCGACTCTGTGTAACCCTAGCCTCCTCCGGTGTCTATATAAACCGGAGGGCTTTAGTCCGTAGGACAACATACATTACAACAATCATACCATAGGCTAGCTTTAGGGTTTAGCCTCCTTGATCTCGTGGTAGATCCACTCTTGTACTACCCATATCATCAATATTAATCAAGCAGGATGTAGGGTTTTACCTCCATCGAGAGGGCCCGAACCTGGGTAAAACATCGTGTCCCTCGTCTCCTGTTACCATCCGCCTAGACGCACAGTTCGGGACCCCCTACCCGAGATCCGCCGGTTTTGACACCGACAACGTCCCTACTACGCCCTGCTGCACATCTGCGCCTTTGCTCTTTATGAAGCTTTCATAGACGAAGCTAGTAGTGGTCAGCGAGCGGGACCTTGAGAGAGGGTCTTGAGAAGTCGCCACATGATATCAGCTTGATGCAGGTCAGGCTCTAGATGGTGTATGTTGGTGATATTTAGTCGGAGGACATCTTTGGCCGTGGCTCGGTCGAGCCGAGCACTTGACCCTTGTGCCGCTTGTCCCCACAGCTGCCCATATAATTTTAAGTGCGAAATTGTGCACCCAAGGTACGTATTTCGCGACTAGGGAGGCCAAGCTGGGGGGAGCGTATCCCTATTTAGGGTGAGTGTGAGAAGACTCTAGAATTGGGGCTATAGCTCGTTCTCGTTTGTGTGCGTCTAGCTTCTTGATGGTAGGCTGGGCTTTCTACGCCGTTTGGCGGCTTGGACTTCAGCTACCAGAGCTCCTGTGTGTTCCTCGGTTCGGAGTGAGCGACCAGTCTTACCGTTAATGGTAATGACACCGTTAGGTTCGGGCATCTTAAGCTTCAGGTATGCGTAGTGAGGGGCAGTGTTAAACGAGCGGACGATATTCGGTCGAGGTGCGTGAGGGAGTCCTGGATTAGGGGGTATCCGGACAGCCGGACTATATACTTTGGCCGAATTGTTGGACCGTGAAGATACAAGATTCAAGACTTGGTCTCGTGTCTGGATGGGACTGTCCTTGGCGTGGAAGGCAAGCTTGGCGATCCGGATATTAGATCTCCTTCTTTGTAACCGACTCTGTATAAACCGTAGCCCCCTCCGGTGTCTATATAAACGGCAGGTTTGATCCGTATAGGGACAATCATAATCATCATAGGCTAGCTTCTAGGGTTTAGCCTCTATGATCTCGTGGCAGATCAACTCTTGTAATACTCATATCATCAAGATCAATCAAGCAGGAAGTAGGGTTTTATCTCCATCGAGAGGGCCCGAACCTGGGTAAAACATCATGTCCCTTGCCTCATGTTACCATTAGCCTTAGACGCACAGATTGGGACCCCCTACCCGAGATCCGCCGGTTTTGACACCCACATTGGTGCTTTCATTGAGAGTTCCTCCGTGTCGTCGCTGCAAGGCTCAATGGCTCCTTCAATCATCAACAACTACGCGGTCCAGGGTGAGACTTTTCTTCCCGGACAGATCTTCATGTTTAGTGGCTTCGCACTGCGGGCCAATTCGCTTGGCCATCTGGAGCAGATCGACAGCTACGCCCCTGGACAGTAGGTCAGGTTCGGAAACCTGAACTACACGGCCGATATCTATGGAGACTTGATCTTTGACGGATTCTGGCCTACGCTAGGAGCGCCGAACAGTCACGACAAGCACGGCTTAGACCTGCTGTCAGACAAACCTTGGGACATCGCACCTGCAGGAGCTCCGGACCTAAATCCGGGGCAGATTGCGTCGTCCGAGGACGGGTGGATGGACCCTGCCCCGAAGGCCACACACTCATCGGCAGTAGGGTCGAGCACAGACTTCACCCCCAAGGAAGCCTATGTCTCCGGACCCCCGGACTGGTGTCCGGTTGTAGGTTCCATACTGTGCGCCCCCGAGCCTGCCGATTCTGGTTGGGCTCCAGTAATGGAATTCACCGCCGCAGATATCTTCCAGCACTCGCCCCTCGGCGACATGGTGAATTCATTAAGGTCTCTCTCTTTGTCAGGAGATGCTTGGCCGAACTATGTCCGTCCTAAGGGGGAAGAAGGCAACGAAGAAATTCGTTCCCCACCCACCACCCACTTCATAGCCACTGTCGACGACGTAATAGACATGCTTGAGTTCGACTCCGATGACACCAATGATACGGACGTTGGCGCAGGGGACGAATCTGAACCACTGCCCACGGGGCACTGGACTACCACCTCATCATATGATATATACATGGTGGACACGCCTAAGGAGGACGATGGTGACAAAACGGAGGATAAAACCCCCGGACAAAAGCCAAAACGACGGCGCAGGCGCCGCTCTAAGTCCGGCCACAGTAAAAACAACGATAACAGCGCTAGAAAGATCGACACCCCAGGCAACTTCGAAGCCAACAATGACCATATGGACCCAGCAATGGAGCAGGATGAGCCAGGTCATGCCGAACACAGTCCAGAGCAGACGCCCGATCACAGTGATCCCAACGGCCAAACTCATCAAACTGCCCCGGGACAGGAGCACAGTCCGGACGACGACACATTCATCATCCCGGAAACACGTTTGGAACGAGATAACCTCCACAGAAGGCTTATGGCCACTGCGAGAAGTCTAAAGAAGCAGAAGCAAAGGCTTAAGGCCGCACAAGAAACACTCAATCGCAGATGGAATAAAGTGCTAGACACTGAAGAAAAATACAACGACGATCGCCACACAAAGAGCTATCCAAAGCGCAAGCTGCTTCCAGAATTCGACGATGAGGCCGTTCCACCGAAGAACAATATGGCCAGTAGGCCGGACCAACCACTTCATAACCGCAATAGAGCAGCTACTGATGCCGCACACGATTTACATGAGCTCCTGGATAAAAAGGCCGGCACGACCAGGTCCATCTATGGATCTAGAGGACATGCTCCGGTACAGGATTATGGTCACCAACACGATCAGACTGATCGAGTACCAGTTCGGAATCAGCACCAGACACAACAACAGTCGACAGCACGCCACAACATGTCTAGATACAGAGGGGCCACTCACCCTCTGTGCTTCACCGAAGAGGTACTGGACCACGAATTTCCACATGGTTTCAAACCCGTGAACATAGAGGCATATGATGGAACGATAGACCCCGGGGTCTGGATTGAGGATTTTATCCTTCACATCCACGTGGCTTGTGGGGATGACCTCCATGCCATTAAATACCTTCCCCTCAAGTTGAAGGGACCAGCTCGGCACTGGTTGAAAAGCCTCCCCGAAAACTCAATTCGAAGTTGGGAGGAACTTGAGGATGCTTTCAGGGCCAATTTTCAAGGAACATATGTCTGACCTCCAGACGATGACGATTTAAGTCACATAATTCAACAGCGCGGAGAGTCCGTCCGCAAGCTTTGGAATAGATTCCTCACTAAGAAGAATCAAATTTTCGATTGTCCGGATGCCGAAGCCCTAGCGGCCTTCAAGCACAGTATCCGGGATGAGTGGCTCGCCAGACACCTCGGCCAAGAAAAGCCGAGGACAATGGCAGCCTTAACAAGCCTTATGACCCGCTTCTGCGTAGGTGAAGATAGCTGGTTGGCCTGTAGAGGCACCAGCGACCCAGGCACATCCGAAATCAGGGATGGCAATGGGAACCCACGGCGCAATAAAAACAAACGTTGAAACAAGGAAGAAAGTCCGGACAACACAACGGTCAATGCCGGATTCAGGGGCTCTCGACCCGATCAACAAAAGAAGCCATTTAAAGGCAGCAAAGAGGGACCGTCCGGCCTGAACAAAGTCCTGGACAGACTGTGCCAAATTCATGGCACCCCCGAAAAACCAGGGAACCACACTCACAGAGAATGCTAGGTCTTTAAGCAGGCCGGCAAATTAAATGCCGAACACAAGGGAAGGGAAACACCAAGTGAAGACGAGGATGAGCCTCGCCAGCCGAACACTGGGGGACAGAAAAAATTCCCACCAGAGGTAAAAACAGTAAACATGATCCACGCGGCTCACATACCCAAGAGAAGGCGCGAACGCGCGCTCAGAGACGCATACGCTATAGAGCCCGTCGCCCCCAAACTTAACCACTGGTCGGCCTGCCCGATCACCTTCGATCACAGGAACTACCCGACTAGTATGCGACACAGAGGACCAGCTGCCTTGGTGCTCGACCCAATAATCGACGGATACATGGACGGCGGCAGTAGTCTCAATCTAATATACCAGGACACTGTCCGCAGGATGGGGATAGACCCATCCAGAATCAGCCAAAGTAACACCACCCTTGAAGGGGTGATACCAGGCTTTGAAGCCCGCTGCAGGGGCTCCCTCGTACTAGAGGTGACATTCGGTTCCCCAGACAACTTCAGAAGCGAAGAACTACTCTTCACCATCGCCCCCTCCAAAGTGGTTATCTTGCATTGCTCGGGAGAATGGCCTTCGCCCGGTTCAACGCAGTACCACACTACGCCTACCTAAACTCAAGATGCCCGGTCCACGTGGCATCATCACCGTTAACGGAAATACAGAGCGTTCCTTACGTGCGGAAGAGTACGCGACAGCTCCAGCAGCCGGACACTAAGCGGCCTCTAATATCAGAATGCATGATCGGTCGTTAAGACCACGGACACGGTTAAACGAGTCCGGTAGCCCAGATAAACCTGAGCTGGGCGCCATACATGTAATTCCATAGAGGACACCAAGGGCTTCAAATATTCAATAAAGCCCACCTTTTGGCTTGATCTTATTAACAGGCCAATGTCTTATACTTCTACTATCCATTGATAATAGTCAACTCTTCGCACGCTTACGTCATACTCTTTTACATGAGTTTTCCTTTTTACAAACATCATTCATGCGATACCCTCCCAGGACACGGCACAACGGAGACAAAGGCGCAGACGTGCAGCAGGGCCCTGCTCAAAGGTTTCTCTTTAGATTAAGCCCTTGTGTAAACCTTCTTTATTGTCTCTTGTTGCATACACATCCCATGGGTACTACACCCACAGGGGATACTGCCATTATTGAAATTTCGCCACGACAGACTAATGCACGTACCTGGAAATACAGGGTTCATAATAAAGGGTGTTCTTCAACCCAGTATATGTTCTAAAGACCGAATACCTTCGGGATGTTCGGCGTCGCGAGTTTGGCCTTATATGCATCAGCTCTGAATCATGTCTTTGGTCAAATGTTGGGTTTGCCCGGCTCCTGGGTTTGCCGCCTTATGTTCCGTTCTTATCGGCTAAGGCGGCCAAAGGAGAACTACTATGATTGTGCCCTGGTTATTCCGGATGAGCACCTCAGTAGAGAAAGCCGAAAACTGACTGTCATGATATAGCTAGAGACTGGTCAACCACTCGAGGACTCATCGGAATCTTTAGGATTCCTCTGCATTAATGAAGGACCGTTTCCCGGTCATGTACACACACAACCGTATTCGGATGCACGCAAAGGTACCAGGGGCTACATAGTAGCCCCATCGTCAAACTCCTATGGCTAAGTGAAAGTGTTAAAGCTATATAGTCCGGTTGTCTAGTTCGACGTGCGATCACCTCCATAATGGACCAAGACGTTGGATCAAATGTGATTACGCATATTCTCGCGAACACCCCCGCATTGTATGTGTGGGGGCTGAAGCCAACGACTGCTAACTTTTAGATTACATACATACATCAAACGGCCGCACGGGAGGCACAATAACACTTTTGGGCAAAATTATAAACATAGCCTCCATAATTAAAATAAAATTGTTTTTACAATGAAACGATTTGTCACTCGAACATGACATTCTTCGAGCACTGAGCCTCTATTAAACGAGCACCTTTGGTTACCTACTCCAAGTAGTGCTCGGCTGGATCCTAGCTTCCCGCCGGATTCTGGGTCGCAATGATGGTGGCCTCCATATCTGTCCAATATGCTTTAACACGGGCAAGAGCCATCCGTGCACCCTCTATGCACGCCGACCTTTTCATGGCTTCGATTCACGATACAACACCAAGGGATTGTTGCACTAAACCAAAATAACTATCCGGCTTCGGCCCCTTCGGCCATAGATGGTCTATTACGGACCTCATTGCAAGACTGGACAACCTATGGAGCTCGGCCACAACAGCCATCCTCTCACTCAATGGCAACGGGCGCGTTGGAGCACTGAATTGCGACCAGAACAGCTTTTCCCCTTCATTATCTTTTTGATTCTCGAAAAACTTGGCCACATCAGCCGTACTCTTCGCCAGATCCGCATACGCATCTGCAGGGCTCCAACATCGATCCAGAGGAGCATACTTCGGATCAAAGAACTTCATCCGCAATAAATAGGGGTTTCCAGCTGCGATTTCTCTGTCCTGTCGAAGCTCCTCCCGCGCATCCCTAATATCGGAACGCGTTTCCTTGGCTGCATCAAGGGCCTTCTTCAGTTAGTCAAATTGGCCTGATTCTCTTTTTCAAGGAGCTCATACCGATCGGCGGCGTTTTTCAGCTCCACAGCCATCTCAGCTATTTTATCTTTGCTTCGGCGATGAGCACCCTATTCGGCTCTCAACTCTTCGGCTGCCTTTAAGGCAGCCGCATTGCTATCCCGGGCTTGTTCCTTGGCCAGGGCAAGTTCCGCCCTCAGGGCCTCCACGGCAGCAGCTCCGTCTACAGTCCAAGCATATAACATTAACATTATGCTCCTCTTAATATTTCCTATAAAAAATAAGGAAAGCAGAGCACATACTTCGTGACTCGTTAAGCCGCTCGTTCACAAGCGTGATATCGGCATCCATAACTCCAATCTATCGCCTCAGTTCGGCGACTTCAACGGACCGGTCGGCTGCCGGACCCTTAACCACATGTGCATGAATACTGTGCGATCATTACTCAATGATGTGATCCTCCGTTTGCTGCCTTGGGCTGGCAACCAGAGTCTCAGGGGCTACTATCCATATGGAGCACACCCAGCGCGTGCGCCATAATCAAAAAATTACGTATTACATACCTCAAAGCCTTTGAGCATGCTCGTAAAAGCTTCACTCAACCCGCTTGTGGCGGATGAAATCTTCTCAAGCACCGTGCTCATTAATGAACAGTGATCCTCCAAGAGAGCAGCTTGCTCCAGAAGGCCCGTTAGCGTGTCCGGCCGGTCTCCAAACTGTGTCGGACCCTTCTTATCACCCCCCGTGGGAGCCGAACGCTCCGGGCTTAGGGCGGCCGAAGTACTAGCTTTTGGCCTCGGCAAATCTGGGCTCCTCCGTGACGACACCTCGGGGTCGCCCGCCCCATGAGGCGGAGAGGCTAGTGGGGTTTCACTCTCCATCATCTTCGGAAGGAGATCCCCCGAAGACAAACTCTGTCGAGAAGAGCTGCTAGCCGGGCTGCAAATGATGGATCCTAATTATTGTTCTTGGAGGAGGGAGCAGTAGCTTCGTATTTACGATTAACTTATAGCTCGGCTGAGGGCTGGCCCATTTGTGGGCATGGCGCGGGGAGGGCACCCGTCGGGGCAGGGCCCCCTGGTGAAGTTTTCTTCCCTTGTTGGGGCACCTCCGTCTCCAAGTCTTCGGAGGCGGCCCTCTTCTTCTCGCGGGGGGAGGAGACCCTAGATTCCCCTCCCCGAGTATCCTCCTTCGTGGAGGTAGTAATTCCCCCGGTTTGGATGTGCAATGTGTGAAGTTCTGGTTCTCTGTTCTTCCCTTCATCTTTCCTCGAGGGCACTTGACTTAGCACACGACTAAGCATCTTGGCTATGGCAGGACTAGGCGAGCCTTCGGGAAGTGGCGTCGGACACCTGATTCTCTCCGCTTTGCTAAGCCATTCCTGGCCGCGGATGGTTTTCAGAATAATGTTATGATAAATATAAACAAAGTGTTCGGTTTCTGGGTTACTTACTCGGGTATCTGGGCGGTTGCAGCTCAGGCCCGCATCCTCGATGGTGTACGGACACTTTACTTGTGGTCCGAAGAATAACTTACACATCCCTTCGAGCGTCATGCCGAAGAAGTGCAGAATAGTCCGCGGACCCTCTGGATTAAACTCCCACATTCGGAGAGGCCGGCGTTTGCACGACAAGATCCGTTGGACTAGCATTACCTAAATTATGCTGACAAGGCTATGTCCCTCCCAAGAAGCTCCCGAATGCGGCTCTGCAATGTTGGTACATCATTTTCCGGCTCCCAATCCAGTCCCACATTGGCCCATGACGCTAGTTGAGGTGGAGGGCCCGGACGGAAGTCGGGGGCAGCCACCCACTTTGTGCCTCTGGGAGCCGTGACGTAAAACCACCTCCGCTGCCATAGATCGGACACCTCCGAGAAGAAGCCCTCTGGCCATAGGGCGTCGGCATTCCTGCTTATTAAAGCGCCTCCGCACTCTGCGTGTCGCCCCTCAATCATCTTCAGCTTCACAGTGAAGGTCTTGAGCCATAAGCCGAAGTGCGGGGTGATGTGGAGGAAGGTTTCGCACACGACGATGAACGACGAGATGTGAAGGATGGCGTCTGGAGCCAGATCATGAAAATCTAGCCCGTAATAGAACATGAGCCCCCTCACAAAGGGATCAAGGGTGAAGCCGAAGCCGCAAAGGAAGTGGGAAACAAATACGACGCTCTCCTTGGGATCGGGAGTAGGGATGACCTGGCCTAGAGCAGGAAGCCTGTGCTTGATGTCGCCGGTCAGATGTCTGACCCCCCTAAGCTTCGTAATGTCCTCCTCCATGACAGAGGAGGCCACCCACCGACCTTGAAGGTTGGATCCAGACATGATTAAAGATCTGAAGTGCTTAAGCTTGGGCTTCGGGTGTTGGAACTCGAGATGCGAAAAGGCGCAAGCGTGGTAGAAAAGAGGGATAGGCCTCGGCCCCTCTATAAAGGGGGTGAATATCAAGCGTCCTCAACATAACCACTTGGGACTTACCTAAAAACACGGAGTCATACCAACAGGCGTCGTGGGGTTGCACGCGCCCGTATTGATGGAAGATCCCGCGATAAGAGGAACACGATCTCTGTTTTGGCAAGGCGTGCCAATGAAACTGCCTCACAACGCGTATCGAGGCAGGCTGAGAAAAACCGGTTCGTGCTGGGCCAGGCCACGGCATAAGGGTACACCGTTAAAAAAATTGTTGTCAGCAGATCAGATTTGTGAAGTGTTATCTCTCTACGATGGTGTGTCGAAATTATCTCACAAAGCTGGACACAATCCTTAATCTGCTTTGGAGTATTCGGAGATGGAACCCGCCTTGCAATGCCGAAGACAATCTACGCGTCGGACTCATCGTCATTGAAGCCTGGTTCAGGGGCTACTGAGGGAGTCCTGGATTAGGGGGTATCTGGATAGCCGGACTATATACTTTGGCCGGACTGTTGGACCATGAAGATACAAGACTCAAGACTTCGTCCTGTGTCCGGATGAGACTCTCCTTGTTGGAAATATGCCCTAGAGGCAATAATAAAAGGATTATTATATTTCAATGTTCATGATAATTGTCTTTTGTTCATGCTATAACTGTATTATCCGGAAATCGTAATACACGTGTGAACACTTAGACCCAATGAGTCCCTAGTGAGCCTCTAGTTGACTAGCTCGTTATGATCAATAGATAGTCATGGTTTCCTGACTATGGACATAGGATGTCGTTGATAACGGGATCACATCATTAGGAGAATGATGTGATGGACAAGACCCAATCATAAGCATAGCATAAAAGATCGTATAGTTCGTTTGCTAGAAGCTTTGCCAATGTCAAGTATCTATTCCTTCGACCATGAGATCGTGTAACTCCCGGTTACCGTAGGAGTGCCTTGGGTGTATCAAACGTCACAACGTAACTGGGTGACTATAAAGGTGCATTACAGGTATCTCCGAAAGTATCTGTTGGGTTGACACGGATCGAGACTGGGATTTGTCACTCCGTATAACGGAGAGGTATCTCTGGGCCCACTCGGTAATGCATCATCATAATGAGCTCAATGTGACCAAGGTGTTGGCCACGGGATCATGCATTACGGTACGAGTAAAGTGACTTGCCGGGTAACGAGACTGAACAAGGTATTGGGATACCGACGATCGAGTCTCGGGCAAGTAACGTACCGATTGACAAAGGGAATTGTATACAGGGTTTGATCGAATCCTCGACATCGTGGTTCAACCGATGAAATCATCGAGGAGCATGTGGGAGCCAACATGGATATCCAGACCCCGCTGTTGGTTATTGCCCGAGAGTCGTCTCGGTCATGTCTGCGTGTCTCTCGAACCCGTAGGGTCTACACACTTAAGGTTCGGTGACGCTAGGGTTAGTAGGAAGTCAAGTATGTGACTACCGAATGTTGTTCGGAGTCCCGGATGAGATCCCGGACGTCACGAGGAGTTCCGGAATGGTCCGGAGGTAAAGATTTATATATGGGAAGTCCTGTTTCGGGCATCGGGACAAGTTTCGGGGTTATCGGTATTGTACCGGGACCACCAGAGGGGTCCCGGGGGCCCACCGGGTGGGGCCACCTGCCCCGGGGGGCCACATGGGCTGTAGGGGGTGCGCCTTGGCCTGCATGGGCCAAGGGCACCAGCCCCACATAGGCCCATGCGCCTAGGGTTCAAGGGGGAAGAGTCCTAGGAGGGGAAGGCACCTCCTAGGTGCCTTGGGGGGGAGGGAAACCCCCCTTGGCCGCCGCCCCCCTAGGAGATTGGATCTCCTAGGGCCGGCCACCCCCCCTTGGCCCTCCTATATATAGTGGGGGAGAGGAGGGACTTCATACCTTGAGTCCTTGGCCTTTGGTTGCCTCCTTCTCCCTCCCCAACACCTCTCCTCCTCCGTTGTGTGCTCAGCGAAGCCCTGTCGGAGTACTGCTTCTCCACCATCACCACGCCGTCGTGCTGCCGGTGGAGCTGTCTTCCTCAACCTCCCCTTCCTCCTTGCTGGATCAAGACGGAGGGGACGTCACCCGTGCCGTACGTGTGTTGAACGCGGAGGTGCTGTCCGTTCAGCACTTGGCATCGGTGATCTGAATCACGTTCGAGTACGACTCCATCATCACCTTGCAAGCTTCCGCACGCGATCTACAAGTGGTATGTAGATGCAAACTCTCTCCCATGACTCGTTGCTTAGATGAACTCATAGATGGATCTTGGTGAAGCCGTAGGAAAAATTTTAATTTTCTGCAACGTTCCCCATCAGTGGCATCATGAGCTAGGTCTATGCGTAGTTCTCTAATGCACGAGTAGAACACAATTTGTTGTGGGCGTTGATCTTGTCATCTTACTTGCCTCTACTAGTCTTTTCTTGCTCAACGGTATTGTGGGATGAAGCGGCCCGGACCAACCTTACACGTACGCTTACGTGAGACCGGTTCCACCGACTGACATGCACTAGTTGCATAAGGTGGCTGGCGGGTGTCTGTCTCTCCCACTTTAGTTGGAGCGGAATCGATGAACAGGGCCCTTATGAAGGGTAAATAGAAGTTGACAAAAAATCACGTTGTGGTGATTCGTAGGTAAGAAAACGTTCTTGCTAGAACCCAATCGCAGCCACGTAAAAGATGCAACAACAACTAGAGAACGTCTAACTTGTTTTTGCAGTGATTGATCATGTGATGTGATATGGCCAGAAGTTGTGATGAATGTTGAATTGTGATGTATGAGATCATGTTCTTGTAATAGGATTCACGACTTGCATGTCGATGAGTATGACAACCGGCAGGAGCCATAGGAGTTGTCTTTATTTTTTTGTATGACCTGCGTGTCATTGAAGAACGCCATGTAAACTACTTTACTTCATTACTAAACGCGTTAGTCATAGAAGTAGAAGTAGTCGTTGGCGTGACAACTTCATGAAGACACGATGATGGAGATCATGATGATGGAGATCATGGTGTCAAGCCGGTGACAAGATGATCATGGAGCCCCGAAGATGGAGATCAATGGAGCTTGATGATATTGGCCATATCATGTCACAACCATATAATTGCATGTGATGTTTATTATGTTTATGCATCTTGTTTACTTAGGACGACGGTAGTAAATAAGATGATCCCTTACAAAATTTCAAGAAGTGTTCTCCCCTAACTGTGCACCGTTGCTACAGTTCGTCGTTTCTAAGCACCACGTGATGATCGGGTGTGATGGATCCTTACGTTCACATACAACGGGTGTAAGACAGTTTTACACAGCGAAAACACTTAGGGTTAACTTGACGAGCCTAGCATGTGCAGACATGGCCT
The DNA here is from genome assembly GCA_963921465.1 of Triticum timopheevii. NCBI lineage: Eukaryota > Viridiplantae > Streptophyta > Magnoliopsida > Poales > Poaceae > Triticum > Triticum timopheevii. The sequence continues at coordinate 243,863,984 of OY997270.1, forward strand.
CGGAACACGGAGACCGAAAGGTCGAACACGAGTCGTATGGAAGATACGATCAACATAAAGATGTTCACCGACGATGACTAGTCCGTCTCACGTGATGATCGGACACGGGCTAGTCGACTCGGATCGTGTAACACTTAGATGACTAGAGGGATGTCTAATCTAAGTGGGAGTTCATAATTTTGATTAAGAACTTTATTATCATGAACTTAGTCCAAAAACCTTTGCAAATATGTCTTGTAGATCAATGGCCAACGCTAATGTCAACATGAACTTCAACGCGTTCCTAGAGAAAACCAAGCTGAAAGATGATGGCAGCAACTATACGGACTGGGTCCGGAACCTGAGGATCATCCTCATAGCTGCCAGGAAGCAATATGTCCTAGAAGGACCGCTAGGTGCCGCTCCCGTCCCAGAGAACCAAGACGTTATGAACGCTTGGCAAACTCGTGCTGATGATTACTCCCTCGTTCACTGCGGCATGCTTTACAGCTTAGAACCGGGGCTCCAAAAGCGTTTTGAGCATCACGGAGCATATGAGATGTTCGAAGAGCTGAAACTAGTTTTCCAAGCTCATGCCCGGGTCGAGAGATATGATGTCTCCGACAAGTTCTACAGTTGTAAGATGGAGGAGAACGGTTCTGTCAGTGAACACATCCTGAAGATGTCTGGGTTGCACGCACGTATGACCCAGTTGAACATTAACCTCCCAGATGAGGCGGTCATTGACAGAATCCTCCAGTCGCTCCCACCAAGCTACAAGAGCTTTGTGATGAACTACAACATGCAGGGGATGGTAAAGACCATTCCTGAAGTGTTCTCGATGCTGAAGTCAGCAGAGGCTGAAATCAAGAAAGAACATCAAGTGTTGATGGTCAATAAGACCACTAAGTTCAAGAAGGGCAAGGGTAAGAAGAACTTCAAGAAGGACGGCAAAGATGTTGCTGCGCCCGGTAAGCCTGTTGCCGGGAAGAAGTCAAAGAATGGACCCAAGCCTGAGACTGAGTGCTTTTATTGCAAGGGGAAGGGGCACTGGAAGCGGAACTGCCCCAAATACTTAGCGGATAAGAAGGCCGGCAACACCAAAGGTATATTTGATATACATGTAATTGATGTGTACCTTACCAGTACTCGAAGTAACTCCTGGGTATTTGATACCGGTGCCGTTGCTCACATATGTAACTCACAGCAGGAGCTGCGGAATAAACGGAGACTGGCGAAGGACGAGGTGACGATGCGCGTCGGGAATGGTTCCAGGGTCGATGTGATCGCCGTCGGCACGCTGCCTCTACATTTACCTACGGGATTAGTTTTAAACCTCAATAATTGTTATTTAGTGCCAAGTTTGAGCATGAACATTGTATCTGGATCTCGTTTAATACGAGATGGCTACTCATTTAAGTCTGAGAATAATGGTTGTTCGATTTATATGAGAGATATGTTTTATGGTCATGCTCCGATGGTCAATGGTTTATTCTTGATGAATCTCGAGCGTAATATTACACATGTTCATAGTGTGGATGCCAAAAGATGTAAAGTTGATAACGATAGTCCCACATACTTGTGGCACTGCCGCCTTGGTCACATTGGTGTCAAGCGCATGAAGAAGCTCCATGCTGATGGACTTTTAGAGTCTCTTAATTATGAATCATTTGACACATGCAAACCTTGCCTCTTAGGCAAAATGACCATGACTTCGTTCTCCGGAACAATGGAGCGAGCAACCAACTTGTTGGAAATCATACATACCGATGTGTGCGGTCCAATGAGCGTTGAGGCTCGCGGAGGATATCGTTATGTTCTCACTCTCACTGACGACTTGAGTAGATATGGGTATGTCTACTTAATGAAACACAAGTCTGAGACCTTTGAAAAGTTCAAGGAATTTCAGAGTGAGGTAGAGAATCAACGTGACCGTAAGATAAAGTTCCTACGATCAGATCGTGGGGGCGAATACTTAAGTCACGAATTTGGTACACACTTAAGAAAATGTGGAATCGTTTCACAACTCACGCCGCCTGGAACACCTCAGCGAAACGGTGTGTCCGAACGTCGTAATCGCACTCTATTGGATATGGTGCGGTCTATGATGTCTCTTACCGATTTACCGCTATCATTTTGGGGATACGCTCTAGAGACAGCTACATTCACTTTAAATAGGGCACCGTCTAAATCCGTTGAGACGACACCGTATGAATTATGGTTTGGGAAGAAACCTAAGCTGTCGTTTCTAAAAGTTTGGGGATGCGATGCTTATGTCAAGAAACTTCAACCTGAAAAGCTCGAACCCAAGTCGGAAAAATGCGTATTCGTAGGATACCCTAAGGAAACTGTCGGGTATACCTTCTACTTAAGATCCGAAGGCAAGATCTTTGTTGCCAAGAACGGATGCTTTCTGGAGAAAGAGTTTCTCTCAAAAGAAGTAAGTGGGAGGAAAGTAGAACTCGATGAAGTACTACCTCTCGAACGGGAAAGTGGTGCAGCGCAGGAAACCATTCCTGTAATGCCCACACCAACTGAAGAGGAAAATGTTGATGATGATCAAGGTACTTCAGATCTAGTTGCTACTGAACTTCGAAGGTCCACAAGGACACATTCCGCACCAGAGTGGTACGGCAACCCTGTCATGGAAATCATGTTGCTAGACAACAATGAACCTTCGAACTATGAAGAAGCGATGGCGGGCCCGGATTCCAACAAATGGCTTGAGGCCATGAAATCCGAGATAGAATCCATGTATGAAAACAAAGTATGGACTTTGACAGACTTGCCCGATGATCGGCGAGCGATAGAAAATAAATGGATTTTTAAGAAGAAGACGGACGCGGATGGTAATGTTACCATCTATAAAGCTCGACTTGTCGCTAAGGGTTATCGACAAGTTCAAGGGATTGACTACGACGAGACATTCTCTCCCGTGGCGAAGCTTAAGTCCGTCCGAATCATGTTAGCAATTGCCGCATACTGTGATTATGAGATATGGCAGATGGATGTCAAAACGGCATTCCTTAATGGACATCTTAAGGAAGAGCTGTATATGATGCAGCCGGAAGGTTTTGTCGTTCCTCAGAACGCTAACAAAGTATGCAAGCTCCAGCGATCCATTTATGGACTGGTGCAAGCATCTCGGAGTTGGAACATTCGCTTTGATGAGATGATCAAAGCGTTTGGGTTTACGCAGACTTATGGAGAAGCCTGCGTTTACAAGAAAGTGAGTGGGAGCTCTGTAGCATTTCTCTTATTATATGTAGATGACATACTCTTGATGGGAAATGATACGAAACTCCTGGACAGCATTAAGGCCTACTTGAACAAGTGTTTTTCAATGAAGGACCTTGGATAAGCTGCTTATATATTAGGCATCAAGATCTATAGAGATAGATCGAGACGCCTCATAGGTCTTTCACAAAGCACATACCTTGATAAGATTTTGAAGAGGTTCAAAATGGATCAGTCCAAGAAGGGGTTCTTGCCTATGTTACAAGGTGTGAGATTGAGCTCGGCTCAGTCACCGACCACGGCAAAAGATAAAGAAGAGATGAGTGTCATCCCCTATGCTTCAGCCATAGGATCTATTATGTATGCCATGCTGTGTACCAGACCCGATGTAAACCTTGCCGTAAGTTTGGTTGCAAGATACCAAAGTAACCCCGGCAAGGAACACTGGACAGCGGTCAAGAATATCCTGAAGTACCTGAAAAGGACAAAGGACATGTTTCTCGTTTATGGAGGAGATGAAGAGCTCGTCGTAAAGGGTTACGTCGACGCTAGCTTCGACTCAGATCTGGATGACTCTAAGTCACAAACCGGATACGTGTATATGTTGAATGGTGGAGCAGTAAGCTGGTGCAGCTGCAAGCAGAGCGTCGTGGCGGGATCTACATGTGAAGCGGAGTACATGGCAGCCTCGGAGGCAGCGCATGAAGCGATTTGGATGAAGGAGTTCATCACCGACCTAGGAGTCATACCCAATGCGTCGGGGCCGATCAAACTCTTCTGTGACAACACTGGAGCTATTGCCCTTGCCAAGGAGCCCAGGTTTCACAAGAAGACCAGGCACATCAAGCGTCGTTTCAACTCCATCCGTGAAAATGTTCAAGATGGAGACATAGAGATTTGCAAAGTGCACACGGATCTGAATGTCGCAGATCCGTTGACTAAACCTCTCTCGCGTGCAAAACATGATCAACACCAGAACTCTATGGGTGTTCGATTCATCACAATGTAACTAGATTGGTGACTCTAGTGCAAGTGGGAGACTGTTGGAAATATGCCCTAGAGGCAATAATAAAAGGATTATTATATTTCAATGTTCATGATAATTGTCTTTTGTTCATGCTATAACTGTATTATCCGGAAATCGTAATACACGTGTGAACACTTAGACCCAATGAGTCCCTAGTGAGCCTCTAGTTGACTAGCTCGTTATGATCAATAGATAGTCATGGTTTCCTGACTATGGACATAGGATGTCGTTGATAACGGGATCACATCATTAGGAGAATGATGTGATGGACAAGACCCAATCATAAGCATAGCATAAAAGATCGTATAGTTCGTTTGCTAGAAGCTTTGCCAATGTCAAGTATCTATTCCTTCGACCATGAGATCGTGTAACTCCCGGTTACCGTAGGAGTGCCTTGGGTGTATCAAACGTCACAACGTAACTGGGTGACTATAAAGGTGCATTACAGGTATCTCCGAAAGTATCTGTTGGGTTGACACGGATCGAGACTGGGATTTGTCACTCCGTATAACGGAGAGGTATCTCTGGGCCCACTCGGTAATGCATCATCATAATGAGCTCAATGTGACCAAGGTGTTGGCCACGGGATCATGCATTACGGTACGAGTAAAGTGACTTGCCGGGTAACGAGACTGAACAAGGTATTGGGATACCGACGATCGAGTCTCGGGCAAGTAACGTACCGATTGACAAAGGGAATTGTATACAGGGTTTGATCGAATCCTCGACATCGTGGTTCAACCGATGAAATCATCGAGGAGCATGTGGGAGCCAACATGGATATCCAGACCCCGCTGTTGGTTATTGCCCGAGAGTCGTCTCGGTCATGTCTGCGTGTCTCTCGAACCCGTAGGGTCTACACACTTAAGGTTCGGTGACGCTAGGGTTAATAGGAAGTCAAGTATGTGACTACCGAATGTTGTTCGGAGTCCCGGATGAGATCCCGGACGTCACGAGGAGTTCCGGAATGGTCCGGAGGTAAAGATTTATATATGGGAAGTCCTGTTTCGGGCATCGGGACAAGTTTCGGGGTTATCGGTATTGTACCGGGACCACCGGAGGGGTCCCGGGGGCCCACCGGGTGGGGCCACCTGCCCCGGGGGGCCACATGGGCTGTAGGGGGTGCGCCTTGGCCTGCATGGGCCAAGGGCACCAGCCCCACATAGGCCCATGCGCCTAGGGTTCAAGGGGGAAGAGTCCTAGGAGGGGAAGGCACCTCCTAGGTGCCTTGGGGGGGAGGGAAACCCCCCTTGGCCGCCGCCCCCCTAGGAGATTGGATCTCCTAGGGCCGGCCACCCCCCCTTGGCCCTCCTATATATAGTGGGGGAGAGGAGGGACTTCATACCTTGAGTCCTTGGCCTTTGGTTGCCTCCTTCTCCCTCCCCAACACCTCTCCTCCTCCGTTGTGTGCTCAGCGAAGCCCTGTCGGAGTACTGCTTCTCCACCATCACCACGCCGTCGTGCTGCCGGTGGAGCTGTCTTCCTCAACCTCCCCTTCCTCCTTGCTGGATCAAGACGGAGGGGACGTCACCCGTGCCGTACGTGTGTTGAACGCGGAGGTGCTGTCCGTTCAGCACTTGGCATCGGTGATCTGAATCACGTTCGAGTACGACTCCATCATCACCTTGCAAGCTTCCGCACGCGATCTACAAGTGGTATGTAGATGCAAACTCTCTCCCATGACTCGTTGCTTAGATGAACTCATAGATGGATCTTGGTGAAGCCGTAGGAAAAATTTTAATTTTCTGCAACGTTCCCCATCACTCCTTCGCATGGAAGACAAGCTTCCCGATCCGGATATTAGATCTTCTTCTTTGTAACCAACTTTGTGTAAACCCTAGCCCCCTCCGGTGTCTATATAAACCGGCAGGTTTGATCCGTATAGGGACAATCATAATCATCATAGGCTAGCTTCTAGGGTTTAGCCTCTACGATCTCGTGGTAGATCAACTCTTGTAATACTCATATCATCAAGATCAATCAAGCAGGAAGTAGGGTTTTACCTCCATCGAGAGGGCCCGAACTTGGGTAAAACATTGTGTCCCTTGCCTCCTGTTACCATTATCCTTAGACGCACAGATCGGGACCCCCTACCCGAGATCCGCCGGTTTTGACACGGACAGTGTGTGTGATAACCGCTGCGGAATGGAACAATGTCAAAGATTAAATCTTCGCTGTGGAAGTTGTCGGGCGAGCTGAAGACCACTTCCATGGTGACGGTTCCCGAGCAGCATGCCTCGATGCTTGGGATTACTCCCTTAAAGTTCATGTTGCTAGATTTGATCCTTAATGGATCCATTCCCATATTCCTCATGGTATCCGAGTAAATCATATTGAGGTTGCTGCCTTTGTCCATAAGGACTCTAGTGAGGTGGTATCCATCTAAGCTGGGGTCGAGCACAAGAGCCACCATTCCTCCATGACAGATACTGGTTGGATGGTCTCTTCAGTCGAAGGTGATTGGACAAGCTGACCATGGGTTATATTTTGGGGCCACAGGCTCTATGGCGTAGACGTCCCGAAGTGCATGCTTCCGCTCCTTGGATATATGCGTGACATAAATCATGTTCACGGTTTTTACCTCGGGGGGGGGGGGGGATACTTTTGGCCTCCATTAATTTGGCCCGCGAGGTTCATCGTCATCCTTGCTGCAGGGACCCCTACCCTATTGCTTGGCCGTGAGCTTGCCAGCCTGTTTGATTACCCAACAGTTACAGTTGGTGTGGTTGGCGGGCTTGTCTAAGGTGTCGTGGATCTGGCAGGGCCTATCCAGGATCTTGTCCAGCGTGTTCGGTGTTGGAAATATACCCTAGAGGCAATAATATTGTGTTATTATATTTCCATATTCATAGTTAAGAGTTTATATTCCATGCTATAACTACTATGATCCTGGAATATGCGATTCAGTGGAAAACTCATATGCACGTGTGGAATGATAAACAGAATAAAATAGGTTCCCGGTCTCACCTCTAAGACTGGCTCAAGTGTTGTTGGTGATCATGTTTTCCGGATCTTAGGATATCATTAGGTGTAACGATAGTCCTAAAACAACATTGAGGGTATGACGTTAGAAGAACGATCATACTGAATCGACCCAATACTTGTCTGTTATACTATGTGATTATATCATCTGAAATCATCTCTTATAACACAGAGTGTTAGCATGTGTTTTTAGGTCCTCAGACCAAGAGAGTATCTCGGTCACTTCCTACTAGACGGTGGGCTTTGAGGTGCTCAAACATCATCGGTAACAAGGTGATCATAACGACAACTTTCAGGCACACCAGAAAGTTTGATAAGTGACCGGACAGCTCAAGAGTGGGATTTGCTCCTCCGACAATGGAGAGATATTCTTAGGGCCCTCTCGGTGTGACAGTATCCATCATCGTCTAGCTAGACACAGGTGACTACGTCACGGGGATGCAGGAGCACGTCAACAAGAAAGAAGAACAAAACCAGTAACGGGAGCAACAGTATAGTGATCATGGTGATGACTTAGGTGTATACCGATGCACACCGGGTTTTGTAAAGTATCGCGAAGCAAAGGGAACATCACATGATAAAAAAAGGTTCACTCAAATATCATTCGTGTAATCATAGGGACCGATATGGATGTCCACGGCTTCACTATCGGTCATTGAACAAAGGAGTTTCGTTCATGTCTATGGTTTACCGAACCTACGGGGTCACAACCTTAAGGTAATAAAGATCTATTGTGTGTTAGTAGGACAGGAGTGATAAGAATATATTTGTGGAATTGTTTCATTAATATTTGGAATAGTTTCGAGAGGTTTCGGAAGCGTTTCGGGGTCACCGGAAGGGTTTCGGTGAATGTCAAGTAATACCGGGTATTACCGATTAATATATATATATAGGTGGAAATGTTTCCAGAGATGTTAAATTATATATATAATGGCCTGAATTTTTTAGAACAAATATATATTTAATTTAGTATCAATGGGCCTAATAAGGCCAAGAGGTGGAAGGAAACTTGGGCCATGAAGGCCCAAGTGGAGGTGCCCCCCCCCCCTTTCCTATTGGGGCGGCCGAATCCTACTTGGAGGGGAGTCCTAGTCCCACTCCCTTGGCCGGCGCCCCAAGGGGGCTCTTTCCCCCTTGGTGGCAGCCCCCTCCTCCCCTCCTAACCTATATATACTAGAAGATTTCTCCCTGTTGGAACACATGTTTTGGAGCCTCCTCTAGTTGATCTAGTTCTAGTTCTTGTTGGTCCTAGTTGACTAATTAGAGGTAGCCCTAGCTACCTCCAATCCTCATAATTAGAAGCCCCGTGTGGTTCTAATCTCCTCCCTCTAATTCTTCGGCGACGATTAGCTCTGGACGGCGAAGCACTGCCGGATCGTGAAGATTGTACGCTTGCAACCAAGTAGAGAGGCCGTGCTTTCGGTCTTCCGTTCGAGGGATCATTCGTGGGAGGTTGACGGGATCATCATCGACGTTTGAGGGACTTCAAGTATGATCTACACCGACTCGTCTGCTTCTGCTGCACCGCCAAAGCCAGTAACGATCGTTGATCACAACCGTTATGCATCTTCATATTGTTCCTGGGTGATCGTACGGTGATTTTTTTGTTTTCTACTACGTTTCCCAATAGTGGTATCAGAGCGATTCTATGAGTAGATACAGGTTGCGATCTAGATCACATGTGGATATGAGAATGGTGTTCTTGCTATGCTTCCCTCGATTGTTGCTTCATTTGAGTTCATTGACGGCATGGTGTCGCTTTCTACAAGGTTTTGACAATCACTCAGCTCTGGCTGTCGATGATCTACTAACAGTTCCTTGGGCTTCACCATAGTCAAGAATAGAAAACCAGCACGTATGCATGAGGGCGATAAAGATGGATGATCTTCTAGGGGGTCACGCGTATTAGACAAAGTTTACTGTGGGGGAACGAGATTTGTAATTAAGTCTCTTCTTTCACACACCCTAAAGTTAATCTAGCAACAAGGGTTATCACTTTATGGTGTGCATGTAGGTAGCTAGGTTTATTCGTAAGCCCTAGAAGCCAAAATTTGCCAAACCGATTAGATGACGTCTAACTTGGCTTTTCATGGTTTGCATATGACCTGGTATAGCCTTCGTCATGACAATGAGTTTATGTATGAGATGGTTATATGTTGTGATGTTAAGTGGCCTGCGCATCACGGTATGATGGCTGGAGCTAGATTGCCACCTTGACGTAAATATCATAGAGATAGGTTACAAGTGATGGTGGCAAGATGTACACAGAAAAACCCCGTCAAGGAGAAGGTGAAATAGGCGCGGGACGAGGAGCTATAATTTCGTGCCATGGCAGAATTTCAGATTTTGGTGCCACGACGACGTTTTTGAAACAGTCGCCATGACAATGCTTTCTGAGATTGCCACCACAGTGACGTTTTTAAAATGGTTGCCATGGCAATGAAATATTGGCCGTCACATTGCTTCAACTGAAGATTGAGGACGATCATGGAGAACTCCCAGCACCCAGGGCTATACCATGTCATGCTTTTATGAATTGCCTGAGATGTTTATCCATTCGTTGTTTCCACCCTTTGATTGCGTAGTAGTGAATTATTATGGTGATCTCTCGCAATAAATATTAAGATAAAAGGTGCCCTTTCGAATGTTGCAACCGTCTATAACATGTAGCATTTCGAAGTGCGTCATGTTCACATGAGTAAAAACGGGATGTGAAGTGTAAGATAGGGATGGCCAGACCATGTATGCAGATAACACTTGGTTGTCTTGAAGTTCTAGCAGAATCCTTCTGAGCTTGCAGCACAAAGCATCGAAAGATGAACAAGAGTCATATGGAGATACGATTGGCAAAAGTTTGCCCACCGGTCAAAATTCTCGTCATCAGTGATGTCCGCATCAATGGCTGAGAACTAGGCTTGGATCTTGAAACACTCACTATCAATCATGAGAGATGTTGATTTGAGGGGAGCAAAATTATGTATTAATTAAGTTTAATAACTAGTGCAAATTAATCATGAACAATGTCTATGTATAGTCACTGGTACAACGAGGTACTATACAAACGGTTTTTAACCCCTTTCCGCGATGGCATTTTGAACCTTCGCCTAGTGAGTGTGGGCGATAGGGGGTCCTTCCCACACGACCCAGAAACCATCGGGGATAGGCCCTCCGGTCACACACGTTTAACAAAATGAGGCCGTGTGCGATGGGCGAGTGGTCAAATACGATTATGCGTACAGTTGTGTTAATACAATTATATAGGCCAAATCGTTTCCAGACGTAAGTACATCCCACACAATCAGTCCCGGCTAAACGTTTCCGTTTGTATGTACATTCCACATAGTCAATCCAAGGAATACGTTTCCTTTAGTATGCAAATTATATTTTCTTGTTCATGATAATTGTCTATCGTTCATGCTATAATTGTATTAACCGGAAACCGTAATACATGTGTGAATACATAGACCATAATATGTCCCTAGTAAGCCTCGACTAGCTCGTTGATCAATAGATGGTTGTGGTTTCCTGACCATGGACATTGGATGTCGTTGATAACGGGATCACATCATTAGGAGAATGATGTGATGGACAAGACCCAATCCTAAGCACAGCACAAGATCGTGTAGTTCGTTCGCTAGAGCTTTTCTAATGTCAAGTATCATTTCCTTAGACCATGAGATTGTGTAACTCTCGGATGCTGTAGGAATGCTTTGGGTGTATCAAACCTCACAACGTAACTAGGTGACTATAAAGGTGCACTACAGGTAGCTCCGAAAGTATCTGTTGAGTTGGCACGAATCAAGACTGGGATTTTTCACTTCGTATGATGGAGATGTATCTCTGGGCCCACTCGGTAATGCATCATCATAATGAACTCAGTGTGACTAAGGAGTTAGTAACGGGATCACTGCGTTATGGAACGAGTAAAGAGACTTTCCGGTAATGAGATTGAACAAGGTATAGGGATACCGGCGATCGAATCTCAGGCAAGTAACATACTGATAGACAAAGGGAATTGAATACGGGATTGATTGAATCCCTGACATTGTGGTTCATCCGATGAGATCATGGTGGAACATGTGGGAGCCAATATGGGTATCCAGATCCCGCTATTGGTTATTGGCCGGAGAGGTGTCTCGGTCATGTCTGCATGGTTCCCGAACTCGTAGGGTCTACACATTTAAGGTTCGGTGACACTAGAGTTGTTATGGGAAATAGTATGTGGTTACCAAAGGTTGTTCGGAGTCCCGTATGAGATCCCGGACATGACGAGGAACTCCAGAATGGTCCGGAGGTGAAGATCGATATACTGGACGAAGGGTATTGGAGTCCGGAATTGTTCCGGGGGTACCAGGTGACGACCAGCGTGTCCGAAAGGGGTTTCGGAGGCCCCGGCAAGCGTTGGGGGGCCTTATGGGCCAATGGGAGGGGGCACATCAGCCCATTAAGGGGCTGAGTGCCCCTCCCACCCCATCTGATGTAACCTGGAGAGGTGGGGGCGCCTCCCCTAGGGCAGCCACCCCTCCCGGCTTGGGGGCAAGTTTCCTAGGGGTGGGGGCGCCCAAACCCATCTAGGGTTTCCCCTGTGGCCGCCTGATACGTCTCCAATGTATCTATAATTTTTGATTGTTCCATGCTATTATATTACCCATTTTGGATGTTTATGGGCTTTACTTTGCACTACTATATCATTTTTGGGACTAACCTACTAACCGGAGGCCCAGCCCGAATTGCTGTTTTTTTTGCCTATTTCAGTGTTTCAAGGGAAAGGAATATCAAACGGAGTCCAAACAGAATGAAACCTTCGGGAGCGATCTTTTTGGAACAAACACAATCTAGGAGACTTGGAGTGGACATCAAGCAGCAGATGAGGAAGCCACAAGGCAGGAGGGCATGCCCCCCACCCTCGTGGGGCCCTCGTGGCTCAACCGACCTACTTCTTCCTCCTATATATATCCACGTACCCTGAAAACATCCAGGAGCACCATGAAAAACTATTTCCATCGCCACAACCTTCTGTATCCGCGAGATCCCATCTTGGAGCCTTCGTCGGCGCTCCGCCGAAGGGGGAGTCGACCATGGAGGACCTCTACATCATCTCCAAGGGCTCTCCGATGAGTTGTGAGTAGTTTACCATAGACCTTCGGGTCCATAGTTATTAGCTAGATGGCTTCTTCCCTCTCTTTGAATCTCAATACCAAGTTCTCCTCGATCTTCTTGGAGATCTATTCGATGTAACTCTTTTTGCGGTGTGTTTGTCGAGATCCGATGAATTGTGGGTTTATAATCAAGTTTATCTATGAGAAATAATTGAATCTTCTCTGAATTCTTTTATGTGTGATTGGTTATCTTTGCAAGTCTCTTCAAATTATCAGTTTGGCTTGGCCTACTAGATTGATCTTTCTTGCAATGGGAGAAGTGCTTAGCTTTGGGTTCAATATTGTGGTGTCCTTTCCCAGTGACAGCAGGGGCAGCAAGGCACGTATTGTATTGTTGCCATCGAGGATAAAAAGATGGGGTTTATATCATATTTCTTGAGTTTATCCCTCTACATCAAGTCATCTTTCTTAATGTGTTACTCTGGTCTTCATGAACTTAATACTCTAGATGTAGGCCGGAGTCGGTCGATGTATGGAGTTATAGTAGTAGATGCAGGCAGGAGTCGGTCTACTTGTCACAGACGTGATGCCTATATACATGATCATGCCTAGATATTCTCATAACTATGCGCTTTTCTATCAATTGCTTGACAGTAATTTGTTCACCCACCGTAATACTTATGCTATCTTGGGAGAAGCCACTAGTGAAACCTATGGCCCCCGGGTCTATCTTCTATCATATAAGTTTTCCATCTACTTTTATTTGCATCTTTTATTTTCCAATCTATATCGTAAAAATACCAAAAATATTTATCTTATCTTATTATCTCTATCAGATCTGACTTTCGCAAGTTACCGTGAAGGGATTGATAACCCCTTTATCGCGTTGGTTGCGAGGTTCTTGTTTGTTTGTGTAGGTGCGTGGGATTTTTGAGGAGCCTCCTACTAGATTGATACCTTGGTTCTCAAAAACTGAGGGAAATACTTACACTACTTTGCTGCATCACCATTTCCTCTTCAAGGGAAAACCAACACAGTGCTCAAGAGGTAGCAAGAAGGATTTCTGGCGCCGTTGCCGGGGAGGTCTTCGCTCAAGTCAAGACATACCAAGTACCCATCACAAACTCTTCTCCCTCACATTACATTATTTGCCATTTGCCTCTTGTTTTCCTCTACCCCACTTCACCCTTGCTGTTTTCTTCGCCGTTCTTCTGTTCGACCTTATGTTTGCTTGTGCCTCCTTGTGCCTTCTACGTGCTTGCATCTTTGCTTGCTAAAAATCTATTGATATGGATCCACTTAAAGTGTTCTACTTGGATCATCTTCGATCCTTATGCGCTCGTGCTGAAACCCCAACTAGCCTAGTTGATGGGAAATCTTTAGATGAGCATACTCATTTTGTGCGTCACCGTTTGTCTGAAAAAGGAAGACTCTTATGGGATCAAATAAATAGATTGATGTGTTATGCTTGGAATCATTGTGAAATTTATGATTTTACTTGTTGCTCTAAGAACCCTAAAAAACACCTTCCCTACCTATGTGAGTTTGATGATAATGAAATCTTATCTTCTTATGCAAACGGTGTTTATAGTTATTATGATATCGAACAAATTGAAGAATTTGTTGCTTTTAAGGGTGCTTATGAAGTTGCTTATTTGATTGAAAAGTATGATATTACTCTCTACGAATCTGAAAATTTTGACATACTTAAATATTGCTATGAAAACTATACTTATAATGTCTATGTCAAAGAATTTATTGATAGAATGACTGTTGCTTTGGAAGAAAATAATGATATGCATGAATCTATAGATAATGATGATTTCGATGATTTGATTGAAATATCCCTTGATTAACATGATGCTTGCTATTCTTGTGGACATGATGCCAATATTTATGAAGATGAATTTGCTATAGTTCCTTATGTTAAACATGAGATCGTTGCTATTGCACCCATACTTGGTAGTTCCTTCGATGAAAAGCATGATTGCAATGATGTTACTATAAATTCTATTCATGTCAATTGTGCTAATAATATGCAAAGCCCTAAGCTTGGGTATGCTAGTTTTTCTATGACTACTATTTGTTGCAATGATCATGATTGGGGTGATTCTTCTTATAATCTTGAAAATTTATTTAAGCCCCATGATGAATATGAGATTGATAATGGTGTTTGCAATAATATTGAAAGTGGGTTTGGAAGAGTGTTAACTTTAGATCCCACATATTTGGAGTATGTTCAATCTTATGATATTTTTGATAAAAGTGGGTTTGGAGAGGTCATGACTTTAGTTAATGTTAATCCCACTATCTTGGAAGAGTATCAACTTTGCATGCGTATGGATCATGTTGAGAATATGTTATGTGATAGCTATTTTGTTGAATTTGCTTATGATCCTACATGTAATTATTATGAGATAGGAAAATATGGTTTTAGGAATTTTCATGTTACTAAATTACCTCTCTTCATGTTGAGATTGCTATCGTCTCTTTATTCTTCCTTGCATATGCTAGTTTTTGCTTGCCTTGCAAATTTGTTTGCTTATAATATGCCTATGCATAGGAAGTATGTTATACTTAGATGTGTTTGTCACATGTTTCATGATGCTCTCTTTGTGCTTCAACTCTTGTCTTTCATGTGAGCATCACTAAAATTATCAATGCCTAGCTAGGGGCGTTAAAACGATAGTGCTTGTTGGGAGGCAACCCAATTTTATTTTATTTTCTTACCTTTTGCTTCTGTTTAGTAATAAATATTTCATCTAGATTCTGTTTAGATGTGAATTTATTTTTTAGTTACTGTTTGTGCCAAGTAGAACCTATAGGATAACCTACGGTGATAGTTAATTTGATTTTGCTGAAAAACAGGAACTTTGCGCGGACGATAATAATTTTAGTAAATCACAGAAACTTGAGTTTGCGTAGATTCTTTTTTACGTAGATCAATAGACAAATTTCCCAGGACTTCCTATTTTGGTAGGATTTTTAGAGTTCCAGAAGTATTCGAAAGTTACAGATTTCTACAGACTGTTCTGTTTTTGACAGATTCTGTTTTTCGTGTGTTGTTTGCTTATTTTGATGCATCTATGGCTAGTATCGGGGGGTATGAACCATAGAGAAGTTGGAATACAGTAGGTTTAACACCAATATAAATAAATAATGAGTTCATTACAGTACCTTATGTGGTGGTTTTTCTTTCTTGCACTAACGGAGCTTATGAGATTTCCTGTTGAGTTTTGTGTTGTGAAGTTTTCAAGTTTTGGGTAAAGATTTGATGGACTATGGAATAAGGAGTGGCAAGAGACTAAGCTTGGGGATGCCCATGGAACCCCAAGATATTCAAGGATAACCAAAAGCCTAAGCTTGGGGATGCCCCGGAAGGCATCCCCTCTTTCGTCTTTGTCTATCGGTAAATTTACTTGGAGCTATATTTTTATTCGCCACATGATATGTGTTTTGCTTGGAGCGTCTTGTATGACATGAGTCTTTGCTTTTTAGTTTACCACAATCATCCTTGATGTACACACCTTTTGGGACAGACCCACTTGGTTTGGAATTTATTAGAATACTCTATGTGCTTCACTTATATCTTTTGAGCTAGATAGTTTTGCTTTATGTGCTTCACTTGTACCTTTTAGAGCATGGCGGTGGATTAATTTTGAATAAATTGTTGATCTCTCATGCTTCACTTATATTATTTTGAGAGTCTTTTAGAACAGCATGGTATTTGCTATGGTTATAAATTTGGTCCTAGAATGATGAGCATCCAGGTTGGGTATAACAAAAACTATCATAGAAAGTGCATTAAACACTATAATCAATTTGATGCTTGATAATTGTTTTGAGATATAAAGGTGGTAATGTTAGAATCATGCTAGTTGGGTAATTATGAAATTGAGAAATACTTGTGTTGAAGTTGGCAAGTCCCGTAGCATGCACGTATGGTAAAAGTTGTGTGACAAATTTGTTGCATGGGGTGCTCTTTTAGTTGTCTTCCTTATGAGTGGAGGTCGGGATCGCGCGATGGTTAACTCCTACCAACCTTTCCCCTAGGAGCATGCGTAGTAGTACTTTGCTTAGAGGGCAAGTATACTTTTGCAATAAGTATATGCGTTTTTTATGACTAATGTGAGTCCATGGATATATGCACACTCACCCTTCCACTTTGCTAGCCTTTATTATGCCGCGCAACCTTCGCTGGTATCATGCACCCATTATACCTTCCTCAAAACAGCCACCATACCTACCTATTATGGAATTTCCATAGCCATTCCGAGATATATTTCCATGCAACTTTCCACCATTCCGTTTATTATGACACACTCCATCATTATCATATTGCTCTTTGCATGATCATGTAGTTGACATCGTATTTGAGGCAAGGCCACCTCCATAATTTTTCATACATGTCACTCTTGATTCATTGCATATCCCGGTGCACCGCCGGAGGCATTCACATAGAGTCATATTTTGTTCTAAGTATTGAGTTGTAATTCTTGAGTTGTAAATCAATAAAAGTGTGATGATCTTCATTATTAGAGCATTGTCCAAAGTGAGGAAAGGATGATGAAGACTATGATTCCCCCACAAGTCGGGATGAGACTTCGGACTTTACAAAAAAAAGAGGCCAAAGAAGCCCACCAAATAAAAAATGAGAGAAAAGAGAGAATGGACAATGCTACTATCTCTTTTCCACACTTGTGCTTCAAAGTAGCACCATGATCTTCATGATAGAGAGTCTCCTATGTTGTCACTTTCATATACTAGTGGGAATTTTTAATTATTGAACTTGGCTTGTATATTCCAATAATGAGCTTCCTCAAAATGCCCTATGTCTTCGTGAGCAAGCAAGTTGGATGCATACCCACTTAGTTTCTTTTGTTGAGCTTTCATATATTTATAGCTCTAGTGCATTCGTTGCATGGCAATCCCTACTCACTCACATTGATATCTATTAATGGGCATCTCCATAGCCCGGTGATACGCCTAGTTGATGTGAGACTATCTTCTCCCTTTTTGTCTTTACAACCACCACCTTATACCACATATAGTGCTATGTCCATGGCTTGCGCTCATGTATTGTGTAAGAGTTGAAAAAGCTGAAGCGCGTTAAAAAGTATGAATCAATTTCTTGGCTGAAACTGGGGTTGTGCATGATGGGAGTATTTTCTGTGATGAAAATGAAGCATGGCCTAACTATATGATTTTGTAGGGATAAGCTTTCTTTGGCTATGCTATTTTGATAAGACATGATTATTTGTTAGTATGCTTCAAGTATTACTATTTTTATGTTTTATAAGCTTTTATCTTGAATCATTTGGATCTGAACAATCATGCCACAATAAAGAAAATTGCATTGAGAATTATGCTAGGTAGCATTCCACATCAAAAATTCTATTTTTATCATTTACCTACTCGAGGACGAGCAGGAATTAAGCTTGGGGATGCTTGATACGTCTCCAACGTATCTATAATTTTTTATTGTTCCATGCTATTATATTACCCATTTTGGATGTTTATGGGCTTTACCTTACACTTTTATATCATTTTTGGGACTAACCTACTAACCGGAGGCCCAGCCCGAATTGCTGTTTTTTTGCCTATTTCACCGTTTCCGAAGGAATGGAATATCAAACGGAGTACAAACAAATGAAACCTTCGGGAGCGATCGTTTTGGAACAAACACAATCCCGGAGACTTGGAGTTGACGTCAAGCAGCAGACGAGGAAGCCATGAGGCAGGAGGGTGCGCCCTAGGGGGGTGGGCGCGCCACCACCCTCGTGGGCCCCTCGTGGCTCAGCCGACCTACTTCTGCCTCCTATATATATCCACATACCCTGAAAACATCTAGGAGCACCATGAAAAACTATTTCCACCGCCTCAACCTTCTGTATCCGCGAGATCCCATCTTGGAGCCTTCGCCGGCGCTCCGCCGGAGGGGGAATCAACCATGGAGGGCCTCTACATCATCTCCAAGGCCTCTCCGATGAGTTGTGAGCAGTTTACCACAGACCTTTGGGTCCATAGTTATTAGCTAGATGGCTTCTTCCCTCTCTTTGAATCTCAATACCAAGTTCTCCTCGATCTTCTTGGAGATCTATTCGATGTAACTCTTTTTGCGGTGTGTTTGTCGAGATCCGATGAATTGTGGGTTTATGATCAAGTTTATCTATGAGAAATAATTGAATCTTCTCTGAATTCTTTTATGTTTGATTGGTTATCTTCACAAGTCTCTTCGAATTATTAGTTTGATTTGGCCTACTAGATTGATCTTTCTTGTAATGGGAGAAGTGCTTAGCTTTGGGTTCAATCTTGCGGTGTCCTTTCCTAGTGACAACAGGGGCAGCAAGGCACGTATTGTATTGTTGCCATCGAGGATAAAAAGATGGGGTTAATATCATATTGCTTGAGTTTATCCCTCTACATCATGTCATCTTTCTTAATGCATTACTCTGTTCTTCATGAACTTAATACTCTAGATGCAGGCAGGACTCGGTCGATGTGTGGAGTAATAGTAGTAGATGTAGGCAGGAGTCGGTCTACTTGACACAAGCATGATGCCTATATACATGATCATGCCTAGATATTCTCATAACTATGCACTTTTCTATCAATTGCTCGATAGTAATTTGGACACCCACTGTAATACTTATGCTATCTTGAGAGAAGCCACTAGTGAAACCTATGGCCCCCAGGTCTATCTTCTATCATATAAGTTTTCCATCTACTTTTATTTGCATCTTTTATTTTCCAATCTATATCATAAAAATACCAAAAAAAATTATTTTATCTTATTATCTCTATCAGATCTCACTTTTGCAAGTTACCGTGAAGGGATTGACAACCCCTTTATCGCATTGGTTGCGAGGTTCTTGTTTATTTGTGTAGGTGCGTGGGACTTTTGAGAAGCCTCCTACTGGATTGATACCTTGGTTCTCAAAAACTGAGGGAAATACTTACGCTACTTTGCTGCATCACCCTTTCCTCTTCAAGGGAAAACTAAGCAGTGCTCAAGAGGCAGCAAGAAGGATTTCTTGTGCCATTGCCGGGGAGGTCTTCGCTCAAGTCAAGACATACCAAGTACCCATCACAAACTCATCTCCCTCGCATTACATTATTTGCCATTTGCCTCTCGTTTTCCTCTCCCCCACTTCACCCTTGCCGTTTTATTCGCCCTTCTTCTGGTCGTCTTTTCGTCTGCTTTGATGTCTTACTTGGCCCGTTTGCTCGTTTGATTGGAATAGTTGTTTATTTATTGCTAAACAGAGAACCTAAAATCTATGGATCCTCATCCGCTTGCTAATATTTTTAAGAGATCCAATTATGATGAAACAATTGCCTCCCCTTCCCTCGGGAAACCCTAGGGCATCTCCTTGTGACGCCCGGATAATTAAGCTACAGTAATCCTCCATTAATGGTGCCACATCATCACATTACTGTTGCTAATCCTCACTTGATCCAAATCACTGTTCAGATTCAAACTCAAATTTAAAGTCAAAATTCTAATTTTCCAAACATGAAAACTGAAATGTTCAAAGTGTGGCAAATAATCCATGGGTGTTTTTCATGTTGTAACCAACTTCTTTTGGATTCCGAAAATGCGCCTGTAAATTTTTTAGTGGTCCAACATTATATTAGATGACCTTTTCAATCTCCAAAAATGCTTGAACCATTCCTTTGGCCCTGAAACTTTTTAGGCAACCCCACAATATTGTGCCTGAACTATTTGCTAAGTTTCACACTCGACAAAATTCTTTTGATGCCATCTTTTTATCCAAAATAGTAGCTATCATTTTGTTAGAAAATAAAAGAAATAAAAATTACAAAAAAAAGGAACCCCCCCTTTTTTTTCACCGGGCCTCAACCCCGCCGGCCCACTCAGCCACCCCCACAGGCCGGCCCACCAGCCGCGCCCATATCCCCCACTACCCCGAAACCCTAACCCCCCACGACCACACACTCCCCCCGTCTCTCCTCTCCCCCTCCTGATCCGATCTGGATCGGGGATGAAACCGCTCCCCCCTCTCTCTCGTGGTGCCTCGCTCACGCCTCCGCCGCCGGCGCCCATCTCCGGCACGGCCCCAGCCGCGCCGCCCGACGCCACCACCAGCCTCTCCGTCTCCTCCCGCACGGCACCCGCCCCCTTGATACGAGCTGGATCGGGGGGCTCGACCCCGCGGCGCCCCGAGCCCTGGCGCAGCATCGTCGCCGCCGCCCGCGGACCTCGCCGGAGGCCACGACGCCGAAGCCACCTCGCCGGCCTGCTCCCTCTCCGGCGCTCGTCCCCGTCGACCTCCCCACGCACCGCTGCCTTAGTCCCCATGCTCCCGCGGTGAGGCCCGGGCCTCTCCCCTCTGCCCTCTCCCCGTGTCGGACGTCATTGTGCCCGCCGTCCCGTGCCCGTGCACAAGCTCACATGGCCGCGCGCGCGTTCGTGCGTCGCCTCCTCGTCGTCGCTGCTTGGGCTCCCGCTCGCGGCCATCGCGGCCCCGGCAGAGCCCACTCGACCGCGCGCGTGCCCCCGTCACTCCCCTGCCCATTCGGACACCGCGGCCGGGCCGCGCCCTGGCCGCGCTCGTGCGCGTCCTCGCGCCGGCCTGCACCCTCCCGGCCTCGCCCGTTCACGCCCACGGTCGTGCCTCCGCTCGCCTCCCCTGGCCTCGCCTTACCCCCCCACTCCAGCGCCGCCTCTTGATGCCGCCAGTGCCACCCCGTCGTCTCCGCCCGCCTTGGCCTCGGCTGGCCGCGCCGTTGCCCTGCCATCGGTGCCCCGGCGGCCTCGTCCTGCCCTGCGGGCGAGTGCTCGCTCGGGTGCGCCCGCACCCGCTAGCGACCAAAACCGCCAAGGCCCCTAGGGCCAATGACAGGCCTAGCCCCAGAATGTTTTTTTAATAAAAAAGATTTGAAATTAATTAATTAATTAATTAGCTTAATTAATTCGGATTAAGTTAACCTAATCACTAGTTAACTTAATTAAACTCTGATTAGCCTGTTTAGTCAATGACATGCGGACCCCCCACACGTCAGTTTGACCTAGTCAACACCCTGTTGACTGCTGACATCATGCTGACATCATGATGACGTCAGCATACACTATTCTGGATAATGTTAGATTTAAATAGATAAATAAATTTAGAAAATGATTAAAACTTTAGAAAATCATAGGAAATTAACCGTAGCGCAGATCATAAAACTTTGTACATGAAAGTTGCTCAGAACGACGAGACGAATCCGAATACATGGTCCATTCATTTGCCACACGTCTCTAGCATAGCGAACCTGTAAACTTTTCCCTCCGGTTCATCTGTCTGACAGACGTCCGGAACCGGGAAAACTTTCCCGTATGTTTCCCCCTTTGCCAGTAACGCCTAGCACTGCGTTAGAACACCTCTAGCCCCACTTATTGTCTTGTTATGCATATGATTGCGTGTATTTACTGTCTCTTCCCCCTCTTCTCTCTGGTAGACATCGAGACTGTTGCTGATGCCCCTATGATCGACTACGTCGACGACGACCCTCCTTCTTGTCTGAGCAACCAGGCAAGCCCCCCCTTTGATCATCCCGATATCGCCCATTCTATTCTCTCATGCTTGCATTAGATTTTGCTACTGTTATTGTTTGCTCCTATTCTAATGCATAGCATGCTTTTGTACCTACTATTGTTACCTACCTGCTTATCCTAAACTGCTTAGTATAGGTTGGGTAGTGATTCATCAGTGACCCCCCCTTGTCCTTGTCGCCCCTGCTTCATCATCGACCACTCGATCAACGTGATCGACGACCAGAGCCAGACACCTCACATCACATCACGCCCCTGCTGTTGCTCGACTCTGCAGAGCTACTATCGAGTGCCGAGGGTGATCCCTCATAACGCACTCCTGATGATAATTCTGTAGTGTAGCTATTCGGTCGTGGTCATCGAGGGTGATTTCCTCTTTCACCATTCCCGATACGGCTCTGTCGTTCAACACCTCAAGTGTGAACCTCGAGGGTGGTCCCTCTTATGTTCACCTTGATGATTACATTGAGTGGAATCCAGCGGGGGTGATTCCTCGGGTTTTCCCCTTGATGTCTGGACACACGGTTACATTGACTTTACTTGAGACCTTGGTGAAAGTCGGGCGGGCCCGGAGAGCACCCGCAAGATAATGACGTAGCACGGCCGGGCATTCTGAGCCCTTGTCGAAAGTCCACGAGACGGGGCGACGGGGTCACTTTCAATCGTGAGTCTCTGCTCGTCTCCGCAAGCTAATAATACACTATGGTTTGGGTATTTGTTCTGAGTTGGCCTCTGGCCTTTATGCACCAACCACCACGCGTGAATAGATATCGGCCTTGGCGTCGTGGTATCGGCCGAAGCTTTGTCAGACGTCCAGTTCAGCAGTGCGGCACGGCTGGGCCGGCACCATCCTGTAGTGGTGGAGCCTGGACCCGCCCTGTGCGCAATGACCCAGAGTGCAACGGGCGATGGGCCTAGACCCCGGAGTGCTTAGGAGGTAGACCGGCGAGGACCTCTCTGCTGAGCCTAGGTAGGGCTGCGACGTGTTGATCTTCCGAGGCCAGGCATTAACCCCAGAAAGGTGTGTCCGGCCAACGTGACCGAGCGTATTGGAAAACGTGGTGCACCCCTGCAGGGAAGATTATCTATTAATAGTCGTGTCCACAGTAATGGACGTTCAGACTTATATCCTGATCTTATACAACTACGAATGGATACTTGAATATGTGGCTCCGTGATTGCTTTCTCGCAGGGAGTCGAGGAAGGATCTCTGGGCATTAATGTTACAACATGCTTGTTAACTATTAAACTGCTATTCTTTACTCTTCTACATGCTGCAAGATGCGAGGAGCTATATGAATGCTAGTCTTTGATAGGCTAGGCCTTCCCCCTCTATTCTGGCATTCTGCAGTTCTGTCCACAGATACAAACCTTCCATTTGATACCAGTGCATACTTAGTATAGATTTGATGCTTGCGAGTACTTTGGATGAGTACTCACGGTTGCTTTGCTACCCCTTTCCCCCTTCTTTCTTCTTTCCGGTTGATGCAACCAGATGGTGGATCCTTGGAGCCAGATGCCACCGCCGATGGATGCTGCTACGTGAAGACCGCCGACGACCAGGAGTAGTTAGGAGGTCCCAGGCAGGAGGCCTTGCCTCTTCGATCGTGCTGCTTTTGTGCTAGCCTTCTTAAGGCATCCTTGTTTAACTTATGTCTGTACTCAGATATTGTTGCTTCCGCTGACTCTTGTGTATCGAGCTATGTATTCGAGCCCTCGAGGCCCCTGGCTTGTAATATAAAGCTTGTATTATTTTATTTGTGTCTAGAGTTGTGTTGTGATATCTTCCCATGAGTCCCTGATCTTGATCGTACACATTTGCGTGTATGATTAGTGTACGATTGAATCGGGGGCGTCACAAGTTGGTTCAGAGCCGACTGCCTGTAGGATCCCCCTTTCCAACTCCTTGGCCGAAGTTGAGTCTAGTTTTGAAAAACGGTTTTACTAACATGGCTGTGTGGCTTACGGGCCCATGTCGCCAATTGGGTGGTATTAGGATCTTTTACTCCTCATCTATACTCTGAGACTCTGATCTCTCTTCAATTCGGGTTAAATGATTTTGCTGACTCTAACTCTAGGTTCTCGTAAATACTTTCTCCCGGAGAGCCCCTCACCCCAGATTATTACTTGGTGCATCGGAAGATTCTGGAGATATTCTTGGATGTGTTCCCGAGACCCTTGTGCCCTTCGCTGTTGCGATCCCTACCACCGGTAAGTCCTTATGAGTAACTACCTACATTGCCGTTCATACCTTCATCCCGAGTTGATCTTGTTATTACAGGATGCCTTGAATTACTCTCTGTTGTCCTGAGAATCCGTTGAGCCTACTACCTTGTAGTTCTTTGCCACATAAATATCCCCTATGGATAATTACCCGCGCTTGCGAGTATCCGTTCATCCACAGTTGTTCATGTGATTCATAAGATACTTTGGAATACCATCCGATCTTCCTATAATCCTCTCCAACTATTGCTCTGCTAATATTTATGTTCTTGCATTATGGTTACTTCCATATGTCCAGCAATACTCATCAGCATCCTTTGTCATCATTATTTCGAGCATTTGATTCGATTCATTTGTGAATGCTCGTGATCATCAGTCCTATTTAGAATTCTTCCCATCGGCTCAGATGTCACCCCAGACATGAGCTGGTGTTTGACAAATCAAGCCTTGATTAATTATTGATCTATGTATATTTAACTTACTTGTCTTTGATCAGAGCCTCTGCTTCTGACCCACCATTTTGGAAATCATAATTCTTATGCATTTGAGCTTTGAATTAGTCAGTTGTTTCTATAACCCGATCTCCTTGCCTTTTCTTCTTCTTCTGGTTGAGTATCGATACTCACATCAGATCCTTTGTGGGGTTCTAGCCGACAACGTCCTTCATATGCAGTAACCTTGTGAGCCTTTCCTCGGATACATAATGCCTTTGGTAAATTGTATTCCCCGCTCTTGGCAGCCATACTCTGCTTCTGGGCTTTAATTACTCGTAAAGTTTGCGTTATTTGTTCCTAAGATGCCCCGATGGGTTGAATCTATGTCTTCCCTAAATCCGTGTGAGCTCAAAAGTTATGCGGGTTATACTCTGCTGGCTTTTTGCCAGGTAAATTTTCAACGCTACAACTTCTTTGAATGCGAGAAGTGAATGGAAGGTTGTGCATTGGAGAAGTAGGAGTCGACCTTGAACTTTATGTTCATGCCCATGGACACGATGTACATCCTATCATGGAAGCTTCTTGTTATAATAATAATCCTCTTGTGATAAGTTCATCTAGTATCTATGTTTGGTCCTTCGCAACCGTGGTTCCAACCATGATTGTTCTTCTTTGATTTTATTTCTTGGACAAGTGGAAGTACTTGTCTTCTGTAGATCATTTCACCCATCCAACCTCTGTTCTGCTATACCCTCGAGTATTACCCTCTGGTATCTCGAGAATATCCCGGAACTACATAACTTCTTATGAGTTCTTCATCAACTATTATTCTTGCCAATTCAAAAATTTCCACATGTTCTGAGTTGTTACACACTCGAGAACACCGATTACTGATTCAAGTCTGCACTTTCATTTCCATTGTTTTGTTTAACCTTTCTTGTAACCTAACATATCTGAGCAGTGGTAATTCCCTGCTTATGTAAACACATCGGTGTACAAACTCTGTCAGAAAGACCTTGATACTATTGTTGATGACATTCCGGTAGCCGC
Organism: Triticum timopheevii; assembly: GCA_963921465.1. Lineage (NCBI taxonomy): Eukaryota > Viridiplantae > Streptophyta > Magnoliopsida > Poales > Poaceae > Triticum > Triticum timopheevii. Next base: position 243,889,574 of record OY997270.1, read on the forward strand.
CGATGGACGAGAACTTTAACTATTGGTCCGCCTCGTCTTAACGAGCAGGAAAATGGTTCTCTTCGTCCCTCGCCCTTGGTACCAGCGTTGTTGCCAACATAACTGACAGGCTATCCTCTGACCTGCCTTGCTATCATGACCGTACAAAATGTTAGCACCCTTCCTGCTTTTAGCCCACATGGTGGGCCCATAACCCACAATTCCACAGGATCGAAACCTGACTCTCCTATACAACCTTGACTCCGAAATATTCTTTGCACTTGGCTTCGTTGCAAATCACGAGCCCCCTTCCAAGTGATCTATTATGGTATCAGACGCAATACTTATTCTCGATGCTTTGAACCCCTTTAACCCTCTATTTAGACATCGAACGATTGCCTACCCGGTTGAAGCTTCTTATTGCTCCTCCTTACCTTGATCTCGATGACTTTCTTGAATTTTAACTCAAGAGATGCCTCTATGCCACGTTCGTTGAGATAGCCACGGGTACATATCTTGTGTTGAGCTTTGATCTTTCCGAGTCTTTCCCCCTTACTCCACCCCTTAAATCTCGGGACGAGATTTCTTGTAGTGGAGGAGAATTGTGACGCCCGAATAATTAAGCTACAGTAATCCTCCATTAATGGTGCCACGTCATCACATTACTGTTGCTAATCCTCACTTGATCCAAATCACTCTTCAGATTCAAACTCAAATTTAAAGTCAAAATTCAAATTTCCCAAACATGAAAACTAAAATGTTCAAAGTGTGGCAAATAATGCCTGGGTGTTTGTCATGTTGTAACCAACTTCTTTTGGATTCCGAAAATGCGCCTGTAAATTTTTTAGTGGTCCAACATTATATTAGATGACCTTTTCAATCTCCAAAAATGCTTGAACCATTCCTTAATTAAGCTTAATTGGTATAAGGAATTAATTAACTTAATTAATCTGGATTAAGTTAACCTAATCACTAGTTAACTTAATTAAACTCTGATTAGCCTGTTTAGTCAATGACATGCGGACCCCCCCCCCCCCCCACACGTCAGTTTGACCCAGTCAACCCCCCACACGTCATTTTGACCCAGTGAACACCCTTTTGACTGCTGACGTCATGCTGACATCATGATGACGTCAGCATACACTATTCTGGATAATGTTAGATTTAAATAGATAAATAAATTCAGAAAATGATTAAAACTTTAGAAAATCATAGGAAATTAACTGTAGCTCGGATCGTAAAACTTTGTACATGAAAGTTGCTCAGAACGACGAGACGAATCCGAATACGCGGTCCATTCATTCGCCACACGTCTCTAGTATAGAGAACCTGCAAACTTTCCCCTCCGGTTCATCTGTCTGACAAACGTCCGGAACCGGGAAAACTTTCCCGGATGTTTCCCCCTCTTCTCTCCGGTAGACCTCGAGACTGCTGTTGATGACCCTGTGATCGACTACGTCGACGACGACCCTCCTTCTTGTCTGAGCAACCAGGCAAGCCCCCCCTTTGATCATCCCGATATCGCCCATTCTATTCTCTCATGCTTGCATTAGATTTTGCTACTGTTATTGTTTGCTCCTATTCTGATGCATAGCCTGCTTTTGTACCTACTATTGTTACCTACCTACTTATCCTAAACTACTTAGTATAGGTTGGCTAGTGATTCATCAGTGACCCCCCTCCTTGTCCTTGTCGCCCCTGTTTCATCATCGACGACTCGATCAACGTGACCGACGACCAGAGCCCGACACCTCACATGACATCACGCCCCTTTTGTTGCTCGACTCTATAAAGCTACTATCGAGTGCCGAGGGTGATCCCTCATAGCGCACTCCTGATGATAATTCCGTAGTGTAGCTATTCGGTCATGGTCATCGAGGGTGATTTCCTCTTTCACCATTCCCGATACGGCTCTGTCGTTCAACACCTCAAGTGTGAACCTCGAGGGTGGTCCCTCTTACGTTCACCTTGATGGTTACATTGAGTGGAATCCACCGAGGGTGATTCCTCGGGTTTTCCCCTTGATGTCTGGACACACGGTTACGTTGACTTTAATTGAGACCTTGGTGAAAGTCGGGCGGGCCCGGAGAGCACCCGCAAGATAATGACATGGCACGGCCGGGCATTCTGAGCCCTTGTCGTAAGTCCACTAGATGGGGCGACGGGGTCACTTTCGATCGTGAGTCTCTGCTCGTCTCCGCAAGCTAATAATGCACTATGGTTTGGGTATTTGTTCTGAGTTGGCCTCTGGCCTTTACGCACCAACCACCACGCGAGAATAGATATGGGCCTCGGCGTCGTGGTATCAGCCGAAGCTTTGTCAGACGTCCAGTTCAGCAGTGCGGCACGACTGGGCCGACACCATCCTATAATGGTGGAGCCTGGACCCGCCCTGCGCGCAATGACCCGGAGTGCAACGGGCGATGGGCCCAGACCCCGGAGTGCTTAGGAGGTAGACTGGCGGGGACCTCTCTGCTGATCCTAGGTAGGGATGCGACGTGTTGATCTTCTGAGGCCGGGCATTGACCCCAGAAAGGTGTGTCCGGCCAACGTGATCGAGCATGTTGGAAAACGTGGTGCACCCCTGCAGGGAAGATTATCTATTAGTAGCCGTGTCCATGGTAACGGACGTTCAGACTTATATCCTGATCTTATACAACTACGAATGGATACTTGAATATGTGGCTCTGTGATTCTTTCTCGCGGGGAGTCAAGGAAGGATCTCTGGGCATTAATGTTACAACATGCTTGTTAAATATTAAATTGCTATTCTTTACTCTTCTACATGCTGCAAGATGCGAGGAGATGCGTGAAGTGAAGGAAATATGCCCTACAGGCAATAATAAAGTTATTATTTATTTCCTCATATCATGATAAATGTTTATTATTCATACTAGAATTGTATTAACCGGAAACATGATACATGTGTGAATACATAGACAAACATAATGTCACTAGCATACCTCTACTTGACTAGCTCATTAATCAAAGATGGTTATGTTTCCTAGCCATAGACATGTGTTGTCATTTGATTAACGGGATCACATCATTAGGAGAATGATGTGATTGACTTGACCCATTCCGTTAGCCTAGCACTTGATCGTTCAGTATGTTGCTATTGCTTTCTTCATGACTTATACAAAGTTCCTACAACTATGAGATTAAGCAACTCCCATTTACCGGAGGAACACTTTGTGTGCTACCAAACGTCACAACGTAACTGGGTGATTATAAAGGAGCTCTACAGGTGTCTCCGAAGGTACATGTTGGGTTGGCGTATTTCGAGATTAGGATTTGTCACTCCGATTGTCGGAGAGGTTTCTCTGGGCCCTCTCGGTAATGCACATCACTATAATCCTTGCAAGCAATGTAGCTAATGAGTTAGTTACGAAATGATGCATTACGTAACGAGTAAAGAGACTTGCCGGTAACGAGATTGAACTAGGTATTGGATACCGACGATCGAATCTCGGGCAAGTAACATACCGATGACAAAGGGAACAAAGTATGTTGTTATGCGGTTTGACCGATAAAGATCTTCGTAGAATATGTAGGAGCCAATAGGAGCATCCAGGTTCCGCTATTGGTTATTGACCGAGAACAGTTCTAGGTCATGTCTACATAGTTCTCGAACCCGTAGGGTCCGCACGCTTAACGTTACGATGACAGTTTTATTATGAGTTTATAAGTTTTGATGTACCAAAGGTTGTTCGGAGTCCCGGATGTGATCACAGACATGACGAGGAGTCTCGAAATGGTCGAGACATAAATATTGATATATTGGAAGCCTATATTTGGATATCGGAATCGTTCCGGGTGAAATCGGGATTTTACCGGAGTACCGGGGGGGGGGGGGGGGTTACCAGAACCCTCCCGGGGGTTAATGGGCCTTAGTGGGCCATGAGGGAGAAGAGGAGGGCCGGCCAGGGCAGGCCGCGTGCCCCACTTTCCTCTTTCCCCTCCCCCCTTTCCTTCTCCACCAAGGCAAGAGGGCGGAGTCCAACTCCCGGTGGGAGTAGGACTCCTCCAGGCGCACCCCTAGGGGCCGGCCGCACCTCCCCCCTCCCTCCTTTATATACGGGGCAGGGGGCACCTCTAGACACACAAGTTGATCATCGTGATTGTTCCTTAGCCGTGTGCGGTGCCCCCCTCCACCATATTCCACCTCGGTCATATCGTTGCAGTGCTTAGGCGAAGCCCTGCGTCGGTAGAACATCATCATCGTCACCACGCCGTCGTGCTGACGGAACTCATCCCCAACACCCTGCTGGATCGGAGTTCGGGGATCGTCATCGAGCTGAACATGTGCTCAACTCGGAGGTGTCGTACGTTCGGTGCTTGGATCAGTCGAATCGTGAAGACGTACGACTACATCAACCGCGTTGTCATAACGCTTCGGCTTACGGTCTATGAGGGTATGTGGACAACACTCTCCCCTCTCGTTGCTATGCATCACCATGATCTTGCGTGTGCGTAGGAAATTTTTTGAAATTATTATGTTCCCCAACAGTGGTATCAGAGCCAGGTTTTATGCGTTGATGTTTTATGCACGAGTAGAACACAAGTGAGTTGTGGGCGATACAAGTCATACTGCTTACCAGCATGTCATACTTTGGTTCAGCGGTATTGTGAGATGAAGCGCCCGGACCGACATTACCCATACGCTTACGCGAGACTGGTTTCACCGTTACGAGCACTCGTGCTTAAAGGTGACTGGCGGGTGTCTATCTCTCTCACTTTAGTTGAACCGAATGTGGCTACGCTCGGTCCTTGCGAAGGTTAAAACAACACTAACTTGACGAACTATCGTTGTGGTTTTGATGCGTAGGTAAGAACGGTTCTTGCTCAGCCCGTAGCAGCCACGTAAAATTTGCAACAACAAAGTAGAGGACGTCTAACTTGTTTTTGCAGGGCATGTTGTGATGTGATATGGTCAAGACGTGATGCTATATTTTATTGTATGAGATGATCATGTTTTGTAACCGAAGTTATCGGCAACTTGCAGGAGCCATATGGTTGTCGCTTTACTGTATGAAATGCAAACGCCCTGTAATTGCTTTACTTTATCACTAAGCGGTAGCGATAGTCGTAGAAGCAATAGATGGCGTAACGACAATGATGCTACGATGGAGATCAAGGTGTCGCTCCGGTGACGATGGTGATCACGATGGTGCTTCGGAGATGGAGATCACAAGCACAAGATGATGATGGCCATATCATATCACTTATATTTGATTGCATGTGATGTTTATCCTTTATGCATCTTATCTTGCTTTGATTGACGGTAGCATTTTAAGATGATCTCTCACTAAAATTATCAAGAAGTGTTCTCCCTGAGTATGCACCATTGCGAAAGTTCTTCGTGCTGAGACACCACGTGATGATCGGGTGTGATAGGCTCTACGTTCAAATACAACAGGTGCAAAACAGTTGCACACGCGGAATACTCAGGTTAAACTTGACGAGCCTAGCATATACAGATATGGCCTCGGAACACGGAGACCGAAAGGTCGAACGTGAATCATATAGTAGATATGATCAACATAGTGATGTTCACCATTGAAACTACTCCATCTCACGTGATGATCGGACCTGGTTTAGTTGATTTGGATCACGTGATCACTTAGATGACTGGAGAGATGTCTGTCTAAGTGGGAGTTCTTAAGTGATATTATTAATTGAACTTAAATTTATCATGAACTTAGTACCTGATAGTATTTTGCTTGTCTATGTTTGTTGTAGATAGATGGGTCATGTTGTTGTTCCGTTCAATTTTAATGCGTTCCTTGAGAAAGCAAAGTTGAAAGATGATGGTAGCAATTACACGGACTGGGTCCGTAACCTGAGGATTATCCTCATTGCTGCACAGAAGAATTACGTCCTGGAAGCACTGCTGGGTGCCAGGCCTGCTGCTGATGCAACTGACGACGTTAAGAACGTCTGGCAGAGAAAAGCTGATGACTACTCGATAGTTTAGTGTGCCATGCTTTACAGCTTGGAACCGGGTCTTCAACGACGTTTTGAACGTCATGGAGCATATGAGATGTTCCAGGAGTTGAAGTTAATATTTCAAGCAAATGGCCGGATTGAGAGATATGAAGTCTTCAATAAGTTCTATAGCTGTAAGATGGAGGAGAATAGTTCTGTCAGTGAACACATACTCAAAATGTCTGGGTATAATAATCACTTGATTCAACTGGGAGTTAATCTTCCTGATGATAGTGTCATTGACAGAATTCTTCAATCATTGCCACCAAGCTACAAGAGCTTTGTGATGAACTATAATATGCAAGGGATGGACAAGACTATTCCCGAGCTCTTCGCAATGCTAAAAGCTGCGGAGGTAGAATTCAAGAAGGAGCATCAAGTGTTGATGGTTAATAAGACCACCAGTTTCAAGAAAAAGGGCAAAGGGAAGAAGAAGGGGAACTTCAAGAAGAACAGCAAACAAGTTGCTGCTCAAGAGAAGAAACCCAAGTCTGGACCTAAGCCTGATACTGAGTGCTTCTACTGCAAGCAGACTAGTCACTGGAAGTGGAACTGCCCCAAGTATTTGGCGGATAAGAAGGATGGCAAAGTGAACAAAGGTATATGTGATATACATGTTATTGATGTGTACCTTACTAATGCTCGCAGTAGTACCTGGGTATTTGATACTGGTTCTATTGCTAATATTTTCAACTCGAAACAGGGACTACGGATTAAGCGAAGATTGGCTAAGGACGAGGTGACGATGCGCGTGGGAAATGGTTCCAAAGTCGATGTGATCGCGGTCAGCATGCTACCTCTACATCTACCATCGGGATTAGTTTTAGACCTAAATAATTGTTATTTGGTGCCAGCGTTGAGCATGAACATTATATCTGGATCTTGTTTGATGCGAGACGGTTATTCATTTAAATCAGAGAACAATGGTTGTTCTATTTATATGAGTAATATATTTTATGGTCATGCACCCTTGAAGAGTGGTCTATTTTTATTGAATCTCGATAGTAGTGATACACATATTCATAATGTTGAAGCCAAAAGATGCAGAGTTGATAATGATAGTGCAACTTATTTGTGGCACTGCCGTTTAGGTCATATCGGTGTAAAGCGCATGAAGAAACTCCATACTGATGGACTTTTGGAATCACTTGATTATGAATCACTTGGTACTTGCGAACCGTGCCTCATGGGCAAGATGACTAAAACGCCGTTCTCCGGAACTATGGAGCAAGCAACTGATTTGTTGGAAATCATACATACTGATGTATGTGGTCCAATGAATATTGAGGCTCGCGGCGGGTATCGTTATTTTCTCACCTTCACAGATGATTTGAGCAGATATGGGTATATCTACTTAATGAAGCGCAAGTCTGAAACATTTGAAAAGTTCAAAGAATTTCAGAGTGAAGTGGAAAATCATCGTAACAAGAAAATAAAATTTCTATGATCTGATCGTGGAGGAGAATATTTGAGCTACGAGTTTGGTTTACATTTGAAAGAATGTGGAATAGTTTCACAACTCACGCCACCCGGAACACCACAACGAAATGGTGTGTCCGAACGTCGTAATCGTACTTTACTAGATATGGTGCGATCTATGATGTCTCTTACTGATTTACCGCTATCGTTTTGGGGTTATGCTCTAGAGACAGCCACATTCATGTTAAATAGGGCACCATCAAAATCCGTTGAGACGACGCCTTATGAATTGTGGTTTGGCAAGAAACCAAAGTTGTCGTTTCTTAAAGTTTGGGGCTGCGATGCTTATGTGAAGAAACTTCAACCAGATAAGCTCGAACCCAAATCGGAGAAATGTGTCTTCATAGGATACCCAAAAGAGACTATTGGGTACACCTTCTATCACAGATATGAAGGCAAGATTTTCGTTGCTAAATTCGGATCCTTTCTAGAGTAGGAGTTTCTCTCGAAAGAAGTGAGTGGGAGAAAAGTAGAACTTGATGAGGTAACTGTACCTGCTCCCTTATTGGAAAGTAGTCCATCACAAGAACCGGTTCCTGTGACAACTACACCAATTAGTGAGGAAGCTAATGATATTGATCATGAAACTTCAGATCAAGTTTCTATTGAACCTCATAGGTCTACTAGAGTAAGATCCGCACCAGAGTGGTACGGTAATCCTATTCTGGAAGTCATGTTACTTGACCATGGCGAACCTACGAACTATGAGGAAGCGATGATGAGCCCAGATTCCGCAAAATGGCTAGAAGCCATGAAATCTGAGATGGGATCCATGTATGAGAACAACGTATGGACTTTGGTTGACTTGCCCGATGATCGGCAAGCCATTGAGAATAAATGGATCTTTAAGAAGAAGACTGATGCTGATGGTAATGTAACTGTCTATAAAGCTCGACTTGTTGTGAAAGGTTTTCGACAAGTTCAAGGGGTTGACTACGATGAGATTTTCTCACCCATAGCGATGCTTAAGTCTGTCCGAATCATGTTAGCAATTGCTGCATTTTATGATTATGAAATTTGGCAAATGGATGTCAAAACTGCATTATTGAATGGATTTCTGGAAGAAGAGTTCTATATGATGCAACCAGAAGGTTTTGTCGATCCAAAAGGTGCTAACAAAGTGTGCAAGCTCCAGCGATCCATTTATGGACTGGTGCAAGCATCTCGGAGTTGGAATAAACGCTTTGATAGTGTGATCAAAGCATATGGTTTTATACAGACTTTTGGAGAAGCCTGTATTTACAAGAAAGTGAGTGGGAGCTCTGTAGCATTTCTGATATTATATGTAGATGACATATTACTAATTGGAAATGATATAGAATTTCTGGATAGCATAAAAGGATACTTGAATAAAAGTTTTTCTATGAAAGACCTCAGTGAAGCTGCTTACATATTGGGCATCAAGATCTATAGAGATAGATCAAGACGCTTAATTGGACTTTCACAAAGCACATACCTTGATAAAGTTTTGAAAAAGTTCAAAATGGATCAGGCAAAGAAAGGGTTCTTGCCTGTATTACAAGGTATGAAGTTGAGTCAGACTCAATGCTCGACCACAGCAGAAGATAGAGAGAAAATGAAAGATGTTCCCTATGCTTCAGCCATAGGCTCTATCATGTATGCAATGTTGTGTACCAGACCTGACGTATGCTTAGCAATAAGCTTAGCAGGGAGGTACCAAACTAATCCAGGAGTGGATCACTGGACAGCGGTCAAGAACATCCTGAAATACCTGAAAAGGACTAAGGATATGTTTCTCGTTTACGGAGGTGACAAAGAGCTAGTCATAAATGGTTACGTCGATGCAAGCTTTGACACTGATCCGGACGATTCTAAATTACGAACCGGATACATGTTTTTATTAAACGGTGGAGCCGTAAGTTGGTGCAGTTCTAAACAAAGCGTCGTGGCGGGATCTACATGCGAAGAGGAGTACATAGTTGCTTCGGAAGCAGCAAATGAAGGAGTCTGGATGAAGGAGTTCATTTCCGATCTAGGTATCATACCTAGTGCATCGGGACCAATGAAGATCTTCTGTGACAATACTCGTGCAATTGCCTTGGCAAAGGAATCCAGATTTCACAAGAGGACCAAGCACATTAAGAGACACTTCAATTCCATCCAGGACCAAGTCCAGGTGGGAGACATAGAGATTTGCAAGATACATACGGATCTGAATGTTGCAGACCCGTTGACTAAGCTTCTTCCACGAGCAAAACATGATCAGCACCAAGACTCCATGGGTGTTAGAATCATTACTGTGTAATCCAGATTATTGACTCTAGTGCAAGTGGGAGACTGAAGGAAATATGCCCTAGAGGCAATAATAAAGTTATTATTTATTTCCTCATATCATGATAAACGTTTATTATTCATGCTAGAATTCTATTAACCGGAAACATGATACATGTGTGAATACATAGACAAACATAATGTCACTAGTATGCCTCTACTTGACTAGCTCATTAATCAAAGATGGTTATGTTTCCTAGCCATAGACATGTGTTGTCATTTGATTAACGGGATCACATCATTAGGATAATGATGTGATTGACTTGACCCGTTCCGTTAGCCTAGCACTTGATCGTTTAGTATGTTGCTATTGCTTTCTTCATGACTATACAAAGTTCCTACAACTATGAGATTATGCAACTCCCTTTTACTGGAGGAACACTTTGTGTGCTACCAAACGTCACAACATAACTGGGTGATTATAAAGGAGCTCTACAGGTGTCTCCGAAGGTACATGTTGGGTTGGCGTATTTTGAGAGTAGGATTTGTCACTCCGATTGTCAGAGAGGTATCTCTGGGCCCTCTCGGTAATGCACATCACTATAAGCCTTGCAAGCAATGTAGCTAATGAGTTAGTTACGAAATGATGCATTACGTAACGAGTAAAGAGACTTGCCGGTAACGAGATTGAACTAGGTATTGGATACCGACGATCGAATCTCGGGCAAGTAACATACCGATGACAAAGGGAACAACGTATGTTGTTATGCGGTTTGACCGATAAAGATCTTCGTAGAATATGTAGGAGCCAATATGAGCATCCAGGTTCCGCTATTGGTTATTGACTTGGAACAGTTCTAGGTCATGTCTACATAGTTCTCGAACCCGCAGGGTCCACACGCTTAACGTTACGATGACAGTTTTATTATGAGTTTATAAGTTTTGATGTACCGAAGGTTGTTCAGAGTCCCGGATGTGATCACGGACATGACGAGGAGTCTCGAAATGGTCGAGACATAAAGATTGACATATTGGAAGCCTATAGTTGGATATCGGAATCGTTCCGGGTGAAATCGGGATTTTACCGGAGTACCGGGGGGGGGGGGGTTACCGGAACCCTCCCGGGGGTTAATGGGCCTTAGTGGGCCATGAGGGAGAAGAGGAGGGCCGGCCAGGCAGGCCGCGCGCCCCCTCTCCCCTAGTCCGAATAGAACAAGGAAGGGGGGGCGGCGCCCCCCTTTCCTCTTTCCCCTCCCCCCTTTCCTTCTCCACTAAGGCAAGAGGGCGGAGTCCTATTCCCGGTGGGAGTAGGACTCCTCCAGGCGCACCCCTAGGGGCCGGCCACACCTCCCCCCTCCCTCCTTTATATACGGGGGCAGGGGGCACCTCTAGACACACAAGTTGATCATCGTGATCGTTCCTTAGCCGTGTGCGGTGCCCCCTCCACCATATTCCACCTCGGTCATATCGTTGTGGTGCTTAGGCAAAGCCCTGCGTCGGTAGAACATCATCATCGTCACCACGCCGTCGTGCTGACGGAACTCATCCCCGACACCCTGCTGGATCGGAGTCTGGGGATCGTCATCGAGCTGAACGTGTGCTGAACTCGGAGGTGCCGTACGTTCGGTGCTTGGATCGGTCGGATCATGAAGACGTACGACTACATCAACTACGTTGTCATAACACTTCCGCTTACGATCTACGAGGGTACGTGGACAACACTCTCCCCTCTCCTTGCTATGCATCACCATGATCTTGCGTGTGCGTAGGAATTTTTTTGAAATTACTATGTTCCCCAACATGAAGATGCTAGTCTTTGATAGGCTAGGCCTTCCCCCTCTATTCTGGCATTCTACAGTTCAGTCCACAGATACAAACCTTCCATTTGATACCAGTGCATACTTAGTATAGATTTGATGCTTGCGAGTACTTTGGATGAGTACTCACGGTTGCTTTGCTACCCCTTTTCCCCCTTCTTTCTTCTTTCCGGTTGATGCAACCAGATGGTGGATCCTTGGAGCCAGATGCCACCGCCGATGGATGCTGCTACGTGAAGACCGCCGATGACCAGGAGTAGTTAGGAGGTCCCAGGCAGGAGGCCTTGCCTCTTCGATCATGCTTCTTTTGTGCTAGCCTTCTTAAGGCATCCTTGTTTAACTTATGTCTGTCCTCAGATATTGTTGCTTCCACTGACTCTTGTGTATCGAGCTATGTGTTCGAGCCCTCGAGGCCCCTGTCTTGTAATATATAGCTTGTATTATTTTATTTGTGTCTAGAGTTGTGTTGTGATATCTTCCCGTGAGTCCCTGATCTTGATCATACACATTTGCGTGTATGATTAGTGTACGATTGAATCGGGGGCGTCACACTCCTCCTCCCCCCTTCCCCCTATATATAGTGAGGGAGAGAGAGGGCAGCCGTACCCTTCCCCTAGCGCAGCCCCTCCCTCCTCCAAGACCTCCTCCTCCTCCGTAGTGCTTGGCGAAGCCCTGCCGGAGAACCACAAGCTCCACCACCACGCCGTCGTGCTACCGGAACTCTCCCTCAACTTCTCCTCTTCCCTTGCTGGATAATAAGGAGGAGATGTCCCCGGGCTGTACGTGTGTTGAATTAGGAGGCGCCGTCCGTTCGGTGCTAGATTGGATCTTCCGCGATTTGAATCGCCGCGAGTACGACTCCATCAACCGCGTTCTTGTAACTCTTCCGCTTAGCGATCTTCAAGGGTATGAAGATGCACTCCCTCTCTCTCTCTCATTGCTAGTATCTCCTAGATTGATCTTGGTGATACGTAGGAAAATTTTGAATTATTACTATGTTCCCCGACACTAGCATCATGAGCTAGGTCTATGCATAGATTCTATGCACGATTAGAACAAAAGTAGTTGTGGGCGATGGTTTGTTCAGTTTGCTTACCGTTACTAGTCCTATCTTGGTTCGGCGGCATTGTGGGATGAATCGTCCTGGACCGACCTTACACGTACGCTTACATGAGACAGGTTCCACCGACTGACATGCACTTGTTGCATAAGGTGGCTAGCGGGTGTCTGTCTCTCCCACTTTAGTCGGATCGTATTCGATGAAAAGGGTCCTTATGAAGGGTAAATAGCAATTGGCATATCACCGTTGTGGCTTTTGCGTAGGTAAGAAACGTTCTTGCTAGAAACCCATAGCAGCCACGTAAGAACATGCAATAACAATTAGAGGACGTCTAACTTGTTTTTGCAGGGTATGCTATGTGATGTGATATGGCCAAAAGGATGTGATGAATGATACGTGTCATGTATGAGATTGATCATGTTCTTGTAATAGGAATCACGACTTGCATGTCGATGAGTATGACAATCGGCAGGAGCCATAGGAGTTGTCTTAATTTATTGTATGACCTGCGTGTCAATGAAAACGACATGTAATTACTTTACTTTGTTGCCAATCGTTAGCCATAGTAGTAGAAGTAATAGTTGGCGAGACAACTTCATGAAGACACGATGATGGAGATCATGATGATGGAGATCATGGTGTCATGCCGGTGATGATGGTGATCATGTCGCGCCTTGAAGATGAAGATCAAAGTAGCAAGATGATATTGGCCATATCATGTCACTTTATGATTTGCATGTGATGCTTGTCATGTTTACATCTTATTTGCTTAGGACGGTAGCATAAATAAGATGATCCCTCACTAAAAATTTCAAGAAAGTGTTCCCCCTAACTGTACACCGTTGCGAAAGTTCGTTGTTTCGAAGCACCACGTGATGATTGGGTCTGATAGATTCTAATGTTCGCATACAACGGGTGTAAGCCAAATTTACACACACAAAACACTTAGGTTGACTTGACGAGCCTAGCATGTACAGACATGGCCTCGGAACGCGAGAGACCGAAAGGTCGAACATGAGTCGTATGGTAGATACGATCAACATGGAGATGTTCACCGTTGATGACTACTCCGTCTCACGTGATGATTGGACACGGCCTAGTCGATTCGGATCATGTATAACTTAGATGACTAGAGGGATTTCTATCTAAGTGGGAGTTCACTAAATAGTTGATTAGATGAACTTAATTATCATGAACATAGTCAAAAGGTCTTTGCAAGTTATGTCATGGTTTGCGCTTTAGTTCTACTGTTTTAGATATGTTCCTAGAGAAAAATTTAGTTGAAAGTTGACAGTAGCAATTGTGCGGACTGGGTCCGTATGCTGAGGAATATCCTCATTGCTGCACAGAAGGATTATGTCCTTAATGCACCGCTCGGTGTGCTGAACCTCGAGCGTCGTCTGTGGATGTTGTGAACATCTGACATACATGTTTTGATGACTACGTGATAGTTCAGTGCGTAATGCTAAACGGTTTAGAATTGAGGCGCCAAACACATTTTTGAAACATCGCAGAACATATGGGATGTTCCAAGGACTGAAATTGGGATTTCAGGCTTGTGCCCACGTCAAGAGGTATGAGACCTCCGACAAGTTTCTTAAGCCTGCAAACTAAGGGAGAAAAGCTCAATCGTTGAGCATGTGCTCAGATTGTCTGAGTACTACAATCGCTTGAATCGAGTGGGAGTTAATCTTCCAGATGATATAGTGATGGTTCTCCAAAGTCACTGCCACCAAGCTACTAGAGCTTCATGATGAACTATAACATATCATGGATAGATATGATGATCCTTGAGCTATTCGCGATGTTTGACACCGCAAAAGTAGAAATCAAGTAGGAGCATCAATTGTTGATGGTTAGTAAAACCACTAGTTTCAAGAAGGGCAAGGGCAAGAAGGGATACTTCATGGAACGGCAAATCAATTGCTGCTCTAGTGAAGAAACCCAAGGTTGAACCCAAACCCGAGACTAAGTGCTTCTGTAATGAGGGGAACGGTCACTGAAGCAGAACTACCCTAGATACTTGGTAGATGAGAAGGCTGACAAGGTCGACAGAAGTATATTGGATAAACATTATATTAATGTGTACTTTACTAGTACTCCTAGTAGCACCAGGGTATTAGATACCGGTTCGGTTGCTAAGTGTTAGTAACTCAAAATAAAAGGCTACGGAATAAACGGAGAATAGCTAAAGGTGAGATGACGATATGTGTTGGAAGTGTTTCCAAGGTTGATCAAACATCGCATGCTCCCTCTACCATCGGGATTGGCGTTAAACCTAAATAATTGTTATTTGGTGTTTGCGTTCAGCATAGACATGATTGGATTATGTTTATCGCAATACAGTTATTCATTTAAGGAGAATAATGGTTACTTTGTTTATTTGAATATTACCTTCAATGGTCTTTCACCTAAAATGAATGGTTTATTGAATCTCGATCATAGTGATACACATGTTCATGCCAAAAGATATAAGATAGTAATGTTAGTACCACATACTTGTGGCACTGCCATTTGAGTCATATTGGTATAAAACGCATGAAGAAGCTCCATGTTGATGGATCTTTGGACTCACTCATTTTTTGAAAAGTTTGAGACATGCAAACCATGTCCATTGGTATATATGCATGAAGAAACTCCATGCAGATGGATTGTTTGGACTCACTTGATTTTGGATCACTTGAGACATGCAAATCATACCACATGGGAAAGATGACTGAAAGGCCTCATTTTCAGTGAGATGGAACAAGAAAGCAACTTGTTGGAAGTAATACATTTTGATGTGTGCAGTCCAATGAGTGCTGAGGCATGCGGTGGATATCGTTATGTTTTTACTTCACAGATGATTTGAGTAGATGCTGAGTATATTTACTTGATGAAACACAAGTCTGAATTATTGATAGGTTCAAGTAATTTCAGAGTGAAGTTGAAGATCTTCGTGACAAGAGGATAAAATGTGTATGATATGATCATAGAGATGAATATCCGAGTTGCGAGTTTGGTAGACAATTAAGACATTGTGGAAATTGTTTCACAACTAATACCGCCTGGAACACCATAGTGTGATGGTGTGTCCGAACATCATAGCTGCACCCTATTGGATATGGTGCATACCATGATGTCTCTTATCGAATTACCACTATCGTTTATGGGTTAGGCATTAGAAACAACTGCATTCACTTTAAATAGGGCACCACGTAATTCCGTTGAGATGACACCGTATGAACTATGGTTTAGAGAAACCTAAGCTGTCGTTTCTTAAAAGTTTGGGGCTGCGACGCTTATGTGTATTTTTTTAGCCTGATAAGCTCGAACCGAAAGTGGATAAATGCATCTTCATAGGACACCCAAAACAGTTGGGTATACCTCCTATTTCAGATCCGGAAGCAAACGCGATTGTTTCTAGAAACGAGTCCTTTCTTGAGGAGAAGTTTCTCTCGAAAGAATTGAGTGGGAGGATGGTGGAGACTTGATGAGTTTATTGAACCGTCACTTCAACTAGTGTGTTGCAGGGCACAGGAAGTTGTTCCTATGGCGCCTACACCAATTGAAGTGGAAGCTGATGATAGTGATCATGAAACTTTGGATCAAGTCACGACCAAACCTCGTAGGTTGACAAGGATGCGTACTACTTTAGAGTGGTACGGTAATCCTGTCTTGGAGGTCAGGTTGCTAGACAACAATGAACCTACGAGCAATGGAGAAGCGATGGTGGGCCCGGATTCCGACGAATGGCTCGAGGCCATAAAATCCGAGAGAGGATCCATGTATGAAAACAAAGTGTAGACTTTGGAAAAACTACTTGATGGTCGCAAGGTTGTTGGGTACAGATGGATTTTAAAAGGGAAGACAGAAAATGATGGTATGTATCACCATTAAGAAAGCTCGACTTGTCGCTAAGACATTTTCTAACAAGTTCAAGGAGTTGACTACGATGAGACTTTCTCACTCGTAGAGTCTGTTGGAATTATATTAGCAGTTACTGCATTATTTATGAAATCTTGCAGATAGGATGTCAAAACATTGTTTCCTCGACATTTTTCTTGACGAAAGGTTGTGTGTGATACAACCAGAAGGTTTTGTCAATCCTAAAATATGCTAACAACTAAGCATCTCGGAGTTGGAATATATGCTTTGATGAGATGATCAAAGATTTTGGGTTTTATACAAAGTTTATGAGAAACTTGTATTTCCAAAGAAGTGAGTGGGAGCACTATAGAATTTCGGATGAGTATATGTTGTTGACATATTGTTGATCGGAAATGATGTAGAATTTCTGGAAACATATAGGGTTGTTTAAAAAGTGTTCTTTCAATGGAAAACCTGGATTAAGCTACTTAAACATTGAGCATCAAGATCTATAAGGATAGATCAAAAACACTTAATAGTACATTCAAATGAATACATACCATGACAAGATTTTGAAAGGGTTCAAAATAGATCGGCAAAGAAGGAGTTCTTGGTTGTGTTATAAGGTGTGAGTATTGAGTAAGACTCAGGACCGACCACGACAGAAGAGAGAGAAAGGACGAAGGTCGTCCCCTATGCTTTAGGCGTAGGCTCTACAGTATGCTATGTTGTGTACCGCACCTAAAGTGTGCCTTGCCATGAGTCAGTCAAGGGGTACAAGAGTGATCCAGGAATGGATCACTAGACAACGGTCAAAGTTATCCTTAGTGGACTAAGGAATTTTTCTCGATTATGGCGGTGGTAAAAGAGTTCATCGTAAAGGGTTACGTCGATACAAAGTTTGACACTAATTCGGATGAATCTGAGTAGTAAACCGGATTCGTATAGTAGAGCAATTATTTGGAATAGTTCCAAATAGTGCGTGGTAGCTGCATCTACAAGATGACATAGAGATTTGTAAAGCACACACGGATCGGAAAGGTTCAGACCCGTTGACTAATAACCTCTCTCACAAGCGAGATATGATCAAACCCCATGGGTGTTGGATTCATTACAATCACATAGTGATGTGAACTAGATTATTGACTCTAGTGCAAGTGGAAGACTATTGGAAATATGCCCTAGAGGCAATAATAAAATGATTATTATTATATTTCCTTGTTCATGATAATTGTCTGTTGTTCATGCCATAATTGTATTAACCCGAAACTGTAATACATGTGTGAATACATAGACCGTAATATGTCCCTAGTAAGCCTCTAATTGAGTAGCTCATTGATCAATAGATGGCTGTGGTTTCCTGAACATGGACATTGGATGTCGTTGATAACGGGATCACATCATTAGGGGAATGATGTGATGGACAAGACCCAATCCTAAGCATAGCACAAGATTGTGTAGTTTGTTCGCTAGAGCTTTTCTAATGTCAAGTATCATTTCCTTAGACAATGAGATTGTGTAACTCCCAAATGCTGTAGGAATGCTTTGGGTGTATCAAACATCACAGCGTGACTGGGAGACTATAAAGGTGCACTACAGGGAGCTCCGAAAGTATCTGTTGAGTTGGCATGAATCGAGACTGGGATTTGTCACTCCGTATGACGGAGAGGTATCTCTGGGCCCACTCAGTAATGCATCATCATAATGAGCTCAGTGTGACTAAGGACTTAGTCACAGGATCATGTATTGCGGAACGATTAATGACTTGCCCGTAACGAGATTGAACAAGGTATAGGGATACCGATGATCGAATCTCGGGCAAGTAACATACCGATATATGATAAGCCACAAGTGTAGGGGATCGCAACAGCTTTCAAGGGTAAAGTATTCAACCCAAATTTATTGATTCGACACAAGGAGAGCCAAAGAATATTCTTGAGTATTAGTAGTTGAGTTGTCAATTCAACCACACCTGGATAACTTAGTATCTGCAGCAAAGTATTTAGTAGCAAAGTAGTATGATAATAATGGTAACGATAGCAAAAGTAATGTTTTTGGGTTTTGTAGTGATTGTAACAATAGCAACGGAAAAGTAAATAAGCAAAGCACAATATGTGAAAAGCTCGTAGGCAATGGATCAGTGATGGATAATTATGCCAGATGCGATTCCTCATGTAATAGCTATAACATAGGGTGACACAGAACTAGCTCCAATTCATCAATGTAATGTAGGCATGTATTCCGTAAATAGTCATACATGCTTACGGAAAAGAGCTTCATGACATCTTTTGTCCTACCTTCCCGTGGCAGCGGGGTCCTAGCGGAAACTAAGGGATATTAAGGCCTCCTTTTAATAGAGAACCAGAACAAAGCATTAGCACATAGTGAATACATGAAATCCTCAAACTATGGTCATCACCGAGAAGTATCCCGATTATTGTCACTTCGGGGTTGTCGGATCATAACACATAATAGGTGACTATAGACTTGCAAGATAGGATCAAGAACACACATATATTCATGAAAACATAATAGGTTCAGGTCTGAAATCATGGCACTCGGGCCCTAGTGACAAGCATTAAGCATAGCAAAGTCATAGCAACATCAATCTCAGAACATAGTGGATACTAGGGATCAAACACTAACAAAACTAACTTGATTGCATGGTAAATCTCATCCAACCCATCACCGTCCAACAAGCCTACGATGGAATTACTCACGCACGGCGGTAAGCATCATGAAATTGGTGATGGAGGATAGTTGATGATGACGATGGCGACGAATCCCCCTCTCCGGAGCCCCCAACGGATTCCAGATCAGCCCTCCCGAGAGAGATTAGGGCTTGGCGGCGGCTCCATATCGTAAAACGCGATGAAACTTTCTCTCTGATATTTTTCTCCCTGAACGTGAATATATGGAGTTGGAGTTGAGGTCGGTGGAGGTCCAGGGGGCCCACGAGACAGGGGGGCGTGCCCAGGGGGAGGGGGCGCGCCCCCCACCCTCGTGGACAGGGTGTGCCCCCCTGGTCTTGATTCTTTCGCCAGTATTTTTTATATTTTCCAAAAAGTGCCTCCGTGGATTTTCAGGACATTCCGAGAACTTTTTGGAAGCGACGAGGAACTCTGGAATGTTCCGGAGGTGAATATCGATATATTGGACGAAGGGTATTGGAGTCCGGAATTGTTCCAGGGGTACCGGGTGACGACCAGCGTGTCCGAAAGGGGTTTCGGAAGCCCCGGCAAGCGTTGGGGGGCCTTATGGGCCAAGGGGAGGGGGCACATCAGCCCACTAAGGGGCTGAGCGCCCCTCCCATCCCATCTCACGTAACCTGGGGAGGTGGGGGCGCCTCCCCTAGGGCAGCCACCCTTCCCAGCTTGGGGGGCAAGTTTCCTAGGGGTGGGGGCGCCCAAACCCATCTAGGGTTTCCCCTGTGGCCGCCGCCCCTTCCCTAGGGAAACCCTAGGGTGTATCCTCCTCCCCCTTCCCCCTATATATAGTGAGGGAGAGAGAGGGCAGCCGCACCTTTCCCCTGGCGCGGCCCCTCCTTCCTCCAACACCTCCTCCTCCGTAGTGCTTGGCGAAGCCCTATCGGAGAACCACAAGCTCCACCACCACACCGTCGTGCTGCCGGAGTTCTCCCTCAACTTCTCCTCTCCCCTTGCTAGGTCAAGAAGGAGGAGACATCCCCGGGCTGTACATGTGTTGAACGCGGAGGCGCCGTCCGTTCGGCGCTAGATCGGATCTTCCACGATTTGAATCGCCGCGAGTACGACTCCATCAATCGCGTTCTTGTAACGCTTCTGCTTACCGATCTTCAAGGGTATGAAGATGCACTCCCTCTCTCTCTTTCTCGTTGCTAGTGTCTCCTAGATTGATCTTGGTGACACGTAGGAAAATTTTGAATTATTACTATGTTCCCCAACATGTACATCCCACATAGTCAATCCAAGAAGTACGTTTTCGTTCGAATATACATCCCACACAGTCACTCTAAGGAAAATGTTTTCGTTCGCACGTACATCACACACAATTTTCCCAATTAAATCGTTTGTGATAGTATTGCCATTGTAGACGATATTAATAATTTTATCGTTTGCTTTATTGAATGCATCGCACATGATGCGTAGAAGAAACTGTGTGGCATAGGCTGTCCATCACACACACTTTCTATGTGGTAAAGGTTTGCGCAAGGTGGCCTAACGCAAACGGTTTTCAAGCGGAAGTCATCTGTGATTGTTCATTGATCCCACATGTTTTATTCCTAGAAACTGTGTGCGTTGTCTGAGGTCATCACCCATGGTGTTTTCTCAATAACCGTTTGCAATAGAAAAACCCAATTAGCAGGCTAATTAACCTATTATTAATAATCAATTTATTAATCTAATTGACATTTCATAGTAAGCACACAATATATTTCATTTTCGTATTAAGGAAGCAGGATTTCATAATTGAAATACATCAGAGTACAACATCATATAGCTTCAGCACTCAGCTACCCCATTACACAACTGCACCAGCACCAAGTTTCACATGCAACATCTATAACCTTTCGAAATTAGCATCATAGATAGTACATAGACAGATGAATCTCATCTAGAAAACTGCTGAAGTAGAATGCAAATGACAGTGTGCTCTCTAGCGGGTGCTTTTTAATAAGAAGGGTGGTGACTCAACATAAAAGTAAATAGATAGGCCCTTCACAGAGGGAAGCAGGGATTTGTAGAGGTGCCAGAGCTTGATTTTAAAATAGAGATTGAATAACATTTTGAGCGGCATACTTTCGCTGTCAACGCAACAACTATGAGATGGCTGTATCTTCCATACTACATGCATTATAGGTAGTTCCCAAACAGAATGGTAAAGGTTTATACTCCCCCAACCACCAAAAAGCATCAATCCATGGCTTGCTCGAAACAACAAGTGCCTCCAACTAACAACAGCCCTGGGGGAGTTTTGTTTAATTATTTTGATTTGCTTTGATCTTTTTGGATCATGGGACTGGGCATCCCGGTTACCGGCCCTTTCTCGTGAATGAGGAGCGGAGTCCACTCCTCTTGAGAATAACCCACCTAGCATGGAAGATATAGGCAGCCCTAGTTGAAACATGAGCTGCTCGAGCATACAAAATAGAATTTCATTTGAAGGTTTGGAGTTTGGCACATACAAATATACTTGGAACGACAGGTAAAAACCGCGTATAGGTAGGTATGGTGGACTCATATGGAATAACTTTGGGGTTCAAGGAGTTTGGATGCACAAGCAGTATTCCCGCTTAGTACAGGTGAAGGCTAGCAAAAGACTGGGAAGCGACCAACTGAGAGAGCGACAACAGTCATAAACATGCATTAAAATTAATTCACACCGAGTACAAGCATGAGTAGGATATAATCTACCATGAACATAAATATCATGAAGGCTATGTTGATTCGTTTCAACTACATGCATGAACATGTGCGAAGTCGAGTCACTCAATTCATTCAAAGGAGGATACCATCCCATCAT
Source organism: Triticum timopheevii (assembly GCA_963921465.1). Lineage (NCBI taxonomy): Eukaryota > Viridiplantae > Streptophyta > Magnoliopsida > Poales > Poaceae > Triticum > Triticum timopheevii. The sequence goes on from OY997270.1 coordinate 243,911,480, forward strand.
ACCACATCATAATCATTCTAATAGCATGTTGGCACGCAAGGTAAACCATTATAACTCATAACTAATCAAGCATGGAACAAGCAACTATAATCTCTAAATGTCATTGCAAATATGTTTACTTCATAATAAGCTGAATCAGAAACGATGAACTCATCATATTTACAAAAACAAGAGAGGTTGAGTTCATACCAGCTTTTCTCATCTCAATAAGTCCATCATATATCGTCATTATTGCCTTTCATTTGCACGACCGAACGATGTGTATAATAATAATAGTGCACGTGCATTGGACTAAGCTGGAATCTGCAAGCATTCAACTCAAGAGAGAAGACAGGGTAATATGGGCTCTAAATTAAATAAACAATCATGCATATGAGAGCCGCTAAACATTTTCAATATAGTCTTCTCGACCCCCAAAGGAAAGAAAAGAAAATAAAACTATTTATACGGGAAAGCTCCCAACAAGTAAGAAGAAGAACTAGAAACCTTTTTGGGTTTTCATTTTAATTACTACTACAAGCATGGAAATTAAACTAACTAATTTTTTTTGGTTTTTCTTAAGGTTTATCAAACACACAAGAACAAAGCTAGAAAAAGAAATTTAAACTAGCATGGATAATACAATGAAAGAGTATGAGCACCGACGACTAGTGTGTCAACATGAATGTAAAGTCGGTGAGAAATACGTACTCCCCCAAGATTAGGCTTTTGGCCTCAGTTGGCCTAATACCAAGGACCGCCTGGCTGATATCCATAGTTGTAGCTGGGGTCGTACTGAGACGCAGCGGCAACTGCCTCCTGAGCTGCGGGATGTTGGCGAGCTGCCTCCGCTCTCCTCTCGTGTTCAGCTGCTTCCTCCCTGGTAACAATATATCTTCCTTTTGCCTGATGATCAAAAAGGAGAGAAGCAGGAAGAGTAACATGGACGACGTTGCGTCTGTCATAGATTAGTTGATATTGAAGGAATTGTTCATTCCTCCTAAGAAATTGATGATTGACCATAGCGTCATAATCTAAATAAGCAGGAGGTATCATCATATCCCCTTCTCGTGGGGCTATACCAAGATAATTAGCCACACGGGTTGCATAAATTCCTCCAAATAAATCTCCAGTTCTACTATTATTCTGCAACCTACGTGCGACTATTGCTCCCAAGTTATAACCTTTATAACCCAACACAACACTCTTGAGGACACAAAGATCAGGGACACAAATGTGACATGCTTCGTCCTTACCGTTAATGCATCTACCAATGAAGAGAGCAAAATAATTTATAGCAGGAAAATGAATGCTCACTATGGTAGCTTGTGCTATGTCCCTGGATTTTCCCATAGTAACACTAGTGAGGAAATCTCTAAATTTAGATTTGTGAGGATCATTAATATTACCCCACTGCGGGAGTTTGCAAGCAGTAGTAAAATCCTCTAAGTCCATGGTATAAGATGTATCATAAATATCAAATGTGACACTAGGAGAATTACGCGTACAGTTATATTTAAACCTCCGCACAAAGGAATCAGTCAATTGATAGTACTGAGGACACTTATCTTGTAAGAAGTCCTCTAGCTCAGCATTACACACATATGCGTAAAATTCCTCCTTAAAGCCTGCTTCGACCATAAAATCGTCGGATGGCCACTCACAAGCTCGTACATCCGCGTCCCTCGGTAATTCAACATCTTGCTCACGTATAGCAATCCTGGGTCTTTTCTTAACCGAGGAACCACCTTGGTACATTCTCCTAGACATAATTCTTTTTCTGAAAAATTTCTGAAATTTTAGTAACTTCAAAATAAAAGTGAATAAAACTAAACAAGATTGATAGCAACTACTCCTACAAGTGCCTAGAGCCTATATCATGCATCAGAATTGCTTGGGACCTCATAAATTTAACATGCAACCTATGCAGCAAAAATTTGCAATGAATAAAGCACTAGAACAAAAACTAATTGGACCAATGGAGGATTCACATACCAAGCAACAATCTCCCAAAGCAGTTTTGTGAATGGAGCTTTGAGCAAGGAGATCGAAAATCACAGCAAAAAGAGCTAGAACTCGTGCTTGAGCTGGATGGGGATTTTTTTGGGTAGAATATGAAGTGTGTGGGTGCTGGCATAAGTGGAGGGGGCCACCAGGGGCCCACGAGACAGGGGGCGCGCCCAGGTGGCGCGGGCGCGCCCTCCACTCTCGTGGCCTAGTGCTTGCCCCTCCTGCAGTGATTTTAGTGCCTAAAATCCTCAAATATTCCATAAAAAATCATACTAAATTTGCAGGGCATTTGGAGCACTTTTATTTTCGGGCTATTTTTTAATGCACGGATAATTCAGAAAACAGACAGATAATACTATTTTTGCTTTATTTATTCTAAATAACATAAAATAAAAAGAGGCTACAGAAGGTTGTGCCTTCGTTTCATCCATCTCATGATCATCAAAATGAATCCACTAACAAGGTTGATCAAGTCTTGTTAACAAACTCATTCCAAATAACACGGAACCGGAGAAATTTCGAATAACACTAAGTTACCTCAACGGGGATATGAAAATCCTCAACAATAAGAATATCATACTTTTTCTTGACAGTAGGGAGAGGAAATTCAAAACCTCCAATAATGATAGTTGGAACTTTTCCAATAGAATTGATGCTATGAACTTGAGATTGTTTCCTCGGAAAGTGTACCGTATGCTCATTACCATTAACATGAAAAGTGACATTGCCTTTGTTGCAATCAATAACCGCCCCTGCAGTATTAAAAAAGGTCTACCAAGGATAATAGGCATACTATCGTCCTCAGGAATATCAAGAATAACAAAGTCCGTTAAGATAGTGACATTTGCAACCACAACAGGCACATCCTCACAAATACCGACAGGTATAGCAGTTGATTTATCAGCCATTTGCAAAGATATTTCAGTAGGTGTCAACTTATTCAATTCAAGTCTACGATATAAAGAGAGAGGCATAACACTAACACCGGCTCCAAGATCACATAAAGCAGTTCTAACATAATTTCTTTTAATGGAGCATGGTATAGTTGGTACACCCGGTTCTCCAAGTTTCTTTGGTATTCCACCCTTAAAACTGTAATTAGCAAGCATGGTGGAAATTTCAGCTTCTGGTATCTTTCTTTTATTTGTAATGATATCCTACATATATTTAGCATAAGGATTTACTTTAAGCATATCAGTTAAGCGCATAGGTAAGAAAATAGGTCTAATCATTTCAGCAAAGCGCTCAAAATCCTCATCATCCTTTGTCTTGGATGGTTTAGGAGGAAAGGGCATGGGTTTCTGAACCCATGGTTCTCTTTCTTTACCGTGCTTCCTAGCAACAAAATCTCTCTTATCATAACGTTGATTCTTTGATTGTGGGTTATCAAGATCAACAGCAGGTTCAATCTCTACTTCATTGTTTTTGGTAGGTTGAGCATCAACATGAACATCATCATTAACATTATCACTAGGTTCATGTTCATCACCTGATTGTGTTTCAGCATCGGAAATAGAAATATCATTGGGATTCTCAGGTGTGTCTACAGTAGGTTCACTAGAAGCATGCAAAGTCCTATCGTCTTTCCTTTTCTTCTTTTTAGAAGAACTAGGTGCCTCTAAATTGTTTCTCTGAGAATCTTCTTCGATTCTCTTAGGGTGGCCTTCAGGATACAAAGGTTCCTGATTCATTCTACCAGTTCTAGTAGCCACTCTAACAGCAAAGTCATTTTTATTATTTAATTCATCAAGCAAATCATTTTGAGCTTTCAGTACTTGCTCAGCGTGAGTAGCAACCATAGAAGCATATTTTCTAATGAGTTTAAGTTCACCTTTAACTCTAGCCATATTATCGCTCACGTGTCCTATCTCGAAAGCATTATTCTTTAACTCTCTACCAACATAAGCATTAAAACTTTTTTGTCTAGCCATAAAGTCATCAAATTCATCTAAGCATGGGCTATGAAATTTAGTAGAGGGGATTTCAACTTTATCATATCTATAGAGAGAATTTACGATTACTACCTGTGTCAGGTTATCAAGACAATGTGGTTCTTCAACAGGCGGTATATTAAGACCATGTGTTTCTTCAATAGGAGGTAAATTCTTAACATCTTCAACTTTAATACCTTTATCTTTCATTGATTTCCTTGCCTCTTGCATATCTTCAGGACTGAGAAATAAAACACCTCTCTTCTTCGGAGTGGGTTTAGGAATAGGCTCAGGAGTTGGCTCAATTGGTTCAGGAATTGGCTTAGGAATTGGCTCAGGAAGAGTCCAATTATTTTCATTAGTCAACATATTATTCAATAGTAATTCAGCTTCGTCGACTGTTCTTTCCCTCAAAACACAACCAGCACAACTATCCAAGTAGTCCTTGGAAGCATCGATTAGTCCATTATAAAAGATATCAAGTATTTCATTTTTCTTAAGAGGATGATCAGGCAAAGCATTAAGTAATCGGAGAAGCCTCCCCCAAGCTTGTGGGAGACTCTCTTCTTTGATTTGCACAAAATTATATATTTCCCGCAAGGCAGCTTGTTTCTTATGAGCAGGGAAATATTTAGCAGAGAAGTAATAAATCATATACCGGGGACTACGCACACAACCAGGAGCAAGAGAATTGTACCAAGTCTTAGCATCACCCTTTAATGAGAACGGAAATATCTTAAGGATATAATAATAGCGAGATTTATCATCATGAGTAAACAGGGTAGCTATATCATTCAACTTGTAAAGATGTACCACAACAGTTTCAGATTCAAGGCCATAAAAAGGATCAGATTCAACCAAAGTAATAATCTCAGGATCAACATAGAATTCATAATCCTTATCAGTAACACAGATAGGTGGAGTAGCAAAAGCAGGGTCAGGTTTCATTCTAGCATTAAGAGACTGCTGCTTCCATTTAGCTAATAATTTCTTAAGATCATATCTATCATTGCAAGCAAAGATAGCTCTAGCACCTTCTTCATTCATAACATAACCCTCAGGAACAACAGGCAATTCATAATCATTGGGAGAATTTTCATCATCACTATCATCAATAATAGCATCTTCAATAATTTCATTCCCCCTAACTCTAGCAAGTTGTTCATCAAGAAATTCACCTAATGGCAAAGTAGTATCACGCACAGAAGTAGTTTCATCATAAGTATCATGCATAGCAGAAGTGGCATCATCAATAACATGCGACATATAAGAATTCATAGCAGTAGCAGGTTTAGGTATCGCAAGCTTACTAATAACGGAAGGAGAATCTAGTGCGGAGCTAGATGGCAGTTCCTTACCTCCCCTCATAGTTGAGGGCAAAATCTTGGTTCTGTCCTCTTTCAAGTTCTTCATAGTGATCAACAGATATAAATCCCAAGTGACTCAGAGAATAGAGCTATGCTCCCCGGAAACGGCGCCAGAAATTAGTCCTGATAACCCACAAGTGTAGGGGATCGCAACAGCTTTTGAGGGTAAAATATTCAACCCAAATTTATTGATTCGACACAAGGGGAGCCAAAGAATATTCTTGAGTATTAGCAGTTGAGTTGTCAATTCAACAACACCTGGATAACTTAGTATCTACAGCAAAGTATTTAGTAGCAAAGTAGTATGATAATAAAGGTAACGATAGCAAAATTAATGTTTTTGGGTTTTGTAGTGATTGTAACAATAGCAACGGAAAAGTAAATAAGCAAAGCACAATATGTGAAAAGCTCATAGGCAATGGATCAGTGATGGATAATTATGCCAGATGCGATTCCTCATGTAATAGCTATAACATAGGGTGACACAGAACTAGCTCCAATTCATCAATGTAATGTAGGCATGTATTTCGTAAATAGTCATACGTGCTTATGGAAAAGAACTTGCATGACATCTTTTGTCCCACCCTCCCGTGGAAGCGGAGTCCTAGCGGAAACTAAGGGATATTAAGGCCTCCTTTTAATAGAGAACCAGAACAAAGCATTAGCACATAGTGAATACATGAACTCCTCAAACTACGGTCATCACCGAGAAGTATCCCGATTATTGTCACTTCGGGGTTGTCAGATCATAACACATAATAGGTGACTATAGACGTGCAAGATAGGATCAAGAACACACATATATTCATGAAAACATAATAGGTTCAGATCTGAAATCATGGCACTCAGGCCCTAGTGACAAGCATTAAGCATAGCAAAGTCATAGCAACATCAATCTCAGAACATAGTGGATACTAGGGATCAAACCCTAACAAAACTAACTTGATTACATGGTAAATCTCATCCAACCCATCACCGTCCAGCAAGCCTACGATGGAATTACTCACGCACGGCGGTGAGCATCATGAAATTGGTGATGGAGGATGGTTGATGATGACGACGGCAACGAATCCCCCTCTCCGGAGCCCCGAACGGACTCCAGATCAGCCCTCCCGAGAGAGATTAGGGCTTGGCAGCGGCTCCGTATCGTAAAACGCGATGACACTTTCTCTCTCATTTTTTTCTCCCTGAACGTGAATATATGGAGTTGGAGTTGAGGTCGGTGGAGGTCCAGGGGGCCCACGAGACAGGGGGGCGCGCCCAGGGGGAGGGGGCGCACCCCCACCCTCGTGGATAGGGTGTGGGCCCCCTGGTCTTGATTCTTTCGCCAGTATTTTTTATATTTTCCAAAAAGTGCCTCCGTGGATTTTCAGGACATTCCGAGAACTTTTGCTTTCTACACATAAAACAACATCATGGCAGTTCTGCTGAAAACAATGTCAGTCCGGGTTAGTTTCATTCAAATCATGGAAGTTAGAGTCCAAAACAAGGGCAAAAGTGTTTGGAAAAGTAGATACGTAGGAGACGTATCAATATACAAAGGGAATTGAATACGGGATTGATTGAATCCCTAACAATGTGGTTCATCCGATGAGATCTTCATGGAACATGTGGGAGCCAATATGGGTATCCAGATGCCGCTATTGGTTATTGGCCGGAGAGGTGTCTCGGTCATGTCTGCATGGTTCCCGAACCCGTAGGTTCTACACACTTAAGGTTCGGTGACGCTAGAGTTGTTCTGGGAAATAGTATGTGGTTACCGAAGGTTATTCGGAGTCCTGGATGAGATCCTGGAAGTGATGAGGAACTTTGGAATGTTCCGGAGGTGAATATTGATATATTGGACGAAGGACATTGGAGTCCGGAATTGTTCCGGTGGTACCGGGTGACAACCAGCGTATCCGAAAGGGGTTTCGGAAGCCCCGGCAAGCATTGGGGGGCCTTATGGGCCAAGGGGAGGGGGCACATCAGTCCACTAAGGGGCTGAGTGCCCCTCCCACCCCATGTCACGTAACCTAGAGAGGTAGGGGCGCCTCCCCTAGGGCAGCCACCCCTCCCGGCTTGGGGGGCAAGTTTCCTAGGGGTGGGGGCGCCCAAACCCATCTAGGGTTTCCCCTGTGGCCGCCGCCCCTCCCCTAGGGAAACCCTAGGGCGTATCCTCCTCCCCCCTTCCCCCTATATATAGTGAGGGAGAGAGAGGGCAGTCGCACCCTTCCCCTGGCGCAGCCCCTCCCTCCTCGAACACCTCCTCCTCCTCCTCCGTAGTGCTTGGCGAAGCCCTACCGGAGAACCACAAGCTCCACCACCACGCCGTCGTGCTGCCAAAGTTCTCCCTCAACTTCTCCTCTCCCCTTGCTGGGTCAAGAAGGAGGAGACATCCTTGGGCTGTACGTGTGTTGAACGCGGAGGCGCCGTCCGTTCGGCGCTAGATCGGATCTTCCGCGATTTGAATTGCCGCGAGTACGACTCCATCAACTGCGTTCTTGTAACGCTTCTGCTTAGCGATCTTCAAGGGTATGAAGATGCACTCCCATTCTCTCTCTCATTGCTAGTATCTCCTAGATTGATCTTGGTGACACGTTGGAAAATTTTGAATTATTACTACGTTCCCCAACATGTACATCCCACACAGTCAATCCAAGAAGTACGTTTTCGTTCGTATATACATCCCACACAGTCACTCTAAGGAAAACGTTCTCGTTCGCACGTACATCAGACACAATTTTCCCAATTAAATCGTTTGTGATAGTATTGCGATTGTAGATGATATTAACAATTTTATCGTTTGCGTTATTGAATGCATCGCACATGATGCATAGAAGAAACTGTGTGGCATAGGTTGTCCATCACACACAATTTCTATGTGGTAAAGGTTTGCGCAAGGTGGCCTAACGCAAACGGTTTTCAAGCGGAAGTCATCTGTGATTGTTCATTGATCCAACATGTTTTATTCCTAGAAACTGTGTGCATTGTCTGAGGTCATCACCCACGGTGTTTTCTCAATAACTCTTTGCAATAGAAAAACCCAATTAGCAGGCTAATTGACCTATTATTAATGATCCATTTATTAATCTAATTGACATTTCATAGTAAGCACACAATATATTTCATTTTCGTATTAAGGAAGCAGGATTTCATAATTGAAATACATCAGAGTACACCATCATATAGCTTCAGCACTCAGCTACCCCATTACACAACTGCACCAGCACCAAGTTTCACAAGCAACATCTATAACATTTCGAAATTAGCATCATAGACGGTACATAGACAGAGGAATCTCATCTAGAAAACTGCTGAAGTAGAAGGCGAATATTGGACCTTCATTGATGCTGAAGGTCTTTGCAACTTTAGGCTAGTGCCTGTGGATGATTGACCATCCATCCTTCGTCCTCTTCAGGAAGACTTCAATATTGAACCGTGGGTGTTGTATGGATACCTTCCTTGCCTCCTGACCATACAAGTGGTTTGAGAGGTAATCATCAGTAAACTGCTTTGGAAAGACCTGGAAACATGGTTGTGCATAAATATCTTCTCTTGATTGGAAATGGGGAAAAGGAATAAAAAAGACAAGGTATAATAGTTAGTACCATCCTATAGTGAATTGATGTCTTCTTCATTGTGCAGACAAAGATATTGTTGTTTTTTGTCGCTAATTTCTTTATCCTAACTATCTTTCTGAGTTTCTTGACTTGATTGATATTCATGGACAACTCATTTGCCCATATGCAAAAAAGGGTCGAACAGTGGGTCAAAACCTCTGACAGCAGGACTTGCATGTGCAATACCAAATTGTAAAAAAACCTAAATATTAGAATGGTTCATGCAATTGCACACTAATGTGCTATTCAACAAAGGACCATGCATGTGCAAACCTTGATTGTAAACCTCAGTGCTTCCCATTGTTTCCCTGCAACACATATACGGTAGTTAGCGATCAGGTTAAGTGAGGGTTGACATTCTATCAGTAAAATATGTTGATGAAAAATAAGCACATTGCAGATTCATCAGACTAATTCGAGCCACATGGAAAACCCATTTATCCAAACCAAGTATGATTAAGAACTATGAAATATAGCAATTGTATATGTTTCTCAAGTATTAAGTGCAGCCAAATTCGATTTATTCCTCAGATGCACAACAATACAAAATTCCACCCACGACAATTGGACATCGCATTGCAGAATTGAACCAAGAAGTTAACTAAACACCACAACAAAGAAACCAAACATTAATTGAGCACCACATTGCACATTATAACATACTCCTAATAGAAGATCAGAAAGTTAACCAAACCAATCATGCTTAACAACTTGGAAATATAGCAATTGTATATGTTTCTCATGTATTTAGTACAGCCAAATTCCATTTATTTCTCACATGGTACACAATAACAAAATGCACCAACAACAATTGAACATCGCATAACAGAATTGAACCCAACAATTAACTAAACACCACAACAAATGAACCAAACGTTAACAAAGAACCACATTGCACAATATATAACATACTAGAAGATCAGCCAGTTAAACCAACCAAGCATGGTTGACAACTTGGAAAGATAGCAATTGTATTTGTTTCTCATGTATTTTGTATAGATAAATTTGATTTATTTATCACATGGAAGAAAATACAAAATTGCACCCTAAAGAATTGAACAAAACAGTTAACTAAACACGACAACTAATTAACCAAACATTTAATAAGTGAGCACCACAAGGCACAACATATAGAACATATACACTAGAACAACATATTGCATGGTAAAAGTAGATAGGACAGTTCACTAGAATTTGTTAAGGAAAGGCAGGAGCAGCACATGCAACGGCTAAACCAAGCATGCTTAACTCGTGTAGCTAGCAAACTGAACATAGGTCCTTATAGTGAGCTAATAAGGCAAGCTACTCCTGATCGCCAGAGATATCAATGATGATTGGCTCCTTGGACATGGGAGAAGGCGAGGCCTCCACATCATGTGTTCCCTACTTGTAGTGGTGAGGTGCCTGAGCCGCTCCAGGAACCAACCTACTGGCTCTCGAGTTGAGGTAAGCATGGGCACACTGAGAAAACACCTTGTAGTCTTCGTGGAAGGCACCGACGGTGGCCTCGAGAAAACACCATGAACTGTCGTTTAAAGCAGCCAACCGTGTCACGGCATCGGTGCACGAGGCATCCGCGGTTGCCTCTACGGTGAGGTGCTCCTCCAAGATTGAGGGGTGGCATGAATGGCAGCCATCGCGACCGCGATTTGCTTCTCCGCTGTCAAATGCTCCTTGAGCTCCTGGCTATACTGCATGCACCATGTCTTAGGATGACACTTATTTGGGGGAGGGGTCGGTGATTTGGGTGGAAGGTGTTGCGCCGGCAGTCGGGGCATGTGGGATGTGGAAGGAGGAGGAGGATGGGGGTCGGGTGTGGATTACCTACCTGGATCGATGATGCCGAGCAGCGTGAAGGAGGGTCGCCAGCGAGGAGGCGGTGTTGCAAGCAAGGAGTGAAGTTTTCAACTTTGAAAGGAAGGTGGAAACAAGGGAAATGTGGCTTTTGTAAAGGGGAGCGGGCGGGAGGTAGATATTTCCATAGAAGCCGAAAATTTTGGATCGGTGTATTGAAAAAACTCGTGCGCAAAGTGTCATCAGACACGATCCCTTATTCAGCACTGTATATGATATGTGAACATCACAAATGATTCATATAGCTTACCCCGTGTGTGATGAGTTTGAACGTGCAAAATTTGTCCTGAATATCCCTATTTACAATGGTCATCCACGTCATTGCATAATTTGGGTACACAAAGGAGCCTACAACACGCCCACACTTCTCAATCGAGCAAGTTCAGCAATTAAACAGAGCTAGCTGACATAAACATTAACCTAACAAATTAAATACCGGTGCTCTAAATTATACAAAGAGTGCTACTCTGGCTGGCGCTCATCGATCTCTGCCGCCTCCTCGATGTCCAGCTCGCGCCCGACAATCTCCCAGGGAAGGGGCTCCATGGCATCAATCGCACAATACCCAACAAGCATCTTGCCATCCATGTCCGCCATCTCTTTGGAAAAGGCCGCCACGATCTGGGCGTGGGCGACCACGATTTGGGCTTGGGCGGGCTCCGTCGTGGCAAGGTATGCCGCGAAGGAACGGACGGCTACTCAAACGCTCTCGGCGATTGCCAACTCTTCGGTCGTGGGTTGTCGACCGCTGCCGGAGAAGCTTCGTTCGATTTGTACGGTGACCTCCACGAGCTGGGCGTGGGCGGCCTCGACATGGTCGTGGGTGGCCTCCATCAGGGCTAAGGCCGCCGCTGTGGAATGCACAGCTGTTGTGCCTCTCTCACCAGTTTCTATCACCGAGCCAGATGTTGTTGTCGCCACCTGAGAAGCAACATCGGATGTTTGGGCAGCCTTGGCTGCCCAGTCGCAGATTGCAGTCGCGCTCACACAGCTTGTTAGCACGCACATGGTGGATGTGGCTGCTCTCTCGCCGGAGAGGGCCGCCGAAGTTGGCCTCATGACACGAGTCCACGTACCCATCTTTCACCGCGACGATTGAACAATGAAATGATATTTGGGGAGCGAGCTAGTGTGCTTGACAAGCTAGATGTGGACTGTAGCCGACAAACCTTTTAGCGTAAGCCATATGCGCACTATACTTTGACGGTGCTCCAAGATATTTTGTACTACATCACACACGGTTGATGATAATAAACTGTGTGTGATCTACTTGATTTTTCTTCTTGATTTGAAATATATAATGGGGTCACAGCGACAAAGGAGGGTGTTTGAATTGCCAGAACTTTTATCTGCAGAACATGCAATTATAGGTGTTTCATCAAAAAATTGGAATTATTCTTCGTTTGGACATTTTTATACATTAACTTGGTTTTCTACGCATTGCAGGCGCACATTTCAAAATTAAACTACATGCACATGCTTCGGTGCACCAAAATGGGTTGTAAAATCATATATGTGTCCATGGGTTTATGCTTATGTCCCATGCAATAAATGGGGATAAACTTCAAACACCATGGTACCGTGGCTCACCGACAAACGTTGAGATACTTGCTTTTGTAATTCTAGTAAATCCAAAAGTTGTTTGAATTTCATGAACCTTGGCATCACGGGTACACGGGCGGACGCAAGTTTGTACCAAGATTCACCCCATGTGATAATTCGACGCATGTAAAGTCATTCACTTCATTGATGGTCAATTAATACAGCGCATGCAAATTGAGTGGACGTGAGGGCGGAAGAAAGACATTACTACTCCACTGCGCGCATGCGAGTAGTTAAATCATGGGTTGCTAGTAGTACTTCCATCGGTCTCCTTCGTATTTTGTGACAATTTTTGATAGTAACATAATATTTACGCATTTGAGCAGTGTAGTTTACTTGAAATTTATGTTCCACTAAACTCATCGGGAGCCGTTTCGGGCCTCGAAACCAAAACCATTAATTAATCTTTACCTTGTTCCCATCACATTCGAAATCCTGCTCACACCATTCCGGGTCTTGCAATAGAGAAGAGGGAGAGGCGAGACGGTGGTTTTGGAATGGAGATGATGGAGAGGAGAGGAGGTGGTTTTGCAACGGAGAAGAGGGAGATGTGAGACGGTGGTTTTGGAATGGAGATGATGGAGAGGAGAGGAGGTGGTTTTGCAATGGAGAAGAGGGAGAGGAGCGTGCAGCGGCGATTGAGGATTGGACGAGAGGGCCGGCGCGCTGTGACTGGATCAAAATCAAAATCAATTTACCCTTCAATTAAGAAAGCGTCCCCACATTTACGAGTCTCCCTTTTATTCTGGGTCATAATTGACCATGATTTTCGCAAATAAAATATATGTTATATGTTGCAAAAAATAATATAATTTGAAAGTACATTCAGATATGAACCAAATGATACAATTTTTGGTGACATGCTTTCACATTTTGCTTGTCAAATACAGTACGTCGTCAAACTTTGACCCAAAATATGCAAAAAAAAATACTTCCAAGATCAGCGCCGCTCTTCCGCTCTTCTCCTTTTAAACCACCGCCGCTCCTCTCCTGTTCCAATCAAAATCCAGCGCCACTCCTCTCCTCTTCCATTTCAAAACCACCGCCCCTCCTCTCCTATTCCAATCCAATATCAGCGTCGCTCCTCTGCCGTTCTAATCCAAAACCAGCGCTGCTCCTCTCCTCTTCCATTCAAAAACCACCGCCGGCGAGTGAAGGTGTTGTGGAGAAGTACATCGATGGAGGAGTACAACCGATATGTGAGGATCGAAGATGGCGACCCTGTGTTGCTAGCTAGGATGTTGGAGATATAGTCTTGGTTTGATAACAAGGACCAACTAGCGGCGACGGTGACATCCATGGCCAAATATCTGCAACAGAGCAAAAAGGCGGGGATACTCTCGGAGGGAGTAGCACGATTGCACATAGAGCTGCTCCTCTGGACCATGGAGCAAACAGATTCACCGAATCCGATCGTGAGGGAGCGGTGGTGGGAGTATCGATCCTAGATGGAGCATCCACCAGAGATTGAAGGATCGAGCATCTACAGGATGCCGTTTGTGAGGGTGTCGTGCCAGAGCGAGTCGGTGGAGTCTTCGTCTACCAAACCCAACTACAAGAGGAGAAAATCAGTTGGCCCGATGATGCTTCCCCGACGTCCTCTCCCTCGCCGTTCACATCGTCTCACAGGGCGGTCGTCTGCCGCCGAGGAATAGGAGGGGACTGCCCCCCCCCCCCAGCCCAATAGTCGGGCAGGTTGTGAATTGTTAGGAGGAGCTTAGGGTTCTCAGTATTTGCAGGTTGTGAATTGTGTTTTGTGTTGTGTATTTTGAGAGTACTTTCATATATGAATGTCTTTTGAATTTCAGATTTGCAGTATTGAGCATATGAAGTATTTTATGAATTATAGAGATCTATTGTTAGCACTTAAAAATGTAGTTTCATAGGTGTATAAAAGTGCAGACAATGTGATTCTTAGAGAAGAAACTGCAAGTTTCAGTTTCAGATAAGAAACTGCAAGTTCGGTTTCAGATAAGAAACTGCAACTTTCAGAGGCATAGCATTTATGTTAACACGGCCTTTTCAAACAGGGTTAACATCATGTTGGAAGTTTTATTCATGGTCAAAAATGGAACTACCAACCAGTTAACCTCATGCTGATCAACATTCATGCATAGCACATCTTTATATGATGCACAGTCAAAAAGATATGCTATTTTCAAAATGCCCACACAATGTCGAGTGTGCGAAACACAGAGAAAACAAGGGACGAAGTTTTGGCAAGTGTTGGACGTGGTGTGCGTAGATGACAATGGGGACCCACATGTCAATAGAGGCAGAGGCAAAAAAAAATTGGAGATATTTTCCCTGCACAAGTGGAATTGAACCCGGGCGGAACAGTTGTTGGGTAGTGTCACTTGGCCACTAGGCTAGTTCAGTAGTTTCGTTAATAATAAGGCACTTCCTTAGGTGGTCGGGTCCCCTCCTGCGCCTTTGTGCGCTCACCGCGACGCCGCTGTCTGCCGTTGTGAACATGCTGAACAAACAAGAGGAATCTGGAGAGGACTGTACGTGGAGAGGCGGACAGTCGGGACCCACCAGGTCTATGGTCGTACGCAAGCAAGTGCCTCATCGAAAAAATACTTCCTCCTAATGCTATACTGACGTTGAGGCCCACGGGTTTGTCAACATAGTTACATTTTTTAGGTGCTTCAACATAGTTACAATAGGAGATAAATTGACAACGAAGCCGGGGAGTTGGCAGGTATCATTTATAATCACTGGGGCAGCAAGTATCAGCTGAGTTTTGGGATGCCCTGTCTAGGCTTTCTTTTTTAACATGTTCAGCCCACGACCTCGGATGGGAGGTCCATAGGCCTGTTTGCATTTTCTTGAGGGCCGTCATGTATCGACCGGCCTATGGACCTAGATTTAAGGACGAATGTAATAATAAATCACTTATTATTTAAATATATTTATAACAAAATGCTCAGCCCCTGTTTATTTTTTGATAACGTTGTTGTCCCAACCCAACATTATAATTAGAATTAGCCTAGCAAAATCGTGTATTTCGAGAAAGTGCAAATGGCCTGTCATTTTTTAGGAAAAAAATAAATGGGCCGCATGGACGCTACATTATTTGTTCACCCAGCACAGCTAATGGGTTGTAACCACTAAAAAGCTAATGGATTGTAATTCAAAAAAAGATCAAATTGACTGTAAATTCTACCCACAAAAAAAAGACTGTAAATTCTGAAAAAATGGGTTGAATACGTACCACATTTTTGGAGGCTGAAATATGGGCCAATAGGTCGAAGCCAACGCAAGTCGTTGTCAACCTAGTCAACAAATGATTCTGACATCGTTACCCGTTGGATTTACATCCAACGACCGGCATCCATCTTCAACCTCTCATCTTCTTCCTCCAGCGCCGCCGGGACCACCTCCCACCTCCTGCTGCTTAGCACGCTTCGCTGTGAAGCGCTACTCCACCATTGGCCAAGCCATCCTGCCACCCTCCACACCTCCTGTTCTTCTCCACCGACTGTCGAACCAGAATGCACCAGAACCAGCTAACCCTCGTACACCTCTCTGTCTGTGACTCTTCTCCCGTGTCTTCCCATCTCCGGCTCATTGTTGTCTGGGGCCTCGTCGCCGTCTACCACCTTGGATGCGCTCGGCGCGGCGTGGTCAATGTGGTCGACGAACGACACCATCGGAAGTAGACTGTGCGTGGAGAGGCTGACATTTGGGTCCACAGCCACACACAAGGAAATGCCTCCTTATTACACGCAAAATAATGATTCCTCCACCTAACATCTGGGACCCACCGGAAGGGCCTCTGTATTTCACGAAAAAAACGTGCCTCCCGCTGACAGGTCGGACCCACCGGCTATCTTCACACGCAAGGAAGTGCCTCCTTATTACGCACAAAAAAATGAATACTCCCCCTGCCAGCTAGAGCCCAGCATAGTGGGAGGCTGACTTGTGGGCCTACCAAGTTGATGGGGACGGAGGGCTTTGTCAACTTAGTCAATATGAACGACTCTAGCTCCAGTTACCGTACGACGTTCATCCAATGGCCGTAGTGCTTCTTCAACCTCTGGTCTTCTTGCTCCAGCCGCCCAAACCAGCGTCGGTTGTGCCGCGTGCTCCTGCCTCCCGTGGCCGGCTGTGTTGCCACGGAGGCCTCACCGCCCCCTACTACTCCCACCGCTAGCTAGGCCATCCCTCTACTCACCCACACCCCCTGTTATTCTGCGGCGACGGCAGCCTCACATCGCAGCCGAACCAGTGAACCCTCATACTCCTTTACGCATGGGCATCCACCGCCGCGTCTTCCCCGGCTCCGCGTCGTCCCCTTCCTAGCCCTCGCCGTCGTCCACCGCCCTGGTGCTCTCGGCTAAGCGTGGTCAACGTGGTCAAGGAACGACTTCCATCGGAAGAGTATTGTACGTTGATAGGCTGACAGCTGGGTCCACGGCAGCCGCAAGGAATTGGCTCCTTATTATGTGCAAAATAATTATTCCTCCACCTGACAGCAGGGACCGACCGGACAGGCAACCGTATTTCACGAAAACGTTTCCCCCCTGACTGCTGGGACCCACCAGCTATATCTTTGCACACAAGGAAGTGTCTGATAGTCGGGACCCACCTAGTCGAAGCGTACGTAGCGTTGTCATTCTGGTCGCGAACGTGTACGTACATACTGGTTGATGTAGAGGCGCACACGTGTCGTAGTAGAGGCGCGCACGTAGCATGTACACGTACATACAGCGTCCAGTGTGCAAGAAAGAAAATACGGCCACGTATGTACATACGGGCGGGGTCTCAAATGCCTACTCGCGCATACTTACGGCCAGGGCTCGTGTACATGGCTGGGTCGGAATGGCGAAACACTGTCGTCGTCGTGTTCATGGGGAGCCAACCGGCTGGGTCAGAACGGAATGCGTCGTCGTGTTCATCGGGAGGGCTTGGACGGAACAGCCGATGGAAACGAGGCCTGTCATACTGCAGAATGGAGGAAACGGCCTTGTGTTCGACCGACCATGTTCGAAACGAGATCCTGTTCATCGGGAGGGGTCTGTCGTATCGCAAAACGGAGGAAACGGACTTGTGTTGGACCTCCTATGATCGAAACGGGGTCCTGTTGATCGGGAGGGGTGTGGCGTACCGCAGAAGGGAGGAAACGGACTTGTGTTGGAGCGCTACGGTCGAAACGGGGGTCCTGTTCATTGGGAGGGGTGTGGCATACCGCAAATGGGACTCCACGGGATACTGTTCATCTCCATCGTCGACCTCCTCCAGCCTCCACGGGATACTGTTCATCCACCGTCGACCTCCTCTAGCCTCCACCTGCGACAGTTTATCCACGGGCTCCTGTTCATCCAGCCTCCACCGCGTGCTACTCCACCCGCTACTGTTCAACCAGCCCTCTCCACGGGCTCTTGTTGAACCACCCCTCCATGGGCTACTGTTCATCCACCCCTCCACCATCTACTGTTCATCCAGCCCTCCACGGGGTCGTCCTGTTCATCCAGCCCCAACCGGCTAGGTCGATCGGGGTCCTGTTCATCCAGAGGTAACACCACGAGGTCCTGTTCATCCACCCCCACCGCTCACTGTTCATCCAAACCCCCTAGCAATGCTCACTGTTCATCCAGAGGCAGCATCGATTGGCTTCAGTTAGCAGCAGTAGTGAAGGAATCAGTCGATCGGGTCCAGTTAACAGCCATCGATCGGTCGTTCGGTTTCAGTAACGCCTAGCCTGCAGTGCAATCGCTCGGGTTCAGTAGGCGAACGCCTCGCTCGGGTTCAGTTAGAGCCCAACACCTCACATCCACGTGCATGCGTGTATGAGAGAAACGCGCAAACCACCATGAATCACTCGGCCCTGACCGCCCACCGTAACCGGGAACACCCCGATATTTTCCTCGCCCTCGCTTCTACCATAATTTTTTTCCGTCATGGACGGCCCAAAGAATGTCATGCAGCTGTGTCTCCAGCCCGCCCAGGACGAAAAGCCCATTTTCTGTCATGATTTTTTGTCATAGAAGTAGGATCCCACCACATCTATGATGATACCGGGTTTTGTCACAATTATCATCATAGAAGTGTCATAAGTATGACAGAAAAAAATTTCGTTCAGCCCAAAATGTCACGGATGTGTCTTTTTTTGTAGTGTTTTACCGCATTTGTTTGCATCTTATTCCTCGGTCGTTCCTTGTCGTCCTCCACAGACCCCCACCGCCTCCCTATAGCCCTTGATGACAAGAAAGTAACAACGGTGAGCCACCACATCAACGCCCATGGCACAACCATGCTGGAGGTAGTGTATACCAATTAGCCTAGGACTGTGGATCGAGTCATCGCCATGTATGAGCAATGGCTCTAGGAGGAGAAGAACAAATTCGTCGGCCTTGACCTCGAGTATACCCATTCGATCAGTTACATATGACACGGGTCACCATCTATAATAGCCTGATTTTTGGCCCTTGCTAAGTAGTGTCGTATTCCAGAAGACTTCGCCTCGATCTCTGGGATGGAATATGGGTGCGTTCCGGTTTCTCTGAGCCAGGGTGCCACACCATCGTGCAACTCGCAATGCACGAGCATGTCCTCATGTACCACTACTACAGGTCCAACTAGTGCCAGGCGTTGGATCAATTCCTGCAACACTAATCGATATCTTTCGCTACTGTGGACATGAGGGGCGACAAGGTCATGCTTTCCCATGCATGGATAACAATTCTAGGCGAACACCATGTCGACATGCAAGAGAAATTCCGTATAAAATGTGTTGGAGAAAGGGGCTCCATCGACCCATCGTACAAGAACATGAAGAAATCATTCCCAAGGCACAAGCACCAGTATTGGGAGTGGAAGCCGCTTTTCCCCTCTGCATCTCGAGTATGCCGCAAAAGACGGGTATGTTAGCTACGAGTTGTATCGTAGGATCCTAATCATTAAGGATGGGCTGCGTCACCTTCTCCAACCACCATTGATGGAACGACTCCACCCTCGTAAGAACAAAGACGATGGATCTTCGAGCGGCTAGAAGCGCCACAAGGGAAACAATGGGTGGTGAATTGCAAGAACTTGGGTGTGTACATTCAACTAGTAGTATGTTCATTTAGATTGAGCAAACATATGTTCTAACTATGATTGTAGTAGGTCAAAGATGTCATGTGTTATTGCAAGAACTTGGGTGTCTACATTCAACTAGTAATCTGTTAATTTAGGTATGAGTTGATCATATGTTCTAACTATGATTGTAGTAGGTCAAAGATGTCGTGTGTTATTGTATTATACTTATTTATGTAGAATAAGTGGTGTGGTGATAAACAAGTGCATGGTGCTTATGTAAAATTATGTGATTGTATCTTTGTTAACTTTCAGCAAATGTTCTTTCATGAATAGTGTGAGCACTTTCAGAAATATTTGCAAGGGTCTTCAAAAATATGAATGGCCTGATTTCAGAAATAGTATGAGAGCTTGCACAATACACCGAGAGCACTTTCAGAGTATTTGCGCGTCGAAAAAAAGCAATGCACAGTCATGTCTTTGTGTGTAGAAAAAAGCAACGGATGGTCACGTCTTCCTGTGCCTCGTCATCCTCCTCGTATGAATGGGGCGCCGTCAGATCGTGGCTACATGGCACACGCTTGGTATAACCATCATTCAAATTGCTTTGATGGCCTCCTTGTCTCCCACCATGATTTAAGCGGTTGTCAAATCCCCTCTCCATAGCCTTCCCCATTCCACACTCAATCTCTCTCTACATCTTTCTATCACTAGCACCATGTCTCACGCTGGATCGTTTGGCACCCTCAGCAATGACAGGACAGTGATGCCAGGCTTACTAGCCCCGTTCACTCGGGAACGCCGTGCCGGCCTCCACGGCGGTCGCACTATCCACACCGTTTACACCAAAGAGATCACCGTCGTAGACACATGGATACAAGAGAGAGATGCATACATGTGAGCGAATGAAATGGTCTTCATTGGCATAGACCTCGAGTACACTCCCTCGTGGGAGAAGGCAATGGTCATCTAGCTTCGCGACGACTCTAGTTGTCTCATTTACCAGGTATGCCAGTCGCCAAGGGTGAGCACATCCCTGCGGAAGTTCCTCCTCAAGGAATAGTACACATTCATAGGTTTTTCCATCAGGCATGTCATAGAATTGTTGGAGCTCTTGAGCTTAAGGATCACAAAGTACAAGGACATATAGGCCGAATGGGCTGTTCTGGATGACGCAGACAAGCCTTGGAATTTGCTCAGGGAAGTCGCCGGATTGACCATTGATTAATTCTATGATGAGATGAAGAATCTGTTCGATAAGGAGAATCAGTAATACTGGGATGAGAGCTCTTTCATGCACAAACAGCATACGCGTGCTACATACGCATGCTTAGCCATATGCAGACGGATCTACCACATTGAGCAGGGTCAGCAAAAGAAAGGCAAGTGATGTGGGCCATCTTTGAAAACGTCAAGAAGACGGAAAGGATGCAACGCAAATTGCAGAAGGCGCGACATGGAGATATAGTTTCGAATAGATTAGTTTAATTATGATTCATGTAATTTAAATTGTGCTGAACTTGGCCGATTTATGTTGAAGTTGTGTGTTCCAATGTTCTGAAAGTTTGTGGTATCGTACTATTAAGTCAATTAATGTACCTGTCAGCCCTTAAAAGCGGCACCTTCGCATACTACCTTGTAAAATATTTATCTTTTCCATTCACTATCATGCCCCGAGGGAAACCTTAGTAGTCAAGGGGTAAAAGATGTCTACGCACAAAGGCAAGGAGGGTTGCCGGGTTGCAGGATCCACGGGGGCGGCATGTAATCCTTGTCCCAGCGCCGGTAGTGGCGATAGCATCACGAGTGGCGTTGGCGGTGAAAGCATCACAAGCGATGGCGGAGGAGGCGACTTGCCTGGTGAATGGAAGATCACATCAGAGGTAATTTTTGGAAGGACAAAGTAAACACAGGTAAGTCAACCCGCACTCATGTCCCAGATGAAACGTGGTGCATTTTTGCTCACTGAACGATCTAGTATCTGTGAATAGGATGGTGAAATCCTCCCTATGTTAAATCATAGTATTCCGATGTCCATGCAAAGTCCTCAGTTCAGCAGAATACAGAAGCCAGAGACATGCGGGTACCTGTGCACCCAGTCAGTAGAGTCTACACGGACGGATTTGATTTCGGGCTAGATTTCTGGTCTGCCCAAAAGAGCTTTGAAATAAAACAAATTGTTTTCTATGTTATGTGTTCATTAGTTACATCCATGATTGAACTCCATTTTCTCCTGTACCATAGGGATATGACACGTGTGGATATTTTAAGTGGATGGACGAAGAAGGGAAGGGGAGAGCGAGGACTGTAATCCACAAGCTTGCTTAATAAATTTTGTTCTACATAAATCAAATATGGAGAAGGACAAGCAGGTAGCTTGCATGAAAGAAGAGAGGAAGCTGGAAAACATCTACCTGAAGCATGCCATTAAGAGAAGGGATTTAGCTGCACTGTCTATCATAGGTGGATTTGTACTTATGCATGCTCTCCTGCAGTTCTTTGTCACATGAATTATATAAAATGATTTGATTACTTTCTAAACTTTTTGTAAACCCTTTTGGAAATAAAATGGATACATTTCAGAAATAGTTTCAAGCACTTTCATAAACATATGATAACAAATTCAACGAACATCTGCAATATTCAACAGAGTCTTCCTAATACGACATTGCATCAGCATCTTAAATACCCAAAGCAACATGCCAGTAACACAACTTTTAATCAAGATCACTATCCATCTCATCTGGACCTATTTCCTCCTTGTTGACCAGCTCATCCTCGCTCATGTCCAAGTCTTCATTGCGCTGCTTAACTTACGCTGAATTTCTCCCACAACACTAGTAGGAACTGAGACCCCTAATGCTTCATCTCTTTCTTGGTGAACATTTTGTATAACATCATCTTCCTCCTCTTCATCATCAACATCTTCGACAGCATCATGATTCTCCACTTCATCCTCAACATCCGCAGCTAAACGATGTGGTGAAGAATGGGCAGCTTCTTGAGGCTTGTACTGTCGCGCCCTTCGCACCATCAAAAAATTCTGGAACATCATATGTGTATTTGGACCCAATAGTCACAACCACCTTCCAAGGGTGACCAAACTTTGTCTCCTCCAAGTAAATACATGTGGTAGCTTGAGACGCCGGCATGAATGGAGCATCCTGGTACCAGAATGCTGAAGTATTCACGCTATGAAAAAACCTATCAGACTTTGTCTTCAAGGTTTTCTTTTTCAGGGCATCAAGGTCAAACCAATCACATCTAAACAGTATACTGACATGTCTTCGTAATTGACCTCAAGAACTTGCTTCAGCACCCAGTATAGTTCCCTCTCTTCTTCAGAGTTTTCAACACCTACCTTCATCATGACGCCTGAATTTTGAGTCCTTCGGTCCTTTTCACAATCCACATTACGGAACCTAAAACCATTGACAGTGCATGCATCCCATGGACGTACACACATGTCTGGCCCTTTTGATAGTAGTTTTATATCTTCGCCGCATTTCTTAACTTCCTTACTTGATCTGCAAACCGGTCAACTAACTCTGTCTTGTGCTTCTGCTCCAAGTTTTGCATGCCCCTTTTCTTTAATTCTTCCTTGTGAACCCTGCGAAAAAGAAGTAAACTAGTCATGAACTTAGTTAAGATATACTCATTCGCACCATTGTAGTATGACTTAGTTAGGTGATTGAAACTTACTCCATGTACTTCTCTACATCTGGAAAGTTGTCAAGTATATATCTATGCATTTTGCTCCAATCCCCAGAGCATGTTTTCTTATGGGCCGCCCCAATGCCAACAGGACCACCATCCAAAAATATACCTAGGATTCCTCTGCTAGATTTCTTTTCTTATAATCCTTACTCATGTTCCTATCTCGATTTTAAAAACTGATCTCTATGTGTTCTTTCAAATATCTAGAGCAAAAGATCAAGTACTCATCATTGATATAGGACTCCACAATTGATCCTTCGGGCTTTGCTTTGTTACACATAGTTGACTTGAGGTACCCAAGCCTTCTCTCAGATGGAAACATCCAACCATACTGGACAGGTCCCCTTAGTAGTCCCTCATCCGGAAAATGTATAGCTAGGTGCACCATTACATCGAAGAAATTAGGTGGAAAGAGCATCACAAGCTTGCAAAGAATTTCAGGAATGTCATCTCCCAATTACTTCACGACATTGATTCTTAATGTCTTGGCACACAAATCCTTAAAGAATCTTCCTAGTAAAGCAATAGCCTCATACATCTCCTTGGAGACAATGCCTCTAAGACCAGCTGGTAGGATAGTCTACAGGAGTATGTGGTAATCATGCGTCTTCAGACCATGTAATTTACCAGTCTCAACATCCACACATGCTGTCAGGTTGCAGCATGACCATCTAGGAATTTGACATTAGCCAAAAATCTGCACAGCTTTTTTTTTTCTTACTAAGTGTCCATGGTGCAGGATGCTTTCTGTAAGAATCCAACTTCTTCTTATCTTCTTGCAACCAATAATCTTTTCACATCTTCATATCACGTAAATCTAATCTTGCGCCGATGGTATCCTTGTCCTTGCCATCAATTTCAAGGAGTCTATGAATGATACTCTCACATATGTTCTTCTCAATGTGCTTACCATACATGTTGTGAGGTGCTACTTCTTGAGCTTGCGTTGGTTTTTCCCTTGAAGAGGAAAGGGTGGTGAAGCAAAGTAGAGATAAGTATTTCCCTCAATTAGAGAACCAAAGTATCAATCCAGTAGGAGACAACGCAAAAATCACCAATACCTGCACAAACAATCAAACAACTTGCACCCAACGCGATAAAGGGGTTGTCAATCCCTTCACGGTCACTTGCAAAAGTAAGATCTAATAGAGAGAGATGAAACTAAACAAAAAATAAAGTAAATATTTTTGGTATTTTTGGTTTATAGATCTAAAAATAAAAGATTGCAAAATAGTAGATCAGAAACTAATATGATGGAAAGTAGATCCGGGAGACATAGGTTTCACTAGAGGCTTCTCTCAAGATAGCAAATAATACGGTGAGTGAACAAATTAATATTGAGCAATTGATAGAAAAGCGCAAAGTTATGACGATATCTAAGGCAATGATTATGAAATATAGGCATCACGTCCGTGTCAAGTAGACCAAAACGATTCTGCATCTACCCTATTACTCCACACATCGACCGACTCCTGCCTGCATCTAGAGTACTAAGTTCATGAAGAACAGAGTAACGCATTAAGTAAGATGACATGATGTAGAGGAATAAACTCAAGCAATATAATGTAAACCCCATCTTTTTATCCTCAATGGCATCAATACAATATGTGCTTTGCTGCCCCTATTATCACTAGGAAAGGACACCGCAAGATTGAACCCAAAGCTAAGCACTTCTCCCATTGTAAGAAAAAGCAATCTAGTTGGCCAAACCAAACCGATAGTTCGAAGAGAATTACAAAGATACCAAATCATGCATAAAAGAATTCCGAGAAGATTCAAATAATATTCATAGATAAGCTGATCATAAATCCACAATTCATCGAATCTCGACAAACACACCGCAAAGAAGATTACATCGGATAGATCTCCAAGAACATCGAGGAGAACATGGTATTGAAAATCAAAGAGAGAGAAGAAGCCATCTAGCTACTAGCTATGGACATGTAGGTCTAAGGTAAACTACTCACGCTTCATCGGAAGGGCAATAGAGTTGATATAGAAGCCATCCGTGATCGAATCCCCCTCCGGCAGGATGCCAGAAAAGGCCCCTAGATGGGATCTCACGAGAACAGAAGGTTGTGGCAGTGGAAAAGTGTTCTCCTAGATGCCTCTAGTGGTTTGGGAATATATGTGAATTTATAGGAGGAAGATCTAGGTCAGGGGATCACCTAGGGGCCCACAAGGTAGGTGGGCGTGCCCTCCACCCTTGTGGCTGCCTCGTGGCTCTTCTAACTTGCACTCCAAGTCTCCTGGGTGTCTTCTGGTCCAAGAAAAATCATCGCGAAGGTTTTATTCCATTTGGACTCCATTTGGTATTCCTTTCCTACGAAACTCAAAAACAAGGAAAAAAGAGGAACTGGCACTAGGCTCTAGGTTAATAGGTTAGTCCCAAAAATAATATAAAATATAAAATTAATGCATATAAAACATCCAAAACAGATAATATAATAGCATGGAACAATAAAAAATTATAGATACGTTGGAGACGTATCAAGCATCCCCAAGCTTAATTCCCGCTCATCCTCGAGTAGGTAAATGACAAAAACGGAATTTTTGATGTAGAATGCTACCTAACATATTTATCCATGTAATTTTTCTTCATTGTGGCATGAATGTTCAGATCCATAAGATTCAAAACAAAAGTTTAATATTGACATAAAAACAATAATACTTCAAGCATACTAACAAGGCAATTATGTCTTCTAAAAGTACAACAACAACAACAACAACAACAACAAAGCCTTTAGTCCCAAACAAGTTGGGGTAGGCTAGAGGTGAAACCCGTAAGATCTCGCAACCAACTCATGGCTCTGGCACATGGATAGCAAGCTTCCACGCACCCCTGTCCATAGCTCGCTCTTTGTCGATACTCCAATCCTTCATGTCTTCTAAAAGTAACATGGCAAAATAAAGCTTATCCCTACAAAATAATATAGTCTGGTTATGCTCCATCTTCATCACACAAAATATTCAAATCATGCACAACCCCGATGACAAGCCAAGCAATCGTTTCATACTTTTGGTGTTCTCAAACTGTTTCACGTTCACGCAATACATGAGTGTGAGCCATGGACATAGCACTATAGGTGGAATAGAATATGGTGGTTGTGGAGAAGACAAAAAGGGGGAGATAGTCTCACATCAACTAGGCGTATCAATTGGCTATGGAGATGCCCATCAATAGATATCAATGTGAGTGAGTAGGGATTGCAATGCAATGGATGCACTAGAGCTATAAGTTTATGAAAGCTCAGAAATAAAAACTAAGTGGCTGTGCATCCAACTTGCTTGCTCGTGAAGACCTAGGGCGATTTGAGTAAGTCCGGAATATATATATATACAAGCAAAGTTCTATAATGAAAAATTCCCACTAGCATATGAAAGTGACAACATAGGAAACTCTCTATCATGAAGATCATGATGCTACTCTGAAGCACAAGTGTGGAAAAAAGGATAGTAACATTGACCCTTCTCTCTTTTACTCTCCTTTTTGTTTTTTTTGTTTGGCTTCTTTGGCCACCCTTTTTTATTTAGGCTTCATTGGCCTCTTTTTTTCCTCACATGGAACAATGCTCTAGTAATGATGATCATCACACTTTTATTTACATACAACTCAAGAGTTACAACTCGATATGTAGAACAAAATATGACTCTATGTGAATGCCTCCGGCGGTGTACCGGGATGTGCAATGACTCAAGAGTGACATGTATGAAAGAACTATGAAAGGTGGCCTTGCCACAAATACGATGTCAACTACATGATCATGCAAAGCAATATGACAATGATGAAGTGTGTCATAATAAACATGACGGTGGAAAGTTGCATGGCAATATATCTCGGAATGGCTATGGAAATGCCATAATAGGTAGGTATGGTGGTTGTTTTGAGGAAGGTATATGGTGGGTGTATGGTATCGGCGAAAGTTGCGCGGTACTAGAGAGGCTAGCAATGGTGGAAGGGTGAGAGTGTGTATAATCCATCGACTCAACATTAGTCATAAAGAACTCACATAATTATTGCAAAAATCTATTAGTCATTGAAACAAAGTACTACGTGCATGCTCCTAGGGGGATAGATTGGTAGGAAAAGACCATCGCCCATCCCCGACCGCCACTCATAAGGAAGACAATCAATAAATAAATCATGCTCCGACTTCGTTACATAGCGGTTCACCATACGTGCATGCTACGGGAATCACAAACCTTAACACTAGTATTTCACCAATTCACAATTACTCACTAGCATGACTCTATTATCACCATATTTGTATCTCAAAACAATCATAAGGAATCAAACTTCTCATAGTATTCAACGCACTTTATACGAAAGTTTTTATTATACCCCTCTTGGATGTCTATCATATTAGGACTAAATTTATAACCAAAGCAAATTACCATGAAGTTTAGATACTCCCAAATAATATAAGTGAATCATGAGAGTTCAATATTTTATATAAAATAAAACCACCACCGTGCTCTAAAAAGATATAAGTGAAGCGCTAGAGCAAAATTGCCTAGCTCAAAAGATATGAGTGAAACACATAGAGTATTCTAATAAATCACGATTCATGCGTGTCCCTCTCAAAAGGTGTGTACAGAAAGTATGATTATGGAAAACTAAAAAGCAAAGACTCAAATCATACAAGATGCTCCAAGAAAAACACATATCATGTGGTGAATAAAAATATAGCCTCAAGTAAAGTTACCGATAGACGAAGACGAAAGAAGGGATGCCTTCCGGGGCATCCCCAAGCTTAGGCTCTTGGTTGTACTTGAATATTACCTTGGGGTGCCTTGGGCATCCCCAAGCTTAGGCTCTTGACACTCCTTATTCCATAGTCCATCAAATCCTTACCCAAAACTTGAAAACTTCACAACACAAAACTGAACAGAAAATCTCATAAGCTCCGTTAGTATAAGAAAATAAATCAGCACTTTTGGTACTGTTGTGAAATCATTATTTGTTTATATTGGTGTAATATCTATTGTATTCCAACTTTTCCATGGTTCATACCCCTCGATACTACCCATAGATTCATCAAAATAAGCAAACAACACATAGAAAACAGAATCTGTCAAAAACAGAACAGTCTGTAGTAATCTGTAACTCTGGAATACTTATGTAACTCTAAAAATTCTGAAAAATTAGGACAACCTGGGAATTTTGTGTACTAATCTTGTGCAAGAAGTATCAGATCAAAATCTTGCTTCTGTGAATTCTTAAAATTATTTTCCTGGGCGCAGAAGTTTCTGTTTTTCAGCAAGATCAAAACAACTATCACTGTAAGCCATCCCAAAGGTCTTACTTGGCACAAACACTAGTTAAAACACAAAACCACATCTAACAAGAGGCTAGATGAATTATTAAAAGGAAAACAGGAAAAAAAAAAGCAAAAAAATAAAAATAAAATTGGGTTGCCTCCCAACAAGCGCTATTGTTTAACGCCCTTAGCTAGGTATAAAAACACAAATAGATCTAGGTATTGTCATCTTTGGTGTGCAATTCTTTTCTCATCAAATCCTCCAAAACTTGTCTTAGTAAATCTATCATTTCCTTTATTTCCCTCCTAGTAGATGAACTTAGATCATGAAAAGGACTTTGATTGGTAATTTTAACAGTCATAAACCCATAGTCGGGATCGTCTCCATATATATCATCATATAAAACATGTATCTCATTTCTAACGAGTTCCTTCATCATCTCCTACATAAGTTCCCATAGTAATCCAATAAAACTCCTCATAAGCCTCAAGGTACAAAGCTTGAGAGATTTCTGAATAAGGAACTCTCCTCCTAAGATTTTCACTATAAGATTGATAATCCATAGATTCCAAACTACACATAGTTTCTTTATCATGGAGTATATCTTCAATTGGAGGGTGTTCAACATCATTTTTATAGAAAGCAAAAATATCCCTAGCGTCTTGTATTATAGAATCAAATTTACGCATAAGGATAATGGTGCCAATCTTTTTAGCTATTGGATGATTAATATTGGGAAGTTCATAAAACACCTTTTGCAATGCAGGATGAATATGCACAAATTTTCTTTCTAATTTATAAATGAGCATAGCAATGGCATCCTCAAAATAGTTTGTATCAAGCAGAATAGATCTTTTATTAATAGGCATAGATCCCGTACAATCAAAGAAGTCTTGAATAACACTCTTTCCAATAATATTACCTTCTCCCACACAATTTTTTTTTGTTCTGTACTGAGGAGGAGTTTCAGTTTCGTGATCCAAAGAACAAGATCCAAGTTTTTCCTCAAGATTTCCAATGAGAACCTCCCCAGATTCAGACATGCTAGCAGCAAACCAATCTAACAAACGGGCATACAAAAAGCAAATGAAGAAGACGAATGGAAGGGGGGCGAAGAAAAAGCAAATCTTTTCGAAAATCGTTTTAGAAGTGGGGGAGAGGAAAACGAGAGGCAAATGGCGAATAATGCAATGCAAGAGATGAGAGTTTATGATGGGTACTTCGTATGTCTTGACTTGGCATAGATCTCTGATACGTCTCCAACGTATCTATAATTTTTGATTGTTCCATGCTATTATATTACCCCTTTTGGATGTTTATGGGCTTTATTTTACACATTTATATCATTTTTGGGACTAACCTACTAATCGGAGGCCCAACCCGTATTGCTGTTTTTTTTGCCTATTTTAGTATTTCGAAGAAAAGGAATATCAAACGGAGTCCAAACAGAATGAAACCTTCGGGTGTGTGACTTTGGAACGAACGTGATCTAGGGGACTTGGAGTGCAAGTGTAGAAGCAGCCGAGGCAGCCACGAGATAGGAGGGCGCCCCCCTATAGGGCGCGCCCCCCTGTCTCGTGGGCCCCTCGGACGGCCACCGACGTACTTCTTCCTCCTATATAAGCCTACGTACCCCGAAAACATCCAGGGAGCCAACGAAACACAATTTCCACCGCCGTAACCTTCTGTATCCGCGAGATCCCATCTTGGAGCCTTCGCCAGCGCTTCGCCGGAGGGGGAATCGACCACGGAGGGCTTCTACATCAACACCATGGCCCCTCCGATGAGTTGTGAGTAGTTTACCATAGACCTACGGGTCCATAGTTATTAGCTAGATGGCTTCTTCTCTCTTTTTGGATCTCAATACAATGTTCTCCCCCTCTCTTGTGGAGATCTATTCGATGTAAACTCTTTTTGCGGTGTGTTTGTCGAGATCTGATGAATTGTGGGTTTATGATCAAGTTTATCTATGAATAATATTTGAATCTTCTCTGAATTCTTTTATGTATGATTGAGTTATCTTTGCAAGTCTCTTCGAATTATCAGTTTGGTTTGGCCAACTAGATTGTTCTTTCTTGCCATGGGAGAAGTGCTTAGCTTTGGGTTCAATCTTGCGGTGTCCTTACCCAGTGACAGCAGATGTGATGCCTATATACATGATCATGCCTAGATAATCTCATAATAATTCGCTTTTCTATGAATTTGTCGACAGTAATTTGTTCACCCACCATAATACTTATGCTATCTTGAGAGAAGCTTCTAGTGAAACCTATGGCCCCTGGGTCTATCTCTTATCATATTTGCTTCCAATCTACTTTTATTTGCATCTTTACTTTTTGCATCTATATTATAAAATACAAAAAATATATTTATCTTATCATATTATCTCTATTAGATCTCACTTTCGCAAGTGGTCGTGAAGGGATTGACAAAGCCTTTATTGCGTTGGTTGCGAGTTCTTTGTTTGTTTGTGTAGGTGTGTGGGACTTTTGAGGAGCCTCCTACTGGATTGATACCTTGGTTCTCAAAAACTGAGGGAAATACTTACGCTACTATTGCTGCATCACCCTTTCCTCTTCAAGGAAAACCAACGCAAGCTCAAGATGTAGCAATCTCCCCGGCAACGGCCACTGGTACGCGTTGGTGCTATACAAACGGTTTTAAACCCCTTTCCACGACGACATTTGGAACCGTCGCCAAGTGAGTGTGGGCGATAGGGGGGTCCTTCCCACACTACCTAGAAACCGTTGGTGATAGGCTCTCCTGGCACACAAGCTGGCTCGTGTGCGATCGGGCGAGGCATGGAAACCCAATTGTTTCCCTTCGTATGGACATCTCACATGGTGAATCCCAGAAAAACATTTCCGTTCATATGTATATCACACACAGTCAATCCAAAGAGTATGTTTCCATTCTTATGTACATCCCAAACGATTAGGCCGCTATAGTCGTGTGAAAAAGGTGGACATCAAAATTTAATCTGCCGATATTTCTGTGATAGGTACGTTATCGCACACGGTTCAAGAATGTAAAATGTGTGCGGTGCCTCTACTAACGCCAAAATGTACATTTTTGTAACTGTGTGCGATTGGTATTCCTATCACACACGCACACTGGTTTGAAATGTTTGTCGTATTACCATGAATCGCACACGCATATGATACGAAACCGTGTGTGCATCCGAAGGGCATCGCAACCGTTTCACGTCAAAGAACCATCTGTTTTCTTTTTTCATCGCACACGCTGTTTTTTTCTAACTGTGTGCACATTATTTTATTCGCTCCTGTAGAATTTTTTGGTTGTAATTTATTATTCAAATTGGAATTTTTGAAATATGAAACGTGCAATTCAAATTCTCAGCACAATGGTTCGACAACGAATCCATAAATAAAATTGTCAGTACAATATGTTCAGTAATTACAGGATTAGACAACAATTAGCTATGATGAACCACAATATTTACAGGCTTTAAAGGTGAAGAGACAAGTGTAAATCATTTTGACTACCGATGTTGTTGAAGAAGCGGAATGCCCATAATGTGCCTTCCTGCATGCCATAGGCACGAACAATTTTTGTCCAACCCCTCATGACGATCGCCCGCTCATCCTTCACCGCCTTCAGGAATACTTCTAGAGCATTATCATGGTAGCATGAATTATATACTTTAACCTTAGTTGCCTCCACTCCGGTCATGTAGTTTGCAAGGTAATCATCAGTAAATAGCTTCGGAAACCACTGAAAGAGAAAAATATCAGATCATGAGGTCTAATAGAGTAACTTGTCGTGGGCAGGGGGAAAAGGCAACAGATTACTTACCATCCTAAAGTTCACTAATGTCTTGGACAAATTGCAAATAAAGAGCTTAATTCCTATCACCCGTTTCTTTCGCCTAACAATCTTCTTACTTTCCTTACTTGACGCCTGTTCATGAATATTTCATTGCCCCATGCGCAAAAGGAATCGAAGCGTAGATCAGTAACATATGCGTACCTACAAGCAACCATTAAATGTTAGAAGCTAAATGAGATTGCACAAATGATGTAAAATACAACTACCTACATTCCTAAGTACAAGTATTTTTAGAGATTTCAATATGAACTACATATGGATGTATATAGAATTATAGATATAGTTTAGATTAGAATCTAGATTCACTCATTTTGCTCCTTATGTAGTCTATATTGGAATATCTAAAAATACTTAGATTTAGGAATAGATGGTGTATAAGACATGTGATGCAGCTAACCTCGACGGCAAACAACAGCATCCCCATTGTAGCCATGTGTAAGTACATGGAAAGCCAATGTTAACTACAACAGGGTTAGCATCCACCAAACATAGCAAATGGTAATAAAACGTCAGCATCTGTAGTGATATCTTCATTGCGAAAGAGCAGCACGGTAGCAAAGGGACGGATTAAGAAATGGATTCAATTGTTAATTGCAACAGGCTTAACAGCATCCTAATTCATGTTTTGTAAGTTTGTTGCCATTGAAATACAACTGTTTAAAAATGGATACAACTGTGAACTGCAACAGGCTTAATGGCCATTGAAACCAATAGTGATAAAAATGCAATTAGAAGAGTTAAACATTAGAAAGCAGGTGCTGGCAGAGCAGATAATGGCCCAGTTGTCTATAAAAAGGTAGGGGAACTAGCTAAAACGTGTTAGGCATGTTTACTACAAGATGCTTAAGACATTGACCGTACAAAACATAGCCATTAATTGCAACTAGTATTGGTAAGATTGAACTGGTGAGTTCATACTTAATAAGTCCTGAGAGGTAGTTGCTGGGGCACTTCATCTTGGCCAGAGCCCACCCAAAGTCAGCGGTGGCGGAGGCAAGCTCTTCCTCCGGGTCGAAGCGAAGATCAGTGCCCCCGACATGTGTACCTACAAGAAGCAAGTAAATGTTAGAAGCCAAACTGTAATTGCACAAATGATGTAAAATACTGTAAGACATGGGATGCAGCTAACCTCGACGGCAAACAACGACATCGCCCGTTATGGCCCTGCATAAATACATGGATAGGCATGTTAAGTACAACAGGGTTAGCATCCATAAAAAATAGCAAATGGGCAGCATCTCTTGTATATCTTCATTGCGGAGAGTAGCATGGTAGCAAAGTTTGTTGCTGGTATTGGTGAAATTGAACTGAACAGTTAATACTTGAACATCACATAGTGTGTCGTGCTGCAATAAACAATGCACAAACATGCTTAATACATCAACCATACAAAACATAGCCATTGCAAGTGGTATTGGTAAGATTTAGCTGGTCAGATCATACCTATTAAGTCTTGGGGGGTAGTCGTCGGGGCACTTCTTCTGGGCCAGAGCCTGCACCATGTCGGCGGCGGTGGAGGCGAGGTGTCCCTCCGGGTCAACACGCACAGCGACCATCACGCCATGGACCGCCATCAGCTCCTCGACCTCCACGTGATATGTGGCTGGGCTTGCGTGGCGATGCTCTGGAGGTAGGG
The DNA here is from genome assembly GCA_963921465.1 of Triticum timopheevii. NCBI lineage: Eukaryota > Viridiplantae > Streptophyta > Magnoliopsida > Poales > Poaceae > Triticum > Triticum timopheevii. The sequence goes on from OY997270.1 coordinate 243,945,312, forward strand.
ACGGTGGGGATTTGGAGGCATGAGGATGTTTTGCAGGCGCCATTTAAGCAATCAGGCTGGTACCGTGATAGAGATCGGTTGGTTACCTGACTGGATCCGAGCAGAACGTAGATGTGGTTGAAGTTGTGGTTGCGGTGGCAGTGGTTTGAGCTGCCGATAGGGGGAGGCGCGGGGGGCGTGGGAGGGAGGGGGAGGTGGGGGGAGATACTAAGGAAATTTGATGAGTGGGGATGTGGTTGGAGGAATAAATTCTGAAATTGCGCGTCTAATGAAAATTTCGCTGTGAAACTTGAAACTTGGGTGGGGGAAACACGCAATGCAGACGAAGCGCGTAAAATACTCATGTGCAAGAAAATAGAAAATTGGCAGTTCCCATCTCCAAAAAAAATGTACATGTGTAGTCGATTTTTTCGGTCAAGCAAAAAAACGCACACGGGTACGGCATAGAAATCGTGTGTTTTGTGATCTTCTAGTGATTAACGCAGAAAAGCGCACACGGTCACACATGCTATTCAATGCTCAAAGCCCTCAAAGGATGCTCATTGTACGTTAATACTACAAACTTAAAGTACTATTGGTAATTTGCTCTACTACTACAAACTTAAACTACTTCTCACATGCTGCCATCGTGGCATGCTGGCCAGACGCCAGCATTCTCCTTCCTGGCCTTGTAGGTGGCAGCCAACCGTGCTTCGATCTCCGCAAAGCTCTCGTCATCACGGCATGCAGCCTCTTCTTTCTTGCGGCAGCGGGACTCTCTTTTCTTGACTGCTTTCTGCTTTTTCCGATCCTCCCGTGCGGCTTTGTCCACCTCTAGATCCACCGCCCATTCGGCCATGGCAGCCTCAAAGTCTGCCCGCATAACTATGTGGCCGCCGGCGGCGATAAACTCGGCGCGGGGAGATGCCGTCACTTCCTTACCATGTGTGCGGTCGCGGGCGGCGAGGAACGCGGCGCGGCGGGATGCCATTGCTTCCTTACCGGTTACTGTGTGCCGCGGTGCCATGAACGACGCTTGGAGAGAGCTCTGGGATGGAGGGGTCGGGCAGCCGTATAGTGCGGTAGTTTTTAAGAGCTCAATGACAAATGACAAAGGAAATTTGGCTTCCCTTGCAATTTTGCTTGTTCATTATAGCACACGGTTCTTCTCGGTCCCTTCCGGAAATAGTGTGTGTTGAGGCTATTGTGTGTTGCGTGTTATGATTGGCCGGAACCCCGGCCACGTGGATCGCGTGTATGCGCCGTAGGATGCGCCGCGATAGAACGACAATCCACGTCCCTCGCCTCACATCCATGCAGCTGTAGCTGGATTGGATTTATATGCGCCAAATGCCTAGAAAATGCACATAATCCCTTAAATATGGTAAATGAGCCCGGAAAAATGCCAAATTTGAACACAGTGATTTGCAGGGTGTATGTTTTTCGTAGAAAAAAAACTCCAGGGCAAAAAACAAAAAAAAATTGGATTCCCCTTCAATCTTGGTGATCTCCCTCTCGAAAGCATGGAACTTCCCCGGTGATGGTTCGATTTATGAAGGGCATGCATGACGGCATAGGCCAAACCTTCTCAAATTTTCACCAGGGCATGGTCAGGGCATACCATGGCACCATGCCAGGCGTCATGTTTTTCAATCATTTATTTCATTTTTCCTATAGTTGAAAACCCAATAAACAAACCGTCTATGTCATTGAAATATTTGTCCATTCCTTGTAAAAGGCATGAGAATTTACTAAATGGCACGAGCATCATTTTCCAAACTATTCTTGTGCACCCTTTCATGCACCAATTGTTTGAACTTGAACTATGTGCATTAATGCCTAGAAAATGCACATAATCCCCTAAATATGGTAAATGAACCTGGAAAAGTGACAAATTTGAACGTGGTGATTTGCAGGGTGTATGTACATCTTAGAAAAAAAACTCATGAACAAAGGACAAATGAAATTTGGACCCCCCTTCAATCTTGGTGATTTCCCTCTTGAAACCATGAAACTTCCTCGGTGATGGTTCGATTTATGAAAGGCGTGCATGATGACATAAGGATAACATTCTCAAATTTTTACCAGGGCATGGTGAGGCCATACCATGGCACCACGCCAAGCGTCATGTTTTTCAAGCATTTATTTCATTTTTTGTATACCCAGTAAACGATGTGTTTATGGTTGACTATATATTGCCACACATTTCCTTGAAATATCTGTCCATTCCTTGTAAAACGCATGAGAATTTTCTAAATGGCACGAGGATGGTTTTCCAGACCGTTCTTGTGCACCTTTTCATGCACCGATTGTTCGAATTTGAATTATGTGCATTAATGCCTAGAGAATTCAAATAATCCCCTAAATATGGTAAATGAACACGGAAAAGTGTCAAATTTGAACGTGGTGATTTGCAGGGTGTATGTTCATTGTAGAAAGAAACTCATGGACAAAGGACAAAGGAAATTTGGATCCCCCTTCAATCTTGGTGATTTCCCCCTCAAAACCATGGAACTTCCTCGGTGATGGTTCGATTTATGAAAGGCGTGCATGACGACATAAGGATAACATTCTCAAATTTTTACCAGGGCATGGTGAGGCCATACCATGGCACCACGCCAGGCGTCATGTTTGCAAGCATTTATTTTATATTTTGTATAGTTGTTACCCAGTAAACGACGCGTTTATGGTTGACTATTGCCACACATTTCCTCGAAATATCTGTCCATTCCTTGTAAAAGGCATGAGAATTTACTAAATGGGACGAGGATGGTTTCCAGGCCATTCTTGTGCACCTTTTCATGCACCTATTGTTCGAATTTGAATTATGTGCATTGATGCCTAGAGAATGCAAATAATCCCCTAAATATGGTAAATGAACACGGAAAAGTGTCAAATTTGAACGTGGTGATTTGAGGGTTTATGTTTATCGTAGAAAAAACTCATGGACAAAGGACAAAGGAAATTTTGACCCCTCCTTCAATCTTGGTGATTTCCCCCTCGAAGCCATGGAACTTCCTTGGTGATGGTTCGATTTATGAAAGGCGTGCATGACGACATAAGGATAACATTCTCAAATTTTTACCAGGGCACGGTGAGGCCAAACCATGGCACCAGACCAGGCGTCATGTTTTCCAAGCATGTATTTCATTTTTGTATACATTAATTCCGATTTCGTTTGGCCTTTTTATACATTATTTGAATTTTTGGGCATTTAATGTGCATAATTCAAATTTGAACTACAAGCATATGCTCCAGTCCACCAAAGCTGGTTGAACAATCACATGTGTGTCCTTGGCTGAATTTCTAGGTCCCATTCATGGATGGGAATGAAATTCAAACATCTGGGCGTCGTGGCTCGGCCGGAAAGATTGAGAAACTTGGTTTTTTTAATTCATGTAAATCCAAAACACGCCTGAAAATCATGAAACTTGGCATGGTGTCATGACATGGCACCGACATGTTGCGGTAATTTTTTTGGCTGAATTGGGACAAGCTTTGGTATAAGCTCCTTGCAAACCAGAGCTTCTCCCAAGAAAGCTCGTGGTTCCGAGAGGGAACGTGTCACCTCAGCGTGCGAAATGACATACGTACACGTAATGCCTTCTCATGTCTTAATTTGTTTACACAGGTAGATTAGACCAAATAGAAGTATCTTGCTAAATTTTGGAATTATTCCGGGCTCGTTTGGCTAGTTTTGTACATTAATTGAATTTCTGGGCATTTAATGTTCATAATTCAAATTTGAACTACAAGCACATGCTCCAGTGCATCAAAGTTGGTTGAAATATCACATATGTGGCCTTGGGTGAATTTCTAGGTCCCATGCAAGAAACGAGAATGAAATTCAAACATCTGGGCGTCGTGGCTCGGCCGAAAAGATTGAGAAAATTTGTTTTTTAATTCCTCTAAATCCAAAACACACCTGAAAATCATGAAACTTGGCATGGTGTCATGACATTGGCACCAACATGTTGTGGTAATTTTTTAGTCCGGTTTGCGAAGGCCCACACATTAAAAATGAACAAAGTCATTTTGGAACAAGTGTTGTCACGTTACAAATTGGAAAGACAACTGTTATTGTAACCGTGGGCGTTCTACTTACCAATTACGTGCCGCCACGCATCCCTTTTTTATTGGCTAGGAGGTGCCGTGCAGGGTATCTATTTGAGTATGGGAGGCGTGCGATCAGACCCCTGCACGTGCTCATCAAGAGGAGAGCCCTTTGACCTCTATCCGCCGCGCACCTCCCTCCCAATGTCTCCATTAATGGCACCCGATCCCCTGTTTCACGGCGTGGCTATGTCTCACTGGACTAAGATTTGAGAGAGAAAAGTGAAAATCTGAAAAGATAGTTTTGCACGGATCCTGGTGTAAGATCTGAAGGACCTATATAGCATCAACTGTGACTTATAGCAAGCATGATGAATATAAGGATGATGAAGGTGGATAATAAGTGTCTTACATATCTAGGAAGATAACTAAAAAAAGCCACATGCGGCTACGCCCAAAATATACAAGGGCAAAAGAAGAAGGAAGACACATACAATGATCTGGCTCGTTGATCTCTACTTTCTTTATGCGTTGCAGGTCGCGGAGACTAGTTCTCACCGTGAGCGGCGATGATCTCTTTCATCAGTTTCATGTCCTTAATACGCTGCTCGGAAGCAACCGCGGATTCCTCCACCAGCCTTTCGCGCTCGATGCGGAGCATGGCATTCTCGTCCATAAGTTTCTTGACAATGACGCCCGTCCTCTTCAACAAGGTAGCGGTCTCCTCTGCCTGCTCTGCCCATCTGGCGATCTTTGTCCTTAGTAGGTCACGGTCGGCCCGGAGTTGTTCAAACGAGGCATTCAACTCGTCCTGCAGCTTCATCCAGCCGGAGAACTGATCCATCTGGCTACGGACGATCGCATGCATGCGCCTGTAAGACTCCTCGCCTGCCCGTGAGAGATTTTCCCAGGCCGCTGCAGCGGGGGAGGACTTCTCTGCTGCATTCGCGGTGCGGCAAGAAATCTCTGTTGCTTCCGCGATGCGACTGGACTAGTCTGCTGCATCGACGGCACAGTGGGACCTCTGTGCTGCTTCGGCGGCACAGCGAGACCTCTGTGCTGCTTCAGCGGCGTGGCGGGACATGTCGGCTGCTTGCACGGCTAAGTGGGACATCTCTCATGCTTCCCTTCCATGCTCGCTTCTCCGTGGTGGTAATATCTCGACCGAGAACTCAATCTGTCCATGGCAGACGTAAGAGAACGATGTTGAATGACTTGTTTGCTTTTGTGGATGAGGAGGTGAGGAAGGAATGTGCAGTCATCTTGGCATAGTACAATATTTATAGCCGAGTACTACTACGCTCCTAAGTGGGAAACCGTTTAGGTTTTGATCGGTGTGAGCAGGTTTGCAATTTGGAAGGTGACGGGATGCAGGCTCAAAATTTAATTACGGTTCTATAATTTCTAAGTGCAGCACTATTCCCGGATGGCGTAACGTGGGCATGCTTTCTCGGCCACGAACTTGGCGTTTGGTGCACCGCAATCGGCAATGTCAGCACACATCTTGTTCCAAGAACCCTGCACGCTCATTATTACCATCGCGCACGCTTCTTTTAATTAGAATGTCTGCCCATCTAGCGCACACACATTGATTTGTCTAACTGTTTCTGTTTGTTGTGGCTGATCGCAAACAGTTCATCCGTGTGAAGGGTATACCATTAATCGCACACACCTTTGATCTGGCTGACCATTTCTGTTCTATTGCCTACTCGCAAACAGTTAATCCTTCTGAAGTGTATGCCCTCAATCGCACACACCTTTATCTAGTTGTCCATTTCTGTTGTTCCTCCTCATCACAAATAGTTCATCCGAGTGAACCGTATGTTGTGTATCGCACACGCCTTCATCTGGCTGCCTGTTTCTTTTGTTCCTCCTCATCGCAAACAGTTAATTGAAATCAACCGTATGCCCAGCATCGCACACGCAACTAAAATCTGAACCATGTTTGATGCATCCGTCATCGCAAACGTTTTAGGCATTTTTGATGGTTCTCTGACACCACCGTTTCCAATTATTGCATCACACACAGTTTCTCGAAGGGTCTCTAATCGTAGTGTCGCGTTAGCGGCATCCTGCAGTAGTGGGCGCCAGAAATTCTTCCTACTACTTCTTGAGCTTATGTTGGTTTTCCCTTAAAGAGGAAAGGGTGATGCAGCAAAGTAGAGACAAGTATTTCCCTCAGTTAGAGAACCAAGGTATCAATCCAGTAGGAGACAACGCACAAACCACCAATACCTGCACAAACAATCAAACAACTTGCACCCAAGCGATAAAGGGGTTGTCAATCCATTCACGATCACTTGCAAAAGTGAGATCTAATAGAGATAGATGAAACTAAATAAAACATAAAGTAAATATTTTTGGTATTTTTGGTTTATACTCCCTCCATTCCTAAATATTTGTCTTTTAGAGATTCAAATGGACTATCACATACGGATGTATGTAGACATATTTTAGAGTTTAAATTCACTCATTTTGCTCCATATGTAGTCATTTGTTGAAATCTCTAGAAAGACAAATATTTAGGATCGGAGGGAGTAGATCTGAAAATAAAAGATTGCAAAATAGTAGATCGGAAACTAATATGATGGAAAATAGACCCGGGGGCCATAGGTTTCACTAGAGGCTTCTCTCAAGATAGCAAATAATACAGTGGGTGAACAAATTACTGTTGAGCAATTGATAGAAAAGCGCAAAGTTATGACGATATCCAAGGCAATGATTATGAAATATAGGCATCACGTCTGTGTCAAGTAGACCAAAACGATTCTGCATCTACTACTATTACTCCACACATCGACCGACTCCTGCCTGCATCTAGAGTATTAAGTTCATGATGAATAGAGTAATGCATTAAGTAAGATGACATGATGTAGAGGAATAAACTCAAGCAATATGATGTAAACCCCATCATTTTATCCTCGATGGCAACAATACAATACGTGCCTTGCTGCCCCTACTATCACTGGGAAAGGACACCGCAAGATTGAACCCAAAGCTAAGCACTTATCCCATTGCAAATATACCAAATCATGCATAAAATAATTCAGAGAAGATTCAAATAATATTCATAGATAAGTTGATCATAAATCAACAATTCATCGGATCTCGACAAACACATTGCAAAAGAAGATTACATTGGATAGATCTCCAAGAACATCAAGGAGAACATGGTTTTGAGATTCAAAGAGAGAGCTGAAGCCATCTAGCTACTAGCTATGGACCTGTAGGTCTGAGGTAAACTACACGCTTCATCAGAAGGGCAATAGAGTTGATGTAGAAGCCCTCCATGATCGAATCCCCCTCCGACGGGATGCCGGAAAAGGCCCCTAGATGGGTTCTCACGGGAACAGAAGGTTTTGGTGGTGCAAAAGTGTTTTCGTGGATGCCTCTGGTGGTTTGGGAATATCTGTGAATATATAGGAGGAAGATCTAGGTCAGGGGGTCACCGAGGGGCCCACAAGGTAGGGGGGCATGCACTACCCCCCTGGGCACGCCCTCCACCCTTGTGGCTGCCTCGTGGCTCTTTTGACTTGCATTCCATGTATCCTGGGTGTCTTCTGGTCCAAGAAAAATCATCGCGTAGGTTTTATTTCGTTTGGTATTCCTTTTCTATGAAACTGAAAAACAAGGAAAAAGCAGGAACTGGCACTGGGCTCTAGGTTAATAGGTGAGTCCCAAAAATAATATAAAATAGCGTATTAATGCATATAAAACATCCAAAACAGATAATATAATAGCATCAAACAATCAAAAATTATAGATATGTTGGAGACGTATCATGAGGTAACAAAGATATGCTTCCAGTATGGCAAATCATGTAAGCTCGCCCTCATTTGCTATGTGGGATTATTATCTGTGTGCTTTCTCTTTCTACTAGCATTACCAGTGTACTTCCCTGGTTTGAAATTCTCCTTAGCAAGCTGTAAGTACTAATCAAATTCTTCGCTTGTGAACTTCCTTGGTCGACCCCTATGCTCTGTCTCTTTAGTAAATGGTTTTGCCTGCCTTGTAAAAAATGCTTTCTAGGAAGGAATCGATGATGGCCAAAGTATCCAGTTGTATTTTCAGTTTCTCAAAGCAAGAATTCTCATCGCAATGCACACATACGTCGTATACCCTTTATGCCACCGTAGGTAGTGGCATATGAAGGATAATCATGAATGGACCAAATAAGCATCACACACAAATTGAAATGTTTTCCTGTGCATACATCTGTTGTTTCCACACCATCCCATAGCTTCTGCATATCTGCTATCAGTGGCTGCATAAACACATGAATACCCTTTCCTGGTGAGTATTTTCCATGAATCGGCAATGTCATCATGAAATTGGATTGGTCCATGCACATCCAGGGTGGGAAGCTGTGTCGGTGTTTTGGATATGAGGGTATCTAGACTTCCCTGCCTGCGGCCCACCGCGTGGCTCCATCGACGGCCTGGTATGGCCCAGCTTCGACGTCAACATCTCAAGACCCTCGCGAGGGGCCGATCCTTGCGAGGCGGACGACGCCAAGACCCCCAAGGGGATCGGACTCTTCAGGATGGCTCCCGAGGGGCGGAGAGTTCTATGCAAGGTGCACCTCATGAGGCTCAGCTGACGTGAGCCATGACGACCGAGGCCAGGCGGGCACCGGGCGGGTGCCAGCGGGCACAGAGTGCCAGTTTCCTCTTCAGTGCAAGAAGATCAAGCCACAGGCACGGAGTCCCGAGGAATCAGCCAAAGGTTTCCATTCTGGTGCAACAAGACCAAGACCACCAGGACGGCAGGACGGAGGTCATCACCGAGCCCACCGCAGCGTCGCGACCAGGGGCTTTTCGCAGGCGAAGACCACTTTAGTCAGGATAAGCTGTACTACTTGTCCCCTTTCAAATCCGGCTATTGTGCGATCCCTTCCCGCCAACATTTGGGAAGAGGACCAAGGCCACTATAAATAGGACTTAGCCACCACCATAGAAGAACGCTGATTGGATCACATCGGATCTAGTTCACATCCCACCGGCTCTCTCGAGCTCAAGAACACCTCACCTCCTGAGGCCTGTTCATCCACTGTACTAGTTCCTCCTCAGCCCTTCGAGGCAATCCACCAAAACGCTGGAGTAGGGTTTTACACTGCAAGGTGGCCCGAACCAGGATAAACTGTTGTGTCCCTTTGTCTCTTCAAGCTCGACGTGCTAGGCTTAGGAGGATCGCCCATAGGCAGACTAGGTAGGTTGAGGTCTCCGCACGCACCCTAGAGTTTGAACCTTTCAAGGATTTGCGGAACCCGTAATCCAACATTTGGCGTGCCGGGTAGGGGTGCGTCGGATCTCCTCTTCCGTCGATCAGTCCAATGTCACTCAGTCAACTCCATGGCCGACACACGGCGAGCTCAGCGCCAGGCCACAGTCGTCGCCCGCGTTGCTCAAACGGCTCCTACGGATGATGGTTGTGCTCGTCATGCTCCGTCTTTGGTGGCCAACGCCGTCACGGGCCCTGCCGGCCACGAGCAGCAAGCTTCTTTGCTGCACCCTTCGATGCACCGCGATAGGCGCACCGCCACTCCATCACTGACCCCGGCAGCTTCATCCTACCACGCGCATCACAGCCCGGCGAACGCGCAGGCCATTCTGCTCATAGTGCGGGAGCTCCTTTGCTACCGCCCGGTCGACGACTTCTACGAGGAGTGGCTCGAGTGCATCATTGAGCTCGTTCACATCCCACCGGCTCTCTCGAGCTCAAGAACACCTCACCTCCTGAGGCCTGTTCATCCACTGTACTAGTTCCTCCTCAGCCCTTCGAGGCAATCCACCAAAACGCTGGAGTAGGGTTTTACACTGCAAGGTGGCCCGAACCAGGATAAACTGTTGTGTCCCTTTGTCTCTTCAAGCTCGACGTGCTAGGCTTAGGAGGATCGCCCGTAGGCAGACTAGGTAGGTTGAGGTCTCCGCACGCACCCTAGAGTTTGAACCTTTCAAGGATTTGCGGAACCCGTAATCCAACATTTCGCGTGCCGGGTAGGGGTGCGTCGGATCTCCTCTTCCGTCGATCAGTCCAATGTCACTCCGTCAACTCCATGGCCGACACACGGCGAGCTCAGCGCCAGGCCACAGTCGTCGCCCGCGTTGCTCAAACGGCTCCTGCGGATGATGGTTGTGCTCGTCATGCTCCGTCTTTGGTGGCCAACGCCGTCACGGGCCCTGCCGGCCACGAGCAGCAAGCTTCTTTGCTGCACCCTTCGATGCACCGCGATAGGCGCACCGCCACTCCATCACTGACCCCGGCAGCTTCATCCTACCACGCGCATCACAGCCCGGCGAACGCGCAGGCCGTTCTGCTCATGGTGCGGGAGCTCCTTTGCTACCGCCCGGTCGACGACTTCTACGAGGAGTGGCTCGAGTGCATCATTGAGCTCGTTAGCGCAGCCGGGGGCTCTGCTGCACCGGCCTTCTCACTGCCTCAGCAGCCGCCTGCCACGGGTGGTGTGGCTCACGGGGCTCCTCCACCACCTTCGACCCAGGGCATCATCATCGAGCCAAGGCGTGTGGCGCCATGGTGCGACCCGCCACGCCAGGAGCCTGCGCGGGAAGAGGTGAGCTGCCAGGTGGTGCAGTGGCCTCAAGGAGAAGCACGATTACTTCCTGCACCCCCACGTCAGGCCCGCGTGCTGCCATAGGAGGTGGCGGCGCGCGTGCACCAGGACCAAGCTCTACCTCCTCGGAGGGCCCCTGATGCCATAGCAGGATGTCGCGCGTTCACCTCGGAGCTTTGTGACGTCATCTGGCCGAGCAAGTTCAAGCCTGACCTGCCCCCACGCTACGACGGCACCACCGACCCTGCCGAGTTCCTGGAGCTCTATGAGCTGAGCATCAAGGCGGCCAGCGGCGACGAGAAGATCATGGCGAACTGGTTCCCGATGGCCCTCAATGATGGTGCATGTTCTTGGATCCTGAATCTCCCCGTGGGATCGGTCTCTTCCTAGGAGGAGATGCGCGGCCACTTCATCGCCAACTTCCAGGGCACTCGCGACTGCCTGTCGGCCGTGGGTGACCTGCGTCGCATCAAGCAGCAGCCAGGAGAGACCCTGCAGAAGTATATCCAGTGCTTCAACAACATTCGCCTCAAGATACCCAAGGTGTCGGACGAGGCCATCATCTCAACGTTCACTGATGGCGTCCGCGATGTCAAGATGAAGGAGGAGCTCGCCATCCATGAGGACCTATGCACAGCCCTGGAGATGTTCAACATGGCGAACAAGTGTGCAAGAACTGAGGAGGGGCGCCTCTCCCTCCTCGAGCTCCCCGTTGCTGACCCAGAAGACAAGAAGGCCAAGGCCAAGGACGTGAAGTGCAAAGGGCTAGCCGTGCTTGCCACAGAGCAAGAGATGAAGCGCGGCTGCGACCACCCCGAGTCGTCCAAGAGCAACAGACCGTTCTGTGCCTTCCACAACTTCCACAGCCAAAACACCAATGACTGCCAGGACCTCAGGGCCATCCGTGACGGGCACCTCGGTCGATGCCCTGAGCGCAACGATCGAGGCTACGACCGCGGAGGCGGCCGAGGTGGAGGACGCTGGGATGGGTGCAACCATCTCCAGGAGTGGCGTGGCCATCCTCGGGAGGACCATTGGCAGGGCCAACCTCGCGAGGGCGCCTGGAGGGAGCAGCCTCGTGAGGAGAGCCATCAGGGCAATGCCGGTCTTCCTGCACTGCCTTCACCACCAAGAAGGAATGAAGATCATCACCAGGATGAGGGGGCCAGGAGCCAGGAGCCTCGAGCCATCGCCTGCATCCTGGGCGGCTCACAGGCCCTGGCTTCTCACCGCATCTTCAAGGAGTTTGCGCGCGAGGTGAACGCAGCGCTCCCCAAGCCTGAAGCAACACGCCCACTTAGGTGGTCCAAATGCGCCATCACCTTCAGCTCCTCAAACCAGCTCAAGTGTGCGGCCACTGCGGATGCGCTCCTCATGCTCTGCTCGCCCGTCATCAGCAATGTGGTCATCACCAAGACTCTCATCGATGATGGAGCGGGGCTCAGTGTCCTATCTGTTCAAACGTTCGACAGACTCCAAGTGTCATACTACCAGCTTCAGCCAACCAAGCCATTCTCAGGAGTGACCGATGGTTCCACACACCTGATAGGGCAGGTCCTCCTCCCTGTCACCTTTGGCAAACGCAAAAACTACCACACCGAGCTCATCGACTTTGACATCGCCAACATTATCTTGCCCTACAACGCCATCCTAGGGTACCCAGCACTGGCCAAGTTCATGGTAGCGACACACCACGGCTACAACGTCCTCAAGATGCCAGGAAGCGGTGGTGTCATCCCAGTCGCATGCCAAGAAAAGGATGTGGTGTGATCCCTCGAGCGCGCCTTCCAGGCTACAGCAGTCGAGGGCCCTAAAGATGAGGGCGGCGTCCTCCCTCCTGAGGTCGCCCCCAAGACAAAGAAGCTACACCTGTGTCAGGGATCTCACAAGGAAGCCTCGCCCGAGGACGCCGCGTTGAGCCTCGCGTCCCCAGACGGAGCGCCTTCACCCATCGCATAGGAAGGCGCGCCCGGCGCCCCTCTCAGGCTGGGCTCGGGGGCTCCCCTCGGGAGGGCCTCAAACCTAGCCAGGGTCACGAGGGAGCTGCTCGGGCACCATGTGGAGGCGCGCTTCAGTGCACGCTTCCCAAGAGAAGGCATCAAGCAGGAGGTGCCAGGCGTTCAGGAGTTCATCAGCAAGGCAATCGAGAAGATTCAAGAGGCAAGGGTTCTGCTGGGCGATCGCTGCCTACCGCGAGGCACGACTCACTGCCCTGGTGATGGCAAGGAGTTTCATGTCTGCATTGACATCCCAGGGCTCAACAGGGCCGCATCTCGTCAGCTCTTCTGGCCGTCTCGCGTCGGCCGATGCGAGGGTCCACCCCACGGCTACGTCCGCATGCCTTTCGGCCTACCAGGCGCAGCTGTGGTGTTCCAGCGCTACACAAGGGATGCCCTGGCGGCTCGCGAGGCCAGGCACCAGGCGACCCTGGCGGAGATGGAGGAGCACCCCCAGAAGCCTCCCGAGCTCTCTAGGCCTCCCGAGGCTAAGGGCCAGGGCAGCTCATGAGGAACGACTCTAGCAACGCATGTCTTCTGCTACCCCAACACCTCTTCAGCAACAGAATCAGGTGACATCTCTCTAGTTCATTCAGTTTGGTGCGCCCCACGTGCTGCATCATCCCGAGGCCGTATGGGTCTGTCCCTGCAGCATGTATCCCTTCTGCATCTATCAGAGCTAGTTTACCTTCCTTCGCAAGCTACCTTAAGATTATCAACTGCCTGACCGGCGAGCCCTCCCGTGACTGCCTCATGATTAAGCACTGGCATGGCGTCTATGCTCGGTCTGTCCTTGCAGCGTCGCTAAACCCAATAGGCTGAGCTCTGGCTCGCAGGACAGTCCCCATGTACGTCACCTCCCATGGCCCTTGGTGCCTTGTTCTTGCATGAGCTAATCGCAGGCGGATGAGTAAGGGCGCACGACTTGGTGCCCCGTGGCCACGGGAACCGCGTGCTGGTAGTGTTTCTTTAGGATCTTTGCATGAGAAGACTGGGCACGGCGTCTGTGCTCGGGTCCGTCCCTGCAGCGTTGATAAACCCAATGGTTGAGCTCTGTCTGGTGGGCCGGCCCCGTTCACGTCACCTCATGGGGTCGTTGGTGTCTGGCCTTGTCATGCAGTAGCCTCAGGAGACTCATTCGGCGCATGCTGCCTAACCATCTTGCAGGACTAGTACAAGTGTTTCCAATCAAGCTCAGGCGCAACCCGCCTTGAGGTAGGGCCTCGTGAGTCCCGCGCTGGCTCACGGGTGCCCATACAAACCTCCTCCAGCCCTGCCGTGTAAGCCACGTGTCAGGGCGGGGTTGTACACACGCCGGGGGCTCTCCTCAGAGGGAGCCCCCTCCCACGCACCAGTAGAAGCATCATGCTCCGCGCTGGCCGTCGACACTGCCGAGGAGCGGCTATGCCCGTGCAAGAGCAGAAGCGCTATGCTCCGCGCTGGTGATAAACAACTGGGGGTGGCCTCGTGGCTGCATTAACCTCAGGGAGCTTCCGGGCTCAGTGACCAGCCTCACTGCGCTTCTCTCCCTCGGGAGGGTAGCGCGAGGGGGCTGGGCACGCGGGCTACGCTCAGGAAACGCCAGACGTACCCCACCTCACCAGGTCCCACGGGTCTGGTCTTCGCATGCCCCTCCCGAGCAAGAGCCCGGTGAGGAAAGGTAGGATGGTCGGTTCTCACGTCAAGGGGGACTCCTGAGCATCACGTCTCAGGAGCCTAACTGGCCACGTGGCCCCTCACCCCTTGGTCTCGTCCTGGTGATCTGGATGACCCAACGGCGGCTGAGGCATGTGATACGTCTCCAATGTATCTATAATTTTTTATTGTGCCATGCTATTATATTACCCGTTTTGGATGTTTATGGGCTTTACTTTACACTTTTATATCATTTTTGGGACTAACCTACTGACTGGAGGCCCAGCCCGAATTGCTGTTTTTTGCCTATTTTAGTGTTTCAAAGAAAAGGAATATCAAACGGAGTCCAAACGGAATGAAACCTTCGGGAGCAATCTTTTTGGAACAAACGCAACCCAGGAGACTTGGAGTGGACGTCAAGAGCAGCCGAGGCGGCCACGAGGCAGGAGGGCGCGCCCTAGGGGGGTGGGCGCGTGCCCCACCCTCGTGGGCCCCTCGTGGCTCCCCTGACCGACTTCTTTCGCCCCTATATACCACCAAACCCTGAAAACATCCAGGAGCACCACGAAACGCTATTTCCACCGCCGCAACCTTCTGTATCCGCGAGATCCCATCTTGGAGCCTTCGTCGGTGCTTCGCCGGAGGGGGAATCGATCACGGAGGGCTTCTACATCAACACCATAGCCTCTCCGATGAGTTGTCAGTAATTTACCACAGACCTTCAGGTCCATAGATATTAGCTAGATGGCTTCTTCTCTCTCTTTGAATCTCAATACAAAGTTATCCTTGATCTTCTTGGAGATCTATTCGATGTAACTCATTTTGCAGTGTGTTTGTCGAGCTCCGATGAATTGTGGGTTTATGATCAAGTTTATCTATGAGAAATATTTGAATCTCCTCTGAATTCTTTTATGTATGATTGGTTATCTTTGCAAGTCTCTTTGAATTATCAGTTTGGTTTGGCCTACTAGATTGATCTTTCTTGCAATAGGAGAAGTGCTTAGCTTTGGGTTCAATCTTGCGGTGTCCTTTCGCAGTGGCAGCAAGGGCAGCAAGGCACGTATTGTATTGTTGCCATCGAGGATAAAAAGATGGGGTTTATATCATATTGCTTGAGTTTATCCCTCTACATCATGTCATCTTGCCTAATGCGTTACTCTGTTCTTATGAACTTAATACTCTAGATGCATGCTGGATAGCGGTCGATGTGTGGAGTAATAGTAGTAGATGCAGAATCGTTTCGATCTACTTGTTGCGGACGTGATGCCTATAGACATGATCATGCCTAGATATTCTCATAACTATGCACTTTTCTATTAATTGCTCGACAGTAATTTGTTCACCCATTGTAATACTTATGTTATCTTGAGAGAAGCCACCAGTGAAACCTATGGCCCCCGGGTCTATCTTTTATCATATAAGTTTTCGATCTACTTTATTTTGCAATCTTTACTTTTCAATCTATATCATAAAAATACCAAAAATATTCTTATCTTATTATCTCTATAAGATCTCACTTTTGCAAGTTACCGTGAAGGGATTGACAACCCCTTTATCGCGTTGGTTGGGAGGTTCTTGTTTGCTTGTGTAGGTATGAGGGACTTGTGTGGAACCTCCTACTGGATGGATACCTTGGTTCTCAAAAACTCAGGGAAATACTTACGCTACTTTGCTACATCACCCTTTCCTCTTCAAGGGAAAACCAACACAGTGCTCAAGAGGTGGTAGCATGCGCGGGGCCGGGCCCTGCCGACGCAGAACGCCAAGGCCTGACTTTCACCCTTTTCAAGCCGTTCATACATCAAGGGGGACTGCTGAGCATTGCTTCTCAGGAGCCTAACTGGCCATGTAGCCCCTCACCCCTTCGTCTCGTCCTGGTGATCCGGACGACCCAACAGCGGCTGAGGCATGCGCGGGGTTGGGCCCTGCCGACGCAGAACGCCGAGGCTTGCCTTCACACTTTTTCCTAAGCTGTTCGCACATCAAGGAGGACTCCTGAGCATCACGTCTCAAGAGCCTAACAGGTCACGTAGCCCCTCACCCCTTGGGCTCGTCCTGGCGATCCAGACGACCCATTTCTGGTGCCGTTGCCGGGGAGGACTTCACTCAAGTCAAGACATACCAAGTACCCATCACAAACTCATCTCCCTCGCATTACATTATTTGCCATTTGCCTCTCGTTTTCCTCTCCCCCAACTCGCCCTTGCCATTTTATTCGCCCTCTCTTTCCCGTTCGCCTCTTTTCTTCGCTTGCCACTTGTGTGCTTGTGTGTTGGATTGCTTGTCACGATGGCTCAAGATAATACTGAATTGTGTGATTTTTCCTATACCAATAATAATGATTTCCTTAGCACTCCAATTGCTCCTCTTAATGATGATGAATCTTGTGAAATCAATGCTGCTTTGTTGAATCTTGTTATGAAAGATCAATTCTCCGGCCTTCCTAGTGAAGATGTCGCTACTCATTTAAACAACTTCGTTGATTTGTGGGATATGCAAAAGAAGAAAGACATGGATAATGATATTGTTAAGTTCAAGTTATTTCCTTTTTCTCTTAGAGATCGTGCTAAAACTTGGTTTTCATCTTTGCCTAAAAATAGTATTGATTCATGGAATAAGTGCAAAGATGTTTTTATCTCTAAGTATTTTCCTCCCACTAAGATCATATCTCTTAGAAACGATATTATAAATTTTAAGCAACTGGATCATGAGAATGTTGCCCAATCTTGGGAGAGAATGAAATTAATGATTCGCAATTGCCCTACACATGGTTTGAATTTATGGATGATCATACAAATTTTTTATGCCGGATTGAATTTTGCTTCTAGAAATCTTTTAGATTCGGCCGCGGGAGGCACTTTTATGGAAATCACTTTAGGAGAAGCTACTAAACTCCTAGATAATATTATGGTTAATTATTCTCAATGGCACACCAAAAGATCTACTAGTAAAAAAGTTTATGTGATAGAAGAGATTAATGTTTTGAGTGGAAAGATGGATGAACTTATGAAATTGTTTGCTACTAAGAGTGATCCTATTGATCCTAATGATATGCCTTTGTCTACTTTGATTGAGAATAATAATGAATCTATGGATGTGAATTTTGTTGGTAGGAATAATTTTTGTAACAATGCTTATAGAGGAAACTTTAATCCTAGGCTGTTTCCTAGTAATTCCTCCAATAATTATGGTAATTCCTACAACAACTCTTATGGAAATTTTAATAAGATGCCCTCTGATTTTGAGAATAGTGTTAAAGAATTTATGATCTCTCAAAAGATTTTCAATGCTTTGCTTGAAGAAAAATTGCTTAAAGTTGATGAATTAGCTAGGAACGTGGATAGAATTTCTCTTGATGTTGATTCTTTGGAACTTAGATCTATTCCACCTAAGCATGATATCAATGAGTCTCTCAAAGCCATGAGAATTTCCATTGATGAGTGCAAAGAAAGAACCGCTAGGATGTGTGCTAAGAAAGATTGCTTTGTAAAAGCGTGTTCTTCTAGCTTCCATGAAAATAATGATGAAGATCTAAAAGTGATTGATGTGTCTCCTATTAAATCTTTTTTTGTTTGCAATATGAATCTTGATAATGATGGGACTGGAGATGAGTCAATTTTAGTTAAAAGGCGTCCCAATAATTTGGAGTTTTTAGATCTTGATGCTAAAATTGGTAAACATGGGATTGGAGAGATCAAAACTTTACATAACAATGAACCCACTATTTTGGATTTCAAGGAATTTAACTATGATAATTGTTCTTTAATAGATTGTTACTTGTTGCAATCCGTGTTGAATTCTCGTCATACTTATAGTCAAAATAAAGCTTTTACCAAACATATCGTTGATGCTTTGATGCAATCTTATGAGGAAAAACTTGAATTGGAAGTTTCTATCCCTAGAAAACTTTATGATGAGTGGGAACCTACTAAAATAAAAATTAAAGATCATCAATGCTATGCTTTGTGTGATTTGGGTGCTAGTGTTTCTACGATTCCAAAAACTTTATGTGATGTGCAAGGTTTCCGTGAATTTGATGATTGCTCTTTAAACTTGCACCTTGCGGATTCCACTATTAAGAAACCTGTGGGAAGGATTAATGATGTTCTTATTGTTGCAAATAGGAATTATGTGCCCGTAGATTTCATCGTTCTTGATATAGATTGCAATCTTTCATCTCCTATTATTCTTGGTAGATCTTTCCTTAGAACGATTGGTGCAATTATTGATATGAAGGAAGGAAATATTAGATTCAAATTTCCATTAAGGAAATGCATGGAACACTTTGCTAGAAAGAAAATCAAATTACCTTATGAATCGATTATGAGAGCCACTTAAGAATTGAATACCAAAGATGGCAATACTTAGATCTATTCTCGCTTTTATGCCTAGCTAGGGGCGTTAAACGATAGCGCTTGTTTGGAGGCAACCCAATTTTATTTTTGTTCCTTGATTTTTGATCATTTTTAGTGATGAATAATTCATATAGATTCTGTTTAGATGTGGTTTTATGTTTTAGTTAGTGTTTGTGCCAAGTAGAACCTATAGGATCATCTTGGGTGAAAGTTAATTTGATCTTGCTGAAAAAGAGAAACTTTTGCACGCACGAGAATAATTTTAATAAATCACAGAAACTTGATTTTGAGTTGATTCTTTTTGAAGTAGATCAATAGTCAAATTTCCTAGGACTTCCTATTTTGGTATGATTTTTAGAGTTCCATAAGTATTCTAAAGTTACAGATTTCTACAGACTGTTCTGTTTTTGACAGATTCTGTTTTTCGTGTGTTGTTTGCTTATTTTGATGAATCTATGGCTAGTATCGGGGGATATGAACCATAGAGAAGTTGGAATAAAGTAGGTTTAACACCAATATAAATAAATAATGAGTTCATTACAGTACCTTAAGTGGTGGTTTTTCTTTCTTGCACTAACGGAGCTCATGAGATTTCCTGTTGAGTTTTGTGTTGTGAAGTTTTCAAGTTTTGGGTAAAGATTTGATGGACTATAGAATAAGGAGTGGAAAGAGCCTAGGCTTGGGGATGACCATGGAACCCCAAGATAATTCAAGGACAACCAAAATCCTAAGCTTGGGGATGCCCCGGAAGGCATCCCCTCTTTCGTCCTCGTCTATTAGTAACTTTACTTGGAGCTATATTTTTATTCGCCACATGATATGTGTTTTGCTTGGAGCATCTTGTATGATATGAGTTTTGCTTTTAGTTTACCACAATCATCCATGCTGTACACACCTTTCGGGAGAGACACACATGATTTAGAATTTATTAGAATACTCTATGTGCTTCACTTATATCTTTTGAGCTAGACAACTTTGCTGTAGTGCTTCACTTATATCTTTTTACAGAACGGCGGTGGCTTTATTTTGTAGAAATTATTGATCTCTCATGCTTCACTTATATTATTTTGAGAGTCTTTTAGAACAGCATGATATTTGCTATGGTTATAAAATTGGTCCTAGAATGATGATCATCCAAGTTGGGTATAATAAAAACTATCATAGGAAGTGAATTGGATGCTATGATCAATCTGATGCTTGATTATTGTTTTGACATATGAGGATGGTAATATTAGAGTCATGCTAGTTGGGTAATTGTGAATTTAAGGAATACTTGTGTTAAAGTTTGTGATTCCCGTAGCATGCACGTATGGTGAACCGTTATGTGATGAAGTTGGAGCATGATTTATTTATTGATTGTCTTCCTTATGTGTGGAGGTCGGGATCGCGCGATGGTTAACTCCTACCAACCCTTCCGCTAGGAGAATGCGTGTAGTACTTTGTTTTGATTACTAGTAGATTTTTGCAATAAGTATATGAGTTCTTTATGAGTAATGTTGAGTCCATGGATTATACGCACTCTCACCCTTCCACCATCGCTAGCCTCTCTTGTGCCGTGCAACTTTCGTCGGTACCATACACGCACCATATACCTTCCTCAAAACAGCCACCATACCTACCTATTATGGCAGTTCCATAGCCATTCCGAGATATATTGCCATGCAACTTTCCACCGTTCCATTTATTATGACATGCTCCATCATTGTCATATTGCTTTTGCATGATCATGTAGTTGACATTGTATTTGTGGCTAAGCCACCTTGATAATTCTTTCATACATGTCACTCTTGATTCATTGCATATCCCGGTACACCGTCGGAGGCATCCGCATGGAGTCATATTTTGTTCCAAGTATTGAGTTGTAAGTAAATAAAAGTTTGATGATCTTCATTATTAGAGCATTGTCCCAAGTGAGGAAAGGATGATGGAGACTATGATTCCCCCACAAGTAGGGAGAGACTCCAAACTTAAAAAAAGAGAGAGAAAGGCCAAATAAAAAAATGGCCAAATAAAAAAATGAGAGAAAAAGAGAGAAGGGACAATGTTACTATCCTTTTACCACACTTGTGCTTCAAAGTAGCACCATGATCTTCATGATAGAGAGTCTCCTATGTTGTCACTTTCATATACTAGTGGGAATTTTTCATTATTGAACTTGGCTTGTATATTCCAATGATGAGCTTCCTCAAAATGCCCTAGGTCTTCGTGAGCAAGTAAGTTGGATGCACACCCACTTAGCTTCCTTTTTGAGCTTTCACACACTTATAGCTCTAGTGCATCCGTTGCATGGCAATCCCTACTCACTCACATTGATAACTATAAATGGGCATTTCCATAGCCCGTTGATACGCTAGTTGATGTGAGACTATCTTCTCCTTTTTTGTCTTCTCCACAACCACCATTCTATTCCACATAAAGTGCTATGTCCATGGCTCACGCTCATGTATTGCGTGAAGATTGAAAAAGTTTGAAAATACTAAAGTATGAAATAATTGCTTGGCTAAAACCGGGCTTGTGCATGGTTTAAATATTTTATGTGATGAAGATAGAGCATAGCCAGACTATATGATTATGAAGGGATAACTTTCTTTGGCCATGTTATTTTGAGAAGACATGATTACCTTGTTAGTATGCTTGATGTATTACTATTTTTTATGTCAATATGAACTTTTGTCTTGAATTATTTGGATCTGAAAATTCATGCCACAATAAAGAAAATTACATTGGGAAATATTCTAGGTAGCATTCCACATCAAAAATTCTGTTTTTATCATTCACCTACTCGAGGACGAGCGGGAATTAAGCTTGGGGATGCTTGATACGTCTCAAACGTATCTATAATTTTTTATTGTTCCATACTATTATATTATTCGTTTTGGATGTTTACGGCCTTTACTTTACACTTTTATATAATTTTTGGGACTAACCTACTAACCGGTGGCCCAGCCTGAATTCTTGTTTTTTTGCCTATTTCAGTTTTCGAAGAAAAGGAATATCAAACGGAGTCCAAACGGAATGAAACCTTCGGGAGCGATCTTTTTGTAACAAACGCAACCCAGGAGACTTGGAGTGGATGTCAAGAAGCAGCCGAGGCGGCCATGAGGCAGGAGGGTGCGCCCTAGGGGGGTGGGCACGCCCCCCTCCCTCGTGGGCCCCTCGTGGCTCCCCTGACTGACTTATTTCGCCTATATATACCACCATACCCAGAAAACATCCAGGAGCACCACGAAACGCTATTTCCACCGCCGCAACCTTCTGTATCTGCGACATCCCATGTTGGAGCCTTCGTCGGCGCTCCGCCGGAGGGGGAATCGATCACGGAGGGCTTCTACATCAACACCATAGCCTCTCCAATGAGTTGTGAGTAGTTTACCACAGATCTCCGGGTCCATAGTTATTAGCTAGATGGCTTCTTCTCTCTCTTTGAATCTCCATACAAAGTTCTCCTTGATCTTCTTGGAGATCTATTCGATGTAACTCTTTTTTGCGGTGTGTTTGTCGAGATCCGATGAATTGTGGGTTTATGATCAAGTTTATCTATGAGAAATATTTGAATCTCCTATGAATTCTTTTATGTATGATTGACTAACTTGCAAGTCTATTTGAATTATCAGTTTGGTTTGGCCTACTAGATTGATCTTTCTTGCAATGGGAGAAGTGCTTAGCTTTGGGTTCAATCTTGCGGTGTCTTTTCCCAGTGACAGCAGGGGCAGCGATGCACGTATTGTATTGTTGCCATCAAGGATAAAAAGATGGGGTTTATATCATATTGCTTGAGTTTAGCCCTCTACATCATGTCATCTTGCCTAATGCGTTACTCTGTTCTTATGAACTTAATACTCTAGATACGTGCTGGATGGCGGTCGATGTGTGGAGTAATAGTAGTAGATGGAGAATCGTTTCGATCTACTTGTTGCGGACGTGATGCCTATATACATGATCATGCCTAGATATTCTCATAACTATGCACTTTTCTATCAATTGCTCGACAGTAATTTGTTCACCCACCATAATACTTATGCTATCTTGAAAGAAGCCACTAGTGAAACCTATGGCCCGGGTCTATCTTTTGTCATATAAGTTTCCGATCTACTTTATTTTGCAATCTTTACTTTTCAATCTATATCATAAAAATACCAAAAATATTTATCTTATCTTAATATCTCTATCAGTTCTCACTTTTGCGAGTTGCCGTGAAGGGATTGACAACCCCTTTATCGCGTTGGTTGCGAGGTTCTTGTTTGTTTGTGTAGGTATGAGGGACTTGTGTGGAGCCTCCTACTGGATTGATACCTTGGTTCTCAAAAACTAAGGGAAATACTTACGCTACTTTGCTGCATCACTCTTTCCTCTTCAAGGGAAAACCAACATAGTGCTGAAGAGGTGTTAGTATGCGCGGGGCCGGGCCCTGCCGATGCAGAACGCCAAGGCCCGAGTTTCTCCCTTTTCAAGTTGTTCGTACGTCAAGGGGACTCCTGAGCATCGCGTATCAGGGGCCTAACTGGCCGTGTATCCCCTCACCCCTTGGTCTCATCCTGGTGATCCGAACGACCCAACGGTGGCTGAGGCATGCGCGGGGCTGGGCCCTGCTGGCGCAGAACGCCGAGGCTTGCCTTCACACTTTTTCCTAAGCTGTTCGCAC
This sequence comes from Triticum timopheevii, assembly GCA_963921465.1. Classification (NCBI taxonomy): domain Eukaryota; kingdom Viridiplantae; phylum Streptophyta; class Magnoliopsida; order Poales; family Poaceae; genus Triticum; species Triticum timopheevii. The sequence continues at coordinate 243,968,544 of OY997270.1, forward strand.
ATCAAGGAGGACTCCTGAGCATCGCATCTCAATAGCTTAACTAGTCACGTAGCTCCTCACCCCTTGGGCTCGTCCTAGCGATCTAGACGACCCAATGGCGGCTGAGGTCTGCGCGGGGCTGGGCTCCGCCGACACAGAACAATAAAGCAAACGGAGTAAGTTGGGGGACCATAATCTAATTATTACAAAACATATTATTCCAAGCAATCAGTTTTAAATGCCTCCATGAGGCATGCTGCGTGATACAGGACGAACAGGAAGGAGCAGCATCAAAGCCACCTCTTCAACCCTGGGTACCGCCATCACCCGCCATTGGAGCCTCGTCGCCCGTCCCCTCGGCCCCAGCCGGAGGACCGACGATAAGGAACTTGCTCAGCGGGGCGTCCACGGAGCTCTTTACGGTGGCAGCAGCAGCGCCATGGGAGTCAGATTCCACGGGCTTGAGGAAGGTGGTGAAGTCAAAGCTAGCGTCCCGGAGATAAAGATGGCTGAAGACGCATGTAAGTGCCGAGGAAGAAAGCAAGTGAGCCTCACCTTCCACCAAAGAGCCAAACCCATCGATGGCGTCCTCGAGTACTGCCACGACCTCAGGCAGCAGAGCGGCACGGCTCTCCCTCCGGGCCACCACCACCGGCTTCTTCAAGGGATCGTCCCCAAAGAGTGACCGCTGAGCCTTGTGGAACCATGTCTCGAGGGAGGCGAGGGTGTTGCACTCCATGGCGGCCGCTTCGTTGGCCTCAGCAAGGGACGCCTGGGGCCCTCCACCTCCTCCTTCAGCTTCATCAGGCGGTCGCGCTTCGCAGCCTGCTCCAGGGCTGCCTGCTACCTCTTGAGCATGTGTTGGTTTTCCCTTGAAGAGGAAAGGGTGATGCAGCAAAGTAAAGTAAGTATTTCCCTCAGTTTTTGAGAACCAATGTATCAATCCAGTAGGAGGCTACACTCAAATCCCTCGTACCTGCACAAACAAATAAGAACTTGTAACCAACGCGATAAAGGGTTTGTCAATCCCTTCACGGCCACTTGCAAAAGTGAGATCTGATAGAGATAATAAGATAAATATTTTTGGTATTTTTATGATATAGATTGGAAAGTAAAGATTGCAAAATAAAATAGATCGGAAACTTATATAATGGAAAATCGACCCGGGGGCCATAGGTATCACTAGTGGCTTCTCTCAAGATAGCATAAGTATTACGGTGGGTGAACAAATTACTGTCGAGTAATTGATAGAAAAGTGCGTAGTTATGAGAATATCTAGGCATGATCATGTATATAGGCATCACGTCCACGACAAGTAGATCGAAATGATTCTGCATCTACTACTATTACTCCACACATCGACTGCTATCCAGCATGCATATAGAGTATTAAGTTCATAAGAACAGAGTAACACATTAGGAGAGATCACATGATGTAGAGGGATAAACTCAAGGAATATCATATAAGACCCATCTTTTTATTCTCGATGGCAACAATACAATACGTGCCTTGCTGCCCCTACTGTCACTGGGAAAGGACACCGCAAGATTGAACCCAAAGCTAAGCACTTCTCCCATTGCAAGAAAGAACAATCTAGTAGGCCAAACCAAACTGATAATTCGAAGAGACTTGCAAAGATAACAAATCATAAATAAAAGAATTCAGAGGAGATTCAAATATTGTTCATATATAATCTTAATAATAAACCCACAATTCATCGGATCTCGACAAACACACCGCAAAAATAATTACATCAAATAGATCTCCAAGAAGATCAATGAGAACTTTGTATTGAGATCCAAAGAGAGAGAAGAAGCCATCTAGCTAATAACTATGGACCCGAAGGTCTGACGTAAACTACTCACACTTCATCGGGGAGGCTATGGTGTTGATGTAGAAGCCCTCCGTGATCGATTCCCCCTCCGGCGGAGCACCGGAAAAGGCCCCAAGATGGGATCTCACGGGTACAGAAGGTTGCGGCGGTGGAAATACGGTTTTGTGGTGCTCTCGGATGTTTTCAAGGTATATGAGTATATATAAGCGAAAGAAGTCGGTCAGGGGAGCCATGAGGGGCCCACGAGGGTGGGGGGCGCGCCTACCCCCTGGGCGCGCCTCCCTGCCTCGTGGCCGCCTCGTTGCTTCCTTGGCGTCCACTCCAAGTCTCCTGGATTGTGTTTGTTCCAAAAACGACTCTCCCGAAGGTTTCATTCCGTTTGGACTCCGTTCGATATCCCTTTTCTGCGAAACACTGAAATAGGCAAAAAAAAACAACTTAGACTGGGCCTCCTGCTAATAGGTTAGTCCCAAAAATAGTATAAAAGTGTATAATAAAGCCCATTAAACATCCAAAACAGATAATATAATAGCATGAAACAATCAAAAATTATAGATACATTGGAGACATATCCAGCATTCCCAAGCTTAATTCCTGCTCGTCCTCGTGTAGGTAAATGATAAAAACAGAATTTTTGATGTGGAATGCTACCTAGCATAATTCTCAATGTAATTTTCTTTATTGTGGCATGAATGTTCAGATTCGAAAGATTCAAGACAAAAGTTTAATATTGACATAAGAGTAATAATACTTCAAGCATACTAACAAAGTAATCATGTCTTCTCAAAATAACATGGCCAAAAAAATTTATCCCTACAAAATCATATAGTCTGGCTATGCTCTATCTTCATCACACAAAATATTTAAATCATGCACAACCCTGGTTTTAGCCAAGCAATTGTTTCATACTTTAGTATTCTCAAACTTTTTCAATCTTGACGCAATACATGAGCGTGAGCGATGGACATAGCACTATAGGTGGAATAGGATGGTGGTTGTGGAGAAGACAGAAAAGGAGAAGATAGTCTCAAATCAACTAGGCGTATCAACGGGCTATGGAGATGCCATTAATAGATATCAATGTGAGTGAGTAGCGATTGCCATACAACAGATGCACTAGAGCTATAAGTGTATGAAAGCTCATCAAAAGAAACTAAGTGGGTGTGCATCCAACTTGCTTGCTCACGAAGACCTAGGGCAATTTGAGGAAGCCCATCATTGGAATATAGAAGCCAAGTTCTATAATGAAAAATTCGCACTAGCATATGAAGGTGACAACATAGGAGACTCTCTATCATGAAGTTCATGGTGCTACTTTGAAGCACAAGTGTGGTAAAAGGATAGTAACATTGTCCCTTCTCTCTTTTTCTCTCATCATTTTTTTGGTGGGCTTCTTTGGCCTCTTTTTTTTATTTGGCCTTCTTTGTCCTCTTTATAAAGTCCGGAGACTCATCCCAACTTGTGAGGGAATCATTGCTTCCATCATCCTTTCCGCACATGGGACAATGTTGTAATAATGAAGATCATCGCACTTTTATTTACTTACAACTCAAGATTACAACTCGATACTTAGAACAAAATATGACTCTATGTAGATGCCTCCGGCGGTGTACCGGGACAATGAATCAAGAGTGACATGTATGAAAGAATTATGAATGGTGGCTTTGCCACAAATACGATGTTAACTACATGATCACGCAAAGCAATATGAGAATGGTGGAGCGTGTCATAATAAACATAACAGTGGAAAGTTGCATGGCAATATATCTCGGAATGGCTATGGAAATGCCATAATAGGCAGGTATAGTGGCTGTTTTGAGGAAGGTATATGGTGGGTGTATGATACCGGCGAAAGTTGCGCGGCACAAGAGAGGCTAGCAATGGTGGAAGGGTGAGGGTGCGTATAATCCATGGACTCAACATTAGTCATGAAGAACTCACATACTTATTGCAAAAATCTACAAGTTATCAAAACAAAGTACTAAACATCCTCCTAGGGGAAGGGTTGGTAGGAGTTAACCATCACGCGATCCCAAGCTCAACACATAAGGAAGACAATCAATAAATAAATCATGCTCCAACTTCATCGCATAACGGTTCACCGTATGTGCATGCTACGGGAATCACAAACTTTTAACACAAGTATTCCTCAAATTCACAACTACTCAACTAGCATGACTCTAATATTACCATCCTCATATCTCAAAACAATCATCAAGTATCAAACTTCTCATAGTATTCAATGCACCTTATATGATAGTTTTTATTATACCTATCTTGGATGCTCATCATATTAGGACTAAAATTTTAACCAAAGAAATTACTATGATGTTATAAAGGACTCTCAAAACAATATAAGTGGAGCATGAGAGATCAATAATTTCTATAAAATAAAACCACCGCCGTGCTCTAAAAAGATATAAGTGAAGTACTAGAGCAAACTTATCTAGCTCAAAAGATATAAGTGAAGCACATAGAGTATTCTAATAAATTCCGATTCATGTGTGTCTCTCCCAAAAGGTGTATACAGCAAGGATGATTTTTGCAAACTAAAAATCAAAGACTCAAATCATACAAGACGCTCCAAGCAAAACACATCATGTGGTGAATAAAAGTATAGCATCAATTAAATTTACCGATGGACGAAGACGAAAGAGGGGATGCCTTCCGGGGCATCCCCAAGCTTAGGATTTTGTTTGTCCTTGAATTTTACCTTGGGGTGCCTTGGTCATCCCCAAGCTTAGGCTCTTTCCACTCCTTATTCCATAATCCATCAAATCTTTACCCAAAAATTAGAAAACTTCACAACACAAACTCAACAGAAAATCTCATGAGCTCCGTTAGCGAGATAAAACAAACCACCACTTTAAGGTAATGTAATGAACTCATTATTATTTATATTGGTGTTAAACCTACTGTATTCCAACTTCTCTATGGTTTATACCCCCTGATACTAGCCATAGATTCATCAAAATAAGCAAACAACACACGAAAAACAGAATCTGTCAAAAACAGAACAGTCTATAGTAATCTGTAACTTTCGAATACTTCTGGAACCCTAAAAATTCTACCAAAATAGGGAGTCCTATATAATTTGTCATTAATCTTCTGCAAAAATAATAAACTGAAAATCACGTTTTTGTGATTTATGAAAATTATTCTCCTGCGCGCAAAAGTTTCTGTTTTTCAGCAAGATCAAATTAACTATCACCCAAGAGGATCCTATAGGTTTTACTTGGCACAAACACTAATTAAAACATAAAACCACATCTAACCAGAGGCTAGATGAATTATTTATTAATAAATAGGAAAAAAAAGCAAAGAACAAAAATAAAATTGGGTTGCCTCCCAACAAGCGCTATCGTTTAACGCCCCTAGCTAGGCATAAAAGTGAGAATAGATCAAAGTATCACCATAATGATAAGGGAAATCACGAAAACTCATCTCATATTCCCTATGTTCAGCAGCTAGTTTTCTTTGTGGCAAGCAAAAGTAATCAAAAGGGCTAAATTTAATGGGACAGAAGTCCCGAAGATCAAGCTCGGGAGGTATGGGTTCCTCCTTTGGCGCCTCATATTGCACAACCAATTCATCAGTATAAGCATTCTTTTGGAAAAAAGTCATGAGCCTTTGCTCAAGAGAAAATCCTAACCCAATGTTTTGAATAGCAAAATCATCATTAACTTTGGAGATTTTATCAACTAGAATATCGGTAGGAACCTTTTTTCTAAGGTTTTCATTATAAGCAACATGATCTAAAGATCATAACGCATTATGTCTTCTTGATTAAAAAGGATCGCCTCTATGGGAGGACGACCAGCGTCCACCCTATAGTGCGCCAAAATTTCTTTGGCTTCTTTCATTATAAATCTGAACTCATGTGCCAAAAAGATAGTACCTGCGCGCTTAACAGAAGAATGCTCAATACTGGAAAATTCTAGGAAAATCCTTTGTATGCAAGGATTCATATGAATAAACTGTCTTTCAAGTTCAACTATAAGCAAGGATATAGCATCTGCAAGACTACTAGTTCTATGAAGAATAGATCCACCCATAGCGGGTGAAGCACCGGCACGAGTAAACAAATCTTGAATAACCCCTTTTCCAATAATATTACCACTACCGATTCGAAACTTTTTAGTGTGTAACATAGTGGGTTGTTCAGCAGGATCATCAAAAGCATCAAAGTTTCCCGTGTTATTACTATTGTCCTTGTCAACGATAACCTCCCCAGTTTCAGACATAGTGGCAGCAAATACCACAAGAAGCAAGCAAAAAAGAGGCGAACAGGAAAAAGAGGGCGAATAAAACGGCAAGGGTGAAGTGGGGGAGAAGAAAACGAGAGGAAAATGGCAAATAATGTAATGCGAGGGATAAGAGTTTGTGATGGGTACTTGGTATGTCTTGACTTGTGCGTAGACTCCCCGGCAACGGCGCCAGAAATCCTTCTTGCTACCTCTTGAGCATGCGTTGGTTTTCTCTTGAAGAGGAAAGGGTGATGCAGCAAAGTAGCGTAAGTATTTCCCTCAGTTTCTGAGAACCAAGGTATCAATCCAGTAGGAGGCTACACTCAAATCCCTCGTACCTGCACAAACAAATAAGAACATTACAACCAATGCGATAAAGGGGTTGTCAATCCCTTCACGGCCACTTGCAAAAGTGAGATATGATAGAGATAATAAGATAAATATTTTTGGTATTTTTATGATATAGATTGGAAAGTAAAGATTGCAAAATAAAATAGATTGGAAACTTATATGATGGCAACTAGACCCGGGGGCCATAGGTTTCACTAGTGGCTTCTCTCAAGATAGCATAAGTATTACGGTGGGTGAACAAATTACTGTCGAGCAATTGATAGAAAAGTGCATAGTTATGAGAATATCTAGGCATGATCATGTATATAGGCATCACGTCCGCGACAAGTAGATCGAAACGATTCTGCATCTACTACTATTACTCCACACATCGACCGCTATCCAGCATGCATCTAGAGTATTAAGTTCATAAGAACAGAGTAACGCATTAGGCAAGATGACATGATGTAGAGGGATAAACTCAAGCAATATGATATAAACCCCATATTTTTATCCTCGATAGCAACAATACAATACGTGCCTTGCTGCCCCTGCTGTCACCGGGAAAGGACACTGCAAGATTGGACCCAAAGCTAAGCACTTCACCTATTGCAAGAAAGATCAATCTAGTAGGCCAAACCAAACTAATAATTCGAAGAGACTTGCAAAGATATCAAACCATAAATAAAAGAATTCAGAGGAGATTCAAATATTGTTCATAGATAATCTTAATCATAAACCCACAATTCATCGGATCTCGGCAAACACACTGCAAAAAGAATTACATCGAATAGATCTCCAAGAAGATCGAGGAGAACTTTGTATTGAGATCCAAAGAGAGAGAAGAAGTCATCTAGCTAATAACTATGGACCCGAAGGTCTGAGGTAAACTACCCGCACTTCATCGGAGAGGCTATGGTGTTGATGTAGAAGTCCTCTATGATCAATTCCCCCTCCGACGAAGCACTAGAAAAGGCCCCAAGATGGGATCTCACGGGTACAGAAGGTTGCGGCGGTGGAATAGGGTTTTGTGGTGCTCTCGGATGTTTTCAAGGTATATGAGTATATATGGGCGAAAGAAGTCGGTCAGGGGAGCCACGAGGGGCCCACGAGGGCGGGGGGCACGCCTACCCCCCTGGGCGCGCCTCCCTGCCTTGTGGCCTCCTCGTTGCTTCCTTGGCGTCCACTCCAAGTATCCTGGATTGCGTTTGTTCCAAAAGCGACTCTCCCGAAGGTTTCATTCCGTTTGGACTCTGTTTGATATTCTTTTTTGCGGAACACTGAAATAGGGGAAAAAACAACAATTTGGACTAGGCCTCCAGTTAATAGGTTAGTCCCAAAAATAGTATAAAAGTGTATAATAAAGCCCATTAAACATCCAAAATAGATAATATAATAGCATGGAATAATCAAAAATTATAGATCGTTGGAGACGTATCAATACCTTCTTTAGCTCAGCATCTCGATCAGCAACGGCAACCTCCTGGGCTTTCAGCTTCTCCTCACGCTCCTGGAGCTGGGCGGCCTGTTGATCATGAAGAGCCTTCAGTTCAGCCTCAACCGTGCGGCATCGATCCTTGGCTTCCGTCGCCTCCTTTCGCGCTAGGTCGCGCTCGACAGCAGCCACCCCAGACACCTTCTGGGCCTCCTCCACAGAGCCCCAGGCCGCTCAGTCAGACGCGTCGGCCTTGAGCCATCCAGAGATTAACCCCAGGTGCCCCAATGCTGCGCGCCGGTCCGGGCCCCGAAGTTCACCTTGGAGAAGGTTTAGCACTGCTCGTGCCTCCTGCAGGGCTCCGGAGGCGGCAGGAGCGCCATGGCCCAGCTGCACGCCGGTCAGGAGAGAAGACGTCCTCGGTGTCAGGACATGAGAAACCACAGCAGTAGGGAGGACTGGGAGCTCCAGAGGCTAAACGACCTCAGCAGCCGCTACAAGGATGGGTGCCGACGGGGTCAGCCCTGCTGAAGGCGCCGGCACCTCCTGAGGATGGGCTTCGGCGCCCTGAGAAGACGGCATCACCGCTGGAGCTGCAGGGTCTGCAATGCTCTCCTTCGCTAGGGCTACGGCGGCCACCTTGACGCGCTCGACCACGGCAACTCTGGCGCCCTCCTTCTTCTTCTTCGACGACTGCTGCCTAATGACGGATGAAGACGCTAAGCATCGCATCAGGAATCGATGACAAGATCAAGGGAAAGCACTCACCGATCAGAGAAGACGTAGTTCCTCTTCAGGCCTAGCAGCGGGGGCATTGCCAGAGCAGCAGGAGCTGCACTCTTGGGAGCAGGAGAGCACGCGGTCGGCACCACTCTTGGGAGAGCACTCACCGATCAAGGGAAGACGTAGTTCCTCTTCAGGCCTAGCAGCGGGGGCATTGCCAGAGCAGCAGGAGCTGCACTCTTGGGAGCAGGAGAGCACGCGGTCGGCATCACTCGGGATGCTGCTGGTGAAGGCGGAGCACTGCCCGGGGGGATCAGCACAGTCCTGCCCTTCTTCATGGTCGACCGCTTGGGCTGCTTCGAGGAGGCCACCCTAGATCTCATGGTGACCCCAGAGGGGCAAGCCAGCTCCACCACCGGGGGTGCATCGTCATCATCGTCGTCAAGGAAGTTGCGGAGGAGCTCCCTCTGCCTTGGGGTAGAGAATTCCCCCTCGCCCTCGTCCTCGGTGGTCTCGGAGGAATGGTCGCCGGAGGACAGGTCCACCAAGGAGGTAGGTGGAGGGGGAGGCCCCGTCTGCACGGGACCGAACTCGTCGAAGAACGGCATGGCGGTAGCAACCTCCTCCCCATCGACTCGGCGGTACAGCTGAAGCCATTCTTCCGGAGGGCCGCTCGGATCTTTCCCAGTCAAGTAAAGCGACACATTGCTTAGCTCCTCCTCGGGAAGGGCGTCCTGGCGCAGGCGAATCTTGTCGTCGGCGCCCCAAGCTTCCACAAGGGGCGAGAGCAATCTTGGAGCGGTGCTAGGCATTGCATCAAGAACTCATTGACGATCATGGCCCCCGTTAGCTTCTCGCTCTTCAGGTCCCCCTCCATCTTCTTCATCAACGGCTTCAGGGAAGGGTCGGTGATCTTCTCAGAAATCCACCCCTTCTCGGAGGAGGGGAGCTTGGTCAGCAGCTCCAGCAGGTCTTGCGAGCACTTGGCGTCCATTAGGGCCCACCTCTTCAGGGCATCCTCCACCTTCTTCCCGGTGTGGGAGATCGCGTTATCGCCCCAAGCGGCAACGAAGCCGACACACCCAGCGGGTCGGTCGCCACCCATGCGGAGGAAGAAGTGGTGGAGCATGGCGACGGAGGGCATCACCCCCACGAACGCCTCGTAGTAGAAGGCGAAGATGGACAAGAGGAGGATGGAATTGGGGTGAATATGGAGCACATGGAGGTTGTAATGGTGAAGAACGGCGTAGAAGAAGCGGGAGAATGGGGGCACCAACCCCGAATAGACGATGTGCAGGAAGAAAGGGTAGAAGTTACTGTTCGAGGGTTCTGGTGTAGAGGCGGCGACCCGGAGCGTAGTCTCCATCCACTCGTTGTCCTCGCTCGCCGTCAGTAGAAGCGCGATCTGGAGCTTCTTGTCGGTGACGGAGGGCGCGGTCAGCAACGGCTCATACCAGGCGAGGCCGGCAGCCGGGGATGAAGCCTTGGTCTTCTCAGCAGCCATTGGGCGGAAGATTGGAGGAGAAAATCGGCAGATTGGGTGAGTTCTTTCGGTGTTGGGAGAAGGGGATCTGGAGCAAGACGAAGGAAAGGCAATGAAGGCACGAGAGCAGGCGGCTTCCCTTTTGTTAGACGGAAATAGTTGCCGAGGCATCATGGGGAAGTGGAGACGCCCATGTCCCATCAATCACCATGCATCATCAAGGCCGCAGGCGGTTAGGGCCCGCTCCACACTTGCCCTTTGGCTTTGCCTGGAAGCCAAGTCCGAGCGTGCCTTGGGCCCGGGGGCTACTGTTGGCGTTCTGGATATGAGGGTATCCAGACTTGCCTGCCTGTGGCCCACCGCATGGCTCCATCGATGGCCTGGTACGGCGCAACTTCGACGTCAACAGCTCAAGACCCTCGCGAGGCGAACGACGCCAAGACCCCTGAGGGGGTCGGCCTCTTTAGGCTGGCTCCCGAGGGGCGGAGAGTTCGATGCAAGGTGCACCTCATCAGGCTCAGCTGACGTGAGCCATGACGACCAAGGCCAGGCTGGCACCAAGCGGATGCCAGCAGGCGTAGAGCACCAGTTTCCTCTTCGGTGTAAGGGGAGCAAGCCACATGCGCGGAGTCCCGAGGAATCAGCCAAAGGTTTCCATTCTGGTGCGGCAAGACCAAGACCACCAGGACGGCAGGACGGAGGTCATCACCGAGCCCACCGCAGCGTCACGGCCAGGGGCTTTTCGCTGGCGAAGACCACTTTAGTCAGGATAAACTGTACTACTTGTCCCCTTTCAAATCTGGCTGTTGTGGGATCCCTTCCCGCCAACATTGGGAAGAGGATCAAGGCCACTATAAATAGGACTTAGCCACCACCATAGAAGAAAACAGATCGGATCACATCGGATCTAGTTCACATCCCACAAGCTCTCTCGAGCTCAAGAACACCTCACCTCCTGAGGCCAGTTCATCCACTGTACTACTTCATCCTCAGCTCTTCGAGGCAATCCACCAAAACGCTGGAGTAGGGTATTACACCGCAAGGTGGACCGAACTAGGATAAACTGTTGTGTCCCTTTGTCTCTTTGAGCTCAACGCGCTAGGCTTAGGAGGATCACGCGTAGGCAGGCTGGGTAGGTTGAGGTCTCCGCACGCACCCCAGAGTTCGAACCTTTCAAGGGTTTATGGAACCCGTAATCCGACAAGTTGTATGGAATGACAAAAACAGGCCACATACTAAATGCACTGCTCAGGTGTCGAAAGGGATTGAATTCATCAATTGTAAATCCTAACCTCAAGTTGCGGGCATCTTTAGCAAATTCTCCATGTTTTTCGTCGAAGTACTTCCATGCATCGCCATTAGTGGGGTGCCTCATTACATTGTCCTCTTGAACCCTCGTTTCCTTGTGCCATTGGGTGTGCTCTACTATTTCCCTCAAAGAAAAAATATATTTGTAACCGTGGGATTATCAGAAAGTATGGAAGGATCTTGTGAGGAACCTTTTTCTTCCCACCGACGTGTCTCCACTTTGATGTACCACATTGGGGATGGTGAGTACTATTGGCATAGTCTCCCCAATACAAAATGCAGTCATACTTGCACACATGAATTGTCTAATATCCAAGATTAAGATCAGAAAGAGCTCTCTTAGCATCAGCGCAAGATTTTGGGAAGTTCACATCAGGCAAAGTAGTATTCAGTAGCTAACAAAGCATATTGAATGTCTTGTTGGTCATATGCGTATATGTTTTGATATGAAGTACCCTGATAATGAATGCCATTCATGCCATACTGCCACATTCCTATAAAGGGGTTTCATTGCTTCTTATTTGAGCTTCTTAAAAATGTCCTACCCAGATGCATCTTCTTTATTTCCAGTTGTTCTACCCATGTCGTCCACTAGAGCTCGCAGCATATCAAACACAAATTGTTGGTACAACTCAAAATCATCAGAGTCGGCAGATTCATAACCATCATCGTTGGTAGTACAACTGCTTGCACTGATATCCCCTGATTCCCCATGATAGATCCACCTCGTATAGTTCCTGAGTATACCAGTGACTTTTATGTGACATCTGACAACATCAATAGTTTGACGTGTCCCGTTACAACAATTTTTGCATGGGCACAACATATCTTTGGACCCGTTCTTGCGAGCAAGCGCGAATTCCATAAACCGATTCGTGCCAGCCAAGTATGGTGGCGTGAGCACTATTCCATGAGTAATCCAACCATGGTCCATTAGTTGTGCAACATGAAAAGTAAATAGAACACACCTGATATGTGCTATGATGTTTTTCAGTAAACAGATCTCACCTGAAATCGCCCCTGTTTCACACTGCCGCAGTTGTGCGTGACTTCGCCCTTTAACTATCATGTTCACCTCGTTCTGCCAGCCTCTCGACTCGACGGGGGTGTGGGGTGTGGCATGATGTGACGCCTGGATAATTAAGCTACAGTAATTCCATGCTAATGATGCCATGACATCACTTTTACTGTTGCTAGGTCCCACGTTGGTTCAAACCAATCCAAATTCAAATTTAAATTAAAGTCCAAAATAAAAGTTTCCAAACATGAAAGCTAAAATGTTCAAAGTGTGGAAAATATTCGCTGGATATTTGTCATGTTGGAAAAAACCTCTTTTGGATTCCGAAAGTGGCCCTGGAAATTATTTAGTGGTCTAGCATCATTTGAAATTGACCTTTTCAATTTCTAAAAATGGTTAGACAACTCCTTTTGACCCCATACTTTTTTTCCATCTCAATTTATTGATTTAGAATTATGTGCCACGTTTTGCTCAAAACAAAACTCTTTTGGTACAAAAATAAAATGCAAACATAGGCAAAAAAGGGAGTTAAACAAAAGAAAAGGAAAAACCCGATCAGCAAAAGAAAACAAAATCCCTCCCCACTAATTCCCCTGGGCCTTGGCCACTAGACAGGCCCAGCCCACCGCCAGGTCGTTCCCCTTCCTCTGTTCATCGGGAGCTCGTGGACAGAGGGCGGCCGTACACGGCGCCGATGGCCACGGGGCGGCCATCCACTCCCCTTGGCGCCCTACAAGGTTGCTCTCTCCCCCCTGCGAAACCCTAGTCGCATCTCCTTCCTCTCCCTCGTGCCACGATCTCCTCTGCTCGCATCGCCCGAGCGACACCGCCACCATGCCGCCTCCACAGACGCGGCCACCGGCCTCCCCAAGCCCTGAGACCGCGGCCAGGAGGACAGCCACCATCGACTTCGTCCATCCCGAGCATCAGATCGAGCGTAGCTGCACCAAATCGCCGCCATCGAGTTCGTCTTCGACATCCTGCACCGCCGGCCGCCATCGTCGATTTGCTCGACCTCGACCGTCCCCGGCCTTCCCAACCACGTCCCCGGCTCCATGGTGAGCATCTCCTCCGGATCCCCCTTTCCTTCGCCTCGATTCGATCGTCGTTTGCCGCCCCCGAGCTCTTCCGAGTTCGAGCGTACGCGTACGTGCGTGCTGTGATGTGCTGCTCCTATGCCGCTGTTTCTGTTATGCTCTGCTGCTGCCGTGTTGCTTGCTACGCTGCTGTTTGCCGCGGTGCTGCTGCTTGGCCGAGGCCGCCGCTGGCTCCCGGCTGCTGCGCTGCTGCCCGTTTGCTGCTCCTAGCTGCTGCCCTTGCCGCTGCTACTTGCTACTGTGGCTGTTTGTTGACGTACGGCTGCTGCTTGATGCACCTGCTGCTGCCTCCGCTGATGCCCCCTGCTGGCGTTTGCTGCTACCGGTAGCCACGGCCATGGCCATGCGCCTGTGTGCTTGTGCGTGGTGCACAGCCAAACCATGGCCGGCTTGTGCCACTGCATATGGCCGTCCCAAGTTTTAGTTAGGGGCTAATTTTGTTACTAGTTAGGCTAATCAGTACTAGTACTACTTAAATCAGTTGCTACCCTAAGACGGGTGCCCCCCATCTCTAATTAGGATTGCTTTATTTATTTGATTAGATAAGTAGTCATGACATGTGGCCCCTGCTGTAAATTGAAACAAAAAAGGGATGTCTAAGTCAATGACACACGGGACCCACGTGCACTGTTCACTTTTGACTAGTCAAAATATTGACTGGGTCAACCCAGCCCCTGGCCCCACATGTCACACATGAACACATTGCCGGGTACACTTTTGTGTACCCATAGCAATTTGTCTTTTTTTGAATTAAAGTAATTAAAGAAATTCTAAAATAATGTTTAAATCTTTGAAAAATCATATTAAATAAACTTTAGCTCGGATGAAAAAGTTCTATACATGAAAGTTGCTCAGAACGACGAGACGAATCTGAACCCGCGGTCCGTTCGCTCGCCACACGTTCCTAGCATAGCAAACGTTGAACTTTTCCTCGCCGGTTCATTTGTCTGACAGACGTCCGGAACCGAGAAAACTTTCCTGGATGTTATCCCACTTCACCGGTATCCTGTAGCACCGCGTTAGAACACCTCTAGCATCGCTTATTGTCATGTTATGCATATGTTTATGTGTATTTACTGTTTCTTCCCCCTCTTCTTCTCCGGTAGACCTCGAGACCGCTGCTGATGCCACTGTGATCGACTACGTCACCGACGACCCTCCTTGTCTCAGCAACCAGGCAAGCCCCCCCTTTGATCATCCTGATATCGCCCATTCTGTACTCTCATGCTTGCATTAGATTTTGATACTGTTATTGTTTGCTCCTATTCTGATGCATAGCCTGCTTTTGTACTTGCTTATTGTTACCTACCTTCTTATCCTAAACTGCTTAGTATAGGTTGGTTAGTGATCCATCAGTGACCCCCACCTTGTCCTTGTTGCCCCTACTTCATCATCGACGCCTCGATCAGCGTGATCGACGACCAGAGCCCGTTACATCACGCCCCCTTTTGTTGCTCGACTCTGTAGAGCTACTATCGAGTGTCGAGGGTGATCCCTCATAACGCACTCCTGATGATAATTCTGTAGTGTAGCTATTCGGTCGTGGTCATCGAGGGTGATTTCCTCTTTCACCATTCCCGATACGGCTCTGTCGTTCAACACCTCAAGTGTGAACCTCGAGGGTGGTCCCTCTTACGTTCACCTTGATGATTACATCGAGTGGAATCCTCTAGGGGTGATTCCTCGGGTTTTCCCCTTGATGTCTGGACACACAGTTACCTTGACTTTACTTGAGACCTTGGTGAAAGTCGGGCGGGCCCGGAGAGCACCCGCAAGATGGTTACGTGGCACGGCCGGGCATTCTACGCCCTTGTCGTAAGTCCACGAGACGGGGCGACGGGGTCACTTTCGATCGTGAGTCTATGCTCGTCTCCGCAAGCTAATAGTACACTATGGTTTGGGTATTTGTTCTGAGTTGGCCTCTGGCCTTTACGCACTAACCACCATGCGAGAATAGATATGGGCCTCAATGTTGCAGTATCAGCCGAAGCTTTGTCAAACGTCCAGTTCAGCAGTGCGGCACGGTCGGATCGTGCTGGCCATCCGAGGCGGTGCTGGTATTCACCCTGCGCGCAACAACTCGGAGTGCTGCGGGCGATGGGCCCAAGACCCCGGAGCGCTTAGGATGTAGACCGGCGGGGACCTCTCTACTGAGCCTAGGTAGGGCTGCGACGTGTTGATCTTCCGAGGCTGGGCATTGACCCCAGAAAGGTGTGTCCGGCCAGAGTGATCGAGCGTGTTGGGTAACGTGGTGCACCCCTGCAGGGAAGTTATATATTCGAATACCGTGTCCGCGGTAATGGACGTTCAGACTTATATCCTGATCTTATACCACTACAAATGGATACTTGAATATGTGGCTCCGGGATTGCTTTCTCGCAGGGAGTCAAGGAAGGATCTTTGGGCATTAATGTTACAACATGCTTGTTTATTATAAACTGCTATTCTTTACTCTTCTACATGCTGCAGGATGCTCAGAGTTGCGTGAAGATGCTAGTCTTTGATAGGCTAGGCTTTTCCCCTCTATTCTGGCATTCTGCAGTTCAGTCCACAGATACAGCCCTTCCATTTGATACAAATGCATACTTAGTATAGATCTGATGCTTGCGAGTACTTTGGATGAGTACTCACGGTTGCTTTGCTACCCCTTTCCCCCCTTCTTTCTTCTTTCCGGTTGATGCAACTAGATGGTGGATCCTTGGAGCCAGATGCCATCGCCGATGGATGCTACTACGTGGAGGCCGTCGACGACCAAGAGTAGTTAGGAGGTCCCAGGCAGGAGGCCTTGCCTCTTCGATCGTTGTTGGTTTTGTGCTAGCCTTCTTAAGGCATCCTTGTTTAACTTATGTTTGTACTCAGATATTGTTGCTTCCGCTGACTCTTGTGTATCGAGCTTGTATTCGAGCCCTCGAGGCCCCTGGCTTGTAATAAAAAGCTTGTATTATTTTGATTTGTGTCTAGAGTTGTGTTGTGATATCTTCCCGTGAGTCCCTGATCTTGATCGTACACATTTGCGTGTATGATTAGTGTACGATTGAATCGGGGGCGTCACACATGAGAGGAGGGCCCTAACCCGACGATCCCAAATCCCTTTGTTAGGAGGGAACCGAATGATCCCAATTCCAAGTTCATGCTATTATGTTATGTGTTTCCACTAAATGAGTCCGCTGAAAAACAATTGCTTATTATTTTTCTATTTACGTTTACAAAAAAGTACCCACCAACATTAACTGTGACACTAAGACTCGTCGTAGAAAATGGGCATGCCTAATGATGTCCCAATATGTCGCCAAAAATCAGTCTGAAACGTCGCCAAAGTTGTCGAGGGCGCTGTCACGAGGGAGGGGATAAACATCGTGATAGTGGACCATCATGAAAAATGATCATTGGCGATGTTTCATGTTTTGTCACCATGGTTTTTGTCACTGAATAGAGCAAATTTTGTAGTTATACCAAAACCTGCCCCAAATGGGATAAAAAAATTACCACAACATGTTGGTGCCATTTAATGATACCATGCCAAGTTTCATGAATTTCAAACGAGTTTTGGCTTTACAAGAATTTAAAAACCAATTTTCTCAATGTTGCGGCGGAGCCATGATGCTGAGGTGTTTGAAATTCATTCACATTTCTTGCATGGGATCTAAACATGCACCCGAGGACACATATATGATTTTTTAACCCATTTTGGTGCACTAGAGCATGTGCTTGTAGTTCAAATTTGAATTATGCACATTAAATGCCTAGAAAACTCAGTTAATGTAAATAAAATGTCCAAAAAAACCTTGAACAATTCCAAATTTTAACATGACACTCCTATTGGTCGATGTTGCCTCAAGAAAAATATTCAAGGCGAGAAGAGGCAACGAATGTAATTTCGTCCACAAAGGTGACATGTTCCCTATCCGAACCACGAGGTTTCTTGTGAGAAGCTCTAGTTTGTGAGAAGCCTATACCAGAAACCTGCACTAAATGGGACAAAAAAATTTACCGTGGCATGTTGGTGCCATTTGATGATACTATGGCAAGTTTGATGAATTTCAGACAAGTTATGGATTTATAGGAATTTAAAAACCAATTTTCTCAATGTTTTCGGTCGAGCCACGAAGCCGAGGTGCTTGAAATTCATTCACATTTGATGCATGGGACCTAAACTTGCACTCAAGGACACATATATGATTTTTCAACCCATTTTGGTGTTGTGGAGCATGTGCCTGTAGTTCAAATTTGAATTATGCACATTAGATGCATAGAAAACTCAGTTAATGTATAAAAATTTCCAAACAAACCCTGAATAATTCCAAATTGAACATGACACTCATATCGGTCTATGTTACCTCTAGAAGAAAATGAAGGCGAGAAGAGGCAAAGAATGTCATTTCATCCACAAAGGCGACATGTTCCCTACCAGAACCACGAGGCTTCTTGTGAGAAGCTCTCATTTGTGAGAAGCTTACACCAAAAACTGTCCCAAATGAGACAAAAAATTACCACAACATGTTGGTGCCATTTCATGATAGCATGCCAAGTTTCATGAATTTCAGATGAGTTTTGGATTTACCAGAATTTAAAAACCAAGTATCTCATTGTTTGCGGCCGAGCCACGAGGCCGAGATTTTTGAAATTCATTCTCATTTCTTGCATGGGACCTAAACATGCAACAAGGACACATATATGATTTTTTAACCCATTTTGGTGCACCGGAGCATGTGTCTATTGTTCAATTTTGAATTATTCACATCAAATGCCTAGAAAAATCAGTTAATGTATCAAACGAACCCTGAATAATTCCAAATTTTAACATGACACTTCTATATTTGCATGTTCACTGCAGATAGATGTTCTAGAAATTCAAACACCATCCTTTGCCGCTGTGACCCCATTTTGTATTTCAAATCAAAATGAAAAATCAAGTACATCACACACAGTTTATTATCACAAACCGTGTGAGATGCAGTACAAAATATCTTGGAGCACCCTCATATATGGCTTATGCGAGAAGGTTTGTCGGCTACAGTCCATTGCCAGCGCCTCCACCACACTAGCTCCCTAATATCATTTTACTATTCAATCATCGCTGGTCAAAGATGGGGACATGGACCCGCATCGTGAAGGCAACTTTGGTGGCCCACTACGGCCAGAGCGTGGCTGCAGCCTCCATGAGCGCGCTCACAACCTACATAAGCGCGGCCGCAATCTGCAATCTGGCAGCTGCTGCAGCTCACATGGTGGAAACAACATCTACTATGGGGATAGCAAATGGCAAGAGCGGCACAGGAGCTATTCGTTTCGTGGCAGCCGTCTTAGCCCTAATGTAGGATGCACACGTCCATGTCGAGGCCGCCCATGCCCAGCTCATGGCATTTGAGTAGCCATCTATTTGTCTGTGGCACCCCTTGCCGAGATGGAGGCCATCCACGCCCAAACCATGTCCGCCTAGGCCCAGCTCATGGCGGCCTTTTCCAAAGAGATGGCGGACATGGACGACGATATCCTTGCCGAGTATGTTTTGATGGATGCCATTGAGCCCCTTCCCCAGGAGATCGTCGAGCGTGAGCTGGACATGGAGGAGGCGACCGAGATCGATGAGCGCCAGGCGGAGTAGTAGTCTTTGTTTAGAGCGTCAGTCTTTTGTTAGAGTAATGTTTAGGTCAACTAGCTCCATTTAATTGCTAAACTTGCTCGATTAAGAAGTGTGAGTGTGTTGTAGGCTCTGTTGTGAACCCAAATTATGCAATGACATGGATGACCACTAAAACTAGGGAAATTCAGACCAAAATTTGCATGTTCAAACTCACCACACACGCGGTATGCTATATGAATCATTTGTGATATTTAGATATCATACAAGTGTTGAATAAGGACTGTGTCTGATCACACTTTGCGCGCTAGTTTTTCGCTGCACCAAGCGAAAAAATTTGACATCCGCGGAAATATCTACCTCCCCCCTCCTCCTAACCAAAATCCACATTTCCCCTATTTCACCTTCCTTTCAAAGTCCAAACCTTCACTGATTGCTTGCAGCACCGCCTCCTCGCCGGCGATGCTCGTTCCTGCTGCTTGGCCTCGTCGATCTAGTCAGATAATCCACACCCGACCCCCATCCTCCTCCACTTTCTTCTCCATCCCACATGCCCTGACCGCCAACGCGACACCTTCCACCCAAATCAACACTCCATCTTCCAACTAAGCGCCGCCCTAAGGCATGGTGCACGTAGTATAGCCACGAGGACCATTTGGCAATGGAGAAGAAAATTGCGGCCGCACACACATATGAGGTCGCGATGGTTGCCATGCATGCTGATCCCTAGATCTTGGAGGAGCGCCTTGCCATTAAGGGCACCGCCGATGCCTCGCGCGGGGACGCCGCCACACAGTTGGCTGCTTTAAATGATAGTTCGTGGTGTTTTATCGAGGCCATCTGATGTAGGGTGGAACCCTAATTCGTCGATCTTTCACGTTTGGAGGGGATCCTACGGAGGGAACACGAAGAACACGCGGAAGCACAAAGGGAAACACGGGGAAAACGAGAGAGAATCACTCAACCAACAAGGAATCGATCACACAAGTGCTAGATCAACATACACACATGAGATCCACGAGATACATAGTCAACTAGGGTAAGGATACAAAGGAACCGTTCATCTCTCGGAGGAGGCCTTGAATCCACGAGGGGATCTTCCCGTAAAGGGGTCTTGTATCCGAGAGGATCTTCTCCGAAGAGGCCGCGGTCTCTCACGAGGAGGAGATCCGATAGATGAGCGTAGCTCTATCTCTAACTTGAGCTAAATCAACGCTAAGTCTCAAAGAGAGGAGATGGGGTCCTATATATAGAGTTGGGGGCGAAGGGGTACATGGGCTCAGCCCAACACGCGCGCGCAGGCGCTGGCCGGATGATCCGGACGAGGGTCCGGATGATCCGGGTGGAGGCCCGGATGAGCCGGATGGTCGGCTGGTGGTCGTGTAGGGCTGGTGGTCCGGATGTCCGGGCCAGGTCCGGATGATCCGGGACTTGGTCCGGATGATCCGGCTTCAGCGCGGGGCTTCTGTAGGCTTCGGTCGATTTAGCCGGATCATCCGGACCGGGGTCCGGATCGTCCGTGCTCTGTCCGGATCGTCCGGGCCGCCGTCCGGATCGTCCGGCCACCCTGGTCCTTGGTGCTTTTTCCTCTCCGTCTTCTCGCAGGTCTTCCGCTTCCGGTTCTCCTTGCCTCCTTGCTTCTTCATGGTTGACTCCTTGGTACCTGAGTATGCATAGTGTTTCCGTTTGAGGTAGTAACCATGTCTCATGTGAGTCGAAAGGGAATTGTGAGAGGAGTGATGTCACCTCGGTTTCAAGAGCTCTTGCACGTGCTCGAGTCATTGGTCCTTGTGGTGTTGGAGGTGTTGATGTAGAGTCCATGGGGATGATGGAAGGATGCTCCGCATCATATCCCCTCCCTTCGAAAGGATCCGACCTCGGATCTATATCTTCATCACCATGGAAAGGCGAGAGGTCTTTGACGTTGAAGGTTTCGCTCACGTTGTACTTGTCGCTTGGTAGGTCGAGCTTTTAGGCGTTGTTGTTGTAGCGTGCTAACACCTTGAAGGGTCCGTCAGCTCGAGGTAGAAGTTTGGACTTGCGTTCATTGGGGAAGCGTTCCTTGCAAAGGTGTAGCCACACGAGATTGCCTATGTTGAAGATCATGGGTTGCTTGTTGATGTTGAGCTTGGTCGCTAGTCGTTGTACGTGGCGCTCGATTGTGTTTCTTGTATCTTCATGCATCTTCTTGATGTAGCTTGCACGGGCACTTGCGTCGAGGTTGGTGCGCTCTTGTAGAGCTAGAGGTAGAATATCCAATGGGGACAATGGGTTGAAGCCGTAGACGACCTCGAAGGGGGACTTGCCGGTCGTCGAATGTCTTGCGCGGTTGTAGGCGTACTCGGCGATGGGTAGACACGCCTCCCACTCCTTGATGTTCTTCTTGATCAACACGCGAAGTAGAGTGGAGAGCGTCCGGTTCGTCACCTCCGTTTGGCCGTCGGTTTGAGGATGGTACGCGGATGAGAACAAGAGCTTGATTCCGAGCTTGGCACAAAGAGTCTTCCAAAAGTAACTCAAGAACTTGACATCGCGGTCGGAGACGATTGACTTCGGTACTCCATGAAGGCGCAAGATTTCCCTACAAAAGAGATTTGCAATATGTGAAGCATTCTCTACCTTGTTGCAAGGAATAAAATGTGCCATTTTAGAAAATCGGTCCACAACAACAAATACGGAGTCCTTTCCATTTTGAGTTCTAGGCAAACCAAGTACAAAGTCCATGCTAATGTCTTCCCAAGGTTGATAAGGAATAGGAAGAGGCATGTGAATACCATGAGATTGAGCTTTTGACTTAGCTTTGCGGCATGTTGAGCATCGGGTTGTGAAGCGTGAGACGTCTCGAAACATCTTGGGCCAAAAGTAGTTCTTGGAGAGCGTGGCGAAGGTCTTGTCGCGTCCAAAATGTCCCATGAGTCCACCTCCATGAGCCTCTTGCAAAAGTAGCAAACGAAGAGAAGACTCGGGTATGCAAAGTTTGTTAGCTCTCATAAGATAACCATCCTTGAGGTAATATTGTTCCCAAGATGTATGCGTCAAACATTTAGCATAATGAGGTGCAAAAGATGGATCACTAGCATACAAATCCTTTATGTGCTCAAAGCCAATAACATTCAACTCAAGTTGGGTGACGAGCGTGCATATGCGTGAAAGCGCATCGGCAACTACATTTTCCTTGCCCTTAATGTACTTGATCACATACGGAAAAGATTCAATAAATTCACTCCATTTGGCATGACGCTTGTTCAATTTAGTTTGACCTTTTAAGTACTTAAGCGTTTCATGATCGGTATGGATGACAAACTCATGAGGTCTAAGATAATGTTCCCAAACATGTAGGACACGCACTGAAGCATACAATTCCTTGTCATATACGGTATAGTTAAGTTGAGCGCTGGAGAGTTTTTCACTAAAATAAGCAATGACTCGTTTTTCTTGCATTAAAACTCCGCCAATTCCGGTACCACTTGCATCACAATGAACCTCAAAAGTTTTGTCAAAATTGGGCAAAGCAAGAATCGGAGCATGAGTAAGCAAGGACTTGAGCTCATCGAAAGCGTTGGATTGCAAAGGTCCCCAAACAAAAGGAGTATTCTTCTTACTCAAAGCATGCAAAGGAGCTGCAATAGTGCTAAAGTTTTTCACAAAGCGACGATAAAAACCTGCAAGACCAAGGAAACTCCGCACTTGTTGCAAATTGGTGGGTTGGGGCCAAGTTTTAATTGCTTTGATCTTAGTTTCATCAACATGGACACCCTTGGAAGAGACAACGAAACCCAAGAAAACCACTTTGTCAACGCCAAAAGTGCATTTTTTCAAGTTGGCATAAAGACTTTCCTTTCGAAGCGTTTGCAAAACAAGCTTAACATGATCAAGATGCTCTTTCATGGTTTTGCTAAAAACAAGAATATCATCGAAGTAAACCACAACAAAGATTCCAATGTATGGACGAAGTACATGATGCATGAGACGCACAAAAGTTCCGGGAGCTTCCGACAAACCCATAGGCATAAGCAACCATTCATATAAGCCAAATTTTGTTTTGAAAGCAGTTTTCCATTCATCACCCTCATGAATGCGGATTTGGTAATAGCCACTTTTAAGATCAATTTTTGAGAAAAAGTTGGCTCCACTAAGTTCATCAAGCATATCATCTAAGCGAGGAATGGGATGCCTATAGCGCACGGTGATAGCATTTATAGGTCTACAATCGGAGCACAAGCGGAAACTTCCATCGGGCTTAGGCACAAGAATAATGGGAACGGCACAAGGGCTTAAGCTTTCACGTACATGACCGTTGTCGATTAGTTGTTGTACTTGCCATTGAATCTCCTTGGTTTCTTCGGGATTGACACGGTAGGGAGCTTTGTTTGGAAGTGGCGCTTCGGGGATGAGGTCGATTCGATGCTCAATGCCTCGAAGAGGAGGTAGACCCGGAGGTAGCTCATCGGGGAAAACATCTTGAAATTCCTGCAAAAGACATTGAAACACCAAAGGTAGCTCATGAGTGGTGTTAGTTTTTGGTTCTCCATCCTTGCACACAAGGACAAAGTGCATCACACTCGATGGGTTCTCACACACTTCTCTCATCTCATGTTTGGTGGCGAATAGTATGAGGTTTTTCTCTCTAGGCGAAGAGGCGCTCAAATTTGGCTTGTGGCTCTCACTCACTTTTTGGTGGCTCACTTTCTCACTCTTCTCTCTTTGGTTGGTGGCTTGTTTGTCGGCTATCACTTGACTAGGAGACATGGGTCGTAGGACATATTCTTTGCCTTTCATCTTGAAGCTATAGTGGTTTGTACGCCCATTGTGGTAGACACCACGGTCGAATTGCCATGGCCGACCAAGGAGGAGGTGGCAAACGGTCATTGGGACCACATCACACTCCAAAGTGTCCTCATATGCACCGATTTTGAAGGATACTTGGACCGTATGCTCAACTCGTATAGTGCCGGAGTCACTTAGCCATTGAACCTTGTAGGGTTGCGGATGCTTCTTCTTGACCAATTGAAGCTTGGAGCATAGTTCTTCGCTTGCCAAATTGTGGCAACTACCTCCATCGATGATGACCTTGACGGAGCGTCCATTGATGCCAGCCTTTGTGTGGAAGATGTGGCATCTTTGATCTTCTTCTTGTTGATGTTGAAGTGTCAAGACCTTGGATACAACAAGAGCGGGGCTTGTATCTTCATCACAAAAGACTTGATCATCTTCATCCTCGTTGATGCGCCGGTGCATGGCCACTTGCTCAATAGCGTCCATTTCATCTTCACTCATTGAGTCGTAGGTGCCATCGTCGTTGAGTATCATGGTGTGCTTGTTGGTGCATTCGTAGGACTTGTGGCCTCGGCCGCCACAAGTGAAACACTTGAAGGAGCTTGTCTTGACGGTCTCATCGGTAGGAGTAGATGATGAAGCACGGGGCTTGGAGTTGCTTGTAGTAGGAGGAGGACGACTTGAACTTGTAGAAGTTTTCTTGTAACTTGACTTGTCGTCGTTGTTTGGAGAGAGCTTGATTGATGTCGAAGTTGGGGTAGTTGTTGAAGCTTGGTTGTTGGAGAAGCCGTATGTCTTGGATGAGTACTTGGCGTACTTGAAGTCATCTTGCACTTGTCGTTCCGCCTTTGTAGCTTGATGCACGAGCTCAATGAGGTTGGAGTAGGGTTGGAAGTCGGCGATCTTCTTGATGGGATGGTTGAGTCCATTCAAGAATCGTGCCATTGTTTGCTCATCATCTTCCTTGACATTGGCTCGAATCATGGCAATCTCCATTTCTTTGTAGTATTCTTCAACACTCTTTGTTCCTTGCTTGAGTAGTTGTAGCTTCTTGAAAAGATCACGGTTGTAATAGGTGGGCACAAAGCGTGCTCGCATGACATCCTTCATTTGAGCCCAAGTGGTGATTGGAGGTTCACCTCTTGCTTGTCGGCGCTCAAGGACTTTTTCCCACCATATGAGCACATAGTCTTGGAACTCAAGTGATGCCATAGCGATCTTCTTCTCTTCCTCATAGTTGTGCAAACGAAAGATTTTGTCGACCTTCAATGCCCATGAGAGGTACTCTTCGGGATCATTGGTTCCATTGAACTTGGGCATTGTGAACTTGAGCTTGCCATAGCGTTGTTCATCATTGTGTTGAGGTCGATGTTGATGATGACGTTCTTGCCATGGAGGGTAATCATCCTCATGTTGTTCTTGGCGAGGAGGAAGTCCATGATTAACTTGCTCTTGTTGACCTTGAGGTTGAGGTTGAGCTTGAGGAGCTTGTGGAGGAGCTTGTTGGGCTTGACGTTGCGCACGCGGATGGTAGTTCCTCTCTTGTATTTCTTCTCGAAGGGCTTCCTCTTGATTGCGCCTTTTGCGATTGCGGTTGGCGAGAGCTCGACTTGATGCTTGAAGGGCACATTCCGCCTCAAGAGCTTGTGCTTCTCGTTGTTGTTGTTGAAGACGTTGAGCCTCGGCGTCTTGTTGCTCTTGGTGTAGGCGCTCTCGTTCTTGTTCTTGTTGGTGATGAAGACGTTGTCGTTCTTGAGCTTGAGCAAATGCCACTTGGTTCGATTGAGGACGAGGAACTTGTTCATCAACTTGCTCTTGGGGATGCTTGTCGTGTAGCGGGTTGCGAGATGCATGACGGTCTTGACGCGCGGCTCGTCGAAGAGTGTTCGATGACGGTGTACTTGTGTCGGAGAAGGAGTCATCGGAGTGGCGACTTGAGTGGCTCCGTCTTGAGTGTGAGGAAGTAGAAGGACGCCGGTTCACCAACAAGGCGTGGATCTCGTCCATTCTTGCATCGCTCTCTTTCTTGTGCGCGTCGAGTTTGTTGTCGAAGTATTCTCTTGTACGTTGCTCGGATAGTCGCAAGTCGGTGGCGAGGTTGTCGATGCGTTCGCTCATTGCTTGTTGCTCTTGATGGAGAGCTCGTTGTGCGCCAAACAGGTGGCTCTTGGTGACGTATGATGACATGTCGTCGTCTTGTTCGATGAAGAGTGGATTTGTAGAAGAACTTGGCCTATCCATCATTTCAAGCAAATTGTTAGTGGTAGAAGGAGAAGAACTAATACCAATGTACCTTTGACCGAAGTTGAATATGAATCAAGTTCACTCAAATGCGGACAATGAAATAGCACTATTGGTACCGATCCTTGTCGATTCTCACACCTACACAAGTAAAAGCTTTTGGTGGAGCTTGGTTAGGATGGTGGCACAAAATTGATTGCAATCGTTAGCTTGACTCAAAAATGTTGAAGAAGATTCGCAAATTCGCATATGCAACAAGTAGACCAAGCAAGTAGTGGTACACGGAAACACACACGCAAATAGATAAATGGGATTGTGCAAACAAAAAATGAGCCAAAATGTGGAATCCACGAAAATGCTCTTGTTGCACAATACTAGAGAGACGCTAGCACGATTGCACAATAGGCGGATACGGAGCTTGTGCACAACCTACTAGGCAAAAATGCAACGATCTCTATCCCAAGTATGCTATATGTATGATATTTCGGTGCAATGATCCAAGATGATCTTATATGACAATCTTAATGTTGTATGATGCTATGCTTGTTGCTTATAAGCTCTTTGCTTATCTTTCCTCTTTGCTTAAAAGCTTGAGTGGCTCTTTCTCTTTTGAGCTCTTTTCTTATGCAAACTTCACGAACCAAGATAGCAATTGTGTATGCGATGACAACTTTGTGACACACAAGTTGATTCCAAGATATGCACCACGATTGTATGTATGATATGGTGTATGCAACTAATGTGCACAAGTCACGTTGCCGGCAATACTCAATGGCTAGTCTCGATGGGTAAGCAACGCAAAAGATGGTATATGATGGTTATCAATGCAATTGCAAGGTATGACAAAGATGTCGTCGAAGTTACCGTCCGTAGCGAAGATGAGTAGCCGACCAAAATGAGCGTTTGTTGTTGATGTCACACCGCGCCTAAATAGCCGAAACACAAGAGGACACAGAAATCTCACTCAAATTGTCGAACTCAAGTTCGAATGGTAGTACGGAGGTTGAGTCTTGGGGTTTGGCAAGTGGAAATGGTGGTGGATGGGGTGGGGAGGATGTATGTATGTGGGGATGGTGGTGGTGGTGGATGGTGGACTGCAGAACTGCAGTTTCGGCAGAGGAAGCCGGATGATCCGGGCACGTCCGGATGATCCGGGACTTGGTCCGGATGATCCGGGCAGGTCAACCACGCACGGGAACTGCTCGGGAAGAACACGAAAATGGGGTGAAATTTGACGATTTCGGGGATTTTGGGTGGATTTCGAGGGGAAGAAGGTGGGGAAACACAAGATCCACGAGTTACACACCGAATCCACGGATCAAAATCAACAAAACATCATCAAAACTAACAAATCACAAAAAAATTTGGGGGGTATTTTTGTGGGGATTTTCGGATTTTAGGACGAAAACAACAAAATCAAGCTAGAAATCACGGGGTATGGGCTCGAAAAACGTGATCAATGTGGCTCATGATACCATATGATGTAGGGTGGAACCCTAATTCGTCGATCTTTCACGTTTGGAGGGGATCCTACGGAGGGAACATGAAGAACCCGCGGAAGCACAAAGGGAAACACGGGGAAAACGAGAGAGAATCACTCAACCAACAAGGAATCGATCACACAAGTGCTAGATCAACATACACACATGAGATCCACGAGATACATAGTCAACTAGGGTAAGGATACAAAGGAACTGTTCATCTCCCGGAGGAGGCCTTGAATCCATGAGGGGATCTTCCCGTAAAGGGGTCTTGTATCCGAGAGGATCTTCTCCGAAGAGGCCGCGGTCTCTCACGAGGAGGAGATCCGATAGATGAGCGTAGCTCTATCTCTAACTTGAGCTAAATCAACGCTAAGTCTCAAAGTGAGGAGATGGGGTCCTATATATAGAGTTGGGGGCGAAGGGGTACATGGGCTCAGCCCAACATGCGCGCGCAGGCGCTGGCCGGATGATCCGGACGATGGTCCGGATGATCCGGGCGAGTCCGGATGATCCGGGTGGAGGCCCGGATGAGCCGGATGGTCGGCTGGTGGTCGTGCAGGGCCGGATGTCCGGCTGGGGGTCCGGATGTCCGGGCCGGGTCCGGATGATCCGGGACTTGGTCCGGATGATCCGGCTTCAGCGCGGGGCTTCTGTAGGCTTTGGTCGATTTAGCCGGATCATCCGGACCGGGGTCCGGATCGTCCGGGCCGCCGTCCGGATCGTCCGGCCACCCTGGTCCTTGGTGCTTTTTCCTCTCCGTCTTCTTGCAGGTCTTCCGCTTCCGGTTCTCCTTGCCTCCTTGCTTCTTCATGGTTGACTCCTTGGTACCTGAGTATGCATAGTGTTTCCGTTTGAGGTAGTAACCATGTCTCATGTGAGTCGAAAGGGAATTGTGAGAGGAGTGATGTCACCTCGGTTTCAAGAGCTCTTGCACGTGCTCGAGTCATCGGTCCTTGTGGTGTTGGAGGTGTTGATGTAGAGTCCATGGGGATGATGGAAGGATGCTCCGCATCATATCCCCTCCCTTCGAAAGGATCCGACCTCGGATCTATATCTTCATCACCATGGAAAGGCGAGAGGTCTTTGACGTTGAAGGTGTCGCTCACGTTGTACTTGTCGCTTGGTAGGTCGAGCTTTTAGGCGTTGTTGTTGTAGCGTGCTAACACCTTGAAGGGTCCGTCAGCTCGAGGTAGAAGTTTGGACTTGCGTTCATTGGGGAAGCGTTCCTTGCAAAGGTGTAGCCACACGAGATTGCCTATGTTGAAGATCATGGGTTGCTTGTTGATGTTGAGCTTGGTCGCTAGTCGTTGTACGTGGCGCTCGATTGTGTTTCTTGTATCTTCATGCATCTTCTTGATGTAGCTTGCACGGGCACTTGCGTCGAGGTTGGTGCGCTCTTGTAGAGCTAGAGGTAGAATATCCAATGGGGACAATGGGTTGAAGCCGTAGACGACCTCGAAGGGGGACTTGCCGGTCGTCGAATGTCTTGCGCGGTTGTAGGCGTACTCGGCGATGGGTAGACACGCCTCCCACTCCTTGATGTTCTTCTTGATCAACACGCGAAGTAGAGTGGAGAGCGTCCGGTTCGTCACCTCCGTTTGGCCGTCGGTTTGAGGATGGTACGCGGATGAGAACAAGAGCTTGATTCCGAGCTTGGCGCAAAGAGTCTTCCAAAAGTAACTCAAGAACTTGACATCGCGGTCGGAGACGATTGACTTCGGTACTCCATGAAGGCGCAAGATTTCCCTACAAAAGAGATTTGCAATATGTGAAGCATTCTCTACCTTGTTGCAAGGAATAAAATGTGCCATTTTAGAAAATCGTTCCACAACAACAAATACGGAGTCCTTTCCATTTTGAGTTCTAGGCAAACCAAGTACAAAGTCCATGCTAATGTCTTCCCAAGGTTGATAAGGAATAGGAAGAGGCATGTGAAGACCATGAGATTGAGCTTTTGACTTAGCTTTGCGGCATGTTGAGCATCGGGTTGTGAAGCGTGAGACGTCTCGAAACATCTTGGGCCAAAAGTAGTTCTTGGAGAGCGTGGCGAAGGTCTTGTCGCGTCCAAAATGTCCCATGAGTCCACCTCCATGAGCCTCTTGCAAAAGTAGCAAACGAAGAGAAGACTCGGGTATGCAAAGTTTGTTAGCTCTCATAAGATAACCATCCTTGAGGTAATATTGTTCCCAAGATGTATGCGTCAAACATTTAGCATAATGAGGTGCAAAAGATGGATCACTAGCATACAAATCCTTTATGTGCTCAAAGCCAATAACATTCAACTCAAGTTGGGTGACGAGCGTGCATATGCGTGAAAGCGCATCGGCAACTACATTTTCCTTGCCCTTAATGTACTTGATCACATACGGAAAAGATTCAATAAATTCACTCCATTTGGCATGACGCTTGTTCAATTTAGTTTGACCTTTTAAGTACTTAAGCGTTTCATGATCGGTATGGATGACAAACTCATGAGGTCTAAGATAATGTTCCCAAACATGTAGGACACGCACTGAAGCATACAATTCCTTGTCATATACGGGATAGTTAAGTTGAGCGCTGGAGAGTTTTTCACTAAAATAAGCAATGACTCGTTTTTCTTGCATTAAAACTCCGCCAATTCCGGTACCACTTGCATCACAATGAACCTCAAAAGTTTTGTCAAAATTGGGCAAAGCAAGAATCGGAGCATGAGTAAGCAAGGACTTGAGCTCATCGAAAGCGTTGGATTGCAAAGGTCCCCAAACAAAAGGAGTATTCTTCTTACTCAAAGCATGCAAAGGAGCTGCAATAGTGCTAAAGTTTTTCACAAAGCGACGATAAAAACCTGCAAGACCAAGGAAACTCCGCACTTGTTGCAAATTGGTGGGTTGGGGCCAAGTTTTAATTGCTTTGATCTTAGTTTCATCAACATGGACACCCTTGGAAGAGACAACGAAACCCAAGAAAACCACTTTGTCAACGCCAAAAGTGCATTTTTTCAAGTTGGCATAAAGACTTTCCTTTCGAAGCGTTTGCAAAACAAGCTTAACATGATCAAGATGCTCTTTCATGGTTTTGCTAAAAACAAGAATATCATCGAAGTAAACCACAACAAAGATTCCAATGTATGGACGAAGTACATGATGCATGAGACGCACAAAAGTTCCGGGAGCTTCCGACAAACCCATAGGCATAAGCAACCATTCATATAAGCCAAATTTTGTTTTGAAAGCAGTTTTCCATTCATCACCCTCATGAATGCGGATTTGGTAATAGCCACTTTTAAGATCAATTTTTGAGAAAAAGTTGGCTCCACTAAGTTCATCAAGCATATCATCTAAGCGAGGAATGGGATGCCTATAGCGCACGGTGATAGCATTTATAGGTCTACAATCGGAGCACAAGCGGAAACTTCCATCGGGCTTAGGCACAAGAATAATGGGAACGGCACAAGGGCTTAAGCTTTCACGTACATGACCGTTGTCGATTAGTTGTTGTACTTGCCATTGAATCTCCTTGGTTTCTTCGGGATTGACACGGTAGGGAGCTTTGTTTGGAAGTGGCGCTTCGGGGATGAGGTCGATTCGATGCTCAATGCCTCGAAGAGGAGGTAGACCCGGAGGTAGCTCATCGGGGAAAACATCTTGAAATTCCTGCAAAAGACATTGAAACACCAAAGGTAGCTCATGAGTGGTGTTAGTTTTTGGTTCTCCATCCTTGCACACAAGGACAAAGTGCATCACACTCGATGGGTTCTCACACACTTCTCTCATCTCATGTTTGGTGGCGAATAGTATGAGGTTTTTCTCTCTAGGCGAAGAGGCGCTCAAATTTGGCTTGTGGCTCTCACTCACTTTTTGGTGGCTCACTTTCTCACTCTTCTCTCTTTGGTTGGTGGCTTGTTTGTCGGCTATCACTTGACTAGGAGACATGGGTCGTAGGACATATTCTTTGCCTTTCATCTTGAAGCTATAGTGGTTTGTACGCCCATTGTGGTAGACACCACGGTCGAATTGCCATGGCCGACCAAGGAGGAGGTGGCAAACGGTCATTGGGACCACATCACACTCCAAAGTGTCCTCATATGCACCGATTTTGAAGGATACTTGGACCGTATGCTCAACTCGTATAGTGCCGGAGTCACTTAGCCATTGAACCTTGTAGGGTTGCGGATGCTTCTTCTTGACCAATTGAAGCTTGGAGCATAGTTCTTCGCTTGCCAAATTGTGGCAACTACCTCCATCGATGATGACCTTGACGGAGCGTCCATTGATGCCAGCCTTTGTGTGGAAGATGTGGCATCTTTGATCTTCTTCTTGTTGATGTTGAAGTGTCAAGACCTTGGATACAACAAGAGCGGGGCTTGTATCTTCATCACAAAAGACTTGATCATCTTCATCCTCGTTGATGCGCCGGTGCATGGCCACTTGCTCAATAGCGTCCATTTCATCTTCACTCATTGAGTCGTAGGTGCCATCGTCGTTGAGTATCATGGTGTGCTTGTTGGTGCATTCGTAGGACTTGTGGCCTCGGCCGCCACAAGTGAAACACTTGAAGGAGCTTGTCTTGACGGTCTCATCGGTAGGAGTAGATGATGAAGCACGGGGCTTGGAGTTGCTTGTAGTAGGAGGAGGACGACTTGAACTTGTAGAAGTTTTCTTGTAACTTGACTTGTCGTCGTTGTTTGGAGAGAGCTTGATTGATGTCGAAGTTGGGGTAGTTGTTGAAGCTTGGTTGTTGGAGAAGCCGTATGTCTTGGATGAGTACTTGGCGTACTTGAAGTCATCTTGCACTTGTCGTTCCGCCTTTGTAGCTTGATGCACGAGCTCAATGAGGTTGGAGTAGGGTTGGAAGTCGGCGATCTTCTTGATGGGATGGTTGAGTCCATTCAAGAATCGTGCCATTGTTTGCTCATCATCTTCCTTGACATTGGCTCAAATCATGGCAATCTCCATTTCTTTGTAGTATTCTTCAACACTCTTTGTTCCTTGCTTGAGTAGTTGTAGCTTCTTGAAAAGATCACGGTTGTAATAGGTGGGCACAAAGCGTGCTCGCATGACATCCTTCATTTGAGCCCAAGTGGTGATTGGAGGTTCACCTCTTGCTTGTCGGCGCTCAAGGACTTTTTCCCACCATATGAGCACATAGTCTTGGAACTCAAGTGATGCCATAGCGATCTTCTTCTCTTCCTCATAGTTGTGCAAACGAAAGATTTTGTCGACCTTCAATGCCCATGAGAGGTACTCTTCGGGATCATTGGTTCCATTGAACTTGGGCATTGTGAACTTGAGCTTGCCATAGCGTTGTTCATCATTGTGTTGAGGTCGATGTTGATGATGACGTTCTTGCCATGGAGGGTAATCATCCTCATGTTGTTCTTGGCGAGGAGGAAGTCCATGATTAACTTGCTCTTGTTGACCTTGAGGTTGAGGTTGAGCTTGAGGAGCTTGTGGAGGAGCTTGTTGGGCTTGACGTTGCGCACGCGGATGGTAGTTCCTCTCTTGTATTTCTTCTCGAAGGGATTCCTCTTGATTGCGCCTTTTGCGATTGCGGTTGGCGAGAGCTCGACTTGATGCTTGAAGGGCACGTTCCGCCTCAAGAGCTTGTGCTTCTCGTTGTTGTTGTTGAAGACGTTGAGCCTCGGCGTCTTGTTGCTCTTGGTGTAGGCGCTCTCGTTCTTGTTCTTGTTGGTGACGAAGACGTTGTCGTTCTTGAGCTTGAGCAAATGCCACTTGGTTCGATTGAGGACGAGGAACTTGTTCATCAACTTGCTCTTGGGGATGCTTGTCGTGTAGCGGGTTGCGAGATGCATGACGGTCTTGACGCGCGGCTCGTCGAAGAGTGTTCGATGACGGTGTACTTGTGTCGGAGAAGGAGTCGTCGGAGTGGCGACTTGAGTGGCTCCGTCTTGAGTGTGAGGAAGTAGAAGGACGTCGGTTCACCAACAAGGCGTGGATCTCGTCCATTCTTGCATCGCTCTCTTTCTTGTGCGCGTCGAGTTTGTTGTCGAAGTATTCTCTTGTACGTTGCTCGGATAGTCGCAAGTCGGTGGCGAGGTTGTCGATGCGTTCGCTCATTGCTTGTTGCTCTTGATGGAGAGCTCGTTGTGCGCCAAAGAGGTGGCTCTTGGTGACGTATGATGACATGTCGTCGTCTTGTTCGATGAAGAGTGGATTTGTAGAAGAACTTGGCCTATCCATCATTTCAAGCAAATTGTGAGTGGTAGAAGGAGAAGAACTAATACCAATGTACCTTTGACCGAAGTTGAATATGAATCAAGTTCACTCAAATGCGGACAATGAAATAGCACTATTGGTACCGATCCTTGTCGATTCTCACACCTACACAAGTAAAAGCTTTTGGTGGAGCTTGGTTAGGATGGTGGCACAAAATTGATTGCAATCGTTAGCTTGACTCAAAAATGTTGAAGAAGATTCGCAAATTCGCATATGCAACAAGTAGACCAAGCAAGTAGTGGTACACGGAAACACACACGCAAATAGATAAATGGGATTGTGCAAACCAAAAATGAGCCAAAATGTGGAATCCACGAAAATGCTCTTGTTGCACAATACTAGAGAGACGCTAGCACGATTGCACAATAGGCGGATACGGAGCTTGTGCACAACCTACTAGGCAAAAATGCAACGATCTCTATCCCAAGTATGCTATATGTATGATATTTCGGTGCAATGATCCAAGATGATCTTATATGACAATCTTAATGTTGTATGATGCTATGCTTGTTGCTTATAAGCTCTTTGCTTATCTTTCCTCTTTGCTTAAAAGCTTGAGTGGCTCTTTCTCTTTTGAGCTCTTTTCTTATGCAAACTTCACGAACCAAGATAGCAATTGTGTATGCGATGACAACTTTGTGACACACAAGTTGATTCCGAGATATGCACCACGATTGTATGTATGATATGGTGTATGCAACTAATGTGCACAAGTCACGTTGCCGGCAATACTCAATGGCTAGTCTCGATGGGTAAGCAACGCAGAAGATGGTATATGATGGTTATCAATGCAATTGCAAGGTATGACAAAGATGTCGTCGAAGTTACCGTCCGTAGCGAAGATGAGTAGCCGACCAAAATGAGCGTTTGTTGTTGATGTCACACCGCGCCTAAATAGCCGAAACACAAGAGGACACAGAAATCTCACTCAAATTGTCGAACTCAAGTTCGAATGGTAGTACGGAGGTTGAGTCTTGGGGTTTGGCAAGTGGAAATGGTGGTGGATGGGGTGGGGAGGATGTATGTATGTGTGGATGGTGGTGGTGGTGGATGGTGGACTGCAGAACTGCAGTTTCGGCAGAGGAAGCCGGATGATCCGGGCACGTCCGGATGATCCGGGACTTGGTCCGGATGATCCGGGCAGGTCAACCACGCACGGGAACTGCTCGGGAAGAACACGAAAATGGGGTGAAATTTGACGATTTCGGGGATTTTGGGTGGATTTCGAGGGGAAGAAGGTGGGGAAACACAAGATCCACAAGTTACACACCGAATCCACGGATCAAAATCAACAAAACATCATCAAAACTAACAAATCACAAAAAAATTTGGGGGGTATTTTTGTGGGGATTTTCGGATTTTAGGACGAAAACAACAAAATCAAGCTAGAAATCACGGGGTATGGGCTCGAAAAACGTGATCAATGTGGCTCATGATACCATATGATGTAGGGTGGAACCCTAATTCATCGATCTTTCACGTTTGGAGGGGATCCTACGGAGGGAACACAAAGAACCCGCGGAAGCACAAAGGGAAACACGGGGAAAACGAGAGAGAATCACTCAACCAACAAGGAATCGATCACACAAGTGCTAGATCAACATACACACATGAGATCCACGAGATACATAGTCAACTAGGGTAAGGATACAAAGGAACTGTTCATCTCCCGGAGGAGGCCTTGAATCCACGAGGGGATCTTCCCGTAAAGGGGTCTTGTATCCGAGAGGATCTTCTCCGAAGAGGCCGCGGTCTCTCACGAGGAGGAGATCCGATAGATGAGCGTAGCTCTATCTCTAACTTGAGCTAAATCAACGCTAAGTCTCAAAGTGAGGAGATGGGGTCCTATATATAGAGTTGGGGGCGAAGGGGTACATGGGCTCAGCCCAACATGCACACGCAGGCGCTGGCCGGATGATCCGGACGATGGTCCGGATGATCCGGGCGAGTCCGGATGATCCGGGTGGAGGCCCGGATGAGCCGGATGGTCGGCTAGTGGTCGTGCAGGGCCGGATGTCCGGCTGGGGGTCCGGATGTCCAGGCCGGGTCCGGATGATCCGGGACTTGGTCCGGATGATCCGGCTTCAGCGCGGGGCTTCTGTAGGCTTCGGTCGATTTAGCCGGATCATCCGGACCGGGGTCCGGATCGTCCGGGCCGCCGTCCGGATCGTCCGGCCACCCTGGTCCTTGGTGCTTTTTCCTCTCCGTCTTCTTGCAGGTCTTCCGCTTCCAGTTCTCCTTGCCTCCTTGCTTCTTCATGGTTGACTCCTTGGTACCTGAGTATGCATAGTGTTTCCGTTTGAGGTAGTAACCATGTCTCATGTGAGTCGAAAGGGAATTGTGAGAGGAGTGATGTCACCTCGGTTTCAAGAGCTCTTGCACGTGCTCGAGTCATCGGTCCTTGTGGTGTTGGAGGTGTTGATGTAGAGTCCATGGGGATGATGGAAGGATGCTCCGCATCACCATCACTGGTGCCTTCGATGAAGACTATGAGGTGTTTTCTTAGTGTGCCCGTGCTTACCGCAACTCCAGAGCCAGCATGTTGGTTCCCGGAGCGGCTCCGACAACTCACCACTACGAAGAGGGCATCCAGCATGTGGATGCCTCGCCCTCTTCCAAGTCTAAGGAGCCCATCATCACTAATATCACTGACGATAAGGAGTATCTTGTTTTTAAGCTTACTATAATGACCTATGTTCAGCTAGCCGCCGGTTAAGCATGTTCAGTTTACCTATTGCATGTGCTGCTCCTACCTTTCCTTTAGAAATTCTAGTGAATTATCCTATATAATGTCACTATACAATCTGGTCCTCTAGTATATATGTTCTATATATTGTGCCATGTGGTGCTCGGTTAATTGTTTGGCTCAATTCTACAATGTGATGTTCAATTCTTGTGGGGCAATTTTGTATTGTTATGCATGTGAGAAATAAATCAAATTTGGTTGTACTAAATACATGAGAAACATATACAATTGCTATATTTGCAAGTTGTTAAGCATGCTTGGTTTGGTTAACTGTTTTCTCTTCTTGTATGTTCTATTGTGCAATGTGGTGCTCAGTTAATGATGTCGCTTGACCTACGTTGGTATTTCCCCAAAGAGGAAGGGATGATGCAGCATAGCTACGGTAGGTATTTCCCTCAGTTATGAAACCAAGGTATCAAACCAGTTGGAGAACCAAGCAACACTATGTAAATGGTACCTGCACACAAAGAACAAATACTTGCAACCCAACGCGTAAGAGGGGTTTTTAATCCCTCCACGGTAAAAAGATAGATAAATTTGTGGTAGATTGGATAAATAGATCTCGCAATAAAACAAAATAAAATAAAGAAAGAAAAAGTGAAGCAAGGTATTTTTGTGTTTTTGGAAATATAGATCTAAAATATACATGGCAAATAATAGATCAGAAAGCAAATATGATGAAGAATAGACCCGGGGGCCGTAGATTTCACTAGTGGCTTCTCTCGAGAAAAATAGCATACGGTGGGTAAACAAGTTACTTTTGGGCAATTTATAGAACTTCAAATAATTATGACGATATCCAGGCAATGATTATTATAAAGGTATAACGTCCAAGATTAGTAGACCGACTCCTGCCTGCATCTACTACTATTACTCCACACATCGACCGCTATCCAGCATGCATCTAGCATATTAAGTGCGTGGAGAAATGGAGTAATGCAATAAGAACGATGACATGATGTAGACAAGATCTATTCATGTAGGAATAGACCCTATCTTGTTATCCTTAATGGCAACGATCAATACGTGTCTTGCTTCCCCTTCTGTTACTGGGAAAGAACACCGCACGACCAAACCCATCACAAAGCACCTCTTCCCATGGCAAGAAAAAATGATCTAGTTGGCCTAACTGAACCAAAGATTCAAAGAAGAAATACGAGGCTATAAGTAATCATGCATATAACAGATCAAAAGAAGACTCAAATAACTTTCGTGGATAAAATCATCTGATCATAAACTCAAAGTTCATCGGATCCCAACAAACACACCAAAAAGAGTTACATCAAATAGATCTCCAAGAGACCATTGTATTGAGAACCGAAAGAGAGAGAGGAAGCCATCTAGCTACTAACTACGAACCCGTAGGTCTACAATGAACTACTCACGCATCATCGGAGAGGCACCAATGAGGATAATGAACCCATGCGTGATGGTGTCTAGATTGGATCTGGTAGTTCTGGAACTTGCGGTGGCTGGAATTCTGTTTCGTAGACTCCCCTAGGGTTTTTGGATTTTCGGGGTATTTATAGAGCAAAGAGGCAGTGCGGGAGGCGACCGAGGTGGGCACAACCCACCACTACAAAAAAATACACTTCCGTGATGATACGTGTTTGTCACAGTAGGTCATGTTTTTTGTCATGCATGTACATCCATGAAAAATTTATGACAGAATCAAGATAGTCATAGCTGTGCTGTCATAGAAGTGTTCCATGACATTACCAAAATTATCATCACGGAAGTGTCCACTTCCATGACGATAAATCGTGCATCATAGAAGTGCTTTCGTCAAGGGTGACCGACACGTGGCATCCACCGTAACGGAACGCCGTTAAGCTATCGGGTCGGGTTTTGGATTCGATAACCCGTTAACAGCCCCGACCAATGGGGATTTTCCATGTGTAAAATCATCATTGGCTGGAGGAAACACGTGTCGGTTTACCGTTGGGACAGATGTCATACACTCATTGGACAGAAGGCACCTATGATACGTTGACACGTGGCACGGCCCAACAGAGGCCCATTCCTGTGAAAAGGCCGGCCCGTTTGACTTGGTCAAAAGGTGGCGGGCCGGCCCATGTAAAGCCTGTTAACGGTGTGTTTGCATATAGCCCATTTACAGCCTGCTAACCCAAGGCCCATTACGCCCTATCCGAATTAGGCCCAGTAGCATCATCTGGGCCACCCAATATGATTCTAGCCCGTTTTCACTTCTGGCCCATGTATGGCCCATGACGTCTTTCGGCCCATATGAGGCCCTATGTAACTCTTGGCCTATTAACGGCCCGTGGTGAAACTGGCCCGTAATGAATAGTGTATTACTTTACACCCATTAACGGCCCGTGGTGAAACTGGCCCGTAATGAACAGTGTATCACTTTATACCCATTAAGGGCCCGTTATTCCATTGGGCCGTTTCCAGCCCATGTTATCTTTCGGCCTTCTCAGAGCCCATTTATTCTTGGGCTCATTTCCAGCATTCGTTTACTTACGGCCCGTTACTGTCATTTTCTGCTTATGGGCCAAATTCAGCCCGTGGTTACAGTCGGCCCGTTTGTGATCCGTTAACACGTTGGGCCGTTTTCATAGCATCATGAAATACGACCTATTAACGATGGCCCGTTATGGTCGGCCCATGAATGGACGATTCCAACTCTAGACCGTTTACGGCCATGATGCGACCTGTTATTGGCCCATGTTTGGCCAATCGATCATACTTCCCGTATAAGGCCCATTGATGATACGGCCCGTAGAAGGCCCATTGTTTCTATGGCCCGTAGAAGGCCCGCTGTTTCTATGGCCCGTAGAAGGCCCACTGTTTCTATGGCCCGTAGGAGGCCCAGTGTCACTACAGTAAATATTAGCCCATGGTTATTGTGGCCTAGTTTTAAAAAATAGGTTATTGCAGCCACTAGCAAACCGCGGAAAAAGAACTGCAATGACTACAAGCAAACAAATAAACAAGACAACAAGGAAATAAATAAGCAAGCAACTTATGCTAGGCTATCACGGCTATCCCACATATTACATCCACTGGGCATCAAACTTTGCCACCAGTGCAAATAAACGCGCTGACAAAAGAATATAAAAAACTGAGAGCACTTCAGAAGGCACTAGGCCTAGCCAGGTCGGCCCCCCCAAACATCTGAAGAAGCTGACTAGACCTCAGTTGTGTCAACGATAGATGCATCAACACTAGATTTAAGGCATGATGGTGCGCACGACAGTCCTCTGACATCTTCATTGCAACTTTGACTTCAAGTTGGAGCTGAGCTGAAGCAAGCCTTTCCGCTTTAAGTTGAGACTGAAGAAGTCGAACTGATTGAGGCAGCGACTGCACAGAGGTTGTCTCACACCTGCTGGTGAGTAGCTTCAACTCACTGTCTTCATCAAGACAGGACCTTCGGGTCACCTCACTGTCCTCAAGATGGTTTGGCTCACTATCTTCCCTAAAGTTCTGCCTGGCGTAAGAGATACGACTCTGAAAGAGAAACAAGGAGACACGTAACAGGTTTCACAATTCTATAAGCGAATAAATGGATCTGTTCTGCATAAGGAACATGTTTTTACAACTACAATTTGAAACTGGTAGTTGTTGCAAACATCCAATCAGATGTAAACAGCAAAGCGAACAGCAGTGGAGGCAATGATGCCTATCCAAATCTATACTAGAACAAAGTTTGAAGGCTTGAGAAGGATGAGCTTACATTACATGTTAACACGGGCTGGACAAAGCCCTTCTCCATGTTGATGGAAGGATAATTCAATAAATTCCCCAAAGAAAATTCTTTATAAGCGTTGACATTATTCTACATTTTGCAAAGAGTAAATATAGATCAAATAATATTGGAAGAAACAGAGGATAATGAAGCTCAGGTGCAGACTGATGATACATAATCGAATAGCAATTAATTAAGTACAGCGTTACAAGGCAAAAGGGAGAGAGGTACTGACAAGAGCAATGCAGAGCCCATTATTGTTTTGAGATCGTATGATCCTTTGAGCAAAGAGATTCATCTGAAATTAGTTTTCATACAAGAGAGAAGGTAAGGCACAAGCAGAAATTTAGGAGTTCAAATTTTGAATTGATATCATAGACAGTACCTGACGCTGGGCTCCCAGTAGTTCTAATAGGGGTTTGGCCCCTGGAGTAGGGGTAAAGTGTGGTACAGTTGGGGCTGTGTTTTCTGTGGCTGCTGATCTATCTGATTTAACAGGTACCACTACATTTTCCAAATACCTAGTTTGTACTCCTTGAGGATCTACACTCACCCTCTTCCTTTTGGACATCTATCACGAAAGAACAACATTTGACTGGAAAAACATAGTGTGACGACACATGGAATAGGTATAGAAAATGGATAGTTATGGCATATACTCATATATGATGCTTAAACTAAGCAGATGGTGTAACAAAGTAGAAGAAATGCAAGAGGTCAGATGAATAATATGTGCGACCAATACAACTTTGCAAAGTTAGAGCAAGCACCTTGATGGGTGAATAAGATAGGCCATCCTCCACCATGCCAAGTTTGTTAGCCAGTGGATCGTTCCGCAATATTCCTCTCGTGCCGCCATTCTCATATTCATTTTGATAATGTTCAATATCTGACATG
Source organism: Triticum timopheevii (assembly GCA_963921465.1). Taxonomy (NCBI): domain Eukaryota; kingdom Viridiplantae; phylum Streptophyta; class Magnoliopsida; order Poales; family Poaceae; genus Triticum; species Triticum timopheevii. The sequence goes on from OY997270.1 coordinate 244,009,656, forward strand.
CATGAAAACATAAAAACAAGTGAGATTTTCTTTGTAATGCATAAGTGATTCTAATCCAATACTGCCTCCCTGTAAACCCCTTTGTGCTATCTCTGCAATTCTTTTAAAAGATGCCATGCATGCTGTAATTTGTTGTGTGCATTAATATAATGTGGCCTACTACTCAAAATATGAGAGCTGTAGAAGTGATGACACTTCGCAGATGATAGCTTCAACATATAGTAAAGAAGAACAACTCGACCTGACTTGACAGATTCAAAATATACTAAGGGAGAATAACTCGACCTGACCAGTCGACCACGAGAGAAGAGTATCATCTTAAAGAAGAGTAGAAGAGCAAGCAGATTGAAGATATTACAAGTGTTTCAATACAATGTCGGTTGGCCACCCATGATGAACGAGAGCGCACAGAGAAATACTATTCTTTCCGGTCTCTCCATATGTGGCTCACATGCATTTCGAAACTAAAGTAGGAACATTTAGCTAACCAATTAAACATCTCTCAGTTTTACTAATATCAGCAATAATACCAGATATAAATTTGTACAACTAAGCTTGTTTAACTCGATGGGTGGAGCAGTGCTATTACGACACGAACCACGTAGGCTGATTGTGGTCATCATAAAATGGGGAAAACATAGGCATGATCAGTACAGTGTTGACCGTGGTAGTGGGATGGCAAATCTGAAGCTGCAAACCCCGCAAAGGGTAGTTAGCAACCGATGTTTGCCTTGAAATAACAACTAAGATTTGGTATGGACAAGAAAGTATGGTCAACAATTGACAAAGAAATGCAATTATGATGTCTCTCTATATGTCGCAACATGCATTTGGAAACTCAAGTGGCACCTTTAGCTAACCAATTAATTGTGTCGGTTAACTAATATCAGTATCATATCACAATCATATTTGAACAAAGCTTTCGAATTCTGAGTGTTGTGTTGTTTAGCTTGAAGGGTGGAGTAATGCTAGTACGACAAAAAGCACCTACGGAGATCATAGTAGAGTAGATAAAAGGGGAAAACCCTAAGCATCAAGAGAAAAATCAGGAAAGTGGAACTAGCTGGACCAGTGGGTGGCGCACATGCTTTTCGAAACAAATATAGGAACATTAGGTGACCAATTAAACGTTCTCTATTTTAGTGATATGAGCATCATATCAGATTCATATTTGAACACGTAAGCTTTGGGTTGAGGTCTTGAGGAGCAGTGCTAGCATGACACGAAGCACCTACGATGATTGTAGTGAATATAAAGGGGGAAAACCGTAAGCTTTACGAGTATAGTGCCCGTGCCATGGTGGATCTGAAGGTGCAAACCGGACAAAGCTACTTCGCAACCAATGTTTGCTTTCAACTAGCCACTACGATTTGGTATGGACAAGAAAAGTACAGTAAACAAATTACGATCTATTTTCCGGGTGAGATCAATAACTTAAGCACATATGGAAGAGTGCCACCTCTCTTGCGACGCCGTGTAGGCCTATGCTAATATGTTGAGGGTGCTGTGGGTGCAATGGCTGTCGGCGGCGGGGAAGAAGACTTTAGACGGCAGACGGCCTGGTCGGGGGATATATCCTGTTGCTATGGACGAGGCGGTCGTAGGAGTGGCAACGACAAGGTGGACGACGGCGCCGATGAAGCGAGAGGAGGCGATGAAAGGATCCTGGTCCAGCACCGTGGATGAGAGGCGTCCATCTCTTACAGTGGACGACAGGGTAGGTGTAGCGGCTCCGGCAAGGTGGAGGATGGGGTGGCGGACGGAGGAGGCTGGCCGCAGTGCGGAGGTTGTTGTGCCGCCGCCGGTGTATGAATGGGGAAATGGAGGGGAGGGGGGCGATCTCAAACTTTGGGACGTGCTTCTCTGAAATGGGGGAAAGTTACGAACTTATCCCCCATTTAAAATTTCAGACATCGCGTCGGTTGGGGATAGGACAGTAATCTCGCATCTCCCAAATATTTGCCGGTAACTATTTCGGGCGAGGAGAGGGTGTTTTGCCGCCCACGGTTGGCGCCCACGGTGTATGAACATGGCTGACAGGTAGGGCGGTTGTGTCACGTCTGATGGAAGTTACACATCTGCCCCTATTTAAAATATTAGCCTACATCGATTTCGGATGAGGAGAGTTTGTTTTGCCGCCCACCGTGTATGAATAGGGAAAATGGAGGAAGAGACACATGTCTTTCGGACGAGCTTGAATCAAATGTGTTTTGCCGCCCACGTTTGGCGCCCATCGTGTCTGAATGGGCTCAGAGGCCATCGTGTCACGTCTGATTGAAGTTACTAGTCTACCCCTATCAACAGCAGTGTAAATCCGGTCGATAAGGATGTCAAGTGCCAGGGGTAGACAGTAATTTCCATCTCGCAAACACTTGCTTCGGGCAGCCCGCAAATTATAGTGGGTGTTTAGCCGCTTCGTTCAAAACTTGGGAGAATTAGCATCCACGTTTGCCCTGGGACCTAGCAAAGTAAATTCAAATCCAGTTTGTATTCGATTACAAATATCCACAGATAATTATACGTTTTGTTATTTATTTCTTCAAAACCACAACAAAGATTTATTCCACCTTTATATATGATTATGATTTAGAAATGCCGTGATCTTCGAATTCAGTAGGTTGGATACACTCTGATTCAAACAGTTATTTCATCCAATACAATATGCTCACACGAAAAACAGTTCACCTTATGTCAATCATACAAGTACTGAGGATTACCTCGCCTAAAAACTTCAGATCATTAGAACACATGGACAACATGGAATTCCGGACAACATAGGGGGTCTTGCAACATAATCCATTCAGAGACATGACACAACATGCAAGTACAATAATCTAATGACAATTTCAACTGGTATCTAAAGAAGAACCGGGATTACCTTGGGCTTCAGATAGCAGAAATAGCAGGACCTCCTCCGTCTTCAAATGCAACATTCTTACTTCCTCCAATTCTTGGGTTGCTTGCATAATGCGTGCCGCTAATTCCGTAATTTCCAGCCTCAAGATAAAGATTACCTCATTCATGGCAGCCACACCATCTCTTTTTGCCTCTAGTAGAGCCTCAAGCACTATAATATCTGTGCTCAGACTGCTCTCCAGCGGTGTTGCCTCTGAACTGCTACCATCTGGTAACATGGATGGCGCACTGCTTCCACAAATAGATTCTGGGGTTGTACATTGCGTCCTAGTGTGAACGGTATCCTGAAAGGTTTCTGCTGGACATAAGTAAGAGATAGTTATCGTATGATCCAGGCAGTAAGCTTACATGGTAAACGATGGACGAATTATTGCCGAGCATGGCAAACTATATTTAAATGGTTCGAAGCAGCATCAGCCGAAAAGAAATTAAAATGGTAAGATGAAAGTTGAAAGGGAGTGTACAACCACTATATTTAAGTTGCCAAGGCATCTAAGCAGTTGAAATAATCTGAGAAAGCACTTAATAGTGTGGCCTCATATAAACTACGAAGACAGTCTTGTGATGAAGTTGAGAGGAAAAGTTAAGGACTCAAATGAAATAGGCATGCATTCTTTATGATAGTACAGCAGGCACTGCTGACATATTGGCCAACTCAGGTATAACGTAACAACAAACAAGCATTCGAATCAAGCAATACAGCAAAGCAGACAACTGAACTATTTGTAATTCGGTAGGATTACACGTTGAGGGCACAAGCCAAGAAAGCAGCCCACTCGCATCACATTTAACATGTACTAAAACACACTGGCTTACCATATGTTGCTGTGAAGCCTAGCTGCTATTGCAATGTTCTTTGAAGATATCGTCAGCATCCCGTGGTTGCAAATCTAGTTCTTGTAGTTTATTCTGCACCATCTATTTATGTAAAATTAATTTTAATCGCATGCACTGGTCCGCATTGATCATCAATGGTTCATCTAAACTAATGAAAGAAGGGTGTGTGCATACACGACAATATATCTGCTTCCCTCTATTTTTATGCTTGTTCGAGGTGCCAGCACCAAAAAAACAAATATTTTGCTTGATGGGGTTGGCAGCTCCATAATTAATAGAAGCATGAAATTAGTCATGCAACTTGGGAAGATCAAGAACACACAAACAAGTAATGAACAGAGGCTCGGAGCAGTGATGTAATAGCTAGCATCAGAAAATGTAGGGTAAAACGAACAAAAAGCAGCGGAACCACATGCTAGTTTGCTGATGTGTAATTAAGCATAGAGAACATTAAGCAGTCTGATGGAACCAACAGGTAAGCATATTAACTATATGTGCACTGGTATGTAATTTAACACATGTAACATGTTCACTGCCAGAGGTATGGCCCTACAGGTGCAAGCAGAATAACGCGTCTCATGAAAAATTGAAAGATGCCCTGAAGAAATTCAAAGGTGCAGTGCTTATGCTAGGAAAGTGAACGTAGGCGCCGGCCGTTGGATAATAGTAACTAATTCTTGGCGGCGTATGGGTATCATTGTCATACTTGATAGCTAAGGATCATTGATGGTGCTCGTGTTGCGGTTGAGTTTGGGCCGGCTGTCGCCGTCGCTGAAGCTGCTCCGGTGCTATGGTTGCGGCGCCTGTCGACATACAAGAAAGCTCATCTGTGGTAAGTGAACAGTTGCACGATAAAGAGAAAAACCGAAGGAGTACAAATCAGAATAACCTGATGAGGCTGCGGCGTCGGTAAAGCAGGGCCGGTGGAGTTGAATATGGTGTCCGTGGAGCGGGTCCGGTGCAGTGGATGAAGGCTTCAGCGGGCGCGTTGTATAGTGCTTTCGGTGAGGCGGATCTGGTGCGTCGGACGAGGGCTTGTATGAAGGGATAGCGAAGGGGCGGACGAGGGAGTCAGTGAAGGGCCTACGCTATGGTGGAGGGCACCGGTTAAGCAGATCCGGTGCGGTGGACCATGATGGCGGTCAAGGAGATCTGGAGCGGTGGACAAGCCAGTCGCTGAAGCGGCTCCGATGAAGTGGTGAGTTGGTAGTTGGGGGTTCCAAGGTGCGGAAGGTAGATCTGGCGGGGTGTGAGGTCCACCGTTGCGGCGGAGGACTAGATTCGGCGGCTTGCTGTGGTTGTGGGGGTCGGGGAGGGGAAGGGAAGGGGCTCTGGGGAAGAATGTTGGGGGCAAAGAGGGGAAAACAATGGAGTTACCAAAGCAGCTCTTTTCCGTTCATGTGGTAGGGGTAAAACAGGAATATCGCAGGGCTAAACTTTCGGGCGCGTGATATTTCGATGTGAGCGGGAAGTCTGAAAGCTTTTGGCGCCTAAAATTATAAGTATTCTGCTCTTGTACGGCCGACTATGATGTCATGGCCGACAATTTGTTTGTTTTGCACGCAAAAAAATGTGCAAGTTTCGAAAATCAATGTCTCCAACTCGAAACTTAGATTGTCCATTCAATTCAAATATGGATCATTGAGCTACTAGAAGCAAATACCATCATACGGTCCAATTCAAATGAAATTCCAAATGTGTTTATCCTAAATATGATGACAAAAGAAAAAATGTGTATGTGTATGAATAAAGTGGATGATTATAAAGTTTGAACATGCCCGTATGTGTATATCTCTAGGTTTGATATATGCATTTGAAATCATGAAATCCCGGCTTAAAAAATCCCGGCTAATGATGGAGTTGAATTCGAAAATTCCAATCTTAGGTTTGTAATTCTGGTACATCAAGGTATATCATGCATGTTCAAAAGTATCGTTATCTCATAGTACAAACTGTGAAACAAATGGATCAACCATGAGTGCACAATATCTCAATTACGCTAAAGTCCCTCAAATATAGACACCTCACTCTTTATCTGAAGTCACCCCCCCAGCACCACCACACACACACATAGAGAAGTCGTTCTCTCCCCCAAACACCAACACACGAGCACATTAACACCCCTCCCTCTTGTAAAGTCCGGACCCCAACATAGGTTTATATCACTTTGTCTCTCGGGCATGCACACATCTCTTCCCTCACTCTCTAGTTCTCCCGCTATCTCTCTTACCCAAGCACACGCACTATGTAGAGTGTATATTTCCCATACACACAAAACGTCGCCCCCAAACGTCTATCTCCCTAGTTATGTGGTTCTCGCGCACTCACCTCACACACCACCCCCACTGCAAACAAGCACACTTTGTCTCCTTGTGCACCACTATCCTCTTTCTATCTCTCCCACATGCGGACCCGCCCCAGCTCCTTCCCTGCATACATATATGTCGTGACTCTTTGCATAGCTCCCTAATGTATAATCGTTCTTGATTTCGCACATTGTTCTCTACACCATCTATTCTAGATCTCTCATGAAGTCCCTATCACACACACGATGACTCGCTTCCCTTGCGTCTCCCTTCATAGGCCAATTTCGGACAACATCAACATTGTCTCCCTATCTATACGCCATTTATGGAAACAAATGACCCCTCTCGCCCCCTATCTTCCTCTCTCTCTCTATCTCCGTCGCTAGCTCTCTCTTTCTCTAGCTCTCACACCCCTCTCCCACACACACACTCGATGTCTCTTCCAAATAGTCTGCTCCCCCAGCCCGCACCTCTGCTATCCCGCTACTACACATGTCACGCCATTCCCCCTTCCCTTATACTAGGTTTACAACATCAGTGGTCTCTCTACTCCATGTACACTCTCTCCCTCTCACACACAAATGCGTGCAAACACACACAAACATGCACAAACACCCATTTATCTAGATCCTCATCTCTCCCCATGTCCGCATGTATATCTCACACACTCACTCTCTAATTATGTATATGTGTCTCCACGTTACACAATACAAAGCCCCATGTACATGTCTCTCTCTATCCTCCACACACATAGACACAAAGAATCTGTTATCATTGCGTCAGTCTCTAACATATCACACACGCACACTGTCTCTCTCTCTCTCTCGGAAACACGCTCATCAAGGGTTTCCCCGTGAATAACTTACCGTCTATTCATCAACAGTCGTGGCAGTACGACGAACACGAGACGTGAAAAAGAATAAATCTACACGTGCTTAGACCACCTAGTATGACTACTAGGACTAGAGCAAGCCAAAAAGTGCGCCGCCGTCACCCCCTCCTTGTCAGCGACGGGAAAATCTTTGTTTTACACAGTCGAGAAGTCATTATGCTAAGGCCCCACATGCCGAGGCGTTGAATAGAATGTAGATGCTAGTTTACGGAAGCAAGTATCGATAATACGTTTGTATCTCCATACTTATATTTCTTCTCTTATAAAAAACCGAGGTGGTGATGATGGTACGTGTGCCATCTTGCAATATAGACCGTCCGATCTATATCTGACGGATGGAAATTAAACTAAAAGATACCCGCACCCCTCTCCACATTTGCAGACAAGGCCTTCTCCCTCGTTCATCCCTATCTCCAACAAACCTCATTGTTGAGCAATTAAGAAAGGAAGCCTCTGGAACAAACTGGCCTGGTGGCCGCTGCCGGCGTCGTCAATCCCCATGCCTCCGCTCAGTCCGACCACCAACCACCACCACACCCCACTCCTCTTCACCTTATCTCATATTTCTCGAGATATCATTAGTTTTTACACATGGGATTACTCCTGCAAGGGTCAATCACAACAAGTGTTTTATAAAAAAATGCATCTTGATGTTCCGTGCAATGCACGGACCTTGCTAGTACTCCTACACAAGACTAAGTTGGTGATGCTGGTGTGTCTGCCATCCGTCGTTTCTAACCATTAGATCTACTTCTAATGATTGTGAGGTAAGTTGTTGCCTTTTCTCACCAACATCCCTCTTATCTACCAATTTGCAGAAAAACCCATAATTAGTATCTTAAAACCAACCACATCCCTCCCTGACCTCACCAAAGCAGCCCAAGGAATATATTCTAATTGAAACATATGTATATCAAAATTAGAGTGTTTTGTACCAAGTTTGTGAATAAGTATTATTCTAATTATGATTCGTTGCAACAGACATGAACATTGTTAGTATTTCCAACCATGCATTTTTTTCCTAGTATTCCATAGTTTCGAGTTTTCCATCAAGATATTAGTCACTCATGGTTGATATTTACTTTCAATCATGTACACATATGCACTATGTAACTAGCCTTGCTTATTGGCTTCCAAAGCTTAACTTTCACTCCTACTTACAATATGTGGATTATTTAACAAAAAACTACCACTTTCAACCAGCCCTAGGAAGAATCTATTGTACAAAAAATAGCAAAAACATACCCAAAATTTCTTAATCCATGCCAAAAACTACTACCTAGTACTCCTACCGATTAGGTTCGTTTAAACCCATTTATGACAGGGTTGGCCAACACGTCCGTGCTGACGAGGCAGCTTAAACCAACACATTTTGTTTGACCGTTGACACGAGGGACCCACATCTGACCTTCTATCCCGTTATTCCCCCTCAAATCATTATTTTTTCTGAACATTACTTCAAACAGTACTGATGCGTGTTCATCAGTGGTGCCGGTGATGAGCGAGTTGGCCGCCGCTCCACCGGACGGGCCATACGCCGCGCTGGCCTCCTCATGGGTTGGCAGGCTGGCCCGAGTGTGACTCACGAGCGAGCAAGCCGCCGCGCTGGCCTTCGCTCGAGCCAGATGGCTGGCTTGAGCGCGGCACGCATCGCGAGCGAGCCGCCGTGCTGTCATGCCAATCTAGCTAGCAAACCTTGCAGACAAGCAGCTGGACGGAGCTATCTTGGCTAGCTAGCGGCCGTGAGCGCCGGATGGAGCTGGCATCCGAGCTGCCGCAACATGGGCTCCGCACCACCGGCGGTTTTGACCTCGCCTTCTGCCGGCGGACGTAGCTGCGTCGCATGGCCGAGGATGACTAGGTGGACGGGCCGGAGGTAGGAGGTCACTCGAAGATTTTTGTTGGTAAGAGCATGCACAATGGTTGATAAGGTAGTCTTATCTTAAGTCTGCCACGTATGCAAGTGGTAGTAGTTTCTTGGCATTTTAGTGGTTTCTTGTAAGGAACAATGTATGTACTACTAGCGACAAAAGGCGATTCTAGGTTGCATTGTACTCCAACGAGTACTACTAGTGGTCGCAGGAGTGTATACCTCGTTTTGTGGGTTCGATCCCGGCCGAACGCATGGCGACCTTTTTAAAAAAAATAGTACTACTACACTTCGCTGCGAGCCATATTTTACACGGGTAATTTGAGTTTTGAAGTCGAACGGACGTGCGGCCCTACAATCTGGGTGCACTGGACAGCCTAGCCACGTGAATGGGTTTTCCTTCCCGGCATCCCGTGGCTGGCGTGCTCGCCCTAGCCGCACCTCGCTTGCAGCTTCCTCATCAGCTAGTAGCATATTTAAACTAGCGCCTCCCAATTAAGCCCGAGGAGCCGGAAAAGCCTGGAGGGGCATTGGGAACTGTGCAATATGGCTCTGTACGTAAAGTGCTCTACTACTACTCTGTAGCTTGTGGCATTGCACGCATGGACTTCACTCCATTATCGGCTCTACTATAAAAGAAATTCTTCTTGACGTGTTTTTTTTAAACGGAGGAAAAAGCTTTGCTTCATCTCATTCATAAAGAAGGAACTACTAACAAAGTTCAACGAGATCCATTACACCTTCACAAATGGAAGCGAAAAGCCTAGTCTCACTGTATCAAATAACTCAAATGTTCTGCCCCCGCAGTAACCGTCGCTGATAAACAGGCTGCTAGTGTGTGCGTGAGAGGAGCGGCTGAGTAGGCCAGCTACTCCTACGTGAGTGGAGAGGCTGAATATAGCACCGAGAGTACCCACTAGGCCACTACGCAGGTGTACTTCCCCTGCATTGAGAGTACAGCGATGGTTCTAGAGAACAGTAGTACCCTCCACTTCCAACTGTAGCTCCTTGGCCCTGAGATTCAAGAGTTCAAAACTGGTGCACTATACTAGACTAGACTAGAAGTACAGTACATTGCACTACTAGTTGAGAAAAGTAGTACTGCTACTGCTACAGTACGAGTACGTACTCCTCCGTCACATAATGTAAGACGTTTTTTTGACACTAGTTGGCGTGTACAAAAAATGGAAAAAACATACCCAAAATTTCTTAATCCACGCCAAAAACTACAACCTAGTGCCAAAAATTTCTTACTAGTGCTATTATTTACAGTATAATGCAATCCCATAATGTTAGTAAATAATAGCCTCACCCCTTCGCTGAGGAACGATCTACAGTTGGAAGGGACGAGGCCCTGCGGTTACTACGCTCTTATCTCCTCGCCGCCAGTTCCCCTCCCCCTGAAGAGAAGGCAGTTCGTCGCTGCTTCCATGGATTCGCCAGGCGGTTCTCCTCCTCGTCGGGGCTGGGAGACCTTGGACGACGATCCTCTGGGAGAAATCGCACACCGCTCCGACGTACTCACCGCCGGAAGACTCGGTGCTTCCTGCACCAACTTTTTCAAGACACTACTTAAACAGGCTTGGGATAAGGCCATGCTTGTTGGTCTTCCATGCGTCCTCGAGGAGAAGATTCTTCTATGGGACAATCCTTCGAACAGTCCACCGCTCCCTGGCCATGGTTGCACGTTGACTCCGCTAGAGTTGCCGATGTTGAGAGGTAGTCGGATTTTGTCCGATGAGCAGGTCAGTAATGGAGTTTGATCATGTAGTACTTAGTTATTCCATTTCCATCTCGTAATTTCTCTGCTGCCCACCATCTTATATATAGGTCTGGGTCGGTGCCAACGAAGATTGGCATGCGTACCTCCGGTCGGATACCACCATCATTTTGCACAACATCCACAGCAGTGCGGCCGTTCCGGTAGACCTCTTCTCCACCATTGGGATCGGCCTTCCGGACTGGCTGGGCTTGAATACATATGATGATGCCTACATGAGATTGAAGAAGATAGCAATTGCGGACCCGCCAACAAAGCGACGCGGCTACGACGATTACTATCTCATCACGGTGTTCGACATAAGGATTCCCATCAATGCAAGACGCAGTAACGGTAGAGGCTGGCGCATGTTGGTGACGGCAGATTTGTACCCCTACACGTTCGAAGACGCCATGCGCCATCTAGGCCGCATCTTCGCGGTGACAAGCCAGGGGACTTGTTTCATCTGGTTGCCATCCTTTGATACGAGAGATTACAAACGGAATGCACAAACCATCATTTGCATCCCTAACGGTACTCCATTATTTTGTAGGTACCAGTCATCCCCCGATCAAAATAAGGTCACCGATCCTGGATGTGCATTTGCATCCGTGATTCGGTCTAACCTGGAACCTTGTAGCTGACTTTGGCATATTGGGATCAACTATCTTAGCTGTCGTTACCCATGGTACCACTGATGTGCAACATGGTCACACAATCTACCACGATCGGACCGTCAACATCTACGCAGGTATTCCATTTTTTTAACCCTCTCGCCTTGTCTTTCATTGTTGTACTAGTAGTATATACTTAGTAGTACTAGTAGGAGTACTTTTTACCTTGGAGGACGCATATAGCTAGCCAGGCCCTTGAAGACTTGAACCCACTAGCTGCCACCAATTTTGTTTTTCCATGTCTTACTATCTCATCCATGTAGCCAAGAGTGGCTATATATAATAAGCTGGTTATTTTACTTCCTCTATACCGGAGTAGTACTATTTGCTGCACAGTATTACTGACCGCCATATTTGAGCACAACATTATTATGCATGGACCTTGACTATCTACGTCACCATGTGTCCAGATCTGGGATGCCGCGTGTACCAGATGAACGACGCCGAGTTCGACCCCCGTGATGCTACGTGAGTGCCGAGGAACACTCTTGGAGAGTCCTCGTTTTTCATCGGGGACAGCGACCCCATTGTGAAGCGGATGCCACCTTCCGTGCATGACACGGAAGGCCTGCCGTTCATGAAGCATGGTTGTGTCTTCATTGCGCACCGCCGGATGAACGACATGCTGGGACACGCTATCCCTGATTTATGCCGCTTCAGCTTGGATGAGTCTCCATCGTGTGGAACCGGACTAGAAAGCTGCGACAATGATTCCCGTTGCCCACCGCTATGGATCGTGCCATCCATGAAGAACACCTGGGACTGGAACCTGGAGGAGGACATGCATGTAGCCCATCTATAACGTGTAAGTGGAGTACGGTAATTGTGAACGGTAGCGCTGTGAATATATGTAGACTAGGAGTGCATAAATTTATCACATGAATTGGAGATGAACTTGTGTGGCATACTGGCATTTGTCCTTTAGAATTTATTACTAGTAAATGTATTATGTGTATGTGCAACTTGTGTGGTTGTTGCACGGGCTCCAACACGCACTTTAAGAAAAAAAAGGTGGCACAGCTTTGGATATACGTGACGTGGCGGCATCATACAGTAGCATCGTTCGCTATAGTTGTAGTACACTCCTACTAGGACGACAACTCCTATAAAACCTTGCGCTTGGTTCTTTGCCTCTTCGGGAGGTTCAATAGTTCGTACTCGTGTGAACCTTGCACTTGGCTCTTTGCCACTTCGGAAGGTCCAACAATGATGATACTACAGTACAATATGCTTCTGGCAATCTAACACCGATTGAACTGCTACACGTCCACCACGAGGGCGAGGGCGAGGGCGAGGTAGAGGGAGAGAGCGCTATAGTCAAAACCCTCTCCTCGTCCTGTGAACCACCGCGCGCTTGGGCGAGGGAGAGGCGTAGTAAGCAGGCTTCTCCTCGTTCGGCGAGTTGACGGGACACATCAAAGGAGTACTAGTACTAGTAGTAGTCCATACTGCGTCCTTTCCAATTAATATGGCTTAATTTGAAACGAGAAAATACACCGGCGGTCAATGTATGTAACAATACGCTCTTTACGGTCACTATATATAGTTTTGCGGCGATTACACGATCACTAGCTCATCGTAGAGCACCGTATTGCACCCTACTGACCGGCCACATAGTCGATGTGGCACTTTGTTGACTGGTTAAACTGTCACCTGGTTCTGGGTCCCACCTGTCAGTTGGCAGAGCAAAGAAATCAGTTAAACAAAACTTTACGCAGGCGCGATACGAGTCCAACCCTTGCGCGCGAACCACCCTGGCTGTGTATGTGAGTGCATGCACGTGTCCTCCCTCAGTCTTCCAATAAAGAGTGTACATCGGCTACAAAACAAAGAGTGTGGTACATAATGTACATCTACACTTCCAATGCATTTAGCCTTTAATCTAAATTGATATTGATTGACTAATGCACCAACTTGTGCTGTAGGTATAGGCTACATGTCTATCCTTAATTACAGCATGCAACGGCCTTCATTTAATCTTCTTATCTCAATGGTCGCATGCACACATAAGTCTGCTACTTTTGGGCGTCAATTATGCCCTGGTCAATGTGTAAATCTCTAAATGTACAGTCTTTCGCGGACGTAGGGAGTAGGTTGAGCACTTGAGCGTGAGCTGTGTGTGTTGTGTCGTGTGCTGTGTGCCGCATGGGTGCGTGAGTGTTGCGTGCGTCCATGTGTACGTGTGAGTGTTGCATGTTGCATGCATGCATGCATGCATGGGGCTTACTCCCTGCCATTGACATGTTCATATTTCAAGCTTCCTCTGTTCCCTCCATATGGTGATACTCACTCTATTCCCAAATAATACGGAGTAAAAGCCTCCCTCTGTTCCCAAATACGGAGTATTTGTCTTTCTACAGATTTCAACAAGTGACTAGGTACGGAGCAAAATGAGTGAAGTGAGCGTAGAGGCATAGGGATATTGTAGAAAGGAAGTCCTCGTGATCCATTATTCCCCATCTCAGTCAGAGAGAACTATTCAACTAGTCTTCGCAGTGAAGTGACAATACAAGCTGCAACAGATGGGACACGTAATTAATAAGCTGAACCAGCATGTTGTTGTTACTAAATCAGCCTTACCCAGTACTGCCATCATGTTTGTCAGTAGAGCACGCTTCCGCAAATACGCCTACGCACCTCTGTCCTCCATTAACTGACATATGGGCCCTCTTGTGGTAGACCCACACGTCATCAGTGTAACTATTTACACTCCAAAGGACGGTACATCCTAGTAGTAGTACTAGTAGAATTGAGATTTAATGCACTTTCTTCCCCGTCTTCCACTCTTCTTCCTCCTCTCTTCTTCTTCCTCCTCTCTTCCCCATCGTCGGCCACACACCATTTACCCCCGCTCACTGCTCGCCCGTCCGCGCCATCTTCCTTGGTAGCTCGCGTGTACCATATCCCCCCGCTCACTGCTCGGCCACACGAGGAGAAGCTTCTTCGCTCGCCCGCCCGAATCCACTTCCCCGCTGGCTCGCAGGCACCGAAAACCCCAATGGCAGAACCGACTGACATGCAGAGTCGCGATTGGAATTCCCTCCCCGATGTTCTCTTGGAGCAGATCTGTAGCCGTATGGACCTACTCAGCACCGTCCGTCTGGCCACATGCTCGATGTCTTTGTACCGTCTACTCGTCTGCAACCAGCCGGCTGTTTTCAAGATACCCTACTTGCTGATGCACGATCCTCGCAGGTGACCCAGACACCGACTTGACGATCCTACGGAGGTTGCCGTGGTGCCCCTCGACATGCTACCACTACCCGTCCACCTGTCCTTCATGCGCGGCCACTACTGGGCGGGCATGAAGGCCAACTGGATCGTCCTCATCCACCACACCGGTAGTCCGTGGCGTCTCGTGGATATCTACACCCAGCGAGAGATCACCCTTCCATCATTGGATACCGCCGACATCGAGCCTCGCGGTCCGCCGGACACTCCTGCCTACTACGCACGAGACGCGTCAAGCTTTTGGCTCGACCTCTGTTTGCAGAAAGTTGTAATCTGCAAAGTGCGCACACCATCAGAAGACTACATGGATTAGTCTATCTGGAATCCGGTCGCCATACATGGTTATGGCTTATCATCAATCCTGTTGAGGCAACATTACTGTCTGATGCTATAGTGCATGATGGCATCGTTTATGCGGTCGATGCACAAATTGGCTGCCTATAGTGGTGGAATCTATCGTCGTGTAATTGTTCTATCTCATCTCATCTTTAACTTATGAATACGACTGCCTGTTCATTTGTTACAAATTTGGAATGCATAGCATGTCTATAACCACATCACTGCTATGTGTTCCTCTCATTTCCTAGATTTTTATGACCACACATGTTATTGTTAGAGTTGATATGAGAACAATTGGCATCTAATGATTGTTAGAATACATATTATGAGCATGACATCATGATTGCTATATGTTACTTTCGTTTACAAGATTTTTATAACAACGCATGTTATTGCTTAGAGTTGATATGAGAACAGTAGTAGTAAGTGCTATGGTAGAATATGAGTAGGCGCTGTCATAGCTGTTTTCCTCTCATTGTTACATGATGTTTGAACCATGACATGTTGCTAGAATATGAAAGCCATTGTCTTTTTTTTAACTTGGGGTATGATTATGACCACGACATTGCAATTCTCTGTCTATGGTATGTGTCACTGTTATAATAATCTTAATTCCACACATACTCTGAAAATGATTGTTTATTTTTGTCCTTTTGGTCTCCAATTTGAATTGTTGCAGCAGACGCAAATGCGCTGGCCTTCATGATTCCAGGACCTGGAATCATACCAGCCGATGGGTGGTGGTTTGTCGCTCGATCAGCTGACGGCGGTCATTTGATGCTCATTCGCACGTACCAAATTGACCAAACCATTACATCAAACCACATGCAGTACAATGTGTGGGGCGTTCATGACATTGATGGCTATGGCTGCTTCGTGTTCGAGAAAGATCCCAGCTTCATTGGGCCAGGCGTATTCAACTGGAGGCGGGTTTATAGCCTTGGCAACCACTCCTTGTTCCTCGGGCTCAATTATCCGATCATCCAACCAATCATCGATCATATCACCGGTGATGATTACTGTGCTATGCAACTTCCATTCGCGAGGGGGCGCTATGCTTACACATCATACCATGGGTTTCATGAATCACCATATCCAGAGATTCGTCGACATAGCTTGTTGCCAGGTAATCTTCAGTGTGTGAAAGGCATCAAGCTTCCATGCGATGGATGGCTTTTGCAAACCCGACATGCGGCGATGTGGTTCATGCCAACAGCAAATATGCACAACTTGATTCTTGCTGATATCTAGACTGAGCCATGTATTCTGCTGCTGTAGCACGACCCTCTTTTGTTGGATATTATGTACTGTTGTTAGTTTGAAGCACTCCTCTGGTTTGAAGGATAGATACCTTCCTGGGATCAAGTGCATCCTAACTCACCTACGTAGGATGTACTGATAATGATGATGGAGATCCTGTGCAGAAGCCATATATATATATATATATATATGTGTGTGTGTGTGTGTGTGTGTGTGTGTGTGTGTGTGTGTGTGTGTGTGTGTGTGTGTATGTATATATATATATATAGGCTTCAAGTGCGTACTTGTTAGTTAAACCTATGTATAAATTGTGACACTAAATACGACTAGTAAGTACTCCCTCCGTCCCATAATATAAGACGTTTTTTGACACTACACTAGTATCAAAAAACGTCTTACATTATGGGACAGAGGGAGTAGTACAGTAGCAGTACTAGTATACGTCGGTCAAATTATTCATCATGTCCACACATTGAATTGACGTGACAACACGCTGCGCGTGAGGTGACACAAGAATCCCGTCAGCGTGTTCGGGTATTCTGGTCTTCAGATTTGGAGTACCACTTATCTGTCGAAATCTTTCATCATTCACTTAAAACAGTCGATTGATCATACATTGAGTACCATATAACTAGAATTACCGATGCAAGTCGAAGAAGGATTGGCCGGTGCTGCCGGCTGGCGTCAAGTTTGATCCCACGGATCAGGAGCTAATCAAGCACCTTGAGGCCAAAGTGAGTGTTGACAGCGCGAGATTTCAGTCTCTCATCGATTTGTTCATACCAACCATCGACAGCGAGCACAGCATATGCTACACCCAACCTGAGAAACTTCTAGGTAAGACACTGATCGGCCGTCTACTTGCACAAA
The DNA here is from genome assembly GCA_963921465.1 of Triticum timopheevii. Classification (NCBI taxonomy): domain Eukaryota; kingdom Viridiplantae; phylum Streptophyta; class Magnoliopsida; order Poales; family Poaceae; genus Triticum; species Triticum timopheevii. The sequence goes on from OY997270.1 coordinate 244,026,610, forward strand.
CATATTCCTTTGTTTATAGCTCTATTTTTCTTTTTAGACGCAGACCTGGTGAAGCAATTACAGTTTGACAGTTAATAAAAAGTGAAACAAGTGACTGCAACATGCCAAAGATGTTATGAAAATGCCAACTAGGTACACTAAAACCTGTATTCCACAATACTGCAGGTATCACACTGAGTGGCCTAAGGAAGCAATTCTTCCAGCGCAATTCCAGGGCGTTCAAAAGGGGCACGTGGACGCGTCACAAGATATAGTCGGAGTGCGGCATGCACACGATGTGGCACAAGACCGACAATACCTTGCCGGTGATGGTCAACGGCCGGCAGACGGGCAGCAAAAAAGGTTCTGGTGCTGCACACCAACAAGAACTTCGACCAGCAGAGGACCAACTGGGTGATGCACCAGTACCACCTCGGGGACCTGGAGCAAGAGAAGGAGCGGGAACTAGTCCTCTACAAGATTTTCTACCAAACGAACACTAGGGCCAGGAGTAAAAAGATTATAAGTTAGTTAGGTATTGGTAGTTGTACTACCTTGTCGTCCGCAAGTTGGTATTGTTGTTAATGATATTTTGCTATGAACTTGAATTTGCTTCCAACCATCATGCCGAGGGTTGGCGTGGATATAAAGTTGAATCATTTGTTCCGAAACGAATTTTCAGGCACCTGATTTTTATTTGATTGGTAGCATAAGCACCCGCCGTTCGAATTCCCAGTTCTCCAATTTTTTCGAAACAAGTGCATGCACTTATTATCACGACAAAAAAAATATTCGTGATGCATCCCAGTTATTAGTCTGTACGTACAGAATTCTCTCGTTTATTGAGCACGTATATTGTTTTTTTAGGTCGAGCAAGTTTCAACTGGGCTACAGACTGCCCAGGGTTGGTTTTGTTTTTAACAGGCCCAGCCCATGACGACAACGGGGCACAAAGATCTAGCAGGTATCTACTGGCCTTTGGCCCGCCAGCGTTAGTTATATTTTGTCTTACAACATCCGCAGGAAGTTTTTTTTACTGAATCAAACACACAACCCAGTTCTATTTTCCTCTTGAAACGCATGTCCTACATCCGTTTTCTAATCTCTACCTATAGTTTTACTAGTTCATATACATGTATCATTATATTGAAAACACATGAAATTCCCTTTTCATATTTACATCCTTATTTTTGTTGTTTTTTCCCACCCAACGCTGATTTTTTTACCACTGGTTTTCCCTTAAACCAACTCAATTGTCCCATGTCTTATTTGCTCACAAAAACAAAACGATTTTTTTGCAAATCAATAAGTTCTTAAAAAAATGTTTATCATTTCGGGATTACAACAGTTCGGACTCCACCGAAATATGCAAAATAAGGTTGAACTTTTTGACTGTGGTCCTGGGCAGAAAATGGGTTGTAATAAATTACTTAAGAATTAGCAAATGGGCTGCAAATTATAAAAAATAGCAAATGGGCTTTATGTTGTCTGCCACAGATTTGGAGGCTCTACCAGCGTCAGACCGTTAGATGTCAATCTAACAGCAATCGTGCTTCTTCAGTCTCTGATCTTCCTGCCCCAGCCGCCCAAACCAGCACCGTCGGAACCTCTTGCTCCCGCCTCCCATGGCCGGCAGTGCTGCCGGGAAGGCCTCACGGCCCCATCATACTCGCATCCCTGGCCTGTCTATCCCTCTACTCACCCACACCTCCTGTTATTTTCTGGCGACGACAGCCGAACCAGTCAACCCTCGTACTCTCCACTGCGTGGGCAGCCACTACCGTGTCTTCCCCGGCTCCGTGTCATTCCCTTCGTAGGCCTCGCCGTCGTCCACCGCCCTGGTGCTCTCGGCGCGGCGTGGTCAACGATGTCCATCCAACGGCCGTAGTGCTTCTTCAACCTCTGGTTTTCTTGCCCCAGCCGCCCAAAGCAGCGTCGGTCGTGCCGCATGCTCCTGCCTCCCATGGTCAGCTGTGCTGCCGCGGAGGCCTCACCGTCCCCATACTACTCCCACTGCTGGCCAGGCCATCCCTCCACTCACCCACTCCCCCTGTTATTCTACGGCGACGGCAGCCTCACACCACAGCCGAACCAGTGAACCCTCGTGCTCCTCTCCGCGTGGGCATCCATTGCTGCGTCTTCCCTGGCTCCGCGTCGTCCCCTTCCTAGGCCTCGCCGTCGTCCACCACCATGGTGCTCTCGGCGCGGCGTGGTCAATGTGGTCAACGACCGACTTCCATCGGAAGAGTACTGTACATGGAGAGGCTGACAGCTGGGTCCACGGCAGCCGCAAGGAAGTGCCTCCTTATTACGCGCAAAATAATTATTCCTCCACCTGACAGTAGGGACCCACCTGTCACGCCCAATATGCGACCCTATCCAAAAGGAACTCGAAGGTCCCACCAAGGATAGACTCGCATATTGGAACGCTTTTGCAAGGTGGATATCATTACATCAACATTACATAATAGTGGGGATACATCCAATACATACAATGTCACATGAATACACAATACAACAAACAAGAACAACATCTGACTACGGATGAATCATAAACAGAAACTCAAACAATATCCACCCTGCTAGCCCAGGCTGCCGACCTGGAACCTATCCCCTGATCGAAGAAGTAGAAGAAGAAACTCCAGAACAAGCAACATCGCTCTCGCGTCATGATCATCGCAAACCTGTACCTGCAACTGTTGTTGTAGTAATATGTGAGCCACGAGGACTCAGCAATCCCATTACCATGGGTATCAAGACTAGCAAAGCTTAATGGGAAAGGAAGGGGGTAAAGTGGTGAGGTTGCAGCAGCGGCTAAGCAAGATATGGTGGCTAACATACGCAAATAAGAGCGAGAAGAGAGCAAAGGAACGGTCGTGAAGCTAGCAATTATCAAGAGGTGATCCTGAACTCCTACTTACGTCAAACATAACCCAGAAACCGTGTTCACTTCCCGGACTCCGCCGAGAAGAGACCATCACGGCTACACACGCGGTTGATGCGTTTTAATTCGAATCTGGTGTCAAGTTATCTACAACCGGACATTAACAAATTCCCATCTGCCACATAACCGTGGGCACGGCTCTCGAAAGTTTATACCCTGCAGGGGTGTCCCAACTTAGCCCATGATAAGCTCTCGCGACCAACGAAGGATATTCCTTCTCCCAGGAAGACCCGATCAGTCTCGGAATCCCGGTTTACAAGACATTTCGACAATGGTAAAACAAGACCAGCAAAGCCGCCCGATGCGCCGACAATCCCGATAGGAGCTGCACATATCTCGTTCTCAGGGCAACACCGGATAGGTCAGCCTACGAGTAAAACCAGACCTCGAGTTGCCTCGAGGGGGCCCCGCAGTCTGCCCGGTTCAGACCAGCACTTAGAGAAGCACTGGCCCGGGGGAGCTAAAATAAAGATGACCCTCGGGTTGGCTGACCCAAGGGAAAGGTATAGGTGGTGGTGAGGCAAATGGTAAAACCAAGGTTGGGCCTTGCTGGACAAGTTTTATTCAAAGCGAACTGTCAGGGGGGTCCCATAAATCACCCGACCGCGTTAGGAACGCAAAATCCGGGAACATAACACCGGTATGACGGAAACTAGGGCGGCAAGAGTGGAACAAAACACCAGGCATAAGGCCGAGCCTTCCACCCTTTACCAAGTATATAGATGCATTAATAATATAAGAGATATTGTGATATCCCAGTATAACCCTGTCCACCATGGAGCAATCTTCAACTTCACCTGCAGCTAGCAACGCTATAAGAGGGGCTGAGAAAAAGCGGTAACATAGCCAAGCAACGGTTTGCTAGGAAGGGTGTCAAAAGGTTAGAGGTTCATGGCAATTTGGGAGGCTTGAAGAGCAAAAGATAGGTAACGCAGCATAGCGATAGAACGAAGCAACTAGCATACCAATGATAGTAGTGAGATCCAGGGTAGCGGTCATCTTGCCTGAAATCCCGCAAGGAAGAAGAACGAGTCCATGAAGAAGATGAAGCCACAAAGATGAACCAAGCGTAGACGAACGAATCCTCACGATCGCAACGAAACGGGAACTATCGAGAAGAAAAACACAACATAGTAAACACACCACACATAGGCAAGACATGATGCACAACAAGCATGATGCATGACAAGGCTACATGAAGCTACTCATGGCAAGAGATGATGCAAACAAGAACAACACATCAAGGCAAGTTTAAATGAGGTCGGGAACAACATATAACAACTCCGGTAAGTCCCCATATGCATATTTCGAAATTGGTCCAGAACTGAATAAACCTTATGTTCAAGTTGTTAAACAGCAAGTTAAGATGCACCAAGATGATCTACACGAAATTCTAGTCAAGTTACATATAAAGTTCATTTAGTTTGGAGCTACGGCCTAGAAGATATGAGCAAAACAAGTCAAACATGGCATTGATGCTAAATGCATCCAAACATCAAGCAAACACACCAAAACAAGGATGCAACATGATAATATGAAGCTACATGCAAAATCAAGCAAGTTTCATATAGAGCACACTCAAAACGGAGCAACGGTGCAACACATACACTCTATACAAGTCATAACAACAATCTGTCCAAAACAGCAACTAGGCATATTGCAAGCATCAAAACAATATGCTACAGCACCCCAACATAATAACAAAAGTCATGGGCATGAAGTACAGGTAAATCATAACAAAACATGAACACTGAGCTATCTCCTGAAATCACTAGAACATGCTCCAAAACACATGGTAAGATGGCAAATAATAACAGTTTCAGACTTTGGAAAAATAACATCAGGTTGCAATGTTTAGAGCTATCAAACAACATGTTACAGGAATATATCATGGCAAACAAAGGCATGGCATGAATCTACTAAATGCATAGAACAACAGTCCCTTACTGACCATGAGCCAAAAAGGCATAGAAAATATGATGGCACCCATGTAAACATGGCAAGTTATATTACAGATTCATACATGGCAGGAACAACAATAAGTAGGCATGTTGGTGAGCTTGAACCACTCACCACAGAGAAATACATGACATGGAAAGGAAACCAACAGTAAGAAGACATGTCTATGAAGCTAAGCATGGCAAGAGAAAGTTCATAGAATGCATGGGTCACTAGCAAACAATCATGGAAACATTGAACTTAATGTTAACAGGTTGACAGCAGCATTATTTAGCAACTTTGGAGCAAGATTACAACAAGCTACAGAAAGCTATAATTGCAACCAAGGGCATGAATGGATAGATCAAGACATGTATAACAAAACATCCATAGTGAACATCTCCAGGATAATGCACGAAATGACTTGTAGCATCAGGTTAACATAGCAACAAAATATAACAGAATCTGTCAGGAAAACAGCAACAGCAAGTACCCTCCTTAACAAGCTCGATGCACTCACTACACAAGTCACAAAAATACATGGTTGGCATCACTGGAAAGATGGCATAGCATAGATCAAAACACATGTAGACATCAACCTCATAGGGTGCACACATCAAACATGACAAAAATGACAAATGAGCATGTTATAACAGTTTCAGCAGATTAACATCAACATGCACTCTTCCAACAGCATTTCGGGCATCAAGGTGAACTCAAATGAATATCATGCAATGTCTTGAAATGAAGTACTCGTCGAGGCGAACAATTTGACATATTACACACACGAAACGGAGCTACGGATGCAGAGATACAGCACAATGAACATGGCATGATAATGTATGAATATATGGGACTTGGTGGAAATTACACCTCGCGAACTCGAGTTGACCGCGGCACGAAAAACGAGGCGGCGGCGGATTTGGCCGGACTTGCGTCGGAGGAAGAAGGAGGCGGCCAGGGAGGTGTTGGGGAGGACGCTCCGGCGACGGGGCGCGGCGGCGGGGCCTCTCCCCGACCGGATCCAGCCGGATCCGGGCGCGAGGAGGCGCGGGGCGCCGGGGCGGCGCTGCTCCGGCCGGCGAGGCGCAGCGCCGGCGAGGAGACGGGAGCCAGGCGGCGGAGGCAAGGCGGGGCATGGGAGGCGCAGGCGAGGAGACGGCGGGGAGGTCCGCAGCGCGGCGCGGGAGGCCGGGCGGCGTGGCGGCGAGGCGCGGAGGCTCCGGGGCGGCGGAGGCGGCGGCCGCGGGGCGCAGAGGCGAGCGGGCGGCGGAGCCGGCGAGCTCCGGCGGCGGCGGGACGGCGATCGGCGGCGGGGAGCGCGCTCGGGGCGGCTCGGGCCCCGATGGGCTCGGGCGGGCCTGCCCCGGGCCTGGGCGGGCCGCGACGGACGTGGGCGGCGCGGGGACAGGTGGCGGCGGCGGATTGGGCGCGGGGGCGGCGGCGGATGTGTCCAGTGCGGATCGGACGTGTCCGGCTGCGGGAGGAGGAAGAAGCTAGGGTTTCGGGGGGAAAATGATCCGAAAATGGAGAGGGGAAGACGTTTTTATAGGTAGAGGGAGCTAGGGGAGTCCAAATGGAGTGCGGTTTTTGGCCACGCGATCTTGATCGAACGATCGAGAGCATGGAAGAGACTTAGATGGGTTTTTGGTAACTTTGGAAGGGGTGTTGGGCTGCAAAGAGAAGGGGGATTTTACGGTTACCCGGTTAACCGTTGGAGTATCAAACGATCTCCAAATGGCACGAAACTTGACAGGTGGTCTACCGGTGCTATACCAAGGCTGCTTGGCAAGACTCGGTCCATTCCGAGAAAGTTTAACACCCGCTCACAACGAGAGACAAAAAGGGGACGCCGGAGGACATAGGAGTGCCGGATTGCAAAACGGACAACGGGGAAAATGCTCGGATGCATGAGACGAACATGTATGCAAATGCGATGCACATGAAGACATGATATGAAATGCAGATGATGACATGGCAAAGTGCAACACGCAAGCAAATGACATGGCAATGATGGCGAATAACTGGCAGACACCTGGCGCATCGAAACCGGGGCGTTACAACACTCCTCCACTAACAAGAGGTCTCGTCCCGAGATTTTAGGACCGAGACGGAAGGGAAAAGGGATGAGGTGAAACAAGAACTCAAGAGAAGAAGATGAACAAAGTCAAGAGCACTCGGTTAGAAAAGATGAACGACGAATATGATGAGAATCGAATGCTCATGGAAACAAGATAGACTCTGAAATCACTCGTTCTAACCGGAGTGGTTAGAATGAGAAAAGAAACGAATAAGTCTGAAAGGATTTAGGTAGCGCTCTGGCTGAAAATGGGAGGATTAGAACGAACTTGAGAGGATGGAATGGTACTTGATGAACTCTTGAAGAATGAATTAAATCATGAAGAATCGCCATGAAGTACTCCGGTAAAATAAAGGATGATGGGATAGAATGAAGGATGAAAGAATAAGATGAGCCTTGCGATGATTTAGAAAGAGGTTCCGACGAGATGGCCGAAGAAATTTGAACTCCGGAAAAGAAAAGATGAAACACTTGAATCTAGAATTTATTCATCAAGAACAAACTCCGAAGGAAGGGATTACTCACTTGGATGAAATAAGAATAAGATTTATTGTATGCTTAACCTTCATCAAATTAAACTGATGGCAAGCAATGGATTTTGCATACTACTTATTCTTCTTGAAAAGGATAGAGAAGTGGCATATCGTGAACTTGAGAATGTCTTCATGAATCACCGGTAGGATTGAAAGAACGAAAGGATTGATATGATGACAAAGGGAAAAAAATCTGATTGAACCACCGTAAGAATTCGAAAAAGACTGATGAAAGAGGCTGAATCACCGGGACGAATTAGGAAACCAAATAAGCTTGAGGGGATTTAGATGCAAAAGAACAAAGAGATCATGAGCTGATTAAAGAACACTTGAACAAAGCACCGGAAGAATATTGAGACGAACGAGAGGGCACGGATATAGAATAATTGGAGAACGAATCTGAAAACTTAGAATGAAGAAATCTTCCGAAAAGTTGGCCTCCGGATGATCGAGAGAGAAAGCAACTCCTGAAATGCTCCGGATGGATGAAAAGAATTTGCATGACTTGAAACAATTTGATAGGATAACATCGATCTAGCACCGCGAATCTCCGGGGAACGGGCAAGATTTAAGAGAAATCTTCTTCTTCGGTCTTCAAATGGCGACAGAAAACAACACCAAAATTACTAAGGTACTCCAGGAGAATGAAAAGCGAAGTGGTTGTGCCACCAATGAAATGATTCGAAATCGATCTTGGAAAAGGCATGTGACTGATGAAATCCATTCTTACGTCACATTTGAAAAGAATTAAGAATAACTCCGAGGGAATTATAAGAGTCAGGTAAGATCCTGGGAAAAGACCTGTGGGTTAGGGCCCACTGAAGAGATAACACCGTTGGAAAGGGACGTTGAACAGATAGATGATGCACCGGAACAATTGAAATATCGGAATGAGGTGACCACCTCGAATTAATTGGAACACGGATGAATCTCCTGAGATATCTTGAACTCTCCGGAAGGATAAACTGGCGAGAGGCAAACGGGCAGGAAAAACACTAGATCCAAGGAAAAGAATATGATCAACCCGAAAAACTTGAATTGAGAACACCGGAAAGAAAAAGAGATTAAGAATGTCAAACGAGACGAGAATTCACCGGTTGAAATGATTGAGGGAAGAATGAAGAGACTCCACACGAATGGAATTGATGGTCGAAAGAGACTCAGAATCCGGGAAGAAGAGGGTGGGAGGGCGGGAAAACAAGGGTAACTTGGAAGGGGGGAAACGACGAATATCTTGAAGAGGAAACACCGGTTGAAATCATTGAGGAAAGAAAGCAAAGACTTCGCACGAGTAGGATGGATACTCGATTACGGGATCCGGACTCGAGAAGAAGAAGGGAGGGCGAGTGGGAAAAGAAAACAACTGAGGATTGAACTCAAAGATGAAGAGGTTCGAGTCAACTTGACGAGAAATGCACCGGATGAAAAGAGCTGAGAAACAACGATCGGAAAACCAACTGCGTGATCCTAAAGAAAAATTTGAAGGGGAAGAGAAGTAATCCAAAACACCTACATCAAGATTCCTCACCAGAGCGACGAAGGGGCTGAGGAGTAAAAAGAATTCCTACTCTCCGATATAACTAGACTCCGAAAAAGTTTTCTTCTAGACTCAACAGCGGCCAAACTACACGATCAATCAAGGGGGCTCCTAGGGTCGGTCGAGGCTCTGATACCAATTTGTCACGCCCAATATGCGACCCTATCCAAAAGGAACTCGAAGGTCCCACCAAGGATATACCCGCATATTGGAACGCTTTTGCAAGGTGGATATCATTACATCAACATTACATAATAGTGGGGATACATCCAATAGATACAATGTCACATGAATACACAATACAACAAACAAGAACAACATCCGACTACGGATGAATCATAAACAGAAACTCAAACAATATCCACCCTGCTAGCCCAGGCTGCCGACCTGGAACCTATCCCCTGATCGAAGAAGCAGAAGAAGAAACTCCAAAACAAGCAACATCGCTCTCGCGTCATGATCATCGCAAACCTGTACCTGCAACTGTTGTTGTAGTAATCTGTGAGCCACGAGGACTCAGCAATCCCATTACCATGGGTATCAAGACTAGCAAAGCTTAATAGGAAAGGAAGGGGGTAAAGTGGTGAGGTTGCAGCAGCGGCTAAGCAAGATATGGTGGCTAACATACGCAAATAAGAGCGAGAAGAGAGCAAAGGAACGGTCGTGAAGCTAGCAATTATCAAGAGGTGATCCTGAACTCCTACTTACGTCAAACATAACCCAGAAACCGTGTTCACTTCCCGGACTCCGCCGAGAAGAGACCATCACGGCTACACACTCGGTTGATGCGTTTTAATTCGGATCTGGTGTCAAGTTATCTACAACCGGACATTAACAAATTCCCATCTGCCACATAACCGCGGGCACGGCTCTCGAAAGTTTATACCCTGCAGGGGTGTCCCAACTTAGCCCATGATAAGCTCTCGCGATCAACGAAGGATATTCCTTCTCCCAGGAAGACCCGATCAGTCTCGGAATCCCGGTTTACAAGACATTTCGACAATGGTAAAACAAGACCAGCAAAGCCACCCGATGCGCCGACAATCCCGATAGGAGCTGCACATATCTCGTTCTCAGGGCAACACCAGATAGGTCAGCCTACGAGTAAAACCAGACCTCGAGTTACCCCGAGGGGGCCCCGCAGTCTGCCCGGTTCAGACCAGCACTTAGAGAAGCACTGGCCCGGGGGGGGGGGGCTAAAATAAAGATGACCCTCGGGTTGGCCGACCCAAGGGAAAGGTATAGGTGGTGGTGAGGCAAATGGTAAAACCAAGGTTGGGCCTTGCTGGACAAGTTTTATTCAAAGCGAACTGTCAGGGGGGTCCCATAAATCACCCGACCACATTAGGAACGCAAAATCCGGGAACATAACACCGGTATGACGGAAACTAGGGCGGCAAGAGTGGAACAAAACACCAGGCATAAGGCCGAGCCTTCCACCCTTTACCAAGTATATAGATGCATTAATAATATAAGAGATATTGTGATATCCCAACATAACCCTGTCCACCATGGAGCAATCTTCAACTTCACCTGCAGCTAGCAACGCTATAAGAGGGGCTGAGCAAAAGCGGTAACATAGCCAAGCAACGGTTTGCTAGGAAGGGTGTCAAAAGGTTAGAGGTTCATGGCAATTTGGGAGGCTTGAAGAGCAAAAGATAGGTAACGCAGCATAGCGATAGAACAAAGCAACTAGCATAGCAATGATAGTAGTGAGATCCAGGGTAGCGGTCATCTTGCCTGAAATCCCGCAAGGAAGAAGAACGAGTCCATGAAGAAGATGAAGCCACGAAGACGAACCAAGCGTAGACGAACGAATCCTCACGATCGCAACGAAACGGGAACTATCGAGAAGAAGCACACAACATAGTAAACACACCACACATAGGAAAGACATGATGCACAACAAGCATGATGCATGACAAGGCTACATGAAGCTACTCATGGCAAGAGATGATGCAAACAAGAACAACACATCAAGGCAAGTTTAAATGAGGTCGGGAACAACATATAACAACTCCGGTAAGTCCCCATATGCATATTTCGAAATTGGTCCAGAACTGAATAAACCTTATGTTCAAGTTGTTAAACAGTAAGTTAAGATGCACCAAGATGATCTACACGAAATTCTAGTCAAGTTACATATAAAGTTCATTTAGTTCGGAGCTACGGCCTAGAAGATATGAGCAAAACAAGTCAAACATGGCATTGATGCTAAATGCATCCAAACATCAAGCAAACACACCAAAACAAGGATGCAACATGATAATATGAAGCTACATGCAAAATCAAGCAAGTTTCATATAGAGCACACTCAAAACGGAGCAACGGTGCAACACATACACTCTATACAAGTCATAACAACAATCTGTCCAAAACAGCAACTAGGCATATTGCAAGCATCAAAACAATATGCTACAGCACCCCAACATAATAACAAAAGGCATGGGCATGAAGTATAGGTAAAGCATAACAAAACATGAACACTGAGCTATCTCCAGAAATCACTAGAACATGCTCCAAAACACATGGTAAGATGGCAAATAATAACAGTTTCAGACATTGCAAAAATAACATCACGTTGCAATGTTTAGAGCTATCAAACAACATGTTACAGAAACATATCATGGCAAACAAAGGCATGGCATGAATCTACTAAATGCATAGAACAATAGTCCCTTACTGACCATGAGCCAAAAAGGCATAGAAAATATGATGGCACCCATGTAAACATGGCAAGTTATATTACAGATTCATACATGGCAGGAACAACAATAAGTAGGCATGTTGGTGAGCTTGAACCACTCACCACAGAGCAATACATGACATGGCAAGGCAACCAACAGTAAGAAGACATGTTTATGAAGCTAACCATGGCAAGAGCAAGTTCATAGGATGCATGCGTCACTAGCAAACAATCATGGTAACATTGAACTTAATGTTAATAGGTTGACAGCCACATTATTTAGCAACTTTGGAGCAAGATTACAACAAGCTACAGCAAGCTATAATTGCAACCAAGGGCATGAATGGATAGAGCAAGACATGTGTAACAAAACATCCTTAGTGAACATCTCCAGGATAATGCTCGAAATGACTTGTAGCATCAGGTTAACATAGCAACAAAATATAACAGAATCTGTCAGGAAAACAGCAACAACAAGTACCCTCCTTAACAAGCTCGATGCACTCACTACACAAGTCACAAAAATACATGGTTGGCACCACTGGAAAGATGGCATAGCATAGATCAAAACACATGTAGACATCAACCTCATAGGGTGCACACATCAAACATGGCAAAAATGACAAATGAGCATGTTATAACAGTTTTAGCAGATTAACATCAACATGCACTCTTCCAATAGCATTTCGGGCATCAAGATGAACTCAAATGAATATGATGCAATGGAATGAAATGAAGTACTCGTCAAGACGAACAATTTGACATATTACACGCACGAAACGGAGCTACGGATGCAGACATACAGCACGATGAACATGGCATGATAATGTATGAATATACGGGACTTGGTGGAAATTTCACTTCGCGGACTCGAGTTGACCGCGGCACGAAAAACGAGGCGGCTGCGGATCTGGCCGGACTTGCGCCGGAGGAAGAAGGAGGCGGCCAGGGAGGTGTTGGGGAGGACGCTCCGGCGACGGGGCGCGGCGGCGGGGCCTCTCCCCGACCGGATGCAGCCGGATCCGGGCGCGAGGAGGCGCGGGGCGCCGGGGCGGCGCTGCTCCGGCCGGTGAGGCGCAGCGCCGGCGAGGAGACGGGAGCCAGGCGGCGGAGGCAAGGCGGGGAACGGGAGGCGCAGGCGAGGAGACGGCGGGAAGGTCCGCAGCGCGGCGCGGGAGGCCGGGCGGCGCGGCGGCGAGGCGCGGCGGCTCCGGGGCGGCGGAGGCGGCGAGCTCTGGCGGCGGCGGGACAGCGATTGGCAGCGGGGAGCGCGCTCGGGGCGGCTCGGGCCCCGATGGGCTCGGGCGGGCCTGCCCCGGGCCTGGGCGGGCCGCGGCGGACGTGGGCGGCGCGGGGACAGGTGGCGGCGGCGGATTGGGCACGGGGGCGGGGGCGGACGTGTCCAGCGCGGATCGGACGTGTCCGGCTGCGGGAGGAGGAAGAAGCTAGGGTTTCGGGGGGGAAATGATCCGAAAATGGAGAGGGGAAGACGTTTTTATAGGTAGAGGGAGCTAGGGGAGTCCAAATGGAGTGCGGTTTTCAGCCACGTGAACGCGATCGAACGACCGAGAGCATGGAAGAGACTTAGATGGGTTTTGGGTCACTTTGGAAGGGGTGTTGGGCTGCAAAGAGAAGGGGGCTTTTACGGTTACCCGGTTAACCGTTGGAGTATCAAACGACCTCCAAATGGCACAAAACTTGACAGGCGGTCTACCGGTGCTATACCAAGGCCGCTTGGCAAGACTCGGTCCATTCCGAGAAAGTTTAACACCCGCTCACAACGAGAGACAAAAAGGGGACGCCGGAGGACATAGGAGTGCCAGATTGCAAAACGGACAATGGGGAAAATGCTCGGATGCATGAGACGAACATGTATGCAAATGAGATGCACATGAAGACATGATATGAAATGCAGATGATGACATGGCAAAGTGCAACACGCAAGCAAATGACATGGCAATGACGGCGAATAACTGGCAGACACCTGGCGCATCGAAACCGGGGCGTTACACCACCGGACGGGCCACCAGTATTTCACGAAAAAAATGTTCCCCCCTGACTGTTGGGACCCACCGGACGGGCCACCATATTTCGCGAAAAAACGTTTGCCCCTGACTGCTGGGACCCACCGGACGGACCACCGTATTTCGCGAAAAAAACGTTCCCCCCCGCTGTCAGCTCGGACCCACCGGAAGTGCCTCCTTATTACACACAGAAAAATGAATACTCCCCCTGCTAGCTGCGACCCACCATGGTGGGAGGCTGACTTGTGGGCATACTAAGTTGACGGGGACGGAGGGCTTTGTCAACTAAGTCAATATGAACGATTCTAGCTCCAGTGACCGTACGATGTCCATCCAACGGCCGTCGTGCTTCTTCAATCTCTGCTCTTCCTGCTCCAGCCGCTGAAACAAGCGCCGGCGGGACTGCCTGCTCCCTCCTCCCCACGGCCGGCTGTGCTGCCGCGCAGCCCTCACCGCCCCACCGTACTCCCATCGCTGGCCTAGCCATCCCTCTACTCACCTACACCTGCTGTTATTCTCCGGCGATGGCAGACGAACCAGTAAACCCTCGTACAGTCGTACTCCCCTCCGCATGGGAAACAACTGCCGAGTCTTCCCTGCCTCTGTGTCGTTCCCTTCCTAGGCCTCGCCGTCGTCCACCGCCCTGGTGCTCTCGGCGCGGCCTGGTCAACATGGTCAACAACCGACATGCATCTGAAGTGGACTGTACGTGGAGAGGCTGACAGCTGGGTCCACGGCCGCACGCAAGGAAATGCCTCCTTATTACGTGCAAAATAATGATTCCTCCACCTGACATCGGGGACCCACCGAAAGGGCCTCTGTATTTCGCGAAAAAACGTTACCGCCGCTGACAGCTCGGACCCACCAGCTATATCTTCACAGGCAAGGAAGTGCCTCCTTATTACTTAGTCAATATGCACGATTCTAGCTCCAGTGACCGTACGATGTCCATCCAACGGCCGTAGTGCTTCTTCAACCTCTGGTCTTCTTGCTCCAGCCGCCCAAACCAGCGCCGGTCGTGCCTCGTGCTCCTGCCACCCGTGGCCGTCTGCGATGCGGTGGAGGCGTCACCACCCCCTACTACTCCCACCGTTGGCCAGGCCATCTCTCTACTCACCCACACCCCCTGTTATTCTGCGACGACGGCAGCCTCACACCGCAGCGAATCAGTGAACCCTCGTACTCCTCTACGCGTGGGCATCCACTGCCACGTCTTCCCCGGCTCCGCGTCGTCCCCTCCCTAGGCCTCGCCGTTGTCCACCGCCCAGGTGCTCTCGGCGTGGCGTGGTCAACATGGTCAACGAACGGCTTCCATCAGACATGGACTGTACGTGGAGAGGTTGACAGCTGGGTCCACGGCCGCAGCAAGGAAGTGCCTCCTTATTATGTGCAAACTAATTATTCCTCCACCTAACAGCGGGGACCCACCGGATGGGCCACCGTATTTCGCGAAAAAAATGTTTCCCCCTGACTGCTGGGACCCACCAGCTACATCTTCGCACGCAAGGAAGTGCGTCCGGGCAAAAAAAACGATTCGCCCCTGACTGCTGGGACCCACCAGCTACATCTTCGCACGCAGGAAGTGCGTCCGGGAATTCGCCCCTCTGACTGCTAGGGCCCACCAGCTACATTTTCGCACGCAAGGAAGTGCCTGACAGTCGGGACCCACCTGGTCGAAGCGTACGTAGCTTAGTCATTCTGGTCACGAACGTGTACGTACATACTGGTCGTTGTAGAGGCGCGCACGTGTTGTAGTAGAGGCGCGCACGTAGCATGTACATGTACGTACAGCGTCCAGGGTGCAAGAAAGAAAATACGGCCACGTATGTGTACATACGGGCGGGGTCTCGAACGCCTACTCGCGCATACGTCTATGGCTGGGTCGAAACGGAGAAACAGCGTCCTCGTCGTGTTCATTGGGAGCCAACCGGCTGGGTCAGAATGGAATGCATGGTCGTGTTCATTAGGAGGGCTTGGACGGAACATGCGATGGAAACGAGGCCTGGCGTACCGTAGAACGGAGGAAACGGATCTCCTACGTTCGGAACAGGGTCCTGTTGATCGGGAGGGGTGTGGCGTACCGCAAAGCAGACGAAACGGACCTCCTACGGTCGAAACAGGAGTCCTGTTGATCGGGAGGGGTGTGGCGTACCGCAAAACAGACGAAACGGACCTCCTACGGTCGAAACGGGGGTCCTATTGATCGGGAGGGGTGTGGCGTACCGCAAAACGGATGAAACGGACTTGTGTTGGAGCGCTATGGTCGAAACGGGGGTCTTGTTCATCGGGAGGGGTGTGGCGTACCGCAAAACGGGACTCCACAGGATACTGTTCATCTCCACCGTCGACCTCCTCCTGCCTCCATGGGCTACCGCTGACCTCCTCCAGCCTCCACGGGCTCCTGTTCATCCAGCCTCCACCGCGCGCTACTCCACCGGCTACTGTTCAACCACCGCTCCACGGGCACCCGTCCACCATCTACTGTTCATCCAGCCCTCCACCGTCTACTGTTCATCCAACCCTCCACACCACGGGGTCCTGTTCAACCACCCCTCACGGCCACCCCTCCACCGTCTACTGTTCATCCAGCCATCCACACCATAGGTTCCTGTTCATCCAGAGGCAACGCCACCGCTCACTGTTCATCCAACCCCCCCCCCCCCCGCAATGCTCATTGTTCATCCCAGAGGCATCATCGATCAGCTTCAGTTAGCAGCAGTAGCGAAGGAATCGCTCCATCGGGTTCAGTTAACAGCCATCGATCGATCGCTCGGGTTCAGTAACGCGTATTCTGCAGTGCAATCGCTCGGGTTCAGTTAGAGCCAATGCCTAGCACACACGCGCGTACGTGTACGAGAGAAACGCGCATCGCTCGGCCCCCGACCTCCCACCGTAACCGGCAACTCCCCGAAATTTTCCTCCCCCTCGCTTCAACCATGGTTTTTTCCGTCATGGACGGCCCAAAGAATGTCATGCAGCTGCGTCTCCGGCCCGCCCAGGACGAAAAGCCCATTTTCTGTCATGATTTTTTGTCATAGAAGTAGGAGCCCACCACATCTATGATGATACCGGGTTTTGTCACAATTATCGTCATAGAAGTTTCATATGTATGATAGAAAAAAATTTCGTTCAGCCCAAAATGTCACGGATGTGTCTTTTTTTTGTAGTGCACCAGGGCACGCCTGGGCCCCCAGGCGCGCCCAGGTGTGTTTTGCTCCCCTCGGAGCCCCCATCTGGTACTTCTTTGGCCCAAAAGGTATATTCTGGTGAAAGGATCAGGAAGTGGTGTCTACAGTGGGGGTGATTAGACCCTCATAAAGTAAAGGTAGCAGTTTTTAAGTTTTTCAAGTTGAGGTTAGAGATTAGCACAATTTCAAGCATTCTCAATACATTTCAAGTGAGCATGACAAGAGTATATGAGTAGTGTAAAGTAAAGCATGCAACTTGCAAGAAAGTAAAGGGATGGGATTGGAGTGAGCAAACGCAATGTACACACGGAGATTTTTTGCGTGGTTCTAATAGGTGGTGCTATTGTACATCCACATTGATGGAGACTTCAACCCACGAAGTGTAACGGTTGCGCGAGTTCACGGAGGGCTCCACCCACGAAGGGTCCACAAAGAAGAAACCTTGTGTATCCCACCATGGCCATCGCCCACGAAGGACTTGCCTCACTTGGGTAGATCTTCACGAAGTAGGCGATCTCCTTGCCCTTACAAATTCCTTGGTTCAACTCCACAATCTTGACGGAGGCTACCAAGTGACACCTAACCAATCTAGGAGACACCACTCTCCAAAAGGTAATAGATGGTGTGTTTATGATGAAATGCTTGCTCTTGTGCTTCAAATGCTAGTCTCCCCAACACTCAACTCTCTCACACAGATTTGGATATGGTGGAAAGATGACTTGAGTGGAAAGCAACTTGGGAAAGGCTAGAGATCAAGATTCTTGTGGTTGGATTGGAATGTCTTGGTCTCAACACATGAGTAGGTGGTTCTCCCTCAGAAAATGAGTAGTGGAAGTGTAGGAACATTCTGATGGCTCTCACACAAATGGAGAAGGGGAAGGAGGGGTATTTATAGTCTCCACACAAAATCTAGCCGTTACACACAATTTACCAAACTCGGTGGGACCGAATAGTGAAACCCGGTCAGACCGATATGGCTCAAAATGTGAACGTTAGAGTTTTCGGTGGGACCGACAAGGTCAACTCGGTGGGACCGATGTGCTAGGGTTAGGGAAAACCTCATCTCGGTGAGACCAATTGCATGAACTTGATGAGACCGATTTCAGTAATAGGCAAACAGAGACTTGGTCAAGAAAACTCGGTGGTACTGTCTGCATATCTCGGTGAGACTGAAGTAACTGCAATAGGTAACAGAGAGCTTGCAGGGCCATCTCGGTGAGACAGAGATCCCATTAGTGAGACCGAACTGATTAGGGTTTCTGGCAGTGGCTATGTCAAGTGAACTCGGTGTCGCCGGATATATCAAATCGGTGGGGCCTAGTTTGACTTTAGGTTTGGGACATATGTGGAAATGACAAAGTGGTTCAGGGCTTTGGAGCATATCACTAAGCACTTTGAGCAAGAAAGCCATTAAGCAACACCCCATCCCCTTTTAATAGTATTGGCTTTTCCTATGGACTCAATGTAATCTTGGATCACTAAAAATGAAAATGAAGAGTCTTGGGCTTTTGCCAATATGTGTCCTTAGCATCTTGCAGGCGTTCCACATCCTCCAGTCCTGCCACTCCACTGTTGAATTCATCTGAAATATACTAGATAAAGATATTAGTCCAACAAGACATATGTTGACAAAAGAAGACATATGTTGACATTAATTACCAAAATCACCCAGGGAGCACTTGTGCTTTGAATTTCCCCCCTTTTTGGTATTTATGACAACATACATCAAAGCTTTTAGATAAAGATATGAAGTGTAATAATTAAAGCTTTGGAAGAACATGCAACATGCATTGGCTCCCCCTACATGTTTGCAATCATGTGAAGATAGATTATAAAAGTATGTGAATGCATAAACATATCAGAGAAAGCAATGAGTTACATTTATCTTGGCTATATGCATCAGAGAAAATGATGTGAAGTGCAGAAAATATACCTACATGTTCATGAGTCCTTCTTGCAAACAATATGTACATCAGCAAAAGATCCTCATGCACATGAGTGTGATGCATATACTTACCTTGTGGTCTTGAGCTGACTTTGGAAGAGATGAACCTGAGAAAATAGGGTTAGATAACACAGGAATATGTACTAAATAGAACAAGAATAGGAAACCAAAAGAGTACCAAGACTGGGATGACATGTAGTGAGCGAGTACTTAGTACTCTATTTGGATATTGACATGTCCCCAAGGGATAAAGATATGCAATGAATTCCAAAGATTTTCTTCCCTTAAGTGTCTTTCTCCCCTTGAATCTGATATTGGAAAATGGGAGAAGATAGGGAATAGAAAATCAAAGCAAAGAAAATCAGAGCAAAAGACACAAAGAAACATCTACTAACATGTCTTTCCCCTCTTAAAGACATGTGGCTTCTCTCCTCCTTGAATACCAGGCATCTGGGATGGCTAAGAAGTCTATCTCTCCCTTTGATGTGGTTAAGATTTGATGTGGTCTCTCTCTGTCCCCCATTGACATCAATTTCCAAGAAGGGATCTTCTGGAGTATAAGTCAAAAAGGTTTGGTCCTTGAGTCACATGACAAAGCAGCATGTAGGTTGTGATGCAAGTAGAGGATAAGAATCATCGAGTGGAGCTGGAACAGATATGCAGGATGCAAATGGCAAAATGTTTCCTCAGTAGTGAAATCAGTAACACCAGATCTTTTTCTTCGGTGGCACTGAGTTTTTTCGGTCTAGCCGAGAAGAAAAAATCGGCGAGGCCAAGTTCAACACAGAGAAAAAAATTGTTGTCTCAGCTCACTAGGCAATTAGGATCTCACAAAGATTTACAGGGAATTAACTAAAGGATTTGCAATGAATTAAATGCAGGGAATGCAGAAAATAATAGAGAAAAGAAAAGAAATCTAGATGAAGTTTTTTTGAAATGGGAACAAGCATGCAATAGATAAATGCAAGAACACAAAGAAACACTAGAGAACTTCATCTAGAATTGGTTGGCGACAGAGTCACCTATGTTAGAGTATATCAAATTAGGAGTCAAGTAAAGACACTTGATCATAGGTCATACTCATCGTTTAAGCTCAAAATGGGGTTGCCATTTTTTGTTTAAGCATTTTGATGTATTCACATCTTGTTGAGCTGCTTTGACCCATGTCTTGGGGTAAAGCTTCTCTAAGATGGAATAACATACCTTGGGTGGTGGTGTTGATCTTGATCATGTAGTTGAACTTGTGTTGTATGCTCAAGGTTGATGTGGTTCATCAAGAGTTGGGAGCACCACTTCTAGTTTGATTTCACCTTCCTACATGGTTTACACTTGCAAGGAAGAGCACTTGTGTGTCCAAAATGACAATAATGAAACTTGATACCAAATGAAATTTGATATGTTGTCAAAGGATATATTGAATGGATTCATGCTTCCTTGTCTTCAAGAACCATATTGTAGAGACTTGGTGATGTAGATATTGCTTAGAATGTGAGTGAGTTGCAATCTCATAGAGTTGGGCTTATCCAAGTACCTACAAGGGTTAGATAACATGCAAGGGTACAAGTATAGATCCAAGACATATGATCATCACATAAGATAAATATCAAGGATTAGTCATGTAACGGCTCACGCCTTAGCGAGCAACCCAATCCTGGCCGCACCAAACGTCGGCAAACCCATGTTATTATACATATCAGCAACACACTGGGTCGTGAGTGCGGTGCTCGTCATTGAACGAAAGGAGGACGGACACAAATTCCCGCTTCAGAATCCGGTATACTACGTACCCACTGTCCTCACACGATGCAAATCCCGGTACCCTCATTACCTAAAATATCATATGCGGTCTTGATAACATCCCGGAAGATACGACACTACTTTCAAGAGTGCTCAATCATGGTGGCCTCCGAAGTACCACTCAATGACATAATAAACAACTGCAATGCCACGGGCCGGATTGCCAAGTGGGCCATTGAGCTCCTCCCATTCGACATAACATACAGACCGCGCTGGGCCATTAAATCCCAAGTACTGGCCGACTTCGTTGCCGAATGGACAGAGGCCGAATTCCCTAAAGAGTATGGCACATATTCCAATTGGGTCATGCACTTCGACGGCTCCAAAATGCTGGCGGGCCTAGGAGCGGGCGTTGTCCTAACATCCCCCACTGGAGATACAGTTTAGTAGGTACTCCAAATATTATACACAGACTCCAACAATGCAGCTAAATACGAGGCCTTATTGTATGGTCATCGGATGGCTGTCTCCATGGGTATACAACGCTTGGAAGTGCGTGGGGATTCAAACCTTGCAATATATCAAATAAATGGAGATTTCGACGCCAAAGATCCGAAGATGGCGGCTTACCGTAACATCGTTCTCAAAATGTCAGCTCAGTTCGAGGGGTTCGAGTTTCATCATGTGGCTCGAGAAATTAATCAAGCGGCGAATGTCCTTGCGGCCCCATCCCACCTAACATATTTCTGGAAAGGATCTTCAAGCTGTCGGATTTTGGGTTCCGGCAGACCCTTGAGGTTCGAACACTGGGGTGCACGCGGAGATTTCGCCCTCTACCTAACTGCACCCCACCGACTCGCTAGGATCTAAACTACGGAAGGAACAACACAAGAGACACAGAGTTTATACTGGTTCAGGCCACCATTGCGGTGTAATACCCTACTCCAGTGTGTGGTGTGGTGGATTGCCTCTTGGGCTGATGATGAATAATACAAGGAAGAACAGCCTCGCGAGGGTCTGTTCTTGGCTGGGACGATGAACTGCTAGGGGGAGTTCAGTCGCTCTCTCAACTTGTTTCTTGCCGAGGATCCTCGATGCCTCTACCGTGGGGATGGCTAGTCCTATTTATAGGCAAAGGCCCTGGGCCTCTTCCCAAATATTGAGCGGGAAGGGCACCAACAATTGGCCATTTTGAAGGGGAACATCCGGTACACTTATCCTGACTAAAGTTGGTCCTCGCCTGTCAAAGGCTCTGATGGTGACGCCTGCTTGGGCTCCACAATGACTTCCTTCCTGCCGTTGGGCTGGTCTTGGTCTTGTTGCACCGAAATGGATGCCTTTGCTTGATGCTCTCGCCTGCGCTTGCTCCCTTTGCACAAAAGAGGAAAGGAGGACACTGCACGGGCTGGCGCCCGACTGGCGCCCTTGATCGTCATGGCTTGCGTCATGGGCACCTCGTGAGGTACCCCGCCTTGATCTCTCCGCCTCCTCGTGAGCCAGCCTGATGAGGTCGTGCCTGAGGAAGCTCCTTGTCGTCCGCCCCGCGAGGCTTGGCCCCTCGCGAGGGTCTTGAGCTTGTGTTGATGAAGATGGGCCGTGATGGGCCCCCTTTGAGCCACGCCGCAGGCCGCAGGCAGGCAAGTCTGGGGACCCCCGTTCCCAGAACGCTGACAGTAGCCCCCGGGCCCAAGGCGCGCCCGGACTTGGCCGAGCAGAGAGGCGAAAGGGCAAGCGCGAAGCGCCGCGGTCCCTGACACCCTGCGGCCTCGGGCGCCGCGTGGCGGTTGATGGGACGCGGGCGTCTCCACTCCCCCATGACGCCTCGGCAACTGCACAAATTGACAAGTTCCTGCATGCAAAGCGGGTCATGATTACCGGCGATCATGGAGGTCAGCGGTTGGCCTCCTCTAGCTTTAAGTACGGCGCGGTGCATGCCCTTCCAGTCTATCTCTTCTTGCTTCTCCTTCTTCCCGGTCGTTGCCTCGTCTTGCTGCAATGGTTCCGATCCGCCGGTTCTCTGCGGCGGAGAAAGGAAAGGCTTCCCGAGAGGGTCCTGACCCGCTTCCGCCGAAGAAACGGCTAGCCCTCTGCCATCGGGGTGAGGGCGCCCGTTGGTGTCAAAACCGGCGGATCTTGGGTAGGGGGTCCCGAACTGTGCGTCTAGGCGGATGGTAACAGGAGACGAGGGACACGATGTTTTACCCAGGTTCGGGCCCTCTCGATGGAGGTAAAACCCTACGTCCTGCTTGATTAATATTGATGATATGGGTAGTACAAGAGTGGATCTACCACGAGATCAAGGAGGCTAAACCCTAAAGCTAGCCTATGGTATGATTGTTGTAATGTATGTTGTGTCCTACGGACTAAAGCCCTCCGGTTTATATAGACACCGGAGGAGGCTAGGGTTACACAGAGTCGGTTACGATGGTAGGAGATCTACATATCCGTATCACCAAGCTTGCCTTCCACGCCAAGGAAAGTCCCATCCGGACACGGGACGGAGTCTTCAATCGTGTATCTTCGTAGTCTTGGAGTCCGGCGGACGATGATAGTCCGGCTGTTCGGACACCCCCTAGTCCAGGACTCCCTCAGTAGCCCCTGAACCAGGCTTCAATAACGATAAGTCCGGCGCGCATAATGTTCGGCATTGCAAGGCGGGTTCCTCCCTTGAATAATCCAGAGAAGATCATGAACACCAGGATAGTGTCCGGCTCTGCAAAATAAATTCCACATTCCACCGTAGAGAGAATAAAATGTACACCAGTCCAATCTGCTGACGTATTATGCGGCGTGACATCACAACGCTACCAAGCCTTTGTTTGAATCGTTTTTTACTATACCACCTCAGCACGTTTAGCGAAGCGGTTTCCTTGGCACGTCTTGTCGAAGCAGAGATCGTGTTCCCCTTATTCCGGGATTCTCATCAATACGGACATGGGTAACCCAACCGCGCCATTGATGGTGGCGCTTGGGAGATAAGCGAGTTTTATCAGGCCAGTGGGACGCATAGTTTTCGTCCGCCTATATATAAGGGATAAGGATTTACCTTCTCACCTACGCCTTCTTCCTCCTTTGCTTATCCATCTCCGCGTACTCAAGCTCCAACACCCAAGCTCGCGCATCTTGCCCTAAAGGAGGAGCACATCACCAAACTGCGCAGCGCCATATATCTTTCCGGCGATATCGCGCATCGGCTGCCCGACGAGGGGCAGCTCGTCCCTACCCCTGGGCCTCACGAGAGGGTCATCTTCCTTCCCCACTTCCTCCGCGGACTGGGCTTTCCGCTCCATCCATTCATCCGGGGGCTCATGTTCTATTACGGCCTGGATTTCCACGATCTGGCGCCGAACTTCATCCTCAACATCTCGGCGTTCATCGTCGTGTGCGAGGCCTTCCTCTGCATTCGGCCCCACTTCGGCCTGTGGCTCAAGACCTTCAACGTCAAGCCGAAGGTTGTGAAGGGCACGCAAGCGGAATGCGGAGGTGCCATGTTGGGTAAATTACCCAACGTCCTTTGGCTCGAAGGGGCCTTCGTGGACTCCGTCAAGGGGTGGCAATCGGGGTGGTTCTACATCACCGAGCCGCGCAAGCCCACATGGGCGGCGGCCCCCGAGTTTAGATCTGGCGTCCCCACGCAGCTCACCTACTGGAAAGAGAAGGGCTTGCTGTGGGGCGATCCGAAGGAGGTAACGGGACTCCGAGCCTGCATCCAGAAGCTGGTGAGCAATAAGCTCAGGCTCATCGACGTGGTCCAAGTCATGCTCATCCGCCGGATTCTCCCATGCCAAGAACGGGCATTCAATCTATGGGAGTTCAATCCGGAACAGCACCAGGCGCTGAGCGGGCTCTTCGATACGACATACGAAGGCGCCTGGGGGTGCTTTTTAAGGGCGCCGAAGCCCCCGCATCCGCGACGGAAGATCGCGGATTCAGCTCGCAGCATCCAACTGACGAGGTAAGTGATTCAACCCCATTACGGGACACTTTGTAGTAATCGAATTGATTATAAGAGGGTTTCATTCTTTCCTTTCCATTGACAGGAGTGGATGGAGAAGGCCAAGCAGCTTATCAGCCCGGCTCCCATGCCAGAAGACCCAGTGGACGCCCGTTTAGCAGGGCTGCTGGTTCCGGCACCGCATGTGGTGCCGGAGAAGAAGGCCAAGAAGGTGGCCGCACTCGAAAGAGTTCCCGCAATCAGGTGTTCGACGACGAGGCGGACTCCTCCCCCGAAGACGAGGAGGAGGAGGAGGATTCTCTCCCCGAAGAGGGAGAGAAGAAGAGGAAGGCTTCCCCAATAGGGGAGGCCGAAGGGCCCAAGAGGGGGAGAACTATCCCCCCGGACAGTTTCGCCAATACCACCGTTGGCGAGGATGAGTGGCCTCCAAGGGCCAGGCGTCCGGCAAGATCGTAAGTATCCGGATCCTTTATATGCAATTTCTTTCGTGTCGCGTAGTGTCCTTAATGCCGCATTCTGTCCGTAGTCCGGCCGATGACGATCTCCCCGACTCATCGAGCGGGTCGTTGGCCCCGTCGGACGTGGATTCACTTCCGACTGCCTCTACCCCACGCGCCGACGAGGACGCCGAGGTGGGATCCCAGAGAGGGACCCATCAGGAGGAGGCTCCGGAGGCACCGTCAGGCAGCCTCCCGGACTTTGCACCGGACTTATCATCGGAACCCGCAGTGGTTCCAGAGTCCGGCAAGCGGCCCCTTCGAAAGAAGGGCAAGACCATGACACCGGCGGCCTCTGTCCAGCCGGAGGCGCCGGATAACTTGTTGGAGGCACTTAAAGGCGCTTCCATCGAGGAAGAACACCGCACTGTCATGGGTGCGGTGATTCAGAAGGTTCAGCTCGCCAAGGGCGGGCTTACCGAAGCCTGCAGCAGCCTTCTAACAGGCTTTGAGGTAAGAAGTTAAAGTTATGTAATGCAATACCGCATAGACAGTAGCCCCTGATGCTCAGTTCGGTGTTCGGAAAGAAAAAGCCGGACTGAGGATCTAACAAGATATACGCAGGGTTGCTTAAAATATGTCAATATGGGTTTGCAGGCTGCGCTGCTGACCTCTGCCGCACTAACGGCGGAGGTCGATGTGCTAAAGCAGGATCTCGAGTGGTCCGAGCGAGAGCTCGGCCATGCGAAGAAGCAACTCGAGGACAAAGAAGGTGAGTAACACCACTTTGAATAGTTACCTTATAAAAAAGGATTTTGGTTGCAATAAAGTTAACAAGGATAATATGTGTATTGCAGGGGCCACTAATGAGGTGGCAGCCCTGAAGGAGGCTGTGTCCGCGGCCGAACGCAGTGCAGCCGCGGAACGGGCAGAGCGAGAGAAGCAGGAGGCCCGGGTGGCGGAAGTATGGCAAGAGCTCCAGGCTCTCATGGAGAAACATGAGAGTTTGGAGCGTGACTCCAAGACTCGAGAGTCCGAGCTTGCCTCGGCTCTCGAAAGTGCCAAGTCCGCCAAGGCCGAGGCCCATAAGGCCCTTCAGGAGGTTGAAGATGTACAGAAAATAGCGGCGGGTAAGGCATTTTTCATGCAAAGCAAGCATGTTAATGTAAAATACCTGACACTTACCCGCATTTGGAGCTCTCCAGGGGCGTTTGCAGATCTGCCGCATAGTGCGTCCGATGCCGCCGCATTCTATCGTGGCGAGGAGGGGAGCTCGACGGAAAAAGTCTTCTGGTCTCAGTACGCTGAGGCCGGACACCCGGTGCCCCCAAGCGACCAGCTGAAGCAGCTGGTCGAACTCCACAAGGTAGCTGAAGAGGCCATGAAGGGCCTTATAGTCCGGCTGTGGCCTGGACAGGCCATGCCTGGGAGCTACTTTGGCCTCGTGCGGCGGCTGGTGGATGCATGCCCCTGGGTTGAGGTCATCAAGCGCTCCGCCTGTATTGAAGGTGCTCGTCGGGCCCTTGCCCGCACAAAGGTGCATTGGGGCAAGTTGGATGCGGAGAAGCTTCTCACGGACCCACCGCCACCGGGCAAGGAGTATCGCACGCCTGAAATGTATTATAAAACTGTCCTGAAGGGAGCCCGCAATATTGCGGATGAGTGCCCCAGAAATGTAATCTTTGAGTAGACTCGTTATGTATTATCCTTTGCGCTGAGACTTTGTTCATGTGCGCATTAAGCAACGCTTGTTTAATTTAAAATATTACCTTCTGTGCGGCCGTGTAAAAATCTGAGAGATGGCAAGTCGTTGGCTTCAGCCCCCAAGCCACGAGTGCTGGGGTGTTCGGGATAACCTTGAGCGCTCTTGTTCCCATTTTTGGGTCCATCTAGGGAGGCGCTCAACACAACGAACAAGGCAACCGGACTTATAATGCTTGAACACTCTCACTTAGCCATAGAATTCTATAATTTTAAATTTCGGCGAAGCCCCTGGTATTCGGAAGACCGAATCCGGGGCGCTATCCACGCCTTCGTCGGACATTGTCCGGAACTTCGCTCAAAGCGGCGTGAGTCTTTAAGGACCCGAAAAAACCTCTCGAACAGCGACCAGTCTCTCGCCTTATCATGCCGGTCAGTTTTAGCTTTCTCCACTGAGGCGCTCGCCCGGCTCAACCGGGGCGCAATCGCAGTGGTTCTCCCAGTGCCACCTTAGCCGACAGAACGGAACGTAAGGCACCAAAACGTGGGAGCCGGGCAAACCCAACTATTGACCCAAGACATGATTCGGAGCCGATTCATATAATGCTATAAGTTCGGGGTGCCGCACTTATGAAAGTGTTCGGACTTATCACACCATAGAGTGGGGAACATAAGCCCCTGGCGTATTAGGCCGTACCAAAATATACGGGCGCAAGATGTCATATAATGAGCATATATATATATAAGGTAATGCAATTGCAATCAAAAAGGTGCTGCATTATTTATGAAAGAAAGTCTGCTAGGAGAGCGGACTGATACAAATAGTGCGGTAAGCAAGGGATTTGGACTAAGTAAACATGTCCCCCTCCAGGGGTGAGCTGCGGACTTGGTGTATATAATCGAATTTAATGCTCGTAATTGAGACCACCTGAGTGTTCGTCGCAGCCTTCTTTAGTCCCTGACTGTTGCATCATGAGTTCGGCAGGTTCGCCGCCGGACAGGGCTTCTGGTTAACGGAGTCCTGTGTACATAAGGAAGGGAAATAATAAAAATAAGAAAAAAAGGGGGGGCACACTTGCGAGCCCCTGGTGTGGTTGAACCGCACTCTGGGTCCATTGCGATCGTGCCCCTTCCCCTGCGCCCATGGTATCTCCAAAGCGTAATGATGTACGCGGAGTGTTATTCTTGTGATCATGCGCGGGCGGGGGTCGGGGCCGCATTGCTACGCGTGCTCTGATCGCGCCAGGTGGTCTTGGTTGGTATTGCTTCAGGCGCGTTTTGCTGTATCCGGCCGTTTAACGGCCGGACCCGAGAATTGCCTTGAGAGGCTGCTCTGTACTTCCGCCGCGAGGGCCCTGTATGTTCCTCCGTTCGGAGGGAGCGTTCCGTATTCCCGTTGACCGTGATGACTCCATGAGGGCCTGGCATCTTGAGCTTAAGGTATGCATAATGCGGCACCGCATTGAATTTTGCAAACGCGGTTCGTCCGAGCAGAGCATGATAGCCGCTGCGAAACGGGACTATGTCGAAGATTAACTAGCTGCTCCGGAAATTGTCCGGGGATCCGAAGACCACTTCCAGTGTTACTAAGCCTGTATAGTTGGCTTCCACACCTGGTATGACACCTTTAAAGGTTGTCTTTGTAGGTTTAATCCTTGAGGGGTCTATGCCCATCTTGCGCACTGTATCCTGATAAAGCAGGTTCAGGCTACTACCGCCGTCCATCAGGACTCTCGTGAGGTGAAATCCATCGACGATTGGGTCTAAAACCAATGCGGCGAATCCGCCATGGCGTATGCTGGTCGGATGGTCTCTTCGATCGAAAGTGATCGGACAAGAGGACCATGGATTGAACTTCGGGGCGACTGGCTCCATCGCATAGACGTCCCTTAGTGCGCGCTTCCTCTCCCTCTTGGGTATATGGGTTGCGTAAATCATGTTCACCGTCCGCACTTGTGGGGGAAAACCCTTCTGTCCTCTACTGTTCGGCGGTCGGGTCTCCTCCTCGTCATCGCTGTTTAGCCCCTTGTCGTTGTTTTCGGCAATTAACTTGCCTGCTTGTTTGAACACCCAACAATCTCTATTAGTGTGATTGGCTGGTTTTTCAGGGGTGCCATGTATCTGGCATAAGCGGTCGAGTATTCGGTCCAAATTGGACGGACCCGGAGTGGTTCTTTTGAATGGCTTCTCCCGTTGACCGGGTTTAGAGCCTCGGAATCCGGCGTTGACTACCGTATCCTCCTTGTCGTCGCCGTTAATGCGGCGTTTGTTTTTGTTTCGACGTGACCTGCCGTTGTTGTCCTTAGTATCCGGACTGCCAGAATTTTGATGGAGATTGTTGCTGCGAGCTAGCCAGCTATCCTCTCCCGCGCAAAAGCGGGTCATTAACGATGTGAGGGCTGCCATGGATTTCGGCTTTTCCTGCCCCAGGTGCCGGGCTAGCCATTCGTCCCGGATGTTATGTTTGAAGGCTGCAAGGGCCTCTGCGTCCGGACAGTCGACGATTTGGTTTTTCTTTGTCAAGAACCGTGTCCAGAATTGTCTGGCCGATTCGTCTGGCTGCTGAATAATGTGGCTTAGGTCATCGGCGTCTGGTGGTCGCACATACGTGCCCTGGAAGTTGTCGAGGAATGCGGCTTCCAGGTCTTCCCAGCACCCAATTGACTCTGCGGGCAAGCTATTTAGCCAATGCCGAGCTGGTCCTTTAAGCTTGAGTGGTAGATACTTGATGGCATGGAGATCGTTGCCGCGGGCCATGTGGATGTGGAGAAGATAATCTTCGATCCAAACCGCGGGGTCTGTTGTGCCATCGTAGGATTCGATGTTTACGGGTTTAAACCCTTTGGGGATTTGATGATCCATTACTTCGTCAGTGAAGCATAGCGGGTGTGCGGCGCCTCTGTATTGATCAATATCGCGATGCAGCTCGAGAGAGTGCTGTCTGCTGTGCTCGGCCCGGCCGGGGTTATTGTATCCGGCGCGACGGTATTCGTCGTGGGTCGTGGGGCGCCCACGTGATCCGTAGATGGATCTGGATTGTCTTGCTTTGTCCTCCAATATGTCTCACAAGTCCGGCGCGTTCCCTCTTGGCTTCGTACTTTTGGAGCGATGCCGGGGTACGGTCTTGGCTGGGGGCCTGGATGCCTCTCTGTCACGACCACGGGGTGGTCGGTCAGCCATATCGTGCGCTGGTGATGGAGGTATGTATGCTTCCTCCTCTAATCGGGGGAGCAGCTTGCGTCTTGGGTAGCTTTTGGAGGGGCGTTCGAGTTTATACTCTTCGGCTGCGAGGACCTCGGTCCATCGATCGGCCAGCAGGTCCTGATCAGCTTGAAGCTGTTGCTGCTTTTTCTTTAGGCTGTTTGTTGCGCGATAAGCCTGCGCTTGAAACGCTCTTGTTCGACGGGATCCTCAGGTACGACGAATTCTTCATCGTTGAGGCTTGCTTCGTCTTCGGAGGGAGGCATATAGTTATGATCCTCAACCTCTTCGTCTGCCGCCCTCTCGTGAGGGCTTGCTTCTGCATCCTCCTGCGCTGAGTCTTGCTGGAGGGGATTGTCTTCGGCACTCTCTGGGGTATTATTATCTCCTGTGCCGGAATCTCCATTCTTGCTGTGGCGGGATTTGGAGCGGCGCCGCTGACGCCGGTGTTTGGGATGCTTCTTTAAAGAGTCCGCCTCCGCTGCTTCTTCGCCGTCCCCGTCTTTTGGGGTGTCCACCATATATATGTCGTATGACGAGGTGGTCTTCCAGTGCCCTGTAGGCGCTGGTTCCTGTTCGTCTCCGGCATCGTCGTCCATAGCGTTGATGTCGTCGGAGTCGTAGTCTAGCATGTCGGTTAGATCTTCGACAGTGGCTACAAAGTGGGTGGTGGGTGGGCTCTGAATTTCTTCGTCGTCCGTACCCCAACCATCCTGGCCATAGTCCGGCCAGGACTCTCCTGATAACGAGAGATGCTTTAGCAAATTTAGGACGTCGCCAAAAGGCGAGTGTTGGAAGATGTCCGCGGTGGTGAATTCCATAACCGGCGCCCAATCCGAATCAATTGGTAGGGGTGCGGGAGGTTCGGAGTCCCGCAAGGAATCCGGCACCTCAAAATCACAAGTTTCGCGGGGGACAAGATTAATGTTCGGCTCCATCGCCGAGGGAGTTGAAGCCCCCGAGGCGGCGTCTATCCACCGATCCTCGATCTGGGCGATCGGCTCCGGACTGATGGCTGAAGCGGATTCATGTGGGGCCACCAAGGCAATGTTCAGCGACAGAGCTAGATCATGCCCATCGTCACAGTGCGGCGCGCTCGGCTGTGGCTCGAGTCCGTCGAAGATCAAGTCTCCGTGGACATTGGCCGTGAAGTTTAGGCTTCCGAATCTGACCTGACGGCCAGGGGCGTAGCTTTCGATCTGCTCCAGATGGCCAAGCGAATTAGCCCGCAGTGTGAAGCCGCCGAATATGAAGATCTGTCCGGGGAGAAAAATCTCACCCTGGACAGCGTCGTTAGTTGCAGATGCCATCAAGCCTATCGGTGACGACACAGAGGAACTCTCAATGAAAGCACCAATGTCGGTGTCAAAACCGGCGGATCTCGGGTAGGGGGTCCCGAACTGTGCGTCTAGGCGGATGGTAACAGGAGACGAGGGACACGATGTTTTACCCAGGTTCGGGCCCTCTCGATGGAGGTAAAACCCTACGTCCTGCTTGATTAATATTGATGATATGGGTAGTACAAGAGTGGATCTACCACGAGATCAAGGAGGCTAAACCCTAAAGCTAGCCTATGGTATGATTGTTGTAATGTATGTTGTGTCCTATGGACTAAAGCCCTCCGGTTTATATAGACACCGGAGGAGGCTAGGGTTACACAGAGTCGGTTACAATGGTAGGAGATCTACATATGCGTATCGCCAAGCTTGCCTTCCACGCCAAGGAAAGTACCATCCGGACACGGGACGGAGTCTTCAATCTTGTATCTTCGTAGTCTTGGAGTCCGGCGGACGATGATAGTCCGGCTGTCCGGACACCCCCTAGTCCAGGACTCCTTCAGCGCCCTTCAGGAAGTGTTGAGGCCCTGGTGCGAGCGGCCACCACCAGGGTTCCTTCTTCCCTTGTACGCCCACATCGAGGGCTCTGAAGGAGTCGATGCCGAACGCCACGGGCGGCGCCGGCGGGTCACAAAGGTGTGCATCTTTCCCCTTGGAGTCCACGCCGAGGGCTCCTCCCAAGAGTTTGTGCTTCACGCCGCCATGCCTCCTCAATCTTGGGTTCACCTTCCTCCTTTCTTCGCCTCCGTCATCCCGCAGGGGGAACTCCTGGGGCTCTGGCTGCAGCACGCCGGCTCCCGCACCCTCGCGACCGGGGCAGAGGTCGCGGTCGTTGCCCCGGGCGAGGTCTTCATGACTCGAGGATGGGGCGAGATCGCTCGGGTCTGCAGGACAAGGGGCGCCCTTGCGATCCACCTGGAGTACGACGGTGCTTCGGTGATGTTCTTCAAGGTCTTCGATGCGGAGGGTCGCCGGCTGGAGTGCTGCCCCGGGAGAGGTGGTCGGTGCCCCACTACGGCGAGGCCGAGGCCAGCTAACTGCTCCCTTGGCAGCTCCTCAGGCGGTGGAGGCGCCGGAGGATCCAGCGACTCCGCCGAGCTCTTCGCGACTCCGGAGACGAGCGACGACAGCTATGAGCCCCCGAGCCTGCGCCGCTCCCGGGGCAGGGCGAGTTCGTCAGGCCGTCGCTGCCTCTGATGTGGATGGGGTTGGCGCCGGTGCCGGACGGCCCACTGTTGATGACGGCGTCTTTTGTAGGGGCGCGTGTAGTTAGCTTTCTTTAGGATCTGTTCCCTGCGAGGAATCAAAAACGCACCCCGGGGGGCTTGTAAGGTGCCTGCGGGTCTATTTGTTAACGTAATCCTTGCCATGGAGTAGCATGAGTTTCTCATTCCGTCTTAGCTCAGTTCTTCCTTTCGAGCCTCGCGAGGGCTTGATGCTCTACGCCGACAGGTCCCAGTCCCAAGGCGGCTTCAGCAATCGCTGGTATGCCAGGTCGCGACGCCGTGGTCAAGGCTAGGAGGTGAGTGGCCCGAGGTCCGATAAGAGCCCCTGAGTCGCGATGCTCAGGAGGTCCCCCTTAGCGCTCAAGCAGCCATCATTCGGTGAGAAAGGAGAGCGATGTTGCTAACACGGGATTGCATTAGGTGCGGGGACGGTGCCATGGTAGCTAGGGCTTCCGGGTGGTGACTTATCTCAAGAATCAGGGACGGCCCCCCTGGTGTGTCGCCGGGTCCATGCATCGGCAGGCGAGGGATTGCTTGGCGAGGTCCTCGCGTGCCTCTCCCTTCTCGCTTTCGCTCCCCTTTCTGCTCTATGTCCTCGGGTCCCGGCCCTCGAGCGAGTCTCAGTCATCGCTGGTATGCCAGGTCGCGATGCTGTTGTCAAGGCCAGAGGGTGAGGGCTGGAGAGCCAGTAGGAGCCCTGAGTCGCGATGCACAGGTACCCCCCCCCCCCTTTAACGTGCAAGCGGTTTGCGCGGACAAGAGTGAAGAAGACACCGTGAGGGCCTCGCCTGACGCTGCTCCTTGAAGAGATCCTACAGGCTCATTACAGAAAGAACGAGAGTTTGCCATGACAATCGACAGTCAGCCGTTGGTTGCTCTGGAGAGGTGGTGAGGCACTGAGGGCTCGACGAGGTGGCGCTATGCGGGGCTGCCGCGGCCAGAGCTCAGCCATTCAGGTTTGTCGGCGTTGCACGGATGGACCCATGCGCAAGCATCGTGCCATTTGGGAGCAGCTCCATCAGTTGGTGTCAGTTGAGCGGGCAACTAGATCAAGCATGTTAATTGCGGAGGAGTGAATTCATTCAAATAGATGCTGGAAAGGCGGACATCACTGGGTATGGCCCGAGCGACTTGGGGATGATGCAGCCCGAGGGGCGCCCCCAACAAAGTAGGCTAAGAACATGAAATAAAAGGGATACACGCCGCAGGGACGGACCCACGCGACCTGGGAATGATGCAGCCCTGAGGGCGCTCCCAGCTGGAAACGGAAGTTGAAAGATGTCACCTGATAGTGTTGACGATGAAGGGGTGTTGAAGCAGCAGGCGCAGCGGGCTGCGGGAGCCGATCTTCACGAGCTCCCAGCCCAGGAGCCTCGGGAGGCTCCGAAGGCGCTGGTGGCTCCTCGCGAACCATCTCCATCTCCGCCAGGACTGCAGAATGCCTGGCCTCCTGATCCTCCAGGATGCTCCTTACGAGGCGCTGGCGCACCGCAGCCGCGTTCGGCAAGCCGTAAAGCATGCGAACGTAGCTGTGGGTTGGACCTTCGCAGCGCCCCACTTGCGAGGGCCAGAGGCGCTCCTGAGAGGCGGCTCGGTTGAGCCCTGGTATGTCGATGCAGACGTGCAGCCCACCATCCTCGCCTGGATGGGGGGCCACAGCGGGTAAGCGGCGGCTGCCTCTCATGACTCTTGACTCCTGTAGCTCCTGAATGGCCTTGCTGACGAACTCCTGAGGGTTTTGGCCCTCCTTTCCTTGCTCCTTCTTGACGGAAACGTGCTTCAAAACACGCCTCCAAGTGGTGCCCAAGCGCCTCCCTCGTGACCTTGGCGAGGTCGGCGGCCCTCCAGGGGAGAGCCCCCGAGCCCTGCCTGAGGAGGGCGCCGGGCGCGCTTCCCTATGCGATGGAAGGAGGTTCCCCCTGGGCAGGCGCGGGCCCTGAGGGGCCTGCCTCCTGAGGGGCCGGGCTGGACGATGTCTTCTTCTTCTTGGGGGCGGTCTCGGGAAGCCTCCTGCTTCCGCGATCCGGGTCTTCCAGTGATGCGGCCTGAAAGGCTCGTTCCAGGGAGCACACCACGTCTTTCTCTTCGCAGGGCACCGTGATGACTCCGCCACTTCCTGGCATCTTGAGGACGTTGTAGCCGTGGTGGGTTACAGCAATGAACTTGGCCAGCGCTGGGTACCCGAGGATGGCGTTGTATGGCAGGCGAAGGTGGGCAACGTCGAAGTCGATGAGCTCGGTGCGGTAGTTGTCGCGTGCCCTGAAGGTGACAGGGAGGTGGACATGCCCAATCGGGACCGTGGAGCCGTCGGTGACTCCGGAGAAAGGCTTGGTTGGCTGAAGCTGATTGTAGGGCACCTGGAGATTGTTGAATGTTTCCACGGACAGGACGTTGAGCCCTGCCCTGCCATCGATGAGGGTCCTGGTCACTAGCACGTTGCTGATGATTGGGGAGCAAAGCATTGGGAGGACTCCGACTGTGGCCGTGCACTTGAGCTGATCCGCTGAGCTGAACGTGATGGTGCACGCCGACCACCTGAGAGGGCGCGTGGCCTCGAGCTTGGGGAGGACTGCATTTACCTCGCGGGCGAACTGCTTGAAGATGCGCTGAGAGGCTGGGGCTTGAGCTCCGCCTAGGATGCAGGCGATCGCACGTGGCTCCTGGAAGCCCCCAGCACCCTCGTCCCGATGACGGTCCTCATTTCTCCTTGGCTGCGGTGGCAGCGGAGGGAGGCTGTGTTGCCCTACGGGCGATCCTCGCGAGGGTGATCCCTCCAGTCTCCCTCGCGAGGCGGGTCCTGCCAGCGATCCTCGCGAGGTTGGTCGCGCCACCCTTGGCGAGGGCCGCGGTCTTCCCAGCGTCCTGCGTTCCTTCCTCCTCCTCGGCCGTAGCCCCGATCGTAGCGGTCGGGACATCGGCCGATCCTTCCCTCACGCAGGGCTTGGAGCTCTTGACATTCATTGGTGTTGTGGGTGTGGAGGTCGTGGTACACGCAGTGCCGACTGCCCTTGGAAGATTCGGGCTGATCTCTGCCCCGCTTGGTGTCTGGTTCTGCCGCGAGCATGGCAGCCCCCTTGCGCTTCACATCCTTGGCCTTGGGTTTCTTCTCTTCTGGGTCTGCGGCAGGCAGCTCGAGGAGGGAGAGACGCCCTTCCTCAGCCATGGTGCACTTGGTCACCAAGTTGAACAGCTCCAAGGAAGTGCACAGGTCTTCATGCATCGCCAGCTCCTCCTTCATCTTGACGTCGCGCACGCCGTCGGAGAAGGCCAAGATGATGGCCTCCTGGGTCACCTTGGGAATCTTGAGGCGTGCGTTGTTGAAGCGCTGGATGTACTTCTGTAGGGTTTCCCCTGGTTGCTGCTTGATACGGCGCATGTCGCTCACGGCGGGCGACCGGTCGCGAGTACCCTGGAACTTGGCGATGAAGCGGGTGCGCATCTCGTCCCAGGAGGAGATCGTGCC
Source organism: Triticum timopheevii (assembly GCA_963921465.1). NCBI lineage: Eukaryota > Viridiplantae > Streptophyta > Magnoliopsida > Poales > Poaceae > Triticum > Triticum timopheevii. The sequence continues at coordinate 244,062,521 of OY997270.1, forward strand.
TGGAGCCAGGTTCAGGAGCCAGGTGCGGGCCCCGTCCTTGAGCGCCATGGGAAACCAGTTCGCCATGACCTTCTCGTCTCCGTTGGCAGCCTCGATGCCCAGCTCGTAGAGCTGGAGGAACTCTGCGGGGTCAGCCGTATCGTCGTAGCGAGGAGGCAGGTCTGGCTTGAACTTGCCAGGCCACGCGACGTGCGCAGCTCAGTGGTGAAGGCACGACAGCCCGCCGTGGCTATGGGAGGCCTTGGGTGATGAAGAGCTTGGTCCTGCGGGTCCCCATGCGCTGCAGCTGGGAGCAGCGTGGGTCTTGACGTGCTGGAGCAGGAGCGTGGCCGTGACGAGCCGGAGCAGGGAGCGCTCGGGCAGCTTCTCGCGGGCGAGGGACTTCTTGGCAGCTCTACTCTTGCCGCGCTGGCGCCTGACGTAGCGGGTTCCTCCCAGGGGCCACACGCCTTGGGTCCAGGGCGCCTTCTTGAGGGGGAGGCGGCTGAGGCGCCCCCGGAGCTTCGTCGCCCGCGCAGGGCGGGGTGCGGTGCAGCGGGGCGGACGGCGCAGGAGAGCCCCCTACGGCACAGACGAGCTAGGCGACGCGGTCAAGCCATTGTTCATAGACGTCGTTGATGGGACGGTAGCGCAGGAGCTCGTTTGCCGCGATGAGCGCAACTCGAGCCTCCATAGGCGCGCGGAATGCGCGAGACGAAGAACCAGCTGGGGTGAGCAAGGGTGTAGCACTGCGGCCGTCTTGCCTCACGGAGGGATGCTGGGACGATGCTTGCTGCTCGTTCCCCGCCGGGCCGGTGGCGGCATTGACGGCGGGTGACGGGGAACAACGAGGGCGCCCGCTGACGGGAGTCGTCTGGGCGACACGGGAAGCGAGGGCGGCTCGGTGCTCGGCGCGGGCCCGACGAGTGTCAGACATGGATGCGATGGTCGGAGAAGAACAGGGCGACGGAAGACGAATTCCGGCGCACCCCTACCTGGCGCGCCAAATGTCGGATTTCGGGTTCTGGCAGACCCTTGAGGTTTGAACACTGGGGTGCGCGCGGAGATTTCGCCCTCTACCTACCTGCACCCCGCCGACTCGCTAGGATCTAAACTACAGAAGGAACAACACTGCGGTGTAATACCCTACTCCAGTGTGTGGTGTGGTGTATTGCCTCTTGGGCTGATGATGAACAATACAAGGAAGAACAGCCTCGCGAGGGTCTGTTCTTGGCTGGGACGATGAACTGCTAGGGGGAGTTCAGTCGCTCTCTCTACTTGTTTCTTGGCGAGGATCCTCGATGCCTCTACCATGGGGGTGGCTAGTCCTATTTATAGGCAAAGGCCCTGGGCCTCTTCCCAAATATTGAGCGAGAAGGGCGCCAGCAATTGGCCATTTTGAAGGGAAACATCTGGTACACTTATCCTGACTAAAGTTGGTCCTCGCCTGTCAAAGGCTCTGGTGGTGACGCCTGCTTGGGCTCCACAATGACTTCCTTCCTGCCGTGGGGCTGGTCTTGGTCTTGTTGCACCGAAATGGATGCCTTTGCTTGATGCTCTCGCCTGCACTTCCTCCCTTTGCACCAAAGAGGAAAGGAGGACACTGCGCGGGCTGGCGCCCGACTGGCGCCCTTGGTCGTCATGGCTTGCGTCATGGGCACCTCTTGAGGTACCCCGCCTTGATCTCTCCGCCTCCTCGTGAGCCAGCCTGATGAGGCCGTGCCTGAGGAAGCTCCTTGTCGTCCGCCCCACGAGGCTTGGCCCCTCGCGAGGGTCTTGAGCTTGTGTTGATGAAGATGAGCCGTGGTGGGCCCCCCTTTGAGCCACGCCGCAGGCAGGCAAGTCTGGGGACCCCCGTTCCCAGAACGTCGACACAAGCCATCCGTGGTGTGGCAAGGGGAGAGCGGCAACACCAGTCCGGATCCGACTATAAACCCAAATTCCGAACACACTGATATCATCGGGGTCTCAGCCACCGAAACAACACCGTCGGCCCATCTTATCATGGTAGTCATTGCCCCATGGACCAAACCCTTCTTGGCGTACCTTAATAGGTGAGAACTCCCTGAGGATCAGAATGAGGCGCGCTACATTGTTCGGCGCTCGAAAGCCTACAAGGTTCATGATGGAGAACTCTACAAGAAAAGCGCTACCGGAGTACTTCAAAGATGTATCTCCGAGGAAGAGGGGCGGCAACTCTTGGCTGAAATTCATGCCGGTCTCGGTGGTCACCACGCTGCGGCTTGGGCCCATGTAAGCAAGGCCTTCCGTACAGGTTTCTATTAGCAGACGGCCCGAGCAGATGTACAGGACCTTGTCCAACGTTGCATTGGATGCCAGCTTTTCGCCAACCAAAGCCATATGCCACCCACCGCTCTACAAACAATCCGCATCACTTGGCCTTCCATGGTCTGGGGGATTGATATGGTCGGACCCTTAAATGAGGAAGCCATAAGAAAAAATATTTGTTGGTCATGGTGGATAAATTCACTAAGTGGATAGAGGCCAAACCAGTTAAAATGACCAAAACCGGACCAGTGATAAACTTCATATCCGGTGTTGTACACCGTTATGGTGTTCCACACAACATCATCACCGATAACGGCTCCAATTTCACAGCCGATGAGGTGAAAACCTGGTGTGTTAATCTGGGCATTAAGCTCGATTACGCCTCCGTCTATCACCCTCAAACAAACGGTCAAGTCGAATGAGCCAATGGTCTTATTATGAGCGGCATTAAGCCCAGACTAATGCGGTCTTTGAAAGAATCGGACAAGCACTGGGTCGAGGAGCTCGACTCCGTACTCTGGGGGTTGCGGACCACGCCCAATCGCACTACCGGATATACACCTTTCTTCATGGTGTACGGCGCAGAGGCTGTGTTACCCTGCGACATTATTCATGGCTCACCTCGAGTGCGCATGTATGAAGAGAGAGAGGCCAAGCTGATCGGCAGAACAGCTTAGATGCCCTGGAGGAGGAGCGCAACGTCGCAATAGCCCGTTCCGCATTTTACCAACAACAGGCCCGCAGATATCAGAGCAGAGAAGTGCGGGCCAAGACTTATAATGTTGGCGAACTCATTCTACGCTTGCCGGAGAAGAAAAAGGACAAACTCAAGTCCAAGTGGAAGGGTCCTTTCATCATTGACGAAGTTCTCACAGGAGGAGCGTACCGCCTGCGTGATGCATCAGACAATCGCCTAGAGCCGAATCCATGGAACACAGCCAGACTCCGAAAATTCTATGCCTAGCGCCGAATTCTTTGTTCGTCTCCTTATCCCTTTAGTTTCCCTTATTTTTTCCCTCTCTTTTCACCATTTCCTTTTTTGTTTAGCCTTAAAGCTTTCACGTGGCTAAACCGTGCACCTACGACATACACATCCTGAAATATGTACGTCCATTATACCCGGGGGCTTCTTGTACAGAAGCTTATTATTATTATTTTCCGAGCATTAAGCTCACCCCATATGTGTCTTTTCCTCGTATGTACCTTTTATTCGCCATTATATGCATCGATATGACTTAAGTTTTGGCCAAGCTGGGTTGCCTGGCTCCTGTGCTTATGCCCTACGTTCCCGTTAGTTCGGCTAGGTCATAAAGGGAGCACCTCTGCGATTGTTACTGCCGAGTCATCCGGATGTGCACCTCAGACTAGGTGAAGCCGAAAGCTAGCATTCTTAAGGGAATATTCGGTCGGCGGACTAAAGATGTTTTTTACTCATTACACAATGAACCCCCAAATGTTACGTATGCTACAATTTTTCAATCACAGTTCGGACATGCACGTTAACGCATGCTCACCCAGGGAAAGGAACCCTTAACGAAACTATTCTCTCTGGAAGATGTTTCTTACAATTACAATGTAATATAACATAGCTAGCCGGATACAACTTGTCTGTTCAAGCAACTATGACCCCTACGCCTGGTTTCCACACTTACCCCGGTCTATATTACCGAGCGGGTATTCAGAAACACTCCGCACCTTTGGGTCCAGAGGTCGAAGCGAAAAGGTCCGCCATGACAATCGTTTTACAATCCGGCTAGGGACAAATTTGTCAATTGAAGTACATAGTCACTTGGACTCAAAGCTTCTTCCTCTATGCCACCTAACAGGCCATCTAGCTTACAGTCCTGTTGGGAATACTTGGCAGCTATCTTTACCTGGTCATATACCAAACTAATTGGAATTTATTTTCCATCTGACCCTTTAGGCCCGACCCGGGCCATATGATTCGGATCAAGCTTGGTGTACCGTGTTTTCACCATGGCCCAGGCCTCTCGCGCACCTTCCCGGCAGGCCGATATCTCTCACAATTGGAAATGACACCGCGCTCCCTTGAATAGCTGTACAAGCTCCTCCAAACTTCCTGGAGGGGAGGCGGATGGCCATAAGGCCTTGGCAACACTTTGCATCGCCTACCGAGCTCGCTCGTGCATTTGCGACAGCTCTTGTAGCAGGTCACCCGAAGACCCGGACATCTCCTCTTCGGGACGGCCAGTCAGCTTACCTACAACCATTACTCTGTCAGTTCCTTTCCTCGCCGAATTACACAGAGGTAAGATTGACAACATACAAAATATGCCGCCTCGCAACCTCTTATTTTCCTTCACGGAGTTAGCCAGCTGGGCCCACACATCTTTCAGTTCTTCGCCCAGCTGGGTGTTGGAATCCTAGAGTTTGTTTTTTTCCTACCTAACCCGTGTGTCAGTATACGTTCGCTCGTGGCCTATTGCCTTTGGGCTCCTAGTTCACCCGCTTGTGCAACTTCCAGTGCCTCTCCCGAATGATCTGACGATCTGGCCATAAGATATGCAACTATGTTAGCATTGCTGGTATATAACTATGTTTTTTTCTCGATGGAGGGACACATTACCAGGCGATGCCTTCTTGGATTTCTCCAGTTCAGCGGTAGCAGCAGCTAGCTGGGTCCGACACTTTTCCAGCTCTTGAGACAAGAGGTCGTTCTTCTCTGTGAGCACCTGGTTATACAATGATCCTTAAATCAGTTGTACCAACTGTTTCAAGTCTCAGGGGCTACTGGTATATAATTATCAGATTTGTACAAATGTGTACTTACCCGCATATCTTTCGAATGTTGGTATGTGGCTCTGGTAAGCCCATCTCGAGCAGCTCAGATGTATGCATTAGCCGAGCTGAAGGCATTGCATGCCTCTTTTGTAAAGCCGGGGTCTCGAAGAGCGGCCCATCGGTGCCGATGATTCATGGCGCTTTCCACTTCAGAGTTTGTAATGGATACACCATCCGAATCCTCTGCAGAAGGACAATCCAGCGTCACTCCCGCGTCAGCCTCTGTCCGTAAGGCAGGGTCTGGAGGCTGGTGGAGGCATGACTGGTAGGATCCCTGGACATAGTCCGACAAATGTTCTTCCTAATAAGACACAACAGACAATGTCACACTTCTATGTGACAGCCAAGGAGCGTATTTAAAAAGCCATACCTCTTTGATGAAGGCTCGGCCGTGTTTTCATTTGCCTTCCTCTTTGAAGGCCTGCCCGGCGTAGGTGCCGCTCTCTTGTGAGTCTCCTCAGGTGTAGTATGGCACGTCGAGTGCCTCCCCTTTGGAGCACGAGGCAGTGCGGTGGGTGAGGCGTAACGAGGAAGCTCTTCTAGAAGAGATATCTCCTCGTTACTTACGTGTGAGGCAGGGAGAAGACTGGGATAGTCGGCGGTGATGGCCACTTCCGTGCCGTCATAGCTCGCCTGGTAGAACACCCCACCCTCGAGCGTCACGAATATGTTTGGATCCTCTTCGAATCTGGGGTCAAGGTCCCGGTTGCGGTCCTCTGGCTGTGCGGTAGGGCTGTGGAGCCCCTTGGTGATCTTCGGCCATTCCTGTTCCAAATGGATGGATAATGTCCATGGAAAGTGACTAGGGGAGTAGATCGAGTAGAGTAGAGGGATTGGAACTCACCCAGATAGTAGAGTTGTACATGGAAAATCCATCTCGGCCCTTAATACGAGTGAATTCCTCTTTCTCCCCTTTGTATAGTTCGGCCAGTATTTTGGCCAAAGCGGCGGGGGTGTCCAGACCCTTCCGACCGCAGCGGGAGGCGTCATCTTCCCCATTATAGTGCCACATGGGAAGCCTTCTGTATTGAAGTGGCTGAACCCCTCGTACAATGGAGGTCGCCATTACCTCAACTATTGATAATCTGGACTAGGCGAGCGTCTTTATCTTGCTCATCAATTGACGGACTTCCGCGCTATCTTCCTCCTCGAGGCTTCGAGGGTGCCAGCTGTGGCGTTTCTTCAATGGAACGCTTGAAAATTCGGGAAGACCCATTCGGGTTGGGTCGGGAAGGGCGACGTCCTCGATATAGAACCATTCGGAAGGCCGCTCTTCGGATGCCTTCTTCGGCATGCCAGATAGGTATCCGGACCTGGCGATGAGCCATACCTCGGCTCCGCCCACTTCAAATATTGATCCCTCTTGGCTACGAGGGACGAGGCAGAATAGTTTCCTCCATAATTCAAAATGGGCCTCACAACTCACGAATAGCTCACAAAGAGCAACGTAACCCGCGATGTGCAGGATGGAGGCGGGAGCGAAATTGTGAAGTTGGAGGCCATAATACTCCAGAAGTCCTCATAGGAATGGGTGGATTGGAAATCCAACGCCTCTCAACAAGTAGGGAACGAAGCACAGTCATTCCCCCTAGATGGATTGGGGAAATTCTCCGCCTGAGCTCCGCTGTTGAAGGAAGCCAATCCTGCTCGAACAGGGACTAGATCCGTGGGGGAAAGAAATCCCTGTGTCTGCAGCTTCACTAGCTGACTGTGGGATACGAAACATTTCTCCCAATCGCCTTTTCCGGGGCCGTGGGGACGAGAGGAAGAGCTAGGAGCGCTAGCCATGTTGGAATGGTTTCTCCTAGCAAGTTCTGAGGATTCTTCGCTTGGTGTGGAATGGATCTGAAGATCCCAGTCTCTTTAAATAGACGCCTTTCTTACATGGTTAGGGTGATATATGCAAAAATACCCCGACCTCTCGTATTCGCTCGACACATGGAAGCTGAAGTCATGAAGGTGTGCAAGCCGATGGGTGCGACATTAAATGGAAAGCCGAATACTGCTCTTTAAGTCAGGTACTTTGAAGAAATCGGAGGAGGAACCCGCCTTGCAATGCCGAAGACAATCTGCGCGCCGAACTCATCGTCATTGAAAGACTGGTTCGGGGGCTACTGAGGGAGTCCTGGATTAAGGGGTCCTCAGGCGTCTGGCCTGTTGACATGGGCCGGACTAATGGGCAGTGAAGATACAAGACCGAAGACTCTTACCTGTGTCTGGATAGGGACTCTCCTTGGCGTGGAAGGCAAGCTTGGCGCCCGGATATGAAGATTCCTTTCTCTGTAACAAACTTTGTACAACCCTAGCCCCCTCCGGTGTCTATATAAACCGAAAGTCTTAGTCCGTAGAGGCAATCATAATCATACAGGCTAGACTTCTAGGGTGTTAGCCATTACGATCTCGTGGTAGATCAACTCTTGTAATACTCATATTCATCAAGATCAATCAAGCAGGAAGTAGGGTATTACCTCCAGAGAGAGGGCCCGAACCTGGGTAAACATCGTGTCCCCCGCCTCCTGTTACCATCAACCTTAGATGCACAGTTCGGGACCCCCTACCCAAGATCCGTCGGTTTTGACACTGACAACCTTCAACATCATTGAAGGTTCAATATTCTCCTTATGCTTCAACAGTTTTCCAGATGAGATTCATATGTCTATCTACCATCTCTAATGCTAATTTCCAAAGGTTTTAGATGTTGCATGTGAGACTTAGTGGTGGTGTGTAATGGGGTAGCTAGCTATATGCCTATATGGTGTAACCGAGTGCTGAAGTTATATGATGTTGTACTCTGATGTATTTCAGTTATGAAATCCTTGTTGCCGTAATACGAAAATGAAATATGTGTGTTTAATATGAAATGTCAATTTGATTACTAAATGGATTAAGAATAGTAAGCCAATTAGCCTGCTTATTGGTTTTTTATATTGCAGACAGTTATTGAGACAACACCGTGGGCGATGACCTTAGACAACTCATACAGTTTCTAGAAAGTAAACGTGTTGGATCAATGAACAATCACACATGACTTCCTATGAACAGTTGTTTGTGTTAGGCCACCTTGCACAAATGTTTCCACATAAAAAGTGTTTGATTGGGATAGCATATGCCATACAATTTCTTCTAGGCACCGTGTGTGTGATGCACACAATATGCAAATGATAAAATTATAAATATCGTCTGCGATGGCAACGCTAACACAGATGATGTGATGTGGAAAATTGTGTGTGATGTACATACGAACGGAAACTTTTTTCTCGGATTCACTGTATGGGATGCTAAGTATATCTTAGATGATTGGGACAATATAATTGTTTGCAATGGCTTGCCCGATCGCACACGAGCTCTTTTTTCCCCATCACTTCTGACCGGAGCAGCTATCTGATACGTCTCCGTCGTATCTATAATTTTTTATTGTTCCATGCCAATATTATTCAACTTTCATATACTTTTGGCTACTTTCTATACTATTTTTGGGACTAACATATTGATCCAGTGCCCAGTGCCAGTTCATGTTTGTTGCATGTTTTATGTTTCACAGAAACCCAATATCAAACGGAGTCCAAACAGGATAAAAATGGACGGAGATTATTTTTGGAATATTTGTGATTTTTGGGAGGAAGAATCAACGCGAGACGGTGCCCGAGGTGGCCACAAGGGTGGCCCGCACGTCCACTTTAACTAGGTGCGCCCCTGACCCTCGTAGGCCCCTTGTAAGGCGGTTGACGCCCTTATTTGGCCGCAAGAAAGCTAATTTATGGAAAAATATCTGGGCGAAGGTTTCAATCCAATCGGAGTTACGGATCTCCAGATATAAAAGAAAGGGATAATTAGATTTATGCCCCTAGTTGTGTCCCACTCGTCTGTTTTACCCCTAATTCCCAAAAGTCACCGGTTCTGTCCAAGTCACTTTGCTCCTCTTATGCTTTTGCCCTTTGACCGTTTGACCGTCAGTTCGAAAACTTCATAACTAATTCATACTAAATAAAAAAATGCAAATAAGATACCAAAATGTTCAGAAAAACATCACCTATATGTCAGTGTCATTTGCATTCATGAAAAAAGTGTTGGAAAGTGCACATCCGAGTTTTAGCTCTTTTGATACCACCATGAATAGTAAACTCTAAAAAAATTCAAAAAAAATAAAAAAAATATGGTGGCAAAGAATGGCAAATGTTCTAAGTGCTTGCCAAGTTTCATCAGGGAACGACATTCATGGATGTCGTGGCAAAAAAAATCTATTTTGGCGTGCTAATTGTTTTTTTTCGCGACACCCATGAATGTTATTCCCTGATGAAACTTGGCAGGCACTTAAAACATTTGCCATTCTTTGCCACCAACTTTTTTTTGAATTTTTTGAACTTCTTTAGATTTTACTATTCATGATGGTACCATAAGAGCTAAAACTCGGACTGGCACTTTCCAACACTTTTTCATGAATGCAAATGACACTCACATATAGGTGATGTTTTTCCGAACATTTTGGTATCTTATTTGCATTTTTCTTATTTAGTATGAATTAGTTATGAAGTTTTCAAACCGACGGCCAAATGGTCAAAGGGCAAAAGCATAAGAGGAGCAAAGTGACTTGGACAGAACTGGTGACTTTTGGGAATTAGGGGTAAAACAGACGAGTGGGACACAACTAGGGGCATAAATCTAATTATCCCTAAAAGAAACGATGCCAGTGCAGAATCTGAGAATGCAGAAACAGAGAGAGACAGAGAGACATATCCAATCTCGAAGGGGCTCTCGCCCCTCCCACGACATGGAGGCCATGGAACAGAGGGGAAGAAGAAGAAGGGGGGCTCTCTCCCCCTTGCTTCCGGTGGCGCCGGAACGCTGCTGTGGGCCATCATCATCACTGCGATCTTCACCAACACCTCCATCATCTTCACCAACATCTCCATCACCTTCCCCCATCTATATTCAGCGGTCCATTCTCCCGCAACCCGTTGTACCCTATACTTGAACATGGTGCTTTATGCTTCATATTATTATCCAATGATGTGTTGCCATCCTATGATGTCTGAGTAGATTTTTGTTGTACTATCGGTGATTGGTGAATTGCTATGATTGGTTTAATTTGCTTGTGGTTATGTTGTTGTCCTATTGTGCCCTTCGTGTCGCGCAAGCGTGAGGGATTCCCGCTGTAGGGTGTTGCAATACATTCATGATTCGCTTATAGTGGGTTGCTTGAGTGACAGAAGCATAAACCCGAGTACGGGGTTGTGGCGTATGGGATAAAGGGGACTTGATACTTTAATGCTATGGTTGGGTTTTACCTTAATGATCTTTAGTAGTTGCGGATGCTTGCTAGAGTTCCAATCATAAGTGCATATGATCCAAGAAGAGAAAGTATGTTAGCTTATGCCTCTCCCACATAAAACTTGCTATCGGTCTAGTAAAGTAGTCAATTGCTTAGGGACAATTTCACAACTCCTACCACCACTTTTCCACACTCGCTATATTTACTTTATTACTTCTTTATCTAACCAGCCCCTACTTTTTATTTACGTGCTCTTTATTATCTTACAAACCTATCCAACAACACCTACAAAGTACTTCTAGTTTCATACTTGTTCTAGGTAAAGCGAACACTAAACGTGCATAGAGTCATATCAGTGGCAGATAGGACTTGAGAGAATATTTGTTCTACCTTTATATCCTCGTTGGGTTCGACACTCTTATTTATCCAAAGAGGCTACAATTGATCCCATATACTTGCGAGTTATCAAGACCTTTTTCTGGCGCCGTTGCCGGGGAGTCATAGCGTCGGGTGAATATTCTCGTGTGTGCTTGTTTTCTCTATTACCAAGTAATTTTTATTTGCTGTTCTAAGTTGTTCTCTATCTTTAGTTATGGGCAGGAAATGCAAAATACCAAAAAATTAGTTGTACCTACTGAACCAATGGTTGAAGAACCACTCAAAATCTATCGCACTCCTGAAGCTTTTTACTTGGATCATCTTTGATCCCTTTGTGCTCGTGCTGAAACCCCCACTAGCTTAGTTGAGGGCAAATCTTTAGATGAGCATGCTTGTTATGTGCGACACCGAATATCTAAAAAAGGGAAACTTTTACTGGATCAAATTCATCGTTTGCAATGCTATGCTTGGAATTTATGTGAAATATATGATGTTACTTGTTGTTCTAAAAACCCTAAGAAACACCTTCCCTACCAATGTGAGTTTATTGATAATGGGATCGTATCTTTGTATGCTAAGGGTGTTTATCATTACTATAATGTTCAACAAATTGAAGAATTTGTTGCTTTTAAGGGTGCTTATGAAATTTCTTCTTTGATTGAAAAGTATGATGCCACTCTTTACAAATCTGAAAATTTTGCCATACTTGAATATTGTTATGATAATTATGCTTCTAATGCCTATGTTAAACCATATATTGAGGAATTTTCCGCTGTCCAAGAACAGACTAATATTTTGCAGGAGTCTATGGAAGAAGAAATTGATGAAACTGTGAGCTCATTGGATGAAAAAGATGATGAGGAGAGCGAAGAACAAAAGGAGGAAGAGCGGATTAGCTACCCGTGCCCACCTTCTAACGAGAGTAACTCTTCAACTCATACATTGTTTAATTCCCCTTCGTGCTTACCGAACGATGATTGCTATGACCCCATTGATTCTCTTGAAATATCCCTTTTTGATGATGCTTGCTATGCTTGTGGCCAAGATGCCAATATGAATTATGCTTACGGAGATGAACTTGCTATAGTTCCTTATGTTAAACATGAAATTGTTGCTATTGCATCCACGCATGATAGTCCTATTATCTTTTTGAATTCTCCAAACTACACTATATCGAAGAAGTTTGTGCTTATTAAGGATTATATTGATGGGTTGCCTTTTACTGCTACACATGATGATTTTGATAGATATAATATGCATGTGCTTGCTGCTCCTACTTGCAATTACTACGAGAGAGGAACTATATCTGCACCTTTCTATGTTTCCAACACGATAGAATTGCAAGAAACTGCTTATACTATGCATTGGCCTTTACTTGGTGTGCATGAATTGTTCTTTTATGACATGCCGATGCATAGGAAGAGAGTTAGACTTCGTTGTTGCATGATATATGCTACTTTGTGCTCACTGCTAAATCACAGATCATGTTAATTAAAATTGGCTTTGATATACCTTGGGATCCGGGTGGATCCATTACTTGAGCACTATATGCCTAGCTTAATGGCTCTAAAGAAAGCGCTGCCAGGGAGACAACCCGGAAGTTTTAGAGAGTCATTTATTTCTGTTGAGTGCTTTTATATAGTCTAAAAACAAAAAAATAAAGAGGGGAACCTAAAAACTTTTCAAAAAGGAAAGTGAAAGTGAGAGAGACAAGCATTGTTGAAGTGGGAGAGCTCCTTGAACTTTGTTCATGCTCACGGAAACTTTGTGAATCTTAATTACAAAAACTTTTCAACAAAAATAATTATCCCCTTGTACAATTACATTTTATTATAAAAATAATGTGCCAAGGTTTGCCTTTAGGATGTTTACAATGCTTGTTGGTTTGTACGGTGCAGGACAGAAACGTTGGTTGTAGTGCGGGATTTTACTTTTTTTGCTGGAACGCCAAACGGTTCTGATTCTTTTGCACTGTCTTGATGTGCAAATTGTTTATTTTTTCTAATTTTGGTAGAATTTTTGGGGTACTAAAAGTATGGTGAATGTTCATATTGCTGCAGACTGTTTTGTTTTTGACAGATTCTGTTTTTGATGCATAGTTTGCTTGTTTTGATGAATCTATCAATTTCTATCAGTGGATTAAGCCATGAAAAAGTTATGTTATAGTAGACACAATTCAAAAACAAAATATGAATTGGTTTTCTACAATACTTAGAGTAGTGATTTGCTTTATTATACTAAAGGACCTTACCGAGTTTTCTGTTGAAGTTTTGTGTGGATGAAGTGTTTGATCGAGAAGGTCTCGATATGAGGAGAAGGAAGAGAGGCAATAGCTCAAGCTTGGGGATGCCCAAGGCACCCCAAGTAAATATTCAATAAGACTCAAGTGTCTAAGCTTGGGGATGTCCCGGAAGGCATCCCCTCTTTCTTCAACAAGTATCGGTATGTTTTCGTATTCGTTTCGTTCATGCGATATGTGCAAGTCTTCGAGCATCTTTTGCATTTAGTTTTCATTTTTATTTCATGCACCATGCTGGTATGAGATAGTCCTTGGTTGATTTATAGAATTCTCATTGCACTTCACTTAAATCTTTTGAGTATGGCTTTATAGAATGCTTCATGTGCTTCACTTATATCATTTGAAGTTTGGATTGCATGTTTCTCTTCACATAGAAAACCGCCATTCATGGAATGCTCTTTTGCTTCACTTATATTTGTTAGAGCATGGGAATATCTTTTGTAGAAAGAATTAAACTGTCTTGCTTCACTTATATTTATTTAGAGAGATGACAGGAATTGGTCATTCACATGGTTAGTCATAAAATCCTACATAAACTTGTGGATCACTGAATATCATATGTTTGATTCCTTGCAATAGTTTTGCGATATAGAGGTGATAATATATGGGAGGTACTAGTAGATGGTTGTGTTTAGTAAGGATATTGGTGTTAAGGTTTGTGATTCCAAAATCATGCACGTATGGTCTATAAACTATGTAACCAAATTGGCGCGCATTGTATTTTGATTGTTTATCTTTGCGTGAAGGTCGGGGGCGCGCGATGATTAACTCCTACAAACCTCCCCCCCAGGAGTATGTTTGTAGTACTTTGTTTCAAGGGCTAATAAATTTTTGCAATAAGTATGTGAGTTCTTTATGACTAATGTTGAGTCCATGGATTATACGCACTCTCACCCTTCCATCATTGCTATCCTCTTCGGTACCGTGCATTGCCATTTCTCACCTTGAGAGTTGGTGCAAACTTTGCTGGTACATCCAAACCCCGTGATATGATATGCTCTATCACACATAAGCCACCTTATATCTTCCTCAAAACAACCACCATACCTACCTATCATGGCATTTCCATAGCCATTCCGAGATATATTGCCATGCAACTTCCATCATCATATATATATATGACTTGAGCATTCATTGTCATATTGCCTTGCATGATCGTAAGATAGCTAGCATGATGTTTTCATGGCTTGTCCGTTTTTTGATATCTTTGCTATGCTAGATCATTGCACATCCCGGTACACCGCCGGAGGCATTCATATAGAGTCATATCTTTGTTCTAGTATCGAGTTGTAATATTGGGATGTAAGTAAATAAAAGTGTGATGATCATCATTATAGAACATTGCCCCATAAAAAAGAGAGGCCAAAGAAGCCTAAATAAAAAAGGGGGGGCCAAAGAAGCCCACCCAAAAAAAATAAGTAAAAAAGGAAAAAAAAGGGGCAATGTTACTATCCTTTTCCACACTTGTGCCTCAAAGTAGCACAATGTTCTTCATATAGAGAGTCTCCTATGTTATCACTTTCATATGCTAGTGGGAATTTTCATTATAGAACTTGGCTTGTATATTCCAACGATGGGCTTCCTCAAATGCCCTAGGTCTTCATGAGCAAGCAAGTTGGATGCACACCCACTTAGTTTCTTTTGTTGAGCTTTCATACACTTATAGCTCCAGTGCATCCATTGCATGGCAATCCCTACTCCTCGCATTGACATCAATTGATGGTCATCTCCATAGCCCGTTGATTAGCCGCATCGATGTGAGACTTTCTCCCTTTTTGTCTCCACATAACCTCCACCATCATATTCTATTCCACCCATACTGCTATATCCATGGCTCACGCTCATGTATTGCGTGAAAGTTGAAAAAGTTTGAGAATACTAAAGTATGAAACAATTGCTTGGCTGACACCGGGATAGGCATGAGGGGTACCTTGTGTTAAGAAAAGAGGGCATACAAGACTATATGATTTTGTAGGGATAACGTTCCGGAAGCATTGATATTTTGAAAGACATGATTGTTTGTTGGGATGCCCTAAGTATTATTGTTTTTATGTCAAATGATAGACTATTGCTTTGAATCACTCGTGTCTTAATATTCATGCCATGATTAGATATATGATCAAGATTATGCTAGGTAGCATTCCACATCAAAAATTATCTTTTTTATCATTTACCTACTCGAGGAGGAGCAGGAATGAAGCTTGGGGATGCTGATACGTCTCCATCGTATCTATAATTTTTGATTGTTCCATGCCAATATTATTCAACTTTCATATACTTTTGGCAACTTTTCATACTATTTTCGGGACTAACATATTGATCCAGTGCCCAGTGCCAGTTCCTGTTTGTTGCATGTTTTATGTTTTGCAGAAACCCAATATCAAACGGAGTCCAAACAGGATAAAAATGGACGGAGATTATTTTTGGAATATTTGTGATTTTGGGAGGAAGAATCAACGCGAGACGGTGCCCGAGGTGGCCATGAGGGTGGCCTGCGCGCCCACTTTAACTGGGCGCGCCCCTGACCCTCGTGGGCCCCTCATAAGGTGGTTGACGCCCTTCTTTGGTCGCAAGAAAGCTAATTTTTGGAAAAATATCTGGGCGAAGGTTTCAATCCAATCGGAGTTACAGATCTCCAATTATAAAAGAAACGGTGCGAGGGCAGAATCTGAAAACGCAGAAATAGAGAGAGACAGAGAGACAGATCCAATCTCGGAGGGGCTCTCGCCCCTCCCACGCCATGGAGACCATGGACTAGAGGGGAAACCCTTCTCCCATCTAGGGAGAAGGTCAAGGAAGTACGCCACCGGGGGCCATCATCATCACCGCGATCTTCACCAACACCTCCATCATCTTCACCAACATCTCCATCACCTTCCCCCATCTATATTAAGCGGTCCACTCTCCTGCAACCCGCTGTACCCTCTACTTGAACATGGTGCTTTATGCTTCATATTATTATCCAATGATGTGTTGCCATCCTATGGTGTCTGATTAGATTTTTGTTGTCCTATCGGTGATTGGTGAATTGCTATGATTGGTTCAATTTGCTTGTGGTTATGTTGTTATACTATTGTGCCCTCCGTGTCGTGCAAGCGTGAGGGATTCCCACTGTAGAGTGTTGCAATACGTTCATGATTCTCTTATAGTGGGTTTCTTGAGTGACAGAAGCATAAACCCGAGTAAGGGGGTTGTGGCGTATGGGATAAAGGGGACTTGATACTTTAATGCTATGGTTGGGTTTTGCCTTAATGATCTTTAGAAGTTGCAGATTCTTGCTAGAGCTCCAATCATAAGTGCATATGATCCAAGAAGAGAAAGTATGTTAGCTTATGCCTCTCCCACATAAAACTTGATATCGGTCTAGTAAAGTAGTCAATTGCTTAGTGACAATTTCACAACTCCTACCACCACTTTTCCAAACTCGCTATATTTACTTTATTGCTTCTTTATCTAGACAGCCCCTACTTTTTATTTACGTGCTCTTTATTATCTTGCAAACCTATCCAACAACACCTACAAAGTACTTCTAGTTTCATACTTGTTCTAGGTAAAGCGAACACTAAGCGTGCGTAGAGTCGTATCAGTGGCAAATAGGACTTGAGAGAATATTTGTTCTACCTTTAGCTCCTTGTTGGGTTTGACACTCTTATTTATCGAAAGAGGCTACAATTGATCCCATATACTTGCGGGTTATCACTATTGCCAACGGTTTTTGGGTCATGTGGGATGGACCCCCATATCGCACACACAATCAAGGCGGCATTTTTAAAACTCCATCGCGGAAAGGGGATAAAAACCGTTTGTATAGCACGTCGCTGCACTAGTGAAGGTTTATCAAACCAATAGGAGATTCACACAAACAGCCTTTAGCAGTACCTACATACAAAAGAGCAAATACTTGCACCCAACATGGGCAAGAGGGTTGTCAATCCCCTTGCACTCGTTAATTGAAAGGATTAAATCTGATAGTAGGAGATATATATATTGTAAAGTAAAATAAAATTAAATAAATTATAGCAAGGTTTTTAGGATTCTATTAATATGATTTAAATGGACGCTTGGGCCATAGCCTTCACTAGAGGCAACTCTCTCATAAGCATAACGATACGGTGGGTGAATAAATTACTATTGGGAAGTTGAAAGAATATCATATAGTTATGATGTTATTCATGGCATGATTAGCACATAGGCATTACTGAAGGAAATATGCCCTAGAGGCAATAATAAAGTTATTACTTATTTCCTTATTTCATGATAAATGTTTATTATTCATGCTAGAATTGTATTAACCGGAAACTTAGTACATGTGTGAATACATAGACAAACATAATGTCACTAGTATGCCTCTACTTGACTAGATCGTTGAATCAAAGATGGTTAAGTTTCCTAGCCATAGACATGAGTTGTCATTTGATTAATGGGATCACATCATTAGAGAATGATGTGATTGACTTGACCCATTCCGTTAGCTTAGCACTTGATCGTTTAGTATGTTGCTATTGCTTTCTTCATGACTTATGCATGTTCCTATGACTATGAGATTATGCAACACCCGTTTACCGGAGGAACACTTTTTGTGCTACCAAACGTCACAATGTAACTGGGTGATTATAAAGGATCTCCATAGGTGTCTTCGAAGGTACATGTTGAGTTGGCATATTTCGAGATTAGGATTTGTCACTCCGATTGTCGGAGAGGCATCTCTGGGCCCTCTCGGTAATGTACATCACTATAAGCCTTGTAAGCAATGTAGCTAATGAGTTAGTTGCGGGATGATACATTACATAACGAGTAAACAGACTTGCCGGTAACGATATTGAACTAGGTATTGAGATACTTACGATCGAATCTCGGGCAAGTAATATACCGATGACAAAGGGAACAACGTATGTTGTTATGCGGTTTGACCGATAAAGATCTTCGTAGAATATTTGGGAGCCAATATGACCATCCAGCTTCCGCTATTGGTTATTGACCGAAGATGAGTCTCAGTCATGTCTACATAGTTCTCGAACCCGTAGGGTCCGCACGCTTAAAGTTCGACGACGGTTATATTATGAGTTTATGTGTTTTGATGTACCGAAGGTAGGTCGGAGTCCCGGATGTGATCACGGACATGACGAGGAGTCTCGAAATGGTCGATACATAAAGATCAATATATTGGACGACTATATTTGGACACCAGAATGGTTCCGGGTGAGATTTGGACAATACCGGAGCTTCGGGAGGATATCGGAACCCCCCGGGAGGTATATGGACCTTAATGGGCTTTAGTGGAATGGATGGGAAAGGAGCAAGGGAGGGGGTGCCCCCCCAAGCCCAATCCGAATTGGGAGGGGGGCCGGCCCCCCTTTCCTTCCTCCCTCCTTCCTCTTCCTTCCCTCTCCCTCTCCAAATAGGAAAAGGAGGAGTCCTACTCCTGGTGGGAGTAGGACTCCCCCCCCTTGGGCGCGCCTCCTCCTCCTGGCCGTCCCCCTCCTCCACTCCTTTATATACGGGGGAGGGGGGCACCCCATAGACACAACAATTGATCCCATGGATCTCTTAGCCGTGTGCGGTGCCCCCCTCCACCATAATACACCTCGATAATATCATAGTGGTGCTTAAGCGAAGCCCTGCATTGGTAGAACATCATCATCGTCACCACGCCGTCATGCTGACGGAACTCTCCCTCAAAGCTTGGCTGGAGCGAAGTTCGAGGGACGTTATCGAGCTGAACGTGTGTTGAACTCGGAGGTGTCGTGCATTTGGTACTTGATCGGTCGGATCGTGAAGACGTACGACTACAACAACCGCGTTGTGCTAATGCTTCCGCTTTCGGTCTACGAGGGTACGTGGACAACACTCTCCCCTCTCATTGCTATGCATCACCATGATCCTGTGTGTGCGTAGGAAAATTTTGAAATTACTATGTTCCCCAATAGTGGCATCAGAGCCTGGTTTTATGCATACATGTTATATGCACGAGTAGAACACAAGTGAGTTGTGGGCGATACAAGTCATACTGCCTACCAGCATGTCATACTTTGGTTCGGCGGTATTGTTGGATGAAGCGGCCCGGACTGACATTATGCGTACGCTTACGCGAGACTGGTTCTACTGACGTGCTTTGCACATAGGTGGCTGGCGGGTGTCAGTTTCTCCAACTTTAGTTGAACCGAGTGTGGCTACGCCCGGTCCTTGAGAAGGTTAAAATAACACTAACTTGACAAACTATCGTTGTGGTTTTGATGCGTAGGTAGAATGGTTCTTGCTCAGCCCGTAGCAGCCACGTAAAACTTGCAACAACAAAGTAGAGGACGTCTAACTTGTTTTTGCAGGGCATGTTGTGATGTGATATGGTCAAGACATGATGCTAAATTTTATTGTATGAGATGATCATGTTTTGTAACAGAGTTATCGGCAACTGGCAGGAGCCATATGGTTGTCGCTTTATTGTATGCAATGCAATCGCCATGTAATTGCTTTACTTTATCACTATGCAGTAGCGATAGTCGTAGAAGCAATAGTTGGCGAGACGACAACGATGCTACGATGGAGATCAAGGTGTCGCGCCGATGACGATGGTGATCATGACAGTGCTTCGGAGATGGAGATCACAAGCACAAGATGATGTCCATATCATATCACTTATATTGATTGCATGTGCTGTTTATCCTTTATGCATCTTATTTTGCTTTGATTGACGGTAGCATTATAAGATGATCTCTCACTAAATTTCAAGGTATAAGTGTTCTCCCTGAGTATGCACCGTTGCGAAATTTCTTCATGCTAAGACACCACGTGATGATCGGGTGTGATAGGCTCTACGGTCAAATACAACGGGCGCAAAACAGTTGCACATGCAGAATACTCAGGTTATACTTGACGAGCCTAGCATATACAGATATGGCCTCAGAACACTGAGACCGAAAGGTCGAGCGTGAATCAGATAGTAGATATGATCAACATAGTGATGTTCACCATTGAAAACTACTCCATCTCACGTGATGATCGGACATGGTTTAGTTGATTTGGATCACGTGATCACTTAGATGATTAGAGGGATGTCTATCTAAGTGGGAGTTCTTAAGTAATATGATTAATTGAACTTTAATTTATCATGAACTTAGTCCTGATAGTATTCTGCAAATTATGTTGTAGATCAATAGCTCGCGTTGTTGCTTCCCTATGTTTATTTTTGATATGTTCCTAGAGAAAAACTATGTTGTAAGATATTAGTAGCAATGATGCGGATTAGATCCCTGATCTGAGGTTTATCCTCATTGTTGCACAGAAGAATTATGTCCTTGATGCACTGCTAGGTGACAGACCTATTGCAGGAGCAGATGCAGACGTTATGAACGTTTGGCTAGCTCAATATGATGGCTACTTGATAGTTTAGTGCACTATGCTTAACGACATAGAATCGGGACTTTAAAGACGTTTTGAACATCATGGACCATGTGAGATGTTCCAGGAGTTGAAGTTAATATTATAAGAAAATACCCGAGTTGAGAGATATGAAGTCTCCAACAAGTTCTATAGCTAAAAGATGGAGGAGAATTGCTCAACTAGTGAGCATGTGCTCAGATTGTCTGGGTACTACAATCGCTTGAATCAAGTGGGAGTTAATCTTCCAGATAAGATAGTGATTGACAGAGTTCTCTAGTCACCATCGCCAAGTTACTAGAACTTCGTGATGAACTACAGTATGCAACGGATGACGAAAACGATTCCTGAGCTCTTCGTGATGTTGAAATCGACGAAGGTAGAAATCAAGAAAAGAGCATCAAGTGTTGATGATTGACAAGACTACTAGTTTCAAGAAAAGGGCAAAGTGAAAGAAAGGGAACTTCAAGTAGAATGACAAGGAAGTTGTCACTCCCGCGAAGAATCCCAAAGTTGGACCAAAGCCTGAAACTGAGTGCTTACACTACAAAGGAAATGGTCACTGGAAGCGGAAATGCCCTGAATATTTGGTGGATAAGAAGGATGGCAAAGTGAATAAGGGTATATTTGATATACAGGTTATTGATGTGTGCCTTACTAGTGTTTTATAGTAGCCCCTGAGTATTTGATACTTGTTCGATTGCTAAGATTAGTAACTCGAAACAGGAGTTACAGAATAAACAGAGACTAGTTGAGGGGGAAGTGACGATGAGTGTTGGAAGTAGTTCCAATATTCATATGATCATCATCACACACTCCCTATACTTTTGGGATTAGTGTTAAACCTAAATAAATGTTATTTTGCATTTGCGTTGATCATGAATATGATTTGATCATGTTTATTGCAATACGGTTATTCATTTAAAGTCAGAGAATAATTGTTGTTCTGTTTACATGAATAAAACCTTCAATGGTCATACACCCAATGAAAATAGTTTGTTGGATCTCGATCGGAGTGATACACATATTCATAATATTGATGCGAAAAGATGCAAAGTTAATAATGATAGTGCAACTTATTAGTGTCACTGCCGTTTGGGGCAAATCGGTGTAAAGCGCATGAAGAAACTCCATAAAGATGGATTTTCAGAATCACTTGGTTATAAATCGTTTGATGCTTGCGAACCGTGCCTTTTGGGCAAGATGACTAAAACTCCATTCTCCGAAATAATGGAATGAGCTACTGACTTGTTGGAAATAATACATACTGATGTATGCAGACCAATGAGTATTAAGGCTCATGGCGGGTATCATTATTTTATGACCTTCACAGATGATTTGAGCAGATATGGGTATATCTACTTGATGAAACATAAGTCTGAAACAGTTGAAAGGTTCAAAGAATTTCAGAGTGAAGTGGAAAATCATCGTAACAAGAAAATAAAGTTTCTACAATCTGATCGTGGAGATGAATATTTGAGTTATGAATTTGGGCTTCAGTTAAAATAATGTGGAATAGTTTCACAAACTCATGCCACCTGGAACACCACAGCGTAACGGTGTGTCTGAACGTCATAACCGCACTTTATTAGATATGGTGCGATCAATGATGTCTCTTATCGATTTACCAATATCGTTTTGGGGTTATGCATTAGAGATAGCTCCATTCACGTTAAAATAGGGCACCATCTAAATCCGTTGAGACGACACCGTATGAACTATGGTCTAGCAATAAACCTAAGCTGTCGTTTCTTAAAGTTTGGAGTTGCGATGCTTATGTGAAAAAGTTTCAACCTGATAAGCTCGAACCCAAATCGGAGAAATGTGTCTTCATACGATACCCAAAGGAAACTATTGGGTACACCTTCTATCACAGATCTGAAGGCAAGACTTTTATTGCTAAATTTGGATCCTTTGTAGAGAAGGAGTTTCTCTCGAAAGAAGTGGGTGGGAGAAAAGTAGAACTTGATGAGGTAATAGTACCTTCTCCCGAATTGGAAAATAGTTCATCACTGAAATCAGTTCCAGTGATGCCTACACCAATTAGTGAGGAAGCTAATGATGATGATCATGAAACTTCAAATCAAGTTACTACAGAACCTCGTAGGTCTTCCAGAGTACGGTCCGCACCAGAGTGGTACGGTAATCCTATTATGGAAGTCATGTTACTAGACCATGATAAACCTATGAACTATGAGGAACCGATGATGAGCCCAGATTCTGTGAAATGGTTTGAGTCCATGAAATCTGAGATGGGAACCATGTATGAGAACAAAGTGTGGACTTTGGTGGACTTTCCCGATGATCGACAAGCCATAGAGAATAATTGGATCTTCAAGAGGAATACGAACACTGATAGTAGTGTTACTATATACAAAGTTCGACTTGTTCCGAAAGGTTTTCGACAAGTTCAAGGGGTTGACTACGATGAGACCTTCTCACCCGTAGAGATGCTTAAGTCTATCCAAATCATGTTAGCAATTGCCGCATTTTATGATTATGAAATTTGGCAAATGGATGTCAAAACTACATTCCTGAATGGATTTCTGGAAGAAGAGTTGTATATGATGCAACCAAAAGGTTTTGTCGATCCGAAAGGTGCTAACAAAGTGTGCAAGCTCCAGCGATCCATTTGTGGACTGGTGCAAGCCTATCGGAGTTAGAATAAATGCTTTGATAGTGTGATCAAAGCATATGGTTTTATACAGACTTCTGGAGAAGCCTGTATTTACAAGAAAGTGAGTGGGAGCTCTATAGCATTTCTGATATTATATGTGGACGACATATTGTTGGAAATGATATAGAATTTCTGGATAGCATAAAAGGATACTTGAATAAAAGTATTTCAATGAAAGACCTCGATGAAGCTGCTTACACATTGAGCATCAAGATCTATAGAGATAGATCAAGACGCTTGATAAGATTTTCCAATGAGTACATACCTTGATAAGTTTTTGAAGTAGTTCAAAATGGAACAGTCAAAGGAGTTCTTGTCTATGTTGCAAGGTGCGAAGTTGAGTAAGACTCAAAACCCGACCATGGCAGAAAATTGAAAGAGAATGAAAAGTCATTCCCTATGCCTTAGTCATAGGTTCTATAAACTATGCTATGATGTGTACCAAACCTATTGTATACTTTGTTCTGAGTTTGGCAAGGGAGTACAATTTTGATCTAAGAGTAGATCACTGGACAACGGTCAAGAATATCCTTAGTGAGGACTAAGGAAATATTTCTCGATTATGGAGGTGATAAAAGAGCCGTAAAGAGTTACATCGGTGCAAGCTTTTACACTGATCTTGATGACTCTAAGTCTCAATCTGGATACATATTGAAAGTGGGAGCAATTAGCTAGAGTAGCTCCATGCAGAGCATTGTAGACATAGAATATTTGCAAAATACATACGACTCTGAATGTGACAGACCCGTTGACTAAACTTCTCTCACGAGAAAAACATGATCATACCTTAGTACTCTTTGGGTGTTAATCACATAGCAATGTGAACAACATTATTGACTCTACTAAACCCTTTGGGTGTTGATCACATGACGATGTGAACTATGGGTATTAATCACATACATATGTGAATATTGGTGTTAAATCACATGGTGATGTGAACTAGATTATTGAATCTAGTGCAAGTGGGAGACTGAAGGAAATATGCCCTAGAGGCAATAATAAAGTTATTATTTATTTCCTTATTTCATGATAAATTTTAATTATTCATGCTAGAATTTTATTAACCAGAAACTTAGTACATTTGTGAATACATAGACAAACATAATGTCACTAGTACGCCTCTACTTGACTAGCTCGTTGAATCAAAGATGGTTAAGTTTCCTGGCCATAGACATGAGTTGTCATTTGATTAATGGGGTCACATCATTAGAGAATGATGTGATTGACTTGATCCATTCCGTTAGCTTAGCACTTGATCGTTTAGTATGTTGATATTGCTTTCTTCATGACTCATACATGTTCCTATGACTATGAGATTATGCAACTCCCATTTACCGGAGGAACACTTTGTGTGCTACCAAACGTCACAACATAACTGGGTGATTATAAAGGATCTCTACAGGTGTCTCCTAAGGTACATGTTGAGTTGGCGTATTTCGAGATAAGGATTTGTCACTCCGATTGTCGGAGAGGTATCTCTGGGCCCTCTCGGTAATGTACATCACTATAAGCCTTGCAATCAATGTAGCTAATGAGTTAGTTGCGGGATGATACATTACATAACGAGTAAACAAACTTGCCGGTAACGAGATTGAACTAGGTATTGAGATACCGACGATCGAATCTCGGGCAAGTAACATACCGATGACAAAGGGAACAATGTATGTTGTTATGCGGTTTGACCGATAAAGTTCTTCGTAGAATATGTGGGAGCCAATATGAGCATCCAGGTTCCGCTATTGGTTATGGACCGAAGACGAGTCTTGGTCATGTCTACATAGTTCTCGAACCCGTAGGGTCCGCACATTTAAAGTTTGATGACGGTTATATTATGAGTTTATGTGTTTTGATGTACCGGAGGTAGTTCGGAGTCCCGGATGTGATCACGGACATGACGATGAGTCTCGAAATGGTCGAGACGTAAAGATCAATATTTTGGACAACTATATTTGGACACCGGAATGGTTTCGGGTGAGATTGGGACAATACCGGAGTTCCGGGAGGTTATCAGAACCCCCCAGGAGGTATATGTGCCTTAATGGGCTTTAGTGGAAAGGAGGGGAAAGGAGCAAGGGAGGGGGCGCCCCCCCAAGCCCAATCCGGGGAGGGGGGCCGGCCCCCCTTTCCTTCCTCCCTCCTTCCTCTTCCTTCCCTCTCCCTCTCCAAAAAGGAAAAGGAGTCCTACTCCCGGTGGGAGTAGGACTCCCCCCTTGGGTGCGCCTCCTCCTCCTGGACGGCTCCCTCCTTCACTCCTTTATATACGGGGGAGGGGGCACCCCATAGACACAATAATTGATCCCTTGGATCTCTTAGATGTGTGCGCTGCCCCCCTCCACCATAATACACCTCGATAATATCGTAGCGGTGCTTAAGCGAAGCCCTGCGTTGGTAGAACATCATCATTGTCACCACGCCGTCGTGCTGACGGAACTCTCCCTCAAAGCTCGGCTGGATCGGAGTTCAAGGGACGTCATCGAGCTGAACGTGTGCTGAACTCGGAGGTGTCGTGCGTTCGGTACTTGATCGGTCGGATCGTGAAGAGGTACGACTACATCAACTGCGTTGTGCTAACGCTTCCGCTTTCGGTCTACGAGGGTACGTGGACAACACTCTCCCCTCTCGTTGATTTGCATCACCATGATCTTGCTTGTGCGTAGGAAAATTTTGTAATTACTATGTTCCCCAACAATTACACTGTGACAAGTAGACCGACATCCATCTGCATGTACTACTATTACTCCACTTCGAGAGCGCTTCTATGCTTGCCTTTCTAGGCATTAAGTTAGTGACAAACAAAGTAATGCATTAAGTATGATGACATAATGTAGACAAAATAAGATCAACTAATATGATTGAACCCCATCATTTTATCCTTAGTAGCAACAAAACAAATACGTGTCTTGATACTCCTGTCATAGAGTGAGGACACCGCAAGATTGAACCTACTACTATGCTCATAAACCGGAAAGCATTACATAGCTATAATAATCACATATAATAAAGTTTAAATATAACTCAATTACTTTCAATAAATAATTTGATCATAAACGCACAATTCATCGGATCCCAACAAACACACCACATAAAAGGATTACATCATATTGATCTTCGAGTAGAACATTGTATTGAAGATCATAGAGAGAGAGAGAGAGGGAGGGAGAGAGAGAGCCTTCTAGCTACTGATATGGACCCATAGGTCACGTGGGGAACTACTCACACATCATCGGAGGTGCAGCATGGTTGATGTAGATGCCCTCCGTCATCAATTCCACCACCGGCAGAGTACGGGCGAAGGCCTCCAGATGGAATCGCAGAAGAACAAAGGCTTGCGGTGGTGGGATAATTGTTTCGGGTCTCACTCTGGTGTTTTCTGGATTTCAAGGAATTTATGGGTCTGGAATTAGGTCAAACGGAGCTGCGAGGGGGCACAAGCTCGGGGGGGGGGGGGGGGGAGGCGCCATGTGATTTTCCTGCAAAACAATAAAATAGGCAAAAATAAGAACTTGCACTAGGCACTAGCTTAATAGGTTAGCTCCCAAAAATACATCATAAAGTATCATCATGTTATGTCTTCATTTAGTATGATTTTCCTGCAAAACAACAAAATAGGCAAAAATAAGAACTCGCACTGGGCACTAGCTTAATAGGTTAGTTCCCAAAAATGATATAAAATTGCATATAAAGTGTACAAGATTTATAATATAATAGCATGAAACAATCAAAAATTATAGATACATCGGAGACATATCAGCATCCCCAAGCTTAATTCCTGCTCGTCCTCGAGTAGGTAAATGATAAAAGCAGAATTTTTGATGTTGAATGCTACCTAGCATGTCTTATCATGAAATCTTATACGGTATGAATATTGACAAACAATGAATTAACTGATATCAACATAATAATATCCATGAATACTAGAACATAATCATTACTCTTCAAAATATATGATTAATGAATGTTATCCCTACTCATTGAATTATGTAAGCATGGCATGACTCCGTCTTCCTAACATAAGTACAAATCATGAGCACCACATCATCAAATCAAGCAATTGTATCATGCTTTTTCTCCCTTCAGCATTTTCAACTTCACTCAATATATCACCGTGAGTCATGGACTTAGCACTACGCGTGGAATAGAATATGTTGGTAGAGGTTTATAAGGGAAGACAAAAAGTGCAGAAAGTCTTGCATCAACTCAACGGATCGTTAGGCAATGGAGAGGCCTTTCATTTGATATCAATGTGAGGAGTAGGGATTGCCATGCAACGGATGCACTAGACCTATAAGTGTATGAAAGCTAAGTATTGAAACTAAGTGGGTGTGCATCCAGCTTGCTTGCTCATGAAGACCTCGGGCATTTGAGGAAGCCCGTCATCGGAATATATGAGCCAAGTGCTATAATGTAAAATTTCCCACTAGTATATGAAAATGGCAAACCATGGAGACTCTCTATATGAAGATCATGGTGCTAATTTGAAGGACAAATGTGGTAAAAGGATAGTAGCATTGTCCCTTCTCTCTTTTTCTCTCATAGTTCTTTTTTATTTTCTCATTTTCTAGAACAATACCATGAACCTCATCACCACTTTTTTGAGGACTCATCAATCTCCATCATTCTTTACCTCACTTGGGCAATGGTATAATGATGATCATCGCACTTCTTTTTTACTTACAACTTGATAAACTGAAATAATATGACTCTATATTAATCCCTCTGGCAGTGTATCAGGATGTGCAATGATCTTGGGTAACATGTATGGCAATGATGAATGGTGGCTTTGCCACAAATATCATGCCAGCTCTATATGATCATGCAAAGCAATATGATGATGAACACACACGTCATGTGAATAGTAACCATGGAAGTTGTATGGTGACTATTCTGAGGAAGGATATAATAAGATTTATGTGTGATAGAGCGTAACATGTCACGGGATTTGGATGTACCGGTGAAGTTCGCACCAATTCTCGAGGTGAAAATGGGAAATGCACGATACCGGAGAGGCTAGCAATATGTGGATAGGTGGGAGTGTCATATTAGTGCATGAACTCACATTAGTCATGAAGAACTCATGTACTTATTGTGGAAGTTTTATTAGCCCTGGAAGCAATGTACTACTCGCATACCCCTAGGGAGGAGGTTGGTAGGAGTTAACTATCGCGCGGCCCCAATTCAAACAACACAAAGGATCTCAACGAGGAATAAACATGCTCCGACATCCCCATCATGCCATGGCAGACACTTACATGAGTAATACATAACAAGGTTAATTATTGATATGTTTACTAACCAATGATAATGAACCAATACCCTTTCATATTACTACATCAATATAATTAAATCACATGTTTCATATTTAGTGATCTACATGAAAGTTTTTATTATACCACTCTTGTATACCTATCATTCTTGGACTAGTCATAACTCGTGCACATTACCACTTCCTGTTAATAGATTCTCAAAAAGGTATAAGTGAAGCATGAGAGTGCAAATCATTTCTACAAAATATAACCACCACCATGTTCTAAATATATAAGTGAAGCACATAAGCAACTGCCTAACTCAAAAGATATAAGTGAAGCACATAGATCATTCTAATAAGTCATGATGAATGTGTCTGTCTATCTCTCTCAAAAGGTGTGTCCAGCAAACAATGATTGTGGAAAAACTAACAAAAAATTAAAACTATAGCACAAGACGCTCCAAGTAAAACCCATTAAAGGAAATATTCACTAGAGGCAATAATAAAGTTGTTATTTATATTTCCTTATATCGTGATACATGTTTATTATTCATGATAGAATTGTATTAACCGGAAACTTAATATATCTGTGAATACATAGACAAAACAAAGTGTCCCTAGTATGCCTCTACTTGACTAGCTCGTTAATCAAAGATGGTTATGTTTCCTGACCAAAGACATGTGTTGTCATTTGATGAACGGGATCACATCGTTAGAGAATGATGTGATGGAGAAGACCCATCCGTTAGCTTAGCCTTATGATCGTTACAGTTTCATTGCTACTGCTTTCTTCATGACTTATACATGTTCCTCAGACTATGAGATTATGCAACTCCCGAATACCAGAGGAACACCTTGTGTGCTATAAAACGTCACAATGTAACTAGGTGATTATAAAGATGCTCTATAGGTGTCTCCGAAGGTGTTTCTTGGGTTGGCATAGATCGAGATCAGGATTTGTCACTCCGTGTATCGGAGAAGTATCTCTGGGCCCTCTCGGTAATGCTCATCACTCTAAGCCTTGCAAGCAATGTCACTAATGACTTAGTTGCAGGATGAAGCATTACGGAACGAGTAAATAGACTTGCCGGTAACGAGATTGAACTAGATATGATGATACCGACGATCGAATCTTAGGCAAGTAACATACCGATGACAAAGGGAACAACGTATGTTGTTATGCGGTTTGACCGATAAAGATCTTCGTAGAATATGTAGGAGCCAATATGAGCATCCAGGTTCCACTATTGTTTATTGATCAGAGATGTGTCTCGGTCATGTCTACATAGTTATCGAACCCGTAGGGTCCGCACGCTTAACGTACGATGACGATTTGTATTATGAGTTATGTGTTTTGATGACCGAAGTTTGTTCGGGGTCCCAGATGAGATCACGAACATGACGAGGTGTCTCGAAATGGTCGAGACATAAAGATTGATATATTGGAAGGCTATATTCGGACATCAGAATGGTTCCGGAGAAGTTCGGGTATTTTTCGAAGTACCGGGAGGTTACCGAACCCCCCCCCCCCCCCTCCCGGGGAATTGATGGGCCTTAGTGGGCCTTAGTGGGAAGGAGAGGCAGCGGCCAGGAGGTGGCGCCCCCCCAAGAACAGTCCGAATTGGACAAGGGGTTGGGGGTGCGGCCCCCCTTCTCCCTTCCTTCCCCCTTCTCCTTGAGGGGGAATCCCACTAGGACTTGGAGTCCTGGTAGTAGGGATCCCCTCTCCCGGCACGCCTAGCAAGGGCTGGCCGGCCTCCCCCTCCCTCCTTTATATACGGGGGTAGGGGGCACCCTAGAACACACCAAGTTTTGCCTTAGTCGTGTGCGGTGTCCCCTCCACAGTTACACACCTCGATTATATCGTCGTAGTGTTTAGGTGAAGCCTTGCGCCGGTAACATCATCATCACCGTCACCACGCCATCGTGTTGGCGCAACTCACCCTCGTCCTCAACTGGATCAAGAGAACAAGGGATGTCATCGAGCTGAACGTGTGTTGAACGCGGAGGTGTCGTACGTTCGGTACTTGGATCAGTTGGAGCGCGAAGATGTTTGACTACATCAACGCGTTACTAAACGCTTCTGCTTTCGGTCTATGAGGGTATGTGGACACACTCTCCCGTCTTGTTTCTATGCATCTCCTAGATAGATCTTGCGTGATCGTAGGAAAATTTTGAAATACTATGTTCCCCAACAGTGGCATCCGAGCCAGGTCTATGTGTAGAGTAGAACACAAAGAGTTGTGGGCGATAATAGGCATACTGCTTACCACCAACATCTTACTTTGATTCGGCGGTATTGTTGGATGAAGCGGCCTAGACCAACATTACATGACCGCATTCATGAGACTGGTTCTACCGACGTGCTTTTGCACATAGGTGGCTGGCGAGTGTATGTTTATCCAACTTTAGTTGAATCAAGTTTTACGGCCGATCCTTGTTGAAGGTTAAAATAGCACACTTCACAAAAAATCATTGTGGTTTTGATGCATAGGTAAGAACTGTTCTTGCTAGAAGCCCGTAGCAGTCACGTAAAATTTGCAACAACAAAGTAGAGGACATCTAACTTGTTTTTGCAAGGCTTGCTATGATGTGATATGGTCAAGACATGATGTGATATAAACTGTTGTATGAGATGATCATGTTTTGTAACAGAGTTATCGGCAACTGGCAGGAGTCATATGGTTGTCGCTTTATTGTATGCAATGCAATCGCCATGTAATTGCTTTACTTTATCACTAAGCGGTAGCGATAGTCGTAGAAGCAATTGTTGGCGGGACGACAACGATGCTACGAAGGAGATCAAGGTGTCGCGCTGGTGACGATGGAGATCATGACGATGCTTCGGTGATGGAGATCATAAGCACAAGATGATGATGGCCATATCATGTCACATATTTTGATTGCATGTGATGTTTATCTTTTATGCATCTTATTTTGCTTAGTACGGCGGTAGCATTATAAGATGACCCCTTACTAAATTTCAAGGTATAAGTGTTCTCCCTGAGTTTGCGACGTTGCTACAGTTCGTCGTGCCGAGACACCACGTGATGATCAGGTGTGATAAGCTCTACGTTCACATACAATGGGTGCAAGCCAGTTTTGCACACGCAGAATACTCGGGTTCAACTTGACGAGCCTAGCATATGCAGATATGGCCTTGGAACACTGGAAACTGAAAGGTTGAGCGTGAATCATATAGAAGATATGATCAACATAGAGATGTTCACCATTGAAAACTACTCCATCTCATGTGATGATCGGACATGGTTTGGTTTATATGGATCACGTGATCAGTTAGATGACTAGAGGATTTCTATCTAAGTGGGAGTTCTTAAGTAATATGATGAATTGAACTTCAATTTATCATGAACTTAGTACTGATAGTATTTTGCAAATTATGTTGTAGATCAATAGCTCGCGTTGTAGCTTCCATATGTTTTTTATATGTTCCTAGAGAAAACTAAGTTGAAAGATGATAGTAGCAATGATGCGGACTGGGTCCATGATCTGAGGTTTATCCTCATTGCTGCATAGAAGAATTATGTCCTTGATGCACCGCTAGGTGACATACCTATTGCAGGAGCAGAAGCAGACGTTATGAACATTTGGCTAGCTCAATATGATGACTACTTGATAGTTTAGTGCACCATGCTTTACGGCTTTAGAACCAGGACTTCAAAAATGTTCTGAATGCCATGGATCATATGAGATGTTCCAAGAGCTGAAATTGGTATTTTAGACTCATGTCCATGTCAAGAGGTATGAGACCTCTGACAAGTAGTTCGCCTAAAAGATGGAGGAGAATTACTCAGCTAGTGAGCATGTGCTCAGAATGTCAGGGTACTACAATCGCTTGAATCAAGTGGGAGTTAATCTTCTAGATAAGATAGTGATTGACATAGTTATCTAGTCACCAAGACCAAGTTACTAGAACTTTGTGATGAACTATAGTATGCAAGGGATGACGAAAACTATTCCCAAGCTCTTCGTGATGCTGAAATTGACGAAGGTAGAAATCAAGAAAGAGCATCAAGTGTTGATGATTGACAAGACCACTAATTTTAAGAAAAGGGCAAAGGGAAGAAGGAGAACTTCAAGAATAATAGCAAGCAAGTTGCTACTCCCGGGAAGAAGCTCAAGTCTAGACCTAAGCCTGAAACTGAGTGCTTCTACTGCAAAGCGACTGGTCTATGGAAGCGGTACTGCCCCGAATATTTGGCGGATAAGAAGGATGGCAAAGTGAACAAAGGTATATTTGATATACATGTTATTGATGTGTACCTTACTAGTGCTCGTAGTAATCCCTGGGTATTTGATACTTGTTCGGTTGCTAAGATTAGTAACTCAAAACAGGAGTTGCAGAATGAATTGAGACTACTTGAGGATGAAGTGACGATGTGTGTTGGAAGTGGTTCCAAGATTGATATGATCATCATCGCACACTCCCTATACTTTCAGGATTAGTGTTGAACCTGAATAAATGTTATTTGGTGTTTGCGTTGAGCATGAATGTGATTAGATCATGTTTATTGCAATACGATTATTCATTCAAGACAGAGAATAATTGATATTCTGTTTACATGAATAAAACCTTCTATGGTCATACACCCAATGTTGATGGTTTATTGAATCTCGATCGTGGTAATACACATATTCTTAATATTGATGCCAAAAGATGTAAAGTTGATAATGATAGTGCAACTTATTTGTGGCACTGCCGTTTGGGTCATATCGGTGTAAAGTGCATGAAGAAACTCCATAAAGATTG
Organism: Triticum timopheevii; assembly: GCA_963921465.1. Lineage (NCBI taxonomy): Eukaryota > Viridiplantae > Streptophyta > Magnoliopsida > Poales > Poaceae > Triticum > Triticum timopheevii. The sequence goes on from OY997270.1 coordinate 244,095,604, forward strand.
ACTTTTGAAATCCCTTGATTATGAATCATTTGATACTTGCAAACCATGCCTCATGGGCAAGATGACTAAAACTCCGTTCTTCGGAACAACGGAATAAGCTACTGACTTATTGGAAATCATACGTACCGATGTATGCGGTCCAATGAGTGTTGAGGCTCGTGTATTTTCTTACCTTCACAGATGATTTAAGCAGATATGGGTATATCTACTTAATGAAACACTAGTCTGAAACATTTGAAAGTTCAAAGAATTTCAGAGTGAAGTGGAGAATCATCATAACAAGAAAATAAAAGTCTTTACGATCTGATCATGGAGGAGAATATTTGAGTGACGAGTTTGGCCTTCATTTAAAACAATATGGAATAGTTTCACAGCTCACGCCACCTGGAACACCACAGCGTAATAATGTGTCTAAACGTCGTAACCGCACTTTATTGGATATGGTGCGATCTATGATGTCTCTTACTGATTTACCACTATTGTTTTGGGGTTAAGCATTAGAGACAACTGCATTCACTTTAAACAGGCACCGTCAAAATCTGTTGAGACGACACCATATGAACCGTGGTGTGGCAAGAAACCCAAGTTGTCATTTCTTAAAGTTTGGGGTTGCGATGCTTATGTGAAAAAGCTTCAACCTGATAAGCACGAACCCAAATCGGAGAAATGCGCCTTCATAGGATACCCAAAGGAAATTGTTGGGTACACCTTCTATCACAGATCCGAAGGCAAGATATTCGTTGCTAAGAATGGATCCTTTCTAGAGAAGGAGTTTCTCTCAAAAGAAGTGAGTGGGAGGAAAGTAGAACTTGATGACGTAATTATACCTTCTCCTGAATTGGGAAGTAGTTCATCACAGAAATCAGTTCCAGTAATTCCTACACCAATTAATGAGGAAGCTAATGATGATGATCATGACACTTCAGATCAAGTTACTACCGATCCTCGTAGGTCAACCAGAGTATGGTCCCACCAGACTGGTACAGTAATCATATTCTGGGAGTCATGTTACTAGACCATGATGAACCTACAAACTATGAGGAAGCGATGATGAGCCCAGATTCCGCAAAATGGCTTGAGGCCATGAAATCTAAGATAGGATCCATGTATGAGAACAAAGTGTGGACTTTGGTGGACTTGCCCGATGATCGGCAAGCGATTAAGAATAAATGGATCTTCAAGGGGAAGACAGAGGCTAATGCTAGTGTTACTATCTATAAAGCTCGATTAGTCGCAAAAGGGTTTTCGAGAAGTTCAAGATGTTGACTACAGTGAGATTTTCTCAACCGTAGCGATGCTTAAAATCCGTCCGAATCATGTTAGCAGTTGCCATATTTTATGAAATCTAGAAAATGGATGTCATTCCTTAAATGGATATTTCTTAAAGAAGAGTTGTATATGATGCAACCAGAAGGTTTTGTCGATCCTAAAGGTACTAACAAGGTGTGCAAGCTCCAACGATCCATCTGTGGACTGGTGCAAGCACCTTGGAGTTGGAATATATGATTTGATGAGTTGATCAAAGCATATAGTTTTATACAGACTTGCGATGAAGCCTGTATTTACAAAAAAGTGAGTGGGAGCACTACAGCCATTCTGATAAGTATATGTGAAAGACATATTGTTGATCAGAAATGATGTAGAATTTTCTGGAAAGCATAAACGAGAGTTTGAAAGGAGATTTTCAAAGAAAGACCTCAGTGAAGCTGTTTACATGTTGGGCATCAAGATCTATAGAGATAGATCAAGGCGCTTGCTAAGATTTTTCAATGAGTACATACCTTGACAAGATTTTGAAGTAGTTCAAAATGGAACAGTCAAAGAAGGAGTTCTTGCCTGTATTGCAAGGTGTAAAGTTGAGTAAGACTCAAAACCAGACCACATCAGAAAATAGAAAGAGAATGAATGTCATTCCCTATGCCTCAATCATAGGTTCTATAAAATATGCCATGCTATGTACCAGACCAGTTGTGTGCCTTGCTATGAGTTTGGCAAGGGGGTACGTTAGTGATCCAGGAGTGGATCACTGTATAGCGGTCAAAGTTATCCTTAGTTATCTAAGAGGACTAAGGAAGTATTTCTTGGTTATGGAGGTGTTAAAGAGTTCGTGGTAAAGAGTTATGTCGATGTAAGCTTTACACCAATCCAGATGACTCTGAGTCTCAATCTGGATGCATATTGAAAGGGCGAGCAATTAGCTAGAGTAGCTCCATGCAGAGCATTGTAGACACAAAAAATTTGCAAAATACATACGACTCTGAATTTAGCAGACCCGTTGACTATACATCTCTCACAAGCAAAACATGACCACACCTTAGTACTCTTTGGGTGTTAATCATATAGTGATGTGAACTAGATTATTGACTCTAGTAAACCCTTTGGGTGTTGGTCACATGGCGATGTGAACTATGGGTGTTAATCACATACATATGTGAACTATTGGTGAAATCACATGGCGATGTGAACTAGATTATTGACTCTAGTGCAAGTGGGAGAATGAAGGAAATATGCCCTAGAGGAAATAATAAAGTTGTTATTTATATTTCCTTATATCATGAAAAATGTTTATTATTCATGCTAGAATTGTATTAACCGGAAACTTAGTACATGTTTGAATACATAGACAAAACAAAGTGTCCCTAGTATGCCTCTACTTGACTAGCTCGTTAATCAAAGATGGTTAAGTTTCCTGACCATAGACCTGTGTTGTCATTTGATGAACGGGATCACATCATTAGATAATGATGTGATGGACAAGACCCATCCGTTAGCTTAGCATTATGATCGTTACAGTTTCATTGCTACTGCTTTCTTCATGACTTATACATGTTCCTCAGACTATGAGATTATGCAACTCCCGAATACCGGAGGAACACCTTGTGTGCTTTCGAATGTCACAATATTAGGATTATAAAGATGCTCTACAGGTGTCTCCGAAGGTGTTTGTTGGGTTGGCATAGATCGATATTAGGATTTGTCACTCCGTGTATCGGAGAGGTATCTCTAGGCCCTCTCGGTAATGCACATCACTATAAGCCTTGCAAGCAATGTGACTAATGAGTTAGTTGCGGGATGAAGCATTACGAAACGAGTAAAGAGACTTGCCGGTAACGAGATTGAACTAAGTATGATGATACCAACGATCGAATCTCGGGCAAGTAACATACCGATGACAAAGGGAACAACGTATGTTGTTATGCGGTTTGACCGATAAAGATCTTCTGGAATATGTAGGAGCCAATATGAGCATCCAGGTTCCGCTATTGGTTATTGATCGGAGATATGTCTCGTTCATGTCTACATAGTTCTCGAACCCATAGGGTCCGCACGCTTAACATTCGATAACGATTTGTATTATGAGTTATGTGTTTTGATGACCGAAGTTTGTTTGGAGTCCCGGATGAGATCACACACGTGATGAGGAGTCTCGAAATGGTTGAGACATAAAGATTAATATATTGGAAGGCTATATTCGGTCATCAGAATGGTTCCAGAGAAGTTTAGGTATTTTCTGGAGTACCGGGAGGTTACCGGACACCCCCCCCCCCCCGGGGAGTTGATGGCCTTAGTAGGCCTTAGTGGGAAGGAGAGGCAGCGGCCAGGAGGTGCCCCCCCCCCCCCAAGCCCAGTCCGAATTGGACAAGGGGTTGGGGGCGCGTCCCCCCTTCTCCTTGAGGTGGAATCCTACTAGGACTTGGAATCCTAGTAGGACTCCCCTCTCCCGGCGCGCCTAGCAAGGGCCGGCCGGCCTCCCCCTCCCTCCTTTATATACGGGGGTAGGGGCACCCTAGAACACACCAAGTTTTTCCTTAGCCGTGTGCGGTGCCCCCCTCCACGGTTACACACCTCGATTATATCACCGTAGTGCTTAGGCGAAGCCCTACGCCGGTAACATCATCATCACTGTCGCTACGCCATCGTGCTGACGGAACTCACCCTCATCCTCAACTAGATCAAGAGCATGAGGAACGTCATCGAGCTGAACGTGTGCTGAACACGGAGGTGCCGTACGTTCGGTACTTGGATCGGTTGGATCGCGAAGACGTTCGACTACATCAACTGCGTTACTAAACGCTTCCACTTTCGGTCTACGAGGGTACGTGGACACACTCTCTCGTCTCGTTGCTATGCATCTGCTAGATAGATCTTGCGTGATCGTAGGAAAATTTTGAAATACTACGTTCCCCAACACCCATACCATATGACAAATAAAAATATAGCTTCGAGTAACATACCAATGAATTATGGACGAAAGAGGGGATACCATCTCGGGAAACCTCAAGCTTAGTCGCTTGGGTCTTCCTCGAATATTAACTTGGAGTGCCTTGGGCATCCCCATGCTTAGAGTCTTGCTGCTCCTTATTCCTTCATCCATCGCGATCTCGTCCAAAGCTTGAAAACTTCAGCACACAAAACTCAACAAAACCTCGAGATCCATTAGTATAATGGTAAACTAGAAAGTTAGATACAGTTATAAACCAATTCATAATTGTTCTTGTGTAATGCCTACTGTATTCTAACTTCTCCTAAACTTATACCACTCGATATAATCCATAGCATCATTAAAATAAGCACACTATGCAATAAAAAATAGAATCTATCTAAAACAGAATAGTATGTCATGATCTGAATTAAAACAATACTTCTGTAACTCCAATAATTCTGAAAAATTAGCACAAGTAAAAAATCGTATCTTAATATTTTGTAATAATTTTAGAGTTTTGTCACGTTCCAGTAAAAATATAAATTCCAACACTAGGCGCAAAACTTCCTATTTTCGCACAAAATGAATTTAATTATCATTCACATCATCCCAAAGGATTTACTTGGCACAAACACTAAATAAAAGATAAAAACATAATCATTACAGTAGCAATAATCATGTCATCACACAAAAACAAAAAATGTTGGGTTGTTTCCCAACAAGCTTTTTCCTTATAGCCATTAAGATAGGCTTGGGATATTACTGATGCTCACATAAAAGACATGAGTTGAAGAACAAAGGGAGCATCATATACCATGTAATTAACACATTTAATTCTAACCCTCTTCCTATACATAGGCATTTTATAAGAAAACAAATTATCAAGACATGTAATATCTAGCATATGCAAATAGGAAGAATGAAGCATTAACAATTTCAACAGAAAGAGAGGTAATTTTGTGACATGAAATTTTTTATAACCATATTTGCCTCTCTCAAAATAATTACTTGTAGGATCATAATCAAACTCAACAATATAACTATCATGTAAAATGTTCTCTTTATAATCTTTCTAGTTGACCTCTTCAAACCCACTTTTATCAAAAATTCATAAGATTGATCATTCCCCAAAGTAGTGGAATCATTATTACCTAAAGTTGACGCTCTTCCAAAGCCACTTTTAGTAGTATTGCAAATATCATTATCAAAATAAGTTCATCATGAAGCTCAAACGAATTTTCAAGATCATAAGAAGTATCATAATTATCACCCTAATCATGATCATTAGCACAATTGACATTCATAGAATTTATACTAACAACATTGCAATCATGCTTTACATTCAGTAAAAGTATCCCAATAGCATTCTCTTTTATCAATTGTTCATTGTCACCTATTGGTTTACAATATGCAACAAGTTTGAAAATATTAGCAAGCAGATGATGATCCATATATCTTTATTTTATTTTCTATTTTTGTGACTCGGTGATAAGGATAATATAGCTAGGTAAGCAATAAAAGCAAGCAAATGAGGTGCATGTGTGCAAGTACCTTCGGTTGTTTGATGAAGTCTCCCCGGCAACGCCACCAGAAATTATTCTTGCTACTCGTGAAATGCGTTGGGATTTCCCTGGAGAGGAAGGGTGAAGTAAAACTTGCAGAATAACAAAAAGAGATCGTAAGTTGGGAAGATCATTCTCATTTATGTCATGGAAAATTTGGTACCTTACAAACCACTAGTTACTTGCTTATAAAAAAAGATTTAGTTAGATAGACTATTCACGAAAATGTGGGGAAATGAATGTTCAACTAGATAAGACAGAGTGGTATTTTATTTCTATGAAAAATATTATCGATTTAGGTGGGAATTGTTCACTCTCCGTTGGTATTTAGTAAGAAGACTACATATCTAGAAATTACCTAAACTCATGCATTGATGAAGTACAAATTGATAGCCTTGAAAGGATCACTTGAATATTCACAAACCCTGGTAAAGAACCACATTTTTTTTGAAAAGTGAATATTTGTTGTGACACAAACATTTTCAAAATTTTAAAAACTGATGCTGTTTTTTTTGAAAATATGAACATTTTTGGAAATATCAAATATTTTTGAATCTTTAACCATTTTTGAAAATGGGGGCATTTTTCTAAATTTTGAACAAATTTTAATCTGCTACCATTTTTAGAAAACATGCACATTTTTTGAAACTCCAATTTTTTTTTGAAAAAACAAATACTGTTTGCATCGATGAACCATTTTTGAAACTTTGAACAAAAGCTAATAGAGGCGAACAGTTCTTCAAACTTGAGAACAATTTATGCAAACCATGTTTTCTCATAATTTGTGAACTAAATTTATAAATCAAAACATTTTTGAAAAACCTGAATAAGTTTTGAAAAAATAAAAATAAAACTAAAATATATTCAAAAAAGAAAAGGAAATGGAAAGAAGAAAAAGGAGAGAAAAAAATGAAAAATGAAGAATGACTCCTCCTAAAAGGTTCATAAACTGGAAAAGAACAGCTTGACCTACAAGGTTACCAAAACCTGGACAGGTGAAATGCTTCTGGCCGGCCTACCCCGAACGCTCGGTCGATCACCATTGTGTGTAGCCCCTATATTGGATTTCATCGAGTGGGAGCTCACCTCTCTTTCTCTTTATTTAAAAAAATGTTAAACATATATGAAAATGTTGATCATGTGTTGAACATTTTGTTCATGTCCTTAAACATTTTTTCATACGCAATATACATATTTCATATACATCAGAAATAGTGTTATATATACGCCTAAATTTCTCAAATACAAAACCAACCTTAATGGGCGTTGTTCATTTTTTGTATACAACAAGAATACTTATTATACAAGTTTAACATATTTTTAAAACATGATCAACATTTTTTCATATAAACAATAGAAAAACGAAAACCAACACAAAAACAAATGAAATCAGAGGAAAAACAAAGAAAACGATCGTAAAAAATGGAAAGCCTCAAAAATAGAGAAAGAAAGAAAAAACAAAGAAAACCCATAAAAACAAGAAAGATATAAAAGGAAACCCGAAGAGAAAGAATGACAAACAAAAGAATAGAAAAAACAAAAAAGAACAAAACCAGTGAGGAAAAGAGGAAAACCAAAGTATAATCCAGAAAAAAATCCAAATAAAATCGGTGTTGAAACAAAGAAAACAAAAGTACAAGGAAGAAAAAAACAAATAAATCGTTGAAGAAACAAACAAAATAAAAGTATAAAAAATGAAATAGGAAAAGACAAAGAAAACAGATGAAAAAACAAAGAAATCCGAAGAAAAAACAGAAACAAGCCAAAAACAAGCAAAAAACATAGCGAACCGAAGATAATGAGCAAGGGATCAATGCACGAAAAATGGGTCGGTCTATTACTGTGGCGCACAAGGAAAACATCAAGTGAGAGAAGCTTCTATCTCTCGTGAAGCAAGATATGGCTCCCATGCTCGGGTGGTCATATGTATCGCCTCTCGCGGGAACAATCTCCGAATTACCCGCTGAAGGGCTTAAATGGGCCGGCCCAATAAAAAATAGTCGTCCAGTGCTAGCCAACCGTAGATCCTACTACCCTTCCGCACATATCACTAATTACAAAGGTCACTCCTACATTCTTAGGGGTTGACATGTGCGTCACTTGTCGCAATATGGAAGTTTTTCCTTTTCTTCGTAGATACGTTTATGCAAAACTTTATCTCTTAAATCATGCATCCAAATCCTGAAACGTTTTCACTGTTGGATTTTTCCTATCGAGATCTTCAAAATTAGATCCCATGTTAATAGGTTTCGACGAACTTTTTGCACCATTTTTTTTGAGAAAAACTAAGCCAGACACACAGTGTTTTTCAATATTTTTCTCTTCCTGAGGGGCACAGTTGTGCCTCTCGCAAAAGCATATCTTTGTTTCCACGAGAAGCAAATTTGTGCCTCTTGCGGAAGAAAGAAAAACGTGTTTTCCCTTTTCGAGAGGCACATCTGTACCTCCCATGAAAGCAACCAAAAAAAGATATTTTTTTCTTTTCCTAGAGGCATAGATCTTGTGGAAGCAAATTTATGCCTCTGCGAGAAGGAAATCGGTGCTTCCTATGGAAGCAGAAAATACATGTTTTTTTAGAGAGCACTCGTGGAAGCAAATTTGTGACTCCCCCGGTAACATAAAAATGTGCATTTTTTCTTTTTCGGGAGGCACAACTCCGAAAGCAAATATCTGCCTTCGCGAGAAGTAAATTTGTGCCTCCCAAGGAATCAAAAAAATTGTTTATTATGCGCAAATTTTTTTCACCAAAACTAGGGAAAACCAAAAAAACTCAGGAGAAACATCTAAAAGAGCAAAACACATTAAGGAAAATAAAAATGAATATCCAGAGGGAGCTAACAGCGCGCAAGTGGCGTGCTCTCAGGCCACCAAAGTGACCCTTGCGGGGCTCCCGCAAGGGGTACCCCTTGAATGGTTGCTTCCCTATTTTGTGCCTTAAGCACCGGTTAGATATTTCGCCAACAGGCAGACACCCCCTCCGCCATGGTGCAGTCTATTTACACTTTTTATTTCTTTCCTACAAGCCTTTAAGAATTGTACGCCCGACGAGATTCGAACTCCACGCCCCTTGACTTAGTATAAACCGCGATAACCAACTAGGATACAATCCTGTTGTGACTAGTTTTCCTACTTTTTAATTCTTCAAATATAACGCTAAAAATGCAACAATTTTCTCTTTGCTTTTCTTTTTCCGGTGTTGTTTCGCCGGTTTTTCTTCCATTTATTTCGTTTTCATCTTTCTTTTTATTTTATTTTTCATTTATTTTATTTTATACAATTTATGAAGTTTCTTAAATTCGTGAATACTTTCTTAAATCCATGAAAAGGAAATTGAGTCCTTTATTCTTTTCTCAAATGCATGGATGTTTTTCAAATCCACCAACTCTTTTCAACTTTTACAAAAATTTTGACTAAACACGTGAACTTTTTTCAAATTCATGGATTTTTTTTCAAAATAGAAGAACTTATTTCAAATCCGTAAACTTTTTTTCTCAAAACCCATGATTTGTTTTTCAAAATCGATGAAATTTTTCCAAAATTGTGAACATTCTATTGAAACTCGATGATTTTCTTTCAAATCTGCAAATTTTTCCTGAATCACCGTAATCTTTTTCAAATTTCTGAACTTTTTTCAAATTCAAGATTTTTTTTCCAACTTATTTTTTCAAATCCATGATCTTTTTTGAATTCACAAACTTTTTCCATTTTTTGATATTTCTTAATTGGTTTTTTGCTTTATTTTTCAGAAGTCAACAGTTGAAGGAAATTAGGAGGTCATGTTACTGGGCCAGCCTAGAATGCAGGTGCACGAGCACCAATTATCCTAGCCCGCGCTTAAAGCGCCAATTAGGAGGTCTCCTAGCCACCAGTAGCACCTAGTAGTAGCAAGTTGTATAGTCGATTGTACGTTGTATGTCCTTAAAAAGTTCCCCTATAAAAACATTCTAAAAAAATTAGCCAGCTTGTACTAGAAAACTGAAGCAAGAAGACCGCTTTGTACCATTCTACGGTTAAGTTCATTGTACAAATTCGAAAACTATAAAAATATTTAGGAACTTGAAATAATATTCATGTATTTATAAAATTGCTTGTAAAACCAATAATCTTCATGAATTTGAAACTAATACAACAGATAATTTCTAAAATTATATTTGCAAATTTCAAAATAATCTTGAATTTGAAAAAATGTTCATGAATTGGAAACTGTTTATGAACTTGAAAAAATATACGTGAATTGAAAGAATGTCCGCAACTCAAAAAAAAATCACGAATTTGGAGGATATTCGTGATTTTAGAAAATATTCAAGAATTTGAAAGAAGTTCACAAAATTGAAAAATGTCCAAAAATTTAGAGAAAATATTATATAATTTTAAAAATATTTAAAAATTGAAAAATTCCATGCAAACACAAATTTCATAAATTTGAAAAATATTTAGGATTTTTTATCACGGGCTCCTTTTGACATTGCATGTCGATTTACCTTTTTTTACGGGCAACATGTCGATTTACCCTGGTTAGTCATCATTAACTACGTGATGAAGAAACACCATGAGAGTTGCGAGGAGAGGTGGTTGTAGGCGTTCGTACCGTTTGGAATAGACTAGGGTTAGGGTTTCTCTCGGGGGTGGTGGGCTACGATTGATGGCAGAGCACGGCGGCGTTGCTTCTCCAGCAGCTCGGTGAGGATTTCCTCCATTGCGGCTAGGCCATGGTGGACAAGGGTAGAAAGGAGGAGGCTGCGCCCCCGAGGGCAGCGGTAACTCCCAGATCAGTGACATCAGTGAAATCGACAGAACATAGACACAAGTACTCCAAAGTGACGGCAGCGACTACAGCAACTCTGAGAGCGGAGAATTGACAACATCGCAGATGGAAAGTACTCCAAAGACAACGAAAATAACAAATTACAGTTGAGCAATTGAAAAGATTGCAATATTAATGACTATGATCATTCATGGAAGACCGTTAATCCAATTGCATCTACTACTAATATTCCCCCTTAAAACCGCTATCTAGCATGAATCTCAAGGTATTAAGTTTGCAAGAAGCAGAGCATCACAATAAGAAAGATGACATAATGTAGACAGTAAGAAGTCGATCAATATGGCAAAACCCCGTCGTTTTATCCTTAGTGGCAACAATACAATACCTATCTTGGCCCTTGTCATCATTGGGTTAGAGCACCTCCAGATTGACCCACTACAAAGCACCACTCCCACTGAAGAAAAATCAGAACTTGGCCAAAGAATATAGATAGATAGAAAGCTATTTAATTATGCAGCAAAAAACCCAAATAGATTCAATTGACAGGCTGACCATAATGTGACAATTCACCATGTCCCAACAAACATATCACCGATTATGTCGAATTGATCTCGATCAAGAACGAGAACATGGTATTCAATATCCAAGAGAGAGAGAACCATATAGGTACTATGATGGGCCCATAGGATCTAAAAGAACTACTTAAACATGGTCATGGAGGCAACAAGGTTGATGAAGATGGCTCCGGCAATGGCTTCGTTCTTCGGCAGGGCTCTAGATGGGATCTCTTTGAAACATAGGCTTGCGGCGGTGACAACATTCTACTAGAGGCATGACGGCTTATTTCAATACTTATAGGGATTATGGCAGTGGAATTTGGTCAAGGCGGTGCAGCGGGCCCCACACGGGCAAGGGGCACGCCCCCTGGCTGCGCCACATATCTGTGTGTGCCCCTCGTGGCTTGTATCGATCTCTCCCGAAGCTTCCTGTGTTTCTTGTCACCCAAAAAATCGTGTTAAATCAGCAATGTATTTGCATGGTCTAAGAAGAAGTGGTGAGAGTGGATGTACGGAAGAAGGATTTGCAAGGGGCAAACATCTACGAATTAGAGGTAAGATCTCTATCTTCGAGCCACTATTGCGTGGTTTCTTTCTCAAAAACTCGAAGGAGGATCTGGAGGGTACATGGTTTGAGTTAACTTGTGAGAAAATTCCACATTTCTACTTTGAGTGTGGTAGGCTTGTGCATGAGCAAGGGGTGTCTGTACCTCCTGTTGATTCATCTCTGCAGTGGGGCAGTGGCTTCGTGCCTCACCGGTTCACTCCCTTAGTCCAAGGACGGTGTACATCAGGCGGCAACAAGTAGTAATAACAACTGAGCAGCACACGCTCGAGTGATGGTGATCGGGACAGAAGAGTGCATGGACATGTTCACAATGCGCCTACTAAACGCAATATGTACAAGCAATTCACTCCTTCGGCAGACTCCCGCACTGGTGATGGAGGTAGAGCCGACCGCGAAGAAGTGTGCAGCCTAAGCAAGCTGTGGCACAGGCTGTCTGGCAGACAATAGAAGGATTTGCGTGATGGTATTGAGAAAACGATGGAAAGGAACTTACAGAATGAGACGAATTGAAATTTTAACCGGGTGTGTGACCCTAGTGAGAAACATTGAAGGCCTATGGGGGTCGGGCCAGTACAGAGAAAGAGAAAGGAGGAAAGGTACCTATGTGAGGCGGCCGCGTGAGGGACATGAGGAGAACCAGCATCATCATTCCTTTGATCGGTCATACAAGAAGGGAAAGAAGAGGAGACCGAAACAACTATGGGTGGCAAAAGGAGACCTTGACAGGTAGATGACACACGATACATTCATTCGCTACATGAGATAGAATACGTCTATAGTGTTTGACCGCATCGAGGAACATGAGAATTTGTTGGCGGACCCTGTGGCATTGGGATGCCGAGAGCAATGAATTGTTTAGCCTGGAACAATCGAGGATTGGGGTTGGACTCGAGAATGGTGAATTGGGAGACACGATGGTCGTAAAACCCAGTGGTGGTGTTCTTGACTGAGGCAAAGAAAAAATATAAAGCGATGGAAAAGGTGATGTAGAGCATTGGTTTTAAGAGTGGGGAGGCGATGGGTTATGTGGGACAAGGTTGAAGACTAGCACTATGATGGAGAGAGCATGTGTAGGTCACAATACGGCCTTGGTGCTAGTATTATATTGATACAGAGATGGTGATGGATGAAGAAACTTGTAAATTCACTGGATTCTATGGTGAACGACGAATAGAGCTTAGGAAAAGATCATAGGATGCAGTTAGGTACCTAAGAGCTCAGGATAATTTATCATGGCTTTGTGCAGGTGACTACAATGAAGAGATGTTCCAAGCGGATCATCTTGGAGGAAATGCTAGGTGTTTCACTCAAATGGAGGATTTTAGAGATTAACTGGCCGACTACAGCCTTGAGGTTTCTCAAGATATCCATTTACGCGGGACAACAAAAGGGAAGGAGATGAAAATGTGCGGGCATGGCTTGACCAGTCCATGTGTAATGATTGCTTCATGTAACTGTTTCCATAGACAGCGTGATATGTCTCAACGTATCTATAATTTATGATGTATTCATGCCATCTTTACAACAATTTTATATGGTTTTGGTATGATTTTATTAGAACTAACCCGCACTGACGCTGTTTTCAGCAAAACTACCATGCTGTCTCTTTTTGTGCAGAAATAGAAGTTCTCGGAATGGGCTGAAAATTTACGGTGATTTTTATGGGCCAAAAGAGACCCCTGAAGCACCAAAGATGGGCCAGGAAGTGGACGAGGAGGCCACAAGCTCGCTAGGCGCGCCCTACCCCCCAGGGCACTAGCTTCGAACTTGTGGGGCCCTCGGGCACCCCCTTGACGTGAGACCGATGCCAAAAATTCCTATAAATACCCAAACCCCCAGAAAGAACACTAGATGAGAAGTTCTGCTGACGCAATCCTGTATATCCACGAAAACTCAATCGGGACCCTATCCCGGCACCCTGCCGGAGGGGGAAATCATCACCAGAGGCCATCTTCATCATCCTGACGGCCACCATGATGAGGAGGGACTAGTTCACCCTCGGAGATGAGGGTATGTACCAGTAGCTATGTGTTTGACCTCTCTCTCTCTCTCTCTATCTCTCTCTCTCTCCCTCCCCCCTCTCTCTCGTGTTCTTGATTTGGCATGATCTTAATGCACCACGAGCTTTGTTAATATATTTGGGTCTTATGGTGTTATTCCCTCTCTACTTTCTTGTGATGAATTTAATCTTTTCCTTTGAGGTTTTGTTGTATCGGATTGAATCTTTTGGATGCGAGAGCACTTTCTATATGTTTCGGTTATCAACTTGCAGATTTCCATGGTGACATTGGGGTAATCTATGCATAGGGGTTTATACGTGTTTTCATATTCCTTTCTCTAATGGAAATCTTGGGGTACTCTTTGAAGTTCTTTGTGTTGGATTGAATATTATGAATCTGAAATTGTGTGATGCACATTGTATAATTACCACGGATACTTGTGGTGACATTGGAGTATCTATGTGGCATTAGGGTTGACTGATGCGTGCCATATGGTGTTATTTTACTATGAACTCTAGGGCTGTTTGTGACATTTATAGGAATAGCTCAAAAGATCGATTAGAAAGAATAACTTTGAGGTCATTTCGTACCCTACAAACAATCTCATCATATGTTCTCCGTGATAGGAAATTTGGAGTGATTCTTTGTTGCACGTTGAGGGATTGTTATATGATCCAATTCTGTTATCATTGTTGAGATTTTTTTGCATTAGTGAAAGTTTGAACCCTGGGCCTTGTTTTCTAGCATTGCAATACCGTTTGTGCTCACTTTTGTTACTTGCTACCTTGTTTTTTTTTATATTTTCATATTACAAAAACATGTATCTATTATCCATTATACACTTGTATCACCATCTCTTCGCCGAACTAGTGCACTTATACAATTTGCCATTGTATTGGATGTGTTTGGGACACAAGAGATTTCTTTTATTTGATTGCAGGGTTGTTTGAGAGAGACCATCTTCATCCTACGCCTCCCACAGATTGATAAACCTGAGGTCATCCACTTGAGGGGAAATTTCTACCGTCCTACAAAACTCTATGCTTGGAGGCCCAACACGTGTCTACAAGAGTAAGTTATGTAGTAGACATCAGGCGGTCGAGCATATTATCGGTGAGGAGTCCGACCATACTAGGCTGCTAATGCGTGTGCTGGAGACAGCTCCTAGCATTGTGTGGATAGGGAGTAGGCCATTTCACTATGAAGAAGCATGGACATGCCATGATAAATATGATGAAATGGTCTCAGGTGCATGGGCTACAACAAGCATAGGAGACCAAGGGATCACGACAACATGTGAAAAACTCAGAAGGGTGTGGGGACAGATGCAAGCGTGGTCCTGTGAGATCTTTGGTTCAATCCAGTAGCAAATAGCCTATTTAAAGCAACAACTGGTGGATTCTAAGGAGAGGACAATTGGCCTTGGGCCCACGCCTGAAATACAAGAAATTGAGCAACACTAGGAAATTTATGAAAGGGAAGAAATCATAAACAAACCATGGTCTAGGGTCGATTGGTTAGAGGTGGGCGATCGAAATACACAATACTTTCACAGCCGAGCCTGCATAGAAGAAGGAAAAATAATGTTAAAGCTTTGCTTAGGGATGATGGGACAAATGTATAGTGGATGAGGAAATGACGGAGATGGTGGTGCACTTTTATGAAAATTAAAACCATTCACATCCGAAGGGTCTACAGGGACGGGGCAACTAATTCAGAATATTCATTCGGCCATGTCCATTGATATGAATGATAGATTGCTAGCACCTATTTTAGACGTAGTAATCGAACAAGCCCTTTTTGAGATGGGACCGAAAAGGGCCCCAAGGCTAGATGGACTGACAGCTTTTTTTTATCAGCGACACTGGTCCTTAGTTTGTGATGACATGTGTGGAGTTGTTTGAGATTTTTGGAGGGGGTTGCTGCATTGGATTATTTTAATTCCACGGTAATTGTTATTTACTAAAGTGTAATTTAGGTTCCTCAATTGCAAAGCAAAAGGTTGCATCCAATTTGAGTTTATGGTTTGAAAGTTATAGCTAGTTTAAGTTTAAACTGAATTCAAATAATATTTGAGTTTCCTAAACTTAAATATAAATTAAAAAAATACAAATGTTTATTTTAGTTATTGAACTGAATTGCAAAAGGAATCATTCCATTTAGGTCTTTTATTTAAAATTCAAACTAAATAGTTTTGAATTTGAATTTGAATTTCAGCTTCCACTGAATTTTATTTAAATTCAAAATTTTAGTTATTTAAATTTTAAATTTAGTGAGCTAAGTTGAAACTGCATTACACAAGGTTTACTCTGCAAAAATAACTATTTAAATTGCATTTATAAATTGCAAATTAGACCCTATATGAATTTGAATTTATTCTATTTAAATTTGTACTTTAAACTCTTCAAAAGACAAATTTTATTTTTCTAGGTGAAAGTGTATTTTCGCATGATCATTTTGCAAACACCAAATTGGACTCTCTCGTAAAAAGTTATGATGTTTCTAAGATAGGGGGATTCCGTAAAGTACCATTTTCATTTCAATGATTTAAATTACACGCAAACGGTTCTAGATAAGGGATGGTCATGTAGCGGCGTGTGGTTGGCCAGTACCGATTCGAGGTGAGGGGCTATGTGAGCCATTGGATCAAGTGAGATCCCATCCTGGGTGTTTTATACCGCTAGGGTATCAAAGAAGGGGAATTCCTCACCAGAGTTCATAGGAGTTGGGGACGACGGCGGCGCTGGTTCGTTAGCGATGGTGCCGATGGCTCCGACGCGTCCTAGGTGTCGGGAAAAGCTTGGTTGGGTGCAACGTTGCACGGCGGGTCCGTGGGTGACATCGACGGCGGAGCTTCGACCATCATCGAAAATGATCTTTAGGGGGTCCCTATGGTCACGCGATAGGTTAAAGAGATGCGTGCAAGCTAGGCGGGCACAATGGACATGGTAGTGTGGCCAACAGGGGTCTCACCTCGACGACAACTTCGTCACGACAGTGACACAGCTCGGATGAACATCGTGCGGACTATGCCAAAGCAATGTGAGGGAGCGCGTGCCATGGTTTGGGGGCGGCGGTGCTTGCTGAGGAGGCTAGCTCTTGCCAAATGCAGTGGCGAAGGCGGCTGTAGTGGCGGTAATGGCATCGACGATTCACAGCAGCCTCACGGCAATAGCGAGCGAAGGCACATGGGTTTGAGATAGAGAGGCGAGGGCTCTTTATAGGGAGTAGCCACGGGTGCTCGCGTCCCATGAGTCATGGGAACATGGGGGAAGGGGTGATGATCGCGTTATGCGATTTGTGGACGCGCGTGGGGTGCGAGAGTTAGCGGTGACCCTGTCAAGCGGGGCCCGCTTGGCAGTGGGAGGGAGAGAGAGGGTGTTGTTGGAAATATTCCCTACAGGCAATAGTAAATTGGTTGTTATCATATTTCCATGTTCATGATAATCATTTATTATCAATGCTAGAATTGTATTGATCGGAAACTCGGATACATGTATGGATACATAGACAACAACGTGTCCCTGGTGAGCCTCTACCAGACTAGCTTGTTGACCAAAGATGGCTATGGTTTCCTAGTCATGGACACGAGTTGTCATTTGGTAACGGGATCACATTGTTAGGAGAATGATGTGATAGACAAGCCCCAAACTATGAACATAGCATATGATCATGTCAAGTTTATTGCTATCGTTTTCTGCATGTCAAGTATATGATCCTATTACCATGAGATCATGCAACTCACTAACACCGGAGGAGTACCTTGTGTGTACCAAACGTCGCAACGTCACTGGGTGACTATAAAGGTGCTTGATATGTCTCCAACGTATCTATAATTTATGAAGTATTCATGTTGTTATATTAGCATTCTTGGATGTTTTGCAATCATTTTATAGCAACTTTATATCATTTTTTGGGACTAACCTATTGACCCAGTGCCCAATGCCAGTTGCTGTTTTTTGCTTGTTTTTTACATCGCAGGAAATCAATATCAAACGGAGTCCAAACACCGCAAAACTTTTTGTGGATTTTCTATGGACCAGAAGACCACCAATGGGCCAGAGCAGCACCTGGGGGGTGCCCCGAGGGGGGAACAACCCACCAAGGCGCGCCTGGGGGCCCAGGCGCGCCCAGGTAGGTTATGCCCACCTCGGTGGCCTCCCGCACCCCCTGTGATGCGGAGCATCCCTCGATCATCCCCATGTACGTACCTACATCCCCCTCGACACCACTTGGACCTATGACAAGAGCTCGAGCAAAGGATATCGAAGATAAGATGAACTCGCTCCTCTCCGAACTCCCACTCTCTACCTACGAGACATGGCTACTACCTCATGCGGAGACTCTATGTGTGATCAGGTGCTTGGAAGAGAGCCACGGGACAACTACATTCAATGGCCAAGACGACAAGGACACCAAGCGGGCAGGACAAGAAGAAGACCTGCCATGGAAGATACAGGACCTGGACGACTCGCCCAGCCAGGACGTCTGACCCCTGGAGGTCGCAACAGCCAAAGGAAAAGTGGACAGCCAAAGCTATAGGCTCCGGACGATCGGCCCTGCCCGGACGTCCGACAACTCCCAGGCTCCGGACGTCCGACACTTCACTAACAGAACCAAAACAACGGAAATCCGAGGAAGACCGGATGACCGTGCAACCGGCAATAGAACCAAATCTACGGACGTCCGAAGACCTACGGACGACCGGGCCGTCCCGAGCCCCCAGACGTCCGACGCCCACCGGACGTCCGATCCCTGGCTGTGTCCAGTTACGGGCTGAGGCCCATGCACCCCTCCACTTCGCCCCTCTTTTGCACTTAGACTATAAATAGACCTCCTCCTCTTCCTAGAGAGGGTTAGCGTTGATTTAGCCCATTTGTGATATAGAGCCTCGCTCATCCATCCGGATCTACTCCTTCACGAGGGACCGACACCTCTTCGGTGAAGATCCTTGTTGGATTCAATCCCTCCTTTTGGAGAAGACCATCTTCAAGACCTCATAAAGAAGAACCGGTTACCCTATGTATCATCCCTTGTTGGATTTGGATCTTGTACTCTCTTGTGTTTCGATGATCTAGCACATGTGTGCCTTTGTTCTTGTTGGTTGAGTGTTCTCTCGTGTTTCTCCCTCGTTCCCCTCCTCATGTTCTTCGTGTTCCTCGTAGGGATTCTCTCCAAACGTGAAAGATTAGCCTCTAGGGTTGTACCCTACATCATCTTGGTATCATGAGCCACGTTGATCATGTTTTTGGAGCCCCTACCCTTTGTTTTCTAGCTTGATTTTGTTGTTTTTGTCCTAAATTCAAAAATCCCCACAAAAAATAGTCCCCAATTTTTTTTGTGATTTGTTGGTGTGTTGAATTTTTGTTGGATTTGATCCATGGATTTGTGTTGCCACGTGTGGATCTAGTTTTCCCCACCCTCCCCACCCTTTTCCATCCACAAAATCGTTCAAATTCAACATCTCCACCTTCCTCCACCTCGAAATCGAGCAATTCTTCCCGTGCCCGCATTCGCCCAGGCACCAGACGACCGGGCTCCACCGGACATCCGGCGACCGGACGGCCGTGCCCCCCAGACATCCGTAAAACCCTGACGAAACTGAAACTTTTCAGTTCGGCCACCACCATTTCCCCACTTTCCACCACATCTTCCAAACACTTAAACCACCACAGCTTTCCACAAACACCACCATCATTCACCGATACCTCCCATGACAATTTTGACATGTTTTGTTCTTTGAAATTTAGGGTTGCGGTTCCCGTGTCCTATTGTGATTTGGCTATATAGGTATGGTTCAACATCATCATCACCACCGCTCATCTTTGCAAAGGACACATCATCGCCAAGGACGGTAACCTCGACGACATCTTTGTCATCCCATGTCATTGCATTGATAACTACATAGCCTTACTTTTGCGTTGCTTACCCATCGAGACTAGCCATTGAGTATTGCCGGCAATGTGACTTGTGCACATTAGTGATCATACTCCATAGCATGCATACCATATCATAGTGGTCCATATCTTGGTATCATCTTTTGTGTCACAAAGTTGTCATCGCTTACACAATTGCTATCTTGGCTTGTGAAGTTCTGCATGATAAAAGAGCTCAAAAGTGAAAGAGCCAAACAAGCTTTTAAGCAAAGAGGGAAGGATAAGCAAAGAGCTTATAAGCAAGAACCATAGAATCATACTACATTAAGATTGTCATATCCGATCATCTTGGACCATATGACCGAAATACCATACATATAGCATACTTGGGATAGAGGTCGTTGCATTTTTGCCTAATAGGTTGTGCATAAGTTCCATATCCGCCTATTGTGCAATCGTGCTAGCGTCTCTCTAGTATTGTGCAATAAGAGCATTTTCGTGGACTCCACATTTTGGCTCATTTTTGGTTTGCACAATCCCACTTATCTATTTGCGTGTGTGTTTCCGTGTACCACTACATGCTTGGTCTACTTGTTACATTTGCAAATTTGTGAATCTTTTCCAACATTATTGAAGCTCACTTACAATTGCATCAATTTTGTGCCACCATTCTAACCAAGCTCCACCAAAAGCTTTTACTTGTGTAGGTGTGAGAACCGACAAGAATTGGTACCAATTGTGCTATTTCATTGTCCGCATTTGAGTGATCTTGATCCATCTTCAACATCGGTCAAGGTACATTTGGTATAGGTTCTTCTCTTTCTCCCACTCACATTTTGCTTGGAATGATGGATAGGCCAAGTACTTCTACCAACCCACTCTTCATTGAGCAAGACGACGACATGTCATCATTCGCCACCAAGAGCCACCTCTTTGGTGCACAACGAGCGTTGCATCAAGAGCAACAAGCAATGACCGATCGCATTGACAATCTCGCCACCGACTTGTGACTCTCCGAGCAACGTACAAGAGACTACTTTGACAACAAGCTCGACGCTCACAAGCAAGAGAATGATGCAAGAATGGACGAGATCTGTGCCTTGTTGGTGAACCGCCCTCCTTCAATGTCTTCATACTCAGGACGAAGCCACTCAAGTCGACACTCCGACGACACCTTCTCCGGCTCAAGTACACTAACATCAAACACTCCTCGATGAGTCGCGCATCAAGATCATCATGCATCTCGCAATCCTCTACACGGCAACCATCCACAAGAGCAAGTCGACGAGCAAGTACATCATCCTCAACCAAACCAAGATCCTTTTGCACAAGCTCAAGAACGACAACGTCAACGTCACCAAGAGGAAGAACATGCATGTCAACATCAAGAAGAACAAGACACCGAGGCTCAACGTCTTCAACAACAACAACGTGAAGCGCAGGCACTTGAGGTGCCACGTGCCCTTCAAGAATCAAGTCAAGCCATTGCCAAGCGCAACCGCAATAGGCACAATCAAGAGGAAGCACTTCGAGAAGAAATCCAAGAGCGGAACTACCAACCAAGAGTGCAATGTCAAGTTCCTCGCCCTCCTCTTCAAGCTCGACAAGCTCCTCCACAACCTCAAGTTCAACAAGAGCAAGTTGACTATGGTCATCCCCCACACCAAGAGCAACATGAGGTTGATTATCCTCAACGTCAAGGGCGTCATCATCACCCTCGACAACAACACAATGAAGAGCAACGCTATGGCAAGCTAAAGTTCACCATGCCCAAGTTCAATGGAAGCAATGATCCCGAAGAGTACCTCTCATGGGCATTGAAGGTCGACAAAATCTTCCATTTGCACAACTATGAGGAACAGAAGAAGATCGATGTGGCATCACTTGAGTTCCAAGATTATGTGCTCATATAGTGGGAACAAGTCCTTGAGCGCCGAGAAGCAAAAGGTGAACCACCAATCACCACTTGGGCTCAAATGAAAGATGTCATGCGAGCACGTTTCGTGCCAACCTACTACAACCGCAATCTCTTCAAGAAGCTCCAACTACTCAAGCAAGGAACAAAGAGTGCTGAAGAATACTACAAGGAAATGGAGATAGCCATGATATGAGCTAATGTCACAAAAGATGATGAGCAAACAAGGGCACGCTTCTTGAATGGCACCAATCATCCCATCACGAAGATTACCGACTTCCAACCCTACTCCAACCTCATTGAGCTCGTGCATCAAGCTACCAAAGCGGAACGTCAAGTGCAAGATGACTTCAAGTATGCCAAGTACTCGTCCAAGACCTATGGCTTCTCCAACACCCAAGCTTCAACGACTCCTCCAACTTCTACCTCAACCAAGCCATCTACAAGCAACAACGACAAGTCAAGCTACAAGAAAACTTCGACAAGCTCAAGTCGTCCTCCTCCTACTACAAGCAACTTCAAGCCACGCGCTTCATCATCTACTCCAACCAATGAGACCGTCAAGACAAGCTCCTTAAAGTGTTTCACTTGCGGCGGACGAGGACACAAGTCTTTCCAATGCACCAACAAGCGCACCATGATCCTCAACGATGATGGAACCTATGACTCCATGAGTGAAGAGGAAATGGAAGCCATTGAGCAAGTGGCCATGCACCGGCGCGTGAACGAAGATGAAGACGATCAAGTCTTTTGTGATGAGGATCCGAGCCCCGCTCTCGTTGTCTCCAAAGTCTTGACTCTTCAACATCAACAAGATGAAGACCAAAGATGTCACATCTTCCACACAAAGTCCAGCATCAATGGAAGGTCCATCAAGGTCATCATCGATAGAGGTAGTTGTCACAACTTGGCAAGTGAAGAACTATGCTCCAAGCTACATTTGGTCAAGATGAACCACCCACACCCACACAAGGTCCAATGGCTAAGCGATTCCGGCACTATAAAAGTTGAGCATACGGTCAAGGTTTCCTTCAAAATTGGAGGATATGAGGACACTTTGGAGTGTGATGACGTCCCGATGTCTGTTTGCCACCTCCTTCTTGGTCGACCATGGCAATTTGACCGAGGCGTCATCCACAATGGGCATACCAATCACTATAGCTTCAAGATGAAAGGGAAGGAGTATGTGCTACGACCTATGTCTCCTAGTCAAGTAATAGCCGACAAGCAAGCCACCCATCATGGAGAAAAAAGTGAGAAAGTGATCCACCCAAAAGAGATTGAGAACCACAAGCCAAAACCGAGTGCCTCCACGATGAGCGACAAGAAAAACTTCGTCCTATTCGCCACCAAAATATAGATGAGAGAAGTGTGCGAGAACCCATCGAGCGTTATGCACTTTGTCCTTGTGTGCAAGGACGAGGCACCAAAAACTAACACCTCTCACGATCTACCTTTAGTGTTATCTTCTCTTTTGCAGGAATTCCAAGATGTTTTCCCCGATGAGCTACCTCCAGGACTACCTCCACCACGAGGCATTGAGCACCAAATCAACCTCATCTCCGGAGCACCTCTACCAAACAAAGCTCCATACCGCGTCAACCTCGAAGAAACTAAGGAGATCCAGCGGCAAGTACAACAACTCATCGACAACGGACATGTACGTGAAAGCTTAAGCCCTTGTGCCATTCCGGTTATACTTGTGCCCAAGCAAGATGGTAGTTTTTGCATGTGCTCAGATTGTAGACCCATCAATGCTATTACCGTTTGTTATAGGCATCCCATTCATCGCCTAGATGATATGCTTGATGAACTTAGCGGTGCCACCATTTTCTCAAAAATTGATCTTAAAAGTGGCTATTATCAAATCTGCGTACAAGAAGGTGATGAATGGAAGACCGCTTTCAAAACCAAATTTGGCTTGTACGAGTGGTTAGTTATGCCTATGGGTTTATCGGAAGATCCCGGTACTTTCATGCGTCTTACGCATTTTGTGCTTCATCCTTACATTAGAGTGTTTCTTGTGGTTCACTTTGATGACATTCTTGTTTTTAGCAAATCCATCAAAGAGCATCTAAACCATGTTAAGGCTGGTTTGCAAACTCTTTGCAAGGAACATCTTTATGCCGACATGAAAAAGTGCACATTTGGTGTTGACAAGCTTGTTTTCTTGGGTTTCGTTGTTTCTTCCAAGGGTGTCCATGTTGATGAATATAAAATTTAAGCAATTAAAACTTGGCCCCAACCCACCAATTTGCAACAAGTGCATAGCTTTCTTGGCCTTGCGGGTTTCTATCGTCAATTCTGGTACATTAATGGCAAGGAAAATGTAGTTGCAGATGCACTTTCACGCATATGCATGCTTGTCACTAAACTTGAGTTGAATGTTATTGGCTTTGAGCACATAAAGGACTTGTATGCGAATGATCCTACCTTTGCTACCCCTTATGCTAAGTTTTTGACGCATACATCTTGGGAACGATATTACATCAAGGATGATTATCTTATGAGAGCTAACAAACTTTGCATTCCCGAGTCTTCTCTTCGTTTGCTCCTTTTGCAAGAGGCTTGTTGGGGATATTACCACCAGGCGTAAACCGGCCTACCTGGGCCGGGTTAACTTCAGTAGTAGTATAAGTAGATGAAGGCCCAAGGCCTGTAGTCGGTTTAGAAACTGTAGCCGTAAACCGGCATGATATGTAAGCTTGTATTGTAAGTTAGGAATAGAGAGAGACCAACCGGGATACGAATATGAACTGGTATGGGACTCCACGGACTAACGGGCGTCACCCGTGTATATAAGGGGACGACCCGGCGGCGGTTCAAGACAGACAACAACAACTCGAGCCTAGGCGAAGCTTGTTTGCTCCCTAGCCATCGAGACCACATCAATTCCATCACAACTAGACGTAGGCTTTTACCTTCATCGAAGGGGCCGAACTAGTATAAACCCTCGTGTCTTTATGTCCGCTTTAACCCCTTCAAGTTAACCCGTAGCGATGGCTCCACGACTAAGTCCTTTCACTAGGACATCTGCCGTGACAAATCCACGACAGTTGGCGCCCACCGTGGGGCTATCGCACGACGGTTTGATGATCTTGGAGGGCAAACTCAAAGGACTCGAAGGCTATGCTGTGGGCCGGATGACCAAGAGTCGTCGTGGCAAGATCTACATCGACGATGCAGGATGGGGTCCTGAAGCCGATTCGATCGAGTACGGGTACCGGGTCCCCTTTGGTGGCATACACGTTTTCATCGGCAAGATTGGTGAGCCTGGGCCTGAGCCGGACATCTGCACTGACCTCGTCGAGGCGGCTCAGCGTGCGAGATCTACCCAGGTTAAACCGGTCGTGAAGCGTGCCTTCGTGGGAGTCATCCACGGAGGAGAGCATGAGGACGAGTCAGAACACGGTAGCGAGACCGTCGTCTATTCCAGCGACGAGTCTTCAACCGGAGAGACCGAATCATTGTACCAGTTGCAAGATGACCAGATCAGGGGCTGTTCCGATGGTGACAGTATTCCGGACCCCCCAGATCAGATCAACCGGGTTGGAATATTCATGGCCAGTACACAGGCAGCGAATCACTCTTCGACCGCAGCAGCAATGCACTCCGGATCAGCAGCGGTAGTGGCAGCAGGGGCAGGAGGCCTTGTACGCCCACCGGTTCAAGTTCTGTCTGACCTGTTTGACGCACTAGCTGCACTTATGGCAGAAGCCAATCTGGCGGATCAGGAGGCCCATGATGCGGAGATTGCAAAGGTGAGAGAGCAGATCGTACAGGCCAAAGCCGACCTGGCTACAGAGAAGGACAGGATGGCCACAGAGCGGGCCGCTTTGGACGCCCGGGCCTATAAGCTCATGCTTGACCAGAACGCGTCACAGGAGGTCTTGAAGAGGAAGCACAGATCACGCCTGCCGTTAGGGTTCGACCCTCGGAATCTCTTTCACACTCCGGGAGCTGGAACCAGCAATCCGCCGGGGCACCTGGAGGCAAACCGGATCGAGACACCAGGGCCGGGAGCGACGATCCAACCCCGCCTGATGGAACCTCCTCGACAGAACATTGTGATTCCTCCGCCGGTTCAGACACCTTTGGGTCATTATTCTAATCCTATGGACAATCTTGTTGCAGCTGTTGTGTGATTAGAAGCTATCCCGGTGGAAGGAGACACTCCGCAAGCAATAGAGACGCGCCGGGTTAAGGAACTTCTCTGGACCGCTTTGATTCAACAGGAGGCATATTCATACAGTCGCGATCGGATTCACTCCACACCTCGTCCAAGCCGGAGCTATAGCAGGTGCCTGGATGAACCGGCCATATCGAGCAATGCGCGAGGCCGTGAAGCGGCCCGTGGCAATAACCTGGCAGGTGGTGTTCGCGACGCTCAGGAGGTAGTGGACCGGGCCCGGGCACGAAGGGAGGCCGAGTTAGCAGCACAGAACGAGGCGGGTCAGCTTACCCCGGTTCGTCCTACCACCTCTGCCGGGCCAGGGGTCGCATCTGCTTTGGGAGTACCCTGTTTAGTCCCCGCTTTACGCAATGTATGCCTGCCCAAAGATTTTAAGGGTCTGCGTAAGGTGCCGAATTACACTGCTGATTTATCTCCAGAAGCGTGGGTAGAGAGTTATGAGATGGCCATGGAGATGCTGGATGTGGATGAGACCGCGTGTGCAAAGTACTTCACCATGATGCTTGAAGGTACGGCCCGTACTTGGTTGAAGAGCCTGCCGCCTAATTCTATCAGTTCATGGGCCCAGTTGCAGGCCCGGTTTATCCAGAATTTCAAAGATACGTGTAAGCAGCCCAAGTCCATAGTAGACCTGGCGGCTTGTGTTCAGGAGGACGGAGAGTCAACAACCCATTGGGTACGCTGCATGTCAGAAGTCTTGCACTCGTCGGACAGGATCAATGCTGACTCTGCGATCTTAACCCTGGAGGGCAACTGCCGGTTTATGCCTTTAAAGTTGAAATTGGGGCGTATGAAGCGGTTCTGTAATGACATGGGAACTCTCATGGCCGCTTTGGTGAAGTATGCTGATTCTGATAGTACCAAGGATCCCGAGACTGATGATGATGAAGCAAGGAAGGGAAAGAAGAATAGCAACTCCAATGGGCATCAGTACAAACCGGCAGGCCATGGAAGTGGAGGCAAGCGTAAAGCGGATGGCAGCATGGATTTTGTGGCTAACACTAATGCGCAGGACAAGGGTCAGCGGCGCAGGGGCAAAGCGGCAAATCGTAATGGGGCTCCAAATCCTAACCTGGATCGCTTAAATTATTTGTTGAATCAGCCTTGTCCGAAGCACGGGACGAAGGAGGCGCCGGCTAACCACCTTTGGAAGGATTGTTACATCATGCAGGAATTTAAAAACTCTAATACCTTCCGGTATGACCGTGGGTCAGGTGGCGGCTCAGGATCCGGTTTCCATGGGCCGGGTCAGGATGGAGCTTCCGGTTCAGGTTTTAATCAGGGCGGTCACAACAACCAGAATAATCAGAGCGGTAAAGGGGGTTACAACCAACAGCAGCAGCAGCAGCAGTCGGGTTACCAGAGCCAGCCAAAACAGTTGAACAATGGGCAGTATCACGTTTTCACAACTAGCTTGGATAAGCGCGACCGGAAACTCCACAAGCGAGTGGTGAACTCTGTTGAACCGGCCGTACCACGTTACTTGCGCTGGTCGGAGCAGCCTATCGTGTGGAGTAGGGAGGACCACCCACCCCGGGTTGACAATCCGGGCCAGTTGGCATTAGTGGTAGACCCTCAGGTGGGAGGTTATAAATTCACCAAGGTGCTCATGGATGGAGGGAGCAGTATTAACATCCTGTACTATGAGACATTCCGCCGCATGGGGCTAACAGACAAAGATCTCAGACCGTCTAATACTGTATTCCATGGTGTGGTGCCTGGCAAATCGGCATATCCTGTTGGTAAGATAGTCCTGGACGTGGCTTTTGGGGACGAGCATGATTCCCGATCCGAAAAACTAACCTTTGAGGTGGTGAAGATCCGGAGCCCGTATCACGCCTTGTTTGGGCGCCCGGCTTATGCCAAATTCATGGCACGGCCTTGTTATATCTACTTGCAGCTCAAGATGTCAGGTTATAAAGGGACAATAACGGTTCATGGGAACCGTAAGATTGCTTTGGAATGTGAGGAAGGTGATGTGGCCTATGCAGAGTCGGTTTGTGCCATGGAGGAGTTGAAATATTATAAGGACAATGTTGATCCGGCGGACATGACCCCTTTGAAGAAGCCAACCACGGAGCATGATTCAGATCTGAAGTTCAAATCGGCGGCTGAGACCAAGCTTGTTGACTTCGTGCCCGGCGATTCGTCCAAGCAGTTCATTATCAGTGCCAACTTGGACCCTAAATAGGAAAGCGCGCTCATCGAGTTCATCTGTGAGAATTGGGACATTTTTGCATGGAAGCCTTCTGACATGCCAGGTGTACCGAGGGAACTCGCTGAGCACACTCTTAATGTGGATCCTAAGTATAAACCGGTAAAGCAATTTCTCCGCCGGTTTAACAAAGAAAGGCGCAAAGCCATTGGAGAGGAAGTGGCCAGGCTCTTAGTAGCTGGCTTTGTCATTGAGGTGTTCCATCCAGAGTGGCTTGCTAATCTGGTGTTAGTTCTTAAGAAAAACGGCACTTGGCGTATGTGTGTGGATTACACGGATCTTAACAGGGCTTGTCCAGCGGATCCTTTTGCCCTCCCCCGCATTGACCAGATTATTGATGCCACGGCGGGTTGTGAGCGTTTGAGTTTTTTGGATGCATATTCTGGATATCATCAGATCAAGATGGCGGTTAAGGACCAAGAGAAGACAGCATTTATTACTCCCTTTGGAGCCTTCTGCTTGTATCTATGCCTTTTGGGCTCAAGAGCGCCCAAGCCACTTATCAACGGTGTGTACAGAATTGCCTGCATAAACAGATCGGCCGCAATGTGCACGCCTATGTGGATGATATTGTAGTCAAGTCAAGGCAGAAGGAGACGCTGGTGGATGATTTGAAGGAAACCTTTGACAACTTGTGAGTTTACAAGATGATGCTTAACTCGACCAAGTGTGTCTTTGGTGTTCCGGCAGGCAAATTACTGGGTTTTCTTGTGTCCAACAGAGGAATTGAGGCTAATCCGGAGAAGATTACGGCTATCACCTCCCTGGCTAAACCGAAGTGTATCAACGATGTTTAGCGTTTGGCGGGTTGGATCGCCGCACTGAGCCGGTTTATCAGCCGCCTCGGAGAGAAGGCTATCCCTTTGTACCAGATGCTGAGAAAGACAGATCAATTCATCTGGAGTCCGGCTGCTGATGAAGCGTTGGAGGACTTGAAGCGGCAATTAGCCAATCCGCCCGTTCTTGCGGCTCCGGTCGACAAGGAGCCGTTATTATTATACGTAGCGGCCAATGCTCATGCAGTTAGCGTGGCTATTGTGGTGGAACGCAAGGAGGCAGGCAAGGAATATCCGGTTCAGCGGCCGGTTTATTATATCAGTGAGGTGCTTATTGAATCCAAGCAAAGGTATCCGCATTGGCAGAAGCTGGTATATGGAGTTTTCATGGCAAGCCGGAAGTTGAAGCAGTATTTTCAAGGGCACCCCATCACAGTGGTCAGTTCAGCTCCCTTGGGCGATATCATACAGAATCGGGAGGCGACTGGCCGGATTGCCAAGTGAGCTATAGAACTTGGGCCGCACGGATTGAAGTACGTGCCTCAGACGGCGATGAAGTCTCAAGCACTTGTTGATTTCATCAATGATTGGACGGAGTTGCAAGCACCAGAGGAGAAGCCGGATCACACATATTGGACTATCCATTTTGATGGATCCAGGCAATTGGAAGGCTCGGGGGCTGGAGTCGTATTAACTTCCCCACGAGGTGATAAGTTTTGTTATGTTCTCCGCTTAATGTTCCCTTGTACTAATAATGCAGCTAAGTACGAAGCTTTGCTCCATGGTCTCCGGATGGCTAAAGAGATGAACTTAAGCTGGGTTAAGTGCTTCGGTGATTCAGACCTCGTGGCTCAACAGGTGTCTGGCACTTGGGATTCTAAGGACCCGCTCATGGCTGCATATCGTCGTGAGGTGGATAATATTGCGGGTCACTTCAAGGGTTATCAGGTGGATCACGTGGACCGTCGAAAGAATGAAGCGGCGGATGCTTTAAGTCGGTTGGGCTCTCAGCATAAACCTGTCCCGCCTAATATCTTTCTTGATGTGTTGCACAACCCGTCAGTCAAGCTCCCGGGTGAAGTGGATTTGGCTATTCCTGATCCGGAGGCTCAATTGGTGGCAGCCCTGCATGTCATACCGGATTGGACAGTTCCTTATCTTGCGTACATGAACCGGGGAGAGTTGCCAGAGGATGAGATTCGAGCCAGGCAGATAGTCCGGCGATCCAAGTCTATGACTATTGTCAATGGTGAATTGCATCATTGCAGTGTATCAGGGGCGTTTCAACGTTGCGTCTCTCCTGAGGAAGGCTGTGAAATCTTACGAGAAATCCATGAAGGGGATTGTGGTCACCACGCCGGTTCAAAGTCTCTGGTGGCAAAGGCGTTTCGTCACCGGTTCTACTGGTTGACAGCTCATGCTGATGCGGAGGACTTGGTTAAACGGTGTGATGGCTGTCAGAAATTTTCAAGGCGTGCTCATATACCGGCTCAAGAATTGAGGATGATTCCGATTACTTGGCCGTTCGCAACATGGGGGCTGGATATGGTCGGACCCTTTAAAAGATCCAAGGATAAGAAAACCCACCTTTTGGTGGCAGTTGACAAGTTTACCAAGTGGGTTAAAGCGGAGCCTGTTAGCAAGTGTGATGCAGCTACAGCAGTGCAGTTCATTAAAAAGGTGATTTTCCGGTTTGGCTTTCCACACAGTATCATTACTGACAATGGTACCAATTTATCCAAGGGTGCTATGAAGGAGTTCTGTGAACGTGAGCACATCCGACTTGACGTATCATCAGTGGCTCACCCCCAGTCCAATGGGCAGGCAGAACGGGCTAATCAAGAGATCTTGCGAGACATCAAACCCCGGCTTATGGTTCCATTGCAAAGAACACCAGGATGTTGGGTTGAAGAACTACCATCTGTGCTATGGAGTATCAATACTACACCCAACCGATCCACAGGATACACGCCGTTTTTCATGGTCTACGGAGCGGAGGCGGTTCTCCCTAGTGATATCCGGCATGATTCGCCTCGTGTGGCAGCTTATGTTGAAGCGGACAATGAGACAGCACGACAAGACGCTTTGGACCTATTGGACGAGGAGCGCGATATAGCGGCTGCCCGCTCGGCGATTTATCAACAAGATCTTCATCGCTATCACAGCCGCCGGGTCAGAACCAGAACTTTTCAAGAAGGAGATTTGGTGCTTCGGCTCATCCAAGACCAGACGGATATGCACAAGTTATCCCCACCTTGGGAGGGACCTTTCGTGGTCAGCAATAATCTGCACAACGGGTCGTACTATCTGATTGATATTCGAGAGCATAAAGACTCACGCACATTAGAGGAGGAGACCAACAGGCCGTGGAACATAGCTCATCTTCGGCCTTACTACACCTGAGCCATTGGCTCTATCTATGTACATATTATGACAGTGTATATATTATCTTTGATATAATAAAACCAGAGCTTCAGCTAAAGCGGGGTCTCTGCCTTTTCATATCATGCGTGGCTACATGGAGTGGTTCTGTTTTAAAGCGGCCTCCGGTTTACCCCTTGAAATTTGTTTTTTATATCACTTGGGGCCTTGGTCGTGTCCGAACCAACGCGACACCTTTTAATAGGCGAAATCCACCAGATCACTTGGGGACATGGTCAAGTCTGAACCAGTCACGCCTCTTGATCGACCTAAGGCCACAAAATCACTTGGGGGCTTGGTCGAACCCGAACCATTGCCACGTCTTTTGATTTGCATATATGCCACGGTTTCATTTGGGGACCTGGCTGACTTGAACCATTGTCACTCCTATTGGGGGCTTGGTCCTGTCCGACCACGGTAAAACCATCTGATCAGCTCAGTATAGCATGTTTTTTGCAAACGGTTTTTGTCATTGCCTTTGCTTCCATATTTCTTTTATGGCTACTTCTTAAATTTTGTTATGTTTCCTTTACACCAACAACACTTTCTTACCGGTTCAGCTGACGGATTCGGTTCATTTTTAATCCAGAGAAATATACCCGGTTTACCTTTCCTATTAACATCATGGAGTAACAGGGGGGCTCATAATGACCTAGCACGGTTTACATGGGACTTGTTTTCTCCCCTTTGACGGTAATGGTTTATAACACCTCCATTTCAAGCCTGGCTAAGCCAACTTCAGGCCCAGCGATGGCAGGTATTTTGTATCGCATATTTGGTTATATGCCTTAAATACATTGATGATATATATATCAAGGTCATAAACCGGCTGGCGGTATAACGCCACCGCAGTTCAAGATTTTCTGATTGCAGGAAATATAAATTGAGGATTTCAAGCAAAAACATCAGTACTTATGCACGAAGGCATATTTAAAGTGCAAGTATTGGCTATTCTATTACAAGGCAACGCAGTGCCCAAATAAGATCATTGTTCTTCTGGCGGATCATAATGAAGTAGCTATTTAAACCGGCTTCCGGTTCAAGCCTGCTCATCGTCCTGCGCCGCTTCAGAATCTTCATCTCTATCCATTGGCTGGAAATCAACAGTGGTCCAGTCGATTCCCATGAAAGCTTGAAAGACAGCCTCTTCATGGATCAGAGAAGACGGTTCAATATCAGGAGCGTAAGTATGCTTACGGTTTGGAGGAATCAGATACTCCGCTTCAAGAACTGGTGCAGCCAGTCGCTTGTTCTGATCATTGTATTGAGCTTGATAATGCGACAAGTCTGCCTCTTCAGCTAATTGACAAGCCAGAGGGCGCACTGCACGGTTTATCGCCCTTAAATCCTCTTCATTGAATTCTGAGCCATCTTCCTTCAAGCTGGGATAGCCTTGAGCTGCTTCAACTGGATCGAAATCGGCACCCATGCTTTTGCCCGGATCAAGGCATTAATTGCTCCGGTTCGAGCAGCAGATTTCTTCAGCTCTTCAATCCGGGCAGGAATCATTGACAACCTCTTCAGAGTATCTTGGATTAAAGTGGGTGTCGGATTGTTATGGGATGCAGTGGTGATGATCCGCTGCGCTCCGGTATACAGCTGTTCAATTAAGGTGTAGGCAGCCTTCAGTTTCTTCCGAACATCTGACCCTAAGTGAGCAATGCGTGTGCCTGCAATAGTACAGGAACGATCACAAACCGGATCTATTGTAAGAAGGAGGAAGTTGTCAAACAAACCAAAAGGAGCTTACCAAAGATAGCAGCGGTCATGGCATGCACTTGCCGCTTTACGGTCGTCAGCTCATCTACCACCGGTTTAAGGGCAGCTTCAGCATTTTCAGCTCTTTTTATCAAAGCGGCCTTCTCAGTGGCCCAAT
The DNA here is from genome assembly GCA_963921465.1 of Triticum timopheevii. NCBI lineage: Eukaryota > Viridiplantae > Streptophyta > Magnoliopsida > Poales > Poaceae > Triticum > Triticum timopheevii. The sequence continues at coordinate 244,128,531 of OY997270.1, forward strand.
CAGCCCGCTCCTTCTTGAAGCCCTCCTTCAACTGTTCCGTGATGCTCAAGGCGCTGGTCAATTCCTCCCTTGCTTTGTCAGTTTCGGCTTGTTGGGTTTTTAGAGTTTCTTGCAGATCTGTAATCCGGTCCTCTTTGACCCTCACTTCAGCCTGCATACTGTTGGAAATATGCCATAGAGGCAATAATAAAAGCATTATTATTACATTTCTTTGTTCATGATAATTGTCTTTATTCATGCTATAATTGTATTATCTGGAAATCGTAATACATGTGTGAATAACAGACACCAACATGTCCCTAGTAAGCCTCTAGTTGACTAGCTCGTTGATCAATAGATAGTCATGGTTTCCTGGCTATGGACATTGGATGTCATTGATAACGGGATCACATCATTAGGATAATGATGTGATGGACAAGACCCAATCCTAAGCATAGCGTGAGATCGTGTAGTTCGTTTGCTAGAGCTTTTCTAATGTCAAGTATCTTTTCCTTTGACCATGAGATCGTGTAACTCCCGGATACCGTAGGAGTGCTTTGGGTGTATCAAACATCACAACGTAACTGGGTGACTATAAAGGTGCATTACAGGTATCTCCGAAAGTGTCTGTTGGGTTGACACGGATTGAGACTGGGATTTGTCACTCCGTATGACGGAGAGATATCACTGGGCCCACTCGGTAATGCATCATCATAATGAGCTCAAAGTGACCAAGTGTCTGGTCACGGGATCATGCATTACGGTACGAGTAAAGTGACTTTCCGGTAACGAGATTGAACGAGGTATTGGGATACCAACGATCGAATCTCGGGCAAGTAACATATCGATTGACAAAGGGAATTGCATACGTGGTTGATTGAATCCTCGACATCGTGGTTCATCCGATGAGATCATCGTGGATCATGTGGGAGCCAACATGGGTATCCAGATCCCGCTGTTGGTTATTGACCGGAGAGCGATCTCGGTCATGTCTACATGTCTCCCGAACCCGTAGGGTCTACACACTTAAGGTTCGGTGACGCTAGGGTTGTAGGGATATGTATATGCAGTAACCCGAATGTTGTTCGGAGTCCCGGATGAGATCCCGGACGTCACGAGGAGTTCCGGAATGGTCCGGAGGTAAAGATTTATATATGGAAAGTCATGTTTCGGCCATCGGGACAAGTTTCGGGGTTATCGGTATTGTACCGGGACCACCGGAGGGGTCCCGGGGGCCCACCGGGTGGGGCCACCTGCCCCGGGGGGCCACATGGGCTGTAGGGGGTGCGCCTTGGCCTACATGGGCCAAGGGCACCAGCCCCACTAGGCCCATGCGCCTAGAGTTTCCATGGGGGAGGAGTCCTACTAGTGGAAGGCACCTCCTAGGTGCCTTGGGGGGGAGGGAAACCTCCCCTTGGCCGCACCCGCCCTAGGAGATTGGATCTCCTAGGGCCGGCCAACCCCCTTTGGCCCTCCTATATATAGTGGGGGAAAGGAGGGACTTCACACCTTGGCCTTTGGTTGCCTCCTTCTCCCTCTCCAACACCTCCTCCTCCTCCATAGTGCTTAGCGAAGCTCTGCCGGAGTACTGCAGCTCCATCAACACCACGCCGTCATGCTGCTGCTGGTGCCATCTCCCTCAACCTCTCCTCCCTCCCTTGCTGGATCAAGAAGGAGGAGACGTGGCTGTTCTGTACGTGTGTTGAACGCGGAGGTGCCGTCCGTTCGGTGCTAGGATCTCCGGTGATTTGGATCACGTCGTGTTCGACTACATCATCCCCATTCTTTGAACGCTTCCGCTCGCGATCTACAAGGTATGTAGATGCATCTAATCACTCGTTGCTAGATGAACTCATAGATGGATCTTGGTGAAACCGTAGGAAAATTTTTGTTTTCTGCAACGTTCCCCAACAGTGGCATCATGAGCTAGGTCTATGCGTAGTTCTTCTTGCACGAGTTGAACACAATTTGTTGTGGGCGTAGATTTGTCAACTTTCTTGCCGCTACTAGTCTTATCTTGCTTCAGCGGTATTGTGGGATGAAGCGGCCCGGACCAACCTTACACGTACGCTTACGTGAGACCAGTTCCACCGACTAACATGCACTAGTTGCATAAGGTGGCTGGCGGGTGTCTGTCTCTCCTACTTTAGTTGAAGAGGATTTGATGAAAAGGGTCCTTATGAAGGGTAAATAGAAGTTGACAAATCACATTGTGGTTTTCACGTAGGTAAGAAAACGTTCTTGCTAGAACCCTACTTCAGCCACGTAAAACTTGCAACAACAATTAGAGGACGTCTAACTTGTTTTTGCAGCAAGTGCTTTGTGATATGATATGGCCAAAGTTGTGATGAATGATGAATGATCTATATGTAATGTATGAGATGTTCATGCTATTGTAATAGGAATCACGACTTGCATGTCGATGAGTATGACAACCGGCAGGAGCCATAGGAGTTGTCTTTATTTTTTGTATGACCTGCGTGTCATTGAAGAACGCCATGTAAACTACTTTACTTTATTACTAAACGCGTTAGTCATAGAAGTAGAAGTAGTCGTTGGCGTGACAACTTCTTGAAGACACAATGATGGAGATCATGATGATGGAGATCATGGTGTCATGCCGGTGACAAGATGATCATGGAGCCCCGAAGATGAAGATCAAAGGATCTATATGATATTGGCCATATCATGTCACTACTTTATATAATTGCATGTGATGTTTATTATGTTTTATGCATCTTGTTTACTTAGAATGACGGTAGTAAATAAATGATCCCTTACAAAATTTCAAGAAGTGTTCTCCCCTAACTGTGCACCGTTGCTACAGTTCGTCGTTTTGAAGCACCACGTGATGATCGGGTGTGATAGATTCTTACGTTCACATACAACGGGTGTAAGACAGTTTTACACAGCGAAAACACTTAGGGTTAACTTGACGAGCCTAGCATGTACAGACATGGCCTCGGAACACGGAGACCGAAAGGTCGAACACGAGTTGTATGGAAGATACGATCAACATGAGAATGTTCACCGACGATGACTAGTCCGTCTCACGTGATGATCGGACACGGCCTAGTCGACTCGGATCGTGTAACACTTAGATGACCAAAGGGATGTCAAATCTGAGTGGGAGTTCATTATAATTTGATTAGATGAACTTAATTATCATGAACTTAGTCTAAATATTTTACAATATGTCTTGTAGATCAAATGGCCAACGTAGTCCTCAACTTCAACGCGTTCCTAGAGAAAACCAAGCTGAAAGACGATGGCAGCAACTATATGGACTGGGTCCGGAACCTGAGGATCATCCTCATAGCTGCCAAGAAAGATTATGTCCTACAAGCACCGCTGGGTGACGCACCTGTTCTCCCTGTAGAACAAGACGTTATGAACGATTGGCAGGCACGTTCCGATGACTACTCCCTCGTTCAGTGCGGCATGCTTTACAGCCTAGAGCCGGGGCTCCAAAAGCGTTTTGAGAGACATGGAGCATATGAGATGTTCGAAGAGCTGAAAATGGTTTTCCAAGCTCATGCCCGGGTCGAGAGATATGAAGTCTCCGACAAATTCTTCAGCTGTAAGATGGAGGAATATAGTTCTGTCAGTGAGCACATACTCACTATGTCTGGGTTACATAAACGCCTGACTCAGCTGGGAGTTAATCTCCCGGATGATGCGGTCATTGACAGAATCCTCCAGTCGCTTCCACCGAGCTACAAGAGCTTTGTGATGAACTTCAATATGCAGGGGATGGAAAAGACCATTCCTGAAGTATTTGCTATGCTGAAATCAGCAGAGGTAGAAGTCAAGAAGGAACATCAAGTGTTGATGGTCAATAAAACCACTAAGTTCAAGAAGGGCAAGGGTAAAAAGAACTTCAAGAAGGATGGCAAGGTAGTTGCCGCGCCCGGCAAGCAAGCTGCCGGGAAGAAGCCAAAGAATGGACCCAAGCCCGAGACTGAGTGCTTTTATTGCAAGGAAAGTGGTCACTGGAAGCGGAACTGCCCCAAATACTTAGCGGACAAGAAGGCCGGCAAAACCAAAGGTATATTTGATATACATGTAATTGATGTGTACCTTACCAGTAATCGTAGTGACTCCTGGGTATTTGATACCGGTGCCGTTGCTCATATTTGTAACACACAGCAGGAGCTGCGGAATAAACGGAGACTGGCGAAGGACGAGGTGACGATGCGCGTCGGGAATGGTTCCAAGGTCGATGTGATCGCCGTCGGCACGCTACCTCTACATTTACCTACGGGATTAGTTTTGAACCTCAATAATTGTTATTTTGTGCCAAGTTTGAGCATGAACATTGTATTAGGATCTCGTTTAATTCGAGATGGCTACTCATTTAAATCCGAGAATAATGGTTGTTCTATTTATATGAGAGATATGTTTTATGGTCATGCTCCGATGGTGAATGGTTTATTCTTTATGAATCTCGAGCGTAATGCTACACATATTCATAGTGTAAGTACCAAAAGATGTAAGATTGATAGTGATAGTCCCACATACTTGTGGCACTGCCGCCTTGGTCACATAGGTGTCAAACGCATGAAGAAGCTCCATGCTGATGGACTTTTAGAGTCTCTTGATTACGAATCATTTGACACGTGCGAACCATGCCTCATGGGTAAAATGACCAAGACTCCATTCTCAGGAAAAATGGAGCGAGCAACCAACTTATTGGAAATCATACATACTGATGTGTGCGGTCCAATGAGTGTTGAGGCTCGTGGTGGCTATCGTTATGTTCTCACCCTCACTGATGACTTGAGTAGATATGGGTATGTCTACTTAATGAAACACAAGTCTGAGACCTTTGAAAAGTTCAAGGAATTTCAGAGTGAAGTTGAGAATCAACATGACAGGAAAATCAAGTTTCTACGATCAGATCGTGGAGGAGAATACTTGAGTCACGAGTTTGGTACACACTTAAGAAAATGTGGAATAGTTTCACAACTCACGCCGCTTGGAACACCTCAACGTAATGGTGTGTCCGAACGTCGTAATCGCACTCTATTAGATATGGTGCGATCTATGATGTCTCTTCCGATTTACCACTATCTTTCTGGGGCTATGCTTTAGAGACTGCCGCATTCACTTTAAATAGGGCACCGTCGAAATCCGTTGAGACGACACCGTATGAATTATGGTTTGGGAAGAAACCTAAACTGTCGTTTCTAAAAGTTTGGGGATGCGATGCTTATTTCAAGAAACTTCAACCTGAAAAGCTCGAACCCAAGTCGGAAAAATGCGTCTTCATAGGATACCCAAAAGAAACTATTGGGTACACCTTCTACCTCAGATCCGAAGGCAAGATCTTTGTTGCCAAGAATGGGTCCTTTCTAGAGAAAGAGTTTCTCTCGAAAGAAGTAAGTGGGAGGAAAGTAGAGCTTGATGAAGTATTACCTCTTGAACCAGAAAATGGCGCAACTCAAGAAAATGTTCCTGAGGTGCCTGCACCGACTAGAGAGGAAGTAAATGATAATGATCAAGATACTTCTGATCAAGCTCCTACTGAAATTTGAAGGTCCACAAGGACACGTTCCGCACCAGAGTGGTACGGCAACCCTGTCTTGGAAATCATGTTGTTAGACAACAGTGAACCTTCGAACTATGAAGAAGCGATGGCGGGCCCGGATTCCGACAAATGGCTAGAAGCCATGAAATCCGAGATAGGATCCATGTATGAAAATGAAGTATGGACTTTGACTGACTTGCCCGTTGAATGGCGAGCCATAGAAAATAAATGGATCTTTAAGAAGAAGACAGACGCGGATGGTAATGTGACCATCTATAAAGCTCGGCTTGTCGCTAAGGGTTATCGACAAGTTCAAGGGGTTGACTACGATGAGACTTTCTCACCGGTAGCGAAGCTGAAGTCCGTCCGAATCATGTTAGCGATTGCCGCATTTTATGATTATGAAATTTGGCAAATGGACGTCAAAACGACATTCCTTAATGGTTTCCTTAAGGAAGAATAGTATATGATGCAGCCGGAAGGTTTTGTCGATCCTAAGAATGCTGACAAGGTGTGCAAGCTCCAACGCTCGATTTATGGGCTGGTGCAAGCATCTCGGAGTTGGAACATTCGTTTTGATGAGATGATCAAAGCGTTTGGGTTCACACAGACTTATGGAGAAGCCTGTGTTTACAAGAAAGTGAGTGGGAGCTCTATAGCATTTCTCATACTATATGTAGATGACATACTTTTGATGGGAAATGATATAGAACTTTTGGACAGCATTAAGGCCTACTTGAATAAGAGTTTTTCAATGAAGGACCTTGGAGAAGCTGCTTATATATTAGGCATCAAGATCTATAGGGATAGATCGAGACGCCTCATAGGTCTTTCACAAAGCACATACCTTGATAAGATTTTGAAGAAGTTCAAAATGGATCAGTCCAAGAAAGGGTTCTTGCCTGTTTTGCAAGGTGTGAAATTGAGCTCACCTCAATGTCCGACCACGGCAGAAGATATAGAAGAGAGGAGTGTCATCCCCTATGCCTCAGCCATAGGTTCTATTATGTATGCCATGCTGTGTACCAGACCTGATGTAAACCTTGTCGTAAGTTTGGTAGGAAGGTACCAAAGTAATCCCGGCAAGGAACACTGGACAGCGGTCAAGAATATCCTGAAGTACCTGAAAAGGACTAAGGAAATTTTTCTCGTTTATGGAGGTGACGAAGAGCTCGTCGTAAAGGGTTACGTCGACGCTAGCTTCGACACAGATCTGGATGACTCTAAGTCACAGACTGGATACGTGTATATTTTGAATGGTGGGGCAGTAAGCTGGTGCAGTTGCAAGCAGAGCGTCGTGGCGGGATCTACATGTGAAGCGGAGTACATGGCAGCCTCGGAGGCAGAACATGAAGCAATTTGGGTGAAGGAGTTCACCACCGACCTAGGAGTCATACCCAAAGCATCGGGGCCGATCAAGCTCTTCTGTGACAACACTGGAGCTATTGCACTTGCCAAGGAGCCCAGGTTTCACAAGAAGACAAGGCACATCAAGCGTCGCTTCAACTCCATTCGTGAAAATGTTCAAGATGGAGACATAGAGATTTGTAAAGTACATACGGACCTGAATGTAGCGGATCCGTTGACTAAACCTCTCCCTAGAGCAAAACATGATCAACACCAGAATTCCATGGGTGTTCGATTCATCACAATGTAACTAGATTATTGACTCTAGTGCAAGTGGGAGACTGTTGGAAATATGCCCTAGAGGCAATAATAAAAGCATTATTATTATATTTCTTTGTTCATGATAATTGTCTTTATTCATGCTATAATTGTATTATCCGGAAATCATAATACATGTATGAATAACAGACACCAACATGTCCCTATTAAGCCTCTAGTTGACTAGCTCGTTGATCAATAGATAGTCATGGTTTCCTGGCTATGGACATTGGATGTCATTGATAACGGGATCACATCATTAGGATAATGATGTGATGGACCAGACCCAATCCTAAGCATAGCGTGAGATCGTGTAGTTCGTTTGCTAGAGCTTTTCTAGTGTCAAGTATCTTTTCCTTTGACCATGAGATCGTGTAACTCCCGGATACCGTAGGAGTGCTTTGGGTGTATCAAACGTCACAACGTAACTGGGTGACTATAAAGGTGCATTACAGGTATCTCCGAAAGTGTCTGTTGGGTTGACACGGATCGAGACTGGGATTTATCACTCCGTATGACGGAGAGATATCACTGGGCCCACTCGGTAATGCATCATCATAATGAGCTCAAAGTGACCAAGTGTCTGGTCATGGGATCATGCATTACGGTACGAGTAAAGTGACTTGCTGGTAACGAGATTGAACGAGGTATTGGGATACCGACGATCGAATCTTGGGCAAGTAACATATCGATTGACAAAGGGAATTGCATACGGGGTTGATTGAATCCTCGACATCGTGGTTCATCTGATGAGATTATCGTGGAGCATGTGGGAGCCAACATGGGTATCCAGATCCCGCTGTTGGTTATTGACCAGAGAGCGATCTCGGTCATGTCTACATGTCTCCCGAACCCGTAGGGTCTACACACTTAAGGTTCGGTGACGCTAGGGTTGTAGGGATATGTATATGCAGTAACCAGAATGTTGTTCGGAGTCCCGGATGAGATCCCGGACGTCACGAGGAGTTCCGGAATGGTCTGGAGATAAAGATTTATATATGGAAAGTCCTGTTTCGGCCATCGGGACAAGTTTCGGGGTTATCGGTATTGTACCGGGACCACCGGAGGGGTCCCGGGGGCCCACCGGGTGGGGCCACCTGCCTCGGGGGGCCACATGGGCTGTAGGGGGTGCGCCTTGGCCTACATGGGCCAAGGGCACCAGCCCCACTAGGCCCATGCGCCTAGGGTTTCCATGGGGGAGGAGTCCTACTAGTGGAAGACACCACCTAGGTGCCTTGGGGGGGAGGGAAACCTCCCCTTGGCCGCACCCCCCCTAGGAGATTGGATCTCCTAGGGCCGGCCAACCCCCTTTGTCCCTCCTATATATAGTGGGGGCAAGGAGGGACTTCACACCTTGGCCTTTGGTTGCCTCCTTCTCCCTCTCCTACACCTCCTCCTCCTCCATAGTGCTTAGCGAAGCTCTGCCGGAGTACTGCAGCTCCATCAACACCACGCCGTCATGCTGCTGCTGGTGCCATCTCCCTCAACCTCTCCTCCCTCCCTTGCTGGATCAAGAAGGAGGAGACGTGGCTGTTCCGTACGTGTGTTGAACGCGGAGGTGCCGTTCGTTCGGTGCTAGGATCTCCGGTGATTTGGATCACGTCGTGTTCGACTACATCATCCCCGTTCTTTGAACGCTTCCGCTCGCGATCTACAAGGTATGTAGATGCATCTAATCACTCGTTGCTAGATGAACTCATAGATGGATCTTGGTGAAACCGTAGGAAATTTTTTGTTTTCTGCAACGTTCCCCAACAGTGGCATCATGAGCTAGGTCTATGCGTAGTTCTTCTTGCACGAGTAGAACACAATTTGTTGTGGGCGTAGATTTGTCAACTTTCTTGCCGCTACTAGTCTTATCTCAAATTTTGTCTCTCATCATCTTTACCAGGCTAGCTTCACAGTTGCGACTAGTATATAGCCGGTTCAAGTAACCAGAATGAAGATCTTGGGCACTCAGAGCAGCATATGTTTCCAGTTCTACATCCCATTTGCCTTTGTTCTTGGCAGAAAAATCCTCTTTCACTGTATGCTTGGTTAAAGCGACAGGATTCCCTGGTTCAAAGCGACCTACGCCGGTAATTACAACATCATCATCCTTGGACTCACCGGTTTGCATTGGCGCGGTCGGTTTATCAGCAGGACTGCATGATCTTTCAATCCGTACGGAGCTGGCAGGCGGTTCAGCAGGGACTGAAGTATTGATATGCCTTTCCTCAGGAATAGCATCGTCTTGCAAAGGAGGATCATTGGGAATATCCTCATGAACAAACGCCTCAAGATCTGGTGCTTTATCCTGTTCAGGGGCGACATCTTCCTCAGCCGCTTTGTCCAGGCAGGCTTTCTTGCTCGGTTTAGGTTTAGCCCTGAAAGAGAAACAAAGAATCAAGAAACAGCATAAGTTACAACACAGTATACCAGAAGCATATGTTCAGCCTAGCTTACCCAAGGACCATTTTCAGTGGCGGCAGCTGAGTGGCCGATGATTCACCAGAGGAAGAATGAGAAGTAACCTGATAATCGGAGTCGGACGGATTAAGAGGTTGACGGATGAAACCCGCTTTAGGATATAAATTAATAAAAAGGACGGAGACCTCGGAGCGGCGCTTTAGAACCGGACTGTTAGGTAAACCGGCGGAGGTAACTACCTGGCCGCTGTGCCGGGTTGTGCGGCGAGCTTCATGTTGCTGAGTCTTCATAAGAAATTTGGGATCCAAGTAAGCAAGAGGATGAGAAAATTTAACTTTCCGATTTGCCTGGCGAAATTTTCGCAAAGGCAAAGGATCAGAATCGGAAGAGAGAATAGTTACCTCAGCGACATCAGCATTACTGGCTTCAGCGCCATCCTGACAAGTATCATCATCAATAAGGCGTGTAAAAAGTAAGCCTAGTGAATCGAGTTCTACCTCAAGGTCCGAGTTACCCACATCATCATCAATAGCCGGATCAGATGAAGCAGTGGTTTTCCTCTTTTTAGCAGGCTTCTTCATGACCTTGGTCTTTGGCCGGGTTGGCCATTCTGCTTTCTCCGTTTTGTCTTGTGGAAGCTTCTTGCTCCAAAATGGATTATCACCCTGGTTAAGCAGTAATTGATGTCAGACGGAGATAGCAGTAACAGGTTCAATAAAAGAACAATCAAAATCTTACAGCTGGCGGTTTGTTGGTAGCGCAGAAAGGGAGCAGGCCGGTTTGAGCGCAGAGGTGCTCCAGTTCATTCAACATTTTCTTCACAGAATCTGTGACTTCATCATCAGAGAGCTGGATTTTAGTGTGTCGGAGTGGGTCATCGACGCTATCAGTATACTTGCACATCAAACCGGAGCGCCGGCTGAGAGGCAGTATGCTCCATGATATCCAACAGCGTGCAAGGTCTATTCCTGTTAAACCGTTGGCCATGAAGGCTGGAGCTTGGACAGTTGCGGAGCATATTTACTTCTCTCCTTGGCACTTAATCTTTGTGGAAAGGGGTGAGTGTTGCTGAGCCGCTCCGGACGAAAGCCAGGCAAGGGATTTTCATTGTCAGGGGAGGTGTCTTTGCAATAAAACCATGTTGCATTCCACTCCTTGGGGTGACTGTGTAGTTTGACGTGGGGATAAGTGATCTCTTTTCTTTTCTGAATTGCCATACCGCCCAATTCGGTATTGGGGCCGTCAGTAAATTCAGTGCGGCGGTTTAAGTGGAAGCAGTCTCTAAACAATTCGACTGAAGGCTCCTCTTGAAGATATACCTCAGAGAGCACTTGGAAGTGACATAGGTTGGTAACAGAATTAGGGCCAATATCTTGCAGGCGGAGCTGAAAATTGGCTAGTACATCCCGGTAAAATTTAGAACCGGGCGGCTTGAAGCCCCGGGCTAAATGGTCTGCAAAGATCACAACCTCTCCCTCTTGAGGTGTGGGAGGACATTCATTTCCAGGAACCATCTAGTGGATCGTATCTTTGTTGTCTAAAGCACCGATCAAGACTAAATCGTCCAGCTGAGTTTCTGTGACGCGAGAAGGAACCCAATTGCACTCATATACTTGTTTGGCCATGATGAGATCTACAAGAAATAGGTGATTCCGGTTCAAGAACATATTGAATAAAGGAAGGCGCTGGTATGAGCAATGCTAAACCGGAGGCAATATATTTAAACCGGATTTCTATGAAGTAGCATCGTATGACTAAAGAATTTCGGCGGTTCAACCAGGGGACTAATGGTATATACCGGCTTATTAACTTTTTCTATATTGAGTTAAACCGCCAGATCTAAACATTGAAGGGTGCTATGATTCCGGATGGCTAAGTATGCAGAAACAGGTTTCGCAAAGTCTTATTGCAGCAGTGGATCTGAAGCAAGTTCAGAAAAACAGAAGATATTCAAAGGGGTAAAGACAGAACGGAAGTAAACCAACGGGCAGATATGTAGATGAGATCTATGGACTTAAGCGTGAAACTACAGGCGGATGCTAAAAGGCTACTGCTAATCAGGGCAGGGGTTCACAGATTTATCCAGGAGTCTGGGTACGAGCATGAACAAGAGATGAACGCGGCAAGAATAGGAAACCCTAAGAATAGATCTATGTCAAGAAGAATAGAAGGCTTACTGGAAACGAAGAAGACGCGGAAGGCAACCGCAGTGCTCTAGTGCGTTCAGGTCGATGCAGTGGCCCTAGACGATGCAGAGGTCGACGGCGGCGGCGGAGCTCCGAGCTTGGCGACGTGAGGAAGACGAAGAGAAAGAGACGAAGAGGAGAAAAGGAAATGACCCTTCGGTCCTATTTATAAGGAAACAGACGTGGGTCAGACGCGCGAATCCAGGAGCCAAAATTTCGGAAGTGGAGCTGATAACTTGGGTATCGCAGATCTATTAATAAAAGAAGGCATCATAAGTGTTAACTTCGTGATGACGTCATGCCGGTTTACAACAACCAGAAATGATGACGACATGGCGGTTTACCAATTACCAGAAGATGTCGAAGACAAAGATTTGGTGAAGGATTTACATGAACCAGTTCAAATCAATCTGGGGCCTAATGTTGGGGATATTACCACCAGGCGTAAACCGGCCTACCTGGGCCGGGTTAACTTCAGTAGTAGTATAAGTAGATGAAGGCCCAAGGCCTGTAGTCGGTTTAGAAACTGTAGCCGTAAACCGGCATGATATGTAAGCTTGTATTGTAAGTTAGGAATAGAGAGAGACCAACCGGGATACGAATATGAACCGGTATGGGACTCCACGGACCGACGGGTGTCACCCGTGTATATAAGGGGACGACCAGGTGGCGGTTCAAGACAGACAACAACAACTCGAGCCTAGGCGAAGCTTGTTTGCTCCCTAGCCATCGAGACCACATCAATTCCATCACAACTAGACGTAGGCTTTTACCTTCATCGAAGGGGCCGAACTAGTATAAACCCCCGTGTCTTTGTGTCCGCTTTAACCCCTTCAAGTTAACCCGTAGCGATGGCTCCACGACTAAGTCCTTTCACTAGGACATCTGCCGTGACAAATCCACGACAAGGCTCATGGAGGTGGAGTCATGGGACACTTTGGACGCGACAAGACATTCGCCATGCTCTCCAAGAACTACTTTTGGCCCAAGATGTTCCGCAACGTCTCACACTTCATCAACCGATGCTCTACATGTCGCAAAGCTAAGTCTAAAGCTCGATCCCATGGTCTTTACATGCCTCTTCCTATTCCTTATCAACCTTGGGAAGACATTAGCATGGATTTTGTACTTGGTTTGCCTAGAACTCAAAATGGAAAGGATTCTGTGTTTGTTGTTGTGGACCGATTTTCTAAGATGGCACATTTCATTCTATGCAACAAGATAGACGATGCTTCACATGTTGCCAATCTCTTTTGTAGGGAAATATTGTGACTTCATGGAGTACCAAAGACAGTCGTCTTGGACCGCGACGTCAAGTGCTTGAGTTACTTTTGGAAGACGCTATGCACCAAGCTCGGAATCAAGCTCTTGTTCTCGTCGGCATACCATCCTCAAACCGACGGCCAAACGGAGGTGACAAACTGTACACTCTCCACTCTACTTTGCGTGTTGATCAAGAGGAACATCAAGGAGTGGGAAGAGTGCCTACCCATCGCTGAGTACTCCTACAACCGCGCAAGACATTTGACTACCGGAAAGTCCCCCTTCGAGGTCGTCTATGGCTTCAAGCCGTTGTCCCCATTGGACATCCTACCTCTTCCTCTACAAGAGCGCACCAACCTCGACGCGAGTGCACAAGGAAGCTACCTAAAAAAGATGCATGAAGATACAAGGACAACCATCGAGCGCCAAGTACAACGACTAGCGACCAAGCTCAACATCAACAAGCAACCCATGATATTCAACATTGGAGACCTCGTGTGGCTACACCTTCGCAAGGACCACTTCCCCAACAAATGCAAGTCCAAACTTCTACCTCGAGCCGATGGACCCTTCAAGGTGCTAGCACACTACAACAACAACACTTACAAGATGGACCTCCCATGCAACAAGTACAACATGAGCGACATCTTCAATATCAAGGACCTCTCGCCATACCATGGTGATGACACTTTCGATTCGAGGTCAGATCTTTCCCAAGGGGGGAGGAGATGATGCGGAGCATCCCTTGATCATCACCATGGACGTACCTACATCCCCCTCGACACCTCTTGGACCTATGACAAGAGCTCGAGCAAAGGCTATCCAAGATAAGGTGAACTCGCTCCTCTCCGAACTCCCACTCTCTACCTACGAGACATGGCTACTACCTCATGCGGAGACTTTATGTGTGATCAGGTGCTTGGAGGAGAGCCACGGGACAGCTACATTCAATGGCCAAGATGGCGAGGCCACCAAGCGGGAAGGACAAGAAGAAGAGCTGTCACGGAAGATACAGGTCCCGGACGACCGGCCCAGCCCGGACGTCCGACCCCTGGAGGTCGCAACAGCCAAAGGAAAACTGGACAGCCAAAGCTACAGGCTCCGGACGACCGGCCCTGCCCGGATGTCCGACAACTCCCAGGCTCCGGACGACCGAGCCCTCCGTACGTCCGACACTTCACCAACAGAACCAAAACTACGGAAATCCAAGGAAGACCGGATGACCATGCAACCGGCAACAGAACCAAATCTATGGGCATCCAAAGACGTACGGACGACCGGGCCGTCCCGAGCCCCAGGACGTCCGACGCCCACCGGACGTCCGATCCTTGGCTGTATCTAGTTACGGGCTGAGGCCCATGTACCCCTCCACTTCGCCCCTCTTTTGCACTTAGACTATAAATAGACCTCCTCCTCCTCCTAGAGAGGGTTAGCGTTGATTTAGCTAATTTGCGAGATAGAGGCTCGCTCATCCATCTGGATCTACTCCTTCGCGAGGGACCGACACCTCTTCGGAGAAGATCCTTGTTAGATTCAAGACCTCCTTTTGGAGAAGACCATCTTCAAGACCTCTTCACCGAGAAGACCATCTTCAAGACCTCCTCACGGAGAAGAACCGGTTACCCTATGTATCGTCCCTTGTTGGATTTGGATCTTGTACCCTATTGTGCTTCGATGATCTAGCACATGTGTGACTTTGTTCTTGTTGGTTGAATATTCTCTCGTGTTTCTCCCTTGTTCCCCTACTCGTGTTCTTCGTGTTCCTTGTAGGGATTCTCTCCAAACTTGAAAGATTGGCCTCTAGGGTTCTGATGTAGGGTAGAACCCTGGAGGCCGATCTTTCACGTTTGGAGCGGATCCCTACAAGGAACACGAAGAACACGAGGAGGGGAATGAGAGAAAAACACGAGAAATCATTTAACCAACAAGGACAAAGTCACACATGTGCTAGATCATCGAGGCACGAGGTAATACAAGATCCAAATCCAACAAGAGATGATACAAAAGGTAACCGGTTCTTCTTCGTGAGGAGGTCTTGATGGTCTTCTCCGGATGGTGGTCTTGAATCCAGGTGGATCTTCTCCGAAGAGGTGTCGGTCCCTCACGAGGAGTAGATCCGGATGGATGAGCAAGGCTCTATCTCACAAATGAGCTAAATGAATGCTAAGTCTCGAAGAGAGGAGGAGGAGTCCTATATATAGGCTAGGGGGCGAAGGGGTACATGGGCCTCAGCCCAACACACGCACGTAGGCAAGGTCCGGATGATCCGGGTGGGGAGCCGGATGATCTGGGCTCTGTCCGGATGATCCGGGTGGTGGCCCGGATGAGCTGGTGACACAGGCGGTGGCGGTGCAGGTCCGGATGTTCGGCTGGGGGTCCGGATGTCCGGGCGATGTCCGGATGATCCGGCTCGGCGTACGGATGGTCCGGTTTTTGGGATCAGCTTCGGGTGTCTTTGGTCGAGTTAGCCGGATCGTCCGGGCCCTCGTCCGGATCGTCCGGCCAGCCTGGGACTTGGTGTTTTTCCTCTCTGTCTTCACGCATGCCTTCCACTTCCGGTTCTCCTTGCTTCCTAGCTTCTCCATGGCTAACTCCTTGGTACCTGAGTATGAAAAGCGTCTCCGTTTGAGGTAGTAGCCATGTCTCGTGTGTATGGAAAGGGAGTTGTGAGAGGAGTGATGTCACCTTGGTTTCGAGAGCTCTTGCACGTGCTCTAGTCATAGGTCCAAGTGGTGTTGTGGGAGATGTAGATGCGTCCATGGGGATGATCGTGGTATGCTTCGCATCATCTCCTCCCCCCCGGAAAAGATCCGACCTCAGATCGAAATCTTCATCACCATGGTATGGCGAGAGGTCTTTGATGTTGAAGATGTCACTCACATTGTACTTGTCTCTTGGTAGGTCGATCTTGTAAGCGTTGTTGTTGTAGCTTGCTAGCACCTTGAAGGGTCCGTCGGCTCGAGGTAGAAGTTTGGACTTGCGTTCATTGGGGAAGTGGTCCTTGCGAAGGCGTAGCCACACGAGATCTCCAATGTTGAATGTCATGGGTTTCTTGTTGATGTTGAGCTTTGTCGCGAGTCATTGTACTTGGCGCTCGATGGTGTCCCTTGTATCTTCATGCATCTTCTTGATGTAGCTTGCTCGTTGCTACCTCTTGAGCACTGCATTGGTTTTCCCTTGAAGAGGAAAGGGTGATGCGGCAAAGTAGCGTAAGTATTTCCCTAAGTTTTTGAGAACCAAGGTATCAATCCAATAGGAGGCTCCTCAAAAGTCCCACGCACCTACACAAACTAACAAGAACCTCGCAACCAACGCAATAAAGGGGTTGTCAATCCCTTCACGGTAACTTGCAAAAGTGAGATCTGATAGAGATAATAAGATAAATATTTTTGGTATTTTTATGATATAGATTGGAAAATAAAAGATGCAAATAGAAGTAGATGGAAAACTTATATGATAAAATATAGACCCGGGGGCCATAGGTTTCACTAGTGGCTTCTCTCAAGATAGCATAAGTATTATGGTGGGTGAACAAATTACTGTCGAGCAATTGATAGAAAAGCGCATAGTTATGAGATTATCTAGGCATGATCATGTATATAGGCATCACGTCCGTGACAAGTAGACCGACTCCTGCCTGCATCTACTACTATTACTCCACACATCGACAGACTCCTGCGTGCATCTAGAGTATTAAGTTCATGAAGAACAAAGTAACGCATTAAGAAAGATGACATGATGTATAGGGATAAACTCAAGCAATATGATATAAACCCCATCTTTTTATCCTCAATGGCAACAATACAATACGTGCCTTGCTGCCCCTGCTGTTGCTGGGAAAGGACACTGCAAGATTGAACCTAAAGCTAAGCACTTCTCCTATTGCAAGAAATATCAATCTAGTAGGCCATACCAAACTGATAATTCGAAGAGACTTGCAAAGATAACCCATCACACATAAAAGAATTAAGAGAAGATTCAATTATTTCTCATAGATAAACTTGATCATAAACTCACAATTCATCGGATCTCGACAAACACACCGCAAAAAGAGTTTCATCGAATAGATCTCCAAGAAGATCAAGGAGAACTTTGTATTGAGATTTAAAGAGGGAGAAGAAGCCATCTAGATAATAACTATGGACCTGAAGGTCTGTGGTAAACTACTCAAAACTCATCGGAGAGGCCTTGGAGATGATGTAGGGGCCCTCCATGGTCAATTCCCCCCTCCGGTGGAGCGCCGGTGAAGGCTCCAAGATGGGATCTCGTAGATACAGAAGGTTGCGGCGGTGGAATTAGGTTTTCATGGTGCTCCCCAATGTTTTCAGGGTACGGGAGTATATATAGGCGAAAGAAGTACGTCGGTGGAGCCTCGACGGGCCCACGAGGGTGGGGGCACGCCCACCCCCAGGGGGCGCGCCGGGCACCCTCGTGGCCGCCTTGTTTGTTGCTTGACATCCACTCCAAGCCTCCTGGTTTGCATTTGTTCCAAAAAGATCGCTCCCGAAGGTTTCATCCCGTTTGGACTCTGTTTGATATTCCTTTTGTTCGAAACACTGAAATAGGCAAAAAGACAACAATTCAGGTTGGGCCTCCGTTTAGTAGGTTAGTCCCAAAAATGATATAAAAGTGTAAAGTAAAGCCCATAAACATCCAAAACGGGTAATATAATAGCATGGAACAATCAAAAATTATCGGGAATGCCAAAGGAGCAAACGAAGAGAAGACTCGGGAATGCAAAGTTTGTTAGCTCTCATAAGATAATCATCCTTGATGTAATATCATTCCCAAGATGTATGCGTCAAACACTTAGCATAAGGGGTAGCAAAGGTAGAATCATTCGCATACAAGTCCTTTATGTGCTCAAAGACAATAACATTCAACTCAAGTTTAGTGACAAGCGTGCATATGCGTGAAAGTGCATCCGCAACTACATTTTCCTTGCTCTTAATGTACTTGATCACATAGGGGAAAGATTCAATAAATTCACTCCATTTTGCATGACGCTTGTTCAACTTAGTTTGACCTTTCAAGTACTTAAGCGTTTCATGATCGGTATGTATGACAAACTCATGAGGTCGGAGATAATGTTCCCAAACATGTAGCACATGCACTAAAGCATATAATTCTTTGTCATAGATGGGATAGTTAAGTTGAGCACCGGAGAGTTTTTCACTAAAATATGCAATGGCGCATTTTTCTCGCATCAAAACTCCGCCAATTCCGGTACCACTTGCATCGAAATGAACCTCAAAAGTCTTGTCAAAGTTGGGTAAAGCAAGAATCGGAGCATGAGTAAGCAAAGATTTGAGCTCATCAAAAGCAGTAGATTGCAAGGGTCCCCAAACAAAAGGAGCATTTTTCTTACTCAATGCATGCAAAGGTGCAGCGATGGTGCTAAAGTCTTTCACAAAGCGACGATAGAATGCCGCAAGGCCAAGAAAGCTACACACTTGTTGCAAATTAGTGGGTTGGGGCCAAGTTTTAATTCCTTCAATTTTAGATTCATCAAGATGGACACCCTTGGAACAGACCACAAAACCCAAGAAAACAAGCTTGTCAACACCAAATGTGCACTTTTTCATGTTGGCATAAAGGCGTTCCTTGCGAAGCGTTTGCAAAACAGCCCTAACATGCTTTAGATGCTCTTTCATGGATGTACTAAAACAAGAATGTCATCGAAGTAAACCACAACAAACACTCCAATGTAAGGACGAAGCACAAAATGCATAAGACGCATGAAAGTGCCGGGAGCTTCCGATAAACCCATAGGCATAACCAACCACTCGTACAAGCCGGTTTTGAAAGCGGTTTTCCATTCATCACCTTCTTGTATGCGGATTTGATAATAGCCACTTTTAAGATCAATTTTTGAGAAAATGGTGGCACCGCTAAGTTCATCAAGCATATCATCTAAGCGAGGAATGGGATGCCTATAACGAATGGTAATAGCATTGATGGGTCTACAATCCGAGCACATGTGAAAACTACCGTCTTGCTTGGGCACAAGTATAACCGGAATGGCACAAGGGCTTAAGCTTTCACGTACATGTCCATTGTCAATTAATTGTTGTACTTGCCGTTGGATCTCCTTAGTTTCTTTGGTGTTGACGTGGTATGGAGCTTTGTTTGGTAGAGGTGCTCCGGGGATGAGGTCTATTCAGTGCTCAATGCCTCGTTGATACGTCCATTTTGCATCATGCTTTTATATCAATATTTATTGCATTATGGGTTGTTATTAGGTATTATATCTCAATACTTATGGCTATTCTCTCTTATTTTACAAGGTTTACCATGAAGAGGGGGAATGCCGGCAGCTGGAATTCTGGCTGGAAAAGGAGCAAACGTTGGAAACCTATTCTGCACAACTCCAAAAGTCCTGAAACTCCACGAAACAACTTTTTGGATTTAATAAGAATTTATGAGCGAAAGAAATAGGCCAAGGGGCCCACACCCTGTCCAGGAGACAGGAGGGCACCCCCCTTTAGGGCGCGGCCCCCTATCTCCTGGGCCCCCTGGTGGGCCTTCGGCATCCATCTTCCACTATATGAAGGGTTTTGTCCAGGAAAAAATTGTGGTCAAGCTTACGGGACGGAACTCCGCCGCCGCGAGGCGGAACCTTGGCGGAATCAATCTAGGGCTCTGGCGGAGCTGTTCTGCCGGGGACACTTCCCTCCGGGGGAGGGAAATCATCACCAACGTCATCACCAACGATCCTCTCATCGAGAGGGGGTCAATATCCATCAACATCTTCACCAGCACCATCTCCTCTCAAAACCCTAGTTCATCTCTTGTATCCAATCTTGTATCAAAACCACAAATTGGTACCTGTGGGTTGCTAGTAGTGTTGATTACTCCTTGTAGTTGATGCTAGTTGGTTTACTTGGTGGAAGATCATATTTTCAGATCCTTTATGCATATTATTACTCCTCTGATTATGAACATGAATATGCTTTGTGAGTAGTTACGTTTGTTCCTGAGGACATGGGTAAAGTCTTGCTATTAGTAGTCATGTGAATTTGGTATTCGTTCGATATTTTGATGAGATGTATGTTGTCTTTTCCTCTAGTGGTGTTATGTGAACGTCGACTACATGACACTTCACCATTATTTGGGCCTAGAGGAAGGCATGGGGAAGTAATAAGTATATGATGGGTTGCTAGAGTGACAGAAGCTTAAACCCTAGTTTATGTGTTGCTTCGTTAGGGGTTGATATGGATCCATATGCTTAATGTTGTGGTTAGGTTTACCTTACTACCTTCATTTGTAGTTGCGGACGCTTGCAATAGGGGTTAATCATAAGTGAGATGCTTGTCCAAGTTAGGGCAGTACCCAAGTACCGGTCCACCCACATATCAAATTATCAAAGTACCGAACGCGAATCTTATGAACGTGATGAAAACTAGCTTGATGATAGTTCCCATTGTGTCCTCGGGAGCTCCTTCTTCATTATTAGAATTTGTCCAGGCTTATCCTTTGCTACATAAAGGATTGGGCCACCTTGCTGCACTTTATTTTCTTTATTTACTTCTTGCTCATTACTATTTATCTTATCACAAAACTATCTATCACCTACTATTTCAGTGCTTGCAGAGAAAACCTTACTGAAAACCGCTTATCATTTCCTTCTGCTCCTCATTGGGTTCGACACTCTTACTTATCGAAAGGACTAATATAGATCCCCTATAATTGTGGGTCATCAAGACTCTTTTCTGGCGCCGTTGCCGGGGAGTGTAGTGCTTTTGGTGAGTGGAACTTGGTAAGGAAACATTTATATAGTGTGCTGAAATTTTCTGTTACTTGTCACTATGGAAACTAATCCTTTGATGGGCTTGTTTGGGGTATCTTCACCCCAACCAGAAGAGCAAAGAGATGCTCCTCAACCTACTGAACTTTATGAAAATATTCACTTTGAGATTCCTTCGGGTATGATAGAAAAACTGCTAGGTAATCCTTTTGCAGGAGACGGAACATTGCATCTCGACTTACAGCTTATCTTTGTGGATGAAGTCTGTGGATTATTTAAGCTTGCAGGTATCCCCGATGATGTTGTCAAAAGGAAGGTCTTCCCTTTATATTTGAAGGGAGATGCAATGACATGATATAGGCTATGTGATGATACGAGATCTTGGAATTATAAGCGATTGAAGTTGGAATTTCACCAGAAGTTCTATCCTATGCATCTTGTTCATCGTGATCGTAATTACATATATAATTTTTGGCCTCGCGAAGGAGAAAGCATCGCTCAAGCTTGGGGGAGGCTTAAGTCAATGTTATATTCATGCCCCAATCATGAGCTCTCTCGGGAAATGATTATTCAGAATTTTTATGCTCGGCATTCTCTTGATAATCGCAACATGCTCGATACTTCTTGTGCTGGTTCCTATATGCTGAAAACTATTGATTTCAAATGGGACTTATTGGAAATAATTAAACGCAACTCCGAAGATTGGGGTTCCGATGATGGTAAGGAGTCAGGCATGACACCTAAGTTCGATTGTGTTAAATCTTTTATGGATACCGATGCTTTCCGTGGATTTAGCTCTAAGTATGGACTTGACTCTAAGATAGTAGCTACTTTTTGCAAAACTTTTGCTACTCATGTTGATCTCCCTAAAGAGAAGTGGTTTAAATATAATCCTTCGGTTGAAGTGAAAGTAGTTGCACCTATTACAGTCGAAGAGAAGACTATTACATATAGTGATCCTATTATTCCTACTGCTTATGTTGAAAAACCTCCTTTTCCTGTTAGGATAAAAGATCATGCTAAAGCTTCGACTATTGTTCGTAAGAGTAATACTAGGACCTATACACCTTCTGAACAAATTAATGTTGAACCTGGTATTGCCATGGTTAAAGATCTCTTGGATGAGGACTTAGATGGGCATGTTATTTCTTTCTTGGGTGAAACTGCTAATATTGCTAGACCCGATACTAAGACATGTAGACCTGTTGTAGGCATGCCTGCTATTTATGTTAAAATAGGAGATCATTGTTATGACGGCTTATGTGATATGGGTGCTAGTGGTAGTGCGATACCTTATGATCTTTATAAAGAAATTATGCACGATATTGCACCTGTTGAATTAGAAGACATTGATGTTACTATTAAGCTTGCTAATAGGGACAGCATTAAACCTATTGGGATTGTTAGATATGTTGAAGTCTTGTGTGGGAAGATTAAATACCCTGCTGATTTTCTTGTTCTTGGTTCCCCACAAGATGATTTTTGTCCCATTATTTTTGGTAGACCCTTCTTGAATACTGCTAGTGCTAAGATTAATTGTGAAAAGAATATCGTCACTATTGGCATAGATGGTATGTCTCATGAGTTCAATTTTGCTAAGTTTAGTAGACAACCTCGTGAAAGGGAACCACCAAGTAAGGATGAAATTATTGGTCTCGCTTCCATTGCTGTTCCTCCAACTGATCCGTTAGAACAATATTTGCTAGACCATGAAAACGATATGTTTATGAAGGAAAGGGAAGAAATAGATGAAGTGTTCCTTACACAGGAACCTATGCTGAAACATAACCTTCCCATTGAAATTCTTGGAGATCCCCCTCCACCCAAGGGTGATCCCGTGTTTGAACTCAAACCCTTACCTGATAATCTTAAGTATGCTTATATTGATGAAAAAGAAATATATCCTGTTATTATTAGTGCTAACCTTTCAGAGAAAGAAGAAGAAAGATTATTGAAAACTCTGAAGAAGCACAGAGCTGCTATTGGATATACTCTGGATGATCTTAAGGGCATTAGTCCCACATTATGTCAACACAAAATTTCAGTGGAGAAAGATGCCAAACCAGTTAAAGATCCTCAAAGACGATTAAATCCCAAGATGAAGGAAGTGGTAAGAAAGGAGATACTAAAGCTCCTTGAGGTAGGTATTATTTATCCCATTGCTGATAGTGAATGGGTAAGCCCTGTCCATTGTGTCCCTAAAAAGGGAGGTATTACCGTTGTTCCTAATGATAAACATGAATTGATCCCGCAAAGAATTATTATAGGTTATAGGATGGTAATTGATTTCCATAAGTTAAATAAAGCTACTAAGAAAGATCATTACCCTTTACCTTTTATTGATCAAATGCTAGAAAGGATATCCAAACACACACATTTTTGCTTTCTAGATGGTTATTCTGGCTTCCCTCAGATACCTGTGTCCGCGCAGGATCAATCTAAAACTACTTTTACTTGCCCTTTTGTTACTTTTGCTTATAGACGTATGCCTTTTGGTTTATGTAATGCACCTGCTACCTTTCAAAGATGCATGATGGCTATATTTTTTGATTTTTGTGAAAAGATTTGTGAGGTATTCATGGATGACTTCTCCGTCTATGGATCCTCTTTTGATGATTGTTTGAGCAACCTTGATCGAGTTTTGCAGAGATGCGAAGACACTAGTCTCGTCCTGAATTGGAAAAAGTGTCACTTTATGGTTAATGAAGGCATTGTCTTGGGGCACAAGATCTCCGAGAGAGGTATTGAAGTTGATAAAGCCAAAGTTGATGCTATTGAAAAGATGCCATGTCCCAAGGACATAAAAGGTATAAGAAGTTTCCTTGGTCATGCCGGTTTTTATAGGAGGTTCATTAAGGACTTTTCCAAAATCTCTAGGCCTCTGACTAACTTATTGCAGATATTCCTTTTGTCTTCTATGATGATTGTGTAGAAGCATTTGAAACACTTAAGAAAGCTTTGATCACTGCACCTATTGTTCAGCCACCTGATTGGAATTTACCTTTTGAAATTATGTGGGATGCTAGTGATTATGCTGTAGGTGCTGTTTTAGGGCAATGAGTCGATAAGAAATTGAATGTTATCCAGTATGCTAGTAAGACTCTTGATACTGCCCAGAGAAATTATGCTACTACTGAAAAAGAGTTCTTAGCAGTTGTGTTTGCATGTTATAAGTTTAGACCTTATATTGTTGATTCCAAAGTAACTATTCATACTGATCATGCTGCTATTAATTATCTTATGGAAAACAAAGATGCTAAGCCTAGACTCGTTAGATGGGTTCTCTTGCTCCAATAATTTGACTTGCATATTATTGATAGAAAGGGAGCTGAGAACCCCGTTGCAGACAACTTGTCTAGGTTAGAGAATGTTCTTGATGACCCACTGCCTATTAATGATAGCTTTCCTGATGAACAATTAGCGGTCGTCAATGCTTCTCGTACTGCTCCTTGGTATGCTGACTATGCTAATTACATTGTTGCTAAATATATACCGCCTAGTTTCACATACCAGCAAAAGAAAAAGTTCTTTTATGATTTAAGACATTACTTCTGGGATGATCCACACCTTTATAAAGAAGGAGTAGATGGTATTATTAGATGTTGTGTGCCTGAGCATGAACAGGAACAAATCCTACGCAAGTGTCACTCTAAATCCTATGGAGGACACCACGCTGGAGATAGAACTGCACACAAGGTACTACAATCTGGTTTTTATTGGCCTACTCTCTTCAAAGATGCTCGTAAGTTTGTCTTATCTTGTGATGAATGTCAAAGAATAGGTAACATTAGTAGACGTCAAGAAATGCCTATGAATTATTCTCTTGTTATTGAACCGTTTGATGTTTGGGGCTTTGATTATATGGGACCTTTTCCTGCCTCCAATGGTTATACACATATTTTAGTTACTGTTGATTACATTACTAAGTGGGTTGAAGCTATTCCAGCTAGTAGTGCTGATCATAACACTTCTATTAAAATGCTTAAAGAAGTTATTTTTCCGAGGTTTGGAGTCCCTAGATATCTTATGACTGATGGTGGTTCACACTTTATTCATGGTGCTTTCCGTAAGATGCTTGCTAAGTATAATGTCGATCATAGAATCGCATCTCCTTATCACCCGCAGTCTAGTGGTCAAGTAGAGTTGAGCAATAGAGAGCTCAAATTAATTTTGCAAAAGACTGTGAATAAATCTAGAAAGAATTGGTCCAAAAAACTTGATGATGCATTATGGGCCTCTAGAACTGCATACAAAAATCCTATGGGTATGTCTCCTTATAAGATGGTTTATGGAAAAGCATGTCATTTACCTCCTGAACTTGAACATAAAGCATATTGGGCTATTAAAGAGCTCAATTATGATTTCAAACTTGCCGGTGAGAAGAGGTTGTTTGATATTAGCTCACTTGATGCATGGAGAACCCAAGCATATGAGAATGCCAAGCTTTTCAAAGAAAAAGTCAAACGCTGGCATGATAAGAGGATACAAAAGCGTGAGTTTAACGTAGGAGATTATGTGTTATTATTCAACTCTCGTTTAAGATTTTTTGCAGGAAAACTTCTTTCAAAATGGGAAGGTCCCTACGTTATCGAGGAGGTCTATCGTTCTAGTGCTATAAAAATCAACAACTTCGAAGGCACAAATCCAAGGGTGGTAAACGGTCAAAGAGTTAAACATTATATTTCAGGTAATCCTATCAATGTTGAAACCCTGAGGAATACATAAGAGACACTTTCCAGAACGTTCCAGACTCCGAAAAGGCATAGGTATGTGGTACAGTAAGTAAACCGACTCCAAAACAACTCTAATGGCAATTTTTATCAGTTTTGGATTATTTAAGAATTTTAGGAAGAAAGAAGTAGTCTGAAAGGGACACAAGGCTCCCACGAGAGAGGAGGCTGCGCCCCCCTGTAGGGCGCGCCCCCCTGTCTCGTGGGCACCTCATGTGCCTCCCGGACTCCGTTTTCTTGTATGTCATGTATTTTGGTCGGTAAAAATTCATTATATATACTCCCGAAGGTTTTGACCACCTTATCACGCAAATATCTTCTGTTTTGTTTCGAGCTGTTCCTCTTGCAGAATAAAGCAAGATGTCTTCTCAGGAATCAGTTGGGGAGAGCCGGGTGTCCCTCCCAACGCCAGGTCCAGGAGCAAATAGCGATGCCTATCACTTTGGACCAGCAACGGAGGATGAGATGGAGGCTCATTTGAAAAGGATAGATGCCATGGAGGAAGATCAAGAAGTTACCTCTCGTCTCCAAGCAGAATTCATTATGGGGGAACTACCTAGCCTGGCTGTCCCTGCTTCGGTCACCCCTTCCAACTCTAGATTTCTTTCTTATGAAAATATGAAAAAGAGTTTCACATGTTCTCCAGAAGCTATGAAGCATCCTTGGGTAAAAGGAGCTTTGGCCGTTACGGGAAAGCTCCGTAAAGAAATTATGGACCTCAAACAACAAGTCAATAAGCTTGAGGAGGAGAATCGTATCCTGAAGGGCATCATTGCCAAGAAGATCATAACACCAACCGTGAAGAAGGAGAAATAATCACATGGGTATGGGCACTCCCCTTGGCAACTGCCAAGCTTGGGGGAGGTGCCTCGGTATCGTATCACCATCACACTTCTATCTTTACTGCTTTATTTAGTTCAATCCTTTTAGTAGTATCTTGATCTAGTAGTTTGAAGTTTTTGATATCAAGTAGTTTTGAGTTTTGCATTATGATCTCTTTATGTAATCAAGTCCGTGTGCTATCTATAATAAAGATTAGTGTTGAGTCAAGGGCTTTGCTATGTTACCATGATCTTGTGAACATAGAAAGAACAAAAGAGTTCATATTGATCTTATGGATAGTGATAACTTCACACATAGTAAGTATGAGGCATAAAAATTGTTGAGAGTTGATGAACGTAGCCTTGGTCATCGTTGCAATTAATAGGAAGTGATAAGGGAAGAGGGGTTCACATATAAATATATTATCTTGGACATCTTTTATAATTGGGAGCACTCATTAAGTATGACATGCTAAAAGAGTTGACGTTGGACAAGGAACACAACGTAATGGTTTATGTTTTCCGACATCTCAGTTAAAGTATATTGTCATTGACCTTCCAAACATGTTGAGCTTGCCTTTCCCCCTCATACTAGCCAAATTCCTTGCACCAAGTAGAGATACTACTTGTGCTTCCAATTATCCTTAAACCCAGTTTTGCCTCGAGAGTCCACCATACCTACCTATGGATTGAGTAAGATACTTCAAGTAAGTTGTCATCGGTGCAAGCAATAAAAAAAATTTGCTCTCTAAATATGTATGACTTATTAGTGCGAAGAAAATAAGCTTTGTATGAACTTGTTGTGGAAGTAATAAAAGTGACAGACTGCATAATAAAGGTCCACATACAAGGGGCAATATAAAGTGACGTTCTTTTGCACTAAGACTTTATGCATCAACCCTAAACGCGCATGACAACCTCTGCTTCCCTCTACGAAGGGCCTATCTTTTACTTTATGTTTATACTTTATGCTTGAGTCAAGGTGATGCTCACCTTTCCCTTTTTATTTTTATCCTTTGGCAAGCTCCTCGTGTTTGAAAGATCATGATATATATATCCAATTGGATGTAAGTTGGCATAGGCTATTATTGTTGACATTACCTAAAGGTGAATACGTTGGGAGGCAACACAATAATCCCCTATCTTTCTCAATGTCCGGCTGAAACTCTATAACCACAAGTATTGCGTGAGTTTCAACAATTATAGGAGACTACGACATAGTTGAGTATGTGAGTTTGTTGAAAAGCCCTATTATTGACTCTTTCTGATGTTACGATAAATTGCAATTGCTTCAATGACTAAGATTATAGTTTGTTAGTTCCCAATGAAGTTTTTGAACCATACTTGACACTGTGAATTGCTTATTACTTGAGCTTAGGAAATCATATGACAAAATCTATTTATGTTGCAGTTATTAGAATGATCATGATGCCCTCATGTCCGTATTTTATTTTTATCGACACCTATATCTCTAAACATGTGGACATATTTTTCGATTTCGGCTTCCGCTTGAGGACAAGCGAGGTCTAAGCTTGGGGGACTTGATACGTCCATTTTGCATCATGCTTTTATATCGATATTTATTGCATTATGGGTTGTTATTACACATTATATCTCAATACTTATGGCTATTCTCTCTTATTTTACAAGGTTTACCATGAAGAGGGGGAATGCCGGCAGCTGGAATTCTGGCTGGAAGAGGAGCAAATGTTGGAAACCTATTATGCACAACTCCAAAAGTCCTGAAACTCCACGAAACAACTTTTTGGATTTAATAAGAATTTATGAGCGAAAGAAATAGGACAGGGGGCCCACACCCAGTCCAGGAGACAGGAGGGCGCGCCCCCTATAGGGCGCGGCCCCCTATCTCCTGGCCCCCCTAGTGGGCCTCCGGCGTCCATCTTTTGCTATATGAAGGGTTTTGTCCTGGAAAAAATTGTGGGCAAGCTTACAGGACGAAACTCCGCCGCCACGAGGCGGAACCTTGGTGGAATCAATCTAGGGCTCTGGCGGAGCTGTTCTGCCGGGGACACTTCCCTCTGGGAGAGGGAAATCATCAACAACGTCGTCACCAACGATCCTCTCATCGAGAGGGGGTCAATCTCCATCAACATCTTCACCAGCACCATCTCCTCTCAAAACCCTAGTTCATCTCTTCTATCCAATCTTGTATCAAAACCACAAATTGGTACCTGTGGGTTGCTAGTAGTGATGATTACTCCTTGTAGTTGATGCTAGTTGGTTTACTTGGTGGAAGATCATATGTTCAGATCCTTTATGCATATTATTACTCCTCTGATTATGAACATGAATATGCTTTGTGAGTAGTTACGTTTGTTCCTAAGGACATGGGTAAAGTCTTGCTATTAGTAGTCATGTGAATTTGGTATTTGTTCGATATTTTGATGAGATGTATGTTGTCTTTTCCTCTAGTGGTGTTATGTGAACGTCGACTACATGACACTTCACCATTATTTGGGCCTAGAGGAAGGCATGGGGAAGTAATAAGTAGATGATGGGTTGCTAGAGTGACAGAAGCTTAAACCCTAGTTTATGCGTTGCTTCGTTAGGGGTTGATATGGATCCATATGCTTAATGCTGTGGTTAGGTTTGCCTTAATACCTTCTTTTGTAGTTGCGGATGCTTGCAATAGGGGTTAATCATAAGTGGGATGCTTGTCCAAGTTAGGGCAGTACCCAAGTACCGGTCCACCCACATATCAAATTATCAAAGTACCAAACGCGAATCTTATGAACGTGATGAAAACTAGCTTGACGATAATTCCCATTGTGTCCTCCGGAGCTCCTTCTTCATTATTAGAATTTGTCCAGGCTTATCCTTTGCTACATAAAGGATTGGGCCACCTTGCTGCACTTTATTTACTTTATTTACTTCTTGCTCGTTACTATTTATCTTATCACAAAACTATCTATCACCCACTATTTCAGTGCTTGCAGAGAAAACCTTACTGAAAACCGCTTATCATTTCCTTCTGCTACTCGTTGGGTTCGACACTCTTACTTATCGAAAGGACTACGATAGATCCCCTATACTTCTGGGTCATCACTTGTAGTGGAGGTAGTCCCGGAGGTAGCTCATCGGGGAAAACATCTTGGAATTCCTGCAAAAGAGAAGACAACACTAAAGGGAGATCGTGTGAGGTGTTAGTTTTTGGTTCCCCATCCTTGCACACAAGGACAAAGTGCATAACACTCGATGGGTTCTCACACACTTCGCTCATCTCACTTTTGGTTGGCAAATAGGATGAAGTGTTTCTTTTCGCTCATCGTGGAGGCGCTCGGTTTTGGTTTGTGGCTCTCACTCTCTTTTGGGTGGATCACTTTCTCACTCTTCTCTCCATGATGGGTTGCTTGCTTGTCGGCTATCACTTGACTAGGAAACATAGGTCGTAGCACATATTCCTTCCCTTTCATCTTGAAGCTATAGTGATTGGTATGCCATTGTGGATGACGCCGCGGTCGAATTGCCATGGTCGACCAAGAAGGATGTGGCAAACGGACATCGGGACGACATCACACTCCAAAGTGTCCTCATATGCTCCAATTTTGAAGGAAACCTTGACCGTATGCTCAACCTTTATAGTACCGGAATCGCATAGCCATTGGACCTTGTATGGGTGCGGGTGCTTCATCTTGACCAATTGTAGCTTGGAGCATAGTTCTTCACTTGCCAAGTTGTGGCAACTACCTCCATCGATGATGACCTTGACGGCCTTCCATTGCTGCCGGCCTTTGTGTGGAAGATGTGGCATCTTTGGTATTTTTCTTGTTGATATTGAAGAGTCAAGACTTTGGAGACAACGAGAGCGGGGCTCGAATCCTCATCACAAAAAACTTGATCATCTTCATCCTCGTTCACGCGCTGGTGCATGGCCACTTGATCAAGGTCTTCCATTTCCTCTTCACTCATGGAGTCATAGGTTCCGTCGTCATTGAGGATCATGGTGTGCTTGTTTGTACATTGGAAGGACTTGTGTCCGCGGCCGCCGCAAGTGAAACACTTGAAGGAGCTTGTCTTGACGGTCTCATCGGTTGGAGTAGATGATGAAGCGCACGGCTTGAAGTTGCTTGTAGTAGGAGGAGGACGACTTGAGGTTGTGGAAGTTTTCACGTAACTTGACTTGTCGTCGTTGCTTGGAGATGGCTTGGTTGAGGTAGAAGTTGGAGGAGTCGTTGAAGCTTGGGTGTTGGAGAAGCCGTAGGTCTTGGATGAGTACTTGGCATACTTAAAGTCATCTTGCACTTGACGTTCCGCTTTGGTTGCTTGATGCTTGAGCTCAATAAGGTTGGAGTAGGGTTGGAAGTCGGCAATCTTCTTGATGGGATGATTGAGGCCATTCAAGAAGCGTGCCATAGTTTGCTCATCATCTTCCGTGAAATTGGCTCGTATCATGGCTATCGTCATTTCCTTGTAGTATTCTTCGACACTCTTTGTTCCTTGCTTGAGTAGTTGGAGCTTCTCGGCGCTCAAGGACTTGTTCCCACCATATGAGCACATAGTCTTCGAACTCAAGGGATGCCATAGCGATCTTCTTCTCTTCCTCATAGTTGTGCAAACGAAAGATTTTGTCGACCTTCAATGCCCATGATAGGTACTCTTCGGGATCATTGCTTCCATTGAACTTGGGCATGGTGAACTTTAGCATGCCGTAGCGTTGCTCTTCATTGTGTTGTGGTTGATGGTGATGATGACGCCCTTGACGTGGAGGATAATCAACCTCATGTTGTTCTTGGCATGGAGGATGTCCGTCGTGTTCTTGCTCATGTTGAACTTGAGGTTGTGGAGGAGCTTGTCGAGCTTGAGGAGGAGCATGAGGAACTTGACGTTGCACTCTTGGTTGGTAGTTCCGCTCTTGGATTTCTTCTCGAAGTGCTTCCTCTTGATTGCGCCTATCACGGTTGCATTTTGTGATGGCTCGACTTGATTCTTGAAGGGCTCGTTGCGCCTCAAGAGCTTGTGCTTCGCGTTGCTGTTGTTGAAGACGTTGAGCCTTGGCGTCTTGTTCCTCTTGATGTTGACGCACTCGTTCTTCCTCTTGGTGACATTGATGTTGTCGTTCTTGAGCTTGTGCAAAAGAATCTTGGTGTGGTTGAGGATGAAGTACTTGTTCGTCGAGTTTCCCTTGTGGATGGTTGCCGTGTAGAGGATTGCGAGATGCATGACGGTCTTGACGCGTGGCTTGTCGAAGAGTGTTTGATGTCAGTGTACTTGAGCTGGAGAAGGTATCATCGGAGTGTCGATGTGAGCGGCTCCGTCTTGAGTATGATGAAGTGGAAGGAGGGCGGTTCACCAACAAGGCGCGGATCTCGTCCATTCTTGCATCGTTCTCTTGCTTGTGAGCGTCGAGCTTGTTGTCGAAGTAGTCACGTGTTTGTTGCTTGGACAGTCGCAAGTCAGTGGCGAGATTGTCAATGCGGTTGGTCATTGCTTGTTGCTCTTGATGCAACGCTCGTTGTGCACCAAAGAGGTGGCTCTTGGTGACGTATGATGTCATGTCGCCGTTTTGCTCGATGAAGAGTGGGTTGGTAGAAGAACTTGGCCTATCCATCATTCCAAGCAAAATGTGAGTGGGAGAAAGAGAAGAACTTATACCAAATGTACCTTGACCGATGTTGAAGGTGGATCTAGATCACTCAAGTGCGGACAATGAAATAGCACAATTGGTACCAATATGATGTAGAGCATCCCTCGACTACTCGCACCGACACTCCATCACCACAACAAGCACCAAGTGGACCAATGACGAGAGCACGTACACGCGCCATCGAGAACGAGGTTGACTCTCTCCTCTTCGAGTTTCGTTCGGTTTCACATGACAATTGGATTCTACCTCAAAGAGACTCGCTATGCATTCTTAGGCACCAAGAAGAAGATCGTGAGAAGGAGATGATGGAGACTTGAGCGTCCATGGAGCAAGGGAAGGGAGAGGAGAACAAGAAGAATGAAGGAGAGAAGCTCCTGCACACCCCAGGTGCCCGGTCGGAAGGACCTCAGGTGCCCGGACGCGAAGACATGGGGAGGTCCGACCCCCCTGGACACCCCGGGTGCCCGGCCATCTCGGCTCCGGGTGCCCGGCCTCTGCCTGGGCTGCGCCCTAGCCGGCCCCGGGTGCCCGGCCCTCCACCTGGGCTTCGCTCAGCCAGCCCCGGGTGCCCGGCCCATGCACCGCCAGCCGCTGGGAGCCACCCCAGGTGCCCGGGCTTGGGACCCCGAGTGCCCGGTCAATCTCCCGCCGGCCCCTGACCTGGCCGGGTGCCCGGCCACTTCGCCTGCGGGTGCCTGGTCCCGCCTAGGCGCTGCTCCCTGACCGGTCCGGGTGCCCGGCCGGTTCCTCCCCGGGTGCCCGGACCCTTCTTCCGTGGCCACGCGTTTTAGGGACTTTTTAGTCCTTTGTATCCCTCTTTCCCCAAGTTTTGTCCCTAGCCTTTATATACCCATCTCCTAGCTCATTTGGGAGGTTAGCAAAGTATTAGATTAAACATTGTGAGCTTTGCTCCTTGTATCTCCTCCTCTTTGGAGATCAAGCCCCCACCTAGGGAAGAATCCTTTGGATTGTCATGGCCTCCTCTTGGAGAAGATCATCATCAAGACCTCACTTAGTGGGAAGAACTTACCTAGTGCTATTCTCCTTGAATTGTTCATGTAATCTTGTGGATCTCATGTATGCTACTCTAGTGGATGTGATATTTAGGTTTGTTTGAGTGTTTTGTTCCTTGTGTTCTTGAGTGTTCTTCCTCCTTTTCCCCCTCCAAGTGTGAAAAGATCCCCTCTAGGGTTTGACCCTACAACATCTTGGTATCATGAGCAAGGTTTATTCACATCTTGGAGTCCCATCCCCCCAATTGCTAGCTTGATTTTGCTGTTTTTCGTCCAAATTTGAAAATCCCCACAAAAATAGCCCCAAAAAAATTAGTTTGTTGGATCTTGTGAGATTTGGTTGTTTTGGTCCATGAATTTGATGTTTGGCAAGTGGATCTAGCCCCTCCCCAACAACCCCCACCCTTCCCACCACGAAATCCACGGAATTTTGCATTTCCCCCAAAATTTCCGCCCAACCCGAAGACCACCGGGTGCCTGCACCTCGAACCCCCGGGCACCCGCACCCTCGGGCCATTTCTCCCAGCCAACCCCGGGCACCCGCACCTCACACCCCCGGGTGCCCACCCCCCCCCCCCCCCCCGAATCAGCCCAACACCTCCACCAATTTGGCCATAACTTTCACCTCCCAAGTCCGTTTTTCGTGTTCATGAGCTCGTTTGGAAACTCTTGACATCCCCCATCTGCTCATCCCACTACCACCACCATTAGCCCCCATCCAAAAAAATCATCACAAAAACACCCACCTTCCACATTTGACCGATTTTGTGTTGCAATTTCCGTTTCCTTAGGTGTTTCGGCTACTTAGGAGCGTGTGACATCGTCATCACCATCATCGACTCGGAGCCATCTTCACCGCTAACCGTGAGAAAGGACGGTAACCTCGATGACACTTACTTCTTACCTTGATTTTTGCATTGATAGCTCGAGCCACTTTGCGTTACTTACCCATTGAGACTAGCAAGTTGAGAATTGCCGGGCCACGCTATTGTGCACCATAGTGATCATGTTATCATCCTTGTGCCATAAGTCTCTCCCGTGCATATCATATATACTTGTCTCATATCATACTCCGCTCGAGCATCAAGCATAGAGAAAAAAAGAAGAGAGAAGAAAAGCTTTTAAGCAAAAGAGGAGCAACAAAGAGCTTGTAAGCAATAGAGTCGAGCCATTTGCATAGTTATATCATCTTGGTCATCGCATATATAGCATAGTTGGGATTGAAGACGGCACGTTTCTCTCATAGGTAGGTGCACAAGCGTATCTTGCCCATTTGAGCAATCGAGCTAGTGTCTCTCGAGGATTCGCACAACAAGAGAATTTTCCGTGGTTGCACATTTTGAGCTCACTCCTTGGTTGTGTGGATCCCATCTATCTTTCGTGCGTGTGTACCTAGTGATACCTTTGGGTTTGATCTATTTGCTTTACTTGCATTTTTGTGAACCTTCTCAACCTTATCGATATCTTGACTAACATTTGCTTGAAATTTTTGCCACCATCCTAACCGAGCTACTCCATAAGCCTCTTATTTGTAGGTGTGAGAAACAAACCCAGCTCCAATTCTCCTATTGTGGCATTACATTGAGTGACACTTGTTACATCCTCAATCCTCAGAGAAGTTAACTTTGGTATTGTTCTCTCATTTTTCCTACTCACCCCACTTGGTTATGATGGATAGGCCAAACTCGTCGTCGAACCCACTTTTCGAGGAGCAAGGTGATGATTCTGGCTTCGTCTCCAAGAACCACTTCTTCATCGTGCAACGAGCGCTTCATCAAGAAAACATAGCATTGGGTGAAAGCGTGGAGCAACTCGCCTCCGACCTTCATCAATCCATTGACGAAAATTTCAACACACAAATGGAAGAGCTCCGCAACATGATCGTGCTACGCTCGCCTTCCTCATCCGCTTCTTCAAGACAGCGCCACTCAAGTCACCGTACAAGTCGGCAATCTTCGGACTACTCATCTTATGATGCAAGTCCTCCACGAGCTCGCCTTCCTCGACGTGATCATCCTCAAGATCACCAAGCTCAAGAAAATCCACTTCATGGCAATGGCTTACAAGACCGAGTTCGAGCACGTGAACGGATGCGACACCAAGCACCTCAAGAAGCAAGGGAGAAAGAGCAAGTACCTCCACAAGCACCACGTCAAGTCCCTCAAGAAGATGATGCCATCCGTCAAGCTGAAGCACTTGAAGCAAAACAAGCTCTACGAGAGGCCACTAGAGCCGTTGAAGACCGCAACCGCCAAGTGTGAGAACAAGAGGAAGCTCTTCGTCACGAGAGACAAGAAGAAGAAGCCCGACGCGAAGAGAAACAAGAAAGGCGCAACCAAGCGCACATTCCTCGCCCTCCTCAAATACAAGAGAGACACCAAGTGGAACAAGAGCTTCAAGACCATCCTCCATGCCAAGAGCGACATCACGAGGAACGAGCATTTGAGGACTTTCCAAGGCAAGAGCGATATCAAAACCGCTATCAAGATGAAGTACTCCGCTACGACAAGCTCAAGTTCACTATGCCAAAGTTCTCCGGAAGCAATGATCCCAAAGAATATCTCTCTTGGGCATTGAAGGTGGACAAGATTTTTCGCCTACACAACTACGATAAAGAAAAGAAGATCACCATGGCCTCCCTCGAGTTCGAAGACTACATCCTCATTTGGTGGGAACAAGTGATCGAGCGACGACATACAAGAGGCAAACCACCAATCACAACTTGGGAAGCAATGAAGGAAGTCATGACAGCCTGCTTTGTGCCTACTCACTACACTCGAGATCTTTTCAAGAAGTTGCAACTCCTCAAGCAAGGCACAAAGACGGTGGAAGAATACTACCAAGAAATGGAGATTGCCATGATACGAGCCAATGTCAAGGAAGATGATGAGCAAACAATGGCATGCTTCTTGAACGGCCTCAACCACCCAATCAAGCGGATCGCCGACTTCCAACCATACTCCAACCTTCTTGAGCTAGTTCATCAAGCAACCAAGGCCGAGCGACAAGTGCAAGATGACTTCAAATACGCTAAGTACACGTCCAGGACCTACGGCTCCTACTCTCAAGCTCCCGCGACTTCGACACCTCCTACCTCAACTCGAGCATCACCAAGTACTGGCGACAAGTCAAGTTCCAAGCAAGTTGCGCCTTCTTCGACTCATCCTCTGGAAAGCACATACAAGTCCAATACTCCTTCATCTTCGGCGCCTCCCGATGATCCCGTCAAGACAAGTTCATTCAAGTGCTTCACATGTGGCGGCCGAGGACACAAGTCCTTCAAATGCACGACAAAGCGAACACTGATCTTCAACGATGACGGCACATACGACTCGATGAGTGAAGAAGAAATGGAAGCCATTGAGCACGTGGCCATGCACCGGCGCGTGAACGAAGATGAAGATGATCAAGTCTTTTGTGACAACGATTCAAGTCCCTCTCTCATGGTCTCCAATGTCTTGAAGCTCCAACACCACCAAGACGAAGACCAACGGTGCCACATCTTCCACACCAAGGCCGGCATCAATGGGCGCTCCGTCAAGGTCATCATCGACGGAGGTAGTTGTCACAACTTGGCAAGTGAAGAGCTATGTTCCAAGCTGCAATTGGTCAAGAAGAAGCACCCCCGTCCCTACAAGGTGCAATGGCTAAGCGACACCGACACTATTCAAGTGGAGCACATGGTGCAAGTGTCTTTCAAGATCGGCGCATACGAGGACTCCCTAGAGTGTGATGTGGTTCCTATGTTCGTGTGCCACCTTCTTTTGGGAAGACCTTGGCAATTCGACCACGGTGTCATCCACAACGGACGAACTAACCACTATAGCTTCAAGATGAAAGGCAAGGAGTATGTGCTTCGACCAATGTCACCAAGCCAAGTTATCACCGACAAGCAAGCTTCCACCCATCATGGAGAAACTAGTGAGAGAGTGCACCACCAAAAAGAAAGTGAGAGCCACAAGTGAAAATTGAGCACCTCTTCGCCAAGAGAGAAAAATTTAGTCCTCCTAGACACAAAAAGAGAGATGAGAGAAGTGTGTGAGAACCCATCGAGTGTCATCCACTTTGTCCTCCTATGCAAAGATGAGGTTACCAAAACTAAAAATCCAAATCCTCTTCCTCTAGTGTTTTCCAACTTGTTGCAGGAATTCGAGGATGTGTTTCCCGATGAGCTACCTCCCGGTCTCCCTCCTCTACGTGGCATTGAACATCGGATCGACCTCATCCCCGGCGCACCTCTTCCAAACAAGGCTCCCTACCGCGTCAACCCCGAAGAAACAAAGGAGATCCAATGGCAAGTACAAAACTAATCGACAACTGTCATGTACGTGAAAGCTTACGCCCTTGTGCCGTTCCCGTTATACTTGTGCCCAAGCAAGACGGTAGTTTTCGCATGTGCTCGGATTGTAGACCTATCAATGCTATTACCGTTTGTTATAGGCATCTCATTCCTCACTTAGATGATATGCTTGATGAACTTAGCGGTGCCACCATTTTCTCAAAAATTGATCTCAAAAGTGGTTATTATCAAATCCGCATACAAGAAGGTGATGAATGGAAAACCGCTTTCAAAACTAAATTTGGCTTATACAAGTGGTTGGTTATGCCTATGGGTTTATCGGATGCTCCCGGTACTTTCATGCGTCTTATGCATTTTGTGCTTCGACCTTATATTGGAGTGTTCGTTGTGGTTTACTTTGATGGTATTCTCGTGTTTAGCAAATCCATGAAAGAGCATCTAAGTCATGTTAGGGCTGTTTTACAAACTCTTCGCAAGGAACGTCTTTATGCCAACACGAAAAAGTGCACGTTTGGTGTTGACAAGCTTGTTTTCTTGGGATTGGTTGTTTCTTACAAGGGTGTACATGTTGATGCATCTAAAATTGAAGAAATTAAAACTTTGCCCCAACCCACAAATTTGCAACAAGTGCGTAGCTTTCTTGGCCTTGCGGGTTTTTATTGTTGCTTTGTGAAAGATTTTAGCACTATTGCTGCTCCTTTGCATGCTTTGTGTAAGAAAAATGCTCCTTTTGTTTGGGGACCTTTGAAATCAACTGCTTTTGATGAGCTCAAATCTTTGCTTACCCATGCTCCAATTCTTGCTTTACCCAACTTTGACAAAACTTTTGAGGTTCATTGCGATGCGAGTGGTACCGGAATTGGTGGAGTTTTGATGCAAGAAAAGTGAGCTATTGCATATTTTAGTGAAAAACTTTTCGGTGCTCAACTTAACTATCCCATCTATGACAAAGAATTGTATGCCTTAGTGCGTGTGTTACATGTGTGGGAGCATTACCTTAGACCGCATGAGTTTGTCATACATACCGATCATGAAACACTTAAATACCTTAAAGGTCAAACCAAGTTGACTAAACGGCATGCTAAATGGAGTGAATTCATTGAATCTTTTCCCTATGTGATAAAGTACATTAAGGGCAAAGAAAACATGGTGGCGGATGCCCTTTCCTGCAAATGCATGTTACTTACTCAACTTGAATTGAATGTAGTTGGATTTGATCATATCAAAGATTTGTATGAGGGTGATGTGACTTCTGCTACTCATTATGCTAAGTGTGTGACACATACTTCTTGGGAGCGATATTATATCAAAGATGGTTATCTTATGAGAGCTAACAAACTATGCATTCCTGAGTCTTCTCTTCGTTTGCTCCTTTTGCAAGAGGCTCATGGAGGTGGACTCATGGGACACTTTGGATGAGACAAGACATTCGCCACGCTCTCCAAGAACTATTATCACTACAAAAAAACACTTCTGTGATGATACCTTTTTGTCACAATAGGTCACATTTTCTGTCATGCATGCACATCCATGACGATTTTATGACAGAATCAAGATAGTCATACCTGTGCTGTCGTAGAAGTGTTCCATGACATTACCAAAATTATCATCACGGAAGTGTCCACTTCCATGACGATAAATCGCGCGTCACAGAAGTGCTTTCGTCAAGGGTGATCGACACGTGGCATCCACCGTAACGGAACGCTGTTAAGCTATCGGGTCGGGTTTTGGATCTGATAACCTGTTAACAGCCCCGACCAATGGGGAGTTTTCACGTGTAAAATCATCATTGGCTGGAGGAAACACGTGTCGGCCCATCGTTGGAACAGATGTCATCCACTCATTGGACAGAAGGCGCCTATGATACATCGACACGTGGCACGGCCCAACAGAGGCCCATTCCTGTGAAAAGGCCGGCATGTTTGACTTGGTCAAAAGGTGGCGGGCCGGCCCATGTAAAGTGTGTTAACGGCCTGTTTGCATATAGCCCATTTACAGCCAGCTAACCCAAGGCCCGTTACGCCCTATCCGAATTAGGCCCAGTAGCGTCATCTGGGCCAT
This sequence comes from Triticum timopheevii, assembly GCA_963921465.1. Taxonomy (NCBI): domain Eukaryota; kingdom Viridiplantae; phylum Streptophyta; class Magnoliopsida; order Poales; family Poaceae; genus Triticum; species Triticum timopheevii. The sequence continues at coordinate 244,167,840 of OY997270.1, forward strand.
CCAATATGGTTCCAGTCTGTTTTCACTTCTGGCCCATGTATGGCCCATGACGTCTTTGGCCCATATGAGGCCCTATGTAACTCTTGGCCTATTAACGGCCCGTGGTGAAACTGGCCCGTAATGAACAGTGTATCACTTTACACCCATTAACGGCCCGTGGTGAAACTGGCCCGTAATGAACAGTGCATCACTTTATACCCATTAACGACCCATTATTCCGTTGGGCCATTTCCAGCCCATGTTATCTTTCGGCCTTCTCAGAGACCATTTATTCTTGGGCTCATTTCCAGCATTCGTTTACTTACGGCCCGTTACTGTCATTTTCTGCTTGTGGGCCAAATTCAGCACGTGGTTACAGCCGGCCCATTTGTGGTCCGTTAATACGTTGGGCCGTTTTCATAGCGTCATCTAATACGGCCTATTAACGATGGCCCGTTATGGTCAGCCCATGAACGGACGATTCCAACTCTAGCCCATTTATGGCCATAATGCGGCCTATTATTGGCCCATGTTTGGCCAATTGATCATACTACCCGTATAAGGCCCATTGATGATACGGCCCGTAGAAGGCCCATTGTTTCTACGGCCCATAGAAGGCCCACTTTTTCTACGGCCCGTAGAAGGCCCACTGTTTCTATGGCCCGTAGGAGGCCTAGTGTCACTACAGTAAATATTAGCCCATGGTTATTGTGGCCTACTTTTAAAAACTAGGTTATTGCAGCCACTAGCAAACCACGGAAAAAGAACTGCAATGACTGCAAGCAAACAAATAAACAAGACAACAAGGAAATAAATAAGCAAGCAACTTACGCTAGGCTATCACGGCTATCACACATATTACATCCACTGGGCATCAAAGTTCGCCACCAGTGCAAATAAACGCGCCGACAAAAGAATATAAAAAACTAAGAGCACTTCAGAAGGCACTAGGCCTGGCCAGGTCGGGCCCCCAAACAGCTGAAGAAGCTGAGTAGACCTCAGTTGTGTCAACGACAGATGCATCAACACTAGATTTATGGCATGATGGTGCGCACGGCAGTCTTCTGACATCTTCATTGCATCTTTGACTTCAAGTCAGAGCTGAGCTAAAGCAAGCCTTTCCGCTTTAAGTTGAGACTGAAGAAGTCGAACTGATTGAGGCTGCGACTTCATATAGGTTGTCTCACACCTGCTGGTGAGTAGCTTCAACTCACTGTCTTCATCAAGACCGGACCTTGGGGTCATCTCGCTGTCCTCAAGATGGTTTGGCTCACTATCTTCCCTAAAGTTCTGCCTGGTGTAAGAGATACGACTCTGAAAGAGAAACAAGGAGACACGTAACAGGTTTCACAATTATATAAGAAAATAATCTTTTCAGCATAAGGAACATGTTTTTAAAACTACAATTTGAAACTGGTAGTTGTTGCAAACATCCAATCAGATGTAAACAGCAAAGCAAACAGCAGTGGAGGAAATGATGCCTATCTAAATCTATACTAGAACAAAGTTTGAAGGCTTGAGAAGGATGAACTTACATTACATGTTAACACGGGATGGACAAAACCCTTCTCCATGTTGATGGAAGGATAATTCAATAAATTCCCCAAAGAAAATTCTTTATAAGTGTTGCCATTATTTTACATTTTGCAAAGAGTAAATATAGATCAAATAATATTGGAATAAACAGAGGATAATGAAGCTCAGGTGCAGACTGATGATACATAATCAAATAGCAATTAATTAAGTACAGTGTTACAAGGCAAAAGGGAGAGAGGTACTGACAAGAGCAATGCAGAGCCCATTATTGTTTTGAGATCGTATGATCCTTTGAGCAAGGAGATACATCTGAAATTAGTTTTCATAACAAGAGAGAAGGTAAGGCACAAGCAAAATTTTAGGAGTTTCAATTTTGAATTGATATCATAGATAGTACCTGACACTGGGCTCCCAACAGTTCTAATAGGGGTTTGGCCACTGGAGTAGGGGTAAAGTGTGGTACAGTTGGGCCTGTGTTTTCTGTGGCTGCTGATCTATTTGATTTAACAGGTATCACTACCTTTTCCAAATACCTAGTTTGTACTCCTTGAGCATCTGCACTCACCCTCTTGCTTTTGGACATCTATTATGAAAGAACAACATTTGACTGGAAAAACATAGTGTGACGACACATGGAATAGGTACAGAAAATGGATAGGTATGGCATATACTCATATATGATGCTTAGACTAAGCAGATGGTGTAACAAAGTAGAAGTAATGCAAGAGGTCAGATGCAAAATATGTGCGACCAATACAACTTTGCAAAGTTAGAGCAAGCACCTTGATGGGTGAATAAGATAGGCCATCCTCCACCATGCCAAGTTTGTTAGCCAGTGGATCGTTCCGCAATATTCCTCTCGTGCACGGATTCTCATATTCATTTTGATAATGTTCAATATCTGACATGCATGAAAACATAAAAACAAGTGAGATTTTCTTTGTAATGCATAAGTGATTCTAATCCAATACTACCTCCCTGTAAACCCCTTTGTGCTATCTCTGCAATTCTTTTAAAAAATGCCATGCATGCTGTAATTTGTTGTGTGCATTAATATAATGTGTCCTACTACTCAAAATATGAGAGCTCCAGAAGTGATGACACTTCGCAGATGACAGCTTCAACATATAGTAAAGAAGAACAAGTCGACCTGACCTGACAGATTCAAAATATACTAAGGGAGAACAACTCGACCTGACCAGTCGACTGCAAGAGAAGAGTATCATCTTAAAGAAGAGCAGAAGAGCAAGCAGATTGAAGATATTACAAGTCTTTCAATACAATGTCGGTTGGCGACCCATGATGAACCAGAGCGCACAGAGAATTGTTCTTTCCGGTCTCTCCACATGTGGCTCACCTGCATTTCGAACTAAAGTAGGAACATTTAGCTAACCAATTAAACATCTCTCAGTTTTACTAATATCAGCAATAATATCAGATATGAATTTGTACAACTAAGATTGTTTAGCTCGATGGGTGGAGCAGTGCTATTACGACACGAACCACGTAGGCTGATTGTGGTCATCATAAAATGGGGAAAAATAAGCATGATGAGTACAGTGTTGACCGTGGTAAGTGTTGACCGTGGTAGTGGGATGGCAGATCTGAAGTTGCAAACCGCGCAAAGGGTAGTTAGCAACCGATGTTTGCTTTGAAATAACAACTAAGATTTGGTACGGACAAGAAAGTACGGTCAACAAGTGACAAACAAATGCAATTATGCTTTCTCTCTATATGTCGCGACATGCATTTGGAAACTCAAGTGGGACCTTTAGCTAACCAATTAAATGTGTTGGTTAACTAATATCAGTATCATATCACAATCATATTTGAACAACTAAGCTTTTGAATTCTGAGTGTTGTGTTGTTTAGCTTGAAGGGTGGAGTAATGCTAGTACGACAGAAAGCACCTACGTAGATCATAGTAGAGTAGATAAAAGGGGAAAACCCTAAGCATCAATGGAAAAATCAGGAAAGTGGAACTAGTTGGACCAGTGGGTGGCGCACATGCTTTTCGAAACGAATATAGGAACATTAGGTGACCAATTAAACATTCTCTGTTTTAGTGATATGAGCATCATATCAGATTCGTATTTCAACATGTAAGCTTTGGGTTGAGGTCTTGAGGAGCAGTGCTAGCACGACACGAAGCACCTACGATGATGGTAGTGAATATAAAGGGGGGAAACCATAAGATTTACGAGTATAGTTCCCGTGCCATGGCGGATCTGAAGGTGCAAACCGGACAAAGCTACTTCGCAACCAATGTTTGCTTTCAACTAGCCACTACAATTTGGTACGGACAAGAAAAGTACAGTAAACAAATTACGATCTATTTTCCGGGTGAGATCAATAACTTAAGCACAAATGGAAGAGTACCACCTCTCTTGCAACGCCGTGTAGGCCTATGCTGATACGTTGAGGGTGCTGCGGGTGCGATGGCTATCAGCGGCGGGGAAGAAGACTTTAAACGGCAGACGGCCGGGTCAGGGGATATATCCTGTTGCCGTGGATGAGGCGGTCGTAGGAGCGGCAACGGCAAGGTGGATGACGGTGCCGATGAAGCAAGAGGAGGCGATGAAAGGATCTTGGTCCAGCGCTGTGGATGAGAGAAGTCCATCTCTTGCAGTGGACGACGGGGTAGGGGTAGCGGCTCCAGCAAGGTGGAGGATGGGGTGGCGGACGGAGGAGGCTGGCCGCAGTGCGGAGGTTGTCATGCCGCCGATGGTGTATGAATGGGGAGATGGAGGGGAGGGGGGATCTCAAACTTTGGGACGCGCTTCTCTGAAATGGGGGAAAGTTACGAACTTATCCCCCATTTAAAATTTCGGACATCGCGTTAGTTGGGGATAGGACGGTAATCTCGCATCTCCCAAATATTTGCCGGTAACTATTTCGGGTGAGGAGAGGGTGTTTTGCCGCCCACGGTTGGCGCCCACGGTGTATGAACGGGGCTGATAGGTAGGGCGGTTGTGTCACGTCTGATGGAAGTTACACATCTACCCCTATTTAAAATATTAGCTTACATCGATTTCGGACAAGGAGAGTTTGTTTTGCCGCCCACCGTGTATGAATGGGGAAATGGAGGAAGAGACGCATGTCTTTCGGACGAGCTTGAATCAAATGTGTTTTGCCGCCCACGTTTGGCGCCCACCGTGTCTGAATGGGCTCAGAGGCCGTCGTGTCACGTCTGATTGAAGTTACTAGTCTACCCCTAGCGACAACAGTGTAAATCCGGTCAATAAGGATGTCAAGTGTCAGGGGTAGACAGTAATTTCCATCTCGCAAACACTTGCTTCGGGCAGCCCACAAATTATAGTGGGTGTTTAGCTGCTTCATTCAAAACTTGGGAGAATTAGCATTCACGTTTGCCCTGGGCCCTGGCAAACTAAATTCAAATCCAATTTGTATTCGATTACGAATATCCACAGGTAGTTATACGTTTTGTTATTTATTTCTTCAAAACCACAACAAAGATTTATTCCACCTTTATATGATTATGATTTAGAAATGCCGTGATCTTCGAATTCAGTAAGTTGGATACACTCTGAGTCAATCAGTTATTTCAACCAATACAATATGCTCACACGAAAAACAGTTCACCATATGTCAATCATACAAGTACTGAGGATTACCTCGCCTAAAAGATTCGGATCATTACAACACATGGACAACATAGGGGGTCTTGCAACATAATCCATTCAGAGACATGACACAACATGAGAGTACAATAATCTAATGACAATTTCAACTGGTATCTAAATAAGAACCGGGATTACCTTGGGCTTCAGATAGCAGAAACAGCAGGACCTCCTCCGTCTTCAAATGCAACATTCTTACTTCCTCCAATTCTTGGGTTGCTTGCATAATGCGTGCCACTAATTCCGTAATTTCCAGCCTCAAGATAAAGATTACCTCATTCATGGCAGCCACACCATCTCTTTCTGCCTCTAGTAGAGCCTCAAGCACTATAATATCTGTGCTCAGACTGCTCTCCGGCGGTGTTGCCTCTGAACTGCTACCATCTGGTAACATGGATGGCGCACTGCTTCCACAAATAGATTCTGGGGTTGTACATTGCGTCCTAGTGTGAACGGCATCCTGAAAGGTTTCTGCTGGACATAAGTAAGAGATAGTTATCGTATGATCCAGGCAGTAAGCTTACATGGTAAACGACGGACGAATTATTGCCGAGCATGGCAAACTATATTTAAATGGTTCGAAGCAGCATCAGCCGAAAAGAAATTAAAATGGTAAGATGAAAGTTGAAAGGGAGTGTACAACCTCTATATTTAAGTTGCCAAGGCATCTAAGCAGTTGAAATAATCTGAGAAAGCACTTAACAGTGTGGCCTCATATAAACTACGAAGACAGTCTTGTGATGAAGTTGAGAGGAAAAGTTAAGGACTCAAATGAAATAGGCATGCATTTCTTTACGATAGTACAACAGGCACTGCTGACATATTGGCCAACTCAGGTATAAGGTAACAACAAACAAGCATTCGAATCAAGCAATACAGCAAAGCAGACAACTGAACTATTTGTAATTCGGTAGGATTACACGTTGAGGGCACAATCCAAGAAAGCAGCCCACTCGCATTACATTTAACATGTACTAAAACACACTGGCTTACCATATGTTCCTGTGAAGCCTAGCTGCTATTGCAATGTTCTTTGAAGATATCGTCAGCATCCCGTGGTTGCAAATCTAGTTGTTGTAGTTTATTCTGCACCATCTATTTAGGTAAAATTAATTTTAGTCGCATGCACTGGTCTGAATTGATCATCAATGGTTCATCTAAACTAATGAAAGAAGGGTGTGTGCATACACGACAATATATCTGCTTCCCTCTATTTTTATGCTTGTTCGAGGTGCCAGCACCAAAAGAACAAATATTTTGCTTGATGGGGTTGGCAGATCCATAATTAATAGAAGCATGAAATTAGTCATGCAACTTGGGAAGATCAAGAACACACAAACAAGTAATGAACAGAGGCTCGGAGCAGTGATGTAATAGCTAGCATCAGAAAATGTAGGGTAAAACAAACAAAAAGCAGCGGAACCACATGCTAGTTTGCTGATGTGTAATTAAGCATCGAGAACATTAAGCAGTCTGATGGAACCAACATGTGGCATCAGAACAAAACTAAAGCATATTAACTATATGTGCACTAGTATGTAATTTAGCACATGTAACATGTTCACTGCCAGAAGTATGGCCCTACAGGTGCAAGTAGAATAACGCGTCTCATGAAAATCTGAATGATGCCCTGAAGAAATTCAAAGGTGCAGTGCTTATGCTAGGAAAGTGAACGTAGGCGCCGGCCCTTGGAAAATAGTACCTGATTCTCGGCGAAGTATGGGTATCGTTGTCATACTTGATAGCTAAGGATCGTCGATGGTGCTCGTGTTGCGGTTGAGTTTGGGCCGGCTGTCACCATCGCTGAAGCGGCTTCGGTGCTACGGTTGCGACGCCTATCGACATACAAGAAAGCTCATCTGTGGTAAGTGAATAGTTGAATGATAAAGAGAAAAACCGAAGGAGTACAAGTTGAAATAACCTCATGAGGCTGCGGCGTCGGTAAAGCAGGGTCGGTGGAGTTGAATATGGCGTCCGTGGAGCGGGTCCGGTGCAATGGACGAAGGCTTCGGCGGCCGCGTTGTACAATGCTTTCGGTGATGCGGATCTGTTGCAGCAGACGAGGGCTTGTATGAAGGGTCAGCGAAGGGGCGGACGAGGGAGTCAGTGAAGGGCCTACTCTGTGGTGGACGAGGGCGCCGGTTAAGCAGATCCAGTGCGGTGGACCATGATAGCGGTCAAGGAGATTTGGAGCGGTGGACAAGCCAGTCACTGAAGCGGCTCCGGTGAAGTGGTGAGTTGGCAGTTGGGGGTTCCAAGGTGCGGAAGGTAGATCCGGTGGGGTGTGAGGTCCACCGCTGCGGCGGAGGACTAGATTCGGCGGCTTGCCGTGGTTGGGGGGGGCAGGGAGGGGAAGGGGAGGGGCTCCGGGGAAGAATGTTGGGGGCAAAGAGGGGAAAACAATGGAGTTACCAAAGCAGCCCTTTTCCGTTCATGTGGTAGGGGTAAAACAGGAATATCGCAGGCCTAAACTTTCGGCGCGTGATATTTCGATGTGAGCGGGAAGTTTGAAAGTTTTTGGCGCCTAAAATTATAAGTATTCTGCTCTCATACGGCCAACTATGATACCATGGCCGACAATTTGTTTGTTTTGCACGCAAAAAAATGTGCAAGTTTTGAAAATCAATGTCTCCAACTCAAAACTTAGATTGTCCATTCAACTCAAATATGGATCATTGAGCTACTACAAGCAAATACCATCATACGGTCCAATTCAAATGAAATTCCAAATGTGTTTATCCTAAATATGATGAAAAAAGCAAAAATGTGTATGTGTATGAATAAAGTGGATGATTATAAAGTTTGAACATGCCCGATGTGTATATCTCTAGGTTTGATATATTAATTTGAAATCACAAAATCCCGGCTTAAAAAATGTACCTCTGTTTAAATGAATTACAAAAGCTAATGATGGAGTCGAATTCCAAAATTCCAATCTTAGGTTTGTAATTCTGTTACATCAAGGTATATCACGCATGTTCAAAAGTATCCTTATCTCATAGTACAAACTGTGAAACAAATTGATCAACCATGAGTGCACAATATCTCAATTACGCTAAAGTCCCTCAAATATAGACACCTCACTCTTTATCTAAAGTCAACCCCCCCCACCACACACACACACACACACACACATAGAGAAGTCGTTCTCTCCGCCCAAACACCAACACACGAGCACATTAACACCCCTCTCTCTTGTAATGTCCGGATCCCAACATAGGTCTCTATCACTTTGTCTCTCGGGCATGCACACATCCCTTCCCTCACTCTCTAGGTATCCCGCTATCTCCCTTACCCAAGCACACACACTATGTAGAGTGTATATTTCCCATACACACAAAACGTCGCCCCCAAACGTCTATCTCCCTAGTTATGTGGTTCTCGCGCACTCACCTCACACACCACCCCCACTGCAAACAAGCACACTTTGTCTCCTTATGCACCACTCTCCTCTTTCTATCTCTCCCACATGCGGACCCACCCCAGCTCCTTCCCTGTATACATATATGTCGTGACTATTTGCATAGCTCCCTAATGTATAATCGTTCTCGATTTTGCACATTGTTCTCTACACCATCTATTCTAGATCTCTCATGAAGTCCCTATCACACACACGATGACTCGCTTCCCTTGCGTCTCCGTTCATAGGCCAATTTCGGACAACATCACCATTGTCTCCCTATCTATATGCCACTTATGGACACAAACGACCCCTCTCGCCCCCTCTCTTCCTCTCTCTCTCTCTCTCTCTCTCTCTCTCTCTCTCTCTCCCTCCCTCCATCCCTCTCTCCCTCCCTCCCTCCCTCCCTCCCTCTCTCCCTCTCTCTCTCTCTCTCTCTCTCTCTCCCTCTCTCCCTCTCCCTCCCTCTCTCTCTCTCTCTCTCTCTCTCTCTCTCCCTCTCCGTCGCTAGCTCTCTCTTTCTCTCGCTCTCACACCCCTCTCCCACACACACATTCGATGTCTCTTACAAATAGTCTGCTCCCCCCGCCCGCACCCGTGCTATCCCGCTACTACACATGTCACACCATTCCCCCTTCCCTTATACTAGGTTTACATCATCAGTGGTCTCTCTACTCCACATACACTCTCTCCCTCTCACACACAAACGCATGCACAAACACACACATACACGCACAAACACCCATTTATCTGGACCCTCATCTCTCCCCATGTCCGCATGTGTATCTCACACACTCACTTTCTAATTATGTATATGTGTCTCCACGTTACACAACACAAAGCCCCATGTACATGTCTCTCTCTATCCTCCACACACATAGACAGAAAGAATCTGTTATCATTGCCTCAGTCTCTAACATATCACACGCGCACACTGTCTCTCTCTCTCTCTCTCGCAAACACGCTCAACAAGGGTTTCCCCGTGAATAACTTGCCGTCTATTCATCAACAGTCATGGCAGTACGGCGAACACGAGACGTGAAAAAGAATAAATCTACACGTGCTTAGACCACCTAGTATGACTACTAGGACTAGAGCAAGCCAAAAAGCGCTCCGCCGTCACCCCCTCCTTGTCGGCGACGGGAAAATCTTTGTTTTACATAGTCGAGAAGTCATTGTGCTAAGGCCCCACATGCCGAGGCGTTGAATAGAATGTAGATGCTAGTTTACGGAAGCAAGTATCGATAATACGTTTGTATGTCCATACTTATATTTCTTCTCTTATAAAAAACCGAGTTGGTGATGATGGTACGTGTGCCATCTTGCAATATAGACCGTCCGATCTATATCTTACAGATGGAAATTAAACTAAAAGATACCCGCACCCCTCTCCACATTTGCAGACAAGGCCTTCTCTCGTTCATCCTTATCTCCAACAAACCTCATTGTTGAGAAATTAAGAAAGGAAGCCTCTGGAACAAACTGGACTGGTGGCCGCTGCCGGCGTCGTCAATCCCCATGCCTCCGCTCAGTCCAACCACCAACCACCACCACACCCCACTCCTCTTCATCTTATCTCATATTTCTCGAGATATCATTAGTTTTTACACATGGGATTACTCCCGCAAGGGTCAATCACAACAAGCGTTTTATAAAAAATGCATCTTGATGTTCCGTGCAATGCACGGATCTTGCTAGTACTCCTACACAAGACTAAGTTGGTGATGCTGGTGTGTCTGCCATCCGTCGTTTCTGACCATTAGATCTACATCTAACGATTGTGAGGTAAGTTGTTGCCTTTTCTCACCAACATCCCACTTATCTACCAATTTGCAGAAAAACCCATAATTAGTATCTTAAAACCATCCACATCCCTCCCTGACCTCACCAAAACAGCCCAAGGAATATATTCTAATTGAAACATAATATATCTCTAGTGACATATGTATATCAAAATTAGAGTGTTTTGTACCAAGTTTGTGAATAAGTATTATTCTAACTATGATTCGTTGCAACGGACATGAACATTGGTAGTGTGACGCCCGGATAATTAAGCAACAGTGATCCCTGCTAATGATGCCACGTCACCTCAGTTACTGTGGATAAACTCGTGTTAGTTCAAAACCTAGTTCGGATTTCAAATTTAAAACCGAGGCAAACAATAAAAGTTTTCAAACATTAAAACTAAAATGTTCAGAGTGTGCCAATTAATGCTTAGGTATTTATGGTGAAGAAACCACACTTTTACAAAATGCCTAAATACTTTAAAATAAATTAAAATAGAAAAGAATAAATAGAAAGAAAAGGAAAGAAATAAAAATACAAATAAAAAGAAAGACCCCACACCCCCGCGCTGGGCCTCAGCCCAGCTGGCCACCCAACCGGGCCGGCCCACCTAACCCCTCCATAACCCCCCACCGACGGAAACCCTAGACCGACCCCCCCACTTCCCCACTCGCCCCTCCCGCACGATCCCCTCTACTCCCTCTGTTTCGCCCGATCCAGATCGGAGGAAATGCCCTGATGCCGCGTCGTCGCAGCCACCTCATCGACGCGCCCCCCGGAGACCCTCCTCGCCGGAGCGGCCCCCCATCGCCCATGCCGTCGTCGCTCTGTCTGTGGCTCCTCGCCGACTCCACCAACCCCCACCACCCTCTCACCGACCTGGACGCGTCGCCCCCGACCCCGTCGTCATCGCCGGCGCCAGGCGTCGCCTCGCTGGCGCTGCCCCACCGCCGCCGCCCTGTGCCGGATCGACCTCGCCGTGGCCTCCTCATCTCCTCCCCACGGGTAGCCCCCGAGCCTCGCCGCCCCGCTTCTCTTCAATGCTGATGAAGCCCTCGGCCTCTCCCCCTCGATCTGTGTCGCCGGCGCCATTCACTGCCCGCGCGCGCATGACCCCGCGCCCGCTGCCCAGCTCGCCAGCCGGACCTCGCCGTCCCGCACCTGCCCCCCCCCCCCCCACTGCTCGCCTAGCTCGTCGCCCCCACGCGGCTTGCCGCGGGTGCCCGCCGCTCCCCCTCGCCGCTACTACCGCGCCGTCCCGCCTCAACCGTTGCTGCGCCGCGGCCTTGATCTGCCGCCGTGCCCCGGTGGCCTTGCACCGCCGCGCTCCCTCGGGCACGAGCGCCCGCAACCAGCGCCCGCCCCGTTAACCACTGCCCGGATCCACTATGGCCCCTGTGCCTATGACATGAGGGGCCCAGGCCCTAGAACGAAAATTAAAAAAAAAAGATTTAATAAAATAAATAAATAAATAAAATAATTAAAATATTAATTAGTTAATTAATTAAAGAAATAATTAACTTAATTGATCCTGATTAGATTAACCTAATCACCTAGTTAGTTAATTAATCTATTAGGTTAGTTAATAGTCAATGACAGCTGGGACCCACACGTCAGGTTGACCAGGTCAATGGTCAACGTTGACTGCTGACATCACTTTGATGTCATGCTGACGTCATCATTTACTATTCTGGATAATATTGGATTTAAATAATTAATTAAATTCCAGAAATTAATAAAATCTTTAGAAAATCATATCTTTTAATCCGTAACTCGGATGAAAATACTTTCTACATGAAAGTTGCTCAGAACGAGACGAATCCGGATACGCAGCCCGTTCGTCCGCCACGCGTCCCTAGCATAGAGAACCTGCAACATTTCACCTCCGGTTCATCTGTCCGAAAACACGAAACACCGGGGATACTTTCCCGGATGTTTCCCCCCTTCACCGGTATCACCTCATACCGTGTTAGAACACGTCTAGCTCTGCTTGTTGACATGTTATGCACTTGCTTGCTATGTATTTACTGTTTCTCCCCCCTCTTCTCTCCGGTAGCCCCCATGACGATGCTGATGCCCCTGTGGACGACTACATCACCGACGACACCTCCTTCTTGTCTGAGCAACCAGGCAAGCCCCCCCTTGATCACCAGATATCGCCTATTATCCTCTATACTGCTTGCATTAGAGTAGTGTAGCATGTTACTGCTTTCCGTTGATCCTATTCTGATGCATAGCCTGACATTGTTGCTACATCTATTGATACCTTACCTGCAATCCTAAATGCTTAGTATAGGATGCTAGTTTATCATTGGCCCTACATTCTTGTCAGTCTGCCTTGCTATACTATCGGGCCGTGATCACTTGGGAGGTGATCACGGGTATATACTATACATACATACATACATACTATACAGATGGTGACTAAAGTCGGGTCAGCTCGTTGAGTACCCGCAAGTGATTCTGATGAGGGGGCTGAAAGGACAGGTGGCTCCATCCCGGTAGAGGTGGGCCTGGGTTCCCGACGGCCCCCGGCTGTTACTTTGTTGCGGAGCGACAGGGCAGGTTGAGACCACCTAGGAGACAGGTGGGCCTAGCCCTGTTCGGCGTTCGCAGATACTTAACACGCTTAACGAGATCTGGGTATTTGATCTGAGTCTGGCCATTTGGTCTATACGCACTAACCATCTACGCGGGAGTAGTTATGGGTATCCCGGCGTCGTGGTATCAGCCGAAGCCTTCCAGACGTCAGCGACTGAGCGGCGCGCGCCGGATTGGAACGTAAGCCTGCTCTTGTATTAAGGGGGCTAGTTCTGCTTTCGGCCGCCCTCGCAACGTGCAGATGTGCAATGGGCGATGGGCCCAGACCCCTGCGCCATAGGAGTTAGACCGGCGTGCTGACCTCTCTGTTAGGCCTAGGTGGGGCTGCGACGTGTTGATCTTCCGAGGCCGGGCATGACCCAGGAAAGTGTGTCCAGCCAAATGGGATCCAGCGTGTTGGGTTATGTGGTGCACCCCTGCAGGGAAGTTTATCTATTCGAATAGTCGTGTCCCTCGGTAAAAGGACGACCCAGAGTTGTACCTTGACCTTATGACAACTAGAACCGGATACTTAATAAAACACACCCTTCCAAGTGCCAGATACAACCCGGTGATCGCTCTCTAACAGGGCGACGAGGAGAGGATTGCCGGGTAGGATTATGCTATGCGATGCTACTGGAGATGCTACTATGCGATGCTACTTGGAGGACTTCAATCTACTCTCTTCTACATGCTGCAAGACGGAGGCTGCCAGAAGTGTAGTCTTCGACAGGATTAGCTATCCCCCTCTTATTCTGGCATTCTGCAGTTCAGTCCACTCATATGGCCCTTTACACATATACCCATGCATTTGTAGTGTAGCTCCTTGCTTGCGAGTACTTTGGATGAGTACTCACGGTTGCTTTCTCCCCCCCTTTCCCCCCTTTCCTTTCTTTCTGGTTGTCGCAACCAGATGCTGGAGTCCAGGAGCCAGACACCACCGTCGACGACGACTCCTACTACACCGGAGGTGCCTACTACTACGTGCAGGCCGCTGACGACGACCAGTAGTAGTTTAGGAGGATCCCAGGCAGGAGGCCTGCGCCTCTTTCGATCTGTATCCCAGTTTGTGCTAGCCTTCTTAAGGCAAACTTGTTTAACTTATGTCTGTACTCAGATATTGTTGCTTCCGGTGACTCGTCTATGATCGAGCACTTGTATTCGAGCCCTCGAGGCCCCCGGCTTGTATTATGATGCTTGTATGACTTATTTATGTTTTAGAGTTGTGTTGTGATATCTTCCCGTGAGTCCCTGATATTGATCGTACACATTTGCGTGCATGATTAGTGTACGATTGAATCGGGGGCGTCACAAGTTGGTATCAGAGCCGACTGCCTGTTGGAATCCCCCTTCCACACTCCTTGGCCGAAGTCGAGTCTAGTCATTGCAAAACCTTTACTAACATGGCTGTGTGGCCTATAGGCCCACGTCGCCATTTGGGTGTATTAGGATCTTTTATTCCTTGATCTTTACTCTGGGACTCTGAGCTCTCTTCTATTCGGGTTAAATGATTTGCTAAAAACAAGACTAACGTTAGGTTCTCGCAAGTACTTTTTCCCGGAGAGCCCCTTGTTACCGATGACCGCCTGCTGCACCAAAAGATTCCGAAGATACTCTACGATGTGCTCTCGAGACTATGTGCCATCGCTTTTGCAATTCACTTCCATTGATAAATCCCTCTGGATAACTACTTACACCTATCGTTCATATTGTCATCCCTAGTTGCTCTTGTTATTACAAGATGTCCTGAAGTACTCTTCGATATTTCGAGAATTCTTTATGCTTACTGCCCTGCAGTTCCTTGCTGCATGAATACCCCTACGGATAATTACTCGCGCTTGCCGAGTATCCATTTGTACAAAGTTGTTCATGTGTTTCACAAAAATACATTCAAATACTACCCGATCTTCCGAAAATCCTAAGCAGCCTATTGCTCTTGAAATTCTTGCTTACTTGCATTATGGTTAATCCCATAAGTCTCATAATCTTAATGGCATCCCTTGTCATTATCATCTCATAATCTTAATGGCATCCCTTGTCATTATCATTTTGAGTCTGTTGACTCAATATGTGTGCGAATGCACACAATCATCTATCAACCCTTCTAAATTATTTTTCCGGCTCAGACGTCATTTTGAACATGAGCTGGTTCTTGACCAAACTATTTGTCGTCAATTGTGCCTCTCGTCTATCCAACTTATCCATCTTTAATCAGAGCATTACTTCTGATCCTTCGATTTAGATTCATAATTCCTTTGCATTTATGCTTCGAATTAGTCAAATGATTCTATAACCTGATGCCTTTGCATTCTTTCCTTTTCTGGTTGAGTAGCGATACTCACATCAGATCCTTTGTGGACCGTCAAGTCCTTTGTTGGATTATTATCCGACAGTGTCCTTCATATTCAAATAACCTTGTGAGCCTTTCCACGGATATATAAAGCCTTTGGTAATTTGTATCCTCTGTTTCTCAACCATGCTCTGTTCTCGAGCTGGTGGTATTTACTATTGAAGCTTCTGGTATATGTTTCCACGATACCCTAACGGGTTGAACCTATGCATTCCTTAATATGTGTGAACTCGAAAGTTTTCACGAGTCATACTCTTCTGGTATTTTGATAGATAAAATTTCAACACTACAACTTCTTCGAAAGTGAGAGGTGAATGGAAGGTTATACATTGAAGAAGTGGGAGTCGACCTTGAACTTTGTGTTCATGCCCATGGACACGATGTAGATCCTATCATGGAAGCTTCTTGTAATAATAACTATTTCCTTGTTATAATATCATTTGGAATCTATGAATTGATCCTTTGCGATCATGGATCCGACCACATTTTCTACTTGATTCCATTTCTCGGACAAGTTAAACCACTTGTCCTCTACAGATCAATGCACCCATCCAACCTCTATTTTGATCTACCTTCGAGTACTAACCCCCTAGTATCTCGAGGATATCAACCGATTGCACTACATCTTATGCATTTCTGATGAAGTAGTGCCTTACCCCGTCATAGTCACTCCACGGGTTCTAGGTTGTCGTCAACCGAGAACACCGATTAGTGAATCGAATCGCCCCTGTGATTCAGTACTCCTAGTACATTGTGGATGAGAAGTTTAATACTCCATCACGTCATTCCTAGCCTGATCGGCTATATCATTTTGTGCTAAATTTTAACTATGCTACCTGGTCCTTTCTTCCTGGAGCACAATTTTCGATGGTGAGCTAAGCTTACGTCGATTTTCCTCGTCATATCATTTCACCTTGAACGACAAGCTTGATTTCAAGTTTGTGCCGTACCCATGGTTCCAATAACCTTTTGCTTCATAATTCCTTTAACTTGATGTCATCGCCGATGGATTACATCTTCGTGGAGCCTCTCGACAAAATTTGTCATGATCATCACCAACATCTTGACTCCTTCCTGGATATCAATTGAATTCATGATGATAAATACCATCCTTTCCCTCGATGATTTGAATTGTCATCGACCACTTTAATGCCTCCCCTCCAACACAAACTTGTTCGTGTTTTGTGTTGTACCTTGAGATCCTTGCTACCCAACTTATGTTATGTTCTACCTTGGAGTATTGCTATCTTCTATGTCAAGAATGTCATGGGAAATTCACCACCCTTAAGAATTCTTGATACAAGTGATACTTATTAACATCACCATTCTTTTCTTGGTCCTCGTGTTGTTTCTAACCGGAATACCGACAAATGGTCTGTGATGTGTAAATTCTAAACTTCTAGCAACCCTATTGCTTTGAAGTTATTGGTCTATAGTTTCATTCTACGTCTATGGCTTATTGAATCATCATTCGAACATTTATCGTGCAACCCATCCCATATTTCGGGTGCACTTGTGAACCAAGGTTTAATTGTGGATGTTTCTCTCGAACATACATCATTATATCATTTGATGTGACAATTGATATCTCCTTGTTCACATAATTGTGGAAATCCATCTTTTGAAAATCTCGGTGAATTGTCGCTGAGTTCATCAGCTACCTCCTCTTCCTCTCCTTGATTTACTGAGGAACTCTTGTTTCGGGACTCGCTTCCATTGTACATTTCCCGAGAATCTTGCCATGACATCTTGTCGATTTGTTTTGCATCTTTTCTTCTCGGGCATCCCGAGTCTGGGGTATCCTAACACCAATCAGATCTGAACCTCGGTCAGATATGATGGTTGGAGCATATTTTCAAGAGTTATAACATTGGTCCTTGTATGACCCGGTAAGGTGATGGCATGCCTAGCACACTTGACCGGAGGACCTATTGTTATAGTATCCTCTTTAGCAATGTTACCCATTCTTTCATGAGGAAATTGTAAAACTTATTCTACAAGATGTTCCTGATGGATCCTTTGTGTATCCAAAGTCCGACCTTTGCTTGAAGACCATGTCAATGCTATCTCGAAGCATGTCTGTGCTACTCCGATCATCAATAAGAGCATTTGAAGCACAATGCTAAATTCTCTTTATCAGTTATCCAAACACCGTTGTATGGGTAACATCTTGATTAATCCTTGCCTCTTTTTTTTGAATAGTGAGGTACTTGCTCTCCTACCCCGTATGCCATGTTCTGCTTGTACATGGGAAGGATATACTCCTACTAATTGTGTGTAATCACAATTTTTCTTTAATCAGATAATCGCGTTTTCCTTTCCATTCGTTTGTTTAACCTTTCCTAAATCTGACTTAACTAAGCAGAGATAATTCCCTGCTTAGGTAGGCACCTTGTTGTACCACTCTGTCTGTAAGATCCTGTTACTACTGTTGATGACATTTCGGTAACCACCGATGGGTGATAACTTTGCCAATTGGTTCGCCTTGTTTAACAAGCAGGAAAATTGCTCCCTTCGTTCCCCGTCCTTGGTACCGACATTGTTGCCGGCATAGCTGACAAGCTATTCACTGACATGCCTTCCTGTCGCGGATGTGCAAGATGTCACCACCCTTCCTACTTTCAACCCACATGGTGGGCCCATAACCCACAGGTCCACTGGATCGAAACCTGACTCTTCTTTACAACCCGGATTCTAATGTATCCTTTGCACCTGGCTTCGTATCTGATTCACAAGCTAAATGCTATACCATTATTCATCCTGGAATCAAACAACATGTTATTCTCGTTGTTCAAACCCCCACTCCAGCTTCTGTCTAGTCATTGAATGATTGCCTACCCGTTTGAAACTTTGGTACCATCGTATATTGCACTCAACGAATCCACTGAAATACAACTCGTGGGGGTACCTTATGTATTTCCCATTGAGTTCACCTTCAGATGCCCATCTTAGTGGAGATGCGTTCTTCCAGAGTTTTTCCCCTTGATCACGTTCGTAGGACGACGGAGATCCCGAAGAAAGGATGACGACTTGATCATGGAGACTTGAAGCAGAGAAATGAAGACATCAACGGAAGGGATCAACCTCTTCGAAAGGGCAGCCAAGACCGAGAAGACTCGTTAGGTTTTTCGCTACGAGCACCTTTCCCCCCTTACTCCACCGCTTAAATCTCGGGACGAGATTTCTTGTAGTGGAGGAGAATTGTGACGCCCGGATAATTAAGCAACAGTGATCCCTGCTAATGATGCCACGTCACCTCGGTTACTGTGGATAAACTCGCGTTAGTTCGAAACCTAGTTCGGATTTCAAATTTAAAACCGAGGCAAACAATAAAAGTTTTCAAACATTAAAACTAAAATGTTCGGAGTGTGCCAATTAATGCTTAGGTATTTATGGTGAAGAAACCACGCTTTTACAAAATGCCTAAATACTTTAAAATAAATTAAAACAGAAAAGAATAAATAGAAAGAAAAGGAAAGAAATAAAAATACAAATAAAAAGAAAGACCCCACACCCCCGCGCTGGGCCTCAGCCCAGCTGGCCACCCAACCGGGCCGGCCCACCTAACCCCTCCATAACCCCGCACCGACGGAAACCCTAGACCGACCCCCCCCCCCCACTTCCCCACTCGCCCCTCCCGCACGATCCCCTCTACTCCCTCTGTTTCGCCCGATCCAGATCGGGGGAAATGCCCTGACGCCGCGTCGTCGTAGCCACCTCATCGATGCGCCCCCCGGAGACCCTCCTCGCCGGAGCGGCCCCCCCATCGCCCATGCCGTCGTCGCTCCGTCTGTGGCTCCTCGCCGGCTCCACCAACCCCCACCACCCTCTCACCGACCTGGACGCGTCGCCCCCGACCCCGTCGTCATCACCGGCGCCACGCGCCGCCTCGCTGGCGTTGCCCCACCGCCGCCGCCCTGTGCCGGATCGACCTTGTCGTGGCCTCCTCATCTCCTCCCCACGGGTCGCCCCCGAGCCTCGCCGCCCCGCTTCTCTTCAACGCTGGTGAGGCCCTCGGCCTCTCCCCCTCGATCTGTGTCACTGGCGCCATTCACTGCCCGCGCGCGCATGACCCCGCGCCCGCTGCCCTGCTTGCCAGCCGGACCTCGCCGTCCCGCACCTGCGCCCCCCCCCCCCCCCCCCCGCTGCTCGCCTAGCTCGTCGGCCCCGCACAGCTTGCCGTGGGTGCCCGCCGCTCCCCCTGGCCGGTACTACCGCGCCGTCCCGCCTCAACTGTTGCTGTGCCGCGGCCTTGATCTGCCGCTGTGCCCCGGTGGCCTTGCACCGCCGCGCTCCCCCGGGCACGAGCGCCCGCAACCAGTGCCCGCCCCGTTAACCACTGCCCGGATCCACTATGGCCCCTGTGCCTATGACATGAGGGGCCCAGGCCCTAGAACGAAAATTTTAAAAAAATATTTAATAAAATAAATAAATAAATAAATAATTAAAATATTAATTAGTTAATTAATTAAAGAAATAATTATATTAATTGATCCTGATTAGATTAACCTAATCACCTAGTTAGTTAATTAATCTATTAGGTTAGTTAACAGTCAATGACAGCTGGGACCCACACGTCAGGTTGACCAGGTCAATGGTCAACATTGACTGCTGACATCACTTTGATGTCATGCTGACGTCATCATTTACTATTCTGGATAATATTGGATTTAAATAATTAATTAAATTCCAGAAATTAATAAAATCTTCCGTAACTCGGATGAAAATACTTTCTACATGAAAGTTGCTCAGAACGAGACGAATCCGGATACGCAGCCCGTTCGTCCGCCACGCGTCCCTAGCATAGAGAACCTGCAACATTTCACCTCCGGTTCATCTGTCCGAAAACACGAAACACCGGGGATACTTTCCCGGATGTTTCCGCCCTTCACCGGTATCACCTCATACCGCGTTAGAACACGTCTAGCTCTGCTTGTTGACATGTTATGCACTTGCTTGCTATGTATTTACTGTTTCTCCCCCCTCTTCTCTCCGGTAGCCCCCGTGACGATGCTGATGCCCCTGTGGACGACTACGTCACCAACGACCCCTCCTTCTTGTCTGAGCAACTAGGCAAGCCCCCCCTTGATCACCAGATATCGCCTATTCTCCTCTATACTGCTTGCATTAGAGTAGTGTAGCATGTTACTGCTTTCCGTTGATCCTATTCTGATGCATAGCCTGACATTGTTGCTACATCTGTTGATACCTTACCTGCAATCCTAAATGCTTAGTATAGGATGCTAGTTTATCATTGGCCCTACATTCTTGTCAGTCTGCCTTGCTATACTATCGGGCCGTGATCACTTGGGAGGTGATCATGGGTATATACTATACATACATACATACATACTATACAGATGGTGACTAAAGTCGGGTCAGCTCGTTGAGTACCCGCAAGTGATTCTGATGAGGGGGCTGAAAGGACAGGTGGCTCCATCCCGGTAGAGGTGGGCCTGGGTTCCCGACGGCCCCCGACTGTTACTTTGTTGCGGAGCGACAGGGCAGGTTGAGACCACCTAGGAGACAGGTGGGCCTGGCCCTGTTCGGCATTCGCGGATACTTAACACGCTTAACGAGATCTGGGTATTTGATCTGAGTCTGGCCATTTGGTCTATACGCACTAACCATCTACGCGGGAGTAGTTATGGGTATCCCGGCGTCGTGGTATCAGCCGAAGCCTTCTAGACGTCGGCGACTGAGTGGCGCGCGCCGGATTGGAACGTAAGCCTGCTCTTGTATTAAGGGGGCTAGTTCTGCTTTCGGCCGCCCTCGCAACGTGCAGGTGTGCAATGGGCGATGGGCCCAGACCCCTGCGCCATAGGAGTTAGACTGGCGTGCTGACCTCTCTGTTAGGCCTAGGTGGGGCTACGACGTGTTGATCTTCCGAGGCCGGGCATGACCCAGGAAAGTGTGTCCAGCCAAATGGGATCCAGCGTGTTGGGTTATGTGGTGCACCCCTGCAGGGAAGTTTATCTATTCGAATAGTCGTGTCCCTCGGTAAAAGGACGACCCAGAGTTGTACCTTGACCTTATGACAACTAGAACCGGATACTTAATAAAACACACCCTTCCAAGTGCCAGATACAACCCGGTGATCGCTCTCTAACAGGGCGACGAGGAGAGGATTGCCGGGTAGGATTATGCTATGCGATGCTACTGGAGATGCTACTATGCGATGCTACTTGGAGGACTTCAATCTACTCTCTTCTACATGCTGCAAGACGGAGGCTGCCAGAAGTGTAGTCTTCGACAGGATTAGCTATCCCCCTCTTATTCTGGCATTCTGCAGTTCAGTCCACTCATATGGCCCTTTACACATATACCCATGCATTTGTAGTGTAGCTCCTTGCTTGCGAGTACTTTGGATGAGTACTCACGGTTGCTTTCTCCCCCCTTTCCCCCCTTTCCTTTCTTTCTGGTTGTCGCAACCAGATGCTGGAGTCCAGGAGCCAGACACCACCGTCGACGACGACTCCTACTACACCGGAGGTGCCTACTACTACGTGCAGGCTGCTGACGACGACCAGTAGTAGTTTAGGAGGATCCCAGGCAGGAGGCCTGCGCCTCTTTCGATCTGTATCCCAGTTTGTGCTAGCCTTCTTAAGGCAAACTTGTTTAACTTATGTCTGTACTCAGATATTGTTGCTTCCGCTGACTCGTCTATCATCGAGCACTTGTATTCGAGCCCTCGAGGCCCCCGGCTTGTATTATGATGCTTGTATGACTTATTTATGTTTTAGAGTTGTGTTGTGATATCTTCCCGTGAGTCCCTGATCTTGATCGTACACATTTGCGTGCATGATTAGTGTACGATTGAATCGGGGGCGTCACAGGTAGTATTTCCAACCATGCATTTTTTCCTAGTATTCCATAGTTTCGAGTTTTCCATCAAGATATTAGTCACTCATGGTTGATATTTACTTTCAATCATGTGCACATATGAACTATGTAACTACCCTTGCTTATTGGCTTCCAAAGCTTAACTTTCACTCCTACTTACAATATGTAGAGTATTTAACAAAAAACTACCACTTTCAACCAGCCCTAGGAAGAATCAATTGTACAAAAAATAGCAAAAACATACCCAACATTTCTTAATCCACGCCAAAAACTACTACCTAGTACTCCTACCGATTAGGTTCATTTAAACCCATTTATGACAGGGTTGGCCCACACGTCCGTGCTGACGAGGCAGCTTAAACCAACACATTTTGTTTGACCGTTGACATGAGGGACCCACATCTGACCTTCTATCCTGTTATTCCCCCTCAAATCATTATTTTTCCTGAACATTACTTCAAACAGTATTGATGCGTGTTCGTCGGTGGCGCCGGTGATGAGCGAGTTGGCCGCCGCTCCACCGGATGGGCCGGACGCCGCGCTGGCCTCCGCACGGGTTGGCAGGCTGGCCCGAGCGT
This sequence comes from Triticum timopheevii, assembly GCA_963921465.1. NCBI lineage: Eukaryota > Viridiplantae > Streptophyta > Magnoliopsida > Poales > Poaceae > Triticum > Triticum timopheevii. The sequence goes on from OY997270.1 coordinate 244,190,532, forward strand.
GACTCACGAGCGAGCAAGCTGCCGCGCTGGGCTTTGCTCGAGCCAGATGGCTAGCCTTAGTGCGGCGCGCGCGAGCAAGCCGCTGCGCTGCCATGCCAATCTAGCTAGCAAACCTTGCAGACAAGCAGCTGGACGGAGCTATCTTGGCTAGCTAGCGGCCGTGAGTGCCGAACGGAGCTGGCATCCGGGCTGCCGCAACATGGGCTCCGCACCGCTGGCGGTTTTGACCTCGCCTTTTGCCGGCGGCGGTAGCTGCGTCCCATTGCCGAGGATGACTAGGTGGACGGGCCGGAGGTAGGAGGTCACTTGAGGATTTTTGTTGGTAAGAGCATGTACAATTGTTGATAAGGTAGTCTTATCTTAAGTCTGCCACGTATGCAAGTGGTAGTAGTTTCTTGGCATTTTAGTGGTTTCTTGCATTATTAGGGGCTTCTTGTAAGGAACAATGTACGTACTACCAGCGACAAAAGGCGATTCTAGGTTGCGTTTTACTCCAACGAGTACGACTAGTGGTCGCGGGAGTGTATACCTCGTTTTGTGGTTCGATCCCGGCTGAACGCACGGCGGCCTTTTTTTAAAAAAAAATAGTACTACTACACTTCGCTGCGAGCCAATATTTTACACGGGTAGTTTGAGTTTTGAAGTCAAACGGACGTGCGGCCCCATAATCTGGGTGCACTGGATAGCCTAGCCACGTGAACGTGTTTTCCTTCCCGGCATCCCGTGGCTCGCGTGCTCTCCCTAGCCGCACCTCGCTTGCAGCTTCCTCATCAGCTAGTAGCATATTTAAACTAGCGCCTCCCAATTAAGCCCGAGGAGCCGAAAAAGCCTGGAGGGGCATTGGGAACTATGCAATATGGCTCTGTACGTAAAGTGTTCTACCACTACTCTGTAGCTTGTGGCGTTGCATGCATGGACTTCACTCCATTATCGGCTCTACTATAAAGGAAATTCCTCTTGACATGTTTTTTCTAAACGGAGGCAAAAGCTTTGCTTCATCTCATTCATAAAGAAGGAACTACTAACAGAGTTCGACGAGATCCATTACACCTCCATAAATGGAAGTGAAAAGCCTAGTTTCGTTGTATCAAATAACTCAAATGTTCTGCCCCCGCAGTAACCGTCGCTGATAAACAGGCTGCTAGTGTGTGCGTGAGAGGAGCGGCTGAGTAGGCCAGCTACGTGAGAGGAGCGGCTGAATAGAGCACCGAGAGTACCCACTAGGCCACTACGCAGGTGTCCTTTCCCTGCATTGATAGTAGAACGATGGTTCAAGAGAACAGTAGTACCCTCCACTTCCAACTGTAGCTCCTTGGCCCTGAGATTCAAGAGTTCCAAACTGGTGCACTATACTAGACTAGACTAGAAGTACAGTACATCGCACTACTAGTTGAGAAAAGTAGTACTAGTACTGCTACAGTATGAGTACGTACTCCTCCATCACATAATGTAAGACGTTTTTTGACACTAGTTGGCGTGTACAAAAAATGGCAAAAACATACCCAAAATTTCTTAATCCACACCAAAAACTACTACCTAGTGCCAAAAATTTCTTACTAGTGCTATTATTAACTGTATAATGCAATCCCATAATGTTCCATAATGCTAGTACTAGTAGTAAATAATAGCCTCACCCCTTCGCTGAGGAACGATCTACAGTTGGAAGGGACGAGGCCATGCGGTTTCTACGCTCTTATCTCCTCCTCGCCAGTTCCCCTCCCCCGAAGAGAAGGTAGTTCATCGCTGCTCCCATGGATTTGCCAGGCGGTTCTCCTCCTCGTCGGGGCTGGGAGACCTTGGACGATGATCCTCTAGGAGAAATCGCACGCTGCTCCGACGTCCTCACCGCCGAAGACTCGGTGCTTCCTGCACCAACTTTTTCAAGACGCTGATTAAACAGGCTTGGGAAAAGGCCATGCTTGTTGGTCTTCCATGCGTCCTCAAGGAGAAGGTTCTTCTATGGGACAATCCTTCGAACAGTCCACCGCTCCCTGGCCATGGTTGCACGTTGACTCCGCTGGAGTTGCCAACGTTGAGAGGTAGTCGGGTTTTGTCCGATGAGCATGTCAGTAATGGAGTTTGATCATGTAGTACTTAGTTATTCCATTTCCATCCCGTAATTTCTTCGCTGCCCACCGTCTTATATATAGGTCTGGGTCGATGCCAATGAAGATTGGCTTGCATACCTCTGGCCGGATAGCACCATCATTTTGCACAACATCCACAGCAGTGTGGCCGTTCCGGTAGACCCCTTCTCCACCATTGGGATCGGCCTTCCGGACTGGCTGGGCTTGAATACGTATGATGATGCCTACATGAGATTGAAGAAGATAGCAATTGCGGACCCACCGACAAAGCGACGCGACTATGACGATTACTATCTCATCGCTGTGTTCAACATAAGGATTGCCATCAATGCACGAGGCAGTAATGGCAGAGGATGGCGCATGTTGGCGGCGGCAGATTTGTATCCCTACACGTTTGAAGATGTCGTGCGCCCTCTAGGCCGCATCTTCGCGGTGACAAGCCAGGGGACTTGTTTCATCTGGTTGCCATCCTACGGTACGGGAGATTACAAACCGAATGCACAAACCATAATTTGCATTCCTAATGGTACTCCATTATTTTGCAGGGACCAGTCATCCCCCGATCAAAATAAGATCATCGATCCTGGATGTGCATTTGCATCCGCGATTCGGTCTAACCTGGAACCTTGTAGCTGACTTTGGTATATTGGGATCAACTATCTTAGCAGTCGTTACCCATGGTACCACTGATGTGCAACATGGTCACACAATCTACCATGATCGGACCGTCACCATCTACCTAGGTATTCCATTTTTTAACCCTCTCGCCTTCTCTTTCATTGTTGTACTAGTAGTATACGTAGTAGTACTAGTAGGAGGACTTTTTACCTTGGAGGACGCGTATAGCTAGCTAGGCCCTTGAAGACTTGAACCCACTAGCTGCCACCATTTTTGTTTTTCCATGTCTTACTATCTCATCCATGTTGCCAAGAGTGGCTATATATGATAAGCCGGTTATTTTACTTCCTCTATACCAGAGTAGTACTATTTGCTGCACAGTATTACTGACCGCCATATTTTAGCACAACATTATTATGCATGGACCTTGACTATGTACGTCACCATGTGTCTAGATCTGGGATGCCGCATGTACCAGATGAATGACGCCGAGTTCGACCCTAGTGATGTTACGTGGGTGCCGAGGAACACTCTTGGAGAGTACTCGCTTTTCATCGGGGACAGCTACCCCATTGTGAAGCGGATGCCACCTTCCGTGCACGACACGGAAGGCCTGCCGTTCATGAAGCATGGTTGTGTCTTCAGTGCGCACCGCCGGATGAATGACATGCTGGGACACGCTATCCCTGATTTATGCCACTTCAGCTTGGATGAGTCTCAATCATGTGGAACCGGACTAGAAAGCTGCGACAACGATTTCCGTTGCCCACCGCTATGGATCGTGCCATCCATGAAGAACACCTAAGACTGGAACCTGGAGGAGGACATGTAGCCCATCTATAACGTGTAAGTGGAGTACGGTAATTGTGAATGGTAGCGCTGTGAATATATGTGGTCTAGTCGTGCACAAATTTAACACATGAATTGGAGATGAACTTGTGTGGCATACTGGCATTTGTCCTTTAGAATTTATTACTAGTAAATGTGTTATGTGTACGTGCAACTTGTTTGGTTGTTGCACGGGCTCCAACATGCTCTTTGAGAAAAAAAAGGTGGCACAGCTTTGGATATACGTGACGTGGCGGCATCATACAGTAGCATCGTTCGCTATAGTTGTAGTACACTCCTACTAGGACGACAACTCCTATAAAACCTTGTGCTTGGCTCTTTGCCTCTTCGGGAGGTTCAACAGTTCGTACTCGTGTGAACCTTGCACTTGGCTCTTCGCCTCTTCGGAAGGTCCAACAATGATGATACTACAATACAATATGCTTCCAGCAATATGACACCGATTGAACTATTGCACGTCCACTACGAGGGCGAGGGCGAGGGTGAGGGAGAGGGAGAGGGAGAGGGCGCTGTAGTCAAAACCCTCTCCTCGTCCTGCGAACCATCGTGCGCGTGGGCGTGGGAGAGGCGTAGTAAGCAAGCTTCTCCTCGTTCGGCGAGTTGACGGGACACATCAAAGCAGTACTAGTACTAGTAGTCCATACTGCATCCTTTCCGATTAATATGGCTTAATTTGAAACGAGCAAAATACACTGGCGGTCAACGTATTTAACAATATGCTCTTTACGGTCACTATATATAGTTTTGCGGTGATTATACGATCACTAGCTCATCGTAGAGCATCGTATTGCACCCTACTGACCGGCCACATAGTCGACGTGCCACTTTGTTGACTGGTTAAATTGTCACCTAGATTCTGGGTCCCACCTGTCAGTTGGCAGAGCAAAGAAATCAGTTAAACAAAACTTTACGCAGGCGCGACACGAGTCCAACCCTTGCGCGCGAACCGCCCTGGCTGTGTATGTGAGTGCATGCACGTGTCCTCCCTTGGTCTTCCAACAAAGAGTGTACATCAGCTATAAAACAAAGAGTGTAGTACATGATGTACAACACTTCCAATGCATTTAGCCGTTAATCTAAATCGATATTGATTGACTAATGCACCAACTTGTGCTGTAGGTATAGGCTACATGTCTATCCTTAATTACAGCATGCAACGACCTTCATTTAATCTTCTTTTCTCAATGGTCGCATGCACACATAAGTATTTTGGGCGTTAATTATGCCCTGGTCAATGTGTAAATCTCTAAATGTACAGTCTTTCACGGACGTAGGGATGGAGCGTGAGCGTGTGTGTTTTGTCGTGTGCTGTGTGCCGCATGGGTGCATGAGTGTTGCGTGCGTCCATGTGTACGTGTGAGTGTTGCATGTTGCATGCATGCATGCATGCATGGGGCTTACTCCCGCCCATTAACATGTTCATAGATCAAGCTTCCTCTGTTCCCTCCATATGGTGATACTCCCTCTGTTCCCAAATACGGTGTAAAAGCCTCCCTCTATTCCCAAATACGGAGTATTTGTCTTTCTACATATTTCAACGAGTGACTAGGTACGGAGCAAAATAAGTGAAGTGAGCATATAGGCATAGGGATACTATAGAAAGGAAGTCCTCGCGATCCATTATGCCACATCTCGGTTAGAGAGAACTATTCAACTAGTCTTCGCAGTGAAGTGACAATACACGCTGCAGCAGATGGGACACGTAATTAATAAGCTGAACCAGCGTGTTGGTGTTACTAAATCAGCCTTACCCAGTACTATCATCATGTTTGCCAGTAGAGCATGCTTTCGCAAATACGCCTACGCACCTCTGTCCTCCATTAACTGACATATGGGCCCTCTTGTGGTAGACCCACATGTCATCGGTGTAACTATTTACACTCCGAAGGACGGTATATCCTGGTAGTACTACTAGTAGAATTGAGATTTAATGCACTTACTTCCCCGTCTTCCACTCTTCTTCCTACTCTCTTCTTCTTCCTCCTCTCTTCCCCATCGTCGGCCGCACACCATTTACCCCCGCTCACTGCTCACCCGCCCGCACCATCTTCCTTGGTAGCTCGCGCGTACCATATCCCCCCGCTCACTACTCGGCCACACGAGGAGAAGCTTCTTCACTCGCTCGCCCGAATCCACTTCCCCGCTGGCTCGCAGGCACCAAAAACCCCAATGGCAGAACCGACTGACACGCAGAGCCGTGATTGGAATTCCCTCCTCGATGTTCTCTTGGAGCAGATCTGTAGTCGTATGGACCCTCTCAGCACCGTCCGTCTGGCCGCATGCTCGGTGTCTTTGTACCATCTACTCGACTGCAACCGGCCGGCTCTTTTCAAGATACCCTGCTTGCTGATGCCCGATCCTCGCAGGTGGCCCAGACACCAACTTGACGATCCTACAGAGGTTGCCGTGGTGCCCCTCAACATGCTACCACTACCCGTCCACCTGTCCTTCAAGCGCGAACACTACTGGCGGGCATGAAGGCCAACTGGATGGTCATCATCCACCACTCCGGTAGTCTGTGGTGTCTCGTGGATATCTACACCCAGTGAGAGATCACCCTTCCATCGTTGGATACCGCCGCCATCGAGCCTCGCGGCCCGCCGGACACTCCTGCCTACTACGCACGAGACGCGTCAAGCTTTTGGCTCGACCTCTGTTTGCAGAAAGTTGTAATCTGCGAAGTGCCCACACCATCAGAAGACTACATGGATTACAAGCTCATTTCCTTGTTCAACATGGGATTAGTCTATCTGGAATCCGGTCGCCATACATGGTTATTGCTCATCATCAATCCTGTTGAGGCAACATTTCTGTATGATGCTATAGTGCACGATGGCATCGTTTACGCGGTTGACGCACAGATTGGCTGCCTATACTGGTGGAATCTATCGTCGTGTAATTTCTCTATCTCATCTCATCTTTACCTTATGAATACGACTGCCTGTTCATTTGTTACAAATATAGAATACATAGCATGTCTATAACCACATCATTGCTATATGTTCCTCTCATTTCCTAGATTTGTATGACCACACATGTTATTGTTAGAGTTGATATGAGAAAAATTGGCATCTAATGATTGTTAGAATACATATTATGAGCATAACATCATGATTTCTATATGTAGTTTACAAGATTTTTATAACAACGCATGTTATTGCATAGAGTTGATATGAGAACAGTAGTAGTAAGTGCTATGGTAGAATATGAGTAGGCGCTGTCATAGCTGTTTTCCTCTCATTGTTACATGATGTTTGAACCACAACATATTGCTAGAATATGAAAGCCATTGGCTTAATTTTTTAACTTGGGGCATGATTATGACCACGACATTGCAATTCTCTGTCTATGACATGTGTCACTGTTATAATAATCTTAATTCCACACATACTCTGAACATGATTGTTTATTTTTGTCCTTTTGGTGTCCAATTTGAATTGTTGCAGCAGACGCAAATGCGCTGGCCTTCATGATTCCAGGACCTGGAATCATACCAGCCGATGGGTGGTGGTTTATCGCTCGTTCAGCTGACGGCAGTAATTTGATGCTCATTCGCACGTACCAAATTGACCAAACCATTACATCAAACCACATGCAGTACAATGCATGGGGCGTTTTGATGGCTATGGTTGCTTCGTGTTCGAGAAAGATCCCAGCTCTGTTGGGCCAGGCGTATTCAACTGGAGGCGGGTTAACAGCCTCGGCAACCACTCCTTGTTCCTCGGGCTCAATTATCCGATCATCCAACCAATCATCGATCATATCACCGGCGATGATTACCGTGCTATGCATCGCGAGGGGGGACTGTGTTTACACATCATACCATGGGTTTCATGAATCACCATATCCAGAGACTCGTCGACACAGCTTGTTGCCAGATAATCTTCAGTGTGTGAAAGGCATCAAGCTTCCATGCGATGGATGGCTTTTGCAAACCCGACATGCGGCGATGTGGTTCATGCCAACAGCAAATATGCACAACTTGATTCATGCTGATATCTAGACTGAGCCATGTATTTTGCTGCTGTAGCACGACCCTCTTTTGTTGGATATTATGTACTATTGTTACTTTGAAGCACTCCTCTGGTTTGAAGGATAGATACCTTCCTGGGATCAAGTGCATCCTAACTCACCTGCATAGGATGTACTGATAATGATGATGGAGATGCTGTGGAGAAGCCATATATCAGTTAGGCTTCAAGTGCGTACTTGTTAGTTAAACCTATGTATAAATTGTGACACTAAATACGACTAGTAAGTAGTACAGTAGCAGTACTAGTATACGTCGGTCAAATTATTCATCATGTCCACACATTGAATTGACATGACAACACGCTGCGCGTGAGGTGACACAAGAATCTCGGCAGCGTGTTCGGGTATTCTAGACTTCAGATTTGGAGTACCAATTATCTGTTGAAATCTTTCATCATTCACTTAAAACAGTCGACTGATCATACATTGAGTACCATATGACTGGAATTACCGATTCAAGTCAAAGAAGGATTGGCCGGTGCTGCCGACTGGCATCAAGTTCGATCCCATGGATCAGGAGCTGAAAGAGCACCTTGAGGCCAAAGTGAGTGCTGACAGCGCGAGATTTCACTCTCTCATCGATTTGTTCATACCAACCATCGACAGCGAGCACGGCATATGCTACACCCAACCTGAAAAACTTCCAGGTAAGACACCGATCGACCGCCTACTTGCACAAACATATTCCTTTGTTTATAGCTCTATTTTTCTTTTTAGACACAGACCTGGTGAAGAAATTACAATTTGACAGTTAATAAAAAGTGAAACAAGTGATTGCAACATGCCAAAGATGTTATGAAAATGCCAACTACGTACACTAAAACCTGTATTCCACAATACTGCAGGTATCACACTGAGTGGCCTAAGGAAGCATTTCTTCCAGTGCAAATCCAGGGTGTTCAAAAGGGGCACGTGGACGCGTCGCAAGATACAGTCGGAGTGCGGCATGCACGTGATGTGGCACAAGACCGGCAATACCTTTCCGGTGATGGTCAACGGCCGGCAGACGGGCAGCAAAAAAGGTTCAGGTGCTGCACACCAACAAGAACTTCGACCAGCAGAGGACCAACTGGGTGATGCACCAATACCACCTCGGGGACCTGGAGCAAGAGAAGGAGTGGTAGTTGGTCCTCTGCAAGATTTTCTACCAGACGAACACTAGGGCCAGGAGTAAAAAGATTATCAGTTAGTTTGGTATTGGTAGTTGTACTACCTTGTCGTCCGCAAGTTGGTATTGTTGTTAATGATCTTTTGGTATGAACTTGCATTTGCTTCCAACCATCATGCCGAAGGTCAACGTGGATATAAAGTTGAATCATTTGTTTCGAAACGAATTTTCAGGCACCTGATTTTTATTTGATGGGTAGCATAAGCACCTGCCGTTCGAATTCCCAGTTCTCCAATTTTTTTTTAAACAAGTGCATGCACTTATTATCACGATAAACAAAACAATATCCGTGATGCATCCCGGTTATCAGTCTGTACTTGCAGAATTCTCTCGTTTATTGAGCACGTATATTGTTTTTTCAGGTCAAGCAAGTTTCAACTGGGCTGTAAACTGCCCAGGGTTGGTTTTGTTTTTAACAGCCCCAGCCCATGATGACAACGGGGCACAAAGATCCAGCAGGTATCTACTGGCCTCTGGCCCACCAGCGTTAGTTATATTTTGTCTTACAACATCCGCAGGCAGTTTTTTTTACTGAATCAAACACACAGCCCAGTTCTATTTTCCTCTTGAAACGCATGTCCTACATCCGTTTTCTAATCTCTACCTATAGTTTTACTAGTTCATATACACGTATCATTATATTGAAAACACATAAAATTCCCTTTTCATATTTACATCCTTATTTTTGTTGTTTTTCCCACCCAGCGCTGAGTTTTTTACCATTGGTTTTCCCTTAAACCAACTCAATTGTCCCACGTCTTATTTGCTTACAAAAACAAAACGATTTTTTTGGCAAATGAATAAGTTCTTAAAAAAATGTTTATCATTTTGGGATTACAACAGTTCGGACTCCACTGAAATATGCAAAATAAGGTTGAACTTTTTGACTATGGTCCTGGGCAGAAAATGGGCTGTAATAAATTACTTAAGAATTAGCAAATGGGCTGAAAATTATAAAAAATAGCAAATGGGCTTTATGTTGTCTGTCACAGATTTGGAGGCTGACTTGTGGGCCTACTAAGTTCATGCATACACAAGGTTTCTCAAAAAAGAAACTTAGTCAACAATTGACTCTACCAGCGTCAGACCGTTAGATGTCAATCTAATGGCAATCGTGCTTCTTCAGTCTCTGGTCTTCCTGTCCCAGCCACCCAAACCAGCACCGTCGGAACCGCCTGCTCCCGCCTCCCGTGGCCGGCAGTGCTGCCGGGCAGGCCTCATGGCCCCATCATACTCGCATCCCTGGCCTGTCTATCCCTCTACTCACCCACACCTCCTGTTATTTTCCGGCGATGGCAGCCGAACCAGTCAACCCTCGTACACTCCACCGCGTGGGCAGCCACTGCCGTGTCTTCCCCGGCTCCATGTCGTTCCCTTCATAGGCCTCGTCGTCGTCCACCGCCCTGGTGCTCTCAACGCGACGTGGTCAACGATGTCCATCCAATGGCCATAGTGCTTCTTCAACCTCTGGTCTTTTGCCCCAGCCGCCCAAAGCAGCGCCGGTCGTGCCGCATGCTCCTGCCTCCCGTGGCCGGCTGTGCTGCCACGGAGGCCTCACCTTCCCCGTACTACTCCCACCGCTGGCCAAGCCATCCCTCCACTCATCCACTACCCTGTTATTCTGCGGCGACGGCAGCCTCACACCGCAGCCGAACCAGCGAACCCTCGTACTCCTCTCCGCGTGGGCATCCACTGCCGCGTCTTCCCCGACTCTGCGTTGTCCCTTCCTAGGCCTCGCCATCGTCCACCGCCGTGGTGCTCTCAGTGCGGCGTGGTCAATGTGGTCAACGACTGACTTCCATCGGAAGAGTACAGTACATGGAGAGGCTGACAGCTGGGTCCACGGCAGCCGCAAGGAAGTGCCTCCTTATTATGCGCACAATAATTATTCCTCCACCTGACAGCAGGGATCCACCGGACAGGCCACCAGTATTTCGTAAAAAAATGTTTCCCCCCTGACTGCTGGGACCCACCGGATGGGCCACCATATTTCACGAAAAAAACGTTTGCCCCTGACTGTTGGGACCCACCGGATGGACCATCGTATTTCGCGAAAAAAATGTTCCCCCCACTATCAGCTCGGAACCACCGGAAGTGCCTCCTTATTACGCACAAAAAAATGAATATTCCCCCTGCTAGCTGGGACCCACCATGGTGCGAGGCTTACTTGTGGGCCTACTAAGTTGACATGGACGGAGGGCTTTGTCAACTTAGTCAATATGAACGATTCTAGCTCCAGTGACCGTACGATGTCCATCCAACGGCCGTCGTGCTTCTTCAATCTCTGCTCTTCCTGCTCCAGCCGCTCAAACAAGCGCCGGCGGGACTGCCTGCTCCCTCCTCCCCACGGCCGGCTGTGCTACTGCGCAGGCCTCACCACCCCATCATACTCCCATCGCTGGCCTAGCCATCCCTCTACTCACCCACACCTACTGTTATTCTCCGGCGATGGCAGACAAACCAGTAAACCCTCGTACAGTCGTACTCCCCTCCGCGTGAGAAACAACTACCGAGTCTTCCCTGCCTCTATGTCGTTCCCTTCCTAGGCCTCGCTGTCGTCCACTGCCCTGGTGCTCTCGGCGTGGCGTGGTCAACATGGTCAACGACCGACATGCATCTGAAGTGGAATGTATGTGGAGAGGCTGACAGCTGGGTCCACGGCCGCACGCAAGGAAATGCCTCCTTATTACGCGCAAAATAATGATTCCTCCACCTGACATCTGGGACCCACCGAAAGGGCCTCTGTATTTCGTGAAAAAAACTTTACCGCCGCTGACAGCTCGGACCCACCAGCTGTATCCTCGCACGCAAGGAAATGCCTCCTTATTATGCACAAAAAATGAATACTCCCCCTGTTAGCTGGGACCCAATACAGTGGTAGACTGACTTGTGGGCCTACTAAGTTGACGGGGATGGAGGGCTTTGTCAACTTAGTCAATATGCACGATTCTAGCTCCAGTGACCGTACGATGTCCATCCAACGGTCGTAGTGCTTCTTCAACCTCTGGTCTTCTGGCTCCAGCCGCCCAAACCAGCGCCGATCGTGCCTCCTGCTCCTGCCTCCCGTGGCCGGTTGTGATGCGACGGAGGCCTCACCGCAGCCTACTACTCCCACCACTGGCCAGGCCATCCCTCAACTCACCCACACCCCATGTTATTCCGCGGCGACAGCAGCCTCACACCGCAGCGAACCAGTGAACCCTCGTACTCCTCTACGCGTGGGCATCCACTGCCGCGTCTTGCCTGGCTCTGCGTCGTCCCCTTCCTAGGCCTCGCGGTCATCCACCGCCCTGGTGCTCTCGGCGCGGCGTGGTCAACGTGGTCAAGGAATGACTTCCATCGGACGTGGACTATACGTGGAGAGGCTGACAGCTGGGTCCACAGCCGCAGCAAGGAAGTGCCTCCTTATTACGTGCAAAATAATTATTCCTCCACCTGACAGCGGGGACCCACCGGACGGGCCACGTATTTCGCGAAAAAATGTTTCCCCCCTCACTGCTGGGACCCACCAGCTACACCTTCGCACGCAAGGAAGTGCGTCTGGGCAGAAAAAATGATTCTCCCCCCAGACTGCTAGGACCCACCAGCTACATCTTCGCACGTAAGGAAGTGCCTGACAGTCGGGACCCACCTGGTCGAAGCGTACGTAGCGTTGTCATTCTGGTCGCAAACGTGTATGTATGTATATACTGGTCGATGTAGAGGCGCGCATGTTTCGTAGTTGAGGCGCGCACGTAGCATGTACATGTACGTACATCGGTCAGGGTGCAAGAAAGAAAATACGACCACGTACATACATACGGGCAGGGTCTCGAACGCCTAGTTGCGCATACGTATGGCCAGGGCTCGTGTACATGGCTGGGTCGGAATGGAGAAACAGCGTCGTCGTTGTGTTCATGGGGAGGCAACGGAATGCGTCGTGTTCATGGGGAGGCAACAGAATGCTCGTGTTCATTGGGAGGCAACGGAACGCGTGGGAGCCAACCGGCTGGGTCGGAATGGAATGCGTGGTCGCGTTCATCGGGAGGGCTTGGACGGAACAGGCGATGGAAACAAGGCCTGGCGTACTGCAGAACGGACTTGTGTTTCACTGGCCACGTTCGAAACGGGATCCTGTTCATCGGGAGGGGTGTGGTGTACCGCAAAACGGAGGAAACGGACCTCCTACGGTCGAAACGGGGGTCCTGTTGATCGGGAGGGGTGTGGCGTACCGCAAAACGGACGAAACGGACCTCCTACGGTCGAAACGGGGGTCCTGTTGATCGGGAGGGGTGTGGCGTACCGCAAACGGATGAAACGGACTTGTGTTGGAGCGCTACGGTCGAAACGGGGGTCTTGTTCATAGGGAGGGGTGTGGTGTACCGCAAAACGGGACTCCACGGGATAATGTTCATCTTCACCGTCGACCTCCTCCAGCCTCCACGGGCTCCTGTTCATCCAGCCTCCACCACGTGCTACTCCACCGGCTACTATTCAACCACCCCTCCACGGGCACCCCTCCACCGTCTACTGCTCATCCAGCCCTGCACACCACAGGGTCCTGTTCATCCAGAGGCAACGCCACCGCTCACTGTTCATCCACCCCCCCCCCCCCCCCCGCAACGCTCACTGTTCATCCCAGAGGTAGCATCGATCGGCTTCAGTTAGCAGTAGTAGCGAAGGAATCACTCGATCAGGTTCAGTTAACAGCCATCGAACGATCACTCAGGTTCAGTAACGCGTAGCCTGCAGTGCAATCGCTCGGGTTCAGTTAGAGCCCGATGCCTCGCACACACGCGCGTACGTGTATGAGAGAAACGTGCATCGCTCGGCCCCCGACCTCCCACCGTAACCGGGAACTCCCCGAAATTTTCCTCGCCCTCGCTTCTACCACGGTTTTTTCCGTCATGTACAGCCCAAAGAATGTCATGCAGCTGCGTCTCCGGCCCACCTAGGACAAAAAGCCCATTTTCTGTCATGATTTTTGTCACAGAATTAGGAGCCCACCACATCTATGATGATACAGGGTTTTGTCACAATTATCGTCATAGAAGTGTCATATGTATGACAGAAAAAAATTCGTTGGGCCCAAAATGTCACGGATGTGTCTTTTTTTGTAGTGTATTGGCCCAAGATGTTTCGCGGTGTCGCCCACTTCACGAACCGGTGCTCTACATGTTGCAAAGCTAAGTCACACTCACAATCCCATGGTTTACATATGCCTTTACCTATTCCACATCAACCTTGGGAAGACATTAGCATGGATTTTGTGCTTGGATTACCTAGGACTCAAAATGGCAAGGACTCCGTTTTTGTTTTTGTGGACCGATTCTCCAAAATGGCTCATTTTATCCCATGCAATAAGATAAACGACACTTCACATGTTGCCAATCTCTTTTGTAGGGAAATCTTGAGGTTGCACGGTGTACCAAAGATAATTGTGTCAGATCGCGATGTCAAGTTCTTAAGCTACTTTTGGAAGACGCTATGCGCCAAGCTCGGGATCGAGCTACTATTCTCCACGGCGTATCATCTTCAAACCGATGGACAAACGGAAGTCACCAACCGGACGCTTGCAACTCTCCTACGCGTGTTCATCAAGAAGAACATCAAGGAGTGGGAGGAGTGCCTACCCATCGCCGAGTACGCCTACAACCCCGCAAGGCACTCTACCACCGGCAAGTCCCCCTTCAAGGTCGTCTACAGTTTCAACCCTTTGTCGCCATTGGACATCCTTCTTCTACCGCTTCAAGAACGAACAAACATGGACGCAAATACAAGAGCCGCCTACCTCAAAAAGATGCATGAAGAAACACGTTCCACGATCGAGCGCCAAGTACAACGCCGCACTGCCAAGCTCAACATAAACAAGTCTCCGATGGTGTTCCAACCGGGTGATCAAGTATGGATACATCTCCGCAAAGACCGCTTCCCCAAGCAACACAAGTCCAAGCTACTCCCACAAGCCGACGGACCATTCAAGGTGATCGCACGCTACAACGACAACGCCTACAAGGTCAGCATCCCACGCGACAAGTACAACGTTAGTGACATCTTCAACATCAAAGACTTGGCCAAGTACCATTGTGATGAAGAGCACGATCTATGGACGGATCTCTCCCAAGGGGGGGAAGATGATGCGGAGCATCCCTTGACTACTCGCACCGACACTCCATCACCACCGCAAGCACCAAGTGGACCAATGACAAGAGCACGTGCACGCGCCATCGAGAACGAGGTTGACTCTCTCCTCTTAGAGTTTCGTTCGGTTTCACATGAGAATTGGATTCTACCTCAAAGAGACTCGCTATGCATTCTTAGGCACCAAGAAGACGATCGTGAGAAGGAGATGATGGAGACTTGAGCGTCCATGGAGCAAGGGAAGGGAGAGGAGAACAAGAAGAATGAAGGACAGAAGCTCCTGGACACCCCGGGTGCCCGATCGGAAGGACCCCAGGTGCTCGGACGCGAAGACATGGGGAGGTCCGACCCCCTTGGACACCCCGGGTGCCCGGCCATCTCGGCCCCGGGTGCCCGGCCTCTGCCTGGGCTGCGCCCCAGCCGGCCCCGGGTGCCCGGCCCCAAGGCCTCGGGTGCCCGGTCCTCCACCTGGGCTTCACTCAGCCAGCCCCGGGTGCCCGGCCAACCGGCCCCGGGTGCCCGGCCCCAAGGCCTCGGGTGCCCGATCCTCCACCTGGGCTTCACTCAGCCAGCCCCGGGTGCCCGGCCAACCGGCCCTGGGTGCCCGGCCCATGCACCGCCAGCCGCTGGGAGCCACCTCAGGTGCCCGGTCACTCGCCCGCCAGCCCCTGACCTGGCCGGGTGCCCGGCCACTTCGCCTCCGGGTGCCCGGTCCCTCCTGGGCGCTGCTCTCTGGCCGATCCGGGTGCCCGGCCGGTTCCTCCCTGGGTGCCCGGACCCTTCTTCTATGGCCACGCATTTTAGGGACCTTTTAGTCCTTTGTATCCCTCTTTCCCCAAGTTTCGTCCCTAGCCTTTATATACCCATCTCCTAGCTCATTTGGGAGGTTAGCAAAATATTAGATTAAACATTGTGAGATTTGCTCCTTGTATCCCCTCCTCTTTGGAGATCAGGACCCACCTAGGGAAGAATCCTTTGGATTGTCAAGGCCTCCTCTTGGAGAAGATCATCATCAAGACCTCACCTAGTGGGAAGAACTTACCTAGTGCTATTCTCCTTGAGTTATTCATGTAATCTTGTGGATCTCATGTATTCTACTCTAGTGGATATGATATTTGGGTTTGTTTGAGTGTTTTGTTCCTTCTATTCTTGAGTGTTCTTCCTCCTTTTCCCCCTCCAAGTGTGAAAAGATCCCCTCTAGGGTTTGACCCTACAACACAATCCTTGTCGGTTCTCACACCTACACAAGTAAAAGCTTTTGGTGGACTTTGGTTAAGATGGTGGCACAAAATTTGATGCAATTGTTAGTTTGACTCAAAGATGTTGAAAAAGATTCGCAAATTCGCAAATGCAACAAGTAGACCAAGCAAGTAGTGGTACACAGAAACACACACGCAAATAGAATAATGGGATTGTGCTAACAAAAAATGAGCCAAAATGTGGAGTCCACGAAAATGCTATTGTTGCACAATACTTGAGAGACGCTAGCACGATTGCATAACAGGCGGATACGGAACTTGTGCACAACCTACTAGGCAGAAATGCAATGACCTCTATCCCAAATATTCTATATGTATGATATTTCGGTGATATGATCCAAGATGATCGGATATGACAATCTTAATGTAGTATGATGATATGGTTCTTGCTTATAAGCTCTTTGCTTATCTTTCTCTTTTTGCTTAAAAGCTTGTTTGGCTCTTTCACTTTTGAGCTCTTTTCTCATGCAAAACTTCACGAACCAAGGTAGCAATTGTTTATGTGATGACAACTTTGCGACACAAGAGATGATAACAAGGTATGCACCACGATGATATGGTATCTATGCTTATGGAGAGTATCATCACTAATGTGCACAAGTCACATTGCCGGCAATACTCAATGGCTAGTCTCGATGGGTAAGCAACGCAAAAGTAAGGCTATGGTGGTTATCAATGCAATGTCAAGGCATAGACAAAGATGTCATCGATGTTACCGTCTGTAGCGATGATGAGTAAGCGATGAAGATGAGCGGTGGTGATGTGGATGTCGCGCCGTACCTATGTAGCCGAAACACAATAGGACACGGGAAAGCACAACTCAAATCCTTGAACCCAAAGTCGAATGGTGGTAAGGAGGGGTATGTCGTGGGGTTAATGGCAGAAGGTGGTTGTGGTCGAAATGGGGTGTGCGGAGGCGTAGGTGGTGGTGGAGAAAAACTGCAGAAAATGCAGTTTCGGCAGACAAAGCCGGATGATCCGGGCCAGGAGCTGGATGATCCGAGCGAGTACGGATGATCCGGGCAGGTCAACTGCGCACGGAATGGCTCAGGATGAACTCGAAAACGGGTAGAAATTCGAAGATTTCATGGATTTTGGAGGGGTTTTGAGGGTGAGATGGTGGGGAAAGGCAAGATCCATGAGTTACACAATGAATCCATGGATAAAAATAACAAAACATCATCAAGACCAAAAAATCACAAAAAACATTGGGGGCTATTTTTGGTGGGGATATTCGGATTTAGGACGAAATCAACAAAATTAAGCTAGAAAACACGGGGTATGGGCTCCAAAAACATGATCAACGTGGCTCATGATACTAAGATGATGTAGGGTAGAACCCTAGAGGCTGATCTTTCACGTTTGGAGTGTATCCCTACGAGGAACACAAAGAACACGAGGAGGGGAACGAGAGAAAAATACGAGAAATCACTCAACCAACAAGGACATAGTCACACATGTGCTAGATCATCGAGGCACCACGTAATACAAGATCCAAATCCAACAAGAGACGATACAAAAGGTAACCGGTTCTTCTCCATGAGGAGGTCTTGATGGTCTTCTTCGTATGGAGGTCTTGAATTCAGGTGGATCTTCTCCGAAGAGGTGTCGGTCCCTCACGAGGAGTAGATCCGGATGGATGAGCGAGGCTCTATCTCAAAAATGAGCTAAATGAACGCTAAGTCTCGAAGAGAGGAGGAGGAGTCCTATATATAGGCTAGGGGGCGAAGGGGTACATGGGCTTCATCCCAACACGCGCGCGCAGGCGGTGTCCGGATGATCCGGGTGGGGAGCCGGATGATTCGGGCTCTGTCCGGATGATCCGGGTGGTGGCCCGGATGAGCTGGTGACGCAGGCAGTGGCGGTGCAGGTCCGGATGTCTGGCTGGGAGTCCGGATGTCCGGGCGATGTCCGGATGATCCGGGTCGGCGTCCGGATGGTCCGGCTTTGGGGATCAGCTTCGGGTGCCTTTGGGCGAGTTAGCCGGATCATCCGGACCGGGGTCCGGATCGTCCGGCCAGCCTGGGACTTGGCGTTTTCCCTCTCCGTCTTCAGGCATGTCTTCCACTTCCGGTTCTCCTTGCTTCCTAGCTTCTCCATGGCTAACTCCTTGGTACCTGAGTATGCAAAGCGTCTCCGTTTGAGGTAGTAGCCATGTCTCCTGTGAATCGAAAGGGAGTTGTGAGAGGAGTGATGTCACCTCGGTTTCGAGAGCTCTTGCACGTGCTCTAGTCATAGGTCCAAGTGGTGTTGTGGGAGATGTAGATGCGTCCATGGGGATGATCGTGGGATGCTCCGCATCAGGTTCTACCCTACATCACCCTCTTTACCCTATAAATTCCCAAATATTCGGAAAACCATCGGGGTTAACCTAGATTAGAAGTTTCGCCGCCGCAAGGCTTTGTAGCCATGGGAAACCAATCTAGACCCCATTCCGGCACCCTGCCGGAGGAGAGATCATCACAGGTGGCCATCTTATTCATCCCGGAGGCCACCATGATGAGGAGAGAGTAGGCCACCCTCGGGGCTGAGGGTTTGTACCAGTAGCTATGTGTATAATCTTGCTCTCTCGTGTTCTTGAGATGTCACGATCTTGATGTATCGCAGGCTTTGTTAATATAGTCGGATCCTATGGTGTTTCCCCTCTCTATCTTGTTGTGATGAATTGAGTATTTCCCTTTGATATTTCGTTGTTATCAGATTCAATACTTTTATGGATTTGAGAGCACTTGATATATGTCTTGCATATGAATACTCGTGGTGACAATGGGGTATAATATTGATTCACTTGATATATGTTTCGGCATTCAACCCACGGATTCCCGCTGTGACATTGGGGTAATCTATGCATAGGGGTTGATGCACGTTCTTGTCTTTGTTTCTCCGCTAGAAATCTTGGGGCACTCTTTGAGGTTCTTTGTGTTGGATTGAATATTACGAATCTGCATTTGCATTGGTGTTATTTTAGTACGAACTCTTGGATAGATCAATCGGAAAGAATAGCTTTGAGGTGGTTTTGTACCCTACAAACAATTTATTTTCATGTTCTCCGTTAGATAAGAACTTTGGAGTGATTCTTCATTGCACGTTGACGGATGGTTATGTGATCCAATTATATTAGCATTGTTGAGAGATTGCACTAGCGAAAGTCGGACCCTAGGCCTCATTTTCAAGCATTGCAATACCATTTTTGTGCCCGTTTACTATTTGCTACCTTGCTGTTTTTATTTATACAGATTATAAAAATATATTTCTACCACCAATATTACAATTTTATCACCATATCTTCGTCGAACTAGTGCACCTATACAATTTTCCATTGTATTTGGTGTGTTGGAGACACAAGATACTTTTTATTATTTGGTTGCAGGGTTGTTTGAGAGAGACCATCTTCATCCTATACCTCTCATGGATTGATAAACCTTAGGTCATCCACTTGAGGGAAAATCGCTACTTTCCTACAAAACTCTGCGCTTGGAGGCCCAACACAAGTCTACAAGAACGAGTTGCGTAGTAGACATCAAGCTCTTTTCTGGTGCCCTTGCCGGGGAGGCTAGGTAAGCGGCACTCACATCCTGCAAACGAAGCTCTTTTCGTTCTTTTATAGCGTCGTTGTCGGGGAGGTGAGTGCTTGAAGGTATTGTTGGGTTCTACGGTAGGGTGCGTCGACTGCAAATTAAAAATTTCCTACGCGCAGAACAACAGGAACATGCTACGGGAGATGGATCACAGTTTGTTACCACTAGACGCGCAGTGTCGTGCAGCGGAAGAAGAGTTGGGGCAACGCGTCCGTGTGGATCGTCTCCTCCTTGTCCGATCTCCCTCGAACAGCTGGTCGTCCGATCCCACGTACAAGTTCAATGGAGCGGTGCAAGGGCACCGCCTCTAGCGGTATCCGCGCGTGCAGGAGGAACACCATGTGGCAGACTGCTGATCACACAGTCGACGGCGAGTGAAGGTGGCTATTCACAACACATGCAAACCCTAGTGATAGCCCAAAGCAATCAACCGAGTGAGTGTGTCGCACCTCCACTTTATATAGGCATTCATCACGGTCTCAACACTTGGGCCTCGCACGGACCCTAAAGCCCACAAGTCTACTCGGCCACAATCCGAATACATCTCGGATCACATCCGACCAGTGTCCTCGGATCCGACCTTGTAGGTTCCTTCCCTTAAGTGCACAACCCCTTAGGTTCAAGTCGGCTTTGTCACATTTCGGATCACCTCCGACCTGCACGGTTGGCAGCAGCCTCTAGCAAGGTGTGCCGACCACCAAGCAGACTATGAAGCTTGTTAGGTGAACCTGTACAACGTGTCACACTTCTGTTCCCTTTACCACACGATATATGTTGTCGGGCTCAAGGCGAGACTGTCATCCTTGTGCTAGCCCGACCTCTTTCTCATTCCAGTGATACTGACCACTATCCGGATTATCTCATAATCCTTGTCGCATGGCCATGCTTATCCTGGTCGGATCACACGAGGGGCCCAGAGTATATCTCTCTTGATCGGAGGGGCAAATCCCATCTTGCTCGACCATGTCTCGCAACATGGGACTGGACAAACCCAAAACCTACCTTTGTAACTACCCAATCACGGAGTAGCGTTTGGTCGGCCCAAAGCAAGTCTGTCACCATCCCGAGTACATGCATCAGCTCAGGTCTGAGGACATAGAACGTATGTTGTACTGGAGACTCATAGATGACATATCGCTGCGTCTCATAGTTGGGTCTGTCCGACTCGGACCTTATCTCGACTCGGATCCGACTACGTCGAATCTGACCACACCTTTCCAAGTCCATATTATCCCGTTAGCATCCAATGCTCCATGGCTAGTGAGACCGAGCCATCGACCGTGTCATATGCTAGTCTAGTCGGCTCGCGTCCACACAGCCCTTTCACCTAGGGACCTTTTAGGACAGTCATCATACAATGCATAGTCCCACAAACAAGTCATGTAATTGCTGATACCACTACAAAAAAATACACTTCCGTGATGATACGTGTTTGTCACAGTAGATCGCGTTTTTTGTCATGCATGTACATCCATGACAGAATCAAGATAGTCATACATGTGCTGTCGTAGAAGTGTTCCATGACATTACCAAAATTATCATCAAGGAAGTGTCCACTTCCATGACGATAAATCGCGCGTCACAGAAGTGCTTTCGTCAAGGGTGACCGACACGTGGCATCCACCATAACGGAACGCCGTTAAGCCATCGGGTCAGATTTTGATTCGATAACCCGTTAACAGCCCCGACCAATGGGAAATTTCCACGTGTAAAATTCTGATTGGCCGAAGGGAACACCTGTCAGCTCGTCAGTGGGCCAGATGTCGTTCGTCCATTGGAGGAGACATGCCTATGGTACGTTCACACGTGGCTGGGCCCAACAGAGGCCCATATAGGTTAAAAAGGCCGGCCCAGTCAAAGGCCCGTAGAACTTAATCAGGTACTAGTGGGCCAGCCCAATAACGGCCTGCTTAATAAGGGCCCATTTACAGCCCGAAACCAGATCTGGCCCGTTAATTGTTCGCCCAATATTTGGGCCCATTTACGGCCCGAAGCCAGATCTGGCCCGTTAATTGTTTGCCCAATATTTGGGCCCATTTGCGGCCCGAAGCCAGATCTGGCCCGTTAATTGTTCGCCGAATATTCGGGCCCAACTATAACCCAGTGACCTTCGGCCTATTAGAGGCCTGATGTAGATATGGGCCCATTTCAGCCCGGTGTGACTTTCGGCCTGTGAATGGCACGTGCTGCCCATGGGCCATATATGGTCCGACGAGACATCGGGCCCACTAACGGCCCGTGCTAAAGGTGGCAACAGTTAAGCCCAACGTGTCTTTGGGCCTGTTAAAAGCATGTCACGTAATTCGGCCCGTTGATGCCTGTACTAATCTATCGGCCTCTTAAAGGCCCATCATATTAGTGGGCCAACTAAGGCCCGAGATATGTTTCGGCCTGGTAACGGCCCGTGAGCTAACTGGGCCCATAACGGCCCAGACTACATTTCGGCCTGCTGAAGGCCCGTCGACGACGAGTGAAAATTGAGGCCCAACATGCATTTTGGCCTGCTAAAGGCCTGTGGTTTCATCTCGGCCGTAACAGGCCGGTACAATATTCAGCCTGTTAATGGCCCAACGCTACCTGGGCCAAACTAAGCACTGGGTCGACAAAAGGCCCAACTAAAATATAGGCCGGTGTAAGTTTGGGCCTGGCGCAATGTGTGAAGGCCCCAATCATTCGGGCCCAAGAAAGACGCAGGCCGGCCCAATTGTGGCCCACTAAAAACCTGGCCCGTTATCTAATGTTTCGGCCCGGTCGACTACACCTGATTTTTTTCAGATAGCAAATGATGGCAGTAACTAGTAGGAATTAAGAACAAACCTACTCTATACAATAAAGAAATTACGACATAGTAACTACGAATAAACCTACACTATACAGTAAAGGATTTAAGGTATATTACATCCACTGGGCATTGAAGTTCGCCACCAGTGATCATAAAGCGCAACGAAGAAGAAGATTACAAAAACTGGGCACCATTGCAGCGTAACAAAATAATACTGAACCGAGACCACTTCCAAGACAGTTCAAGAAAGGTTAGCCTTGCGGGGGAACTGCTGCGCAAGCTGCTGAGCAAGGCTGTGAGACCGGCCTAGCATGTCGGTCATAGCTTCCAGGTGTAGCTGTTTAGCGATGAGGTTCTCATTGGTGTTCTCTGCAACATTTCTTAGAGATAGGACTTCAAGTCGAAGTTGAGTTGCAGAATGCCTTTCTGCTAGAACTTGGGACTGAAGAAGTCAAACTGATTCAGACAACGAATTCTGTGAGCTTGTCTGACTGTTAGTCTCAAGTAACTTGAACACTGCATCAAGACAAGACTTTGGGGTTGTCTCGCTATCTTCAAGATGTTTTGCCTTCTTTGCTGCAATATATGTTGGGTTTGTCTCACAGCCTTCAGTAGACTTGTGCATGCCATCAGGCATATCACCCTAAAACAAATCAGAGAGATGACAGGTTTTGCACGTGTATAAACAAAGATGATAACTGTTCTATCAATTCTATCCAATTTCAAATTAGAAAATAAAGAGTAAGTTCAAAATATCAATAGCATAATTTGGCATTGTTCATAACGTGGGGAGCTTCACCACACTACTGGATTACCATGTCAACATAACAAGCATAGATGAAGGGCAAAGAAAATCATTGTATCTATTTTGGATAATGTGCATGGCATGTTGTTCATATCACCAGCCACATCAGTAAGATAAAACAGGAGATGACAAGGTGCAAACGTGGGCTGCTTCACCACACACTGGATTATAGATCCACAAAACCAAGCATACATATAGGGAGTATTAAGTAATGTGCATGGTATGAATAAGAAATTTGGTTTTACAAGTAAAACTTAGAACTTACGGTTCTTACGAACATGCATTTTGGTAGAAATAGCAAACTAAACAGCAGTAAACGATAGGGAGTGTGAGCAAATTAAACAGCAGTTGAGGATAAAGGCGTTAGAAGGACTGACTTACATTAACAGTTAACACCGGCTTTATAATGCCCTTCTCCATGTCAAGGGAAGGATAACTCAAGAATTTCAGCACAGAATCTTCTTCATAAGCATTGCCTGTACTCTACATTTTGTAGAGAGTAATTATAGATATGATAATACTGGAAGGGATAGAGGATAATGAAGATAAGATGCAGATTGATCCTACATAATCAACTACCAATCCCTGGAAGTACAAGCATTACAAGACAAAATGTACTGACAAGAGCAATGGCTACACTTCTGCAGTGGCATTGTCTGTGTATTCTACTTGTTGGTAAGATTAAATATAGATCTGATCTTTTTTAGTAAATGGTGGGCGAGGGAGATAAGATGCAGAATGCTACAAAATGAACCAATCCCTCTTCCCATAATACAAGAGTGTTTCAAACACTGGTGTACTGTACAAAACGTTCTTATATTATGGGACGGAGGGAGTAGCTGTTAATGTAAGTACAGTGAGAGACCACGTTCAGTCCTTACAAGAGGACTGCAGAGCTAAACCTCTTCAAAAGCATTGGGTTGGTTCTAAATTTGTGTAAGAGTCCATACGGATCTTATAATGTCCACCAAATGGACGATTATGAGGCTAACATGTGCAGTGATGCTACATAATCAAACAACTATGTAAGTAAGTATGGTCATACAGGGCAAGAGGTACTCACGAGAGCAATGCAGTGTGCAGTATAGTTGCGAGATTCTGTGGTCCCTTGAGAATGAATGTTCTTCTGCTAACAGTTTTCGTACAAGTGAGACATTAAGGCAAATGCAGAAATGTAGTTCAAATTGTGATGTGATATCATAGACAGTACCTTACGCTGCGGCCGAGACCAATGTGTAACAAGATTATTCCAGTCACCGTCGGATAAATGTAGCACCGGAGACTTTACGGAAATTTTGTTCAGAGGCTTGCCATCGAAGTGCGCTTGCCTCAGGTAGGAACGATACTTCATCAACGAGTGCTTGAAAAGCGCAACCAACTCTTGCTCATCATCACAATCTAGTTTGCTCCTCGCCTATTTAAAAGAATGAAATCTTGTGTCTTCTGTCAGCAGAAACATATGCAGTAATGACCATGAATAACATTAGTACATTACTTACGCATAAGTTGCGGAGGTAGACTGGAAATTGTTCTGTGTCTGTGGTATAATATTTCCATGAAGGAAAGATGCGCACAAAGTTCCTGACAACAACATAAGCTTCGTCTTCTAAACTGGGAAGAAATGGAACAGGGGTCCTATTTGCTGCAATTGGGGCTCTCTCTGGTTCGAAAAGGGATTTGGCAACTGGATTTGGTGTACTCTTTGCTAGAATGGGGGTTTTGCGTCGTACAGCTGGTGCTATGTCAACTGGCATAATCATACTGTTTGTTGCAGTTGGGGTCTCCTAAGTTGGGGCATCAGAAATGACCAGTGTAGTAGGGCTAAAGTCTGCTAGAGTTGGGGTATTTTGTGGGTCAGGTGATATTGCAACTACACCTAATGGGCTATTTGATTTATCAGGTGCCACTACCTTTTCCAAATACTTTGCTTGTGCTCCTCCATGATCAGCAATCGCCCTCTTCCTTTTGAACGTCTGATACACAAGAACAACATTTGAATGGATAAATATGGTATGATGACAAATGGAATATGTACTGAAAATGGATAGGCAGGGCGTATTCACATACACGATGTGTAAACTAAGCTAATGGCAGTTCAACAAAGTAGAAGCAATGCAAAGCATCAGTTGCAAGATATGTGCGAGCAATGTAACCTTGGAAAGTTAGAGCAAGTACCTTGATGGGTGAGTAAGATAGGGCATCTTCCTCTGACTCCTCCACTAGGGAGCTACATTGACATAGGTCCCCCTCTAGCTCAGAATCACTGTTAGGATCATATTCTCAGCATGAATCTGTAGGTGGAGAGCATTTGCATTGCATTGCATCCAGACTTGATTTCAGTCCCTTAATGCCAAGTTTGACAGCCATGGCATTGTTCTACTTTATTCTTTTCATGCGCGCAAGCTCATAATCATTATGATGCTGTTCAGAATCTGAGATTCATGAAAACATAAAAAGTAGTCAGATTATCTATGGAATGCATTGCGGATTCTACTCGGAGAGTGTCTCCCTATAAACCCCTTCATATGCAAAGTTCACCTCCCCAACCGTGCTGACCAGACCACACACAGAAATACAAACCCCTTATGTCTCTATAACTGGCAGGAACACATTTCAAAACTGAAGTAGGAACATTAGAATCATATGAAATTCGTATTTGAACAAATAAACTAAGCAATTATGAGTGGCGTAATGTTTAGCTTCAAGGGTGGAGTGTTGGTAGTGCGACACAAAGCAAGTAGGCAGATTGTATTCCATGTAAACGATCGAAACCTATGTAAAAGCTGGAAATGACACTTTCTTTCTATACAATGTAGTGTTCGTTACCCACACATGATGGAAGAGATCACATAGAGAAATACTATTCACTCAGGTCTACGGTTCCAGTATTTAGAAACAGGGTGGTCCACCCTAAAAGAATATTGACAACAAATATGACAAGGCAAGCATAGATGTAGTGAATCAATCATTTACTTGTGAGCTTATTAGGACAAGTATGCAGAATTGTAACTGTAGTAAGAGACCATGAATTACTTGTCTAGCACTTATTGTTTGCAACTAATCGACGTGAATAATTGGATATTATATCGAATGAGTAAGAAAGACAAGTAAAATTGTCAACAAACCTGGCTTGCGGTAATAATCTGGGTCAATGTCACTACGACCAACAATCCAAAATGACTAGTTTCTGTTCTGAGGGCCGGAATTTTGAAAACCCTTTGAACTTTAGAGGTACTAAAGATTACTGAAATACATCTGAACCATTAAGTGTAGGTAGCACTGAGCACACAACAAACCCTAATGACAGTCCTTCCTAATGAGTAATGAATCAATTAGAAAATGGGTGATGAGGAGTGGCTGTTGAGTGTTGAGGACGTATCTCAGGATAAATCGGGTTGGCTTGGTGGGTGCTGCACGCCTGAGCCCTGAACGGACTGGGAAGGTAGGCATGGCGGCACGCCCGGGCAGCGGTGACGCTGTTGGGCGAGTGGCTCCTGGGTTCCTGTTAGTCCCGCATCTCCTCCAAGAGTCATGCCATCTGGGGACGGCAAGTCGCCGGCGAGGCAGGTGACTGAGGGCGAGTAGAGATCGGAAGCGCGCAGCAGAACAGAGGGGAATCGGGGCCTGGGATGACCCAAAATCCCAGGGTGGGCCGGCCCACCGTGGGCACCCTGTAGAGATACACACCCGAGCGGCGAACATGCATTTTCGAAACTAATTTAGGAACATTTAGCTAACCAATTAAACAACTCTGTTTTAATAATATCAGATTCGTATTTGAACATCTAAGCTTGTTTAGCTTGATGCGTGGAGCAGTGTTATTATGACACGAAGCACGTATTCTGATCGTATAGTGATCATAAAAGGGGGAAACTTTAAGCATATTTTTTTAGCAAAAGAGGGTTTCCCCTCCGATTTCTATTAAAGAAACCACCACGGGACCAACACTATCAATTAAACCCTAAGCATGATCAATTAAACCGTATTATGGTTGTTCCATGGCAGATTTGAAGCTGCAAATCGGAGAAATGATATTTAGCATCCATTGTGCTTCGATCTAAGAACTAAATTCTAAGAGCTGAAAAGAAAGTAGAGTAACCAAGTTAAGATCTATTTTCTGGTTGAGATCAAAAAGTTGAGGAGATATGAAGTACCACCTCTCTTGCGGCACCGTGTAGGCATCGGGGGTGCGATGGCTGTCGGTGGCGTTGAAGTAGATCTGCGACGGTAGACGGGTGCATCGGGGGATAAGTCCCGTTGCGGTGGAAGAGAAGGTCGTATGAGCGGCCCCGACAAAGAGGACGACGGCGCCGATGAAGCGAGAGGACGCAATGCAAGGCTATTGGTCCGTCGCCGTGGATGAGAAACGTCCATCTCTAGCAGTGGACGACACGGTCTTGGTAGGCGCTCCGGCATGGTGGAGGACGGTGGCGATGGATGTGGTGTAGGACGGCGGCGAAGGATGGGGTGGCGGACGGAGGCTGGTGTGGCGATGGGGTGATCTAGCGCGGACGTTGTATGAAATGGAAAATGGAGGGAGAGGTACGGGGAACCATGTTTTTGGGACACGCCTGTCTGAAATATGGGAAAGTTACGAACTTAGCCACCGTTTAAAATTTGGACGTCTCGTCGGTTGGGGATAGGACGGTAATCTCGCATCTCGCCAATATTTGCCCAGAGCGATTTCGGGCGAGGAGAGGGTGGTTGGCGCCCATGGTTGGTGCCCACGGTGTATGAACGGGGCTGACAGGTAGGGCGGTTGTGTCATGTCTGAGTGAAGTTACAAACCTGCCCCTATTGAAAATATTTTCCTACATCGATTTCGGCCGAGTCGAGTTTGTTTTGCCGCCCACCGTGTATGAATGGGGAATGGAGGGAGAAGCAGAGGTCTTTCAGATGATCTTGAATCAAATGTGTTTTTCCGCCCATGTTTGACGCCCACCGTGTCGAAATGGGCTCAGAGGCGGTCGTGTCACGTCTAATTGAAGTTACTAACCTACCCTATTTAGAGCAGTGGAAATCAGGCCGATGGATTGTCCGTGTAATGGGTAGATAGTAATTTCCATCTCCCAAACACTTGGCTTCGGGCAGCCGACGTGGGAGTGGACATTTTGCTGCTTCTTTCAAAATTTGGGACAATAAGCATCCACGTTTACCCTGGCAATAAAATTCGAATCCATTTTGTATTCCTATATGAATCTTTATAAATCATTCTATGTGTTTTTAGATATCTTCAAAAGGACGACAAAGATGTATTGCACTATCATATATGAATATGGTTTACAAATGCCGATACTCAAATTCAGAAACTAGTATCCAGTTTAAGGTGAATTCGAATATTTGGAACACTTCATGTCCAACTCAAATGTAACACGCATCATAATGTGTACTCCCATTTAGATATGTACACAAGCGATGTATCAAGATTCAAATACCGAGTCAATCAACCAAGAATGTACAGAACTAACAGACATATAAACACTTACAGAGTATATGGATCGATAATATCAACTAACATACATAAGCCAGGCCGCTGTACTTTTTTTTGCTACAACAACATCTTTTTTTAGCCAGCATCTTGGCCCTTTCCGATGCGTGCCACTCATGATCCATCTATACTACTACTATTGCTGAATGCACATTCAGCCCGATTGGCATATTTGTAGGTCTAGCACAGCAATCCAAATGAAATGTCTCCGAGTCTTATCAATTAATACAGACTTGTGCTCAAATAAAATTACAAACCAAAAAACAATTATTACATGATCTCTAAAACAAATGGTTTGATTGATTACATGAACAGACAACACAAACGTTATTCAACTATGGAAAGAACATTTCACCTATGATTTACCAAGTAGGAATTTAATTTCCTTTTTCCCTTCAGGACCTTAACAATCTGGTCAGTCTCAGCTTGCTTCGTTTTGAAATCCACCAAATATTTAATGGTTGTCCTGAGTTCTGCTTGTGATTGTGCTGTTTGCTTCCTCAACATGCCAACTTCATCTCTAAGTGCAGAAGCAGAATCTCTTTCTACCACTAGTTTAGCCTCTAGAGCATCAGCAGTTGGCAATTCATAATGCACGATTGGGCCGGTGCCACTGCTGTGGGATGATGCAATGTCCTTGGGGACCTCGCTCTTTGATCTTGGGCTAACCTGTTTTGCCATTAAAGTTCCGATTGGATTCAGAAAAGTTGAAGTTAGCAAAACATCTCAACTGGGAGTTATAACAGCAAACCAGTTAAACAAACAAGGAATTAAGAGTTTCAATTGGATGCTGAAAAGTATATTAACATCATTGTAACCCGCTGTTGCAGCAGCAAAGCAGTTAAACAAACAAGTAGATATTTAAGTTAAGGCAAACAGGTAATTCTTAACAGTAAGTATCAAACACATAGATAGGCGCAGTCTACAATATGATTAACAGGCTAATCAGTAGCAAACAAAATTAAGCCAAGCAATGTAATTGAACAATTTTGCAATAAGTGGCTAACTAAAATTCCGATAAGCAGGTAACTGAACTTATGCTAGTTCTTTGTACAGGCACACTGCAACTTCTTTTTCGCTTACAAGGTTGTACAAAGGAGTCCATGGCATCAATTGCTTGGATACGCAGTCCCAATACTTCTTTCTTCCCACACTGCATGGGTAAGTCGAATGGTTAATCTGGTAAGATGGTGCGTCCTTGATATGTTATATGAGGACGTGTAGTCAGACTAGTTGTAGCCAAACACATCACACTGGCTTCTACTGTATATTTCATGCGATTACTTTTGGCATATCGAGATCTAAGCAATCTACAATAGGATGAAAAGACTGGCATCCTTCACATTATTGGCGAACTCAGTTCATAGAAACAAGCAATTCAACCATTCTGTGGGTAAATCAAAAGCGCCACTAGAATATTTTTCACTATCCAATCATACACGCAAAAAGGGGCGACGCCACCATAGGGGCTGGTATGGGCAGCCGCCTCAGGTGGCTGGAAAGTGTGCACCTAGTTTGAGTCATCCAGGTTGGCCCATGCTAGTTTTGTTCGTCCCAACGCACGAGCAGGCAATGTAAAAAATGAAGAAAAATGTTTCAATTTGGATGGGCCAATAACATAAGTGCAAGGCAGGCCCTATAGCAGGCTCGCGGCCCAAACGAGCACCTCCCATATCGATCGACAGCAGGAAAAATCCCAATTCATTCGCTCCAGCCTCCAGTCTGGTTCGCTCCTAACCTAGAAGCCGCTGGACAGACCGACACAACACTTCCTCACGCCCTCGTTGGAGGGCGGTCGCCGGGCTTCAAGCGAACGGAAGGACAAGAAGATGAAGATCCAACCCTGGTTGTAGCCTGTGTGGGAGGCAGCGGCGGCAGCACGGGCATGGCATCGAGCTTGCACAAACGGACAGTCTCAGCTTGCAAGAGTAGCATGCGCAACGAGCAGGTACATCACATCCCTGATTATATCGAATTCAACTCTTCAATTTCTGGCCAATAGTTAAACCTGACGGTGTTGTAAAACTACTTGTATGTAGGGAATCTATGAGAAAATGAAACCAATTTCTACTTATTTTATAACTCCCCCAATCAATACTGAACTGACTGAATCTGATGTATCTAATCAAGTTTCCGGTGCAAACATACAAGCTCATGTTGTTCTTGAGCCTGAAGTGTCTAATGAACAGACTGCTAATGAAGGATTTGATGCAAACATTTTACATGCTCCTGGTGATGAACATATAATGTCTAATGAGGGATCTAATGCAAGCATTTTGCAAGCTCATTGAAGGATTTAGTGTCTAATGATGATCTACTATGTTGAGAGAGACAGAGATTTGCAGGCATTGATGACAAGCAAATTATAGTGCATTTTCATAGCTTGAGGAAACGTCGAGGCCATCTACCAGAAAGTCCCCGTATCATGACAACATAGCATAAATAGTTTTCTAATCTATTGTTTGAAACTATTGGCATACTTGTGCAGGATAGATATATTGATATGCAGGTACAAACCATGTTTGTAGCTGGTTATACGTGCAATTACACTTCGATATTTTCAGCCAGAGAACGAATAATTCAAGCAGGTACAGACCATGTTTGTAGTCCTTGTACACCATGTTGCATTTTGTGTTTTTTGGTGCTTGCATCATTTAGTGTTTATAATCTGAACTACTTTGGATCACTAGCTGGTTTTCAAAGTGCATGTAGCTTCACATTTCTCAAGTTATGTTGATTTCCGGAGTGCAAGTGCCTTCGTATTTTTTAAGTTAAATGTTCGCCCCTGGTAACTTGAATTCGTGGATCAGCAACTTCACACAAATCATACACGAATGCCAGTACAAATTAAATGAAATGCAGGGACTTACGCTAGCTCATTGTACAGGCTCACTGCAGCTCTGCTTGCGCTTGGGATGTTCCATGTACAAGTCCATGTTACCACTTGCTTGGATGTGCAGGCCTTGTGCTCCTTGCATCCCCCTTTGCATTTTTGACACGGCGAATGGTTGATCAAATAAGAGGAATCGACCTTGATGTTGTACCGGAGGACGGTTACTTACAAGGTTATACGGGTGCGCAGGATGTGTACCAGATCTCGTAGCCCCATCATGCTTCGCTAAAAAATGGATTTTCTTGTTTCAGATGATATCTCCAGAACAAATAAGAGATAAAGTCAGAGTTGCATAGGCGTGTAAGCTAAGAGAGCAGTGAAAGGATATCCAAACATCGTCGGAACAGTGCACAAGGGAGTGATGTGTGGATACCTAGTTCGGGCCGGCGTTTGGGCATGCTCGCCTAGCTAGAGTGCGGGTCACTTCAGAGCCGTTGAGGGTGATGCGCTGGCGTTGGCTGGCCACGCACGGATGCAGATCTTGAGTAGCAGCGGAGCGCTACGATGTGGTGGACGAGACCGTTTGTGAAGCCCCAACAGCCTCGGGGGGCGGAGGTGCAACAATGTGCTCGGTGAAGTAGCCCCGGTGAGCTGGGAGATGGCATCGGTGAAGCGCACCTGATGCGGTGGAACTCGGTGTCTATGAGGCACGCTAGTTGCGGCGGCCGACGTTGTCGGTGGACCACCCAGTGCGGTGGACGAGGGCGTAGATGAGGTAGCTCCAGTGCGGTGGTGAAGCGCGACCGTCGTCTTCGTCGTCGTCGTCCGGCACAGAGGTGGGGAACGGTGGGGAAAGAGACGAGACGAGGGGCGATTCAAGGGATGGCGGCGAATTAGGGATTTGAGAAATATGGGCGCGGAAGGGGACGGTGGAGAAGAGAGATTTTGTAGGGCTGGAATTGGGGCCGCCTGATATTTCAATCTGAAACGTGGAAGCGCGAACTTATATTGTCATCGTCCTTTTTTGGGGGGGAGGGGGGTGGGTGGCTGGGTGCTACACGTCCGTCCGACACACGCGACCACCCCAATAGGACTATGCTTCGGTGCCTTAAGGCACCTGCCTTTGTGTCCATGACATGTGGGCCCAACAGGTGGCTGGCCCACATGTCATTCACCCAAGGGCAGTTGCCTTTAAGGCACCGAAGCAGCGTCCACCCTGACACGACCCTGGTCTGCCTGGTGTGCCTACATTTGAGAATGCAAACGAATCTTCTTTCATTTGCAAATGAATCTGTATGTATTACCATGCCCGTGTTTTCCTTGCAATAATTAGTCATTCAAAACGAGATACTCCATCCGTTCACTTTTGTAAGTCGTTTCAGACAACTTAAAATGAACTGTTTTGCACATTGTCTGAAATGTCTTCAAGGTCTTATAAAAGTGAACAGAGGGAGTATTATAAATTAATTAATGAGGAGTTATTTGAAAAAAATCGAAACGGTATCCACGCTAACGTGGATTAGAGTGTGTCACATAATTAGTTATTTGAATTAGAGTGTGTGTCACGTAGTTAGTTATTTGAATTAGAGTGTGTGTCACATAGCGATCTCCAATTCTAACGTGGATTTCGCATTTCACTGTATCCACGCTACTTTTTTAATACAAATTCGTATGTATATGATGAACACCATGGTAGTGAGAAAACTTTTGGATGGATTCAAACATATGACCTACAAAATAGCACAACAAATTGAGCGAATGTCAACTTTTCGAAACTTAGTATGGCACGAATTCGAAATAATTACCCGTATGCCTGGTCCTCGGTTCAAATCTTACAATGTACACTGAATTGAAACATCGATATTAAGTCTCGTAGTATGTACATTCAAATGTTGTTTTTAGCCCCCCCCCCCCCCCCCCCCCGCGTGCGTACAAACGCTACATACTTCCTGTATCGGTCAATCTTCCTCTCCTAACCACCTTAGCAAACTATCGGTTTCCAACACACGTTCATTCTTTCTCTCCATGTTTCGATCTCTAAGTCTCTCAACTACACAACCCCTTTTTCCACTCCTGTTACCAAATGTATTTACCTCACACACCCGCCATTGCACCCCATGCCGAGCTCTCTCTCCCCCCTCTCCCTCTCACCCTCTCGCGCTAAATACATGCATTGCCTATCTAGCCCCCTCCCCCAACCTCTCATGCGCATGAACGCACGTTGTATATCGAGGTCACTCCCTCGAGACTGTCTCACTCTTTCTTCCGCACGGCGGGCCTCACTCGCTCAATCTCGCTCTCTTTATCTAAGTCTCGTTTAACCTTGTTTTCTTTCACACACAAATGATATATCTCCCTGTTCGGGCCTCGATCGACACACTCTATACTCTCTCATGCAGATTGTTTATCTAGGTCACTCCATCCAAACCGCCGCCACTCTTTCGACCTCATGGTGGGCCACGCTCACTCAATCTCTCTCTCTCTCTCTCTCTCTCTCTCTGTATGTCTCAATTTACCTTGCTCTTTCTCGGACAAAAATGATATATATCACCATGTTTGAGCCCAATTCGACCTATTCACATTGTATACTCTCTCACGCACATCGTCTATCTAAGTCACTCTCTCCAACCCGTCTCACTCTTTCGATCGCACGGCGACCCTATGTGATCGGTTGACCTTGCTTCCTCCCACGCACAAAATATATCTACACGTCTGTGACTGGATCATCTCTCAAGCTCTATCTTACAGCCCTCACCCTTACCAAAAGCTCAATCGGACAATATCTCTCCGGAGCATATATATTTGTTCAATTAATGTCAGACCACACTCACTTTGTCTCTCTATCTATATGTCTCTCGATTGACCTCACTTTCTCATACCGTATCTTCCATGCGTTGAAGGTACTACCTCTCCATCCCTCGCAAAGCCGGAGCTATTTACATTGCGAGGGGCACTCCAACCTCGGATTAATTTGTGTAGGCATTTATTCCAGTCGGTTTAGATTATGTTTTCGTAGCATTCGGCCCACAACTACTCCAAACGCCGTTGCAACCCACGCAACTCCCCTAGTTGATTTCCCTCTGGCTCGGTCATCGCTCTCTCGCACGTCCTTTCTCTCCTTAAACATTGCACCATGGTATTATTGAAAAAACTATGTTGTTCTCTTTAATTATTATAAATAAGCTACAAAACTACAAACCGATAGTCCACTTGGAATGGAACAAATTTCGACCCACAAATTAAAGTGCTACAAAGTACACACTGAGGGGCCCACATGTCATGAAACAAATTTGGACCCATATACAAATTAAAAAATAAAGGACGAGGATCGAACATGCGACCGGGCCTTCAAGCCGCATGTCAATAGGCAACATACGTAGAATAGCAATGTTTGTTGTACCCCCTTTGTTCACATAATGTTTTTATATTACCACAGCCTAATTAATGGATAACATGTAATATTATTTTTAGTACTATTCACCTTCACTTACTGGTGGGTTCCATGTGTGCTCTATCTCTCCTCCCCTTCTGCATTTAGACGCACGGGCAAACAGGAAGAACTCGCGGGCGATGTTGCCGTTGACCATATCTGGACACGTTCACAAGTCACGGCACCAGTTTCACGTATTACTAGCAGCACTAGTCAGTGTGTACGTGAAATGCACGTTAATTTGGAAGTATATTAAGTGCATGCGGATATTAACTACTAGGATATTATTTGCGTGTTGTCATGTGATTAGCACTATTTTTGGCATGAAATTAACTGCATGCTAAATGTGTTGAGCTCTCGACATTGAAGCAGTCTAGGTCGTTGGATGACAAGGAATACATGTGGCTTGATGACGTTTTATATTTAGTTTGACACGGCTCTAGCAGAACATTCAATCGATCAAACCATACATTTCGTTCAGTCTGACGCCGACTTTAAATTATACGATGATTAATATAAAATAAACAGAAATGATAAACGTTCGGATTTTAAGCATGGCAATCCGAACGTTTTTCATGGCAAATTTAGATTACGCGGCGGCGGCGGGGACGTCTCGCGGTGGGAAGCGGCTCCTCTGTCGTGCTCTGTGTGTCGTCGGGCCACTGACCGACAGCGACGGCGGCGTCTTGCGCCGTTGTTGACGTACTCCTGGACGTTGGCCTAGCTTCAAGGAAGGCCAAAATGTTCTGGACTTCGGAGCAAGTCAACTGGCGGGAGGAGGTGACTGGCGTTGGTGCAAGGAAGCGGTCGACGGCGGCTATCCATGCCGCTGAGGGGGGCACTGGCACCCGCGCGGGGACAGGCACTGTCAACGGCGCGGCGGAGACATTCGTGTGCACAAGCACCGGCACGGGCGCACACGTCAGTGCACGCGCAGGCGCATGCGCTGGCAGGTGCACGGGCACCGGCACGGGTGTGCGCGTCAGTGCACGTGCAAGCGCATGCGCTGGCAGGTGCACGGGCGCGTGAAAGTCGGCGGGGACCTCGTGGAACCCCGTGGCATCAAGCTCGGCGACAATGTGCATCTCCCAGCCCATCAATGCCACGAGGATGGGCGCTGGCGCAGTCGGGGCAACGGGAGCCAGAACGGGAGCAGGGACAGGCGCGGCGTCTTCCCGCAAGGCCAGTTCAAGCTCGTCCCAAAGCTCCTTATGTTCTTGAGACTCCGGCTGGGTGTCTTCCTCATGAAACTGGATCACTAAGGGCAGACCATCGTGATGCGGCATGGCGTAAGTTTAGGTCAGGCTAGTTGGAGGTAGATGACAGGAGAATCAGAGAGGAAGAGAGAGGATTGTAGTGATACCGGGTAGTGCGGGGTTGATTTTAAACTGCGGCGCCGGCGACATTAAAAGTGGGAGCAGTTGGGACGACGGTGGGCGGCGGAGCCTCGTCAAAGGGCTCGCCTCCCGGTGAGTCTGTACAGCGGTCTGCTCGCACGCCTCCCTGACAGCCGGCGCAGCGGTCTGCTCACACGCCTCCCGTCGACTCACACGCTTGCTGGGACGGCACCTGCCGATGAGAAGCGGGGACTCGTGGCGGCACGTAAACGCCCACGGTTTCAATAGTGAAAGCGTTCGCCTTAACGTGACAGGTCTTTGTTCCAAAATACCTTGGCTCTTCATTTGTGCAACTTGTCATAAGCAGCTTGTCTCAAATTGAAGAAAAAACTTACGAAGTAATATTTGTGCCATATCACGTGACCATGCTCAGTTTCAAGAATTTATGCTCACTTTTGGATTTTCTGAAATTTAAGATCCAGGATTCAAAACAATATCATAACCTGGATCATGCAATAAATTTTCAATCCGTACATCTGTCCTGTTGTATTTCTTAAGAAAGGATTTGGTCAAACATTTTGCTTAGTTAAACCTCCTTTCCGGTTTATAGGGCTCAATTCAAAAATCTCACCAACCAAGGTAGATGGTGAGTGGAGGAACAATTGTTGTAGTTTGCAAAACCACTCAATTAATGCGCTTGTTTTCCTCAAAAATTGTGTTTACGAATGCATTAATTGCAATGCATGCATGCATAAAGTACATGCATTGGTCAATTTTCTCTTAATACTTGCATGTAATGATTTATTGCACCTTGAAATCTGAACATGTGATGGGGAACAACCAAATTGAGACTTATAAAATGGGAAAACTATAATTTTGAGGTGAGCCCTATAAACCGGAAAGGAGGGAGTAAAAGGATAATCCCTCCGTACAAGTGCATTGCCTGATATATTAACTCAAGTACTAGGCACGAACAAACGGACTCAATTCTGTGCTCATCCTGGTGTAGTAGTAGTTGACGGGTGACCTTGATGAGCGGCGACCGAGGTAATTGAACCGTGCTCAGCACGGTAGGTAACGTTGTCTAGTTACTAAAGTATCCCTCCGTTGTTCATCAGTAGTCATTACGGACCGGGGACATGAGGGGAATTTCCTAGGGCTGGAATTCTGGCCGCCAGATATTTCGACTTGAAACGCTGAGGCTCGACTGGTTGGGGTTGCCTAATGTGCGTACCACACACGCCACCGAAGGACACGAGCCCGTTTTTTAGGATCAACACGAGCCAATGTCTGGCTGGTACGCCATTGGGTCCTACCATTTGAGAATACGAAAGGAACCTTTTAAATTGTCGAAGGAATCTATGTGTATTAAAATACCCGTATTTTCCTTGCAAATACTAATCTCAACGTGGTAATTGATTTATGACGAGTTGTTGAATTAGAGTGAATTTGTGATATAGTGATCTCAACGTGGATTTCACATTTCATGGTATCCCTAGTAAGTTTTCCAATGAAAATTCAAATTTAAAAGATGAACAATATGGAGGTGACAAAACTTTGTATGTATCAAGCATATGACCACACACACACACACACAAACACACACGCACGAACACAACAACAATCCAATAAGTATAGTGCATATATTTTTCCAACCCATGCATGTATGACACGAGTTCAAAAATACTCCTTCTATTCCTAAATATTAGTCTTTTAGAGAGTTCAAAAAGTGACTACATACGGAGCAAAATGAGTGAATCTAGACTCTAAAATATGTCTATATACATCTGTATGTGCCAGTCCATTTGAAGCCTCTAAAAAGACTAATATTTAGGAACGAAGGGAGTACAATGTAAGACATCCATGGTCCTCAGTTCAATATTTAAAATGAACATGAAACTGAAACATGAATATTAAGTCTAGTACTACAGTACATGCAAATGTTGCGTTAAGCCGGAGCTATGATTGTCGGGGTCAACCCCTCGACCTTAGATAAAATTGTGAAGCTCTGTTTAGGGTTTTTTAGATTATATTTGTCCCCACCATCCCAACCACCGATTGGTTGTGCACCCCCAGCCCTCCTCCCCGGGAGAATATCATGTGCCCCCATACCTTACATGCTATATGACGGTACGAGTTGCTTGGAGCTTGTAGATCTGAGATATAGCAGCTCATATGATGTGTCTTAATTTTTTTGCAGGAAACCTTGATGAGTTTGAGAATTGCACACAATTTGTACAAAAACTACTTAGATGCCCTTTGATCTCATATCCAACGACCTCGAAGCTCGTATCACCGTAGCATCTAAGACAAAGGAGGACATCATATTCTCCTGTATGTAAGAATATCATGTGCCACCACACCTTAGATGCTTTGGTGATACGAGCTCTTCGGTGGCGTTGGATTTGTGACCCAACACCTCCTCGGTGGTTCGAATGTTTTTTTGCAGAAAAGCCCCAAAAGAGTTCGGCCACTGCTTACAAGCACAAAGACTGCTCAGATGCCATTGGATCTCAGACCAAACAACCTCCAAGCTCGTATCACCGTAGCATCCAAGCTGCGATAGCACCTTATGTTTTCTCGCACGGGAGAGTATGAGGTGCTCCCGCACCGTAGATTCTATGGTGATACGAGTTCACTGAGATCTAACGGCCCACAGTAGGAGGTTTGAATGTTTTTGCAATATACGGCTAATAGAGTTTGGGAAATGCGTAGAAAGTACAAGTACTATGCATGTGCCATCTGATCACTGATCATACGACCTAGATGCTCATATCACCGTAGTGAGTAATTAAGCTATGGGGAGCACCTAATATTAGCACCGAGGAGCCGTTGGATTGAAGATGCAGTGGCACACACGAGGCCTGAATGTTTTATTTGCAAAAAAAACTTTGGAGAGTTTGGAAATTCCGCATAATTACAAAAACTACTCCCAAGCCATAGGATCTCACTTCCAACGGTGAAAAAACTCGTATCACCATAGTATCTAAGCTGCGGGGTGGATGTGATATTCTATGCCGCTGTCATTTTTGTTCGTAAACTTGCAAAATACGTGTAACTCATGCCGTTACTTGTCTAACCACGCAAAGTGTTTGTTCAAAAAAACCATCCTACATTGAAATGTCGGAACAACGCAGGGGGGTCCCACTTGTCATTAATCAAATTTGGACCTAAAACTAACAAATCTGAAAGACGAGATTCGAACTGGCAAGCTGGACTACAAAGTGTAAGTCGATAGCCTGAAAAAATGAACGGTTGTTGGCTTTGTCCCATAACTTGATTTTATACAGTACTTGTGCTGAGTAGAGTAGAGGGAGTGCCTCGTCAACACGTGCATGACCGTTGTCTCACTTACGGGTGGGTCCCAGGTCTGCGATCTCAACCTCTCTTCTCTCCATCGTCTAACCTTTGCACGGGCACACACGAAGAGCGGCGCTAGCTTGCCGTGGTGTTATTACAACTAAAAAAAGCTTGGAAAATAGAAGAATCGCCTAGAACAAGAGACGTTGTGGCTAGTCGAGACGGAGCTAACCGTGCCACGTTTGCATGATGAAGCCGTGTGGCTAGTGGGGTGTATTCGACCGACTGGCTGGGTCCCGAGGTCGAACCATAGGTAGTACGTCTGATACAGTATATTTTTACACGCACATTTTTCCTCCGTGCCGAGACGTGGCACACCCTACCGCGCGGTTTCGGGGTCCTCCCGGGTGGTGCACACATATATTCTTCCTGACGTGGGACGCCCTACCACGCGTTTTCTGGGTCCTCCTCGGGCGTAGCGCCGAAGCAAGTAAATGAGTCATCAAATCACGAAAGACCACCTTTCCCGCCGAGTACATCAGTGAAGCACAGTGGCTAGCTAGTTGGGCTAGTTCGACCGATTAGCTAGGCCGCCGCCACATTTGTTTTTTCACCGCTTTTTTTATCTACTTGTCGGCAGGTAAATTAAAGTATCCACCGCGGCGTTGCTCTGGTGTTTGGGTGCGGTAGGATTTTAATTTTTTTTTATTGACGGGAGCAGGCGCGGCAGGATTTTTAATTTTTTGATTAACGGGAGCAGGCGCGGTAGCAATTAGTCATGATGACTCCGCTTGTAAAAACCCACTGCTCCCTGATGTGAGAAATCGTCGACTGGTGTTTTACCGTGGTGAAAACCAAAAGATTCCCCACTCCTCTGCTGGCTCCCTCTGCCTTCCTGTAGATTGCATTGCCTTTCAGCCGTTTCGCCCCCTTTGCTTCCTCTACCCATTGCTTCTACCTGGTGCCATGGCGGCGCAGCAGATCACAGAGTCCGAGGTGAGGCGCCTGACACAGGAGCTCCATGCCAAGGATGCGGAGCTCAGGGCCAAGGACGTGGAGCTCCGTGAGCTCAAGGAGGAGAGGAGTGCCATGCTCCTCCGTTATGTGCGGGAGTTCACAGAGCTTCAAAAGCGGAAGGCGTCCACCACAAAGATGCTCGAGGCGTCGGCGGCATTGCTGCAGAAAGCGGGAGATACGATAGGCTGTCAGAGGAGCCGGCTGGAGCGTGAGCGGGCCGATCGTGACGAGGTCCAGGATCGCCACAGCCACTTGGTGAACCAAGTTGCCACGCACGTGTTGCGACTGCGCGATGCCTACCGTCGTGCCAGCACGACGATGCCGGCCGTCGGGCTAAACCCGTTCGACCACCCGATCAACTTCAACGAGTTGCGGCTTCCTGACCTGGTCTCCTTCTTCACCTATATCTCCGAGGAGTTGAGCCGTCTCCGCGCAATGGTGGGGGCTGAGCTGGACAAGGAGGGGTTGCGCATTGCCGTCGCCGTTGCCGGGCGAATCCTTTCAGGGCTCCGTCACCGGAATCCATTCGTGCCATTGGGCGCCGTCTTTGACGAGCTGGCTCCCATCGACCGGGAGCGGGCTCTGCGGGCGGTTGCACCCTGCATCACCAACGTCATGCGCCTCGAAAAGCAGAGGGACTTCGGTGGTGTTTAGGCGCCCTCTGCATGGGCATGTGCATGTCTCGGCGGAACATGAGTGTTGGATCAAACTCAGACGGTGCAGATCAGTCACTGTAGCACAAAGCGTGTGGGTGTGTTTGGTTGCATTCTCATCTCAATATAGTTGTTTCATCTTCGTGTATTTTTGTCAACCTACTAGTGTGGACTCATGCACCCTTCATGCACTCTGCCAAACACCCAAAAGTGGGTCGAGAAGGGAACTTTTGCTCTCATCCCGTGCACCCTTCATACACCCTGTCTAACACTATAGGATGTGCTTCATATGGTTCATGTTTCGTGGAGTACTGTAGCACCGTACTCTCCGTGCGCTATGGACCTAGTTTTGTTAACATTGATCTCACCGTTCATTCTCGACCAGACAGTCGAAAAGCGGTACTATGTTACATATAGGATTAGTTGACATGCGCACAACATCATTTGTTATCGTCATATCTTACTGTACTACACTAGCAACAAGATTGTGTAGTACTGACGTATGAACCACTGCACATGCCTAGTAGTAGGAGCACCGTGTATGTTCAAGTGGCTGCCGTGTTTCGCACTCCTCCGTCGTAAGAGTGGAAAAGCTTGTTGTAATCATTTTTTTCTTCAGAATGAAAAACAGTTGACACGCTCTACCGTGCGGATCCTCCTCCAGCCATGCACTAAATTACTCACTTTCGCCGACGTGTGGGATAGCCAGCACCTGGATCCACCAGCCATGCGCTAAATTACTCCATAGTAGAGTGACGGTAGACTACCCCGATCGAACCGCCGCAATAATGCCCAATGAGCCGTCAAATCACAAAACCCCCTCCTTTCCAGCAGTAAGTTGGACGGACGAAGCAACCATCATTTCACGCTTCTCTCTCAGCTTCCTCTCTTGAAGAAAACCCCCACTCGCTTCGCTTCTCCCTCATCTTGTTCCTCCTTTCACTCTTCTCTCTCAGCTTTCTCTCTTGGATGGACGCCGGAGCACCGGCCGACGTGATGTCTATGGCTCTGGCCAAAACCGTCGAGGCTCATGGTACGAAGAAGCGCAAGCACCCCGCCGAGACTACCGCAGACAAGCTCAAAGCCATCGCCCTGTCCAAGCCCCCCTCTCCAGGATCCCTCATTAAGCAAGTCCAGGTAATGTCTCTTGTTGATGATCTTTTTCTCAATCTTGATCGTGTTTTTTCATCTAACACGCAGTACTAGTACTGGTAGTACAACTTTCTGGGTGATCTTGCATGTGATTTCAGTGTGCCAAATGACGGTTCCAAATTCCTCTTTTCACCAAAACATGCGAGAGGTTGACACTGATTTCTTATAGATTACTTTCAACTACTCCCTCTGGCCCAAATTTCTTGTCTTAGATTTGTCTAGATACGGATGTATCTAATACTAAAATGTGACTTGATACATCCGTATCTAGACAAATCTAAGACAAGAATTTTGGGACGGAGGGAGTACTTTATGAACATCAATGCTACCTTTTAAGAGGGTATATTTGCCTCAGTAACTTGTGTTATGGATATTTCATGTAATCCCTCTGCTCTCATGCCTTTGAAGACATGTCTAGTGTCTTTGTGCACTCATTTCTGTGCGTATATGTAGTCATATATGGAGTATAAAATCGAAAATCATCTTATATTTCTGAACGGAGGTAGTAATGAAATATGGTTTCTGTTTGAATTAGAACCAGGTCCGCGGTGGAGATGAAGTTCTCAAAGTCACGCCGTGTGAACTGGAAGACCTAATGATGGGTTCTACTGCTGAACTATCCAGCTGTTGTGTCCTTGTCGCCATGTGTCCTAAACTAGTGTTTTCCTGTAGCATTGTTGTCAGGCGTGTTCTCGAGGCTGTACTTGACCACAACAATTTCCTGGCTGTGCCTTCGATTATGGTCAATTTCCTGGCTGTGCCTTCGATTACGCAGGGTGTGGTTCTTGTAAAGCTTCCCAACAAATCTGATGCGGCATGTCTTCATCATCATGTTTATGAGTGGAAAGACCACTCTGTTAGGTTCTCCAAGGTTAACAAGATGGTGATGGTGCATGTAGACATCTCACACGAAGTCCATGGCCTAGTCAGTTATGCGGGGTTCATCCTGTAGGTCGGTGGCAAGAAATAGTCTGCACAGTTTAGTTAGTGCAACTTTGCTTGTTTGTAGTAAGTACTATTGTTCAGTACTTGATTTGTGTTTGTGAACCATGTATTGTTTATTAGTACTGCCGCTTTTGGTGTGTGGTCAGTCCTGAGAACGGTCTATGTTAATGTCTGTCCACTCAATTCAGTCTGTACATTTTGAAGTATCCAGATCATATTTTTTGTGAGGACGGTTTATCAAGTATGGTTACACTCCAATATTTGTATGCATTGCAGGGTTTATCGCACCCACCAAGATTTCCAGTCCCATGGATGTTCGGTCCATACGATTTGTCATGACCTTTGGACTGTCCTGCTTGTGGGAGTAGGCAGGGCCCCTGCATGCCACGCATAGTTGGACGATCAATCTTCTGTTTAGTACTTCAACATAGTGATTTCTTGGTAAGGATTCACTCGTGTCACATCAAGTAAATCTTATTGATTTACTGTCTAAATCTTATTGATTTAATGTCATGTTTTATTTCTTTTCCTGCAATTTTATGATGCAGGTTTTGCCATGTGACATTCATCACAGAATAAACCGTTTGGTTTGCTCTACTATGGCTATTTTTGCAGGTTTCACTTCTTATGTCGTGTCAGTAACGAAGGCACTGTCCATCACTTATATTACTGGAAAAAATTGGATCGGTCTGTTGTCTGAGTACAAGCTGAATCCCTATGATGAACTGCAGTTTGGTTTAACAAAAATGCCACAATTAGTCCTTCTTGCGTTTAAAAGAAATGAAGAAAAAAACTGGATCACGGTCACGAATCCTAGTCAAGTTAGAAAGCTGATCATAGCAGACCAGACACGATCGCCGTTGTCTCGCACAAATC
Organism: Triticum timopheevii; assembly: GCA_963921465.1. Taxonomy (NCBI): domain Eukaryota; kingdom Viridiplantae; phylum Streptophyta; class Magnoliopsida; order Poales; family Poaceae; genus Triticum; species Triticum timopheevii. The sequence continues at coordinate 244,234,861 of OY997270.1, forward strand.
GAGCACCGGCAGTTGCTCTAGCACTGACAGCGGCAGCAGCTCAGTCTGATCCAGCTAAGGATTGGGCACCGACCGCGTCAACGGATCAGTCTGATCTACCGGAGGATCGGGCATCGACACCGGCACCAACTCTACAAGGAGAACCATCTCCGGCAGCAGCAGCGGCTTCGGCACCTGCACCAACACTTGCACTTGCATTTGGTCCGGCCCGTGCAATTGCACCGGCAACAGACTGGGCTGCATTTTGCACTTCATATACCAAAGTCCTTACAAAAACCGACATGTCCACCTTCTTGGTAAGCATTGGCCGCCCAAGTGCTTCATTCTTTTTTCTTTCCATGTTGTTTCACATGATTCACTGTGTTGATCTAACTGTTTGGGTATGTCTTCTTGTTTTCAAACAGAGAATTCCTAGAGCAACGAGGGAGTCGTTCAACAATCCGGGCGACCGCGGCCAAGTTTCTCTTACCATGCGCAGCCTTGGTGTGAATGAACCTGCTCAATATACCGTAAGTACAAAGGATGGTCGCATGATGATTGATGCTAAAGGATGGTCAAGGTTCAAATCTAAATCATATCTTGCGCTAGGGGATGATGTCAAAATCGAACTTTCTCGTCAAGGAGAGCTGGTCCAAATAAACTTTGAAATTCTTCAGTAGCAGCACGCAACTGCCGAACTGATCTATCCTCCAAGAGATTTTGATGTAATAATCTGGCATGGTGAAACAAGTGTCCTGTGTGTATAAGTAGTACGATAGTATTATTTATCACATGGTATATCGTTGATAGAATTGCAACTCTGATTGCTGGTTAGGAACTATCGTTCGATTTCATTCCAACAGCTGCCATGCTTTATTCAATTTTGTGTCTTCGCCCTGCGACAGCATCTAAAACTAGCGCAGTACCGATCACTTGCAATATGAAAAGCGCTGAGGTAGAACACATGGGCCCCCAAACATGCAAGGTCGGCCTGCGGCCCAAAGTCCAGAACCGTGAGCCTATCTGAGTATTATATTCTCAACTGAACCCCCATAAAAAAAGTTGAACCCCCATAATGCCCGTGCGTTGCAGAGGGAGTATATTTCTCGGCAAGGTGAGCCTATGATATAAAATATTTGTATATTTCTTTACAGAGGGAGTATCTCTCTGTCAAAAAATATATTTATGTGTAACTAGTTACTCCTGTCTTTCTACTTCCTTTCACTGATATGTGGGGCAACCGGCAACGGGGTCCACGTGCCATATGCACAAATTAGAGTGCACAACTTCATGGTAGACACACCCCGGTCGTAGCACCGCAGTAATGCCCAATGAGCCGTCAAATCACAACCCCCCCTTTCCAGCTTTAGTTGTAAGCTGGACGGACGAAGCGACAATATTTCACTGGGCCTGAATCCCCTTCTCCCTCGTCTGCTTGTTCAGAGAAAACCCTCACTCGGCGATTGCATAGGGTTTTCTCATGGAGAACCAGGTACGAATTCTTCATCCATCCCCAATAAATCCAAGTCCCTTGGTCGCAGGTAATCCTAGGATGGCAGCCGCCGCCATTGATGCATTTTTCTTCGTACTGAATCTAGTGTGTTTTAGTTGCAGTGCCCAAAGTGCGAGTACCCTACAGGTTTTTGCGCCCACGGCGAGACGCCACACTTGTTCCTTCTCATCCTACCACAGCATTTTGAAATGCGCACAGTATGTTCCTAGAATCCTCTTCTCTATCCGGGAGGGTGGGGTTTTTTTGAACATGTTGTGTTCTCATATTATTTTTCCTGCATTGTATTATTTGCTCTGCCAGAACACATGTACTCAAGATGGTCGGCCTTGCCATAACTGAATACACTAGTTTAATGGTCACAGTGAAGACAATCCATGGATATTGCTTTCGAGTTGGGTTCATGAACCAAGAAGATCGCTGCTTTTTTTATGGCCGAACTTGGATAAACTTTCTCAAGTGTTACAAACTGAAAGTTGGCGCACGAAAGTTGATGGAAATAGCAGAACCTGGTCTCATCTTCACTGCGATCTTCCACCCCGACGTCATTCCAATTGTTCATCCATGTTAGTTTTGTATCTAGTTCTTGCTTGTTACCTCGATTACTTCTTAATCCACCTATTCTGTCTAACTAATCACAATTTAACTTTAGAAGTAGCAACGAATCTCTCACGAAGATGCTACTTCTAACTAATATTGTCTTATAATTGGTGGCACGTGTAGGTTTTTTCAGAGTTAAGCTGTCTTCTCGTTTGTTACTCTGTAATAACTCGGCTGTTACTAATGGCACTGAAGTTGACTGGATCGACATCCACAATTTCCTACACTTTATTGATCGTCTTGAGGTCCTTGTGGGGCGTTTCAATGGTGGAAGGCCACGTGGGATATGTGTGCCACTGATGCACTCATTGAACAGGTCCAACTGTGTCGAGAAACTTATGGTACGAGCTGTTTTCTGTTATATATGTTGTTCATAAACTATTGCTTATACACAGTTTTACAGCTGTGATCTTGAAACAGGAACTGCCGAGTTCTATTGTTCCTATATAGATGCCTGACCATGGTCGGGTCAGACTTGCGCTTGGTCACAACATGATGTTTATGTTGACCTATCAATTCCCCTTCGTGGTGAAAATATACTTATTCGTGGGTGGTCTCAAAGAATGAAGGCCCGTCCATCTTGGAGAATAGGACAGAAGAATATGTTCATGCTTTTCCATGGATCTAAAGCGAATATCCTGTTTATTGACCACATTGCGAGATGAAGCCGCTTTCAGAAGGTTGTGGATGCGTGGGGTGGCGCCTGGGCCTTGTCCTAGGGCTTGGCGGCCTCACCCTTGGTTAACTGTAGGCAAAGTAGCACTGTTCGAGGCGTGCTCTGTACGGTTGAACCTATATAAGTACTCATACTGCTTTCAGCTTTGGTTGTTAAGTGCCCCTGCTAGTTTCAGTTAAGGTTGTTAAGTACGCCTGCTGCTTTTACAGTCTGTTGTGTTTCTTCAGTCCTGTCTTCCTCCAGCGGCCAAAACCAAACCTGCGCCGGCGGGGCCGCCTGCTTCCGCCTCCCACGGCTGGCTGCGCCTCAGCGCACGCATCGCCGCCCCACCGTCTCCTAAATCGTTAACGCCAACGTCCTCCGCACGCTTTGGTGCGCTCGCCGCGGCACCGCCCTCTCGTGTTGTCAACATGGTCAACAAACAATAGGAATCGGCAGAAGTATGTGGAGAGGATGATAGTAGGGGCCCACCACGTCAGTGTATGGAAAAATAAAATGCTTCCTCCTAGTGTTTTCCTGACATCTGGGACCCACGACATTGTGAGCGTATATAGTCAATAGACAACAGAACAACACAAGATTGGCTGACACCTGGGACGTAGCTACTCGAGCAGTATTTTTTTTGTTTGGTATTTTTGAGACAGAGCTGGGTTTGAACTGGGCTGTGGCCCGTTTAGCCCAGGCTTATATTTTATGTTCACCTACTGACCAGCCCAGCTATTTTTTCTTTGTGAAAATGAGCCCAGTTTATTTTTTCTGAAGAATACCCAATCCAGGCCTACTTATTTTTCTACGCCCTGATGGGCTGCAACTCTTTCAAGATGCCTACAAATCTTGAAAGTGATATGAAATGGGTTGTAAATATAAAAACAGATGACAAATTGGCAATTACTTTATAATTTCTGATTTTTTTTCACATTTTCAGATTCCTATTTCACTGGGCATTAACCTAATTCAAATATATCTTCAAAGTACTTTAAATCTAGCTTGACATTTCGGTATTAAAAATAGTTTGGAACCCACAGAAATATGTGAAATTGGCCCTGGCCAACCAAAAAAAATGACTGCAATAAATTGCATAAGAAGTTGCCATGAGCTATATATAAATTATTTAAAAAAGAGGGAGTGGTCTGACTTGTGGGCCTGTTTAGTTGACGCGTATGCAAGATTTTTTTAGTTATTATATACTACGTCAACAAACGATTCTAGCAGACATAACCGTTGGATGTCAATCCAACGGCCATCATGTTTCTTCAATCTCTGATCTTCTTGCTCCAGCCGCCAAAGCAGCGCCGGCGGGACTGCCTGCTCCCGCCTCCCGTGGCCGGCTGTGCTGTCGTGCAGGCCTCAGCGCCCCCTACTACTCCCACCGCTGGTCAGGGCATCTCTCTACTCACCCACACCCCCTATTATTCTGCGGCGACGGCAGCCTCACACCGCAGCCGAACCGGTGAACCCTCGTACTCCTCTCTGCGCGGGCTTCCACTGCTGCGTCTTTCCCGGCTCCGCGTTGTCCCCTTCCTAGGCCTCGCCGTCGTCCACCGCCATGGTGCTCCCGGTGCGGCGTGGTCAATGTGGTCAACAACCGACTTCCATCGGAAGAGTACTGTACGTGGAGAGGCTGACAGCTGGGTCCACAGCAGCCGCAAGGAAGTGCCTCCTTATTACGTGGAAAATAATTATTCCTCCACCTGACAGCTGGGACCCACTGGACGGGCCACCAGTATTTCGCGAAAAAAACGTTTCCCCCAGACTGCTGGGACCCACGGGTCGGGCCACCATATTTCGCAAAAAAAACGTTCGCCCCGCTGTCAGCTCGGACCCACCGGAAGTGCCTCCTTATTACACACAAAAAATTGAATACCCCCTGCTAGCTGGGACCAACCTTGGTGGAAGGCTGACTTGTGGGCCTACTAAGTTGACTGGGACGGAGACCTTTGTCAACTTTAGACAACATATGAACGATTCTAGCTCCAGTGACCGTACGATGTCCATCCAACGGCCGTAGTGCTTCTTCAACCTATGGTCTTCTTGCTCCAGCCGCCCAAAGTAGCGCCGGTCGTGCCACCTGCTCCTGCCGCCCGTGGCCGGCTGTGATGCCGCGGAGGCCTCACCGCCCCCTACTCCTCCCACTGCTGGCCAGGCCATCCATCTTCGCACCCACACCCCCTGTTATTCTACGGCGACGGCAGCCTCACACCGCAGCCGAACGAGTGAACCCTCATACTCCTCTACGCGTGGGCATCCACTGTCGCGTCTTCCCCGGCTCCGCGTCATCCCCTTCCTAGGCCTCACCGTCGTCCACCGCCCTGGTGCTCTCGGCGCGGCGTGGTCAATGTGGTCAAGGAATGGCTTCCATCGGACGTGGACTGTACGTGGAGAGGCTGACAGCTGGGTCCACGGCCGCAGCAAGGAAGGGCCTCCGTATTACGCGCAAAATAATTATTCCTCCACCTGACAGCGGGGACCCACCGGACGGGCCACCGTATTTCGCAAAAAAAACGTTTCCCCCTGTCTGTTGGGACCCACCAGCTACATCTTCGCACACAAGGAAGTGCGGCCGAAAAAAAAATGATTCGCCCCCCTGACTGCTGGGACCCACCAGCTACATCTTCGTAGGCAAGGAAGTGCCTGACAGTCGGGACCCACCTGGTCGAAGCGTACGTAGCATTGTCATTCTGGTCGCGAACGTGTACGTACATACTGGTCGTTGCAGAGGCGTGCACGTGTCATAGTAGAGGCGCGCACGTAGCATGTACACGTACGTACAGCGGCCAGGGTGCAAGAAAGAAAATACAGCCACGTATGTGTACATACGGGCGGGGTCTCGAACGCCTACTCGCGCATACGTACGGCGAGGGCTCGTGTACATGGCTGGGTCTGAATGGAGAAACAGCGTCGTCGTCGTGTTCATGGGGAGCCAAACCGGCTGGGTCAGAACGGAATGCGTGGTCGTGTTCATCGAGAGGGCTTGGACGGAACAGGCGATTGAAACGAGGCCTGGCGTACCACACAACGGAGAAAACGACCTTGTGTTCGACCGGCCACGTTCGAAATGGGATCTTGTTCATCGGGAGGGGTCTGGCGTACCGCAAAACGGAGGAAACGGACCTCCTACGGTCGAAACGGGGGTCCTGTTGATCGGGAGGGGTGTGGCGTACCACAAAACGGAGGAAACGGACCTCCTACGGTCGAAACGGGGGTCCTGTTGATCGGGAGGGGTGTGGCGTACCTCAAAACGGACGAAACGGACTTGTGTTGGAGTGCTACGGTCGAAACGGGGGTCCTGTTCATCGGGAGGGGTGTGGCGTACCGCAAAATGGGACTCCACAGGATACTGTTCATCTCCACCGTCGACCTCCTCCAGCCTCCACGGGCTACCGTCGACCTCCTCCAGCCTCCACGGGCTCCTGTTCATCCAGCAGCCACCGTGCGCTACTCCATCGGCTACTGTTCAACCACCCCTCCACCGTTTACTGTTCATACAGCCCTCCACCGTCTACTGTTCATCCAGCCCTCCACACCACGGGGTCTTGTTCAACCACCCCTCCATGGTCACCCCTCCACCGTCTACTGTTCATCCAGCCCTCCACACCACGGGTTCCTGTTCATCTAGAGGCAACGCCACCGCTCACTGTTCATCCAAACCCCCGCAACGCTCACTGTTCATCCAATCGATCGGCTAGAGTTAGCAGCAGTAGCGAAGGAATCGCTCCATCGGGTTCAGTTAACAGCCATCGATCGATAGCTCGGGTTCAGTAACGTGTAGCCTAAAGTGCAATCGCTCGGGTTCAGTTAGAGCCCAACGTCTCGCTCGGGTTCAGTTAGAGCCAACTCCTCGCACACACGCGCGTACCTGTACGACAGAAATGCGCATCGCTCTCCCACCATAACCGACAACTCCCCGAAATTTTCCTCCCCCTCGCTTCTACCACGGTTTTTTCCATCATGGACGGCCCAAAGAATGTCATGCAGCTGCGTCTCCGGCCCGCCCAGGACAAAAAGCACATTTTCTGTCATGATTTTTTGTCATAGAAGTAGGAGCCCACCACATCTATGATGATACTGGGTTTTGTCACAATTATCGTCATAGAAGTGTCATATGTATGACAGAAAAAAATTTGTTCGGCCCAAAATGTCACGGATGTGTCTTTTTTTTGTAGTGTACACATGATTGATAATGTCCAAGGGCTATCTTTATTCATAAACACATAGGTAATATCATCATACATGATTGCCTCTAGGGCATATCTCCAACAGGTATATCTTTAGATCCTGCAATTGAATCTTTTAGTTTCTTGTTTTATCACTTGTTTGGTTTATAAAAGAAAACTCCATTAAAAAATGGAATTGAGGTGGCATCATATTATTGATCATCTTTATAATATCTTTCTTGAAAATGATGGATCGGAAAATTGTGCTCAATGGTTAGAAGAAGACGTCAATAAAATGTTTGACACAAAATAGTTGAATGATGAGCATGATTGCAATGTTGTTACTATGAATTCTTTGAATATCCAAAATGCTAATGATGATTGCACTAGTCATAAGAAAAATGTTTCTTATAAGCATTTCAATTTTTGCGGAGTGAATTGGGAGTGTATTTGCACACCAAAAAGGGAATATAGATGTTGTAAGAAGCATAAATATTTAGAAACGAAAAAGTTGCTAGAGAGGCTAGATGATTGTGCTGAAAGATTTAATGTTTTAGCCATCCTTGTGAACTTTGCAATGAGCGTGGTCATTTAAATCTCCAATGCAAATTCTTTCATGATCAAATTGTGTCCAAAAATTGTGATAACTTGATTACCCTTGAGCATAATAAAGAGCTTAGTCTTCTTTTGGGGTATGAAGAAATGAAACGCATAACTAAAGGTATTCCAAAATTTAATCTCGAGAGATTTCTTGATTTTGATCTAGAGGAAATTTATATGTTTTGTGCGGTAAATTGCATTGAGAATCCTTATATTGCCAACTATCTAAAGACAAGAAAACAAATAGAATATGAACAGAGTACTAATCGAAGAAAAAATATTTCACAATACCCTCCTAGTGTTTATTATGATGAATCAGGTAACAAGGAGGAGCTTCCTATCCAACCAATCTCATCAATAAGAAGCTTGAAAAGATTAATTAAACCCACACATGATGTGGTGAAGAAGAAGAAAAGAAGAAAGAATAGAGGTAAAAAGGTATCTCTCCCAAATAATGTTGCCCCTATTATTGTTGTGCCTCATGAAAATGAATCAAAAATAATTGTGGATGATCATGCACTTGAGGATGATATTGCTTCTATGTCTTATGGCACAATGTTTTGAGAGCACTATTGATGATGATTTTGTTATGCCTATTGCTTGTTGTGATGATTATGATTGGGAAGATAATGATACTTTTTATAATCTTGGAAATCTTTTTGGCACCAACTTGGAAAATTATGATGATAGCAATTGTTATACCGTTGGTGCTATTCATACTATTAATGATGAGAGTGATTATGCTTATGATATGCCAAGCCACAAGCTTGGGGATGCTATGTTTGATGATAATGACATGTTTGAGAATTTATTTGCTGCAATTAATGTTTGTCCCAAGCTTGTAGAGGCTATGCTTAATGAAGATGATCTTTTTAGTCCCCTTACTTTGAATGATCAAATTTGCTATGATGATTGCATGCCTCCTACTTTTGATGATTATTGTGGTGATACTTATGTTATAAAAAGTAGTGATAATTATTGTCATAATTTTGAATATCCTTTTACTGAACATTACTCTCTTAATGTGGGAGCAAATTATAGTATTCCAGTTTCCTATGATACTCCCACCATTGTGAATGAGAAGAAATTTTCTTATGTGGAGAGTAATAAATTTTCTATGCTTCTGGATCATGAAAAGAATGCTTTATGTGATTGTTATATTGATGAATCTATTCATTATGCTACTTAAAATTATTATAAGAGAGGAACTTAAGATTCATGATGCTCTCTTTATGTTTCAATTCTTATCTTTTATGCGAGCATCATTGAAATCATCTTGCCTAGCTAAAAGGCATTAAAGAAAAGCACTTGTTGGGAGACAACCCAACACTTTTACCTACTGTTTTTGTGTGTTCACATGTTTAGGCTACTGTAGTAATCATGCTTTATTGCTTTCGTTTCAATAAAGTGCCAAGTGAGACCTTTGGGATGGCTTATGGTGATAGTTGATTTGATCTTGCTGAAAATCAAACTTTTGCGCTCAGGAGAACAATTCTTATTTTTAACAGAAGCGTGATAAAATGCTGATATTTTTGCAGAAGATTAATAGATAAATTTCCCAAGTTTTCCTAATTTTTCAGAATCTTTGGAGTAGTAGAATTATGGTTGGAGTACAGATTACTACAGACTATTTAGTTTTTGATAGATTCGGTTTTCAATGCATAGTTTGCTTCTTTTCTAGTTTCTATGGATTATATTGCTCAATATAAATTGTGGAAATGATATGCTACAGTAGGCATTGTGTCATAACAATTATGAATCTTGCCTTTGATAGTACCAAAAGTGAAATGGTTTGCTCTTTATCATACTAAACTATCTCACGAAGTTCCGTTAAGTTTTGTGTGATTGAAGTTTTCAAGTTTTGGGTGAGATATCGATATGAGGAGAATAAGGAGTGACAAGACCCTAAGCTTGGGGATTCCCAAGGCACCCCAAGTTAATATTCAAGGAAGATCCAAGCAACTCAGCTTGGGGATGCCCGGAAGGCATCCCATCTTTCGTTTTCAACATTATCGGTAACCTCACTTGGAGCTATGTTTTCATTCATCACTTGATATGTGTTTTGCTTGGAGCATCATTTGTTTTAGAATTTGCTTGCTATTATTTATAATAATGTTTTGCATATTTTATTTCAATAAAATTGGCAATGATAGCTTTTGCCATGCTTATCTTGCAAGTATATGAGTTGCTGTTTCGAAACAGAAAGTTTATCGATGTTGCAAAAATTCCCTAGAAAAGTCATAATCTGATAAAATGTTGAAACTTTTTGCAAAATAAGATCTGATAAATTTTCTACAATGTGGTAAATTTTCATAACTTTTGGAGTTAGGGAAGTATTGATACGCTTGCATTCTTTACAGACTGTATTGTTTTGGCTGATTGCTATTATGTTTGCATTGTTTGCATATGTTTGCTTGTTTAATGATTCTATTTGAGGATAGGAGTATTAAATATGTAGAGGAATTTATTATGCAATATTGAATAATAATTTTAGTGATTTGCTACAGTAGAGAATGATAAGGTTTTTGCATTGGTTTATACTAACTTATCTCACGAGTTCTTGTTGAGTTTTGTGTGGAAGAAGGTTTTGAGATTCAGGGAAACCGTGATATGATAGGTATTAAGGAGACACAAAAGCTCAAGCATGGGGATGCCCAAGGTGCCCCAACATAATATTTCAAGAAGTCTCAAGCATCTAAGCTTGGGGATGTCCCCATAGTCATCCCACCTTTCTTCTTAAACAATTATGGGTTAGTATCGGTTGAGCCTAAGTTTTTACTTCTTGACATGATGTGTGCTATTATTGGAATGTCATTTTGTTTTGTTTTGCTTGTTGTTTTAATAAAATACTTAGATCTGAAACTTTTAAGTAAGAGAGAGTCCTCAATTAGCTACCCATTTCTCGCATGATCTTCACTTATATCTTTTTGGAGTAGCTTATCATTTACTCTTGTGCTTCACTTATATCCTCTGAGTAAATTGTTGAATAAATTGAATGTCATGGAGTTGAAATCATACCATGCCTAGTGGTAGCTTCACATTGTGTTTAGAAAGTGAATCTTTTGAGGCTTGACAATCACAATATTGGTCATACAAGCAATTCACGAATAATTAGTATAAGGAAGAGAACTTTCACATGCAAATAGACTATCTTGGAAATCTTTTGTGATTGTGAGCCCCCATCAAAATATTATATGCCAAAATTGTTGACGTTGGACAAGGAAGACAATGTAATGGTTTATGTTTGTTCATATTCACATAGAAGTTATATTGTCATAGATCCTTCAACATGTGGTGCTTGCCCCCCATCTTTACGAGCCAAAAATTCTGCACCAAGTAGAGATACTACTTGTGCATCCAAAAACCCTTAAACCCAAATCTTATTTTCAAGAGTCCACCATACCTACCTAAGGATTGAGCAAGATCCTTCAAGTAAGTTGTCATCAGTGCAATAAGGCAATAAAAATTGCTTCAAAAAGTGTTAGATCATTTAGTGTAAGAGAAAACTGAGCGTTGTACGAACTTGTGATGGCAAAGAATAAAAGTGACAGACTGCATAATAAAGGTTGCTATCATAAGGGGCAATATAACGTGACGTTCTTTTGCACTAAGGGGTTGAGCATACAAACAATAAGCGCATGGCAACCTCTGCTTCCCTCTGCGAAGGGCCTATCTTTTACTTTTATGAATTTACTTTCATGCAAGAGACAAAGTTCTTCTCTCTATTCCTTTTTATTTTTCTCTTTTGGCAAGCATCATGTGGTGAGGAAAGATCTAGGCACATATATCCAGTTGGATATGGGTAGCATGAGTTATTATTGTTAACATCACCCTTGAGGTGAATATGTTGGGAGGCGAAATTCTAAGCCCCTATTTTTCTATGTGTCCGGTTGAAACATTTTGCTCATGTGTATATGGTGAGTGTTAGAAATCATAGAAGACTATATGATGGTTGAGTATGTGGAGCTCTTACTTAGGCTCTGTTGAATAAGTTGAATTGCAATTGCTTGGTGACTGAGAACGTAGGTTGTTGAGTTTCAAGAGAATTCATTGGTTGAACCTTACCATGTGAATTGGTTGCTAATTTAAACATGAGAAATTTTATAAGAAAGAGTTGTTGTCACGATGCTAGGAAAAGTGGTTGAAATTATCATTGACCAAACTTATGCACTTTGCTAGCATTCACACTTCATAAATTATTTCTTTTATCATTTACCTACTCGAGGACGAGTAGGAATTAAGCTTGGGGATGCTGATACGTCTTCAATGTATCTATAATTTATGAAGCATTCATGCTGTTATATTAGAATTCCTGGATGTTTTGCAATCATTTTATAGCAACTATATATTATTTTTTGGGACTAACCTATTGACCTAGTGCCCAGTTCCAGTTGCTGTTTTTCCTTGTTTTTTACATCGCAGGAAATCAATATCAAACGGAGTCCAAACACCGCGAAACTTTTTGTGGATTTTTTATGGACCAAAAGACCACCAATGGGCCAGAGCAACACCTAGGGGTTCCCCGAGGGGGCACAACCCACCAGGGCGCGCCCAGGTGGGTTGTGCCCACCTCGATGGCCTCCTGCACCCCCTCTTTACCCTATAAATTCCCAAATATTCCGAAAACCCTTGGGATTAATCTAGATCAGAAGTTCTGGCGCCGCAAGGCTCTGTAGCCACGATAAACCAATCTAGACCCCATTCCGGCACCTTGCCGGAGGGGGAGATCATCACCGGTGGCCATCTTCATCATCCCGGCGACCACCATGATGAGGAGGGAGTAGTCCACCCTCGGGCTGAGGGTTTGTACCGGTAGCTATGTGTTTAATCTCTCTCTCTCTCTCTCTCGTGTTCTTGAGATGTCGCGATCTTGATGTATCGCGGCTTTGTTAATATAGTCGGATCATATGGTGTTTTCCCTCTCTATCTTGTTGTGATGTATTGAGTATTTCACTTTGAGATTTCATTGTTATTAGATTGAGTACTTTTATGGATTTGAGAGCACTTGATATATGTCTTGCATATGAATACTCGTGGTGACAATGGGGTATCATATTGATTCACTTGATATATGTTTTGGCATTCAACTCGCGGATTCCCGCAGTGACATTGGGGTAATCTATGCATAGGGGTTGATGCACGTTCTTGTCTTTGTTTCTCCGGTCAAAATCTTGGGGCACTCTTTGAGGTTCTTTGTGTTGGATTAAATATCACAAAACTGAATTTGCTTAGGTGTTATTTTAGTACAAACTCTTGGATAGGTCGATCGGAAAGAATAGCTTTGAGGTGGTTTCGTACCCTACAAACAATTTATTCTCATGTTCTCCATTAGATAAGAACTTTCGAGTGATTCTTCGTTACACGTTGAGGGATGGTTGTGTGATCCAATTATATTAGCATTGTTGAGAGATTGCACTAGCGAAAGTACGGACCCTAGGCCTCATTTTCAAGCATTGCAATACCGTTTTTGTGCCCGTTTACTCTTTGCTACCTTGTTGTTTTTATTTATTGGAATTATAAAAATATATTTCTACCACCAATATTACACTTTTATCACCATCTCTTCGATGAACTAGTGCACCTATACAATTTTCCATTATATTGGGTGTGTTGGGGAGACTTTTTATTATTTGGTTGTAGGGTTGTTTGAGAGAGACCATCTTCATCCTACACCTCCCACGGATTGATAAACCTTAGGTCATCCACTTGAGGGAAAATTGCTACTGTCCTACAAAACACTGCGCTTGGAGGCCCAACACAAGTCTACAAGAACAAGTTGCATAGTAGACATCAGTGCTCTACATGTATCTCTAAGGGTGTCCGTTGAGTTGGCATGTATCAACACTGGGATTTGTCACTCTGTGTGATGGAGAGGTATCTCAGGGCCCACTCGGTAATACATCATCATAATGAGCTTGCAAGCAATGTGACTAATGGATTAGCCACGGTATCATGTATTACGGAACGAGTAAAGAGACTTGCCGGTAACAATATTGAACTAGGTATGGATATACCGATGATCGAATCTCGGGCAAGTAACATACCGATAGACAAAGGGAACTGCGTATGGAATTAGCTGAATCCTTGACATCGAGGTTCGAACGATAAGATCTTCGTAGAATATGTAGGAACCAATATGGGCATCCAGGTCCCGCTATTGGTTATTGACCGTAGAGGTGTCTTGGTCATGTCTGTGTAGTTCTCGAACCCGCAGGGCTACACACTTAACGTTTGGTGACGATATAAGTACAGTTCAGTTGTTTTGATGGTTACCGAAAGTTGTTTGGAGTCCCGGATGAGATCCTGGGCGTGACGAGGAACTCCGGAATGGTCCGGATGTGAAGATCGATATATTGGACAAAGGGTATCAGAGTCTGGAAGTGTTCCAGGGGCACCGGGTTATGGCCAAGATGACCGAAAGGGGTTTCGGGGGGTGGGGGGGACAAGTGTTGGGGGCCTCATGGGCCAAGGGGAGGGGACACTCCAGCCCACTAAGGGCTTGTGCGCCCCTCTCACCCCATCTCACGTAACCAGGACAGGCGGGGCACCCTCCCTAGGGCAGCCGCGCCCTTTGCCTTGGGGGGCAAGGCTCCTAAGGGGTGGGGGGCCAAAACCCATCTAGGGTTGCCCCATCTAGGCCGTCGGCCCCCCAGGGGAAACCCTAGGGGCTCCACCTGATAACCCACAAGTATAGGGGATCACAATAGTTTTCGAGGGTAGAGTATTCAACCCAAATTTATTGATTCGACACAAGGGGAGCCAAAGAATATTCTAGAGTATTAGTAGTTGAGTTGTCAATTCAACCACACCTGGATAACTTAGTATCTGCAGCAAAGTATTTAGTAGCAAAGTAGTATGATAGTAATGGTAACAGTGGTAAAAGTAACGATAGCAGTTTTGTAGTAATTGTAACAGTAGCAACAGTAAAGTAAATAAGCAAAGCACAATATGTGAAAAGCTCGTAAGCATTGGATCAGTGATGGATAATTATGTCGGATGCGATTCCTCATGTAATAGTTATAACATAGGGTGACACATAACTAGCTCCAGTTCATCAATGTAATGTAGGCATGTATTCCGAGTATAGTCATACGTGCTTATGGAAAAGAACTTGCATGACATCTTTTGTCCTACCCTCCCGTGGCAGCGGGGTCCTAATGGAAACTAAGGGCTATTAAGGCCTCCTTTTAATAGAGTACCGGACCAAAGCATTAACACATAGTGAATACATGAACTCCTCAAACTACGGTCATCACCGAGAAGTATCCCGATTATTGTCACTTCGGGGTTGTCGGATCATAACACATAATAGGTGACTATAGACTTGTAAGATAGGATCAAGAACTCACATATATTCATGAAAACATAATAGGTTCAGACCTGAAATCATGGCACTCGAGCTCTAGTGACAAGCATTAAGCATAGCAAAGTCATATCAACATCAATTTCAGAACATAGTGGATACTAGGGATCAAACCCTAACAAAACTAACTTGATTACATGGTAAATCTGATCCAACCCATCACCGTCCAGCAAGCCTACGATGGAATTACTCATGCACGGCGGTGAGCATCATGAAATTAGTGATGGAGGATGGTTGATGATGACGATGGCGACGAATCCCCCTCTCCGGAGCCCCGTACGGACTCCAGATCAGCCCTCCCGAGAGAGATTAGGGCTTGGCGGTGGTTCCGTATCGTAAAATGCGATGAAACATTCTCTCTGATTTTTTTTCTCCCGAAACCAAATATATAGAGATGGAGTTGAGGTCGGTGGAGCTCCAGGGGGCGCGCCCAGGGGGAGGGGGCGCCCCCCACCCTCGTGGACAGGGTGTGGGCCCCCTGGCCTTGATTCTTTCGCCAGTATTTTTTATATTTTCCAAAATTTATCTCTGTGGATTTTCAGATCATTCCAAGAACTTTTTTTCTGCACAAAAATAACACCATGGCAGTTCTGCTGAAAACAGTGTCAGTCCGGGTTAGTTTCATTGGTTAGTTTCATTGAAATCATGCAAGTTAGAGTCCAAAACAAGGGCAAAAGTGTTTGGAAAAGTAGATACGTTGGAGACGTATCAACTCCCCCAAGCTTAAACCTTTGCTTGTCCTCAAGCAATTCAGTTGATAAACTGAAAGTGATAAATAAAAACTTTTACAAACTCTATTTGCTCTTTTTGTTGCAAATATGTAAAGCCAGCATTCAAGTTTTCAACAAAGATTATGAACTAACCATATTCACAATAACCCTTAGGTCTCATGTTTACTCATATCAATGGAATAATCAACTTGCGAGCAATAATAATAAATCTCGGATGACAACACTTTCTCAAAACAATCATAATATGATATAACAAGATGGTATCTCGCTATCCCTTTCTGAGACCGCAAAACATAAATGTAGAGCACCTTTAAAGATCAAGGACTGGCTAGACATTGTAATTCATGGTAAAAGAGATCCAGTCAAGTCATACCCAATATAAACTAATAGTAAATGACAATGTGCTCTCCAGCGGGTGCTTTTTAACAAGAAGGTGATGACTCAACATAAAAGTAAATAGACAGGCCCTTTGCAGAGGGAAGCAGGGATTTGTAGAGGTGCCAGAGCTCGATTTTAAAATAGAGATGAATAATATTTTCAGCAGTATACTTTCACTTTCAATGCAACAACTATGATATCTCGATATCTTCCATGCTACATACATTATAGTCGGTTCCCAAATAGAATGGTAAAGTTTATACTCCCCCACCACCAACAAGCATCAATCCATGGCTTGCTCGAAACAACGAGTGCCTCCAACTAGCAATAGCCCTGGGGGAGTTTTGTTTAATTATTTCGATTTTCTTTGATCCTTTTGATCATGGGACTGGGCATCCCGGTTACCAGTCATTTTCTCGTGAATGAGGAGCAGAGTCCACTCCTCTTGAGAATAACCCACCTAGCATGGAAGATACAAACAACCCTAGTTGGAACATGAGCTACTCGAGCATGCAAGACAGAATTTCATTTGAAGGTTTGGAGTTTGGCACATACAAATTTACTTGGAATGGAAGGTAAATACCGCATATATATAGGAAGGTATGGTGGACTCATATGGAATAACTTTGGGTTTATGGAGTTTGGATGAACAAGGAGTATTCCAGCTTACTACAGGTGAAGGCTAGAAAAAGACTGGGAAGCAGCCAACTGAGAGAGCAACAACGGTCATGAACATGCATTAAAATTAATCAACACTGAGTGAAAGCATGAGTAGGATATAATCCACCATGAACATAAATATCGTGAAGGCTATGTTGATTTCTTTTCAACTACATGCATGAACATGTGCCAAGTCAAGTCACTCGAATCATTCAAAGGAGGATACCACCCTATCATACCACATTACAACCATTTTAATAGCATGTTGGCACGCAAGGTAAACCATTATAAGCTCCTAGCTAATTAAGCATGGCATAAGCAACTATAATCTCTAATTGTCATTGAAAACATGTTTATTCATAATAGGCTGAATCAGGAACGATGAACGCATCATATTTACAAAAACAAGAAAGGTTGAGTTCATACCAGCTTTTCTCATCTCAATCAATCCATCATATATCGTCATTATTGCCTTTCACTTGCACGATCGAACAGTGTGTATAATAATAGTAGTGCACGTGCATTGGACTAAGCTGGAATCTGCAAGCATTCAATTCGAGGGATAAGACAAGGTAATATGGGCTCTTGGTTAAATCAACAATCATTCATATGAGAGCCACTAAACATTTTCATTATGGTCTTCTCCTCTCGACCCCCAAAGGAAAGAAAAGAAATAAAACTATTTACACGGGAAAGCTCCCAACAAGCAAAAGAAGAAGGAGAAATATTTTTTGGGATTTTCTTTTTAATTATTACTACAAGCATGGAAATTAAACTAACTAATTTTTTTGGTTTTTCTTAAGGTTTATCAGACACACAAGAAGAAAGCTAGAAAAAGAAATTAAACTAGCATGGATAATACAATGAAAGAGTATGAGCACCGACAACTAGAATAAGTGTGTGAACATGAATGTAAAGTCGGTGAGAAATACGTACTCCCCCTAGCTTAGGCTTTTGGCCTAAGTTGGTCTATGCCCAAGGATAGCCTGACTGATATCCGAAGTTATAACTGGGGCCGTACTAAGATGCAGCAGCCATTGCCTCCTGAGCTGCGACATGTTGGCGAGCTGCCTCCGCTCTCCTCTCGTGTTTGGTTGCCTCCTCCCTGGTGACAACATATCTTCGTTTTGCCTGGTAATCAAAAAGGGAAGGAGCAGGGAGAGTAACATGGACATCGCGATGTCTGTCAAAGATTAGTCGATACTGGAGGAATTGTTCATTCCTCACAAGAAAACGATGACTGACCATACCGTCATAATCTAAATAAGCGGGAGGCAACTCCCTATCACCCTCACGTGGAGGTATACCAAGATAATTAGCAACATGGGTCGCATAAATCCCTCTAAATAAATCTCCAACTAAACCATTATTATCCAACCTATGTGCAACAATTGCCCCCAAGTTGTAATCCTTATTACCTAACACATCACTTTTGAGAACACAAAGATAAGGGACACACATGTGACATGCTTCATCTTTACCATTAATGCATCTACCAATGAAGAGAGCAAAATAATGTATAGCAGGAAAATGAATGCTCCCTATGGTAGCTTGTGCTATATCTCTAGATTCTCCCACAGTGATACTAGCAAGCAAGTCTTTATATTCAGATTTATGGGGTTCATTAACATTACCCCACTGCGGGATTTTGCAAGTAGTAGTAAAATCTTCTAAGTCCATGGTATATGATTGATCATAAATATCAAACAGGACATTTTGAGAATTATGCGAAGATGTAAATTTAAACCTTCTCACGAATGAATCAGTCAAATCATAGTACCGAGGACACTTATCTTGCATGAAGTCCTCAAGATCGGCATTACGCACATATGCATCAAATTCATCCTTGATGCATGCATTAACCATAAACTCTTCTGACGGCCATTCACAAGGTCGCACATCAGCTTCCCTTGGTAATTCATCATCTTGCTCACGCATAGCACGCCTGGGTACCTTCTTTGTTGAAGAACCACCTTGGTACATTTTCCTAGACATATTTCTTCCTCTGAAAAATTTCTGAAATTTTTAGTAACTAAAAATAATAGTGAATCAAACTAAACAAGATTGATAGCAACTACTCCCACAAGTGCCTAGAGCCTATATCATGCATTAGAATTACTTGGGACCTCATAAATTTGACATGCAAGCTCAAGAACAGGGTCACCTAGGCAGCAAAAATTTGCAATAAATAAAGCACTAGAACAAAAACTAATTGGACCATTGGAGGAGTCACATACCAAAGAACAATCTCCCAAAGCAGTTTTGTGAATGGAGCTTTGAGCAAGGAGATCAAAAATCATAGCAAAATGAGCTAGAACTCATGCTTGAACTGGATGGGGATTTTTTGGGAGGAAGATGGAGTGTGTGGGTGCAAGAATAAGTGGAGGGGGGCCACCGTGGGCCCACGAGGTAGGGGTCGCGCCCAGTCAGAGTGGGCGCGCCCTGATCCCTCGTGGCCAGGTGCTTGCCCCCCTGCTGTGTTCTTAGTGCCTAAAATCCTCAAATATTCCATCAAAAATCATACTAAATTTGCAGGGCATTTGGAGAACTTTTATTTTCGGGATATTTTTTATTGCATGGATAATTCAGAAAACAGACAGATAATACTGTTTTTGCTTTATTTATTCTAAATAATAGAAAGTAAAAAGAGGGTACAGAAGGTTGTGCCTTCTAGTTTCATCCATCTCATGATCATCAAAAGGAATCCACTAACAAGGTTGATCAAGTCTTGTTAACAAACTCATTCCGAATAACATGGAACTGGAGAAATTTCGAATAACACTAGGTTACCTCAACAGGGATATGAACATCCCCAATAATAAGAATATCATACTTTTTCTTGACAGTAGGAAGAGGGAATTCAAAACCTCCAATAATAATAGTTGGAATTTTTCCAATAGAATTGATGGTATGAACTTGAGGTTGTTTCCTTGGAAAGTGTACCGTATGCTCATTACCATTAACATGAAAAGTGACATTGCCTTTGTTGCAATCAATAACAGCCCCTGCAGTATTCAAAAAGGGTCTACCAAGGATAATCGACATACTATCGTCCTCGGGGATATCAAGAATAACAAAGTCCGTTAAGATAGTGACGTTTGTAACCACAACAGGCACATCCTCACAAATACCAACAGGTATAGCAGTTGATTTATCAGCCATTTGCAAAGATATTTCAGTAGGTGTCAACTTATTCAATTCAAGTCTACGATATAAAGAGAGAGGCATAACACTAACACCGGCTCCAAGATCACATAAAGCAGTTTTAACATAGTTTCTTTTAATGGAGCATGGTATAGTTGGTACCCCTGGATCTCCAAGTTTCTTTGGTATTCCACCCTTAAAAGTATAATTAGCAAGCATGGTGGAAATTTCAGCTTTCATTATCTTTCTTTTATTTGTAATGATATCCTTCATGTATTTAGCATAAGGATTTACTTTAAGCATATCAGTTAAGCGCATACATAAGAAGATAGGTCTAATCAATTCAGCAAAGCGCTCAAAATCCTCATCATCCTTTTTCTTGGATGGCTTAGGAGGAAAAGGCATGGGTTTCTGAACCCATGGTTCTCTTCCTTTACCGTGCTTCCTAGCAACAAAGTCTCTCTTATCATAACATTGATTCTTTGATTGTGGGTTATCAAGATCAACAGCAGGTTCAATCTCTACATCATTATTAATCCTAGGTTGAGCATCAACATGAACATTATCATTAACATTATCACTAGGTTCATGTTCATCACCAAATTGTGTTTCAGCATCAGAGATAGAAATATCATTGGGATTCTTAGGTGTGTCTACAACAGGTTCACTAGAAGCATGCAAAGTCCTATCATTTTTCTTTGTCTTCTTTTTATAAGGACTAGGTGCATCTAAATTATTTCTCCGAGAATCTTGCTCAATTCTCTTAGGGTGGCCTTCAGGATACAAAGGTTCCAGAGTCATTCTACCAGTTCTAGTAGCCACTCTAATAGCAAAATCAGGTTTATTATTTAATTCATCAAGCAAATCACTTTGAGCTTTAAGTACTTGTTCTGCTTGAGTGGTAACTGCTACGTCTCGAGCTTGCGTTGGTTTTCCCCGAAGAGGAGGGGGTGATGCAGCACAGTAGCGTAAGTCTTTCCCTTAGTTTTTGAGAACCAAGGTATCAATCCAGTTCTACACAAAACGATAGCAACTCGCAACCAACGCTTAGGGGTTGTCAATCCCTTCACGGTCACTTACGAGAGTGAGATCTCATAGAGATAATATTTTTGGTATTTTTGGTATAAAGATGCAAAGTAAAAAGTAAAAGGAAAAGCAAGTAAATAAAGTGATGGAGATTGATATGATGAGAATAGACCCGGGGGCCATAGGTTTCACTAGTGGCTTCTCTCAAGAGCATAAGTATTCTACGGTGGGTGAACAAATTACTGTTGAGCAATTGACAGAATTGAGCATAGTTATGAGTATATCTAGGCAATGATCATGTATATAGGCATCACGTCCGTGACAAGTAGATCGAAACAATTTTGCATCTACTACTATTACACCACTCATCGACCGCTATCCAGCATGCATCTAGAGTATTAAGTTAAAAACAGAGTAACGCCTTAAGCAAGATGACATGATGTAGAGGGATAAATTCATGCAATATGATAAAAACCCCATCTTGTTATCCTTGATGGCAACAATACAATACGTGCCTTGCAACTCCTTCTGTCACTGAGTAAGGACACCGCAAGATTGAACCCAAAGCCATGCACTTCTCCCATTGCAAGAACTACCAATCTAGTTGGCCAAACCAAAACGGATAATTCGAAGAGACTTGCAAAGATAACTCAATCATACATAAAAGAATTCAGAGAAGAATCAAATATTTTCCATAGATAATACTGGATCATAAACCCACAATTCATCGGTCTCAAGAAACACACCGCAAAAAGAAGATTACATCGAATAGATATCCACGAGAGAGGGGGAGAACACTGTATTGAGATCCAAAAAGAGAAAAGTAGCCATCTAGCTACTAGCTATGGACCCGAAGGTCTGAAGTAAACTACTCACACTTCATCGGAGGGGCTATGGTGTTGATGTAGAAGCCCTCCATGGTGGATGCCCCCTCCGGTGGAGCTCCAGAACAGGCCCCAAGATGGGATCTCGTGGATACAGAAGGTTGCGGCGGTGGAATTAGGTTTTTGGCTCCTATTCTGATCATACGGGGATACGTAGGTATATATAGGAGGAAGGAGTACGTCGGTGGAGCTTAGAGGGGCCCACGAGGCAGGGGCGCGCCCAGGGGGGAGGGCGCGCCCTCCACCCTCGTGACTGCCTCGTGGCTTTCTTGACGGAGGGTCCAAGTCTCCTGGGTCGTATCTGATGAGAAAATCACGTTCCCGAAGGTTTCATTCCGTTTGGACTCCGTTTGATATTTTGTTTCTTCGAAATACTGAAAAAGGCAAAAAATAGCAATTCTGGGCTGGGCCTCCGGTTAATAGGTTAGTCCCAAAAATAATATAAAAGTGGAAAATAAAGCCCAATATAGTCCAAAACAGTAGATAAAGTAGCATGGAGCAATCAAAAATTATAGATACGTTGGAGACGTATCAAGCATCCCCAAGCTTAATTCCTGCTCGTCCTCGAGTAGGTAAATGATAAAAAAGAATTTTTGATGCGGAGTGATACTTTGGCATAATTTCAATGTAAATCTTCTTAATCATGGTATGAATATTCAGATCCGAAAGATTCAAGATAAAAGTTCATATTGACATAAAAATAATAATACTTCAAGCATACTAATCAAAGCAATCATATCTTCTCAAAATAACATGGCCAAAGAAAGTTCATCCCTACAAAATCATATAGTTAGGCTATGCTTCATTTTCGTCACACAAAGATGTTCCCAACTTCTATACCCCCGATGACAAGCCAAGCAATTGTTTCATACTCAAATAATCTCAAACTTTTTCAACCTTCACGCAATACATGAGCGCGAGCCATGGATATAGCACTATGGGTGGAATAGAATATGTTGATGGGGATTGTGTGGAGAAGACAAAAAAGGAGAAAGTCTCATATTGACGAGGATAATCAACGGGCTATGGAGATGCCCATCAATTGATGTCAACATGAGGAGTGGGGATTGCAAGGGATGCACTAGAGCTATGAATGCTCAACAAAAGAAAACGAGTGGGTGTGCATCCAACTTGCTTGCTCATGAAGACCCAGGGCATTTGAGGAAGCCCATCGTAGGAATATACAAGCCAAGTTCTACAATGAAAAATTCCCACTAGTATGAACAAGACAATATATGAGACTCACTATATGAAAAACATGGTGATACTTTGAGAAGCACAAATATATGAGACTCACTACATGAAGAACAAGGTGCTACTTTGAAGCACAAGTGTGGTAAAAGAATAGTAACATTGCCCCTTCTCTCTTTTTCTCTCATTTTTTTGGCTTTTTTTCATTTGGCCTTTCTCTTTTTTTTATTCATCCGGAGTCTCATCCCGACTTGTGGGGGAATCATAGTCTCCATCATCCTTTTACTCACTGGGGCAATGCTCTAATAATGATGATCATCACACTTTTATTACAACAACTTGATATTACAACTCGAAACTAGAACAAGATATGACTCTATATGAATGCCTCCGGCGGTGTACCAGGATGGTGCAATGAATCAAGAGTGACATGCATGAAAAATAATGCATGGTGGCTTTGCCACAAATACAATGTCAACTACAAGATCATGCAATGGCAATATGACAAAAGTAAAGTATGTCATGATGAACGGAACGGTGGAAAGTTGCATGGCAATATATCTCGGAATGGCTATGGAAATGCCATAATAGGTAGGTATGGTGGCTGTTTTGAGGAAGATATAAGGAGGTTTATGTGTGAAAGAGCGTATCATATCACGGGGTTTGGATGCACCGGCGAAGTTTGCACCAACTCTCAATGTGAGAAAGGGCAATGCACGGTACCGAAGAGGCTAGCAAATGCGGAAAGGTAAAAGTGCGGATAATCCATGGACTCAACATTAGACAAAAGAACTCATATACTTATTGCAAAAATTTAGAAGCCATCAAAAATCAAGTACTACGCACATGCTCCTAGGGGGATAGATTGGTAGGAAAAGACCATCGCTCGTCCTCGACCGCCACTCATAAGGATGCACAAGCCAGGTACACTTCATGCTTCAAATTTGTTACACAACTTTACCCATACATGCAAGCTACAGGACTTGCAAACTTCAACACAAGTATTTCTCAAATTCACAACTACTCAACTAGCACGACTTTGATATTATTACCTCCATATCTCAAAACAATTATTAAGCATTAAATTTATCTTAGTATTCAATTCACTCAAAAGAAAGTTTCACATATCTTGAACACTAAGTATATTAACATTAAGCAAATTACCATGCTATTAATGACTCTCAAAATAATCTAAGTGAAGCATGAGAGATCAAGTTTCTTTAAAACAAATCCACCACCATGCTCTAAAACATCTAAGTGAAGCACTAGAGCAAAAATTATCACGCTCAAAACGATAAAAGTGAAGCACTATGAGCAAAACTATCAAGCTCAAAAGATATAAGTGAAGCACATAGAGTATTCTAACAAATTCCAAATCATGTATGGCTCTCTCAAAAGGTGTGTACAGCAAGGATGATTGTGGTAAACTAAAAAGCAAAGACACAAATAATACAAGACGCTCCAAGCAAAACACATATCATGTTGGTGAATAAAAATATAGCTCCAAGTAAATTACCGATGGAAGTGGACGAAAGAGGGGATGCCTTCCGGGGCATCCCCAAGCTTTGACTTTTTGGTGTCCTTGGATTATCTTGGGGGTGCCATGTGCATCCCCAAGCTTAGGCTCTTTCCACTCCTTGTTCCATAATCCATCAAAACAAATCACCCAAAACTTGAAAACTTCACAACACAAAACTCAACAGAAATCTCGTGAGCTCCGTTAGAGAAAGAAAACAAAAGACTACTTCAAGGTACTGAAATGAACTCATTCTTTATTTATATTGTTGTTAAACCTACTGTATTACAACTTCTCTATGGTTTATAAACTAATTTACTAGCCATAGATTCATCAAAATAAGCAAAGAACACACGAAAAACAGAATCTGTCAAAAACAGAACAGTCTGTAGTAATCTGTAACTACCGCAAACTTCTCGAATTCTAAAACTTCTACCAAAATATGAAGTCATGGACAATTTGTTTATTGATCAGCAGCAAAAAGAATCAACGCAAAATCACTCTCCAGTAAAAAATGGCAACTAATCTCGTGGGCGCTAAAGTTTCTGTTTTTCAGCAGAATCAAATCAACTATCATCGTAGGTTATCCTATAGGTCCTACTTGGCACAAACACTAATTAAAACATAAAACCACATCCAAACAAAAGGTAGATGGATTATTTATCCCTAAACAGAAGCAAAAACAAAAAACACAAAATAAAATTGGGTTGCCTCCCAACAAGCGCTATCGTTTAACGCCCCTAGCTAGGCATTGAGAATTTTAATGATGCTCACAAGAAAGACAAGAATTGAAGCGCAGAGAGAGCATCATGAAACACGTGACAAACACATATAAGTCTAACATATTTCCTATGCATAGGCATCTTATAGGCAAACAAATTATCATAGCAAGCAAAAACTAGCATATGCAAGGAAGCGGAAAGAAACAATAGCAATCTCAACATAACGAGAGGTAATTTATTATCATGAAAAATTTTACGACCATATTTTCCTCTCTCATAATAGTTACATGTAGGATCATCAGAAAATTCAACAATATAGCTATCACATAACATATTCTCAACACGATCTACATGCATGCGAAGTTGACACTCTTCCAAAATAGTGGGATTAACATTAACTAAAGTCATGACCTCTCCAAACCCACTTTTATCAAAAAATTCATAAGATTGAATATTCTCCAAATATGTGGGATCTATAGTTGACACTCTTCCAAACCCACTTTCAATATTATTGCAAACAATATTATCAATCTCATATTCATCATGGGGATTAAATAAATTTTCAAGATCAAAAGAAGAATCACCCCAATCATGATCATTGCAACAAGTAGTAGACATAGCAAAACTAGCATCCCCAAGCTTAGGGTTTTGCATATTATTAGCATAATTGACATCAAGAGAATTTATAGTAAAATCATTGCAATCATGCTTTTCATCGAAGGAACTACCAAGTATGGGTGCAATAGCAACGATCTCATGTTTAACATAAGGAACTATAGCAAATTCATCTTCATAAATATTGGCATCATGGCCAAAAGAATAGCAAGCATCATGTTCATCAAGGGATATTTCAATCAAATCATCAGAATCATCATTATCTATAGATTCATGCATATCATTATTTTCTTCCAAAGCAATGGTCATTCTTTCAATAAACTCTTGAACATAGACATTATGAGTAAGGTTTTCATTGCAATATTTAAGTATGACAAAATTTTCAGATTTGTTGAGAGTAAAATCATACTTTTCAATCAAAGAAGCAACTTCATGAGCACCCTTAAAAACGACAAATTCTTCAATTTGTTCGATATCATAGTAACTATAAACACCCTTTGCATAAGAAGATAAGATTTCATTATCATTGAACTCACATAGGTAGGGAAGGTGTTTTTTGGGTTCTTAGAGCAACAAGTAAAATCACACATTTCACAAATATTCAAAGCATAGCATAGCAACCTATTTATATGATACCGTAAGAGTCTCCCCTTTTCAGACAAACGATGACGCACAAAATAAAAATGCTCAGCTAAAGATTTCCCATCAACTAGGCTAGTTGGGGTTTCAGCACGAGCACATAAGGATCGAAGATGATCCAAGTAGAACACTTTAAGTGGATCCATATCAATAGATTTTCAGCAAGCGAAGATGCAAGCATATAGAAGGCACAAGGAAACACAAACAAAGATACATACGGGAAGAAGGCAAATGGGAAAGAGAGGGCGAATAAAACGTCAAGGGTGAAGTGGGGGAGAGGAAAACGAGAGGCAAATGGCAAATAATGTAATGCGAGAGATAGGGATTGTGATGGGTACTTGGTATGTTGACTTTTGCGCAAGCCTCCCCGGCAACGGCACCAGAAATCCTTCTTGCTACGTCTCGAGCTTGCGTTGGTTTTCCCTGAAGAGGAGGGGTGATGCATATTGGGGAACGTTGCAGAAAACAAAAATTTTCCTATGGTTTCACCAAGATCCATCTATGAGTTCATCTAGCAACGAGTCATTAGATGCATCTACGTACCTTGTAGATCGCGAGCGGAAGCGTTCAAAGAACGGGGATGATGTAGTCGAACACGACGTGATCCAAATCACCGGAGATCCTAGCACCGAACGGACGGCACCTCCGCGTTCAACACACGTACGGAACAGCCACGTCTCCTCCTTCTTGATCCAGCAAGGGAGGGAGGAGAGGTTGAGGGAGATGGCACCAGCAGCAGCACGACGGCGTGGTGTTGATGGAGCTGCAGTACTCCGGCAGAGCTTCGCTAAGCACTATGGAGGAGGAGGAGGTGTTGGAGAGGGAGAAGGAGGCAACCAAAGGCCAATGTGTCCAGGTATGAAGTCCCTCCTCTCCCCCACTATATATAGGAGGGCCAAGGGGGGGTGGCCGGCCCTAGGAGATCCAATCTCCTAGGGGGCGGCGGCCAAGGGGAGGTTTCCCTCCCCCCCCCCCCCCCCCAAGGCACCTAGAGGTGCCTTCCACCACTTGGACTCTTCCCTCAAGGGGAACCCTAGGCGCATGGGCTTTTGGGGCTGGTGACCTTGGCCCATGCAGGCCAAGGCGCACCCCCTACAGCCCATGTGGCCCCCCGGGACAGGTGGACCCACCCGGTGGACCCCCGGGACCCTTCCGGTGGTCCCAGTACAATACCGATAACCCCGAAACTTGTCCCGATGCCCGAAACAGGACTTCCCATATATAAATCTTTACCTCCGTACCATTCCGGAACTCCTCGTGACGTCCGGGATCTCATCCGGGACTCCGAACAACATTCGGGTTACTGCATATACATATCCCTACAACCCTAGCGTCCATAGCCAGGAAACCATGACTATCTATTGATCAACGAGCTAGTCAACTAGAGGCTCACTAGGGACATGTTGGTGTCTGTTATTCACACATGTATTACGATTTCCGGATAATACAATTATAGCATGAATAAAGACAATTATCATGAACAAAGAAATATAATAATAATGCTTTTATTATTGCCTCTAGGGCATATTTCCAACAGTCTCCCACTTGCACTAGAGTCAATAATCTAGTTACATTGTGATGAATCGAACACCCATGGAATTCTGGTGTTGATCATGTTTTGCTCTAGGGAGAGGTTTAGTCAACGGATCCGCTACATTCAGGTCCGTATGTACTTTACAAATCTCTATGTCTCCATCTTGAACATTTTCACGAATGGAGTTGAAGCGACGCTTGATGTGCCTTGTCTTCTTGTGAAACCTGGGCTCCTTAGCAAGTGCAATAGCTCCAGTGTTGTCACAGAAGAGCTTGATCGGCCCCGACGCATTGGGTATGACTCCTAGGTCGGCGATGAACTCCTTCACCCATATTGCTTCATGTGCTGCCTCCGAGGCTGCCATGTACTCCGCTTCACATGTAGATCCCGCCACGACGCTCTGCTTGCAACTGCACCAGCTTACTGCCCCACCATTCAAAATATACACGTATCCGGTCTGTGACTTAGAGTCATCCAGATCTGTGTCGAAGCTAGCGTCGACGTAACCCTTTACGACGAGCTCTTCGTCACCTCCATAAACGAGAAACATTTCCTTAGTCCTTTTCAGGTACTTCAGGATATTCTTGACCGCTGTCCAGTGTTCCTTGCCGGATTACTTTGGTACCTTCCTACCAAACTTACGGCAAGGTTTACATCAGGTCTGGTACACAGCATGGCATACATAATAGAACCTATGGCTGAGGCATAGGGGATGACACTCATCTCTTCTATATTTTCTGCCGTGGTCGGACATTGAGCTGAGCTCAATTTCACACCTTGCAAAACAGGCAAGAACCCTTTCTTGAACTGATCCATTTTGAACTTCTTCAAAATCTTATCAAGATATGTGCTTTGTGAAAGACCTATGAGGCATCTCGATCTATCCCTATAGATCTTGATGCCTAATATATAAGCAGCTTCTCCAAGGTCCTTCATTGAAAAACTTTTATTCAAGTAGGCCTTAATGCTGTCCAAAAGTTCTATATCATTTCCCATCAAAAGTATGTCATCTACATATAGTATGAGAAATGCTATAGAGCTCCCACTCACTTTCTTGTAAACACAGGCTTCTCATAAGTCTGTGTGAACCCAAACGCTTTGATCATCTCATCAAAACGAATGTTCCAACTCCGAGATGCTTGCACCAGCCCATAAATCGAGCGTTGGAGCTTGCACACCTTGTCAGCATTTTTAGGATCGACAAAACCTTCCGGCTGCATCATATACAATTCTTCCTTAAGTAAACCATTAAGGAATGCCGTTTTGACGTCCATTTGCCAAATTTCATAATCATAAAATGCGGCAATTGCTAACATGATTCAGACCGACTTCAGCCTCGCTACCGGTGAGAAAGTCTCATCGTAGTCAACCCCTTGAACTTGTCGATAACCCTTAGCGACAAGCCGAGCTTTATAGATGGTCACATTACCATCCGTGTCTATCTTCTTCTTAAAGATCCATTTATTTTCTATGGCTCGCCGTTCTACGGGCAAGTCAGTCAAAGTCCATACTTCGTTTTCATACATGGATCCTATCTCGGATTTCATGGCTTCTAGCCATTTGTCGGAATCCGGGCCCGCCATCGCTTCTTCATAGTTCGAAGGTTCACTGTTGTCTAACAACATGAT
Source organism: Triticum timopheevii (assembly GCA_963921465.1). Taxonomy (NCBI): domain Eukaryota; kingdom Viridiplantae; phylum Streptophyta; class Magnoliopsida; order Poales; family Poaceae; genus Triticum; species Triticum timopheevii. The sequence continues at coordinate 244,264,411 of OY997270.1, forward strand.
TTCCAAGACAGGGTTGCCGCACCACTCTGGTGCGGAACGTGTCCTTGTGGACCTTCGAATTTCAGTAGGAGCTTGATCAGAAGTATCTTGATCATCATCATTAACTTCCTCTCTAGTCGGTGCAGGCACCTCAGGAACATTTTCTTGAGTTGCGCCATTTTCCGGTTCAAGAGGTAATACTTCATCAAGCTCTACTTTCCTCCCACTTACTTCTTTCGAGAGAAACTCTTTCTCCAGAAAGGACCCATTCTTGGCAACAAAGATCTTGCCTTCGGATCTGAGGTAGAAGATATACCCAACAGTTTCTTTAGGGTATCCTATGAAGACGCATTTTTCCGATTTGGGTTTGAGCTTTTCAGGTTGAAGTTTCCTGACATAAGCATCGCATCCCCAAACTTTTAGAAACGACAGTTTAGGTTTCTTCCCAAACCATAATTCATACGGTGTCATCTCAACGGATTTCGACGGTGCCCTATTTAAAGTGAATGCGGCAGTCTCTAAAGCATAGCCCCAAAAGGATAGTGGTAAATCGGCAAGAGACATCATAGATCGTACCATATCTAATAGAGTGCGATTACGACGTTCGGACACACCATTACGCTGAGGTGTTCCAGGCGGCGTGAGTTGTGAAACTATTCCACATTTTCTTAAGTGTGTACCAAACTCGTGACTCAAGTATTCTCCTCCACGATCTGATCGTAGAAACTTGATTTTCCTGTCACGTTGATTCTCAACTTCACTCTGAAATTCCTTGAACTTTTCAAAGGTCTCAGACTTGTGTTTCATTAAGTAGACATACCCATATCTACTCAAGTCATCAGTGAGGGTGAGAACATAACGATAGCCACCGTGAGCCTCAACACTCATTGGACCGCACACATCAGTATGTATGATTTCCAATAAGTTGGTTGCTCGCTCCATTGTTCCTGAGAATGGAGTCTTGGTCATTTTACCCATGAGGCATGGTTCGCACGTGTCAAATGGTTCGTAATCAAGAGACTCTAAAAGTCCATCAGCATGGAGCTTCTTCATGCGTTTGACACCTATGTGACCAAGGCGGAAGTGCCACAAGTATGTGGGACTATCACTATCAATCTTACATCTTTTGGTACTTACACTATGAATATGTGTAGCATTACGCTCGAGATTCATCAAGAATAAACCATTCACCATCGGAGCATGACCATAAAACATATCTCTCATATAAATAGAACAACCATTATTCTCGAATTTAAATGAGTAGCCATCTCGAATTAAACAAGATCCTGATACAATGTTCATGCTCAAACTTGGCACAAAATAACAATTATTGAGGTTCAAAACTAATCCCGTAGGTAAATGTAGAGGTAGCGTGCCGACGGCGATCACATCGACCTTGGAACCATTCCCGACGCGCATCGTCACCTCGTCCTTCGCCAGTCTCCGTTTATTCCGCAACTCCTGCTGTGTGTTACAAATATGAGCAACGGCACCGGTATCAAATACCCAGGAGTCACTACGATTACTGGTAAGGTACACATCAATTACATGTATATCAAATATACCTTTGGTTTTGCCGGCCTTCTTGTCCGCTAAGTATTTGGGGCAGTTCCGCTTCCAGTGACCACTTTCCTTGCAATAAAAGCACTCAATCTCGGGCTTGGGTCCATTCTTTGGCTTCTTCCCGGCAGCTTGCTTGCTGGGCGCGGCAACTACCTTGCCGTCCTTCTTGAAGTTCTTTTTACCCTTGCCCTTCTTGAACTTAGTGGTTTTATTGACCATCAACACTTGATGTTCCTTCTTGACTTCTGCCTCTGCTGATTTCAGCATAGCAAATACTTCAGGAATGGTCTTTCCATCCCCTGCATATTGAAGTTCATCACAAAGCTCTTGTAGCTTGGTGGAAGCGACTGGAGGATTCTGTCAATGACCGCATCATCCGGGAGATTAACTCCCAGCTGAGTCAAGCGGTTATGTAACCCAGACATAGTGAGTATGTGCTCACTGACAGAACTATTTTCCTCCATCTTACAGCTGAAGAATTTGTCGGAGACTTCATATCTCTCGACCCGGGCATGAGCTTGGAAAACCATTTTCAGCTCTTCGAACATCTCATATGCTCCATGTCTCTCAAAACGCTTTTGGAGCCCCGGCTCTAGGCTGTAAAGCATGCCGCACTGAACGAGGGAGTAGTCATCGGAACGTGCCTGCCAAGCGTTCATAACATCTTGTTCTGCAGGGAGAACAGGTGCGTCACCCAGCGGTGCTTGTAGGACATAATCTTTCTTGGCAGCTATGAGGATGATCCTCAGGTTCCGGACCCAGTCCGTATAGTTGCTGCCATCGTCTTTCAGCTTGGTTTTCTCTAGGAACGCGTTAAAGTTGAGGACTACGTTGGCCATTTGATCTACAAGACATATTGTAAAAAATTTAGACTAAGTTCATGATAATTAAGTTCATCTAATCAAATTATAATGAACTCCCACTCAGATTTGACATCCCTTTGGTCATCTAAGTGTTACACGATCCGAGTCGACTAGGCCGTGTCCGATCATCACGTGAGACGGACTAGTCATCGTCGGTGAACATTCTCATGTTGATCGTATCTTCCATACGACTCGTGTTCGACCTTTCGGTCTCCGTGTTCCGAGGCCATGTCTGTACATGCTAGGCTCATCAAGTTAACCCTAAGTGTTTTCGCTGTGTAAAACTGTCTTACACCCGTTGTATGTGAACGTAAGAATCTATCACACCCGATCATCACGTGGTGCTTCGAAACGACGAACTGTAGCAACGGTGCACAGTTAGGGGAGAACACTTCTTGAAATTTTGTAAGGGATCATCTTATTTACTACCGTCGTCCTAAGTAAACAAGATGCATAAAACATAATAAACATCACATGCAATTATATAAAGTAGTGACATGATATGGCCAATATCATATAGCTCCTTTGATCTTCATCTTCGGGGCTCCATGATCATCTTGTCAACAGCATGACACCATGATCTCCATCATCATGATCTCCATCATTGTGTCTTCATGAAGTTGTCATGCCAACGACTACTTCTACTTCTATGACTAACGCGTTTAGTAATAAAGTAAAGTAGTTTACATGGCGTTCTTCAATGACACGCAGGTCATACAAAAAATAAAGACAACTCCTATGGCTCCTGCCGGTTGTCATACTCATCGACATGCAAGTCGTGATTCCTGTTACAATAGCATGAACATCTCATACATCACATATAGATCATTCATCATTCATCACAACTTTGGCCATATCATATCTCAAAGCACTTGCTGCAAAAACAAGTTAGACGTTCTCTAATTGTTGTTGCAAGTTTTACGTGGCTGAAGTAGGGTTCTAGCAAGAATGTTTTCTTACCTACGTGAAAGCCACAACGTGATTTGTCAACTTCTATTTACCCTTCATAAGGACCCTTTTCATCGAATCCGCTTCAACTAAAGTAGGAGAGACAGACACCCGCCAGCCACCTTATGCAACTAGTGCATGTTAGTCGGTGGAACCGGTCTCACGTAAGCGTACGTGTAAGGTTGGTCCGGGCCGCTTCATCCCACAATACCGTTGAATCAAGATAAGACTAGTAACGGCAAGAAAGTTGACAAATCTACGCCCACAACAAATTGTGTTCTACTCGTGCAAGAGAACTACGCATAGACCTAGCTCATGATGCCACTGTTGGGGAACGTTGCAGAAAACAAAAAATTTCCTACGGTTTCACCAAGATCCATCTATGAGTTCATCTAGCAACGAGTCATTAGATGCATCTACTTACCTTGTAGATCGCGAGCGGAAGCGTTCAAAGAACGGGGATGATGTAGTCGAACACGACGTGATCCAAATCACCGGAGATCCTAGCACCGAACGGACGGCACCTCCGCGTTCAACACACGTACGGAACAGCCACGTCTCCTCCTTCTTGATCCAGCAAGGGAGGGAGGAGAGGTTGAGGGAGATGGCACCAGCAGCAGCACGACGGCGTGGTGTTGATGGAGCTGCAGTACTCCGGCAGAGCTTCGCTAAGCACTATGGAGGAGGAGGAGGTGTTGGAGAGGGAGAAGGAGGCAACCAAAGGCCAAGGTGTCCAGGTATGAAGTCCCTCCTCTCCCCCACTATATATAGGAGGGCCAAGGGGGGGTGTCCGGCCCTAGGAGATCCAATCTCCTAGGGGGCGGCGGCCAAGGGGAGGTTTCCCTCCCCCCCAAGGCACCTAGAGGTGCCTTCCACCACTTGGACTCTTCCCTCAAGGGGAACCCTAGGCGCATGGGCTTTTGGGGCTGGTGCCCTTGGCCCATGCAGGCCAAGGTGCACCCCCTACAGCCCATGTGGCCCCCCGGGACAGGTGGACCCACCCGGTGGACCCCCGGGACCCTTCCGGTGGTCCCGGTACAATACCGATAACCCCGAAACTTGTCCCGATGCCCAAAACAGGACTTCCCATATATAAATCTTTACCTCCGGACCATTCCGGAACTCCTCGTGACGTCCGGGATCTCATCCGGGACGCCGAACAACATTCGGGTTACTGCATATACATATCCCTACAACCCTAGCGTCACTGAACCTTAAGTGTGTAGACCCTACGGGTTCGGGAGACATGTAGACATGACCGAGATCGCTCTCCGGTCAATAACCAACAGCGGGATCTGGATACCCATGTTGGCTCCCACATGCTCCACGATGATCTCATCGGATGAACCACGATGTTGAGGATTTAATCAACCCCGTATGCAATTCCCTTTGTCAATCGATATGTTACTTGCCCGAGATTCGATCGTCGGTATCCCAATACCTCGTTCAATCTCGTTACCGGCAAGTCACTTTACTCGTACCGTAATGCATGATCCCGTGACCAGACACTTGGTCACTTTGAGCTCATTATGATGATGCATTACCGAGTGGGCCCAGTGATATCTCTCCGTTATACGGAGTGACAAATCCCAGTCTCGATCCGTGTCAACCCAACAGACACTTTCGGAGATACCTATAATGCACCTTTATAGTCACCCAGTTACGTTGTGACGTTTGATACACCCAAAGCACTCCTACGGTATCCGGGAGTTACACGATCTCATGGTCAAAGGAAAAGATACTTGACATTAGAAAAGCTCTAGCAAACGAACTACACGATATCACGCTATGCTTAGGATTGGGTCTTGTCCATCACATCATTATCCTAATGATGTGATCCCGTTATCAATGACATCCAATGTCCATAGCCAGGAAACCATGACTATCTATTGATCAACGAGCTAGTCAACTAGAGGCTCACTAGGGACATGTTGGTGTCTGTTATTCACACATGTATTACGATTTCCGGATAATACAATTATAGCATGAATAAAGACAATTATCATGAACAAAGAAATATAATAATAATGCTTTTATTATTGCCTCTAGGGCATATTTCCAACAATGCAGCACAGTAGCGTAAGTATTTCCCTCAGTTTTTGAGAACCAAGGTATCAATCCAGTAGGAGATCACACGCAAGTCCCTCGTACCTGCACAAAATGATAGCAACTCGCAACCAACGCTTAGGGGTTGTCAATCCCTTCACGGTCACTTACGAGAGTGAGATCTGATAGAGATAATATTTTTGGTATTTTTGGTATAAAGATGCAAAGTAAAAAGTAAAAGGCAAAGCAAGTAAATAAAGTGATGGAGATTGATATGATGAGAATAGACCCGGGGGCCATATGTTTCACTAGTGGCTTCTCTCAAGAGCATAAGTATTCTATGGTGGGTGAACAAATTACTGTTGAGCAATTGACAGAACTGAGCATAGTTATGAGTATATCTAGGCAATGATCATGTATATAGGCATCACATCCGTGACAAGTAGATCGAAACGATTCTGCATCTACTACTATTACTCCACTCATCGACCGCTATCTAGCATGCATCTAGAGTATTAAGTTAAAAATAGAGTAATGCCTTAAGCAAGATGACATGATGTAGAGGGATAAATTCATGCAATATGATAAAAAAACATCTTGTTATCCTTGATGGCATCAATACAATACGTGCCTTGCAACTCTTTCTGTCACTGAGTAAGGACGCCGCAAGATTGAACCCAAAGCCATGCACTTCTCCCATTGCAAGAACTACCAATCTAGTTGGCCAAACCAAAACGGTTAATTCGAAGAGACTTGCAAAGATAACTCAATCATACATAATAGAATTCAGAGAAGAATCAAATATTTTCCATAGATAATACTCGATCATAAACCCACAATTCATCGGTCTCAACAAACACACCACAAAAAGAAGATTACATCGAATAGATCTCCACGAGAGAGGGGGAGAACATTGTATTGAGATCCAAAAAGAGAGAAGAAGCCATCTAGCTACTAGCTATGGTCCCGAAGGTCTGAAGTAAACAACTCACACTTCATCGGAGGGGCTATGGTGTTGATGTAGAAGCCCTCCGTGGTGGATGCCCCCTCCGGCGGAGCTCCGGAACAGGCCCCAAGATGGGATCTCGTGGATACAAAAGGTTGTGGCGGTGGAATTAGGTTTTTGGCTCCTATTCTGATCATACGGGGATACGTAGGTATATATAGGAGGAAGGAGTACGTCGGTGGAGCTTCGAGGGGCCCACGAGGCGGGGGGGCGTGCCCTCCACCCTTGTGACCGCCTCGTGGCTTTCTTGACGGAGGGTCCAAGTCTCCTGGGTCTTGTCTGATTAGAAAATCACGTTCCGAAGGTTTCATTCCGTTTGGACTGCGTTTGATATTCTGTTTCTTCGAAATACTGAAAAAGGCAAAAAACAGAAATTCTGGGTTGGGCCTCCGGTTAATAGGTTAGTCCCAAAAATAATATAAAAGTGGAAAATAAAGCCCAATATAGTCCAAAACAGTAGATAAAGTAGCATGGAGCAATCAAAAATTATAGATACGTTGGAGACGTATCAGTAACCATAGAAGCATATTTGCTAATGAGTTTAAGTTCACCTTTAACTCTAGCCATATAATCACTCAAGCATCCTATCATGAAAGAATTACTCTTTAATTCTCTACCAACATAAGCATTAAAACTTTCTTGCCTAGCCATAAAATCATCAAATTCATCTAAACATTGGCTAGGAAATTTAATAGACGGGATTTCAACTTTATCATATCTATAGAGAGAATTTACCTTTACTACCTGTGTCGGGTTATCAAGACAATGTGTTTCTTCAACAGGCGGTATATTAAGACCATGTATTTCTTCAATAGGGGGTAAATTCTTAACTTCTTCAGCTTTAATACCTTTTTCTTTCATAGATTTCTTTGCCTCTTGCATATCTTCAAGACTGAGAAATAGAACACCTCTCTTCTTCGAAGTAGGTTTAGGAATAGGCTCAGGAGTTGGCTCAATTGGCTCAGGAATTGGCTCAGGAAGAGTCCTATTATTTTTGTTAGTCAACATATTATTCAATAGCAATTCAGCTTGGTCGACTGTTTTGTCCCTGAAAACACAACCAGCACAACTATCCAAGTGGTCCTTGGAAGTATCAGTTAGTCCATTATAAAAGATATCAAGTATTTCATTTTTCTTAAGAGGATGATCAGGCAAAGCATTAAGTAATCGGAGAAGCCTCCCCCAAGCTTGTGGGAGACTCTCTTCTTCGATTTGCACAAAATTATATATTTCCCTCAAGGCTGCTTGTTTCTCATGAGCAGGGAAATATTTAGCAGAGAAGTAATAAATCATATCCTAGGGACTACGCACAGAACCAGGATCAAGAGAATTAAACCAAGTTTTAGCATTACCATTTAATGAGAACGGAAATATCTTAAGGATATAGTAATAGCAGGATTTCTCATCATTAGTAAACAGGGTGGCTATATCATTTAACTTAGTAAGATGTGCCACAACAGTTTCAGATTCATAGCCATAAAAAGGATCAGATTCAACCAAGGTAATTATCTGAGGATCAACAGAGAATTGATAATCCTTATCAGTAACAAAGATAGGTGAAGTAGCAAAAGCAGGGTCATATTTCATTCTAGCATTTAGAAATTTCTATTTAAGTTTAGATAGTAACTTATTAAGATCAGATCTATCATTGAAAGCAAGAAGATCTCTAGCGGTTTCTTCATCCATAACATAACCCTCAGGCAATTCATACTTAGGGAGCGAACCTTCATCATCACTATCTTCAATAATTTTATCATCAATAATTTCATTCTCTCTAACCCTAGCAAGTTGTTCATCAAGAAATTCACCTAATGGCAAAGTAGTATCAAGCATAGACGTAGTTTCATCATAAGTATCATGCATAGCAGAAGTGGCATCATCAATAACATGCGACATATCAAAATTCATAGCAGTAGCAGGTTTAGGTGTCGAAAGCTTACTCAAAACGGAAGGAGAATCTAGTGCAGAGCTAGATGGCAGCTCCTTACCTCCCCTCGTAGTTGAGGGGAAAATCTTAGTTCTTTCATCTTTCAAGTTCCTAATAGTGATCAGCAAATATAAATCCCAAGTGACTCAAAGAATAGAGCTATGCTCCCCGGTAACGGCGCCAGAAAATAGTCTTGATAACCCACAAGTATAGGGGATCGCAACAGTTTTCGAGGGTAGAGTATTTAACCCAAATTTATTGATTCGACACAAGGGGAGCCAAAGAATATTCTCAAGTATTAGCAGTTGAGTTGTCAATTCAACCACACCTGGATAACTTAGTATCTGCAGCAAAGTATTTAGTAGCAAAGTAGTATGATAGTAACGGTAACAGTGATAAAACTAACAATAGAAGTTTTGTAGTAATTGTAACAGTAGCAACGGTAAAGTAAATAAGCAAAGCACAATATGTTAAAAGCTCGTAGGCATTGGAACAGGGATGGATAATTATGTCGGATGCGATTCCTCATGTAATAATTATAACATAGGGTGACACAGAACTAGCTCCAGTTCATCAATGTAATGTAGGCATGTATTCCGAATATAGTCATACATGCTTATGGAAAAGAACTTGCATGACATCTTTTGTCCTACCCTCCCATGGAAGTGGGGTCCTAATGGAAACTAAGGGATATTAAGGCCTCCTTTTAATAGAGTACTGGACCAAAGCATTAACACATAGTTAATACATGAACTCCTCAAACTACGTTCATCACCGAGAAGTATCCCGATTATTGTCACTTTGGGGTTGTCGGATCATAACACATAATAGGTGACTATAGACTTGCAAGACAGGATCAAGAACTCACATATATTCATGAAGACATAATAGGTTCAGATCTGAAATCATGGCACTCGAGCTCTAGTGACAAGCATTAAGCATAGCAAAGTCATAACAACATCAATCTCAGAACATAGTGGATACTAGGGATCAAACCCTAACAAAACTAACTTGATTACATGGTAAATCTCATCCAACCCATCACCGTCCAGCAAGCCTACGATGGAAATACTCACGCACGGTGGTGAGCATCATGAAATTGGTGATGGAGGATGGTTGATGATGACGACGACGATGAATCCCCCTCTCCGGAGCCCCGTACAGACTCCAAATCAGCCCTCCGGGAGAGATTAGGGCTTGGCGGTGGCTTCGTATCGTAAAACGTGATGGAACTTTCTCTATGATTTTTTTCTCTGCGAAACTGAATATATAGAGTTGGAGTTGAGGTCGGTGGAGCTCCAGGGGGCCCACGAGGCAGGGGGCGTGCCCAGGGGAGGGGGCGTGCCCCCACCCTCATGGGCAGGGTGTGGGCCCCCTGGCCTTGATTCTTTCGCCAGTATTTTTTATATTTTCCAAAAGTTATCTCCGTGGATATTCAGGTCATTCCGAGAACTTCTATTTTCTGCACAAAAATAACACCATGGCAGTTCTGCTGAAAACAACGTCAGTCCGAGTTAGTTTCATTCAAATCATGCAAGTTAGAGTCCAAAACAAGGGCAAAAGTGTTTGAAAAAGTAGATACGTTGGAGACGTATCACCACCCCTCCTCCCTTCCCCCTTATATAGAGAGGTAGAGAGAGGGTAGTCGGACCCCTGTACGCCACGACACTGCCCCTCCTCTCCCTCGTAGCCTTCTTCTTCTCCGTGAGGCTTGGCGAAGCCCTGCTGAGATTTCTCCACCACCACCGCCATCACGCCGTCGTGCTGCCAGAGGATTCAAGCTACTACTTCACCATCGCTTGCTGGATTGAGGAGGTGAAGGCGTTATCAAGCTGTACGTGTGTTGAACGTGAAGGTGCCGTCCGTTCGGCACTTGGATCGGGAGTTCGCGGGACAGATCATGATTTGATCGTGAAGACGTTTGACTACATCAATCGTGTTTCTTAACCCTTCGGCTTAGCAATCTACAAGGGTATGTAGATGCAATCTCTCCTCTCGTAGATGTTCATCTCCTAGATTGATCTTGGTGAGCATAGGAAATTTTTTGTTTTCCATGCAACGTTCCCCAAGAGTGGCATCATGAGCTAGATCTATGCGTAGATGACATCACGAGTAGAACACAAAGGAGTTTGTGGGCGTTGATATTCAGATTTCTTCCTTCCTTGGTCATTTCTTGATTCGGCAGTATTGTTGGATGAAGCGGCCCGGACCAACTTTACATGTCCACGTACATGAGACCGGTTCCATCGACTGTCATGTGACTTTGTTGCATAAAGATGGTTGGTGGCTGTCTGTCTCTCCCACCTTAGATGAATTGGATTCGACAAAGGCGATCCTTGTAGAAGGTTAGATTGCAACTTGCATATCACCTTGTGGCTTTGCGTAAGTAAGAATTGTTCTTCCTAGATACCCATAGCAGCCACGTAAAACATGCAACAACTATTAGAGGACGTCTAACTTGTTTTTGCAGGGTATGTTGTGATATGATATGGCCAAATACATGATGAAATATATTTGATGTATGAGATGATCATGTTTTCAATAGTTTATATCGACTTGCATGTCGATGCATACGGCAATCGGCAGGAGCCATAGGGTTGTCTTTTATTATTGTATGACCTGTGTGTCAATCATTAAATGCTATTTAATGCTTTACTTTATCGCTAAGAAGTAGCAATAGTAGTAGAAGCATGGTTGGCATGACAAACCCGATGGCGACACGATGATGGATATCATGGTGTCATGCCGGTGACGATGGAGATCATGTTGGTGCTTTGGAGATGGAGATCAAAAGCACAAGTTGATGGCCATATCATGTCACTTATGATTTGCATGTGATGTTAATCCTTTGATGCATCTTATTTTGCTTAGTACGACGATATCATTATAAGGTGATCCCTCACTAAAATTTCAAGATAAAAATGTGTTCTCCCCAAGTGTGCACCGTTGCGAAGGTTCGTCGTTTTGAAGCACCACGTGATGATCGGGTTTGATAGACACTACATTCGCATACAATGGGTGCAAGCCAGTTTTGCACATGTGGAACACTTGGGTTAAACTTGACGAGCCTAGCATGTACAGACATGGCCTCGGGACACAAGAGACCGAAAGGTCGAACACGAGTCATATAGTAGATATGATCAACATGGTGATGTTCACCATTGAAACCACCTCATCTCACATGATGATCAGACTTGGGTTGGTGAATTTGGATCATGTTACACTCGGACAACTGGACGGATGTTGATTTTAGTGGGAGTTCTTAAGTAATATGATTAATTGAACTCATTATCATGAGCAACAGTCTAAGTTGTCTTGGCAAATTATGTTGTAGATCAATAGCTCACGTTGTAGCTCCCTATTTTAATACGTTCCTAGAGAAAGACTAAGTTGAAAGATATTGTAAGCAATTATGCGGACTAGGGCCGTAGTCTGAGGATTGTCCTCACTGCTTCACAGAAGGCTTATGTCCTTGATGCACCGCTCTGTGTGCCAACCCCTCTAGCGTCGTTTGTGGATGTTGTGAACATCTGGGAGACACGTTCTAATGACTACTTGATAGTTTAGTGCGATATGCTTTACGGCTTAGAACCGGGGCTCCAAAGGCATTTTGAAAGCCATGGAACATATGAGATGTTCCAAGAGTTGAAACTGGTATTTAGACTCATGCCCGTGTTGAGAGGTACGAGACCTCTGACAAGTTCTTTGCCTACAAGATGGAGGAGAATAGCTCAGCCAGTGAGCATGTTCTCAGAATGTCTGGGTGTTATAATTACTTGAATCAAGTGGGAGTTAATCTTTCAGATAACATAGTGATTGACAGAGTTCTCTAGTCACTATCACCAAGCTATTAGAGCTTTGTGATGAACTATAACATGCAAGGGATGGAGATGATCCCGGAGCTGTTCGCGGTACTTAAGACCGGAAGATAGAAATCAAGAAGGATCATCAAGTGTTGATGGTTAACAAGACCACTGGTTTCAAGAAGGGCAAGAAGGGAAACTTCATGAATGGCAAGCCAGTTATCGCTCCAGTGAAGAAACCCAAGGTTAAACCCAAACCCAAGACTAAGTGCCTCTATTGTAAGGGGAACGGTAACTGGTAGCGGAACTACCCCAATTGATAAGAAGGCTGGCAACTTCAGCAAAAGTATATTTTATATACATGTTATTGATGTGTGCCTTACTAGTACTCATAGTAGCACCTGGGTATTAGATACCAGTTCAGTTGCTAATATTGGTAACTCGAAACAAAAGCTGCGGAATAAACAGAGACTAGTCAAGGGCGAGTGGCGATGTGTGTTAGAACTGTTTACAAGGTTGATGTGACCACCATTGCACGCTCCCTCTACATTCGAGATTAGTGTTGAACCTAGCTAAATGTTATTTGCTATCTGCATTGAGCATGAACATGATTAGATCATGTTTATTGCGATATGGTTATTCATTTAAGTCAAAGAATAATGGTTATTCTGTTTACATGAATAATACCTTCTATGGTCATGCAACCAATGTGAATGGTTTATTGTATCTCGATCTTAGTGATACACATGTTCATAACATTGATGCCAAAAGATGTAGAGTTCATAATGATAGTACCACTTTCTTGTGGCACTGCTGCTTAGGTCATATTGGTGTAAAGCGCATGAAGAAACTCCATGCTAATGGACTTTTGGAGTTACTTGATTTTGAATCACTTGACACATGTGAACCATGCCTCTTTAGCAAGATGACTAAAACCCCGTTTTCGGCACAATGGAGCGAGCAAATGAATTGTTGGAAATCATACATGCTGATGTGTGAGGTCCGATGAGTGTTGACGCATGTGGTGGATATCGTTATTTCCTCATCTTCACTGATGATTTGAGTAGATATGGGTATGTTTACTTAATAAAGCATAAGTATGAAATGTTTGAAAAGTTCAAGAAATTTCAGAGTGAAGTTGAGAATCATCGTGACAAGAAGATTAAATTCCTACGATCCGATCAAGGGGCATAATATCTAAGATATGAGTTTGGCAATCAATTAATAAAATATGGAATTTTTCACAGTTAACGCCGCCTGGAACACCACAGTGTATTGGTGTGTCCGAATGTCGTAATTGTACCTTATTGAATATGGTGCGTTCTATGATGTCTCTTGCCAATCTACCACTATCGTTTTGGGGTTATGCATTAGAGACAACTACATTCACTTTAAATAGGGCACCATCTAAGTCCGTGGAGACGACACTGTATGAACTGTGGTTTGGCAAGAAACCTAAGTTGTCGTTTCTTAACGTTTGGGGCTGCGATGCTTATGTCAAAAGGCTTCAGCTAGAAAAGCTTGAACCCAAAGCGGACAAATGTGCCTTCATAGGATACCCAAAAGAGACGGTTGAGTATACCTTCTATCTCAGATCCGAAGGCAAAGTGTTTGTCGCTAAGAATGGGTCCTTTCTCGAGAAAGAGTTTCTCTTGAAAGAATTGAGTGGGTGGAAGATAGAACTTGATGAGGTTGTTGAACCTTTACTTCAACCGGAGAGTAGCGTAACACAGAAAGATGTTTTTGTGGCACCTACGTCAGTCGAAGAGGAAGCTAATTATGATTATCATGAAGCTTTGGATCAAGTTACTATCGAACCTCGTAGGTCGACAAGGGTACGTACAGCTCCTGAGTGGTACGGTAACCCTGTCTTAGAGGTCATGTTGTTGGACAATGGTGAACCTACAAGCTATGGAGAAGCGATGGTGGGCCCGGATTCCAACAAATGGTTAGAGGCCATGAAATCTGAGATAGGATCCATGTATAAGAACCAAAGTATGGACTTTGGTGGACTTGCTCGATGATCAGCAACCCTTTGAGAATAAATGGATCTTTAAGAAGAAGATAAACGTTGTTCAAGGAGTTGACTATGATGAGACTTTCTTACTCATAGCGATGCTAAAGTCTGTTGGAATTATGTTAGCAGTTGTTGCATTTTCAATCACGAAATCTGGCAAATGGATGTCAAAACAAAGTTTCCTTGACGGTTTCCATGAGGAAAGGTTGTATGTGATACAACCAGAAGGTTTCGTCAATCCTAAGGATGCTAAACGGTATGCAAGCTCCAGCGATCCTTCTATGGACTGGAGCAAGCATCTCGGAGTTGGAACATACACTTTGATGAGGTGATCAAAGCTTTTGGGTTTATACAAAGTTTGCAAGAAACTTTTATTTACAAGAAAGTGAGTGGGAGCACTACAACATTTTTGATAAGTGTATGTGGATGACATATTGTTGATCGAAAAAGATGTAGAATTTCTGGAAAGCATAAAGGGTTGATTGAAAGGAGTTTTTCAAAGGAAGACCTGGGTAAAGCTGCTTACATATTGGGCAACAAGATCTATAGAGATAGATCAAGACACCTGATAAGACATTCTCAGAGCACATACCTTGACAAGATTGTGAAGGAGTTCAAAATGGATCAGTCAAAGAAGGAGTTCTTGCTTGAGTTGTAAGGTGTGAAGTTGAGTAAGACTCAAAGCTCGACCACGGTAGAAGAAAGAAAAAGGAGGAAGGTCGTCCCCTATGCCTCAACCACAGGCTCTATATAGTATGCCATGATGTGTACCACACCTGATGTGTGCCTTGCCACATGTCTGGCAAGGAGGTACAAGAGTGATCCAGGAGTGGATCACTGGATAGCGGTCAAAATTATCCGTAGAGGAATAAGGAAATGTTTCTCGGTTATGGAGGTGATAAAGAGTTCGATGTACAGGGTTACGTCGATGCAAGCTTTAACACAAATCTGGATGACTCTGAGTAGCAAACCGGATACGTATAGCGGGCAATCCATTTGGAATAGCTCCAAGTAGAGCGTGGTAGCAGCATCTACAATATGACATAGAGATTTGTGAAGTACGCGTGGATCTGAATGTTGCAGGCCCGTTGACTAAAACCTCTCTCACAAGCATAACATGTCTAACCCTAGAACTCATTGGTTGTTAATCACATGGTGATGTGAACTAGATTATTGACTCTAGTGTAAGTGGGAGACTGTTGGAAATATGCCCTAGAGGCAATAATAAATTGGTTGTTATCATATTCCCCTGTTCATGGTAATCGTTTATTATCCATGTTAGAATTGTACCGATCGGAAACTCAAATACATGTGTGGATACATAGACAATAACGTGTCCCTAGTGAGCCTCTACCGGACTAGCTCGTTGACCAAAGATGGCTAAGTTTTCCTAGTCATGGACATGAGTTGTCATTTGGTAATGGGATCACATCGTTAGGAGAATGATGTGATGGACAAGACCCAAACTATGAACGTAGCATATGATCGTGTCAAGTTTATTGCCATCATTTTCTGCATGTCAAGTATATGTTCCTATAACCAAGAGATCATGCAACTCACTACCATCGCAGGAGTACCTTATGTGTACCAAACATCGCAACGTAACTGGGTGACTATAAAGGTGCTCTACAGGTATCCACGAGGGTGTCTGTTGAGTTTGCATGGATCAAGACTGGGATTTGTCACTCCGTGTAACAGAGAGGTATCTCAGGGCCCACTCGGTAATACATCATCATAATGATCTTGCAAGCAATGTGACTAATGGGTTAGCCACGGGATCTTGTATTACGGAACGAGTAAAGAGACTTGCCGGTAACGAGATTGAACTAGGTATGGAGATACCGACGATCGAATCTCGGGCAAGTAACATACTAATAGACAAAGGGAACTACATACGGGATTAGCTGGATCCTTGACATCGACGTTCGACTGATGAGATCTTCATAGAATATGTAGGAACCAATATGGGCATCCAGGTCCCGCTGTTGATTATTGACTGTAGAGGTGTCTCGGTCATGTCTGCATAGTTCTTGAACCCGTAGGGTCTACACAATTAACGTTTGGTGATGATATAAGTATAGGTGGGTTGTTTTGGTGGTTGCCGGAGGTTGTTCGGAGTCCTGGATGAGATCCCATACGTGACGAGGAACTCCAGAATGGTCCGGAGGTGAAGATTGATATATTGGACGAAGGGTGTCGAAGTCCGGAAGTGTTCCAGGGGCACCGGGTTATGGCCAGGATGACCGAAACGGGTTTCGGGGGGGGGGGGGCTCATGGGTGTACCGACTAGACCTCAAATGGTCAAGTCTCTGTGCATTAGTGTCATCCCTAGATCGGTAATGCTGACACACACAGTACTCGAGGATTTATAATGGAGTCTCAATCACACACTTATTACATCGAAATGTCTCAAAAGAGAACTTATTACAATAATATGGCTTAAGGCCATCTAAATAAGATAACAGCGGAAGACTTGGAAGATAAAGTGAGTCCATCAACTCCAACGGCATAGCTGAGTGAACGACAACGACCTAGCACACTTTACTCTTCGTCTGAAAAGTCTGCAACATTATATGTTGCAGCCCGAAATGGGTCAACACATGGAATATGCTGGCAATGTAACACAAGAGAGCAATGAACTGAATAAATGCTATCACTACATGCATATATGGCTGGTGGAAAGCTCCATGGTTAATGGTTTTGCATAAAGCCAATTTTTCCCTTGAATAAAGGAATACATTTTATTTAACTATCATGGTGGTTGTTAAACATTGAGAAGGTTCCTCCAACTCAATCCCAATTAAAGAATATCAATTAACCCAACAAATTAATTTAGAGTGATGAGATCAACATGATAATCCAAGAACCAGATACTCAAGATGTCCATAACCGGGGACACGGCTAACCATGATTAGTTTGTACACTCTGCAGAGGTTTGCGCACTTTTCCCCACAAGACTCGATCTCCTCAATTGGATTTCTCGCACTACACGGTGTTTGAGAAACGGATGATCGAGACACCGTCTTTCAGAAACATTAACTCTTTACTCTGGATGGACAGTTACACCTACTTCCCCTACATCTACTAGCCCACCACTGAAAGAGGTAATGCAACCCACTCAACTATGCGAGAGCCCATAATATCTTGTGGCTGCACACGGAAGTTGCTAGCATGAATAATCTTATGATCCCTTTGAGACTGGGTGGCGAACTGTAGGATGATCACACGGGTACTCCGGGTCGCAAACAAACAATAGAATACATAACACCAGCATATATGCACGGGTAAAACTCAAATAAGAAGATCCAAATAGAAAGCTCAACTGAAGAGCTTCGACTTGCAAAAAGAATCAACTCAAACAGAGCAACGAAACTCAAGATACGAACGAAACAAGATCGTTTACTAGTCTGGACTAAAGTCAAATTTTACAGTACCAAAATCATGTTCAAGTTGGCTAACTAGAAAGAGGGCTTCGAGACGAAGATTTAGGCGTTGGTTTCATCTAATTTGGATAAACGAGTAAAAAGTTATACTAGATTGAAGATCAGGGGCAGAATCGCGATAAAAAATAATCGCAAACAAATCCATGGAAAGTAAAACGAAACGAACAGACTAAGGAACGAACGTTCGCTGTCTGAACCTAACCGGCGAACAACGTTCGTTAAAACGAATGAACGGACGAACGTCCGCTAAGTAAATAAACCAACGAAAACCGAACCGATCTAACTAAAAAAACAGATCTAGGGTTTTTTGTAAAAAACGGCAGTTTTTACCTAAACCGAAAAAAAGACCGGGGCGACTCCGGCGGCTCCGACGGAACTCCGGCGAGGCAGGGCGCGGGCGTCGGCGGCTATGGGGCGACGGCGGGTGGCGCGGGCGGCGGCGGGAGGCGGCAGGTGGCAACGACGGCGAAGCAATGCGGCGGTGGCGGCGCTAGGCGGCGACAGCGGCGGCTCCGGTTGCGGGGTGCGGTGGCGGGGCGATGTGGGGATTCGGGGCGGCGACAGTGGCACTATTTATTGGGGCGGGGCGGTGCGTGGCTAGGGGAGGGGTCCGGCCCAGGGAGAGTCCGGCTCGGACTCTCCTCGGCGTCCGTGCGCGGCACGGCGGCGGGGAGAGGCGGCGGCGCGCATTGTGGGCCGGCTAGGCTCCGGCCCAGTCGGACCGGGAAGGATTTTTTTAAAATTATTTTCGCCTGAACAGAAAAATCCGAATAAAATATAAAAAAATTCTAAAAATGCCAAAAACAATTTTCAGCGTCTAAATAAAATATTTAGAACAAAGTGACCATTTTTCTGGCCTAAAAATGCAATTTTGAAAAATGCATATTTTTCTAATTCAAATAAAATAGCAATAAAAATCCAAATAAAATAATTATTTTATTTTAACATTTTTCCTCCAATATTTCTTTTATTTTGGAGAAGTCATTTTATCCCCTCTCTTTTATTTTAATATTGGAAATATTCAGAGAGAAGAATATTAAAACCAAAATGATCCTCTTTTCAGAGTTGAGAAAATTCAAATATGAAAATAAACGAAATCCCCAACTCTCTCCGTGGGTCCTTGAGTTGCTTAGAATTTCTAGGATCAAACCAAAATGCAAATAAAATATGATATGCATATGATGACCTATGTATAACGTTCCAAATTGAAAATTTGGGATGTTACAAACCTGCCACCCTTAAGATGAATCTCGCCCTCGAGATTTGGGTTGGCTAGAAAATAGGTGTGGGTGGTCCTTCCGTAGATCTTCCTCTCATTCCCAGGTGGCTACATCCTCGGTATGGTGGCTCCATTGAACTTTGCAAAACTTGATAACCTTGTTGTGTGTGACTCGGCTGGCAAACTCGAGAATCTTCACTGGTTTCTGCTTGTAGGTCAAATCACTATCAAGTTGAATCGCTTCCAATGGCACTGTATCTCTCAGAGGAATGTCGGCCATCTCTGTGTGGCACTTCTGTAACTAGGAAATGTGAAATACATCTTGAACTCCTGACAATCCTTCAGGCAATTCCAGCTTGTAAGCAACTTCTCCCATACGCTCCAAAACTTTGTATGGTCCCACAAAATGTGGTGCTAGCTTTCCCTTAACTCCAAAACGCTTAACTCCTCGAAGTGGTGACACACGCAGGTATACTCTGTCTTCGACTTCGTAAACTTTCTCCTTGTGTTTAGAATCCGCATAACTCTTCTGCCTGGACTGGGCTACCTTGAGTCTGTCGCGAATCAACTTGACCTTCTCTTCAGACTCTTTAATCAAATCTGGTCCAAACAATTGACGGTCTCCAACTTCATTCCACAATAACGGGGTCATGCACCTCCTTTCGTACAAAGCTTCGAAAGGGGCCATCTTCAAACTGGCTTGGTAACTGTTGTTATAAGAGAACTCTGCATACGGCAAGTTGTCGTCCCAACTATATCCATAATCTAGCGCACAAGCTCTCAACATGTCCTCCAGAATCTGATTGACTCTCTTGGTCTGTCCATCTGTCTGTGGATGAAAGTCAGTACTGAACTCTAGCCTGGTACCCAAAGTCTCATGCAATTGATTCCAGAACCTTGAGGTAAACTGGGTTCCTCTATCTGATACAATGGTCCTCGGAACTCCATACAGACATACGATCCTGGTCATGTATATCTTTGCCAACTTAGCACTTGTATAAGTGGTCTTCACTGGGATGAAATGAGCTACTTTCGTCAATCAATCGACTACAACCCATATAGAGTCATAGCCTGAACGGGTCCTGGGCAATCCAATGATAAAATCCATGCCAAGCATGTCCCACTTTCATTCGGGTATCGGCAATGGCTGTAGTAATCCTGCTGGCTTCTGATGCTCTGCCTTAACTCTCTGACATACATCACATACTGCTACATACTCAGCAATATCCTTCTTCATTCCTGTCCACCAGAAACTTTCCTTCAGATCCAGATACATCCTAGTGTTTCCTGGGTGAATCGAATACATCAAATCATGGGCCTCCTGCAGAATCAACTTCCTGATCTCGGGGTCATTAGGCACATATACGCGATCCTCAAACCATAAGGTATCGTGCTCATCCTCATGAAATCCTTTAGCCTTTCCTTTACCCATCCTTTCCTTTATCTCGGCAATCTCCTTGTCGGTCTTCTGGGCTTCTCTGATCTTACCCGTCAAAGTGGACTGAATTTCCAATGCTACTACATAACCTCTTGGAACTATTTCCAAACATAGCTCGCGAAGATCCTCTGCTAATTCCTTGGGTAATCCTCCGGTCATGAGCGTATTAACATAACTCTTGCGACTCAACGCATCGGCTACTACATTAGCCTTTCCGGGATGATAGTGCAATGTCATATCATAATCCTTAATGAGCTCCAACCATCTCCTTTGCCTAAGATTCAAGTCCTTCTGTGTGAAGATATATTTCAAACTCTTATGATCCGTGTATACCTCATAGTGGTTTCCGATGAGAAAATGTCTCCACGTCTTCAGCGCATGCACTACGGCCGCTAACTCCAAATCATGAGTAGCATAATTTAACTCATGAGGTTTCAGCTGTCGTGAGGCATATGAAACAACGCTTCCCTCCTACATAAGCACTACTCCAAGTCCTCGTGGAGAAGCGTCGCAATACACTTGATAATCCTTTCGTTGATCTGGAAGAATCAGCACTGGGGCTGTAACCAAACGTTTCTTCAACTCCTGAAAACAAGCTTCACACTCCTCAGTCCATTTGAACTTGGTGTCCTTCTTCAACAACTCTTTCATGGGCTTTGCAATCTTGGAGAAATTCTCAATGAACCTACGATAATATCCTGCTAGTCCGAGAAAACTCCTGATCTCTCCAACTGATGTTGGTGCCACCCATTTAGTTACAGAAGCAACCTTGGTGGGGTCTACTGCTATTCCTTCTTCGGATATAACATGCCCGAGAAATCCAACTTCCTTCAACCAAAACTCACACTTGCTGAACTTGGCATATAACTTCTGTTCCCCGAGCTTCTCGAGAACCAAACGCAAATGTTCCTTATGTTCCTCTTCATTCTTCGAGTAGACCAATATATGATCAATGAACACCACGACAAACTTATCCAAAAACTACATAAACACTTTGTTCATCATGTTCATGAAATAGGCAGGCGCGTTAGTCAGACCAAATGACATAACGGTATACTCGTATAGCCCGTACCTTGTGGTAAAAGCTGTCTTAGGTATATCCTGCTCTCGAATCTTCAGCTGATGGTATCCTGATCGCAGATCGATCTTGGAAAATATTTTAGCTCCTTGCAATTGGTCAAACAAATCATTGATCATTGGCAGCGGGTACTTGTTCTTGATCGTCACCTCATTCAATGCAAAATAATCAACAACCATCCTTAATGATACATCCTTCTTCTCCACTAGAAGTACTGGGGCTCCCCAAGGTGACGAACTTGGTCGAATGTAACCTTTATCCAGTAACTCCTTAATCTGTTACTTAATTTCCTCCAAATCCTGTGCGGGCATCCGATACGGTCTCTTTGATATTGGCCCGGTGCCTGGCAAAAGTTCAATCAAAAACTCAATGTCTCGATCCGGTGGCATGCCTGGTAACTCCTCCGAAAATACGTGGGGTAATCCTTCACCAATGGTACTTCCTCCTGTACACCTCCTGATAAGGAATTTACTTGAGTCCTCCTCGGCATATGTCGGGATACATACTTGATCCTTCTTCCTTCTGGGGTGGTGAGCATAATTGACTTACTGGCGCAATCGATGTTTCCCCCATACATCGATAACCAATCCGTACTCAATATCACATCCAATCCTTGCAACTCTAGAATTATCAGATCGGAGGGGAAAACATGCCTACCTATGGCCAATGGCATCTGAAAACATCCTTGGCTTGCCATATGCTCCGCTCCTGGCGAGCTTACTAACATAGGTGTCCTAAGACTTTGGAGGGCAACTTATACTTATCCACAAAATATAGCTCCAAGTAAAGTTACCAATGAACGAAGACGAAAGAGGGGATGCCTTCCCGGGGCATCCCCAAGCTTAGGCTTTTAGCAATCCTTGAATATCTTGGGGTGCCATGGGCATCCCCAAGCTTAGGCTCTTGCCACTCCTTATTCCATAGTCCATAAAAGCTTTACCCAAAACTTGAAAACTTCACAACACAAAACTCAACAGGAGATCTTATAAGCTCCGTTAGTGAAAGAAAACAAAACCACCACATAAGGTAATGTAATGAACTCATTATTTATTTATTTTGGTGTTAAACCTACTATAATCCAACTTCTCTATGGTTTATAAACTATTTTACTAGCCATAGATGCATCGAAATAAGCAAACAACACAGGAAAAACAGAATCTGTCAAAAAGAGAACAGTCTGTAGCAATCTGTAACTAATGCAAACTTATGGAACTCTAAAATTCCTACAAAAATAGGAAGTCCTGGAAACTTTGTTTATTGAACATAAGTAAAAAGAATCAACGCAAAATCACGTTTATGTGATTTAATAAAACTAAATTCGTGCGTGTGAAGTTTCTGTTTTTCAGCAGAATCAAATCAACTATCGTAGGTTATCCTATAGGTTCTACTTGGCACAAACACTAATTAAAAGATAAAAACACATCTAAGCAGAAGGTAGATGCAAAATTTATTAAATAACAGCAAGGAAAAATATTGGGTTGCGTCCCAACAAGCGCTATCGTTTAACGCCCCTAGCTAGGCATTGATAATTTTAATGATGCTCACATGAAATACAAGAATTGAAGCACAAAGAGAGCATCATGAAACACATGACAAACACATCTAAGTCTAACATACTTCCTATGCATAGGCATATTATAAGCAAATAAATTTGCAAGTCAAGCAAAAACTAGCATATGCAAGGAAAAAGAAAGAGACGATAGCAATCTCAACATGACAAGAGGTAATTTAATAAGATAGAAATTACTACAACCATATTTTCCTCTCTCATAATAATTACATGTAGGATCATAGGCAAATTCAACAAAATAGATATCACAAAACATATTCTCAACATGATCCACATGCATGCAAAGTTGACACTCTTCCAAGATAGTGGGATTAACATTAGCTAGAGTCATGACCTATCCGAACCCACTTTTATCAAAAATATCATAAGATTGAACATACTCCAAAAATGTGGGATCTAAAATTGACACTCTTCGAAACCCACTTTCAATATTATTTCAAACATTATCAATCTCATATTCATCATGGGGCTTAAATAAATTTTCAAGGTTATAAGAAGAATCACCCCAATCATGATTATTGAAACAAGTAGTAGACATAGCAAAACTAGCATCCCCAAGCTTAGGGTTTTGCATATTATTAGCACAATTGACATCAAGAGAGTTTATAGGAAAATCATTGCAATCATGCTTTTTATTCAAGGAGTTATCGTGAATCTCTTCATAAATTTCTTCATTATAATTTTCAGATTCACAAAGTTTGAGCAAAGCTTCATAAAGATAATCTAGTGCGCAAAACTCACTAGCAATTGGTTCATCATAATTGGATCTCTTAAAAAGATTAGCAAGCGGATGAGGATCCATAGATCTTAGGTTCTCTGTTTAGCAATAAATAAGCATCTAGACCAACCAAACAAGCGAACGAAAAAAAGGCAAGCGAAAGAGAGAGGAGAAGAAGATTGAGAAAGAGAGGGCGAATAAAACGGCAAGGGTGAAGTGGGGGAGAGGAAAACGAGAGGCAAATGGCAAATAATGTAAATGCGAGGGAGATGAGTTTGTGATGGGTACTTGGTATGTCTTGACTTGAGCGAAGACCTCCCCGGCAGTCCGCGCCAGAAATCCTTCTTGCTATGTCTTGAGCTTGCATTGGTTTTCCTTGAAGAGGAAAGGGTGATGCAGCAATAGTAGCGTAAGTATTTCCTTTAGTTTTTGAGAACCAAGATATCAATCCAGTAGGAGGCTCCTCAAAAGTCCCACGCACCTACACAAACACACAAAGAACTCGTAACCAACGCAATAAAGGGGTTGTCAATCCCTTCACGGCCACTTGCGAAAATGAGATCTAATAAAGATAGTAAGATAAGATAAATATATTTTTGGTATTTTATAATATAGATGCAAAAAGTAAAGATGCAAATAAAAGTAGATTGGAAGCAAATATGATAAGAGATAGACCCGGGGGCCATAGGTTTCAATAGAGGCTTCTCTCAAGAGCATAAGTATTATGGTGGGTGAACAAATTACTGTCGAGCAATTGATAGAAAAGCGAATAATTATGAGATTATCTAGGCATGATCATGTATATAGGCATCACGTCCGCAACAAGTAGACCGACTCCTGCCTGCATCTACTACTATTACTCCACACATCGACCGACTCCTGCCTGCATCTAGAGTATTAAGTTCATAAGAACAGAGTAACGCATTAAGCAAGATGACATGATGTAGAGGGATAAACTCAAGCAATATGACATAAACCCCATCTTGTTATCCTCGATGGCAACAATACAATACGTGCCTTGCAACCCTTTCTGTCACTGAGTAAGGACACCGCAAGATTGAACCCAAAGCTAAGCACTTCTCCCATGGCAAGAAAGATCAATCTAGTAGGCCAAACCAAACTGATAATTCGAAGAGACTTGCAAAGATAACTCAATCATACATAAAAGAATTCAGAGAAGATTCAAATATTATTCATAGATAAACTTGATCATAAACCCACAATTCATCGGATCTCGACAAACACACCACAAAAAGAGTTTACATCGAATAGATCTCCACAAGAGAGGGGGAGAACTTTGTATTGAGATCCAAAAAGAGGGAAGAAGTCATCTAGCTAATAACTATGGACTCGAAGGTCTGTGGTAAACTACTCACAACTCATCAGAGGGGCAAGGATGTTGATGTAGAAGCCCTCCGTGGTTGATTCCCCCTCCGGTAGAGTGCCGACGAAGGCTCCACGATGGGATCTCGCGGGTACAGAAGGTTACGGTGGTGGAAATTGTGTTTCGTTGGCTCCCTGGATGTTTTCGGGCTACGTAGGCTTATATAGGAGGAAGAAGTACGTCGGTGGACACCCGAGGGGCCCACAAGACAGGGGCGCGCCCTATAGGGGGGCGCGCCCTCCTACCTCGTGGAGTCCTCGGCTGATTCTTGACTTGCACTCCA
This sequence comes from Triticum timopheevii, assembly GCA_963921465.1. Classification (NCBI taxonomy): domain Eukaryota; kingdom Viridiplantae; phylum Streptophyta; class Magnoliopsida; order Poales; family Poaceae; genus Triticum; species Triticum timopheevii. Next base: position 244,289,696 of record OY997270.1, read on the forward strand.
AGTCCTCTGAATCATGTTTGTTCCAAAAATCACGCTCCCGAAGGTTTCATTCCGTTTGGACTCCGTTTGATATTCCTTTTCTTCAAAATACTGAAATAGGCAAAAAACAGCAATACGGGCTGGGCCTCCGGTTAGTAGGTTAGTCCCAAAAATGATATAAATGTGTAAAATAAAGCCCATAAACATCCAAAAGGGGTAATATAATAGCATGGAATAATCAAAAATTATAGATACGTTGGAGACGTATCAGCTGCATACTCAGCTCATCATTCAGTCCTTCCAGAAACTTCTCCTGCTTAGCGGCATCTGTAGCTACGTCATTAGGGGCATAACATGCTAACTTACTAAACTCATCCACATACTAGCCCACTGTGTGTCCTCCTTGGTGCAAGTTGTGAAAATTGCGCTTCTTCATGTTCATAGCTCCTGCTGAAACATGGGCAGTGCGGAAAGCCTGCTGAAACTGACCCATGTAATAGTTTCAATGGGGTAAGTGGCTGTGAAATTCTCCCACCATGATGTTGCGGGTCCATCAAGCTAATGTGCGGAAAAATGCACTCTCTCCGCATATGTGCATTCTACAGTGATCAGCTCCCTTCCAATCTTGCAGAGCCAATCATCTGCAACAATCGGCTCGGTGCTACTAGAGAACACCGGCGGATTTAGCCTTAGGAAACGGGCTAAGTGATCAACAGGTGGTGGTGGTGGTGGGTTGTTGTTGTCGTTACCTTAGTTCTGATTCTGAACTAGTAGCTGCATCAAGGTATTCTGCTGCTGGATCAACTGAGTGAGCTCCGATGGGAAAGCAAATCCATTGTCACGTCTCGGAGGCATATGATGGGTTTATAAAAAGGTGAGAAAATAGAATAGAATGAGGTCTAAAGGGAAAACACTACCCATATGCTCATGATACAAACACACTCATATCACACCAATCAATTCAACCAAGGGCATACAATCGATCTAACTACCGTTATAAAAGTGGTCGGGCTAATACTATATACATGGGGTATACTACTAATAATATGGTGGTCGACTAAAAGTTTTGATCGATAGAAGACTCCATGATATCTGCTACAGCTTCGTCTTCGTAGTCATCATCGCTATCATCAAGGTCAGAATCGTGTCGTCGATGATGATGTAGTCCTCCAAACGAATGTCCTCGGAATGGTTGTCATCTCCTCCTGGCGCGAGGTCTCCCATGAATACTCCTAGCTTCATCGTCAGGTCGTGATACGTCTCCAACGTATCTATAATTTTTGATTGCTCCATGCTATATTATCTACTGTTTTGGGCAATATTGGGCTTTATTATCCACTTTTATATTATTTTTGGGACAAACCTATTAACCGGAGGCCCAGCCTAGATTTGCTGTTTTATGCCTATTTCAGTGTTTCGAGGAAAAGGAATATCATACGGAGTCAAAACGGAACAAAATCAACTAGAGAAGTTATTTTTGGAAGGAAAGCCACCCGATGGACTTGGAGTGCACGTCAGGGAAGAAGGGAGGTGCCCACGAGGGTGGGGGGCGCGCCCACCCCCCTGGGGCGCGCCCCCTGCCTCGTGGCCCCCCCTTCGGTCCACCGACGTACTTCTTTCACCCATATATACCTACGTACCCTAAAACTTCCAGAACAGAAGATAGATCGGGAGTTCCGCCGCCGCAAGCCTCTGTAGCCACCAAAAACCTCTCAGGAGCCCGTTTCGGCGCCCTGCCGGAGGGGGATCCCATCACCGGTGGTCATATTCATCATCCCAGTGCTATCCATGACGAGGACGGAGTAGTTCACCCTTGGGGCTGAGGGTATGTACCAGTAGCTATGTGTTTGATCTCTCTCTCTCTCTCGTGTTCTCTCTCGTGTTCCCTCTATGGCACGATCTTGATGTATCCCGAGCTTTGCTATTGTAGTTGGATCTTATGATGTTTCTCCCCCTCTACTCTCTTGTGATGAATTGAGTTTCCCCTTTGAAGTTATCTTATCGGATTGAGTCTTTTATGAGAACGCTTGATGTATGTCTTGCCGTGATTATCTGTGGTGACAATGGGATATCATGTGCCACTTGATTTATGTTTTGGTGATCAACTTGCGGGTTTCGTGACATTGGGAACCTATGCATAGGGGTTGGCACACGTTCTTGACTCTCCGATAGAAACTTTGGGGCACTCTTTGAAGTACTTTGTGTTGGTTGGATGAATCTGAGATTGTGTGATGCATATCTTATAATCATGCCCACGGATACTTGAGGTGACAATGGAGTATCTAGGTGACATTAGGGTTTTGGTTGATTTGTGTCTTAAGGTGTTATTCTAGTACGAACTCTTTTATAGATTGATCCGAAAGAATAACTTTGAGGTGGTTTCGTACCCTACCATAATCTCTACGTTTGTTCTCCGCTATTAGTGGCTTCGGAGTGACTCTTTGTTGCATGTTCAGGGCTTGTTATATGATCTATCTATGTTATTATTGTTGAGAGAACTTGCACTAGTGAAAGTATGAACCCTAGGCCTTGTTTCCTATCATTGCAATACCTTTTACGCTCACTTTTATCATTAGTTACCTTGCTGTTTTTATTATTTCAGATTACAAATACCTATATCTACCATCCATATTGCACTTGTATCACCATATCTTTGTCGAACTAGTGCACCTATACAATTTACCATTGTATTGGGTGTGTTGGCGACACAAGAGACTCTTTGTTATTTGGTTGTGGGGTTGCTTGAGAGAGACCATGTTCATCCTACGCCTCCTACGGGTTGATAAACCTTAGGTCATCCACTTGAGGGAAATTTGCTACTGTCCTACAAACCTGTGACCTTGTAGGCCCAACAACGTCTACAAGAAGAAGGTTGTGTAGTAGACATCAAGCTCTTTTCTGGCGCCGTTGCCGGGGAGGCTAGGTAAGTGAAGGTATATCTTTAGATCTTGCAATCGAATCTTTTTGTTTCTTGTTTTAGAACTTGTTTAGTTTATAAAAGAAAAAAAATGGAATTGAGTTTGTCTCATACGCTTCATCTTTTTAATATCTTTCGTCAGTATGATGGAAAGGAAAATTGTGCCAAAGTGTTAGAAGAAGAATGCATTAAATTGTTTGGCACTAAATCTTTGAATGATGAGCATGATTGCAATGTTGTTAGTATGAACTCCTTGAATATCCATAGTACTACTGATGATTGCACTAGTTATGATGAAAATGCCTCCTATAAACATGTAAAGTTTTGTGGAGTGCATTGGGTTTGTAAGTACACACCAAATAGGGAAGATAGATATTGCAAGAGGCATAAGTACTTAGAAACCAAATTGTTGCAAGAAGAGCTAGATGAATGTGCTGAAAATTTATTTTTTCTTAGCCCTACTTGTGAACTTTGCAATGAACGTGATCATTTTAGTACCCAATGAAAATTGTTTCATGATCGTATCGTGTCCAAAAATTGTGATGACTTGATTTCCCTTGCACATCATAATGAACTTAGTTTGCTCTTGGGTTATGAAGAAATGAAACATATAACTGAGGTTATTCCAGAATTTGCCCTTGATAGAGTTCTTCATTTTGATCTAGAGAAAATTTATATGTATTGTGCGGTGAATTGCATTGATAATCCTTATATTGCCAATTACATAAAGAAAAGAAAACAAATAGAGGATGAAGACAATACTAATGAAAGGGAAGAGACTTCCCAATATCTTCCTATTATTTCTTATGATGAATCAGGTAACGAGGAGGAGCCCTCTATTCAACCAATCTCATTAATAAGGAGCTCCAAAAGGAGGATTGAACCCACACATGATGTGGTGAAGAAGAAGAAAAGAAAAAGGAAGAGAGGTAAAAAGATATCTCTCCCAAATAAAGTTGCTCCTATTATTGCTGTGCCTCATGAAAATGAAGATGATACACTTGATGATGATCTCGTTATGCCTATTGCTTGTTGTGATGATTATGATTGGCAAGATAATGATACTCCTTATGATCTTGAAAATCTTTTTGGCACTTGCTTGGAAGAATATGATAATTGCTATACTATTGGTGCTATCCATACTATTGATGATGAGAGTGATTATGCTTATGATATGAAAAGGCCCAAGCTTGGGGATGCTATGTTTAATAATGATGATATTTTTAGTCTCCCAAGTTTTGATATGCAAACTTATAATGATGATAGCATGCCTCCTACTTATGATGATTATTGTGATGAAACTTATGCTATAAAAGGTAGTGATGATTATATTTATAGAACTTGCCATGATTATGAGTATCCTTTCTCTGAACATTATTCTTTTAATGTGGAAACAATTTATAGTATTCAAGTCCCTTATGATACTCCCACTATTCCGAATGAGAAGAAATTTGCTTATGTGGAGAGTAGTAAATTTTCTATGCTAGTAGATCATGAAAAGAATGCTTTAGGTGTTGGTTACATTGTTGAATTCATTCATGATGCTACTGAAAATTATCATGAGGGAGGAACATAAGCTTGTAGGAATTGCAATAATATCAAGTTTCCTCTCTATGTGCTTCAAGTTTTGAAGCTATGCTTGTTTTACCTTCCTATGCTAGTTGATTATCGTTCCCATAAGTTGTTTGCTCACAAAATCCCTATGCATAGGAAGTGGGTTAGGCTTAAATGTGCTAGTCATATGCTTCATGATGCTCCCGTTATGTTTCAATTCTTATCTTTTATGTGAGCATCATTGTCATCATCATGCCTAGCTAGAAAGGCATTAAAGAAAAGCACTTGTTGGGAGACAACCCAATACTTATCCTTACTGTTTTTGTGTGTTCACATTATTATGCTACTGTAGTAATCATGTTTTATAGCTTTTTTTTCAATAAAGTGCCAAGTAAGACCTTTAGGATGGCTTACGGTGATAGTTGTGTTGATCCTGCTGAAAATCAGAAACTTCTGCACCCAGTAAATTAGTTTTGTTAATTCACAGAAACGTGCTTCTGATCTGATTAGTTTTGCTCTGGATTGGTAAACGAATTGCTTAGGACTTCCTAATTTGGTAGGATTTTTGGAGTTCCAGAAGTGTACGTTTGATACAGATTACTACAGACTGTTTTGTTTTTGACAGATTCTGTTTTCTATGTGTTGTTTGCTTATTTTGATGAATCTATGAGTAGTATCGGAGGGTATGAACCATAGATAAGTTTGAGTACAGTAGATATTACACCAATATGAATTTAGAATGAGTTAATTACAGTACCAATGTGGTGGTTTTGTTTTCTTTTACTAACGGAGCTTACGAGTTTTCTGTTGAGTTTTGTGTTGTGGAGTTTTCAAGTTTTGGGTAAGGATTCGATGGACTATGGAATAAGGAGTGGCAAGATCCTAAGCTTGGGGATGCCCATGGTACCCCAAGGTAATATTCAAGGACAACCAAGAGCCTAAGCTTGGGGATGCCCCGGATGGCATCCCCTCTTTCGTCTTCGTTCATCGGTAACTTTACTTGGAGCTATATTTTTATTCACCACATGATATGTGTTTTACTTGGAGCGTCATTTTATCTTCTTTAGTTTTGCTTGCTTTTAGTTATAATAATGTTTTGCATCTTTAGTTTCAATAAAGAAGTCAAGGATAACCCTTGCCATGCTTATTTTGCTAGTATACATGTTGCTGTTTGAAAAACAGAAAGTTTACCGCTGTTGCAAAAATTCCCTAGAAAAGTAAGAGAGTAGTATAATGTTGAATCTTTTTGAATATTGAGATCTGATAAATTTATTACAGTGGGAATTTTAGTTCATAATTTTTGGAGTCAGTAAAGTATTGATAATCTTGCATTCTTTACAGACTGTACTGTTTTGGCAGATTGCTGTTATGTTTGCATTGTTTGCATATGTTTTCTTGTTTAATGATTCTATTTGAGGATAGGAGTATTAAATATGCGGAGGCATTTAGTATGCAATGTTGAATAATTATTTAAGTGATTTGTTACAGTAGAAAATGATAAGGTTTTGCATTGGTTTATACTAACCTATCTCACGAGTTCTTGTTGAGTTTGTTGTGAATGAAGCTTTTGATAAAAAGAGAAACCATGATATGAAAGGAATTAAGGAGACACAAAATATCAAGCTTGGGGATTCCCAAGGCACCCCAATATAATATTTCAAGAAGTCTCAACCATCTAAGCTTGGGGATGCCCTAGTAGGCATACCACCTTTCTTCTTCAACAACTATCGGTTAGTATCGGTTGAGCCTAAGTTTTTGCTTCTTCACATGAGTTGTGCTATCCTTGAAATGTAGTTTTCTTTAGCTTTGCGTGCTGTTTGAATAAAGTATCAAGATCTGAAATTATTAAATGAGAGAGAGTCTTCGCATAATTGCATAATTATTTAGCTACTCATTGATCTTCACTTATATCTTTCGGAGTAGTTTGTCATTTGCTCTTGTGCTTCACTTATATCTTTTAGAGCATGGTGGTAGTTTTATTTTGAATAAATAGATGAACTCTCATACTTCACTTAGATTATTTTGAGAGTCGTTAATAGCATGGTAATTTGCTTAATATTAATATACTTGGTATTCAAGATATGTGAAACTTTCTTATGAGTGTGTTCAATACTAAGAAAAGTTTGATACTTGATAATTGTTTTGAGATATGGAGGTAGTGATATTAAAGTCATGCTAGTTGGGTGATTATGAATTCAAAGAATGCTTGTGTTGAAGTTAGCAAGTCCCGTAGCATGCACGTATGGTTAAAGTTGTGTAACAAATTTGAAACATGAAGTGTACCTGGCTTGTGCGTCCTTATGAGTGGCGTTCGGGGACGAGCAATGGTCTTTTCCTACCAATCTATCCCCCTGGGAGCATGAGCGTAGTACTTGGTTTTTGATGACTTCTAAATTTTTGCAATAAGTATATGAGTTCTTTTGACTAATGTTGAGTCCATGGATTATACACACTTTTACCTTTCCGCCATTGCTAGCCTCTTCGGTATCGTGCATTGCCCTTTCTCATCTTGAGAGTTGGTGCAAACTTCGCCGGTGCATCCAAACCCCGTGATACGATACGCTCTATCACACATAAACCTCCTTATATCTTCCTCAAAACAGCCACCATACCTACCCATTATGGCATTTCCATAGCCATTCCGAGATATATTGCCATGCAACTTTCCACCGTTCCGATCATCATCATGACATACTTTACTTTTGTCATATTGCCATTGCATGATCATGAAGTTGACATCGTATTTGTGGCAAAGCCACCATGCATTATTTTTCATACATGTCACTCTTGATTCGTTGCACCATCCCGGTACACCGCCGGAGGCATTCATATAGAGTCATATCTTGTTCTAGTTTCGAGTTGTAATTCATATGTTGTAATCAATGAAGTGTGATGATCATCATTATTAGACCATTGCCCAAAAATAAAAAGAAAAAGAAAGGCCAAAATAAAAAAAGGGGGGCAAAGAAAAAAAAGAAAAAAAAAGAAAATAAATAAAAAGGGCAATGTTACTATCTCTTTTTCCACACTTGTGCTTCAAAGTAGCACCTTGTTCTTCGTGTAGTGAGTCTCATATATTGTGCTTCAAAGTAGCACCATGTTTTTCATATAGTGAGTCCCATAAGTTGTCTTTTTCAAACTAGTGGGAATTTTTCATTATAGAACTTGGCTTGTATATTCCTACGATGGGCTTCCTCAAGTTCCCTAGGCCTTCATGAGCAAGCAAGTTGGATGCACACCCACTTAGTTTCTTTTGATGAGCTTTCATACATTTATAGCTCTAGTGCATCCGTTGCATGGCAATCCCTACTCCTCATGTTGACATCAATTGATGGGCATCTCCATAGCCCATTGATTATCCTCGTCAATGTGAGACTTTCTCCTTTTTTGTCTTCTCCACACAATCCCCATCATCATATTCTATTCCATCCATAGTTCTATATCCATGGCTCACGCTCATGTATTGCGTGAAGGTTGAAAAAGTTTGAGATTATTTAAGTACGAGACAATTGCTTGGCTTGTCATCAGGGGTATAGAAGTTGGGAACATCTTTGTGTGACGAAAATGAAGCATAGCCTAACTATATGATTTTGTAGGGATGAACTTTCTTTTGCCATGCTATTTTGAGAAGACATGATTACTTTGATTAGTATGCTTGAAGTATTATTATTTTTATGTCAATATGAACTTTTGTCTTGAATCTTTCGGATCTGAATATTCATATCACAAGTAAGAAGAATTACATTGAAATTATGCCAACTAGCATTCCACATCAAAAATTCTTTTTTATCATTTACCTACTCGAGGACAAGCAGGAATTAAGCTTGGGGATGCTTGATACGTCTCCAATGTATCTATAATTTTTGATTGCTCCATGTTATATTATCTACTGTTTTGGGCAATATTGGGCTTTATTATCCACTTTTAAATTATTTTTGGGACTAACCTATTATGCGGAGGCCCAGTCCAGATTTGTTGTTTTATGTCTATTTCAGTGTTTCGAGGAAAAGGAATATCAGACAGAGTCAAAACGGAACGAAATCAACTGGAGAAGTTATTTTTGGAAGGAAAGCCACCCGATGGACTTGGAGTGCATGTCAGGGAAGAATGGAGGTGCCCACGAGGGTGGGGGGCGCGCCCACACCCCTAGGGCGCGCCCCATGCCTCGTGGCCCCCCCTTTGGTCCACCGACGTACTCCTTTCACCCATATATACCTACGTACCCTAAAACTTCCAGAACAGAAGATAGATCGGGAGTTCCGCCGCCGCAAGCCTCTGTAGCCACCAAAAACCTCACGGGAGCCCGTTCCGGTGCCCTGCCAGAGGGGGATCCCATCACCGGTGGCCATCTTCATCATCCCGGCGCTATCCATGACGAGGAGGGAGTAGTTCACCCTCGGGGCTGAGGGTATGTACCAGTAGCTATGTATTTGATCTCTCTCTCTCGTTTTCTCTCTCGTGTTCCCTCTATGGCATGATCTTGATGTATCCCGAGCTTTGCTATTGTAGTTGGATCTTATGATGTTTCTCCCCCTCTACTCTCTTGTGATGAATTGAGTTTCTCCTTTGAAGTTATCCTATCGGATTGAGTCTTTTATGAGAATACTTGATGTATATCTGACCGGAATTATCTGTGGTGACAATGGGATATCATGCGCCACTTGATGTATGTTTTGGTGATCAACTTGTGGCTTTCGTGACATTGGGAACCTATGCATAGGGGTTGGCACACGTTCTTGACTCTCCGATAGAAACTTTGGGCACTCTTTGAAGTACTTTGTGTTGGTTCGATGAATCTGAGATTGTGTGATGCATATCTTATAATCATGCCCACGGATACTTGAGGTGACAATGGAGTATCTAGGTGACATTAGGATTTTGGTTGATTTGTGTCTTAAGGTGTTATTATAGTACGAACTATTTTATAGATTGATCCGAAAGAATAACTTTGAGGTGGTTTCGTACCCTACCATAATCTCTACGTTTGTTCTCCTCTATTAGTGGCTTCGGAGTGACTCTTTGTTGCATTTTGATGGCTTGTTATATGATCTATCTATGTTATTATTGTTGAGAGAACTTGCACTAGTGAAAGTATGAACCCTAGGCCTTGTTTCCTATCATTGCAATACCTTTTACGCTCACTTTTATCATTAGTTACCTTGCTGTTTTTATTATTTCAGATTACAAATACCTATATCTACCATCCATATTGCACTTGTATCACCATATCTTTGTCGAACTAGTGCACCTATACAATTTACCATTGTATTGGGTGTGTTGGCGACACAAGAGACTCTTTGTTATTTGGTTGTGGGGTTGCTTGAGAGAGACCATGTTCATCCTACGCCTCCTACGGGTTGATAAACCTTAGGTCATCCACTTGAGGGAAATTTGCTACTGTCCTACAAACCTGTGAACTTGTAGGCCCAACAACGTCTACAAGAAGAAGGTTGTGTAGTAGACATCAAGCTCTTTTCTGGCGCCGTTGCCGGGGAGGCTAGGTAAGTGAAGGTATATCTTTAGATCTTGCAATCGAATCTTTTTGTTTCTTGTTTTAGAACTTGTTTAGTTTATAAAAGAAAAAAAATGGAATTGAGTTTGTCTCATACGCTTCATCTTTTTAATATCTTTCGTCAGTATGATGGAAAGGAAAATTGTGCCAAAGTGTTAGAAGAAGAATGCATTAAATTGTTTGGCACTAAATCTTTGAATGATGAGCATGATTGCAATGTTGTTAGTATGAACTCCTTGAATATCCATAGTACTACTGATGATTGCACTAGTTATGATGAAAATGCCTCCTATAAACATGTAAAGTTTTGTGGAGTGCATTGGGTTTGTAAGTACACACCAAATAGGGAAGATAGATATTGCAAGAGGCATAAGTACTTAGAAACCAAATTGTTGCAAGAAGAGCTAGATGAATGTGCTGAAAATTTATCTTTTCTTAGCCCTACTTGTGAACTTTGCAATGAACGTGATCATTTTAGTACCCAATGAAAATTGTTTCATGATCGTATCGTGTCCAAAAATTGTGATGACTTGATTTCCCTTGCACATCATAATGAACTTAGTTTGCTCTTGGGTTATGAAGAAATGAAACATATAACTGAGGTTATTCCAGAATTTGCCCTTGATAGAGTTCTTCATTTTGATCTAGAGAAAATTTATATGTATTGTGCGGTGAATTGCATTGATAATCCTTATATTGCCAATTACATAAAGAAAAGAAAACAAATAGAGGATGAAGACAATACTAATGAAAGGGAAGAGACTTCCCAATATCTTCCTATTATTTCTTATGATGAATCAGGTAACGAGGAGGAGCCCTCTATTCAACCAATCTCATTAATAAGGAGCTCCAAAAGGAGGATTGAACCCACACATGATGTGGTGAAGAAGAAGAAAAGAAAAAGGAAGAGAGGTAAAAAGATATCTCTCCCAAATAAAGTTGCTCCTATTATTGCTGTGCCTCATGAAAATGAAGATGATACACTTGATGATGATCTCGTTATGCCTATTGCTTGTTGTGATGATTATGATTGGCAAGATAATGATACTCCTTATGATCTTGAAAATCTTTTTGGCACTTGCTTGGAAGAATATGATAATTGCTATACTATTGGTGCTATCCATACTATTGATGATGAGAGTGATTATGCTTATGATATGAAAAGGCCCAAGCTTGGGGATGCTATGTTTAATAATGATGATATTTTTAGTCTCCCAAGTTTTGATATGCAAACTTATAATGATGATAGCATGCCTCCTACTTATGATGATTATTGTGATGAAACTTATGCTATAAAAGGTAGTGATGATTATATTTATAGAACTTGCCATGATTATGAGTATCCTTTCTCTGAACATTATTCTTTTAATGTGGAAACAATTTATAGTATTCAAGTCCCTTATGATACTCCCACTATTCCGAATGAGAAGAAATTTGCTTATGTGGAGAGTAGTAAATTTTCTATGCTAGTAGATCATGAAAAGAATGCTTTAGGTGTTGGTTACATTGTTGAATTCATTCATGATGCTACTGAAAATTATCATGAGGGAGGAACATAAGCTTGTAGGAATTGCAATAATATCAAGTTTCCTCTCTATGTGCTTCAAGTTTTGAAGCTATGCTTGTTTTACCTTCCTATGCTAGTTGATTATCGTTCCCATAAGTTGTTTGCTCACAAAATCCCTATGCATAGGAAGTGGGTTAGGCTTAAATGTGCTAGTCATATGCTTCATGATGCTCCCGTTATGTTTCAATTCTTATCTTTTATGTGAGCATCATTGTCATCATCATGCCTAGCTAGAAAGGCATTAAAGAAAAGCACTTGTTGGGAGACAACCCAATACTTATCCTTACTGTTTTTGTGTGTTCACATTATTATGCTACTGTAGTAATCATGTTTTATAGCTTTTTTTCAATAAAGTGCCAAGTAAGACCTTTAGGATGGCTTACGGTGATAGTTGTGTTGATCCTGCTGAAAATCAGAAACTTCTGCACCCAGTAAATTAGTTTTGTTAATTCACAGAAACGTGCTTCTGATCTGATTAGTTTTGCTCTGGATTGGTAAACGAATTGCTTAGGACTTCCTAATTTGGTAGGATTTTTGGAGTTCCAGAAGTGTACGTTTGATACAGATTACTACAGACTGTTTTGTTTTTGACAGATTCTGTTTTCTATGTGTTGTTTGCTTATTTTGATGAATCTATGAGTAGTATCGGAGGGTATGAACCATAGATAAGTTTGAGTACAGTAGATATTACACCAATATGAATTTAGAATGAGTTAATTACAGTACCAATGTGGTGGTTTTGTTTTCTTTTACTAACGGAGCTTACGAGTTTTCTGTTGAGTTTTGTGTTGTGGAGTTTTCAAGTTTTGGGTAAGGATTCGATGGACTATGGAATAAGGAGTGGCAAGATCCTAAGCTTGGGGATGCCCATGGTACCCCAAGGTAATATTCAAGGACAACCAAGAGCCTAAGCTTGGGGATGCCCCGGATGGCATCCCCTCTTTCGTCTTCGTTCATCGGTAACTTTACTTGGAGCTATATTTTTATTCACCACATGATATGTGTTTTACTTGGAGCGTCATTTTATCTTCTTTAGTTTTGCTTGCTTTTAGTTATAATAATGTTTTGCATCTTTAGTTTCAATAAAGAAGTCAAGGATAACCCTTGCCATGCTTATTTTGCTAGTATACATGTTGCTGTTTGAAAAACAGAAAGTTTACCGCTGTTGCAAAAATTCCCTAGAAAAGTAAGAGAGTAGTATAATGTTGAATCTTTTTGAATATTGAGATCTGATAAATTTATTACAGTGGGAATTTTAGTTCATAATTTTTGGAGTCAGTAAAGTATTGATAATCTTGCATTCTTTACAGACTGTACTGTTTTGGCAGATTGCTGTTATGTTTGCATTGTTTGCATATGTTTTCTTGTTTAATGATTCTATTTGAGGATAGGAGTATTAAATATGCGGAGGCATTTAGTATGCAATGTTGAATAATTATTTAAGTGATTTGTTACAGTAGAAAATGATAAGATTTTGCATTGGTTTATACTAACCTATCTCACGAGTTCTTGTTGAGTTTGTTGTGAATGAAGCTTTTGATAAAAAGAGAAACCATGATATGAAAGGAATTAAGGAGACACAAAATATCAAGCTTGGGGATTCCCAAGGCACCCCAATATAATATTTCAAGAAGTCTCAACCATCTAAGCTTGGGGATGCCCTAGTAGGCATACCACCTTTCTTCTTCAACAACTATCGGTTAGTATCGGTTGAGCCTAAGTTTTTGCTTCTTCACATGAGTTGTGCTATCCTTGCAATGTAGTTTTCTTTAGCTTTGCGTGCTGTTTGAATAAAGTATGAAGATCTGAAATTATTAAATGAGAGAGAGTCTTCGCATAATTGCATAATTATTTAGCTACTCATTGATCTTCACTTATATCTTTCGGAGTAGTTTGTCATTTGCTCTTGTGCTTCACTTATATCTTTTAGAGCATGGTGGTAGTTTTATTTTGAATAAATAGATGAACTCTCATACTTCACTTAGATTATTTTGAGAGTCGTTAATAGCATGGTAATTTGCTTAATATTAATATACTTGGTATTCAAGATATGTGAAACTTTCTTATGAGTGTGTTCAATACTAAGAAAAGTTTGATACTTGATAATTGTTTTGAGATATGGAGGTAGTGATATTAAAGTCATGCTAGTTGGGTGATTATGAATTCAAAGAATGCTTGTGTTGAAGTTAGCAAGTCCCGTAGCATGCACGTATGGTTAAAGTTGTGTAACAAATTTGAAACATGAAGTGTACCTGGCTTGTGCGTCCTTATGAGTGGCGGTCGGGGACGAGCAATGGTCTTTTCCTACCAATCTATCCCCCTGGGAGCATGAGCGTAGTACTTGGTTTTTGATGACTTCTAAATTTTTGCAATAAGTATATGAGTTCTTTTGACTAATGTTGAGTCCATGGATTATACACACTTTTACCTTTCCGCCATTGCTAGCCTCTTCGGTATCGTGCATTGCCCTTTCTCACCTTGAGAGTTGGTGCAAACTTCGCCGGTGCATCCAAACCCCGTGATACGATACGCTCTATCACACATAAACCTCCTTATATCTTCCTCAAAACAGCCACCATACCTACCCATTATGGCATTTCCATAGCCATTCCGAGATATATTGCCATGCAACTTTCCACCGTTCCGATCATCATCATGACATACTTTACTTTTGTCATATTGCCATTGCATGATCATGAAGTTGACATCGTATTTGTGGCAAAGCCACCATGCATTATTTTTCATACATGTCACTCTTGATTCGTTGCACCATCCCGGTACACCGCCGGAGGCATTCATATAGAGTCATATCTTGTTCTAGTTTCGAGTTGTAATTCATATGTTGTAATCAATGAAGTGTGATGATCATCATTATTAGACCATTGCCCAAAAATAAAAAGAAAAAGAAAGGCCAAAATAAAAAAAGGGGGGCAAAGAAAAAAAAGAAAAAAAAAGAAAATAAATAAAAAGGGCAATGTTACTATCTCTTTTTCCACACTTGTGCTTCAAAGTAGCACCTTGTTCTTCGTGTAGTGAGTCTCATATATTGTGCTTCAAAGTAGCACCATGTTTTTCATATAGTGAGTCCCATAAGTTGTCTTTTTCAAACTAGTGGGAATTTTTCATTATAGAACTTGGCTTGTATATTCCTACGATGGGCTTCCTCAAGTTCCCTAGGCCTTCATGAGCAAGCAAGTTGGATGCACACCCACTTAGTTTCTTTTGATGAGCTTTCATACATTTATAGCTCTAGTGCATCCGTTGCATGGCAATCCCTACTCCTCATGTTGACATCAATTGATGGGCATCTCCATAGCCCATTGATTATCCTCGTCAATGTGAGACTTTCTCCTTTTTTGTCTTCTCCACACAATCCCCATCATCATATTCTATTCCATCCATAGTTCTATATCCATGGCTCACGCTCATGTATTGCGTGAAGGTTGAAAAAGTTTGAGATTATTTAAGTACGAGACAATTGCTTGGCTTGTCATCAGGGGTATAGAAGTTGGGAACATCTTTGTGTGACGAAAATGAAGCATAGCCTAACTATATGATTTTGTAGGGATGAACTTTCTTTTGCCATGCTATTTTGAGAAGACATGATTACTTTGATTAGTATGCTTGAAGTATTATTATTTTTATGTCAATATGAACTTTTGTCTTGAATCTTTCGGATCTGAATATTCATATCACAAGTAAGAAGAATTACATTGAAATTATGCCAACTAGCATTCCACATCAAAAATTCTTTTTTATCATTTACCTACTCGAGGACAAGCAGGAATTAAGCTTGGGGATGCTTGATACGTCTCCAATGTATCTATAATTTTTGATTGCTCCATGTTATATTATCTACTGTTTTGGGCAATATTGGGCTTTATTATCCACTTTTAAATTATTTTTGGGACTAACCTACTAAGCGGAGGCCCAGTCCAGATTTGTTGTTTTATGTCTATTTCAGTGTTTCGAGGAAAAGGAATATCAGACAGAGTCAAAACGGAACGAAATCAACTGGAGAAGTTATTTTTGGAAGGAAAGCCACCCGATGGACTTGGAGTGCATGTCAGGGAAGAATGGAGGTGCCCACGAGGGTGGGGGGCGCGCCCACCCCCCTAGGGCGCGCCCCCTGCCTCGTGGCCTCCCCTTTGGTCCACCGACGTACCCCTTTCACCCATATATACCTACGTACCCTAAAACTTCCAGAACAGAAGATAGATCGGGAGTTCCGCCGCCGCAAGCCTCTGTAGCCACCAAAAACCTCACGGGAGCCCGTTCCGGTGCCCTGCCAGAGGGGGATCCCATCACCGGTGGCCATCTTCATCATCCCGGCGCTATCCATGACAAGGAGGGAGTAGTTCACCCTCGGGGCTGAGGGTATGTACCAGTAGCTATGTATTTGATCTCTCTCTCTCGTTTTCTCTCTCGTGTTCCCTCTATGGCATGATCTTGATGTATCCCGAGCTTTGCTATTGTAGTTGGATCTTATGATGTTTCTCCCCCTCTACTCTCTTGTGATGAATTGAGTTTCTCCTTTGAAGTTATCCTATCGGATTGAGTCTTTTATGAGAATACTTGATGTATATCTGACCGGAATTATCTGTGGTGACAATGGGATATCATGCGCCACTTGATGTATGTTTTGGTGATCAACTTGCGGCTTTCGTGACATTGGGAACCTATGCATAGGGGTTGGCACACGTTCTTGACTCTCCGATAGAAACTTTGGGCACTCTTTGAAGTACTTTGTGTTGGTTCGATGAATCTGAGATTGTGTGATGCATATCTTATAATCATGCCCACGGATACTTGAGGTGACAATGGAGTATCTAGGTGACATTAGGATTTTGGTTGATTTGTGTCTTAAGGTGTTATTCTAGTACGAACTATTTTATAGATTGATCCGAAAGAATAACTTTGAGGTGGTTTCGTACCCTACCATAATCTCTACGTTTGTTCTCCTCTATTAGTGGCTTCGGAGTGACTCTTTGTTGCATTTTGATGGCTTGTTATATGATCTATATATGTTATTATTGTTGAGAGAACTTGCACTAGTGAAAGTATGAACCCTAGGCCTTGTTTCCTATCATTGCAATACCTTTTACGCTCACTTTTATCATTAGTTACCTTGCTGTTTTTATTATTTCAGATTACAAATACCTATATCTACCATCCATATTGCACTTGTATCACCATCTCTTCGCCGAACTAGTGCACCTATACAATTTACCATTGTATTGGGTGTGTTGGGGACACAAGAGACCCTTTGTTATTTGGTTGCAGGGTTGCTTGAGAGAGACCATCTTCATCCTACGCCTCCTATGGATTGATAAACCTTAGGTCATCCACTTGAGGGAAATTTGCTACTGTCCTACAAACATGTGCACTTGCAGGCCCAACAACGTCTACAAGAAGAAGGTTGTGTAGTAGACATCAGATCGTCATTCTTCTCCACTAGTATCGTCATATCCTCCTCATATCCGTCGCGTGTAGACTTGAGTTCCTCTTCTAGCCCCATGATCCTGGTCATCGCCTTCTTCATATCTATCATGCTTGCGCACATCTGGTTCTCCTGGCAACGAATGTGCTGGTTTAACTCCTGGATGAAAGATGCAATGGACCTATCCCTCCTAGTACTGATCATATCCCATTGCTCAGCTCGGCGCCCACATATTTGGTAGATAGTGTCCTTAAGATCCTTGTGATAAACTTCTCCGATGCATCCCATGGTGATGTGGGCTGCCATGCTCTTTCCTAGACTCCAGGTTGGTGCATCAAAGGAAAACTCTTTGGGCTCAGTAACTGGCATGAATGTCCTTCCTGGAACTTGAACTCGAATCATCCAATGCTCCTCTTCTGGTAAAGTGGTGATGTAGGTCCGGTGAACCTTGGTATTTCGATGTTCAGGTACCTAGTGACTTCCTTCAAGTGTCGCCCAAAAGGTGTGTCTTCATCCAGTTGTGTAAACTTGCTCCTTGAGTCCGCCATCCTATAGAGTGGAAAAGGGAGAGGAGTTAGAAATGAGTAGAGAAGAGTGACTATGCTTTAACTAGTGATCGTGTCCTAAAGTCAGCGTGTGCTCTAATACCATCTCGTAGCGACTAGACCTTAAATGGTCAAGCCTCTGTGCATTAGTGTCATCCCTGGATCGGTAATGCTGACACGCACAGTACTCAAGGATTTATAACAGAGTCTCAATCACACACTTATTACATCGAAATGTCTCAAAAGAGAACTTATTACAATAATAGGGCTTAAGGCCATCTAAATAAGATAACAACGGAAGACTTGGAAGATAAAGTGAGTCCATCAACTCCAACGGCATAGATGAGTGAACGACAACGACCTAGCGCACCTTACTCTTTGTCTGAAAAGTATGCAACATGATATGTTGCAGCCCGAAACGGATCAGCACATGCAATATGCTGGCAATGTAACACAAGAGAGCAATGAACAAAATAAATGCTATCACTACATGCATATATGGCTGGTGGAAAGCTCCATGGTTAATGGTTTTGCATAAAGCCAATTTTTTTCCTACAACAAAGGAATAAATTTTATTTAACTATCATGGTGGTTGTTAAACATTAAGAAGGTTCCTCCAACTCAATCCCAATTAAACAATATCAATTAACCCAACAAATTAATTTAGAGTGATGAGATCAACATGATAATCCAAGAACCAGATACTCAAGATGTCCATAACCGGGGACACGTCTAACCATGATTAGTTTGTACACTCTGCAGAGGTTTGCGCACTTTTCCCCACAAGACTCGATCTCCTCAATTGGACTTCTCGCACTACACGGTGTTTGAGAAACGGATGATCGAGACACCGTCTTTCAGAAACATTAACTCTTTACTCTGGATGGACAGTTACACCTACTTCCCCTACATCTACTAACCCACCACTGAAAGAGGTAATGCAACCTACTCAACTATGCTAGAGCCCATAACAGCTTGTGGCTGCACACGAAAGTTTCTAGCATGAATAATCTTATGATCCCTTTGAGACTGGGTGGCGAACTGTAGGATGATAAAGTGAGTCCATCAACTCCAACGGCATAGCTGAGTGAACGACAACGACCTAGCGCACTTTACTCTTCATCTGAAAAGTCTGCAACATTATATGTTGCAGCCCGAAATGGGTCAACACATGGAATATGCTGGCAATGTAACACAAGAGAGCAATGAACAAAATAAATGCTATCACTACATGCATATATGGCTGGTGGAAAGCTCCATGGTTAATGGTTTTGCATAAAGCCAATTTTTCCCTTGAACAAAGGAATAAATTTTATTTAACTATCATGGTGGTTGTTAAACATTGAGAAGGTTCCTCCAACTCAATCCCAATTAAACAATATCAATTAACCCAACAAATTAATTTAGAGTGATGAGATCAACATGATAATCCAAGAACCAAATACTCAAGATGTCCATAACCGGGGACACGGCTAACCATGATTAGTTTGTACACTCTGCAGAGGTTTGCGCACTTTTCCCCACAAGAATCGATCTCCTCAATTGGACTTCTCGCACTACACGGTGTTTGAGAAACGGATGATCGAGACACCGTCTTTCAGAAACATTAACTCTTTACTCTGGATGGACAGTTACACCTACTTCCCCTACATCTACTAACCCACCACTGAAAGAGGTAATGCAACCTACTCAACTATGCTAGAGCCCATAATAGCTTGTGGCTACACACGAAAGTTTCTAGCATGAATAATCTTATGATCCCTTTGAGACTGGGTGGCGAACTGTAGGATGACAAAGTGAGTCCATCAACTCCAACGGCATAGCTGAGTGAACGACAACGACCTAGCGCACTTTACTCTTCATCTGAAAAGTCTGCAACATTATATGTTGCAGACCGAAATGGGTCAACACATGGAATATGCTGGCAATGTAACACAAGAGAGCAATGAACAAAATATATGCTATCACTACATGCATATATGGCTGGTGGAAAGCTCCATGGTTAATGGTTTTGCATAAAGCCAATTTTTCCCTTGAACAAAGGAATAAATTTTATTTAACTATCATGGTGGTTGTTAAACATTGAGAAGGTTCCTCCAACTCAATCCCAATTAAACAATATCAATTAACCCAGCAAATTAATTTAGAGTGATGAGATCAACATGATAATCCAAGAACCAGATACTCAAGATGTCCATAACCGGGGACACGGCTAACCATGATTAGTTTGTACACTCTGCAGAGGTTTGCGCACTTTTCCCCACAAGAATCGATCTCCTCAATTGGACTTCTTGCACTACACGGTGTTTGAGAAACGGATGATCGAGACACCGTCTTTCAGAAACATTAACTCTTTACTCTGGATGGACAGTTACACCTACTTCCCCTACATCTACTAACCCACCACTGAAAGAGGTAATGCAACCTACTCAACTATGCTAGAGCCCATAATAGCTTGTGGCTGCACACGAAAGTTTCTAGCATGAATAATCTTATGATCCCTTTGAGACTGGGTGGCGAACTGTAGGATGATAAAGTGAGTCCATCAACTCCAACGGCATAGCTGAGTGAACGACAACGACCTAGCGCACTTTACTCTTCATCTGAAAAGTCTGCAACATTATATGTTGCAGCCCGAAATGGGTCAACACATGGAATATGCTGGCAATGTAACACAAGAGAGCAATGAACAAAATAAATGCTATCACTACATGCATATATGGCTGGTGGAAAGCTCCATGGTTAATGGTTTTGCATAAAGCCAATTTTTCCCTTGAACAAAGGAATAAATTTTATTTAACTATCATGGTGGTTGTTAAACATTGAGAAGGTTCCTCCAACTCAATCCCAATTAAACAATATCAATTAACCCAACAAATTAATTTAGAGTGATGAGATCAACATGATAATCCAAGAACTAGATACTCAAGATGTCCATAACCGGGGACACGGCTAACCATGATTAGTTTGTACACTCTGCATAGGTTTGCGCACTTCTCCCCACAAGACTTGATCTCCTCCGTTGGATTTCTTGCACTACATGGTGTTTGAGAAACGGATGATCGAGACACAGTCTTTCAGAAACATTAACTCTTTACTCTGGATGGACAGTTACACCTACTTTCCTCTACATCTGCTAGCCCACCACTGAAAGAGGTCATGCAACCTAGTCAACTATGCTAGAGCCCATAATAGCTTGTGGCTGCAGACGGAAGTTTTTAGCATAAATAATCTTATGATCCCTTTGAGCCTGGGTGGCAAACCGTAGGATGATCACACGGGTACTCCGGGAATTATATCGTAAACAAACAATAGCATACATAAGCACTCCAGCATAGATGCATGGGTAAAACTCAAATAAGAAGATCCAAACAGAAAGTTCAACTGAAGATTTTCGATTTGCAAAAAGAATCAACTCAAACGGAGCAACGAAACTCAAGATACAAACGAAACAAGATTGTTTACTAATCTGAACTAAAGTCAAATTTTACAGTATCAAAATCATGTTCAAGTTGGTTAACTAGAAAGAGCGCTTTGAGACGAAGATTTAGGCGATGGTTTCATCTAATTTGGATAAACGAGTAAAAAGTTATACTAGATTGAAGATCAGGGGCAGAATCGCAATCAAAAATAATCGCAGACAAATCCCTGAAAAATAAAACGAAACGGACAGACTAAAGAACGAATGTTCACTGTTTGAACATAACCGGCGAACAACGTTCCTTAAAACGAACGAACGGACGAATGTCCGCTAAGTAAATAAATTGACGAAAACCGAACCGATCTAACTAAAAAAACAGATCTAGGGTTTTTTTCTAGAAAAAGGCGGTTTTTACCTAAACCAAAAAACAGACCGGGGCGACTCCGGCGGCTCCGACGGAACTCCGGCGAGGCGGCGCAGGGGCGTCGGCGGCTCTGGGGCAACGGCGGGCGGCGCGGGCGTCGGCGGGAGGCGGCGGGTGGCGGGGCTAGGCGGTGATGGCGGCGGCTCCGGTGGCGGGGAGCGGCGGCGGGGCGATGTGGGGCTTCGGGGCGGCGGCGGCGCTATTTATTGTGGGCGGGGTTGGCGCATGGCTTGGGGAGGGGGCCGGCCCGGGGAGAGTCTGGCTCGGACTCTCCTCGGCGTCCGTGCGTGGCATGGCGGCGGGGAGAGGCGGCGGCGCGCGGTGTGGGCCAGCTGGGCTCCGGCCCAGTTGGTCCGGGAAGGATTTTTTTAAAATAATTTTCTCCCGAACAGAAAAATCCTAATAAAATATAAAAAAATTCTAAAAATGCCAAAAACAATTTTCACCATCTAAATAAAATATTTATAACAAAGTGAACATTTTTTCTGGCCTAAAAATGCAATTTTGAAAAATGCATATTTTTCTAATTCAAAAAAATAGCAATAAAAATCCAAATAAAATAATTATTTGATTTTAACATTTTTTTTGCAATATTTCTTTTATTTTGGAGAAGTCATTTTATCCCCTCTCTTTTATTTTAATATTGGAAATATTCGGAGAGAAGAACATTAAAACCAAAATGATCCTCTTTTCAAATTTGAGAAAATTCATATATGAAAATAAAAGAAATCTCCAACTCTCTATGTGGGTCTTTGAGTTGCTTAGAATTTGGAGGATCAAACCAAAATGCAAATAAAATATGATATGCATATGATGACCTATGTATAACATTCCAAATTGAAAATTTGGGATGTTACAATGGGCCAAGGGGAGGGGGCACACCAGCCCACTAAGGGGTTGTGCGCCCCTCTCACCCCATCCCACATAACCAGGAGAGGTGGGGCGCCCTCCCTAGGGCAGCCGCTCCCTTTGTCTTGGGGGCCAAGGCTCCTAAAGGTGGGGGGCCAAAACCCATCTAGGGTTACCCCATCTAGGCCGCCGCTCCTCTAGGGGAAACCCTAGGGGCGCCACCCCTCCTCCCTTTCCCCTATATATAGAGAGGTAGAGAGAGGGTAGTCGCACCCTTGTACGCCATGGCAATGCCCCTCCTCTCCCTTGTAGCCTTCCTCTTCTCCGTGAGGCTTGGCGAAGCCCTGCTGAGATTTCTCCACCAGCACCGTCGTCACGCCATCGTGCTGCCGGAGGATTCGAGCTACTACTTCACCATCGCTCGTTGGATCGAGGAGGTGAAGGCGTCATCAAGCCATACGCGTGTTGAACGCGGAGGTGTCGTCTGTTCGGCACTTGGATCAGGAGTTCGTGGGACGGATCGTGATTGGATCGCGAAGACGTTCGACTACATCAACCGTGTTTCTTAACGCTTCCGCTTAGCGATATACATGGGTATGTAGATGCAATCTCTCCTCTCATAGATGTTCATCTCCTAGATTGACCTTGGTGAGCGTAGGAATTTTTTTTGTTTCCCTGCAACGTTCCTCAACAGGTGCAAGGGGCGGCCAGGCTTCGCGCTATCTAGTTGGGCCGGAGGTTTAGGTGGGCCGATGTAGGTTAGGTCTAGTTTAGGTTTTTCTCTTTCCCTTTTTTTTCTTCTGCTATTTTGCTAAATTCTATCTAATTTTAGTTTTGAATTTTCTTCCAACACTGAACTTGTTCTAAAATCTAATTTCAATATTCCTTTATTGGTGAACATTTTCTTTGGCCTTTTGGTCACATAATTTTTGCCACTTTATCTCTCGGTTTTGTTTAAATATTCTCTTGAGTATATTTCTTTTCCCAATTTTATTTTCTTTTGAATGTTCCTAGTTTAGTTTTCTCTTAACTCATCTTGCATTTTTTTTTTGAATATTTGTTGGTCAGATCTTTTGGAAAACTCTATTTTTCTATTTTCCCTTTTAGGGTTTTGTTTTGCTTTCTAATTTTAGTGGTCTTGGGTAGTTAGGTTTCAACCAAAGCTTAAATAGGTTTCTACTGGTTATTATAGGGCCTTTAACCCTCTAGTTGGTCAATCTAGCCAACAAGGTCAACAACAAGAAAACCCTAGGAATTTTTGCTAAATGCAAGCAAGCAAAGGTTTTTCTAGAAAAAAATAATTCCCAATGAAATTATAAACATTCCAGATTTGGGAAAAATCTGGGGTGTGACAAATAGTCCCAACTGCTCAGCCTTCATGATCATGACATTGAGTGCATCGATAACCAGAAGAAAAAGCATTGGCGATATGGTGTCCCCTTAGCGGAGGCCCCTAACATGATCGACCGCCTCTGGTGGAATGTTGTTGATAAGAACACGAGAGCTCGCAACACAAGGAATAGTTGCAATCATCTCTCGTCGTCAACTACCAAAGCTATGGTGTTGCGACACTTCCAACAAGAATGGCCAAGCGAGAGAGTCAAATGCCTTTGAGAAATCGAGTTTCATGAATAGGGAGGGCACTTTTTACTAGTGGATGCTCTTCACCGTCTGCTGAACAAAGAAAAAGTTATCTTGGATACAATGGTTCTTCTCAAAAGCACTTTGGTTATCGGAGACGAGGTCCAGCAAACGCAGTGTTAGGTGATTAGCCAGCATCTTCTCAAAGACCTTCACAAAGCTATGCATCAGGCTCATTGGGCAAAAGTCACTCAGGTCCTAGTTGAATCCTTCTTAGGGAGGATGGTGATGTATGTGTGATTGAGAAGGTGCAATGAGCTACCATCGGGATGGTAAATCTGGTGAACCACAATCAATACATTCTCCTTGATCATAGCCCATCACACTTGGTGAAACATGGCGGAGAACCCATCGGGGTCGGGCGCTCGATTGAGGGGGGATATTTAATGGTTGATGCCTCTTCTTCATTGAACGGGAGGTCCATGGCAGAGAGGTCCACAGATGACAGCACAAGCTCCTCGAGGTCGAGAGAATGATGGCGCTAGGCAAGCGTGCCCAAGACATGGACGACTTGGAGGAAGCAACGTGATCCGTCGATGCAGTCTCAGGATGAAATTCTATTTTTTGCGCTTACTCACGTACAGATGAACAAAAAAGAATTGGCGTCCCCGCCTCCTTGAGCAACCGCAACCGTGATCTTTGTATGGCGATAGAACGTTCTAGAAAAATGCTTGTACAAAAATGAGCATCCGAAGAGAGGGCCGAAAGCAAATTGTCTATGTGAAGTTCCTCCTAGTCTACCGAGTTGAACCAACACGATTCCTATGTGTCGCTCGTTGCGGGACATTGTCACCGAATCGCATAGGGGACGACCGAGCGAACGATGAAGTGGGCCAACTCACTTGATTTTTTTCTGCTTGCGAGCATCCCAATTTTGAGAACCTGCTAGAAGGTTTTGGACCATCTTTTATTTTGTTTTTTTTAGTTTTTTCGTTGTTTCTT
Source organism: Triticum timopheevii (assembly GCA_963921465.1). Classification (NCBI taxonomy): domain Eukaryota; kingdom Viridiplantae; phylum Streptophyta; class Magnoliopsida; order Poales; family Poaceae; genus Triticum; species Triticum timopheevii. The sequence continues at coordinate 244,314,487 of OY997270.1, forward strand.
CTTCTCTGTTTTTCCTGTCTCTTCTTTATTTATTTTATTTACAAACTTCAAAAAATGTTCAAAATCTTCAAAAAAATTGGACTTTAAAAATTCTTTGTAATTTAAAAAAATGTTTAATTCTTTAAAAAAACAAAATTCCAAATGATGTTCAAGTTTTTTTTTAAAAATGTATTTTAAAAAATGTTCAAGAGAAAAAACTGACCAGAAAACCAATTGGTACAGTACATCAGTTTTTTTAGGATTAGCTTTATTGATCCAATTCCACATGTTATGGGATACAGTTACAGTACAGTACACCCGTTGCCACACCTGCTGCTCGTGCATGGGCCGGTCTACCTACCCAGACGAACCCCTGTGCGGCAGCCTCGTATTTGAAGCAAAGAGCGTCAAATAGAATTCCTCAAAAAAAGTCAAATAGGAGGTTCCCTAGACCAGCGATCAAGTTTGACCATGGTCGGAGCCTGCCTTTCGTTGCTCGTGAAGCGCCGCCCGACGAGATTAGAAACACCGGAGGCGACGAGCTCGAGATTAACACCAGAGGTCACCTTTCCTGATTGCTCAGAGACAAAAGGACACCGGAGCTCACCTTGTGGTCGTGGAGAGGCAACCCTAGATCCCAAATCCGGTTTCAAAAAAAAATATTCCAAATCCGAACCCCTACGCCTTGCGCCGCCAACCCTAGGTCCAAACCCGGTCCTCGCCCACACCTTGCGCTGCCTGGCATGGAGACCTCCTCGCTGCCCCTCTCTGTCGGTGCCACCGCCGCCATCACTGTTCCCTCGTATCCTGCATGGGTTCTCCTAGAAAAGCAAGACTACTCCGCCTATCACGATGACCCCACCAGCGCTAAATGTAAGGCAATCACCGGCAGCGACGGAGTGTTTGACAAAAAAACTATCACTTTAAGGGTTTTTGTCCCACGGAACTACCACTTTTTCAAAACTGGCCGAAAACTACCAAAAGTTGCTCATTTTGTGTCTAAAAACTACCAAGTCAGCCTGGTGACTGTTTCAAGCGTTTTAAATGTGTTTCCGACAAGAGCGGCCCACCTGTCAGGCCGACGGGCTGCCTAACGGCTACCATCGACGGTTGGTGGCCGTTACTTGCGCCGCTCGGTTGGACCGGGCTCGACCAGGTCAAAGATGGTCGGTCGACTCCTCCTTCCACCATCTCTCACTCTTCCCCGAGCTCACTCTCTAGCCCTAGCCGCCGGCTCTCATGGCGGCCGTGGATGCAAACTCCGACGGCGGTGACGACGGCGGCGGGGTTGGCGACTTCTCCCAGGTGGATAAGTGGCTAGGTAGCACGAGCTTCGCGGCGCAGCAGCCTCCGCAGCTAGTATCACAACCTTCTCAGAAGATGGCTAGGACGGCGCCGCCTCGACCACCGTCGACAACAAGAAGCGCACCTCGTGGTCAGCGCAAGCTTCCGGCCGCGGGCGCCGACAGGTATGAGAGCTCATCTGACTGAAAGTTTATTTGAGATTGCATCATTGTCAGATTCATAGCTAGATTCAGTTATCTATTAGTGCTTTTGCAAATAATTTGCTCTAATCTGAAAGTTGTGTTTACCTAGATTCAGTTTGTCCAGCTATCAGTTAATATTTGTAATTCATTGAATATGTGCAGTGTTGAATATTTGTAGTTGGGACAATTCCATTTCTCCCCCTAACTTGAACCCACACCTAGCATTTACCCCTAAATTTTGAGTATGCTCAAAAATACCCCTCTTCCGTCAAAGCTTCTTATAGAAATACCCTTCCATACCATTTCCATGTGGTCAAAGGCGTTTGACTGACTGCGGGACATTTTATTGCCAGTTTTACCCCTCTACGTGTATGACATTTACAGGTGGGACCTACCCTAGTAAAAAGAAAAGGAAAAAACTCGCTCTATCTCTATCTCACTCCCTCTCTCACTTACAGGTGGACCCGCCAAAAAAAGAAAAGAAAAAAGAAAAAAAAATATTCTTTCTTACCTCTCTGTGTCTCTCTCTCTCGCTCACCTCCGGCGGCGGCCAACAACAGACGACGGTGGCCAGCATTAGGCTCGCCGGCGTGGTCCCGTTGCGCTCAATGCCGCGTAATCACCCATCGATTGACCACTGTTTGGCGTGAGGACAGACACCGGAACCAGCACCCCGACGGAACCCACACACGGTTCATGTCGTCGCCGCATCGTCTCACGCATGTGTGACCAACGACAGCCTCAAGCCTCTGTAGCATGCCCATTAGATCGAGCACTTCCCGACTTGTTTTCCAGCGGGACGAATCAGACCGAGGCACCCGAAATTGACGGCTCACTCATCGTCTTCCCCAACTCCGGTGGAGTGCGGCCGCTGCCCGATCTCCTCTACCCATGAATCTAGGAGGATTCCCCCAAGTTACTTAGCTCCAAAATAACCTCCCGAATGTCCTGGTGAGCCCTCAAGCTTCCTTGCATCCCCGAAAACCTCCCTCCATGAGCGCCGCCCGTCGCCGCCACTCAAGCTCATCGTTGCCCATCCCACGGCCACCCCACAGTCTCGGGCCACCTCAGTCCAGTTCGTCTTCACGCCCGTAGTCTCGCAGGGCCACTTTGAAGCCCATAGACCTCTCCGCATCCTCACGTTCCGCCGTACGTCGCCGTTGTACCTTCGCGGACGCGACGGCGTTTAGCCGCTGTTGTTAAAAGGTACTCCCTCCTTTCCTTTATGTAAGGTGTATTATTTTTGGCACGGTGACCAAGGCATGGAATTATAGACATGTTAGGATGAAATTATCCTCGGCAAATTTATTTGTTAGTGGCAAGTAAATCAGTTAGTCGAGGAAAGTATGAGATACATGCAATCGATAGGGAGATACTTTCCTTCTTTTGCCACAAGGAGAGATACAGACAATCTGGAGAGAGATACTTTCCCTTTTTCTAGAGGGCTAACAAGGGAATTATGAGGAATTAAAGAAATACACCTTACATTTTGGAATTCTATCAAAAAACAAATACACCTTATATAAAGGAACGGAGGGAGTATTTAGGCTAACCCTCCAGGTAAGTGTTCCACTGACCCATGGGCCCTTTACTAACTATAAAACAGATAGAAAGAATGACATGTGGGCCTCCAAAATCTAATTTGACCAGTCCCTGTTGACTGGTCTAACTTTGACTTAGTTTTTTTTCTTTACCTAAATGTGGACTAGTACCACTAGGGGCATTTTGGACAAAGCACATGGTCAAACCCCTTTGACCTAACAGAAATGTCGCCGAGGGGTATTTCTATAACACCACCTAACGGAAGAGGGGTATTTTTGAGCATACTCAAAATTTAGGGGTAAATGTCAGGTGTGGGTTCAAGTTAGGGGGAGAAATGAAATTATCCCTTTGTAATTTGCTCCTTCTTCGGTTTTGCAACCTCTATCCCATGAGCCTCTTTGTTCTGGACTCTGCCAAGGTTCTCCTCATGATACATATCCCACACCTTGGTTAAACACATTTGCAGAATTACCGGCCAAGGGGCATCTACCCACTCCAGAACACCATAGTTCACACCATCCTGAAAACACATTAAAATTCAGTCAAATTTACAGTGAGCTATATTGTTCATTAACAATCAAATTCAGAAGAAGAAATGATGAACCCTAAACATGTACACAGCTAGCTACACTGCTAGCTCTATGAAAGAATTACAAAACATTTATCTGCATCTGAACAGTACTCTGTTTCCACATACCACAAAATTCAGACATAGCCAACTGAACATTTCTCTGTTTCCACATACCACAAAATGAATCAATCACAACCTTTAAAAGTTAGTATATTACCTCAGTAGCACAACCTATGAATCTCCTGCCAGTGTCAGTACCTTCAAATGCAACAAATTTGTCTGGCCTCTGCCTGTGCAGTATGCACTTACGGTTAGATTCAACCACAAATGCACAGAAACTTGGGTCTATCACAGTTTCAGAAATTTGCTGCAGAAGGAGGAATAAGGTATATATCAACTACAACAACAGAAATGGAAGAAATCAAAAAGAATCTTCAAATTGTCGCCGTTAGCCGTTAGGCAGCCCATCGGCCTGATAGATGGGCCGCTCTTGTCGGAAACACGTTTAAATCATTTGAAACGGTCACCAGGTTAACTTGGTAGTTTTTAGACACAAAATTACCAACTTTTGGTAGTTTCCGGTCAGTTTTTAAAAAGTGGTAGTTATGTGGGACAAAAACCCCTAAAGTGGTACTTTTTGTCAAGCACTCGCCGCGACGTCAAGAAGAACTTCTGCCTTTTTCCTCCGCCGGCCGTCTCCTACTTCTGCGCCCACCTCTCCAAATCCAAGGACGACGATGACACCGACATGGAGCCCTTCATTGTCTTTACAGCCAAAGACCTCGTCCTCTTACGTTTCTACGTCGGTGGCCCGACAAGCGCCGATGACGATGACGATCTCGTCCAGTACTTTGTCTACAAGGACGGCCGCAACAACCTATCCCTCGAACCTATCTCCTCTACTCCTCCAGTTAATACTTATTCATCATGCGTGATCATCGTGCCATGTGACGAGGAGGAGGAGAACTATGTCTTCGCCGATCTCTCCGTTGGAAGTGAACCTGGATACCACGAGGCTGTTTGGTTTATGCCCCAACTCAACCTACCAAAATATTGGTCACGCCAAATCCTTTGTATGTTGTTTGCTTTGTTATCAAATATTTGACTGCCAATGAGTCCCTTGTTCTTTCCTTCACAGACTCTTGCCAGAATTTTGGCCAACCCCAGGCGGTAGAATCCCACGCCAAATAATTGGCAAGCCAATATTGGCAGGGCATCTTTTTCGATAAATGGTGGATTTTATTAACTCAAAATGAAACACCAAGTGAACACAAACACAATGAGTCCACAGCCGGCCTCTGCATAGTTAGGATGCACACAGTTAACACCAACGCGCACACACACGAAAATCACAACGGCAACTAGCAAATTCAAATATGACCGAAGCTATGCCTTAGTGGACTAAAAAGAAAAGAGAAAAAAACTCTGAAGCGATCAAATTAGTGATCGACAATCTACAACAGCAACCATATCTGCACCAATCATCTTTTGACATCAGCAATGATGTCGCCACCAGCCACCACTTTCCGCGATCCCAACAGCTACATACATAGCATGGTCATGACGTGAGGTGCCACGCAAATAAAGCCCATCCTCGCACAAGCGGACAGTCAAGCCACGACAAGAGCCGGTCGTCACCAAGAACTCCAAACAATGAAGGTCGCCATCGCACCACTTTGCAACAGAGATCAAGAGAGGGTGGTCACCGACATCATCAAATCCCAAATCAGAACGCTCCAACAGCTTCACGCTATCCTCATGCTTCGTCGTCCTCATCCTTGGCGGCAGAATCGTGCAGCAAAACAAACTCGTCGTTGCTGCCCGATCTGAAGATCCAAGATTCCCGATCCCATCTCGACCATCACCTACAAGTGTAGGACCATGTCTTCGCCTATGCGCCAGGGGGTAAACCGTCATACCATGACGCAGCAGGCAGACGAGGTTGCCCGCACACTTGCAGATGAGATCATGGCTACCGTCATCTCACACAGAGACCATCAGCCCAGCCAGAAATTCACCGCCGCCGCTGCACATCCATACCCTCTGCATCAAGTCACAGTTCATAGATCTCACTCCGAAACAACGCTGAACAAGCTACTGCTTGCTCCGGCAATCGAGTCAGCTCCAAGACAATGCCTCCAAAAAGGTCAGCGACGAGGAAATCGCTGCCATTGTCTGTCCCTCGAGGGAAGCAAGGATTTCTCTGGAGAAAAGACCATGAGGGAAGGAGTGAAGCAATGTAGTGACGACTTCGATAAGGATAACGGCGCCAAGGGCGTCGACGTCGCCGCTCGCACGAAGCCGAGACAGGGTTTCCCCAGCTCCCCTCAAGCCCTCCCCATCACATCAATCACCAAGAACGAAGTCATCTTGTCCAGCGCGCCGAGGAGAGTAGGCGAGGACACCCGAGCAAGGTCCGACGACCCATCCCCAAGCGCCACCAAAGGACGTAGCACACGCCCATCAGACAACGCCCAACACGCGCGCCATCGTCCTAGCCAGCGCTTGTCCCGCCGGCCGCGTCCGACATGGCCACATATGGCACACATCCACACCAGCAAACAAGCCCCTCCATCACCCTTCGCCGAGCTCCGCCGCCGCGCATCTGGACGCCGAGGCACACGCGCTTTCGGAGCACCGCCAGATCCCGCTGAGAGTCACCGCCCACGGACGCAGGGGAGCCACGAGGAGAAACCCCACCGCCACTGTCGGCCGCACAGGCTTCGCCCGGCGGCGGCCTCTGGCGGCGGCGCAGGAGATGTGATGGCCTGGTGGCGGCGCGCTAGGGTTGGAGGAATCGCCCCCGAGTCACCCCGAGCGCAGGCGACGCGGGGGGACGGGATCGCATTGGCAGGGCATCTACAGGCAAAGAACCAAACATACCCTACAACCTCCACGTTTACTCGCCCAAGACGGGCAAGTGGGATACCACACTGTTGCCGTTGCCGACATCTCCTGCGGTCAGAGGAAAGAAGGACATGCCCATTGCCCAGTGAATTCCACAAGGTGATCGGGCTCGGAGGAGATGAGGTGGCCTGGGTAGACCTCTAGTGCGGCATTGTCACCTGCAAGGTGCTTGATAATGACCGTGTTGTTCGACTCATCCCTCTTCCCAAACCTGAAGTCAACATGCCCATGGACGGAGAACCGAGGTTCATCTGGGATGTCACCTACTGCAATGGAATCTTCAAGTTCATTGAGATGGATCATTTTTGCAGACCAGTTATTGTTCTTAATGATATAATTCATGATTCGGAGCTCTTTCATGATGATACAGTGCACAAGGAACCTACTGTGGTCCCTCATGGTTGGAAGATCCGGACATGTTATAGGTTTAGTTCATGGGACTTTTGGCTCAAGGCGCACATTGTTCATGTTGATGACATCTCAGTGGATGTACCAATCCAGTATATGTTGCCTCAGATGTTGGACGCTTGTGCTCAGGAATTTATATTGAGGAACCTGTCAACATTTTGCCCGACCTTTGGCATTCATGGTGACAATGTTGTGTACTCCTAACATCCAAGGTGAAATTTGATTATGACAACACATGGATTGTTGGTGTTGACCTTGGAGAGAAGATGGTGAAACTAATTCAACCATATTCTGCCTTGGGATATAGTTATATCCGACCAGCCTTACTTTCCTCTACATTCTCCTGTTATCTGAATACAAATCCAGGTACTTATTGAGCAGTTGACGTTACGATGTGATTTTTGTGCATCTCACATGAATAAGGCCAACTCCACCGCGCGACCCCATCCTGTCCGGCCCCGTCCGTTTGGGGTAAAAGAGACAAACCGGGCGGCCCAGCGTGCGGGAGCAAACGGATTTATGTCTGTTTGTGTTCGCTTTCGACCCATCCCCGGCCCAAGTTTATGCCGCTTTTGAGGTGAAACGGACACCACGCGGACATGCCGGCCGTCTGCGCGTGTCCTCCCCTGGCCCGCCCGTCGGTGGCACAGGGCGGGCCTTTTTCTATCCGCCCCTCCCTCCCTTCGGCCGCACCCCACTCCACTCTTCCCCTCGCCGCCGCCGCCGCCGCTGCCATTGCAGTTGTGCAGCTCGGACGCGCGCTCGCCCAACCCCTTTCTGTCGGCGCCGCCGAGCTACCCAACCACGGCCACCTGGTTTGCGCACCCGCCGGCCGGATTTGGGGCGGATCCGGTCGGTCTTGAGCTCGCCAGGCTGTGGGAGGCCGGGCCGCGCCGTGGACTGGCCGGGGCACCTCGCCGAAAGGCCCTGGCAGGGCCGCAAGGCCACATGCAGGCAGTGGCTCCTCCTCTAGCCGCTCGGATCTGCACCGTCGGTGGTCCGCCGGCAGATACACGAATGGCGGCCGGCCGGGCTCGGTGCTTGCCCAAAAACTCGCCGGCGCACCGTTATCACTCATTAAGTGCGACCACTGCCCAAGGATGGTCGTGCGCCGCATGTCTATAATGCCGGAACATCCCGGATGGGTGTTCATCAAGTGCTTCAACGATGGGGTATGTGCTCTTTTTAGCTTCGGTTTGTGCTCTAGACTTGACTAGTTGTGCCAACTTCAAATTTTATTGTGTAGAATGGATGCAAGTTTTGGTATTGGGAAGAAGAGTACATCGATATATTGATAGAGCGAAATTTAGTACATGTTCGTGCACTTTTAGCTAGCATAGAGGCTGTAGATGAGACAAGTCACTTGTTGCTAGATTAGAGGCTAGACACGATGTTAGATAATAACGAGAAACAAACGAGACAAAGAGACACGGATTTTTACGTGGAAACCCTTGCGGGAGAAAACCACGGATGCACGAAGGCGCAATCACTATGATGGAGGAGTATTATAAGCACGAGATGACAGACCGTCTGAGGTGCGACTACATGGGGTATATAAGAGGGCAATACATGAGAGTCCTTGGAGGACAAGTAAACGAGTTGTACTCGTACGCGTTGACGTCAACGCAAAGGCCCACACCGTATGTACTACGTCTAGTCCAATACGGTAATAGAATTTAGATCATAATTTAACAATCTCCACCTTGATCCAAATTCCCTCCAGTAGTCGAAGAAAGTGAATAACTCCATCCAAATCAGCATAAACACCTTGTGCGTCAAAGTCCATAGGACTAGTGAGAAATTCCAACTAAGCCTGAGCAAAGCTCAAACTTATTGGTAGGAACTGGCTTTGTCATCATATCAGCAGGATTATCATGAGTACTTATCTTGCATACCTTCAAATTGCCTTCAGCAACAACATCTCGAATATAATGAAATCTAACATCAATGTGCTTTGTCCTCTCATGATACATTGGATTCTTTGTAAGATATATGGCACTTTGACTGTCAGAAAATATGGTAGGGCAAGATGAGTCTCCACAAAGCTCAGTGTACAAACCTCTCGACCAGATAGCTTCTTTGCATGCCTCAGAAATAGCCATATACTCGGCATCAGTAGTGAAACATGCCACAATAGACTGCAAAGTTGCTCTCCAACTCACAGCACAGCCACCAATGATGAAAACATAACCTGTGAGTGATCTTCTTTTATCCAAATCACCAGCAAAATCAGAATCAATAAAACCAACGAGTCCATCTCTAGTTTTCCCAAACTGTAAATAAGCATTAGAAGTACCACGCAGGTATCTGAAAATCCACTGAACTGCTTTCCAATGCTCTTTTCCAGGATTAGCCATGTATCTACTGACAACACTCAATGCATATGATAAATCTGGACGAGAACAAACCATGGCATACATAAGTGAACCAACTGCACTCGAATAGGGAACTCTAGACATGTACTCAATATCTGCATTTGACTTAGGACATAAAGCTGATGATAATTTGAAGTGTGCAGCTAAGGGAGTACTCACTGGCTTGGCATTATGCATATTAAAACGATGAAGAACTTTATCAATATATCCCTTCTGACTTAGATATACTTTTCCAGACGGTCTATCTCTGGATATTTCCATGCCAAGAATTTTCTTTGCTGCACCCAAATCCTTCATCTCAAATTCATTACTCAATTGCTTCTTTAGTTCATTAATCTCTGACATACTCTTTGCAGCAATAAGCATATCATCAACATAAAGGAGCAAGTAAATAGTTGAACGATTGACAGTTTTTAAATAAACACAACTATCATAATTAGACCTTTTGAAACCTTGAGAGAGCATAAAGGTGTCAAATCTCTTGTACCACTGTCTAGGGGATTGCTTCAATCCATAAAGAGATTTCTTTAACTTGCAGACAAGCTTTTCTTTTCCAGGAATAACAAAACCTTCAGGTTGTTCCATATAAATATCCTCTTCTAATTCTCCATGTAAGAATGCAGTTTTAACATCCAATTGTTCAAGCTCAAGATTATGCATGACAACAATACTGAGTAAAGTGCAAATAGAGCTATGCTTCACAAGAGGAGAAAAGACTTCGTTATAGTCAATACCTAGAATCTGACTGTAACCTTTAGCAACTAACCTTGCTTTATATCTTGTCTCATTATTAGGAGAAACACCTTCTTTCCTCTTGAAAACCCACTTGCAACGAATAGGTTTCTTCTCTCTAGGCAATTTTACTAAATCCCAAGTGCCATTCTTTTCAAGTGATTCCATCTCATCATGCATAGCGGTCATCCACTTATTACTATCACCAGAAATAATAGCCTCGGAATATAAAGAAGGCTCAACATTACCTTCAATTTCTTCTGCAACAGATAAAGCAAAAGAAACAATATTGCACTCTTCAATTAACCTGTTCGGTTTATTAATACCCCGTCTAACTCTGTCACGTGCGAGATTCCAACTGGGCGGAACAATATGCTGATTTGGAGTGGGACTGACATGATCATCATCAACGACGGGTTCATCATGTGCATCAACATTTTCATTACCAAATGTATCACCTGAATCAATAACATGCTTCACCTGAATAGTAGGCTGCTGAATAGTAGGCTGCTGTTCACTCTCAATAGGAACATTAGTAGATGAAACATCATGTAACATAGCAGATTCATTAAAGATAACATTTCTGCTAATAACAACCTTCTGGGTTTCAGGATTCCACAATTTAAAACCTTTAACACCAGACTTATAACCAAGAAAGATGCACTTAACAGCCCTAGGCTCCAGCTTTCCATTATCAACATGAGCATAAGCAGTGCAACCAAAAACTCTCAACTGTGAATAATCAGTAGGTGAACCAGACCATACCTCAATTGGAGTTTTCTTATTAAGAGCAATAGATGGTGAACGGTTAATGAGATAACAAGCAGTGGAAGCGGCCTCGGCCCAAAAACGCCTATGCAAACCTGCATTGGACAACATGCAACGGGCTCTGGAAATAATGGTCCTGTTCATATGCTCAGCAACACCGTTTTGTTGAGGAGTATAAGGAACGGTGTAATGTCTGTCAATGCCTTCAGACTTGCAATAATTCTTAAATTGCTTAGAACAGAATTCCATACCATTATCAGTGCGAAGTATTTTTACATTCCTTTTGGTTTGTCTTTCAACCATAATCTTCCACTCCTTAAAAGCTGAGAATGCTTCATATTTATGCTTCAAGAAATAAGGCCAAACTTTTCTCGAATAATCATCAATAATAGTTAGCATGTAACTACCACCACCTAGTGACTTCTTGCGAGGTGGTCCCCATAAATCAGAATGCACATAATCAAGAATACCTTCAGTTGTATGGGTCGAAGTATTGAACTTCACCCTCTTGTGCTTGCCGAAGATAAAATGCTCACAAAATTTCAATTTACCAGGTTCATATCCATCAAGAAGACCTCTCTTATTTAACTCTACTAAACCAAGTTCACTCATATGTCCAAGACGCATATGCCAAAGGTTAGCAACATCACAATCAGAATTCTTTGAAACAACTGGAGTAGCGTTACCTGAAACGATAGAACCTCGAAGGTAATAAAGACCATTGGTCGAACTTAAGTCACCTTTCATCACAACAAGGGAGCCTTTGGTGACCTTCAAAACACTATCTCCACCTGAATACTTGTATCCCTTTGTAGCAACGGCACTCATAGAAATAAGATTTCTCTTCATCTTTGGAATATACCGAACATCTGTCAAAGTTCTGATTATGCCATCAAACATCTTGATTCGAATAGAACCTATGCCTTCAATCTTGCATGGTGAATTATCAAAACCCAAAACGGAACCAGTAGAAGTAGTGGAATCAAAAGTATTAAACCAATCTCTATGTGGACACATATGAAAAGTGCATGCAGTGTCAAGTACCCACTCATCATTGGTCTCAGCACATCCAGCAATAACGACAAGAGCATCATCAGAACTATCATCACGAGCAACGTTAGCAGAATTTTCACCTTGTTTGTTACCTTTCCTCTTTTCTTTATTCTGCAACTTGAAACACTCTGAGATGTCATGCCCATCTCTCCTGCAATATCTACAATACTTATTGTCTCTGGATTGCGACCGGCCCCTATGGCCGTTCTTACTTTTGCCTCTGTTTCCATTATGTGAGTTCTTCTCCTTTGTCCTGCCACGAACAGATAACCCCTCGGCTTGGGATGAACTCGAACCATCATGAGGCACCATTAATTTCATCTTCTCCTTAGAGTTCAAAGCTTCATAAACTTCATTAAGCGTGAGAGTATCACGACTGTATAATATGGTGTCTCGAAAATTGGTATAAGAACTTGGCAGTGAACAAAGTAACATTAAAGCAGTATCTTCCTCTTCATACTTAACCTCCATTGCAGCTAGATCAGATATGATCTCTTTAAATTCCGAAATATGATTCAAAACATTACCTCCCTCGGGTAACCTGTGCAGAAATAATTTTTGCTTCAGATGCATCTTGCTGGTGAGATCCTTGGTCATGCAAATCCCTTCCAGCTTTAACCATAGAGCGGAGGCAGTTTTCTCGCTCAAAACTTCCTGCAAAATATTATTATGCAAATGGAGTTGAATTTGTGACAAAGCCTTACAATCAATTCTTTTCTCCTCATCAGTCCAATCCTGAAATCTATGTTTTCCAAAACTATCCAGTGCTACATCATAGTCGGCCTGTGCCAACAATGCCCGCATCTTGACTTGCCATAGGGTAAACGTTGAGTCACGGTCCAGCAGCGGAAAATCATACTTCATAGAGGCCATGAGTAGATAAATCTGGTAGTGGATGTAGCAATTGAAAATCTGAACTGTAGCTTCACGTGACAAATAGTACCAGTAGCTGGCTATCTAGTACTAGCTCTTGATCAGAGAGGATTAAAGAAAACGAATCTGGACTTGGTAAGCTTCACGTGAACAGTACTCAAACTAGTACTCCACATGGGGAACCGATGGCTGGTTAGATCGCTTGCCGCCGACGCCTCTGGACTTGATGCAAGAGAGAGCGCCAGGGTACGCGAGCGGAGCAAAAAACCAATCTCATGGATAGGCGGAACCTACGATTTTTAAGGATCGCGGAGGCGGCTCGCAGACAGAATCGACTTCCTGTCGGTCTCAGCGAAATCGATCCGACTTCGGATCGCCTGGTCACGCGCGGGCGGCGGCGCATGCAACCCTTATCTCTCGATCTCTGATCTCGTATATGCAACTTGGCTCTGTATACCACTTGTTAGATAATAATGAGAAATAAACGAGACAAAGAGACACGGATTTTTACGTGGAAACCCTTGCGGGAGAAAACCACAGACGCACGAAGGCGCAATCACTATGATGGAGGAGTATTATAAGCACGAGACGACAGACCGTCTGAGGTGCGACTACATGGGGTATATAAGAGGGCAATACATGAGAGTCCTTGGAGGACAAGTAAACGAGTTGTACTCGTACACGTCGACGTCAACACAAAGGCCCACACCGTATGTACTACGTCTAGTCCAATACGGTAATAGAATTTAGATCATAATTTAACACACGAGACTAGGCGTGAGGAAGCAACATCGACTTCTGGCTTGAAGAAGAAAGAAGGGTGCAACATCGAGCCTCCTCACAGATCAACAATGAGTGCATCGAGAAGGCCCTAACCCAACTCAAGGGAGCAGTTATGGAAGTTGGGTATCTTCTAAAATGTATTCTTGTGGCTCTTGTTTTCTTTGACCTTGCTTTATTGGTCAAAATATGATGATGTATTGTTATGTACCAAAAATGAATGATGAAAAAAAGTTAAATACTTGCAAAGAAAAATGCACGCGGACAGGACATGACTCCACTGCCCTACCCAAACGAACAGAATCCGGGCAAAACGGGCGTCCGTTTGGGATTGCGCTGTGGAGTTGGCCTAACTCTCCTCGCCACTAGGTTTGCCTATCTATTTGGTTCTGTATCCAATTGTGATTATGCAGTTTCCATCAATCCATCTATTCTTTTTAGATCGTTTTCTTATACACTGTCATGATTCATGAACAACTGAATGTGTAGAGAATTATGCTACTCACGATGTATTGATCGGGTGCAATATGCACGTATATATAAGTACAAAGGGTAGCCACGTCCTCGACTATACATGGAAGGAGGAGGGCTTGTTGTACAAGAAATACACATATGTTATCTACATCTCAACACCCCCCCGCAGTCGAAGCGGCACCACGGTCGACGCAAAGACTGGATCGGAACTCCTCGAAAGACGCAGTAAACAAGCCCTTGGTCATGATGTCAGCAAACTGTTGGTACGTAGGTACATGTAGCACGCGCACATGACCCAAAGCGACCTGTTCCCAAACAAAGTGGATATCAATCTCAATGTGCTTGATGCGTCGATGATGAACCGGGTTGGCGGAGAGGTAGACTGCAGAAACATTGTCACAGTAGACAATCGTAGCCTTGTCAACCGGAGACAAAAGCTCATGCAACAGCTGACGAAGCCAGGAACACTCGGCGACGACGTTGGCAACGGCGCGGTACTCTGCTTCAGCACTGGAGCGGGAGACGATAGGCTGCCGCTTGGACGACCAGGAGATGAGAGATGGTCCAAGATAGACGCAATAACCAGAGGTCGAGCGGCGCGTGTCAGGGCAGCCGGCCTAATCGGCGTCAGAATAAGCCGTCATGTCCAAAGATGATGAAGCCTGAAGTGACAATCCAAGATCCAAGGTACCACGGATGTAGCGCAGAATGCGCTTGACCGCGGTCCAGTGAGCATCACGTGGAGCATGCATATGGAGGCAAACCTGCTGCACAGCGTACTGGAGATCCGGACGAGTAAGAGTGAGGTACTGAAGAGCACCAACAATCGACCTGTAGAAGGGAGCATCTGAAGCAGGAGAACCATCTGTGGCAGAGAGCTTGGCCTTCGTATCAACAGGTGTGGCAGCCGGTTTGCAGTTAAGCATCCCGGCACGATCCAGAAGCTCATGAGCATACTTCCGCTGATGAAGAAAGAAGCCATCTACTCGACGAATAACCTCGATCCCGAGAAAATAGTGCAGAGGACCTAGATCCTTAATGGCAAACTCAGCACGAAGACGATCAGTGAGCTGTTGAAGAAGAGCAGGAAAGCATGCTGTCAAGATGATGTCGTCAACATAGAGCAGAAGGTAGGCAGTAGCATCACCCTGGTGGTAGACAAACAGTGAAGCATCGGAGCGAGTGGAGCGGAAGCCAAGCTGAGTGAGGAAGGCTGCGATGCGCTGGTACCAGGCGCGAGGAGCTTGCTTAAGGCCGTACAAAGACCGAGAGAGCAAGCACACATGATCCGGAGAAGACTCATCAACAAATCCAGTCGGCTGCTGACAGAACACCTGTTCCTCAAGGTGACCATGAAGAAAAGCATTCGAAACATCCATCTGGTGCACAGGCCATGAGCGAGAGACCGCGAGCTGAAGAACAGTCCGAATCGTGCCGGGTTTGACAACCGGGGCGAAGGTGTCGGTGAAGTCAACACCTGCTCGTTGACGAAAACCGTGAATGACCCAACGAGCCTTGTGTCGGTCGAGAGTACCATCCGAATGAAACTTGTGTTTGAACACCCACTTCCCGGTAATGACATTGGCCTGAGGAGGATGGGGGACGAGCTGCCAGGTGTGATTGCGTTGCAATGCATCAAACTCCTCCTTCATCGCGGCGAACCACATGGGGTCACGAAGCGCGGAACGGGCGGAGGTCGGCACAGGTGATGGCGATGAAGAAGTCGAAGCGACGCAGGTGTACACGTCTGGTGGGTAGCGGGTGCTGGGCCGATGGACGCCTAGCCGTGACCGCGTGACAGGGCCAGAAGGCGGTGGCACAGCAGCCGCTACCGGAGAGGGCGCCGAGCCTGGTGGTGAAGATGCCGGCGACGCGCCCGGCTGTGAAGAAGCCGGGACAGAGGATGGCGACTCCGGCGAGCGAGCCGACCCAGTGGCCGGTGAAGCCGACGAAGCCGGGGAGACTGGCGCGAAGCCCGGCGATGAAGCAGCCAGAGAGGCCGGCGCGGAGGCCGGCTCGGAGGCCGGCGCGGAGGCCGGTGCGGAGGCCGGCGCGGAGGCCGGCTGGGAGGCCAGCTCGGAAGCCGGCGCGGAGGCCGGCTGGGAGGCCGGCTCGGAGGCCGGCGCGGCTGATGAAGCAGCGGGCAGGAGCCGAAGCGCCGCACGTCCAGGGGGCGCCCTACGCCGGGTGGTTAAACCAGGGCGGATAGGGTCGGCCAAGGAGGGACCGGGCGCCGATGAAGAAGCCTCCTGCTGTTCATGTTTGAAAGGAAAAGACAACTCGTCGAAATAAACATGCCGGGATGTGATGACACAGTGGGAAACCGAGTCATAGCATCTATAGCCTTTGGTGTTAGCCAGGTAACCAAGGAAGACACACGGAAGGGAACGAGGAGCAAGTTTATGAGGAGTGGTGGCGACAATACTAGGGTAACAGAGACAACCAAATATACGAAGACCGTCGTATGAAGGAGGAGACCCGAAGAGAAGGTGGTGAGGTGTGAAGTTCCACCGGGTACGACATGGACGAAGGTTTATGAGGAGAGTGGCAGTAGCGAGAGCGTCAGGCCAGAAGCGGGGTGGCATGTAGGCATGGAAAAGGAGGGTGCGGACGCAGTCGTTGAGAGTGCGAAGGATGCGTTCGGCCCGACCGTTCTGCTGTGAGGTGTATGGACAGGTAAGACGGAAAACAGTGCCATGTGTGGAGAGAAGGTTGCGGATGGTAGTGTTGTCGAATTCTTTCCCGTTGTCAGTTTGCAAAGCGAGGATGGGACGACCGAATTGTGTGGCTACATAAGAATAGAAAGCCGTGAGAGTGGCAGCAACATCGGACTTCTTACGTAATGGAAAGGTCCACACAAAATGAGAAAATTCATCCAAGATAACAAGATAATACGAAAAACCAGTGTTACTAGCAACGGGAGAGGTCCAAACATCACTATGGATTAACTCGAAATGTAACGACGCAACTGTGGATGAAGTACTAAAGGGAAGGCGAACATGTTTGCCCAGACGGCATGCGTGACAAGAGTGCGCATCCGTTTTATTACATGTAAAAGAAAAATCCCTAATAATATGACGAAGAGTGGTGGAGCTAGGATGACCGAGACGTGCGTGCCAGAGATCAACGCCGGCGGAAAGTGCAACTGGTCCAGCAGGTGAAGATGATGGAGGCTGGACGGAGTATGTATCGTCGGGACTGTCACAGCGGTGAAGAACCATCCGGGTGAGGGCGTCCTTAACAGAAAAACCAACTTCGTCAAATTCCACAGTTACAGAGTTATCACGAGAAAGTTTACGAACACAAACTAGATTCTGAATAAGCTCGGGAGACACAAGAACATTATTGAGATAAAGGGGCCTAGAGTTGGAAGGAAAACTTGTGGAACCAATATGAGTGATAGGAAGACCAGCACCATTACCGACAATGATACGAGAAGAAGTGTGAATAGGAGACACGGAGGAGAGGTTACCCGGGTAAGCGGCCATGTGCGAAGATGCACCGGTGTCCATGAACCAGTCACCACCGCCGGAGTAAGCCCCGGTCGGAGGCTGTTGATGAAGAGCAGCAAGCAGAGCCGGATCATAAGAAGCCGGCGCAGGGTAGCCCGAGTAGCCGGTCACGCCATTGCTAGCGGTTGGCCCGCCATAGCCAACGGAGCAGGAGCGTAGTAGGTTGATGGAGCGACCGGGCCGGTTTGCTGACCGGCGAAGAAGGCCTGATGCCCGGAAGGACCGGGACCGAGGAGGCTTGGAGCGGGGGGGCGGGGCACGGGCATGGTGTAGGCGTGCACAACCCCGATCCAGGGGTTGTGGCCACCCCCCCAAGGTGGCGTCGGCTGCTGCTGCTGGTGGACGGGCCCGGCGCGCGGCTGTTGCTGCTGCTGTTGACCTTTACCGCGGCCACGGCGCCGCTGGCGCGACTGCTGTTGCTGCGGCTGCTGCGGCAAGTGTTGAGGAAGAGCCGCAGGAGCACCAGGGACCGGTGGCCGCTGCTGGTACGGGGCGCCGTAGGCGCCGTTTGGCGCTGAAGCAGTCGGTGGCCGGGGCGCCTGGAACGGCGCGGGGAAGCCGGGGGGAGCACCCGAGGGCGGAGGGCCACCGCGTGAGTAGCCGGCGGGGAAGGCGGTGTGAACGGCACGGGAGCGAAGATGCTTCAACCGGCGTTCCTCGAGACGAAGCTAAGCCACCGCCCGCTCGTAGGTAGGGTTCGCCATGAGTGTGAGGTTGGAGGCAGCGTTGCCGAGATCCTCATTGAGGCCGGCGGTGAGGGTGGAGAGGAGCAACTCATCGCCCACCTTGAAGCCGATGTCATTGAGCTCGTCGGAGAGGGTCTTGAGACGCATGCAGTAGTCGTCGACGGAGGAGTCGTTTTGATGACACCCGAAGAACTCCTGCTGCAGGAAGACGATCCGTTGGAGCTTGTTGTTGGTGAAGAGACCGACGATCTTGTTCCACACCATGCATGCATCGTCCCTGTCGCGAACGACAGTGTGGAAGATGTCTTTGGACACAGTGAGAAAGAGCCACCGGATGATGGTGGCGTCGATCGCCAGCCAGTCGGCGTCGCGGTTGAGGACGAAGAGGTTGGCGGTGCCGTCGATGTGGTCCTGCGGATTATACTCATGAAAGAGGAGATTGAAGTATGTCTTCCAAGCATAGAAGTTCGCCTCTTTGTGGGAGAGGATCACCGGGACGCGACGTTCGATGGGAACATCACGGATGTAGGCGGGATCGGGAAGGGTGGCGGTGGAGGAGCCGGAGGAAGAGTCGAAGGGGTTCGGCGGCTTCACCACGGGAGGGGTGGAGGCGGCGGACCGGTCGGAGAGAAGGTTGGAACCCGACATGGCTAGGGTTTAGGCGGCGGCCGGGGCGGGTTTGGGTAGATGGCAGCGGGTAGCGAGGGTGTTAGGGTTTGGGTTGAGTGCAGCTAGCAGCGAGAAGAAGGGATCGCGAGCGGCAGCGTGGTAGGGTTTGCGAGAGGAGCGGCGGCAGGGAGCCAGCGACGCGGGAGGGAGAGCTACGGCGGCGGCGAGGGTTCGGCGACGCGGGCGTAGGGAAGCAGCGGCGGCTGGGGGGCGACGCGACGCGCTAGAAGATCGCGAGGAGGAGCTACGGCGGCGGCGAGGGTGTCGGCGACGCGGGCGTAGGGAAGCGGCGGCGGCGGGGAGGCAACGCGACGCGCTAGGGGAGGGTGGATCGGACTAAGGCTGATACCATGTAGAGAATTATGCTACTCACGATGTATTGATCGGGTGCAATATGCACGTATATATAAATACAAAGGGTGGCCACATCCTCGACTATACATGGAAGGAGGAGGGCTTGTTCTACAAGAAATACACATATGTTATCTACATCTCAACAGAATGAACCATGTAAATTAAAGTAGTAGCAAACAAGGAAAGAGTGAGCTAGTTCTCTTTTTTGTAAAAAAAGCGCTCTAGGGACTAACTTATAATAGTTCAAAAATACCCCGTAAAGAAAAACTGTGAATTAAGTGGAACTCTTTTCCTAGTACGAAGGATGACTTTACGAGAGGATACACCTCTAATAAACCCGCTATCTGATAAATGCTCAGTAGCCATGTGCGAATAGCAAGCTGTTACACTGCTATAGAAGGTCTAGAAATATATTTTGTCTCCAAAAAGCACATTTAGGGGAATAAGACAATTTAATCCGATTGCACTATTTTTTGTGTCCAAACACGTCGCAGTATTTAAAATTGTCCCTTTTTTCAGAAATCTTGGTTTTTTAAGAGAACTCCAAATATACTCGGCATCCAAACAGGGCCCGGACTGCACTTTTGAAATAATGTGCTAAATTAGATGTGCAGCTGCTGCTGAAATCCTTTGTTGTTACGTAAACCTGGGTCCGCTAAGACCAGCGTTTTCGACACACATGCTTCAACCAGGCCCAACCGGAAAGTAACCGACTTATGAGAGTCCTTGGCCCTCTCCCACCAAAAGACTAGCCTGTTAGGAGGGGACACCCCCGCCTTATAAATCGTGTTCTGCCTCCTCCCACAACTGATGTGGGACTAAACTTAACAATCTCCCCCTCACACATCAGTCACCATGAGCCCGCTAACACCAGCGTTCCAGCCCACCAACCATGACCGACCACCCATGAGTTCATCGAGATTTATTCCGGACACCTGGGCTCTGATACCAATTATTACGCAATCCCGGGTCCGCTAACACCAGTGTTTCCGACCCACATGCTTCAACCAGGCCCAACTGGAGAGTAACACCGACTTATGAGAGGCCTTGGCCCTCTCCCCCCAAAAGACTAGCTTGTTAGGAGGGGATACTCCCGCCCTTATAAATCGTGTTTTGTCTCCTCCCACAACTGACGTGGGACTAAACTCAACATTTATGACAACTGCATTGGCCTTTTGAGTTTTGTTGATGTTTTTAATCATGTTGCAGGGTTTTTTCCAGCCACATCGACAAGCCACTCTGAGAATGCCACCAATAATTCAACAGTAAGGTACCTTCTTTCTTCCTTGTTTTCAAGGATTTGTACCACCTAACTTCTTATTTTTATTTTCCTTGGTCCATGGTGATTTCTGTATGTGAACCTAATATACGTTATACCCATATTAAGTTTGACTATGTTTGTGCAACTTTTAAGAATCAATGATAGAGATTTGTCAATTTAATTGCATATCTTAGTGGTTCTCCTCTACTTACTATGCCAGATAACATTTGTTGTCTTCCTTTTCTTGCCATTTCCTTAAGGTCATCTGCTGGGGAAGACACATCTGCACCAAGTGGAGATTGGAATTTTGGGGAGAACAGTCTGGTATGGTTCATTGACCTTTCCGTTTTACATGTATCCAATCTCGATTCACTAATATTTGACTATTCTTTTGCAGCCACCAAGTCATGAATATGCTAATGAACCAACTAACCAGTTTACGATAGTCCCTGTATTCCATTTTGATGTCATCAGGATCAGGTAAACATTGGCTATGTTTGTGCTACGCTGCTCTCTCCTTTACTGGCTGTTGACTGTTCATATATTGCAAAACCTTTGCTCTGTGAAGCTGGATATTTGGTAGAATTCGTGTGCAAATATTATGCGTAATGTAAAGGTGTCCTTTTTCAACTTGCAACTTTGGTAGCTTGCTTTACTGACAGGGAGTTAAATCTTCTTTTTAGCATCTTCATCGACAGGGTTATAATTGAAGTAACAAAAAAACATGTAAAACTATATCCTATAGTTGATGTGCCAAATAAATAAGAGAAGCAGTTGTATGAGCAAAAAATTCTTTAGGACTGGCAAAAATCATTTAAATTATACAAAAGCTCAGCTAAAGGTTCACTGAAGCATGTGTCTGGAAATAGGAAAACATAAATTTAAGGAGACAATGCAACTAGGGCAATAAAGTCAATTGTAATAAGTTGTGTTATCCCCTCTGTGCAAGCTGTGACAAAGGAGGTGCATTAACATGTTTCACCGGTTGATGGTTGTTCGCACACGAACACGTCACCATGTACCCTTGATGCCGAGGGTGATTCACCGTAGCTCACGTCGAAGGAAACCCGTCCGAAAGCGCGATACGCAAGCAATCCGGTGGGTGCTTTTGAAGACCCAAAACCCCACACACCCGGGAGGGGCCTCGTCAAGGCGTGCGGCGGCTATGGGCTGCCCAAGGTCGACCTGATCGCCCCTAGGACCTCAAGGTTCGCCGCCCTGCAATGAAGAAGAACAAGCGAAGAACGAGAAAGAAGAAGAACAAGGGAGAGAGATAAAGGTAAAGGGTAAAAAGTGGTAGATGTGTTGTTCGATTGTGTGTTGTTCAATCGGCCGCCACCTCTCATCTATTTATGAGGCGGCTGGACTTCCCGTACAAGAAAAGGACTCCAAATCATGTCCAAATCTTTGCACAATTAACCAAACTCGGATTTAGGTAAGTCTGGGACAGCAATTTGGTTTTTACATCCCACAGGCCACAAATGACCTCGGATGAAGATGAACCCAAAAGCAAATTTGACCTTTTCGACGAGACGAACAACTTTCATGTTGAACTTTTTTGATCAGAGACCATCTTGAGGGGGTTTTCGGCTGTTTTCTGAAGTCTGCGGCAGAAAAATCCAAAACCCTGACAAACAACCCCGGAGTGTCCGGTCGTCCTCGGAAAAATCCAAAACCCGGATGATCATTCCCGGAGTGTCTGGCCATCCTGATGCAGCCGCGCATTTTCGGCTTTAACTTTTGCATATGAACTTGTATTAGGACGATTTTTATATCAAAATCGTCCGTTTCGACGAGACGAAGACAACTTGTGTAGATCATTTTTCCATTTGATGTCTTCTTGGGGGTTTAATCGGCCAAACTTTACTCTGAATATAAGATCTTAGTACTTTGAGCATAGTTTCGGCCTTCAAGATGAAACCAGACGGTGATGGCCCAAACTTCAAAGATGTTCATATTAACAATACGGAACTCTTTCATGTAGATCACTTCTCCATTTGAAGTCATCTTAAATAAGTTCTTGACCGTGCCAAAATCTGGTTTCAACATATGCCCCCCTGTTTTTCGGCAAAGCTTGTGTGCCAAAAAATAACTTGCACATAGCTTGCTCTGAGGACGATGTCAGCACTCCATCGGCCATTTGTATGTGCTTAGGACGATAAGTATATATTGCCATTGCTTGTTTGAACCTCTTGATGCAACTTGGGTGAAAACTTCTCAACTTATATAACAATCTGATGATAAGGTTCCATAGATATGTATCTCAAAGCCATCCTCCGAACCATATTATTCACCCTTCCACTAGGATTTTGCAGATAATCAAGAATCAACTTCCTCCAATACTTGCTTTGCCTTATCTCGCTCTCTAATCGAACTAAGGACGATGTTAGAGTACTACACCGGCCATGCATTGACATAATCTTAGGACGATAGATAAATATCGGCCATTACCATGTAAACTTCATTCAAAGCACATATAGCCGAAATAAACAAATTAAATGATAAATCAAGTATTTCGGCCCTTTGGATCAGCAGCAAATATGTAGCTAATCAAATGTACAGTGACTTGGTAATTGCATCCACGGATTAAAATAAGCCCATTGAGGGTCACCAATCATACCTGATGACGAATTCCATGGCATAGGTGTTAATGGCATAGTTGAAGAATATGGACAATGTGTAGACCGAAGATGTTGAAACCTTTGGTGTGGTCCTTCATAGTTTGCAATCTTTTCCTTCTTCACCATTGCCGCACTTCTTGCAATGGAAGCTTGCACATAATTCTTATTTTGAGCACTTCCTTTGGGAACCCATGCCATGTTCCTTTCTTCAAGTTCTTGCGCACTAAGTTTTTGTAATTTCTTCTATACGATAAGCCGAGTGGGCATTTCGGCTGTGATTCTGTTTTGACCAATGTCAATTCTTTTTTGGCCTTGTGCACCCTCAACTTCTTTTCTTCATATTTGGCACTTTTATTTTTAACAATTGATTGCTCCAATCTTTGCCTTTTGTAGCCAACGTCAACACTTTAATTGGCTCTTTGTTATTTGAGAGCAAATCCGAAGTAGCACACTTACGACCATCTTTCTTGACCTGGTATACTTGCTTGACCACCTCTTTCTTCATCCATGGGGTCCGGACCGATTCCTTATGATTGAAACGGTCTTTAACATGTGATTATTCAAATGTTGATCTTCTTGGAGCTGCATAATATTGGTGAGATGGTCTAAAATAAGATGGAGAATGTGCCCTTGTATCATACATGTCCCATGATGGATATGGATCTATATGAGCATAGGGAGGCATCCACAGCACTGGCATTGGTGGACCAAAATAAGGATATGAATATGTTGCATTAAAATTCTCATGTTGCCAATACCGATCCTCATATTTGCGTCTTTGGGGTGATTTTGGATTCTTTGCATGATTTGGCCAATAAGCATTCTTCTCTTCACTCTTATTTTTATATTTTTCCAATAGTTCAGCAAAGGTGATTTTTGATCTCTTACGCTTGCGCTTATTTCGGCCATTGTTTTCTTTTGGTTTGCTTTCATCGATCATTGGATTTGCTTGCTGCCCCCCAGTCCTTGGCGTCTCCATTATAGCTTCGATGGAATTCTTCCCCTCAAGATTATGTTCATTATGCTCTCCAACAGCTTCTTTACTTGAAAGCCTGATGATACCATCACCTACAGTTTTTACCTTCTTTTTAAATGGATCGGCTTGAAGCATCCGATGCAAAAACTTTTTGCCATCGGGACCAATCGGAATAGACTGGTCATCTCTTGGTGTTTCAACAAACTTCAATCGTCCTTTTTCAATGGCCGATTTAACTATTTGACGAAACATGTTGCAATCCTCAAAATTATGCTTGAACGAATCATGTAACTTACAATACATTCGTCCTTGGATAGATGGCTCAACATGGCGATCAAGAATTCTAGTATCATTATTTGTCAACAACAAATTAAATATTTGATCACACATGCTTGAATTGAAGGTAAACTTTTTATTTTTTTAGCCGGTCTTGGTGTGAGAACGGCTTTGGAGGTAAGCAAACAAATGGTTCAGATTTGGAATCTCCCCATTCGGCTATGCAATGTGTTTTGCACTCCATATCCGATGGCTTTCAATAAGATATCATAATAGCATCGGTTTTCTCAACAGAATTTACTCTTGCCTTTAAATTTCTGAAATGAAAATAGTTAGAACATACTACCTCCGTCCGGTTTTATTGGTCCTCATTGTATTTCGTGCCAAATTTTGACCATAGTTTAAACTAACAAAATGTTCACGCATGTCATCAAACATTATATTTTTGAAAACTATGTTCAAATACGAATCCAATGAGATAATTTTTCTTGACATGCAGTAGCATGTTATTAATTAAATCTTTAGTCAAAATTTGACACAAACTACAAAGGGGACCTATAAACCAGGACGAAGGTAGTACATGTCTCAGTTGAGACCAAGTGTAAGCCAAGTAAGAAATAAGCAAAGGTAACCCAACTAGATATGAACTTTAGATAAAGCAATGAGGAAAGCTTTGGCTGCAACAATAAGTCATTATCGGTCTTTATAAATGGCTCAATGGGTTGACCGATATGTTCTATAACAATTTTATTGCTAACAAGTAAATTACCCTTCTTCATTGGTCTTTCAAAATTACTTATGAGGATTGTTCTAATAGATGCATCAACTATGAAGTTGCGACAAAATCTGGAAATAGGAAAATTACTTGCTAGGCATACATCTTCAAATATGTTGGGAGGGCATGACGGTGATGTGACTTGAACAATATCTTGCTCCATCTTTGGATGGCTCCCCAACGCCTTATCATCATCTTTTTCTTGATTCCGTGCATCATTACTTTGAAGATCCTTGTCAGCCGAACTTTGTTCAGCTACTTGCTCTTGTCCTTGAGTCTTGTCAATTTCTATGGCACGAAACTCATAGGGCAGGAAGTAGGTTCCGTTAACTTCAAAAAAATCAAGCATGGTTGTTTTGATATGCTTGCCATGCCCTTTGTCAATAATGCTTGCCTCTATGGATTTGATGGATTCGGAATATATACTACTTGATTCGGCTTTTTCAACCGGAGCACTTTCATGTTCCGAATCATCCTTCTTTTCATTGATACTACCAACTGGCAATGCTTCTTTTATCTGAGCCAATTCTTTTTCTGTTTGTTTCTGGCGGCGAGCGGCAAAATAGGATTTAAGCTTTTTCTCAATTTTAGCCCACTCCGGATATGATTGCCTCCCAATGCTTTTAGATTCTTTCGGCAATGACACATGGGTGTTGCCGAAATTTTGCAATTGTGTAGGTGGTGTATAATACAATGTAGTACTAGGTGAATGCATATGCATTGTTGTAAAACCATATTTTTGCTCGCCAATTTTATCAATTGGCAAAGATTCATCATCTTGCAAAACTCTAGCTTTTATTGCGGCATAATCAGGAAATAGCCCATTTTCATGTTGTTCAAGGAAAAGAGCACTAATCCTCTTATTTTGGGCTAAACTCTTCAATGCAGCCACCACTACCTCATCTTCTACAATATTGGGCACAACCGCTCCTATAGAATTTACATTTATTCGGCTATAACCAGGAAGGTGTGAAGCCGAAATATGAGCATCTACAGTTGTGTATGGTGCCGAAAAATGTCACGCCCAATATGCGATACTATCCTAAAGAGACTCGAAGGTCCCACCAAGGATAGAATCGCATATTGATACGCTTTTGCAAGGTGGATATCATTACATCAACATTACATAATAGATGGGGATACATACAAAAGGCATACAATGTCACACGAGTACAACATCATCGTACATAAGAGCACCATCCGACTACGGATGAAACACAAACAAAAACTCAAACGACATCCACCCTGCTAGCCTAGGCTGCCGACCTAGAACCTATCCCCTGATCGAAGAAGAAGCAGAAGAAGAACTCCAAAACAAGCAAACATCGCTCTCGCGTCATGATCATCGCGTAACCTATACCTGTAACTGTTGTTGTAGTAATTTGTGAGCCACGAGGACTCAGCAATCCCATTACCATGGGTATCAAGACTAGCAAAGCTTAATGGGTATAGAAGGGGGTAAAGTGGTGAGGTTGCAGCAGCGACTAAGCATATATGGTGGCTAACATACGCAAATAAGAGCGAGAAGAAAAACAATGGAACGGTCGTGAGCTAGCAATGATCAAGAGGTGATCCTGAACTCCTACTTACGTCAAACATAACCCAAAACCGTGTTCACTTCCCGGACTCCGCCGAAAAGAGACCATCACGGCTACACACGCGGTTGATGCGTTTTAATTCAGATCTGGTGTCAAGTTATCTACAACCGGACATTAACAAATTCCCATCTGTCACATAACCGCGGGCATGGCTTTCGAAAGAGAATACCCTGCAGGGGTGTCCCAACTTAGCCCATCACAAGCTCTCACGGTCAACGAAGGATATTCCTTCTCCCAGAAAGATTTAGGACCTTGAAGTATGTCTAGAGGGGGGTGATTAGACTACTTGACCAATAAAAACTTAACCTTTTCCCAATTTTAGAGTTTGGCAGATTTTAGCTACTTTAGGACAAGTCAAGCAATCATCACACTATTCAAGCAAGCATGCAAAGAGTATATAGGCAGTGGAAATTAAAGCATGCAACTTGCAAGAAACTAAAGGGAAGGGTTTGGAGGATTCAAACGCAATTGGAGACACGGATGTTTTTGGCGTGGTTCCGATAGGTGGTGCTATCGTACATCCACGTTGATGGAGACTTCAACCCACGAAGGGTAACGGTTGTGCGATTCCATGGAGGGCTCCACCCACAAAGGGTCCACGAAGAAGCAATCTTGTCTATCCCACCATGGCCGTCGCCCATGAAGGACTTCCTCACTAGCGGTAGATCTTCACGAAGTAGGCGATCTCCTTGCCCTTACAAACTCCTTGGTTCAACTCCACAATCTTGTCGGAGGCTCGCAAGTGACACCTGCCAATCTAGGAGACACCACTCTCCAAGAAGTAACAAATGGTGCGTTAATGATGAACTCGTTGCTCTTGTGCTTCAAATGATAGTCTCCCCAACACTCAACTCTCTCTCATAGGTTTTGGATCTGGTGGAAAGAAGATTTGAGTGGAAATCAACTAGGGGAAGGCTAGAGATCAAGATTCATATGGTAGGAATGGAATATCTTGGTCTCAACACATGAGTAGGTGGCTCTCTCTCAGAAATGGTAAGTTGGAAGTGTAGGTTTGTTCTGATGGCTCTCTCCATGAATGAAGAGGAGGTGGAGGGGTATATATAGCCTCCACACAAAATCTAGCTGTTACACATAATTTACCAAACTCAGTGGGACCGATTCAACAGACTCGGTCGGACCGATTTAGTAAACCTAGTGACCGTTAGTGATTTTCGGTGGGACCGACATGCATCTCGGTGAGACCGATTCGGTTAGGGTTAGGGCATAACGTAATCTCGGTAAGACCGATTACACAAACTCGGTGAGACCAATTTGGTAATAAGCTTTCCAGAGAGTTGGTCAGGTAAACTCAGTGGGACCGATTTGCTCTTTTTGGTGAGACCGAAATGTTACAAAAAGGAAACAGAGAGTTTACATTGCAATCTCGGTGGGACCGATCGCTCACTTCGGTTAGACCGAAATGTTATGAAGGGAAACAGAGAGATTACAATCCCATCTCGGTGAGGCCGAGATCCCTATCGGTAAGACCGATTTGCTTAGCGTTTGTGGCAGTGGCTATGACTTTTGGAATCGGTGGCGCCGGATAGGAAGAATCGGTGTGACCGATTTTGGCATTGGGTTTAGGTCATTTGTGGATGTGGGAAAGTAGCTGAGGGTTTTGGAGCATATCACAAAGCACATGAAGCAAGAGGCTCATTAAGCAACACCTCATCCCTCCTTGATAGTATTGGCTTTTCGTATAGACTCAATGTGATCCTGGATCACTAAAATATAAAATGAAGAGTCTTGAGCTTTTGAGCTTGAGCCAATCCTTTGTCCTTAGTATTTTGAGGAATCCACTTTCATCATCCATGCCATGCCATTCATTGAGCTTTCCTGAAATAATAGTCTTGGAATAGCATTAGCTCAATGAGCTATATGTTGTTATGAATTACCAAAACCACCTAGGGATAGTTGCACTTTCAATCTCCCCCTTTTTGGTAATTGATGACAACATATAGATCAAAGCTTCGACAAATGATAATAAGATTGAATAACATCGTCTCTTTGAGAAGTATGTGATAAGCAAGAGCTCCCCCTAAATTTGTGCATAATTTAAGATTTGCTTTGGACTGCAAATGCACAATGAAATAGGCTCATGGGCTACTCTTCCATGTCACATACATCTTGGTGGAGCGCTCAAAATAATAAACATTGAATACATGCACTCATCACCAAGCATAGTGAATGATCACATAAGATAGATAAGATAATATCATCAAACATGCAAAAGTGTAGCTTATGATCAAACACATGATCATCAATGTCTCACAAGCATAGTATCTCAGGCAATCAAAAGCAAACAAGTTTAACCACCAAATAAATGCAAGAGAGAACAAAAGCAACACTCTCTCTCTCTCGAAGCCTATGATCTATACATTTTTTCTCCCCCTTCGGCAACAAGTTAGCAAAAAGTTCATAGAAAATGCATAGTGCTAGATCGACTCTCAGGCTTGATCTTCTGGTGGTGGTGTCCTGATAACTCCAAGGACGAAGGCTTCAGTTGAAGTAGAGGGTGCTGGAGTGGATGTTGGAGCTGGTTGCACTGGAACTGAAGGGGCAGTAGCTGGTGCTGAAGTTGTTGCTCTAGTGTCTGTCACTGACACTGCAACTGACCTCTGGGCTCTAGGCACTCTAGCAAACACATTTGTGGTAGTCTTGCCCTGCCTCTCCTGCATATCATCCTGCAGCTGCTCTATAACTGACTGAATCTCAGTTACTTTGACATCAAGGTCATGGAATTTGAGTTCCATGATTCTCTCCTAGCTCTCCTGATTCTGAGTGAGGGTGGCCAGTCCCTTCTCAATCCTCAGTGTTGATGATATCAAGTAACCAAGCTGCTCCTGTTTGTTCTTCAAGAAATATTCAGATGCCTCCTCTTGAGTTGGCATCCTGACAGCCTTCTCCTTCTTTGCCTTCTCCTTCTTCTCTTGAGCTTGAACTGATGATGGGTCATTCTCATTCATGACAACCTCATTGTCCTCAAAGTCTGGATAAAGTGGAAAATGTTCCTTATCCAATTGATATTTCCCTGTGCCCATCTTTGAGTTTATCAACTCCTGTATCTGAGGGGCATATCCACAGCTCCTCTTCTGATCTGTTGCAGTCCTCTTTATGGTTTCAATCATAAGGCTCATGACTTTGAACTTTTGTGGCACATCAAACACATGCAACATGTTGATGGCATGCCCTATGATCATGTTATGGTCACCAGACATGGGCAACAGAGTGTGCCTCAGAATCCAATTGATGGTTGGCAACCCTGACAGCAGAAAGTGGACTGATCCAAACTTGTGTGTCTCAACTGCCTTGTCTGGGATCTCCTTGTACATGTGAGCCATGGAATTGTGATCCATCTTCTTCTTTGCATAAATGTCCAGGTCATCCTCATTTTCTTTTGGGGCATTTATCAGACTTGCCCATTCTTCAACAGTGGATTGGTACCTTGTACCTTCAGACATCCAAACAATTCTTCCATCTGGGTAAAAGTGTGATGTGGAGTAAAATTGCATGATAAGCTCATCATTCTAGTGGGTGAACTTTTGTCCAACAAAATCAGCAACTCCACAAGCAACAAAGCTTTCTTGCACTCCTGGATAGTGCTCTTCATTGTCCTTGATGTAGGTCCAGTCGACCCACCTCATGTCACAAACTATGGGCTTCTTATCCAACAGAATTGTCTCATAGAAGTCCTACTGTTCCTTTGTATGGAACATGTAGTCAACAGCAGTTCTTCTCCATGAGGCATATGGGTCTTCCATCCTCCACAACCTCAGCCCTGAGTCCTTCCTGATCCTCATGTCCTCAGCCACAGGATGGGCATCATTGTGGTCTGGTATCTTGGGCTTGAGCTTCCTTAGGACCTGTCCTTCTTCATCTTCTTCTTCAGCAACATTTGGCACTGGGGCCTTGTTCTTCTCAGTAGCTGGAATACTCCTAGTATTCCTCTTTGGTACTTGCTTGGCCTTGGAGGCAGCTTTGGATGCTTCCTTGGGCTTAGATGTTGCAGCCCCTGACCTTATAGCATCACCCATAAGCTTGGGTGCCTTTGGTGCTGGTGCAGCAACCTCTTCTTCCTCTTCAGCATCTCTTCTCATAGAGGGCTTTCCAAGAACCTGGGCAGTTTTGGTTCTTGCTCTCTTCTTTTTCTTGTACTGAGCACCTTCATCCTCTGATTCTATGGTGAACTTCATAGTCTCTCCAGTGGGAACTTTCTTGGGTTTGGAAGAAGTGACTTTCTTTTCAGGTGCCTCTTTGGGTTCAGTCTGTGTTGGCACTTGAGTGGACCTTCTGGCTTTGGGCATTGGTGTCCTCTTGGTAGGAACTTTCTTGTTGAGGCCTGGCTTTGTATTCTTTGCTGAGCCACATTCCTTCTTGAGCACTACTTTCTTGGAAGTAGCCTCATCTTCTTCAGCTTTATAGTCCTCATCCTCTGAGTCTGAAGTTCTCTTCCTCCTTTGCCTGGTAGCAGCCTTAGGCAGGTTGCTAGGAGTGCTTCTGCTCCCTTCATCTGTAGTTGAGGGACTAGTGCCCTCACTCAAGTCCATCTGCTCTTCTGACCTGTTCTGGCTATCACTCTGGTCTGACATGCTGCAAAAGCTGACTGCTGACCCTGTGAAGAGTTATAGATGAGATAGAATGGATGAGCATCACAAAATGCAGAGATTTTTGCAAAAGAATGATTCAAAATTTCAGTTTTAGTTTTCCACAGAAAGCATTTCGGATCAACCGATTTTCAAACTCGGTGATACTGAAGCAGTTTTGGAACCTAAACTGATGATCTCGGTTGGACCGAGTCATAGTTCGGTGGCACCGAGACTGCTAGGGTTTCACAGAATCCTAAAATCGGTCGCACCGATTAGTAATTCTCGGTCACACCAAAAGTCACTAGTGCAATGGCATAAGCCAAATCGATGAGACCGAGTTTTTCAACTCGGTGGGTCCGAGATGGTTTCGGCGGAAACCTAACCCTAAAATTTTGAATCTAATCTACTCTGCGGATTACTTTGGCTGGATAGGAGTGTCTCAATCGTGGCAAGATTCAATAATAATACAATGTGCTAGGAATCAGACGAGGATAGCACAAAGATCGAGTCCATACCCTAACTTGGCGGTGGACTTGCTACGGCGGCAACGGCGGGGGCGAAATCCGTTGACGGCGGCGGAGACCAGCTACTAGAGGCTGCTAGCGACGAGGAGACGATCCGGAGACCTTCGATGGCAGAGCGAGCTATTGCGCGGGCGAAGGGTTTCGGAGAAATTTCCAAAAAAATTCCTATGACTATATATAGCCCGACTCTGTCGGTGTGACCGAGTGGAACAACTTGGTGGCACCAAGATGCATAACTGTGTACAGTTATAGCAAATCGGTGTGATCGAAAAGTTCAAATCGGTTGCACCGAGATTGAAAACTCTGATCAACTTAATGATCTCGGTAGGACCGAAATGGAGGAATCGGTCAGACCGAGAGTCACAAAGAGGTTTTTGGAAGTTTAAGTCCATGACGAATCGGGGACTCCGAGTGCTCCTCACACAGAGTGGTTCGAATCTGACTTGATCAAATTTTGTGATGTAGCATGAATAGAGTTTGAGATGAGAAAAGCATAGATAGCTAGAGAAGGTTCTTAGGCATTCTTGTCCATCCACTTGGCAAAAATAAAAGAAACCAAACAATCAAAACAACAAGTGGATGTCCTTGAATGAGTAAAATATGCACCAACATGCTCACACAATAAAATGGCAAATGAAATATGTGGCAAAGCATGCACAACCAATTCTAGCATCTATCAAACAATAAGGGATGACTATGTCATCTATATATGAGTATATTGACTTAGGAGTCAAATGAGAACATTTGATCATAGGTCATACTCATCGTTTAAGCTCAAGTGGGGTTACCACTTTTACATAATGCATTGATGTGTTCACACCATTAGAGTTGCTTTGACTCAATTCTTAGAGTTAAGCTCCCCCTAGATGTGAGATCCCCCCTTAGAGGGATGAACTAACCTTGGGTTTTGGCGATGATGACTTCATGTAGGTGTTGAAGATGTGGATGCTCAATGTTGATGTAGATCATTTGGAGCAATCCTTTGGAGTGAGTTGCACTTTCAGCTTACCTACATGGGTTAGTCCCACAAGGAACAAACAAGAATATCCATAGACATAGAGTGAAGCACACACAAGATGATGTCCATGAAATCATAGGTTACCTTGTCCCTTGCCTTACCAACATGAGGGTTTGTGACTCCTTGAACTAGTGCAAGATGTGGAAGTTGATTGCACTCATTCTTGCCATAAAGATATGAGTGAAGAATGTTGGCGGAGTCACCCTCAAGAACTCTCTAGTTCTTCTTCTTCGGAATCCACATCATTTTGATGGGAATCCTTGGAGTTGTAGTTGTACTTGATGAAGTAGAACTTGACGTAGTCTTGGGAACCCACTTGAATGAAGCTTTAGGTGCTTCTTCAAATGCATCAATCTCTTCTTGAAGCTTGTCCTTGCCTTTGTTCTTGTGGTCTTGTGGTGGAAGATCATCTTGAGCTTGTGTTCCCTTGAAGGAAGTAGGATCATACTTCTCTTGTTGAGGAACAAACTTCATCTTGGGGTATTGATCTTCTTCCCACTCAACTCCATTGGCATTGAACTTTCGTTCAAAACCAACACCTTGATTCTTCCGGTGCCTTCCTTGCTTGCGTACAATTTCCTCGAATTGCTTACTCCCAGCAAGGCTCTTGTAAACACCTTTCTCTATAATTCCCTTCAATAAGCTATTTTCTTGCTCAAGTGTAACTTGGCTAAGAGAATCATTAGTGGAATCAAGAGAACTACTAGAAGCAACATATTGGATTTGACATTATTATTTTTACTACTAGAGGAAGTATCTTTCTTGTACTTGTTACTAGACTTGACTTGAGGCATGTAAGTAGATAAGAGTAAACGCTTGGCAATGTAAGAAGAACTTTTCTTACGGAGATCATCATTGATTGCCTTTAAGAACTCATGCTCTTGCTCAAGATTGAGCTTTTCAAAGCGTAACTTCTCATGAGCCCTTAAAAGTTCTCGATGATCTTCGAAGATAGTTTCATGAGCTAACTTAAGAGTGTTCAGTTCTTTAGTTAGAAGCTCAATCTTCTCCTTATCATTGTCATTCGTTTTATCTTGATTAGCATGATTAATTGACGTTTCATCATAGTATTCATCACTAGAGTTGTCAACAAGTAAATCATCATCCACAAGCAAGTCATCTTCATCACTATTGAAATCAACATACTCAGGATGTGTTACCTTTGGACCTTTGGCCACGAAGCATCTTCCAACACCTTCATTTGGTGAATCAAATATGTCGTAGGAGTTGGTTGACACAAGTGCTAGAACGGCAACACCTTCATCTTGAGTATATTCGGAGTCGGAGTGATAGCTTCTCTCGGAGTGATTGTCGGAGTCGGAGTCGGATACCCATTCACCAACATGAGCTTGATGTCTTCGTTTTGTGTAGCCCCTTGATGACTTGTCCTTCCTTTCTGAATCCTTCCTTCTCCGTGAGGGTCTTCGTTCATAACGATGATCTCTACTCCTCCTCTCTCTTGGTGGTGATTCTTCTCTTTTGCTTCTTCTTCTTGGGGAATCTTCTCTTCTTTTGTAGGGTGTCGTACACTCATTGGAATAGTGTCCGGGTCTCCCACATATTAGCAATTGCGCTCTCGACTAGAAGATCTTTTGTCATTGTAAGACCTTGACTTGGAGCTTCTTTCCTTGCTTCTACTCTTGTAGAATTTGTTGAAGTTCTTCACCATTAAGCTCAATTCTTCATTGAAGGTTTGTTTCTCACTTGATGATGTGGGGGCTTCACTTGAGGCTTTGTAAGCACCACTTGACTTGTTGTGAAGTTCCTCCTTATCCTTGAGTGACATCTCATGAGCAACAATTCTTCCAATGACTTCCGTTGGCTTGAGATCTTTGTAGTTTGGCATCATTTGAATCAATGTGCACATGGTATCATACTTTCCATCCAATGCTCTTAGGATCTTCTTGATGATGAATTTGTCGATCATCTCTTCACTCCCTAAGCCGGCAATCTCATTTGTGATAAGAGCAAGCCTAGAGTACATTTCAGCGACACCTTCACCATCCTTCATTTTGAACTTGTCAAGCTGACTTTGGAGCACATCCAACTTGGATTCCTTGACGGATTCAGTACCTTCATGCATATCAATCAAAGTATCCCAAATTTCCTTTGCATTCTCAAGACGGCTGATTTTATTGAATTCTTCGGGGCACAATCCATTGAAGATGATATCACAAGATTGAGCGTTGTATTGCAGCATCTTCAATTCTTCCGCATTAGCTTCACGGTTCGGTTCTCGCCCATCAAAAAATTCACCTTGCAAGCCAATACAAATAATTGCCCAAACGGCGGGGTTATGTCCGAGAATATGCATTTTCATCTTATGCTTCCAACTAGCAAAATTTGTAACATCAAAGTAAGGACCTCTACGGTGATAATTTCCCTCGCTAGACGCCATACTCTCCTAGGTTGTGAAACCAAGGCTATGACCGCCAAAAGCTATGGAAATCAAAGCAAATGGAGACCAAAGCTCTGATACCACTTGTAGGACCTTGAAGTACGTCTAGAGGGGGGTGATTAGACTACTTGACCAATAAAAACTAAACCTTTTCTCAATTTTAGAGTTTTGCAGGTTTTAGCTACTTTAGGACAAGTCAAGCAATCATCACACTATTCAAGCAAGCATGCAAAGAGTATATAGGTAGCGGAAATTAAAGCATGCAACTTGCAAGAAAGTAAAGGGAAGGGTTTCGAGGATTCAAACGCAATTGGAGAAAGAGATGTTTTTGGCGTGGTTCCGATAGGTGGTGCTATCGTACATCCACGTTGATGGAGACTTCAACCCACGAAGGGTAACGGTTGCGTGAGTCCACGGAGGGCTCCACCCACAAAGGGTCCACGAAGAAGCAACCTTGTCTATCCCACCATGGCCGTCGCCCACGAAGGACTTGCCTCACTAGCGGTAGATCTTCACGAAGTAGGCGATCTCCTTGCCCTTACAAACTCCTTGGTTCAACTCCACAATCTTGTCGGAGGCTCCCAAGTGACACCTAGCCAATCTAGGAGACACCACTCTCCAAGAAGTAACAAATGGTGCGTTGATGATGAACTCCTTGCTCTTGTGCTTCAAATGATAGTCTCCCCAACACTCAACTCTCTCTCATAGGTTTTGGATCTGGTGGAAAGAAGATTTGAGTGGAAAGCAACTAGGGGAAGGCTAGATATCAAGATTCATATGGTAGGAATGGAATATCTTGGTCTCAACACATGAGTAGGTGGCTCTCTCTCAGAAATGGTAAGTTGGAAGTGTAGGTTTGTTCTGATGGCTCTCTCCACGAATGAAGAGGAGGTGGAGGGGTATATATAGCCTCCACACAAAATCTAACCGTTACACACAATTTACCAAACTCGGTGGGACCGATTCAACAGACTCGGTCGGACCGATTTAGTAAACCTAGTGCCGTTAGTGATTTTCTGTGGGACTGACATGCATCTCGGTGAGACCGATCCGGTTAGGGTTAGGGCATAACGTAATCTCGGTAAGACCGATTACACAAACTCGGTGAGACCGATTTGGTAATAATCTTTCCAAAGAGTTGGTCAGGTAAACTCGATGGGACCGATTTGCTCTTTTCGGTGAGACCGAAATGTTACAAAAAGGAAACAGAGAGTTTACATTGCAATCTCAGTGGGACCGATCGCTCACTTCGGTTAGACCGAAATGTTACGAAGGGAAACATAGAGATTACAATCCCATCTCGGTGAGACCGAGATCCCTATCGGTAAGACCGATTTGCTTAGGTTTTGTGGCAGTGGCTATGACTTTTGGAATCGGTGGCGCCGGATAGGAAGAATCGGTGTAACCGATTTTAGCTTTGGGTTTAGGTCATTTGTGGATGTGGGAAAGTAGCTGAGGGTTTTGGAGCATATCACAAAGCACATGAAGCAAGAGGTTCATTAAGCAACACCTCATCCCTCCTTGATAGTATTGGCTTTTCCTATAGACTCAATGTGATCTTGGATCACTAAAATATAAAATGAAGAGTCTTGAGCTTTTGAGCTTGAGCCAATCCTTTGTCCTTAGTATTTTGAGGGATCCACTTTCATCATCCATGCCATGCCATTCATTGAGCTTTCCTGAAATAATAGTCTTGGAATAGCATTAGCTCAATGAGCTATATGTTGTTATGAATTACCAATACCACCTAGGGATAGTTGCACTTTCAAAAGACCCGATCAGTCTCGGAATCCCGGTTTACAAGACATTTCGACAATGGTAAAACAAGACCAGCAAAGCCGCCCGGATGTGCCGACAAATCCTGATAGGAGCTGCACATATCTCGTTCTCAGGGCACACCGGATGAGCCAGACGTCGGATTGGCATAGACCCTGGTTGCCCAGGGGCGCCGGACATCGCTCAGTTTGGACCAGCACTTAGAGAAGCACTGGCCCGGGGGCTAAAATAAAGATGACCCTCGGGTTGGCCGACCCAAGGGAAAGGTATAGGTGGTGGTGAGGCAAATGGTAAAACCAAGGTTGGGCCTTGCTGGAGGAGTTTTATTCAAAGCGAACTGTCAAGGGGGTCCCATAAATCACCCAACCGTGTAAGTAACACAAAATCAAGGAACATAACACCGGTATGACGGAAACTAGGGTGGTAAGAGTGGAACAAAACACCAGGCATAAGGGCGAGCCTTCCACCCTTTACCAAGTATATAGATGCATTAATAATATAAGAGATATTGTGATATCCCAACATAATCCTGTCCACCATGGAGCAATCTTCAACTTCACCTGCAACTAGCAACGCTATAAGAGGGGCTGAGCAAAGTGGTAACATAGCCAATCAACGGTTTCCTAGGAAGGGTGAAAAGGTTAGAGGCTGACATGACAATTTTGGAGGCTTGAAGAGCAAGTGATAGGTAGCGCAGCATAGTGATAGAACGAAGCAACTATCATAGCAATGATAGTAATGAGATCCAAGGTGACGGTCATCTTGCCTGAAATCCCGCAAGGAAGAAGAATGAGTCCATCAGGAAGATGAAGCCACGAAGACGAACCAAGCGTAGACGAACGAATCCTCACGATCGCAACGAAACAGGAGCTATCAAGAAGAAGCACACAACATGGTAAACACACCACACATGGACATGACATGACGCACCACCAAGCGTGATGTATGACAAAGCTAGATGAGGCTACTCATGGCAAGAGATGATGCAAACAAGAACAACACATCAAGGCAAGTTTAAATGAGGCCGCAAACAACATAGAACTAATCCGGTAAGTCCTCATATGCAAGTTTCAAAGTTGGTACAGAACTGAATAAACCTTATATTCAAGTTGTTAAACAGCAAGTTAATATGCACCAAGATGATCTACACGAGATTCTAGTCAAGTTACATATAAAGTTCATTTAGTTCGGAGCTACGGCCTAGAAGATATTAGCAAAACAAGTTAAACAAGGCATTGATGCAAAATGCATACAAACATCAAGCAAACACTCTAAAAACATGGATGCAACATGATAATATGAAACTACACGCAATTCTAAGCAAGTTTCATATAGGGCACACTCAAAACGGAGCAACGGTTCAACACATACACTCTATACAAGTTTAAAGGACAAGCTGTCCAAAACAGCAACTAGGCATCTAGCAAGCATCAAAACAATATGCTACAACATCTCAACGTGAAAACAAAAGGCATGGGCATGAAATACAGGTAAATCATGACAAAACATGAACACTGAGCTATCTCCAAAAATCACTATAACATGCTCAAAAGGGCACATCAAGATTGCAAATAATAACAGTTTACAGACTTAGCAGAAATAACATCAGGTTGCAATGTTTAGAGCTATCAAACAACATGTTACAGGAACTTAACATGACAAACAAAGGCATGGACTGTTAGTCATAAATACAAAGAACAAAACTCCCTTAGTGAACTAATTCCAAAGATCAATAGAAAACATGGTAGCATCCATGCAAACATGGCAAATGATATGACACATTCAGACATGGCAGGAACAACAATAAGTAGGCATGTTGGTGAGCTTGTACCACTCACCACAGAGAAATACATGGCATGTGAAGGTACCCAACAGTGAGAAGACATATTTTTGAAGCTAAGAACGGCGAGAACAAGTTCATAGGGTACATGGATCACTAGCAAAGCTCATGGCAAAACTGAACTTAATGTTAACAGGCTGACAGCAACATTATTTAGCAATTTGAGAGCAAGATTACAACAAGCTACAGCAGGCTATAAATACAACCAAGGGCATGGATGGATAGAGCATGACATGTGTAACAAAACATCCTTAGTGAACATCTCCATATTATGCATAGAATCACTTGTAGAAGCAGGTTTACATAGCATCATGATATAGCAGATTCAGACTAGCAAAACAGTAACAGCAAGTACCCTACTTCACGAGCTCGACGCACTCACCACAAGGCACACAAAAATACATGGAGGGCACCAATGTAAATATGGCATGACATAGCACCAAACTCATGTAGAGCTCATGCTCATAGGATGCACACACAAAATGCAATGAAAAAGACAAATCACCAAGTTATGTTAACAGACAGTAGTTAACATCATATAGCACTCTTGCAACGATGGTTTGGGAATCAAGATGAACTCAAATAAACATGGCACAATGGAACAAAATGAAGAGCATCTCACAACAAACATTTTGATATATCACACGCACGAAACGGGGCAGTATGCAAAGAGTTATGATGCAATGAACATGGCAACAGAATGCTGAAAACTACGGGGACTGGCCGAAAAATCACCTCCGGATCTGGGGTTGACCCGGCACGCAAAATGAGGCAGCAGTGGATCTCACCGGATCTTCGCCGGAGATGGAGAGGAGGTCATTGGAGACGGCCGGATCCGGTGGATCTAGGCCGGATCCACCCGCTCTCGGCGACGGAGGGTGGCAGAGGCCGACGGGGAGAGGCGGAGGACGGCGCTCGGCCATCCCCGAGCGGCGGCGCGGCGGGCGCCGCGATCTGGCGGCGAGGCGAGCTCACGGCAGCGGGGTCGCGCGGCCACCGGAGGAAGGTGTGGGGCCACGGCGGCGGCGACCGGCCGAGCTCGCGCGGGCGCACGCGGGCCTTGGCCGCGGCGGCGGCGAGCGCGGTTGGGGAGGACGGCGGAGGAGCGACGAAGGGCGGCGGAGGGTCCGGCTACCGGCGGCGTCGTCGCAGCTTGCCGGCGGCGGGATCGGAGGGCAGGGAGGCGGAGCGGGGCGCTTCTCGGGGCGGCTGAGCCCCGATGGGCTCGGCGGGCCCGCCCCGGGCCTGGCGGGCCAGCGGCGGCGCGCGGTTGCCGGGGGCCATGTGGCGGCGGCGGGTTCGATGGGGACGGCGGCGCTGGATGTGTCCGGCATCGTCCGGACATGTCCGGCGGCGCAGAGGAGGGTGGAGCTAGGGTTAGGGGTGAATTTGATCCGAAAATGGAGAGGGGAAGACGTTTTTATAGGTAGAGGGAGCTAGGGGAGTGCAAATGAGGTGCGGTTTTCGCCCACACGATCGTGATCGAACGACCGAGAACATGGAGGGGGTTTGGCTGGGCTCATGGGCTGTGGTGAAGAGGGGCTGGGCTGCAAAGAGAGAGGGGTTTCGGGCTACGTGGTTAACCGTTGGAGTATCATACGGACTCCAAATGGCACAAAACTTGACAGGCGGTCTACCGGTAGTGTACCAAGGCCGCTTGTCAAACCTCGGTCCATTCCAAGAATGTTTAACACCCGCTCACGAAAAGAGACAAGAAGGGGACGCCGGATGACATAGGAGTGCCGGATTGCAAAACGGACAACGGGGAAAATGCTCGGATGCATGAGACGAACATGTATGCAAAATGAGATGCACATGATGACATGATAAAATGCAACACGCAAGCAAATGACATGGCAACGACGGCGAATAACTGGTGGACACCTGGCGCATCAGATCCGGGGCATTACAACTCTCCTCTACTAACAAGAGATCTCGTCCTGAGATCTTAGGACCAAGACGGAAGGGAAAAGGGATGAGGTGAAACAAGAACTCAAGAGAAGAAGCAAAAAATCGAGAGCACTCGAGAAGAAGAGAGGACCGACGAGAATGACGAGAATCGAAAGCTCACGGAATCAGATAGACAATGAAACCACTCCGGTTAGAACGAGATAAGAAACGAATAAGACTGAAAGGATTTCGGCAGCACTCCGACTGAAACATGGAGGAATAGAACACGAGCTTGAGAGGATGGAATGATACTTGATGAAGACATGACACCAAACCTCTGGAAAGAATTGAAAGAGTTGAATGAAAAGAACGGAGAAGAAAATGACAACTTGTGCCACGAATGAAATTGAAAGCATCTTTAGAAGGAAGGTTTAAACGGAGTTGTTGAGAAAATCAACAACGAAAATAAAAGCTTGTTGTGGACTTATCAAAAACAACTCAAAACTTGAGGTGAAATTATACCACAACCAAAAGCTTTAATAGCTGAGAAGAACGAAGAAATGCAAAACTCCACTTCTGAAGAATATGGAGAATTAATTGCACTTCGATATGCAAGAAGAAAATATACTTGAGCTCCTCCAACAAAATCTTGATTAACTCTTGAAGAATGAATAAAATCATGAAGAACCACCATGAAGAAATCCGGTGACAAAAGGATGATGAGATAGAATGAAGGAAGAAAGAATAAGATTAAAGCTTGCGATGATTTAGATGGAGGTTCCAACGAAATGACCGAGGAAATTTGAACTCCAGAAAAGAAAAGATAAAAACACTTGGAACTAGAATTTATTCCTCACGAACAAACTCCAGAGGAAGGGATTACTCGCTTGGATGAAATAAGAATAAGATTTATTGTATGCTTATCCTTCATCAAGTTAAATTGATGACAAGCAATGGATTTTGCATACTACTTATTCTTCTTGAAAAGGATTGAGAAGTGACATATCGCAAACTTGAGAAGGTCTTCATGAATCACCGGTAGGATTGAAAAGAACGAATGAATTGATATGATAACAAAGGAAAAAGAATCTTGAACGAACCACCATAAAAATTCAAAAATGAATGATGAAAGAGACTGAATCACCCGGAAGAATTAGAAGAACCAATATGCTAGGGGGGATTTAGATGTAAAAGAACAAAGAGATCATGAGCTGATTAAAGAACACTTGAACAAAGCACCGGGATAATAGAGAACGACAACTGGAATGATGGCCTCCGGTGAAGCGAAACAGAAATCAACTCCTGAAATACTCCGGATAGGCGAGAAAAGGAATATCTGACAAATGGAATAATTCGCGAGGATAATATGAAGCTAGAACCACGAAACTTCGAGAGAACGGGCAAGATGGAAAAACTCTTCTTCGGTCTTCAAATGACAACGAGAAACACCACCAAAATTGTTAAGGCACTCTGGGGGAACGAAAAGCGGAGAGGTTGAGGCAACAATGAAAATGATTCAAAATTGATCTTGGAAAAGATCTGACTAATGAAATTCATACTTACGTCAAACTTCGAAAAGGATTTGAGAATAGCTCCGGGAAATTAGAAGAGTCAGGTAAGATCCTGGGAAAAGACCTATGGGTTAGAGCCCACTAAAGAGAAAAAACACCATTGGAAAGGATTGCTGAACAGATAAATGATGCACCGGAACAATTGAAATATTTGAATGAGGTGATAACCTCGAATTAATTGGAACACAGACGAATCTCCTGAGATGTCTTGAACACTCCGGAAGGATAAACTGGCGAGAGGCGAACGAGCAGGGAAAACACTTGAGCCGAGGAAAAGAATATAATCAGTACCGAGAAAAATGAGTTGGAATTCACCGGAAAGAAAAACGAGACGAACAATAATTAACTAGACGAGAATTCACCGATTGAGGCAATTGAGGAAAGACTAAAGATGCTCCACACAAATGAAATTGATGGTCTTAAGAGACTCAAACTCCGGCAAGAAGAGGGTGGGAGGGCGGGAAAAAAAAGGCAACTTGGAAGGGGGAACCGACGAATATCTTGAAGAGAAAACACCGGTTGAAGTCATTGAGGAAAGAAAGCAAAGACTTTGCACGAGTAGGATGGATACTCGATTACGGACTCCGGATTCGAGAAGAAGAAGGGAGGGCGGGTGGGAAAAAAACAAGGACAACTTCGAACAGGGAAACAACATCGATTGAAAATAGCTGAGGATTGATCTCCCAAAGACAAAGAGGTTCGAATCAGCTTGACGAGGAATGCGTCGGACAAAAGAGGATGGACAACGAACGAAAAGCTAATCGCGTGATCCTAAAGAAAAATTTGAAAGGGAAGAGGAGTAATTCAAAACACCTACGTCAAGATTCCTCACCAGAGCGACGAAGGGGCTGAGGAGTAAAAAGAATTCCTACTCTCCGATATAACTAGACTCCGAAAACAATTTTCTTCTAGACTCAACAACGGCCAAACTACATGATCAATCAAGGGGGCTCCTAGGGTCGGTCGAGGCTCTGATACCAACTTGTCATGCCCAATATGCGATACTATCCTAAAGACACTCGAAGGTCCCACCAAGGATAGAACCGCATATTGATACGCTTTTGCAAGGTGGATATCATTACATCAACATTACATAATAGATGGGGATACATACAAAAGGCATACAATGCCACACGAATACAACATCATCGTACATAAGAGCACCATCCGACTACAGATGAAACACAAACAGAAACTCAAATGACATCCACCCTGCTAGCCCAGGCTGCCGACCTGGAACCTATCCCCTGATCGAAGAAGAAGCAGAAGAAGAACTCCAAAACAAGCAAACATCGCTCTCGCGTCATGATCATCGCGTAACCTGTACCTGCAACTATTGTTGTAGTAATCTGTGAGCCACGAGGACTCAGCAATCCCATTACCATGGGTATCAAGACTAGCAAAGCTTAATGGGTAAGGAAGGGGGTAAAGTGGTGAGGTTGCAGCAGCGACTAAGCATATATGGTGGCTAACATATGTAAATAAGAGCAAGAAGAGAAGCAATGGAACGGTTGTGAAGCTAGCAATGATCAAGAGGTGATCCTGAACTCCTACTTACGTCAAACATAACCCAAAACCGTGTTCACTTCCCGGACACCGCCGAAAAGAGACCATCACGGCTACACACGCGGTTCATGCGTTTTAATTCGGATCTGGTGTCAAGTTATCTACAACCGGACATTAACAAATTCCCATCTTCCACATAACCGAGGGCACGGCTTTCGAAAGATAATACCCTGCGGGGTGTCCCAACTTAGCCCATCACAAGCTCTCACGGTCAATGAAGGATATTCCTTCTCCCAAAAAGACACGATCAGTCTCGGAATCCCGGTTTACAAGACATTTCGACAATGGTACAACAAGACCAGCAAAGCCGCCCGGATGTGCCGACAAATCCCGATAGGAGTTGCACATATCTCGTTCTCAGGGCACACCGGATGAGCCAGACGTCGGGTTGGCATAGACCCTGGTTGCCTAGGGGGCGCCGGACATCGCTCGGTTTGGACCAGCACTTAGAGAAGCACTGGCCCGGGGGGCTAAAATAAAGATGACCCTCGGGTTGGCCGACCCAAGGGAAAGGTATAGGTGGTGGTGAGGCAAATGGTAAAACCAAGGTTGGGCCTTGCTGGAGGAGTTTTATTCAAAGCAAAC
Organism: Triticum timopheevii; assembly: GCA_963921465.1. NCBI lineage: Eukaryota > Viridiplantae > Streptophyta > Magnoliopsida > Poales > Poaceae > Triticum > Triticum timopheevii. The sequence continues at coordinate 244,358,918 of OY997270.1, forward strand.
TGTCAAGGGGGTCCCATAAATCGCCCAACCGCGTAAGGAACGCAAAATCAAGGAACATAACACCGGTATGACGGAAACTAGGGTGGCAAGAGTGGAACAAAACACCAGGCATAAGGCCGAGCCTTCCACCCTTTACCAAGTATATAGATGCATTAATAATATAAGAGATATCGTGATATCCCAACATAATCCTGTCCACCATGGAGCAATCTTCAACTTCACCTGCAACTAGCAATGCTATAAGAGGGGCTGAGCAAAGCGGTAACATAGCCAAGCAATGGTTTGCTAGGAAGGGTGAAAAGGTTAGAGGCTGACATGGCAATTTGGGAGGCTTGAAGAGCAAGTGATAGGTAGCGCAGCATAGCGATAGAACGAATCAACTAGCATAGGAATGATAGTAATGAGATCCAAGGTGAAGGTCATCTTGCCTGAAATCCTGCAAGGAAGAAGAACGAGTCCATGAAGAAGATGAAGCCACGAAGACGAACCAAGTGTAGATGAACGAATCCTCACGATCGCAACGAAACAGGAACTATCGAGAAGAAGCACACAACATGGTAAACACACCACACATGGACATGACATGATGCACCACCAAGCATTATGTATGACAAATCTAGATGAGGCTACTCATGTCAAGAGATGATGCAAACAAGAACAACACATCGAGGCAAGTTTAGATGAGGCCGGAAACAACATAGAACTAATCTGATAAGTCATATGCAAGTTTCGAAGTTGGTCCAGAACTGAATAAACCTTATATTCAAGTTCTTAAACAGCAAGTTAAGATGCACCAAGATGATCTACACGAGATTCTAGTCAAGTTACATATAAAGTTCATTTAGTTCAGAGCTATGGCCTAGAAGATATGAGCAAAACAAGTTAAACATGACATTGATGCAAAATGCATACAAACATCAAGCAAACACTCTCAAAACATGGATTCAACATTATAATATGAAACTACATGCAATTCTAAGCAAGTTTCGTATAGGGCACACTCAAAACGGAGCAACGGTTCAACACATACACTATACAAGTTTAAAGGACAAGCTGTCCAAAATAGCAACTAGGCATCTAGCAAGCATCAAAACAATATGTTACAGAATCTCAACGTGAAAAAAAAATTCATGGGCATGAATTACAGGTAAATCATGACAAAACATGAACACTGAGCTATCTCCAGAAATCAATAGAACATGCTCAAAAGGGCATGGAAAGATTGCAAATAATAACAGTTTACAGACTTGGCAGAAATAACATCAGGTTGCAATGTTTAGAGCTATCAAAAATCATGTTAGAGGAACTTAACATGGCAAACAAAGGCATGGAATGTTAGTAATAAAGACAGAGAACAAAACTCCCTTACTTAACTAATTCCAAAGATCAACAGAAAACATGGTAGCATCCATGCAAACATGGCAAATGATATGACAGATTCAGACATGGCAGGAACAACAATAAGTAGGGCTGTTGGTGAGCTTGTACCACTCACCACAGAGCAATACATGGCATGTGAAGGCAACCAAAAGGAATAAGACATATTTTTGAAGCTAAGCACGGCGAGAACAATTTCATAGGGTGCATGGATCACTAGCAAAGTTCATGGCAAAACTGATCTTAATATTAACAGGCTGACAGCAACATTATTTAGAAATTTGAGAGCAAGATTACAACAAGCTAAAGCAGGCTATAAATACAACCAAGGGCATGGATGGATATAGCATGACATTTATAACAAAACATCCTTAGTGAACATCTCCATATTATGCATAAAATGACTTGTAGAAGCAGGTTTACATAGCATCATGATATAGCAGATTCAGACTAGCAAAACAGTAACAGCAAGTACCCTACTTCACGAGCTCGATGCACTCACCACAAGGCACACAAAAATACATGGATGGCACCACTGTAAAGATGGCATGACATAGCACAAAATTCATGTAGAGCTCATGCTCATAGGATGCACACACAAAATGCAATGAAAAAGACAAATCACTAAGTTATGTTAACAGACAACAGTTAACATCATATAGCACTCTTGCAACGATGATTTGGGCATCAAGATGGAATCGAACAAACATGGAACAATGGAACAAAATGAAGAGCATCTCACAAAAAACATTTTGATATTTCGCACGCACAAAATGGGGCAGTATGCATAGAGTTATGATGCAATGAACATGGCAACAGAATGCTAAAAACTACGTGGACTTAGCCGAAAAATCACCTCCGGATCTGGGGTTGACCCGGCACGCAAAACGAGGTGGCAGCGGATCTCGCCGGATCTTCACCGGAGATGGAGAGGAGGTCACTGGAGATGGCCGGATCTGGTGGATCTGGGCCGGATCCACCCGCTCCCGGTGGCGGAGGGTGGCAGAGGCCGACGGGGAGAGGCGGAGGATGGCGCTCGGCCGTCCCCGAGTGGCGGCGTGGCGGGCGCCGCGATCTGGCGGCGAGGCGAGCTCACTGGCAGCGGGGTCGCGCGGCCACCGGAGGGAGGCGCGGGGCCACGGCGGCGGCGACCGGCCGAACTCGCACGAGCGCGCGCGGGCCTCGGCCGCGGCGGCAGCAAGCGCGGTTGGGGAGGACGGCGGAGGAGCGGCGAAGGGCGGAGGAGGTTCCGGCTACCGGCGGCGGCGGCGCAGCTTGCCGGCGGCGGGATCGGAGGGCAGGGAGGCGGAGCGGGGCGCTGCTCGGGGCGGCTGGGCCTCAATGGGCTCGGCGGGCCCGCCCCGGGCCTGGCGGGCCGGCGGCGGCACGCGGTTGCCGGGGGCCATGTGGCGGCGGCGGGTTCGATGGGGACGGCGGCGCTGGACGTGTCCGGCATCGTCCGGACGTGTCCGGCGGCGCAGAGGAGGGTGGAGCTAGGGTTAGGGGTGAATTTGATCCGAAAATGGAGAGGGGAAGACGTTTTTATAGGTAGAGGGAGCTAGGGGAGTGCAAATGAGGTGCGGTTTTCGCCCACACGATCGTGATCGAACGACCGAGAACATGGAGGGGGTTTGGCTGGGCTCATGGGCTGTGGTGAAGAGGGGCTGGGCTGCAAAGAGAGAGGGGTTTCGGGCTACGTGGTTAACCGTTGGAGTATCATACGGACTCCAAATGGCACAAAACTTGACAGGCGGTCTACCGGTAGTGTACCAAGGCCGCTTGTCAAACCTCGGTCCATTCCAAGAATGTTTAACACCCGCTCACGAAAAGAGACAAGAAGGGGACGCCGGATGACATAGGAGTGCCGGATTGCAAAACGGACAACGGGGAAAATGCTCGGATGCATGAGACGAACATGTATGCAAAATGAGATGCACATGATGACATGATAAAATGCAACACGCAAGCAAATGACATGGCAACGACGGTGAATAACTGGTGGACACCTGGTGCATCGGATCCGGGGCGTTACAAAAAATTACTAACATGAGGTGTAGCATATGATGGTTGAGAGTAACTGGACGAATAGCTAGTACTAGCATGGGCAATTCTCACATCCATCGGGAAGTTTGGATTGACATATTGCAAGTTCGTTGCCGATGAATAAGAAAGTGAAACACTTTGTTGCATGCTATTAGAAGTTCTGACTTGGGGTGTTTCAAATTGATTAATCGAACTCATCATGTTGCTCATCGGCATATGAATTTGCTGGGTTGCCGATGCATGTGAGCTGGAATACATATGTGTCATGTTACTAGTATCATAAGAAGCTGAAGCATGTAAATTACTTTGAATCGGCCCTTGCACGTAGTTAGATGCATGATTGAAAAAACTAGGGTTGGCCGATAGAGTATACTAATTGAACGATCTAGTAAAACCATATGAATTATTTGCATCTACAGTACGGAATTGGGTATTCATATTACCTTTGTAGATTGCAAACCCTAGACGACGATCTCTTCATAGCAAGAACGGACTGGAGACCGTTCAAAGCTTCGTCCCCAGTGGAGTCGCCAAAAAGTGTGTTCGCACACGAACACGTCACCGTGTACCCTCGACGCCGAGGGTGATGCACCGCAGCTCACGTCGAAGGAGACCCGTCCGGAAGCGCGATAAGCAAGAAATCCGGTAGGCGCTTTTGAAGACCCGAAACCCCACACGCCCGGGAGGGACCCCGTCAGGGCGGGCGGCGGCTATGGGCTGCCCTAGGTCGACCTGATCGCCCCTAGGACCTCGAGGTTCGCTGCCATGCAATGAAGAAGAGCAAGCGAAGAATGAGAAAGAAGAAGAACAAGGGAGAGAGATAAAGGTAAAGGGTAAAAATGGTAGATGTGTTGTTCGGTTGTGTGTTGTTCAATCGGCTGTCATCTCTCATCTATTTATGAGGCAGCTGGACTTTTCATACAATAAAAGGACTCTAAATCACATCCAAATCTTTCCACAATTAACCGAACTCGGATTTCGGTAACTCTGGGACAGCAGTTCGGTTTTTACGTCCTACAGGCCACACACGACCTCAGATGAAGATGAAACCAAAAGCAAATTTGGCCGTTTCGATGAGACGAACAACTTTCCTGTTGAATGTTTTTTTATCAGAGACCAACTTGAGAGGGATTTCGGTTGTTTTCCAAAGTCTGCGGCAGAAAAATCCAAAACCCGGACAAACAACCTCAGAATGTCCGGCCGTCCTGGGAGAAATCCAAAACCCGGATGATCATTCCCGGAGTGTCTGGCCATCCTGATGCAGCCGCGCATTTTTGGCTCTAACTTTTGCATGAGAACTTGGATTGGGATGATTTTTATATCAAAATCATCCATTTCAATGAGACGAAGACAATTTGTGTAGATCATTTTTCCATTTGAGGTCTTCTTGGGGGCTTAATCGGCCAAATTGTACTTTGAAATAAGATCTTAGTACTTTGAGCATAGTTTCGGCCTTCGAGATGAAACCGGACGGCGATGACCCAAATTTCAAAGATGTTCATATCAACAATATGGAACTCTTTCTTGTAGATCACTTCTCCATTTAAAGCCATCTTAAATAAGTTCTTGACCATGCCAAAATCTGGTGTCAACACATCACTGTGTACCCTCGACGCAGAGGGTGATGCACCACAGCTCACGTCGAAGGAGACCCGTCTGGAAGCGCGATATGCAAGCAATTCGGCGGGAGCTTTTGAAGACCTGAAACCCCAAACGTCCGGGAGGGACCCGTTAGGGCGTGCAGCGGCTATGGGCTGCCCCAGGTCGACCTGATCGCCCCTAGGTCCTCGAGGTTTGCCGCCCTGCATTGAAGAAGAACAAGTGAAGAACGAGAAAAAAGAAGAACAAGGGAGAGAGATAAAGGTAAAGGGTAAAAAGTGGTAGATGTGATGTTTGATTGTGTGTTATTCAATCGGCCGTCACCTCTCATCTATTTATGAGGTGGTTGGACTTCCCGTACAAGAAAAGGACTCCAAATCACGTCCAAATCTTTCCACAATTAACTGAACTCGGATTTAGGTAATTCTGGGACAGTGGTTCGGTTTTTACATCCCACAGGCCACAGACGACCTCGGACGAAGATGAGCACAAAAGCAAATTTGATAGTTTCGACGAGGCGAACAACTTTCATGTTGAAAGTTTTTTTATCAGAGACCATCTTGAGGGGTATTCGGCTGTTTTCTGAAGTCTACGGCAGAAAAATCCAAAACCCGAACAAACAACCCCGGAGCGTCTGGGCGTCCTCAGATAAATCCAAAACCCGGATGATCATTCCCAAAGTGTCTGGCCATCCTGATGCAGCCGCGTATTTTCAGCTCTAAGTTTTGCATACAAACTCTGATTGGGACGATTTTTATATCAAAATCGTCCGTTTCGATGAGACGAAGACAATTTGTGTAGATCATTTTTCCATTTGAGGTCTTCTTGGGGGCTTAATTGGCCAAATTGTACTCTGAATGTAAGATCTTAGTACTTTAAGCATAGTTTCGACCTTCGAGATGAAACCGGACGGCGATGGCCCAAACTTCAAAGGTGTTCATTGATGACCCACAAGTATAGGGGATCTATTATAGTCATTTCGATAAGTAAGAATGTCGAACCCAACGACGAGCGGAAGGAAATGACAAGCGGTTTTCAGTAAGATATTCTCTCCGCAATGTCGAACCCAACAAGTAGGTAACAGATAGTTTTGTGATAAGATAATTTATAACGGGTAACAAGCAATGAAAATAAATAAGGTGCAGCAAGGTGGCTCAATCCTTTTTGTAGCAAAGGACAAACCTGGACAATTTTTTATAATGAGAAAAGCGCTCCCGAGGACACATGAGAATTATCGTCAAGCTCGTTTCATCACGCTCATATGATTCGCGTTCGGTACTTTGATAATTTGATATGTGGGTGGACCGGTGCTTGGGTAATGCCCTTTCTTGGACAAGCATCCCACTTATGATTAACCCCTATTGCAAGCATCTGCAACTACAAAAGAAGTATTAAGGTAAACCTAACCATAGCATGAAACTAGTGGATCCAAATCAGCCCCTTACGAAGCAACGCATAAACTAGGGTTTAAACTTCTGTCACTCTAGCAACCCATCATATAGTTATTACTTCCCAATGCCTTCCTCTAGGCCCAAATAATGGTGAAGTGTCATGTAGTCGACGTTCACATAACACCACTAGAGGAGAGACAACATACATCTCATCAAAATATGAACGAATACCAAATTCACATGACTACTAATAGCAAGACTTCACCCATGTCCTCAGGAACAAACGTAACTACTCACAAAGCATATTCATGTTCATAATCAGAGGAGTATTAATATGCATTAAGGATTTGAACATATGATCTTCCACCAAGTAAACCAAATAGCATCAACTACAAGGAGTAATCAACACTACTAGCAACCCACAGGTACCAATTTGTGGTTTTGATACAAGATTGGATACAAGAGATGAACTAGGGTTTTGAGAGGAGATGGTGCTGGTGAAGATGTTGATGGAGATTGACCCCCTCCCGATGAGAGGATCGTTGGTGATGACGATGGTGATGATTTCCCCCTCCCGGGGGGAAGTTTCCCTGGCACAACAGCTCCGCCGGAGCCCTAGATTGGTTCCGCCAAGGTTCCGCCTCATGGCGGCGGAGTTTCGTCCCGTAAGCTTGCTTATGATTTTTTCCAGGGTAAAAGCCTTAATATAGCAGAAGATGGCCACCGGAGGGCCAACAGGGGGCCTAGAAGACAGGGGGCGCGCCCAGTAAGGGGGGGGCACCCCCACCCTCCTGGCCAGGGTGTGGGCCCCCTCTGGTATTTTCTTCGCTCAATAATTCTTATTAATTCCAAAAATGACTTCTGTGGAGTTTCAGGATTTTTAGAGCTGTGCAGAATAGGTTTCCAATATTTGCTCCTTTTCCAGCCAGGATTCCAGCTGCCGGCATTCTCCCTCTTCATGATAAACCATGTAAAATAAGAGAGAATAGCCATAAGTATTATGACATAATGTGTAATAACATCCCATAATGCAATAAATATCAATATAAAAGCATGATGCAAAATGGACGTTTCAACTCCCCCAAGCTTAGACCTTGCTTGTCCTCAAGCGGAAGCCGAAATCGAAAAATATGTCCACATGTTTGGAGATAGAGGTGTTGATAAAAATAAAATACGGACATGAGGGCATCATGATCATTCTTATAACAGCAACATATATAGATTTTGTCACATGATTTCTTATGCTAAAGTAACAATCAATTCACAGTGTCATGTATGGTTCATAAACTTCATTGGGAACCAACAAACTATAATCTCAGTCATTGAAGCAATTGCAATTTATCATAACATCAGAAAGAGTCAAGAATGGAGCTTTTCAGCAAGTCCACATACTCAACTATCATATACTCTTCTACAATTGCTAATACTCACGCAATACTTATGGTTATGGAGTTTTAATCGGACACTGAGAAAGATAGGGGCTTATTGTTTCGCCTCCCAACGTATTCACCTTTGGGTGATGTCAACAATAATAGTTCATGCTAACTTACATCCAATTGGATATATATATCAGGATCTTTCCAGCACGAGGTGCTTACCAAAGGATAAAATGAAAAAGGGAAAGGTGAAGATCACCTTGACTCTTGCATAAAGTAAAAGACATAAAGTAAAAGATAGGCCCTTCGCAGAGGGAAGCAGAGGTTGTCATGTGCTTTTAGGGTTAGATGCACAAAATCTTAATGCAAAAGAACGTCACTTTATATTGCCATTTGTGATATGAACCTTTATTATGCAGTCTGTCGCTTTTATTACTTCCATATCACACGATCATATAAAGCTTATTTTCTCCGCATTAATAAGTCATACATATTTAGAGAGCAATTTTTATTGCTTGCAGAATGACAACTTACTTGAAGGATCTTACTCAATCCATAGGTTGGTCTGGTGGACTCTCATGGCAAAACTGGGTTTAAGGATATTTGGAAGCACAAGTAGTATCTCTACTTGGTGCAAGGAATTTTTGGCTAGCATGAGGGGGAAAGGCAAGCTCAACATGTTCGGAAGATCAATGACAATATACTTTAACTGGGATGTGAGAAAACATAAACCATTACGTTGTCTTCCTTGTCCAACATCAACTCTTTAGCATGTCATACTTAATGAGTGCTCACAATCATAAAAGATGTCCAAGATAGTATATTTATATGTGAAAACCTCTCTTTCTTTATTACTTCCTATTAATTGCAACGATGACCAAAACTACGTTTGTCAACTCTCAACAACTTTTATGCCTCATACTTTTTATATGTGAAGTCATTACTATCCATAAGATCAATATGAACTCTTTTATTTCTTTTTGTTCTTTCTACTTTCCCAAGATCATAGCAAGATAGCAAGCCCTTGACTCAACACTCATCTTTATTATAGATAGCTCACGGACTCGATTACATAGAGAGATCACAAAGCAAAACTCAAAACTACTTCATACCAAAACTTTATTCTACTAGATCGAGATATTACTAAAAGGATCGAACTAAGAAAAACGGTAAAGATAGGAGTGTGATGGTGATACGATACCGGGGCACCTCCCCCAGGGGCGAAGGCAGTGGGGGGCGAGCGGGGGCCAGACCCCCCCCCCCCATGGATCGGACCCCCTCAACAGGTACGAGAGAGGACTACGGTACTTTGGGTGTTAATAATCTCAATCTACTCGATCAGAAATTAGCGATTAAATAGGATAACCTCTAACTGACGGAAGGTGCTAACTGTTGAATGGCCCAAGCCCAAAAGTATAGCCTGGAAGTAGCCCGGCCCAATTGATGCATTGGCAGTCAATCAAATTATTTATCCACATCGACCCGACCTGACGAATCAATTTGGTTATACTCTCGCCCGTGCTAGGGTTCCATCGAGCATCGCCGTCAGGAGCCGACAAAGGTGCGGCCGCCAAGCTCAGGGTGCTTCGCGCCTAGTGGTTGCTGCCAAATCTATGGCCGATCAATCCGACCATGTATTTTCTCCCTGCTATTCTCCCACGTCAAGCGTGAGTCCAAACCTGATCTGGTGATTCTCATACACGCATATTAATAATGCAAGTCCAAACCTGATCTGATCTTTATTTGGTGCAGTAGTAAACAGAATCGCTCGAGGGTGATGAACTGTCGTTGATCTGTGGTTATGGCATCACATCTAAATTTTGAGATGATAATGAAATTTGTAAATGCAAGCATGGAGTATAAGGTAAAAGAGTATCTGTTGGAACTCTAATTTATTTATTTTCTATTTTGTCTACGATTCACCATTTATGAGATTATCAAACATGCTTTCAAAATGAAGGTAGCTGCCAATAAATTTCGTTTTCACTTAGGAACTTGCAATACACATTTTCAAAGTAAAAGTTTCTTCGACCATGATTGCTTATATTGGGAAGAAAATAGCTGCAAAATTCATGGTCGCTGAGACTATTGATTTGTTAGATTAGCTTGGTGGATGCTGAGTTCCATTTAAACAGACAAACTTATAGGTTTCTTTAGTTGCCAAAGCATATGCTGTTATTCAAGATTTGACTTATACTTGAGCTAGTTTTTACGTGCGATCCTCTTCGCCCCCCCCCCCCCCCCTATCGTCAAATCCTGGCTCCGCCCCTGACCTCCCCCAAGCTTGGCAGTTGCCAAGGGGAGTGCCCATACCCATGTGATTATGTCCTCGGAGGTGATGAAGGTGGTGATGATGATGGTGGATAATCGCACATCAAGCGTAAAAGCTCCTCCAACTTGCGGATAATGCCCTTGAGTCCGACGATATGATCCTTCAAAAAAATATTTTCCTGTGTGAGATACTTGTTTTGTATGCGAGCTAACTCAATCATCTTGAAAGCTTCAATCTCAGTTGGAGTAAAGAGGTTAGGTAGAAGTTGAGGGATGTCTTCTTCTTCCACCGCCGGAGCTTGATCCTCCATGGCCTTCTTGATCCCTTCATCCTTGTTGATCTCCTCCGGTTCTTCTCTTTTCAGCTCTAGCCTCAATAGCCAAGCATCCTTGTCTTCGTGGTTGAAGGAGGGTGACGTCATGATGCTCTAGATCTGCCAGAAAAACAGCTCGAAACAAAAACAGAGGATTTTTGCGTGATACGGTGGTCAAAACCTTCGGGAGATTATATAATGAATTTTTACCGACCGAAAGAAGTAGCGAGCAAGAAAACGGAGTCCGGGAGGCACACGAGGTGCCCACGAGACAGGGGGCGCGCCCAGTAAGGGTGGGCGCGCCCTCCACCCTCGTGGAAGCCTCGTGTCCTTCCCGGATTACTTCTTGCTTTCCAAAATTCTTAAATATTCCAAAACGGAGAAAAATTGCCATTAGAATTGTTTTGGAGTCGGTTTACTTACCGTACCACATACCTATTCCTTTTCGGAGTCTGAAACATTCTGGAAAGTGTCCCTTATGTATTCCTCCGGGGTTACGGTTTCAATAATATTAGTTTCAAAATTGATAGGATTACCTGAGATATAATGTTTGATTCTTTGACCGTTCACCACCCTCGGACTTGTGCCTTCGAAGTTGTTGATTTTTATGGCACCGGAATGATAGACCTCCTCGATAACATAAGCACCTTCCCACTTAGAGAGAAGGTTTCCTGCAAAAATCTTAAACGAAAGTTGAATAGCAACACATAATCACCTACGTTAAACTCATGCTTTTGTATTCTTTTGTCATGCCATCTTTTGACTTTTTCTTTGAATAACTTGGCATTCTCGTAGGCATGGGTTCTCCATTCATCAAGTGAGCTAATATCAAATAACCTCTTCTCACCGGCAAGTTTGAAGTCATAGTTGAGCTCTTTAATAGCCCAATGTGCCTTATGTTCAAGTTCAAGAGGTAAGTGACATGCTTTTCCATAAACCATCTTATACGGAGACATACCCATAGGATTTTTATATGCAGTTCTATAGGCCCATAATGCATCATAAAGTTTCTTGGACCAATTCTTTCTAGATCTGTTCACAGTCTTTTGCAAAATCAATTTGAGCTCTCTATTGCTCAACTCTACTTGACCACTAGACTGGGGGTGATAAGGAGATGCAATTCTATGATTAACATCATACTTAGCAAGCATCTTACGGAAAGCACCATGAATAAAATGTGAACCACCATCAGTCATAAGATATCTAGGGACTCCAAACCTCGGAAAAATAACTTCTTTAAGTATCTTAATAGAGGTGTTATGATCAGCACTACTAGTTGGAATAGCTTCTACCCACTTAGTAACGTAATCAACAACAACTAAAATATGTGTGTATCCATTAGAGGCAAGAAAATGTCCCGTATAATCAAAGCCCCAAACATCAAATGGTTCAATAACAAGAGAATAATTCATAGGCATTTCTGGACGTCTACTAATATTACCATTCTTTGATATTCATCACAAGACAAGACAAACTTACGGGCATCTTTGAAGAGAGTAGGCCAATAAAAACCGGATTGCAATACCTTATGTGCAGTTCTATCTCCAGCGTGGCGTCCACCATATGGTTCGGAGTGACACTTGCGTAGGATCTGTTCCTGTTCATGCTCAGGTACACAATGTCTAATAACACCATCTACTCCTTCTTTGTAAAGGTGTGGGTCATCCCAGAAGTAATGTCTTAAATCATAAAAGAACTTTTTCTTTTGCTCGTATGTGAAACTAGGTGGTATAAATTTAGCAACAATGTATTTAGCATAATCAGCATACCATGGAGCAGTATGAGAAGCATTAATGACCGCTAATTGTTCATCAGCAAAGCTATCATCAATAGGTAGTGGGTCATCAAGAACATTCTCTAACCTAGACAAGTTGTCTGCAACGGGGTTCTCAGCTCCCTTTCTATCAATAATATGCAAATCAAATTCTTGGAGCAGGAGAACCCATCTAATAAGTCTAGGCTTAGCATCTTTCTTTTCCATAAGATATTTAATAGCAGCATGATCAGTGTGAATAGTAACTTTAGAATCAACAATACAAGGTCTGAACTTATCACAAGCAAATACAACTGCTAGGAACTCTTTTTCAGTAGTAGCATAATTTCTCTAGGCAGTATCAAGAGTTTTACTAGCATACTGGATAACATTTAATTTCTTATCAACTCTTTGCCCTAGAACAGCACCTACAGCATAATCACTAGCATCACACATAATTTCAAAGGGTAAATTCCAACCAGGTGGCTGAACAATAGGTGCAGTAATCAAAGCTTTCTTAAGTATTTCAAATGCTTCTACACAATCATCATCAAAGACAAAAGGAATATCTTTTTGCAATAAATTAGTCAGAGGCCTAGAGATTTTAGAAAAGTCCTTAATGAACCTCCTATAAAAACTGGCATGACCAAGGAAACTTCTTATGCCTTTAATGTCCTTGGGACATGGCATCTTTTCAATAGCATCAAATTTAGCTCTATCAACTTCAATACCTCTCTCAGAAATCTTATGCCCCAAGACAATGCCTTCATTAACCATAAAGTGGCACTTTTCCCAATTCAAGACGAGACTAGTGTCTTCACATCTCTGCAAAACTCGATCAAGGTTGCTCAAGCAATCAGCAAAATAGGATCCATAAACGGAGAAATCATCCATGAATACCTCACAAATCTTTTCACAAAAGTCAGAGAATATAGCCATCATGCATCTTTGAAAGGTAGCAGGTGCATTACATAAACCAAAAGGCATACGTCTATAAGCAAAAGTACCGAAAGGGCAAGTAAAAGTAGTTTTTGATTGATCCTCCGCTGATACAGGTATTTGAGAGAAACCAGAATAACCATCTAGAAAGCAGAAATGTGTATGTTTGGATAGTCTTTCTAGCATTTGATCAATAAAAGGTAAAGGGTAATGATCTTTCTTAGTAGCTTTATTTAATTTACGGAAATCAATTACCATCCTATAACCTGTAATAATTCTTTGCGGGGTCAATTCATCTTTATCATTAGGAACGACAGTAATACCTCCCTTTTTAGGAACACAATGGACAGGACTTACCCAATCACTATCAGCAACGGGATAAATTATACCTGCCTCAAGGAGCTTTAGTATCTCCTTTCTTACCACTTCTTTCATCTTAGGATTTAACCGTCGTTGAGGATCTCTAACTGGTTTGGCATCTTTCTCCACTTTTATTTTGTGTTGACATAGAGTGGGACTAATGCCCTTAAGATCATCCAGAGTATATCCAATAGTAGCACGGTGCTTCTTCAGAGTTTTCAATAATCTTTCCTCTTCCTGCTCTGAAACGTTAGCACTAATAATAACAGGATATATTTTCTTTTCATCAAGATAAGCATATTTAAGATTATCAGGTAATGGGTTAAGATCAAACACGGGATCACCCTTGGGTGGAGGGGGATCCCCTAGGATTTCAACAGGTAAGTTGTGTTTCAGAATATGACCCTGTTGAAGGAATACTTTATCTATTTCCCTTCTTTCATTCATAAACATATCATTTTCATGGTCTAGCAAATATTGTTCTAATGGATCAGTAGGAGGCACGACAATAGAAGCAAGACCAATAATCTCATCCTTACTAGGTGATTCTTTATCACGGGGTTGTCTACTAAACTTAGCAAAATTAAACTCATGAGACATATCCCCTAAGCCAATTGTAACAATATCCTTTTCACAATCAATCCTAGCATTAACAGTATTCAAGAAGGGTCTACCAAATATAATGGGACAAAAGTCATCTTGTGGGGAACCAAGAACAAGAAAATCAGTAGGATATTTAACTTTCCCACACAAGACTTCAACATCTCAAACAATCCCAAATGGCTTAATAGTATCCCTATTGGCAAGCTTAATAGTAACACCAATATCTTCCATTTCAGTAGGTGCAATATCATGCATAATTTCTTTATATAAGTCAAAGGGTATTGCACTAGCACTAGCACCCATATCACATAAGCCATGATAACAATGATCTCCTATTTTAACAGAAATAACAGGCATGCCTACGATAGGTCTATGTATCTTAGCATCGGGTCTAGCAATATTAGCACTTTCACCACACAAATAAATAACATGCCCATCTAAATTATCATCCAAGAGATCTGTAACCATAGCAATACTAGGTTCAACTTTAATTTGCTCAGGGGGTGTATAAGTTCTAGTATTACTCTTACGGACAATAGTTGAAGCTTTAGCATGATCCTTTATCCTAACAGGAAAAGGTGGTTTCTCAACATAAGTAGTAGGAACAATAGGATCATTATAAGTGATAGTCTTTTCTTCAACTGTAATAGGTGCAACTACTTTTACTTCAGTGGGAGTATTATATTTAAACCACTACTCCTTAGGGAGATCAACGTGAGTAGCAAAAGATTCACAAAAAGCAGCTACTATCTCAGAGTCAAGTCCATATTTAGTGCTAAATCCACGAAAAGCATCGGTATCCATAAAAGATTTAACACAACAAACTTAGGTGTTATACCTGACTCCTTACCATCGTCGGAACCCCAATCTTAAGAGTTGCATTTAATTCTTTCCAGTAAATCCCACTTGAATTCAATAGTCTTCAGCATATAAGAACCAGCACAGGAAGTATCGAGCATGGTGCGATCATTGAGAGAAAGCCGAGCATAAAATTTATGAATAATCATATCTCTTGAGAGCTCATGATTGGGGCATGAATATAACATTGACTTAAGCCTCCCCAAGCTTGAGCGATGCTTTCTCCTTCGCGAGGCCAGAAATTATATATGTAATTACGATCACGATGAACAAGATGCATAGGATAGAATTTCTGGTGAAATTCCAACTTCAATCGTTTATAGTTCCAAGATCCCGTATCATCACATAGCCTATACCATGTCAATGCATCTACCTACAAATATAAAGGGAAGACCTTCCTCTTAACAACATCATCGGGAATACCTGCAAGCTTAAATAATCCACAAACTTCATCACAAAGATTAGGTGTAAACCGGGATGCAATGTTCCATCTCCTGCAAAGGGATTAGCTAGCAGTTTCTCTATCATACCCGAAGGAATCTCAAAGTAAACATTTTCAGTAGGTTCAGTAGGTTGAGGAGCAACTCTTTGCTCTATTGGTCGGGGTGAAGATACCCCGAACAAGCCCCTCAAAGGATTAGTTTCCATAGTAACAAGTGACAGAAACATTCAGCACACTATATAAATGTTTCCTTACCAAATTCCACTCACCAAAGGCGCTTCACTCCCCGGCAACGGCGCCAGAAAAGAGTCTTGATGACCCACAAGTATAGGGGATCTATCGTAGTCCTTTCGATAAGTAAGAGTGTCGAACCCAACGAGGAGCAGAAGGAAATGACAAGCGGTTTTTAGTAAGGTATTCTCTACAAGCACTGAAATAGTAGGTAACAGATAGTTTTGTGATAAGATAATTTGTAACGGGTAACAAGTAATGAAAGTAAATAAGGTGCAGCAAGGTGGCCCAATCCTTTTTGTAGCAAAGGACGAGCCTGGACAATTTTTTATAATGAGAAAAGCGCCCCCGAGGACACATGGGAATTATCGCCAAGCTAGTTTTCATCACGCTCATATGATTCGCGTTTGGTACTTTGATAATTTTATATGTGGGTGGACCGGTGCATGGGTACTGCCCTTTCTTGGACAAGCATCCCACTTATGATTAACCCCTATTGCAAGCATCCGCAACTACAAAAGAAGTATTAAGGTAAACCTAACCATAGCATGAAACTAGTGGATCCAAATCAGCCCCTTACGAAGCAACGCATAAAGTAGGGTTTAAGCTTCTGTCACTCTAGCAACCCATCATCTACTTATTACTTCCCAATGCCTTCCTCTAGGCCCAAATAATGGTGAAGTGTCATGTAGTCGACGTTCACATAACACCACTAGAGCAGAGACAACATGCATCTCATCAAAATATCAAATGAATACCAAATTCACATGACTACTAATAGCAAGACTTCACCCATGTCCTCAGGAACAAATGTAACTACTCACAAAGCATATTCATGTTCATAATCAGAGGAGTATTAATATGCATTAAGGATTTGAACATATGATCTTCCACCAAGTAAACCAAATAGCATCAACTACAAGGAGTAATCAACACTACTAGCAACCCACAGGTACCAATTTGTGGTTTTGATACAAGATTGGATACAAGAGATGAACTAGGTTTTTGAGAGGAGATGGTGCTGGTGAAGATGTTGATGGAGATTGATCCCCTCCCGATGAGAGGATTGTTGGTGATGACGATGGTGATGATTTCCCCCTCCCGGAGGGAAGTTTCCCCGGCAGAAAAGCTCCGCCGGAGCCCTAGATTGGTTCCGCCAAGGTTCCGCCTCGTGGCGGCGGAGTTTCGTCCCGTAAGCTTGCTTATGATTTTTTTTCCAGGGTAAAAGCCTTCATATAGCAGAAGATGGGCACCGGAGGGCCAATAGGGGGGCTAGGAGACCGGGGGGGGCGCCCAGTAGGGGGGCGCCCCCCCCACCCTCCTGGCCAGGGTGTGGGTCCCCTCTGGTATTTTCTTCGCTCAATAATTCTTATTTATTCCAAAAATGACTTCTGTGCAGTTTCAGGATTTTTGGAGCAGTGCAGAATAGGTTTCCAATGTTTTCTCCTTTTCCAGCTAGGATTCCAGCTGCCGGCATTCCCCCTCTTCATGGTAAACCTTGCAAAATAAGGGAGAATAGCCATAAGTATTGAGATATAATGTGTAATAACATCCCATAATGCAATAAATATCGATATAAAAGCATGATGCGAAATGGACGTATCATTCATATCAACAATACGAACTCTTTCATGTAGATCACTTCTCCATTTGAAGCCATCTTAAATAAGTTCTTGGCCGTGCCAAAATCTGGTGTCAACAATGGTTTGCAAAATTAAACTTCCAAAACATCACTAACCTTGCTTTTGCTGAAGGGTATGTTCATCCGACGATGAAACAGTGCTTAACACCGGTACTGATGGAAAACTATGTCTCTCTTTGCCGCTAGATGACCTCTTCTCACAGCTTCCAGGGCTCCCATCCTTGACAAAAATGTTGTATCGTATCTGAGGATAGAGGCCGGAGCCCTGGTCTTCGCCAGATCACTGTTGCATGTAACTGTTCTCAGCTTCAACTCACGCCTATTTCTTTTTTAGATGAAAGGATCGAACCGAGCCCGAGTAGGGCTCGATCTTCACCCGGCTTTGAATTAACAAAGCCATCAACCGACCAGGATTACAAGAGCACAAAATACAACCGGAGATAAAAAAGGAAAACAGGGATGCAACCCCAAGGCAGCAGATACAAAGGCATTGTGGAGGCTAAATTCTACGACCAAAGAAGAAAATGAGTACAACTTGGGGACCTAACAGGGGCTAGACGGGATTGCGCCAAGGGAAGGAGCTCGCCATTGACATGCTGAAGGCAAAGAGGAGTTGCTCATGCCAGAGCCAGCAAGAACACCAGAGAACAGGACAACCACTCGAGCACGCCCGAGGTCTCAAATTGCAACTCGCACACGAGGAGCGGGCCGCAGACACTAGCCATAGGAACAAAGCACTTCAAGAATACACAGCGAGCAATGTGCAACGAAGCCACCAGGAGGGCTGAGCCCCGCTAAGACCAGCGACACTCCTCCAACAACACGACCAGATCACCATAGAGGGGGCCACTATCCCCTCTCGCCCAGGCCGAGGGCGTCAACCCACCGAACAACTGGACCGCGGAGAGGAAGGAGTGAAGCAGCTTGAGGATGGAACCGATCCTCCATGGCGGGAAGTCACGCTGGACGAAGAAGCCGCCAACTAGAACACCAAAAACTTGATGCAGACCACCCTCCATCCCACAAACCCAAAACGACGCCTTCAAGGAGGTGCAGAAGCACCATCGTCGCCCAGCCAAAAGGTTGTGGATTTTCACCCGGGAGCAGGGGAGGAAGGAGGGGAGGGAGATGGACCTCAACGTCGCCTTCGGGAAGGGGAGCGGCACTCGAAGCGCCGCCGCTGCCGGCCAAGAGGTTACCCCGATCCAGGGATCCCCACCCCACCACCACGACACCGTCCACCAGATCCGGACAGATAGGGCGTAGAAGAGGCCGCAACGCATGCTAAAGGAGGCGTCTTCAGATTTGGAGAGGACGACCACGGGGAGCCGACCACCAGCCGCTCAGATCCACCGTCGGCCCGCCGCCCACACGGCCAGGCAGAGGCGGCCCACCGCGCCGAGGGACGCCGCCCGCATGAGGGGAGATCCAAGGAGGGGGGTGGTGGTGGACGGAGGAAGGGAGCCCTCGATTCGCCCTCCTGCCCTCGGGAGGGCAACGCGAGGGGAGGGGGAGGGCGGTCAACTCAGGCCTACTACCTGGTGAACGATAATCCTGCCCATTATATTTACCAGACGGTGATAATTCAGATGACAAATGAGAAAGGAAGGAGTTCGGCAAGATGACTTCGGTTCACACGTGAAAGTTAGGAGCGCAAATCAAAGTAAAGATGAACTTATTTTTGCTCAAGTGTTGAGTGTGAAGAAGAAAATAAGGGACTATGGCTGCTAGTGGAGTCACATGGAGCCTCAGAGTAGCTATGGCACTCATGGTATAATCTCAAGTCCAATGTACATGGAAGTTCGACTCATGAACAAATTCAAGGTAGCGGAAAATATTCGCCAAGATGAAGTTTGCTGGAGTTGTATCAAATGTTGTGTACAAGGTAGGTTACAGGTTGAAATTGGAGTCATACTTTGGCAGGCAGGTTATGGTGTCGTGTCCTAATAGGACACTTATATTCTACGTCTCATATATAATGTGAGCAGGGCCGGCCCTGAGCCAAATCCTATTCGGGGGCGCATACCCCCCAATCTCACATCGTCGCTATATGGGCCGGCCTAGCAAAAATCGAACTGGGTACCTGCTGTTTCACCGTACACTACACAAACCACCACGCCACCAAGCCTATTCTGATTATGTGCACCTTTTCTAGTTCTTTTCTTCCTTATACTTTTCTTTTATCATTTTTCCTTTTTTTTCATTTTCTGTTTTCCTTCTTTTCTTTTTCTTTTTTTTTCTTCCTGGTTCGACACAAAATCGATGAATTTGTCAGATTCGATGAACTGTTTTCAAACTCGATGAACTTTTTTGAAACTTGATGAACTTTTTTCAAACTCAATGAACTTTTTTGAAACTTGATGAACTTTTTTCAATCTCGATGAACGTATTTCTCAAATTCAATGAACTTTTTTCTCAAATTTGATGAACTTTTTTCAAACTCGATGTACTTTTTTTCAAACTTGATGAACTATTTTCATATTCAAGAACTTTTTTTATGAAAAGTGATGAACTTGTTTTAAATCTATGAACTTTTTCCAAATTTGTGGTCTTTTTATCAAAATCGATTAATTTTTTTCAAATTCGTGAATATTTTGAGAATTCATGAACTTTTTTTTCTCAAAATCGATGAACCTTTTGCAAAATCCGATGAACTTTTTTCAAATCTGTGAACTTTTTGAAAAGATGATGAACTTTTTTTGTGAACATTTCTTTGAAATCCGCGACCTTTTCAAAATTGATGATCTATTTTTTAAATTCGCAAATTCTTTGTTCAATTTTTCGTTCCCTTTTTCCAAATAATTTGTACTGCCGCAGAAACTCGAGGTCAAATAATACTGTTTTTGTACATAACACATCAATGTTATCATAGTGCAGTGGTTGAAGCCCCAAGTACGTAAGCAAAGGCACGTGGGTTCGACTTCCTCTTTCTAAATATTTTCTGGCCGTTTGTTTTTATCTTCAGAACGAGGGCTACATATATTTCGGCTCGCACACCCTTTTCACCGCACTGGGGCGGCCCACGTTACTTTTTTTAAAGACGCAAAAAACAGCGTCCCCATGGTTACTCGAACTGGCGATCTTCTTGCTCAGAATTCGTTGTCACAACCAACCAGCCAGCCTACTTGACGTGTTTACTACTGGCCTTTTTCTTCTTATAATCTTTTTTTTATTTGCTGGAATGGTTTTCTTTCTTTTTCTTTTTTGGAACAGTTTTTATTTTTCCTTTTTTATTGGAACGGTTTTGTTCATTTTTTCTTTTCTGCTAAATGCGTGAACATTTTCTGCAAAATCGATGAACTTTTCTCACCAAATTCCATGAACTTTTCTCAAAATCGATGAACTTTTTTTCAAATTCAATGAACTTTTTTTGAAAACCAATGAACTTTTTTAAATTCGATGAACTATTTTCGAATTGGATGAACTATTTTCAATATCCAAAATATGTTCAGATTTTTCGAAATTCGTTTGACTTTTCAGAAAATGTTTTTCGAAATTTCAAATTTTGTTCATGTTTTTGAATTTTGTTCATGTTTCAAAAATAGTTCTGAATTCCAAATTTTTGTTAACCATATTAAAGAAAAATGTTCACCATACATTGGAAAAATGTTCAGTGTGTATAAAATATGTTCATCATGTATAGAAATTTTGTTCAGCATGCATTCAAAAGGAGTTCATTGTATTTAAAAAAAAGTTCTACGTGTATTTGAATATTGTTCACTATACATTGAAAAAATGTTCAGTGTGTATTAAAAATGTTCATCGTGTAGAGAAATTTTGTTCAGCATGCATTCGAAAAAAGTTCAGCGTATTTTAAAAAAATGTTCAGTGTTCTTTGAATAATGTTCACCCTATACTAAGAAAATGTTCAATGTGTATTCAGAACTATTTTTGATTACGCGGGCCTTTTTTTGCATGCCCAAGAACTCCATCCATAATATTTGAACATATTTTCAATAATTGAAATGTATAAATGCCACAGTGTATTGTGCAATAAATAGCGCGTCTATTTGCTGTTTATTTAAACTTTCGCGGTGGGAATATCCGCTAGCAGTTAGGTGGTGCAGTGGCTAGCCTCACCGTGTGGAAGCAGGTGGGCGTGAGGTCCCGGTTGGGAGGTATTTTTGGCTGTCATTTTTCTCTCTGCTTTGTTGCGTGATCGTGGGCCGGCCCATTCAACCGCTGCTGCGGGCGCCAGATCCCTTGCGCGGCGCTGAAGGCGCCCTATAGGAGGTCCCGGCCCTGAGGGGGTGGCGGGGGGGGGGGGGGGGGGGGGGCTTTGCAAGACATTCGAACTGTAGTTAGCCCATCCTCCCCTAAAAAAGGTATGTAGCCCAGCCACGCAAACGCAGCTAAGCCACGCAGGAAGACTAAAAAAAAAAGCTAACCCACGCAGGCAATCAGCGGTTTCTTTCTTTCCTTAATCAGCGGTTTCTTTCTTTTAGTCGTGCGTCTCTGGCTCAGTCCTACGATCTGTAGTTCCCTAATACCCTAGTCTATTTCTCAGGGCCCCGACAGGCGCTGGACGATCTAACTCCTGACTGAGGCAATAGGCCGATGAACTCCGCTACCCTGTCCTTAGGCTCTGAACGCACACGCACATCATAGAGTGTCCCGCCAGATTCCTGTCCACACGGCGCCATTGCCGTGCCGAGCTGCCGAGCACTCAACAAGCGTTCGCCTACATGGCGACACCGATCTGTATGCCATATAATCAATCCTTATTTCCTATACGTATATTGCTAATTTACGTAATGTACATGATACATAGCATGCATCGTTCAACCTTCAATGCAATTTTTTTCCTAACACTTTGTGTTATATATTACTGTCGTTTACAATGTATGTTATCTAGTACTCCATCCGTAAATAAATATAAGACGTTTTACATATTTCAATATCGACTACATACGAATTGGAATGAGTGAACAAATACATTAAAATGTGTCTATATACTTCCTAATAACAAAAGAGTTAGAACATCTTATATTTGTTTACGGAGGGAGTAGATAGGAAAAAAGAAAAAGAAAATGATGAGTTGGGGATACTTGTTGTGGAGGAAAAGAAACCAACTAAGGAAATTTCTGAATTTGAACCAGAAGAAAATATTGGCATCAACATCAGCGATAAAAATGTAAGAGGCCCTAAGAACATAGTTAATTCGTTAATGACAACGGCGTTTATTAGTAACATCTCGTACACATATTGGTACTGATTTATCATGATGTCTGTACTAAGGGCCTCAAAGTTGTAGACTCGCCCCGGGCCCCTGAAATCTCAGGACCGGCCCTGAATGTGAGTCTAGACAAACTCTGTAACATATGCTAACATAATAGCACATGCACACAGCGCCCAAGTGATCGGCGTGGTATTGCAGTGTCATGGGAAGAGCGCCAGTAGCCATGCCCCGGGGATTAGCATATGATCGCCGAACCTTGTTGGGATTGCTTGTTTCTCGGTGGATTGATCGTGTACCTTGAATTATTTTAACAAGATGGAAACCAGCTCCGATCCATATGAATACGCCAAGGCGGACGATCATTGTTGATTCTCGAACTGATGACATCTTTTTAGCCCGGGTGTTTGATGCTTTCAGCAAGGCAATGGCAACAGCAGTGTGAGACAAGGGGTTTATGGTGAGACTAGTGGTAATCTGTTTGGATTCTGCCATAGCCAGCCCTGCCAATCACGGGCATGCCAAAAATTTGGCGGAGCAATCTGCCACCAGCTTCTCGCCAAATAGTAGGCGTGGAATTGAACAAGAAGCAGAGCTAGCCTGGGCACGCCAAAGAATCGGCGGCCATCCAAACACATAGCTACCGCACGGCGGATCGGCGATCTAAACCAAACAGGCCCACTTGACTTGCTTCAGGCCTACCAGTGGTAATTCGGTGGAGTAGAGCGACCGTCCAATGGTGGAGATGAAGTTTACAGGGACTACCCTGAAGCTGCCACCGGAGAACGTGTTCCATGGACAGTCATAGTCAACTGCTGAAGTTTGCTTGGCATTTAAGCCGGATGTTGCTGGTGTGAGAAATGTTCAGATTCTGGGGAACAAAGCAACAAGATCATTTAAGGTCGTGTATCATCTCCAGGCCATGTATTTTGGCTTTCAACCTGGTGCATGCTGATGGGAGCGACTGGTCTATATCCCATACAAGCAAGGTATTGCTATCCTAGTACTCTATTGGTAACACTAATAGATGAAACTACTCTTTGGTGCGAATTTCAATAACTACCCATTTTAGAGTTGTGTGTTTCTCCAATTTGGATGCCTGATGTTTGATAAACTAACATGGATGTCTGAAAACATTATGTTGTTAATACCTTATCTAATATTTTTAGTTGAAGAGTATTTAACATAGAGCTCATTTAAATAAAAAAAAACACTAGAGCTCATATTCCTATTTGTAAAGCACTTAATCGGACTTTTATTCTGCTGATGCACTAAATCTATGTAGTGTGCACCAAATCTGTTCCAAAATACTTGAGTCAAACTTCTTTTAAGTTTGACAGTGTATATAAAAAATATATTATATACAATATAAACATATACTTTGTGGTTAATCTAATGAAACTTAATTTGGTATTGTAGATGTTGGTATTTTTTCAATATATTTGGTCAAACTTAAAGATGTTTGACTTATAAAAAATCTAAAACTTCAAGTACTTTGAAACTGAGGGAGTATAGTTTTTTTTATATATATACATAACAGCCCCAACGAGCTAGTATTTATTTCTGAAGATACTTACATCGTTAGCTTGTGCTTGAAAACCATCAATAATGCATGATTAGGATTATTATGAAATGCAACCGATGATCATAGATGATGTACTGAATACGTCTCTCTTTGCCTGTCGCCGAGTTGCGCCCGACAGATTGCATGTCCTGTTAAAATACCCTTATAGTCAATTTTCAGTAACAACAAAAGGACCTTGTAATCTTCTCCCATGTCCATTCCTGTCTGGAGAAACAAAAGTCAGCATTGTTGGGTACAAAAGAACAAATGGCAAAAGGTAAAAGCCAAATTGCAATATCCTATCTTCTGCAAATTCAGAGAAATCTCAAGTATCTGAAAGTGACGTTGTTTGTGCTGTGAAGTGTGAAGTGGTAGAAAAATGGAATAAGAGGGCAGTCAAAGCATACACAGAGTTTCCACATGCCATAAAATTACTGGTTCGTTCGAAAGAAAACTAATTTACTGATTACGCATGACATTTGCAATGATTGCACTTATCTATTTCTGAATATAATCTTATTTAAATGCATTCACAATGTGAGAACTTATGTCTATCTTTATTCAAGTATTTATTGCCCCCTTTTTTACTGTACTTGTTGCCCTTTGTCCAATAGGCTATTGGAAAACCGGTAAACATTTTCATGCTATGTGGCCATGGTGGTGGTTGGTATCACACCTCTCCCTAAACCCCCACTAAATTTTCATCAATGAACTCTTAACTGGCTGATCGAGCTCATCTTCAACTTGATTGCAACAAATGTTATCTAAACAAGTGTCTATAAAAAACCCTCCATTTCTTTAGCAACCACCTCCTCCCCCCATAAAGGATCGAAGAGGTCTCAAATGGGGGGGGGGGGGGGTTGAATAGGAGACTACGGGTTTTTAAGATTCTCTTAACAAACTTTGGATAACAGATAGAATAAGTTTTTTAGATATGCAATCTACGGAGAGACAAGCAAGCTAACAACAAGGTAAGCGAGAGCAACAGGCTAAGAAGCAAGGACGGCACAAAGTAAACGGTGTGGAAAGAATGAACCACAACAAGTTGGGGTTGCCTCCCCTCGGGCGGCGCCAGGGACCCCTGATCCCGCGCCGCCAGTCCCTCCCCGCTCCTCCATCCTTAGCCGCCGCTGTCGCCGGCAAGGGCCGCAGTGGAAGCGGGCCCTGCACCGCTGATCCCGGGTGGGTGGTCGCAGTGGCAAATCATGTGAGGCGGAAGCGGCATCTCACGCGGGGAGGCCGGGGGCGGCAGTCAGGACGGCGCCCCTACTGCGAGGCGGTGATGGGAACCTACATGGCTGGCGGTGTGGCGGCCGCGGGCGCATGGGTGGCTCCGATGGCTGCGGATCTAGCGTCCTGTCCAGATCCATCTCAGTACGGCCTTGGCCGGCCGGTGGCGCGAGGAGGACTGGTGAGGGGCGGCTGGAGGCTCCCTGCTGGCGTGCCAACAGCGGCCCTCATCTCCACGACGAGGCTCTCCGTTCGGTTCCAGACAGCTGCGAGGTTGGGGGGACGCGACTCTCGGTGAAAATTGCGCCAACTTCGGTCATGGCAGACGATGGCGGCGTCTATGACGTCGTTCCCTTCTCGAGGCATCATTGCTGCAGGTCATGGCATCCCACTCGTGATGCTCCGAGGGAAACCCTAGATCTGGATCTACCGGATCGGACGATGATGGTACCTTTGATGTTGTTATCCCTCCCGAGGGCATCGATTTGGAGCAAGTGCTGGTTGGACGGGACAAGCGGGAGAGCGATGTCTCATCCACCGCAAGGCCGACGGCTGATCCGGGTGGTGTGGTGCTGCGGAGGTTCGGCGACGGGCGCGTGTGGATGGATACGTGCAGGATGGTTGAGTTGTCTAGCGTCGTGGTGGCGTCGACGGCAGGCCAGACAAGGTCGATGGGTTAGTTTCTGCTCTAGAGATGGACCGATGAAAGATGGCAGTGACAACCTCTGAGAGTGCGTCGGTCCGGTATGGAACCCAGTCCCGGTGTGTGGATGGGCTGGGGCATCCGGCTTTAGATGTTAGGGTTTGGTGCGATGTCAGTTTGGTATTAGGCCCGAATATTTGGCACACCTTCATAAATGGAATAGGAGTAGCAACAGGTGTTGCCTAGATGGTGGCTTCAGACTGACAGATGTATTACTTTGTATGGCCTCTGTGAATAATTAATAAAATGGCCGTATGCATCGTCCAGATGCAGAGGCCGGGGGTCTATCCTCCTTTTCAAAAAAAAGAACCACAAGCTGGAGAAGAGGATGTATCCCGAAGTTCACACTCTTTGAGAGTGTTAATCTCCATTGAAAGGGTGCGAGTGCCAAGGCCTCCCGAACACAACATATACCTCACCATATTCTCCTTTTGAGCCACCCCTGACGGATGATCCTCAAATTGTTGGGAAACGTAGTAGAAAACATAAACAAAAACGAGCTACGGATCAAGATCCCAGGGTCACCATGAAGATGCATACAAGGTTAGATCTGATCGTTACCAACTTCGAGTTGCAACGAAAGAAGAGTTGGTGTAGCTCGTTCTTCAAGTCCCTCAAACCGTCCCACGAACGCTCCCTCGAATGAAGATCGAAAACACAATCTCCCTATGGATTGCACACGTACGAGATAGATGATACAGTAGCGCTTCGCCGTCTAGAGCTAGGCGACACTGGAGAACTAGGGGAGGGAGGAGCAGCCTCGCGGCGTCTCACAAATTTCCTGGAGAACTAGAGAGAGAAGGGGTGCCCAAGATTGCGGGAGAACTTCTGACTCAATAGGGGTGCCCCCTTGGGTATATATAGGTGGAGGGAAGGCAGGAGGGGCCTCCCTCCCCCGTGGCGGCGACCAAGGGGTGGGCCCCACCCCTCCAACCCTAGCCGCACCAAGTTGGACAGGATAACGGAGAGTGCCACCTATATGGGCCTTAAAGCCCATCTGGTTGCCCCCTACTAGGCCTAGCCTATTTTGGGATGCCCAGATGCCTATAATAATTCCAGGGGGCTCCTGTAAATCCCGGAGCCCTTCTACATAATTATTTACCCTCTCGAAACTTTTCCCACCTATCCAGTTCTATCTGAAACACTTCCAGTTCTCTGATGAAACAATTCATGTTATCTCCGAAACTTTTTCGGTAATATTTCTCTCAAACTCCTAACTCCAATAGTACTCAACAGATCATAAACCCTTAAGCGCGTGACCTTGCACGCAGTGAGATAGAGACATGACCGAAACACATTTCGTTGAATGATAAATAGCGGAACTGTGGATATCCATATTGACTCCTATACTCACACGAATGATTATCGAGGAACCTGTAGCTACCGTATGCTGTTCCTTTTGCTTCACGATACTTTACAAAAGCTGAGGTGAGATATATCAGCATCCGGTGAATCAAACACATGATCACTGTGTCTGTCTCCTTGTTATCGATTTTGTTCTCTTTTCTCGTTCTCGTGTTTCGGCATCCCTGTGAGCAGGTCACCCTTTATCTGGCCAGGGTATTATTGATGTCGTCACATAGAGAGGACCCTAGGAATATCTCGCCATCGCCGAAGGAGCAAATCCCAATCTCGAGCTATCTAGCCCCACATACGTTTCCGATCAACCTATAAGTTGTCTTTATGATCACCGCGTTACTGTTGATGTTAGAACAACCCCAAAGTGCATTGTCCAGTATTAAGTGACTCGATATTCAATGGTCTAAGGACATATGATAACCTCTCGTGCTATGGACTATTAGATTGTGACGAAATCATCTCCTAGTATAGCATGCAATTTTGGTCAATTCAACACGAGTGTTCGCCTTTAAATAGTGGATAAGCGTCCAGGTGCGTCAATGCGCGGGTGCCGGAGTTGGTTTCTCGGCCGACGAGCCTGTTTAATGGCGGCACACGAAGGGATGGGCATTGAACTCCAGTAAACGACGTCAATGTGAAGTGGCCGCTCTAGACCGGTATGAATGCGGGCAACTGGACTGGTTGGTGGACCGATATAAACCCGCGCTCAATGACAAAACACGTCCCAACCGAACCGTCGCGGGTGGTTTGAGGGTCAGTGTCATAGATGCCCTAAGGAGTAAAAGTCATACAGCTCAAGTGTGTCTGAAATCTCCCTCGGAATTGTGCACCAGGAGCGGCGGTAAACCCGTGCGACATTGTAGGGCATCAAGTCCACCCTCGCAGTCTATAGTGAGCGTCGACCATAGCAAATCCGATGTGCCATCAGAGATCTATGTGTGATCACTGGTGCTCACTATGCCATCCTAGATATTGCCAATTTGCCATTGCCACAAGTTTCATCAGATACGTGTATGAGCTGAGATATATATTTTTGGTTTTATGGCGACGCACAAGTACCTAGTTGTACTAAGAGCATCTCCAACAGCCGCGCTAAACGAGCGCCGCGCTGCAAAAAATGCCATTTTAGCGCGCGCGCTACGCGGCGGCTCGCTCCAGCGGGCGCGCAAAAACCGCGCGCGTGCGATACCGGGTTGGGCGCGCGGTCAAAACCGCTTATGCGCGCGGTGTATTTGAAGAGCCAGCTACAGCGCGCGGCACACTCGAGCGCTCGCGCCCGCACTCTCGCCCTCTCCTCGTCCTACGCCCCGCCGGCGCCCTGCCCCCCGCCATGGACGCGCACACCGGCGCCCCGCTCATCCCGCTGTACATCCGTGACCCCCCCGCCGCCGCCGCCGCAGCCGCCGCCGCCGCCGCCACCGGAAACCCTAGCGCGGCGAGCGCGGGCGTCGCCGCCGCCGGAGCTCCGCCGAGCGTCGGCCTCGCGCGCAGCCTCTTCTTGCCGCCGCGGATGACTACGGCGCCGGCGCCGGGTGGCGTCGCGCCGGCGCCATCCCGTGCCGCCGCCGCACCGTCGAAGAAAGTACCCAATGCGGCGCGGACGAAGAAGGGCAAAACATCCGCGAAGAAGAACAAGGCGGCGGACGGCTCCGGCATGGCGAGGGGAAAAAAGCTTGCAGGGCGTTCGACCGCCGCGGCGGCGCCCGAAGCGCCGGCGAGCTCACTCGTTGAGCCGGCCGCCGACGCGCACCAAGTGTTCGACGAAATGCCCCCAAGGGAGGCATGAGTTTTGCTTCTCTCATGGGAGGTATGGGTGCACCTCCGGCCACCACCGTCGGAGCTTCACATGATGCGGTGCGTGATGCGGTGCGTGATGAGGATAGGGAGGAAGGTTCATCTTCGGAGGCGGAAGAGTCGTCTTCGGAAGATGAGGACGAAGACGAAGAAGAGGAAGATGAAGATTGATGTGTCTTCATGTCTTGAACTTTTAGTTTGCATTTGAACTTGGTTGGATGAACTTGTGGGCATGATTTTGATGAACTTGTGGGCATGAACTTTTATTCATCAACTTGTTTGTGTCAAATTTTTACATGTTCATTTTTGTCCAAAATATCCATATGCCCATATATGCAAAATGCCCGGCGCGCGCTGCATTTTAGCGCGCTGCTGGAGCGGCGCGCGCTGCATTTCAGCGCGGCTGCTGGAGCCAGCGCAGGCGGGCGCGCAAAACCAGCCGCAGCGCGCGCGCTAACAGGTATTTTGCGCGCGGCGCTATAGCGCGGCTGTTGGAGATGCTCTAAACAGGGAAATGGTTACATGCAATTCGCCTGACTTTTATCATTTGGATCAGTCAGCCATTTCAGGCCGTTGGATGAAAGTTCTACGTCTTCTAATCCTTCTTCATCCCCAGCAGACCACCGCACAGACTGCCGGTTGAACCGCGCCCCGCGGCCGGCAGTGCTCCTGCAACCGCCTCGCCGCCCCGCCCTCCCCTGAACCGCCGGTCTTCCGCCGCCCCCGGCCATCCCCTCTACCCCCCCCCCCCCCCTCCTCCCTCACCCCCCTCCCCTTGAGTTTTTCCTCTGGCAAGGCCCCACTACGCCCCCACCCATAACCCTAAGATAGATAATGGGTAGCCCTCCAGCGAGCGGCGAACTCTCAAAAATCAACTGATTCCAATTCGAAATTCAGTCGACAGTCATTTAGCTAATATGACTAAATAGACTAACCTCGTGTTGAATTTCTTCAAAAGAAAAATGATTGAACACTTCTGTAGGAATTTAATAGGAATCATATCAACGTTTTCATTTGTTCCAAAGGGTTTACACTTGTATGCCTAATTTTGTTGCTGAGAAAAAAAGACCCTCACAATATGACCCATGACACACCTTTCATCTACCCCGCAAAAAGGAAAAAGGCACACCTTTCATCTTATTTATCATGTACTCCCTCCGTTCCTAAATAGTACTCTCTCCGTTCGGAAATACTTGTCCTCAAAATGGATGTATCTACTAGATACATCCATTTTGAGGACAAGTATTTCCGGACGGAGGAAGTATATGTCTTTCTAGAAATTTTAAATGGACTACAACATATGAATGCATGTAGACATATTTTAAATTGTAGATTTACTCATTTTGCTTTGTATATAGTCTTTTGTTGAAATCTTTAAAAAAACTTATATTTGAAAATGGAGGGAGTATAAAAAAGAGGAGCGGCAGATTTATGACAAAATTTTATGCCAACAGACGCTATCGAAAACAGTCACGCACTTTGTTTGGTTGTGTAGGGCGCAGTTGCAGGGACGTAACCTGAAACAGAATGGTTTGATCACAAGCTTGTCTTGTACCTTGCGACCCAAACCTCGGGGATGAATTCCAAGAGAATAATCTCAATCTTCTCAGTTACTCCACCGAGATGCGGACAAAGATGGCATTGCGCGTGCCGCAGATGCGTCCAGCCTTGGAGAGACCCGAGGTGACACATGAGACAAGCTCACCACATCGGAAGGTATGAACTCGAGGCCTCGCCATTTTTGTTGCTTCGAACAGGACAACGGGGTCGAACAATGCCCATGGCTTGACTCACTCGATAACCTTAATTACTCTCTGCAGGGAGTGGAACCGCGCACTTGGGGTGGGATAGCATCCATCATGTTCCAGCAGCAGCAGCAGCCGCCGCAGCGCCAGCAGCAGCAGGAGGACGTGATGTCGTCGGCGACGTCGTCGCCGGCGTCGACGCTGTACTCTCCCACGCCGTACGCTTTCGCGGGGACGTCGGTGCAGGAACTGAGCTCGGACCAGTGCAGCGTGCGCCTCATCAGCCTGCTATACCAGTGCGCCTCCGAGGTGGCCGCCGGCGAGTTCGACCGCGCTAACCTCTGCCTGGAGCACATCATGCAGCTCGCGTCGCTGGACGCGCCTCACACGCTGCAGCGCCTCGCCGCCGTCTTTGCGGACGCGCTGGCCTGCAAGCTGCTGAAGCTCCTGCCGGGCCTCTCGCGGGCGCTCCTCTCGTCTTCGAGCTCCGACGACGCCCACCTCGTCCCGGCCGCGCGCCGCCACATGTTCGACATGCTCCCGTTCCTCAAGCTCGCGTACCTGACCACCAACCACGCCATCCTCGAGGCCATGGAGGGCGAGCGGTTCGTCCACGTCGTCGACCTCTCCGGCCCTGCTGCCAACCCCGCGCAGTGGATCGCGCTGTTCCACGCGTTCCGTGGCCGGCGCGACGGCACGCCGAATCTCCGCATCACCGCCGTCCACGAGAGCAAGGAGTTCCTCGCTGGCATGTCCGCGGTGCTCGTCAGGGAGGCAGAGGCGTTCGACATCCCGTTCCAGTTCAACGCCGTCGAGGCGAGGCTCGAGGACATGGACTTCGACGCGCTCCGGCACAACCTCCGCGTCAGGTCCGGAGAGGCGCTCGCGGTGAGCGTCGCGCTGCAGCTGCACCGCCTCCTCGCGGCCGACGACACGGGAGGCAGGCGGCAGGGCGGCCTCACCCCGCTCCAGATCATCGCGCGGTCCAGCCCGAGCAGCTTCGGGGAGCTCCTGGAGCGGGAACTGAACACGCGGCTACAGCTGAGCCCCGACGCGTCCGCGTTCTCCTCCATGTCGCCGCAGTCCCCGATAGGCGGCCACTTCCCCGCCGGAGGGCAGCAGAGGCCCAAGATCGGGTCCTTCCTGTCGGCGGTGAAGGCGCTGTCTCCCAAGATCATGGTGGTGACGGAGCAGGAGGCGAACCACAACGGGGCGGCGTTCCACGAGAGGTTCGACGAGGCGCTCAACTACTACGCGTCGCTGTTCGACTGCCTAGAGCGCGCGGCGGCGGCGCAGCGGGGCAGCGCGGCAGCGGAGCGGGCGCGGGTGGAACGGTCGGTGCTGGGGGAGGAGATCAGGAGCATCGTGGCGTGCGAGGGCGGGGAGCGGAAGGAGCGGCACGAGCGGGCGCGGCAGTGGGCGGGGAGGATGGAGGCGGCGGGGATGGAGCGAGTGGGGCTGAGCTACAGCGGCGCCATGGAGGCGAGGAAGCTGCTGCAGAGGAGCGGGTGGGGCGGGTACGAGGTGAGGCACGACGCCGAGGGGCACTGCTTCTTCCTCTGCTGGCACAAGAAGCCGCTGTACGCCGTCACCGCTTGGAGGCCGGCGGGGTACCACCACTCCGGCGGCGCCAGGTCCAGGTGATGGATGAGCGGAGCGTATCTCCTTCTCGTGTGCCGCATGTACCCTGCTGTCTCTCTCTAATTCAGGTGTGTTAATTTGACTGTGGATTGGACTGGATGAACAGCTTGTTCTACCGAGTTTGCCACAGGAGTACAGGTACAGCGCTCCAAAAAAAGCTTTAAAATCCAGGTGAATATTTTGGGCCTCCGATTCGGTTCGACAACTTTGGTGTTTCTTGTTCCCATCAACGGTCAACTAGATCCAACGGCTTAGACACCTTCTTCTACCTCCCCACGCCCCTAAGATAGATAATGGAATAAATAAACGATGATTAGCCTTCTCCGGCTAGCTCCTTCCTTCCCTCCTTGTTCCTTCCTTCACGTGAAAATCGACTGATGCAAATTTCAAATTCAAGCGACTTACATATACCTATTGTGTTTTTATTAACTCAAATGTAGCATTTAGAGGATACGAATCACACCGGCATCTGCATAGATAGAATGGACACAACCAATAACAAGCAGTCCAACAAAAAGGTAAATGAAACGACATAATGTCAACAATAAAGTTGTATAAAACCAGCATTGTGCCTATATCAAAGGAAGGGGTGGACCAATCCGGAGATTACGCTGCCACCCATGTTGGGTAGAAACCTCTGTGGTCACTTACTTCAAGCGCATACACATCGCCTTGAACACCGGTTGATACTCCATTTGATCCAGCATAGACCTCATATGGAGCCAATGAGTACAACGCAAAATAACCTGCAATGGAGAAGAAACTTTGCCACCGGAGACAACATCATTTCTATATAGTCAAAGCGACCATAATAAGGGTGCATGTCAGGTATTAGCATGTTGAACCTATCTGGTATTCTGTCAAGTCGGAGACCATAAATATTGATTACACTTGTGGCTGTTACAAATTGGACGTTATTTGGATGACTGACCAAGTAGAACGCACAAACTTGCATTGGAAGAAGAGGTGTTTGATCGTCTTGCCATGAGTACAAAAACAACACTTCTTACTCCCATGCCAATTGCGCAGAGCGAGGTTATCTTTTGTCAACACAACTCACATTCGAAGATACCACATGAAAATTTTAGTTTATGGCAGTACCTTACATTTCTAGGTTTATTTATTTCTATGCACTGAAATCTCAGAGTGCATAAGAGCACGATACATAGACTCAACAGTAAATGACCCAGATGTGGTGAGACTCCAATGAAACAAATCCCGCCCTTGTGTCATGTTAACTGATTCCAAGTGGGTTAACAGTTGTTGCCATGACATAAGTCGGGGGCCAACCAAGTCCCGCCGAAAAGATACATCGAGGGGTAGGGTGTGGAGCTCAGCACTTCCGCAAGAGTATCATCCTTATCGCGGAAAATGTTGTACAAGTCTGGACATTGTTCCCGGGGAGTGGTGTTTCCTAACCACTTACCCTCCCAGAAACATACCTCTGAGTCACCTTTTATCGTGAAAGACCCAAAGCAGAAATGATGCTTCTTTGCCGTCATCAGGCCAGCCCAAAAATGTGAGTCCATCGGGCTTCAATATGCCTGGGACACCGCGCCTGGGACACCGCATTTTGTCCTAGATACTTATTGCGCAACAGGGTTTGCCAAACGCCCTCCTCGGTAAGTAGCTTGGACAAACATTTAATAAGTAAGGTGTCATTCTTGACCTTGAGGTCTTGAATGCCGAGACCTCTTTGGCCTTTCGATTGACAAACAACACTCCAGGTGAGCCGGTACTTTTTCTTTTCACTATCTCCTTACCAAACCAATCTGGACCTAAAATAATCAGAACCCCTTTATGGAGTTGAAAATAGGAAAGCGTATAGTTAACCATGTTTGTAAGGACCGAGTTGACAAGAACTAGTCGTCCTCCAACAGAGAGCAACTTACCTTTCCAACTGCTCAACCATTTCTTTAAGCGCTCTTTGTCACATCTACATGTTTCCTTAAAAAAACTAAATCAAATGTCTGTCATGCAACCTCATTTTAAATCAACGATTGATAGCAATTCAACCATACATTTAAATCTTAATAGGAGTGACGGATGTTCAACACATTTTTGAACTCATCGATCCCAAATTCAACCATACTCCTTGAAAGCGGCCTTCATCTCGTGTTTTCTCTCCTCGGGCTTGAATTTCTTCATTGATGCATGTTGTTCACCCAGATGGGTTGCTCCTTGAGCTTCATCCGGCAATGCATCTATGTGAAGGGCTTGCCCTCCGTCCTTTGCTTCATGCCTACAAACCCTGCACTTGTGGCCAACCACGCGTCCCACAACAATGCATTCTCCCTCACTGAGTACCCCGCCATCGTGCTTGCTTCATGTTAAACAAGGAGAAAATTAAAAAAATCCCAATGGCATTTGCTCAAACACTTGTCGGGCGTGGTGTCTGCCATGGACAACATCGGCTAGGGCGAATGATACATGTGTTGCGGATGGATCCACACCTCGGTGGTGAAGAACAAGGTGCCTGGGTGGAGCAGTGGTGGTTCGACAAGAACTAGGTGGCGGACAGGGTGGTGTAGAGGCGGCGGTCTTGGTGGGTGCGGATACAAAGCAAGGGGAGGGACGAAATGGGAGAGCAAGCCTCTGAGAGGGGTGGTGGGTGGGTTAGGTTTGTCGGAGTACGACATGGCGGGCGTCTGGGATCCCCCAAACCTCCCACAAGTTTGTTTCCGGTTTGGCTGAATTCAGACGTCCGGACCGGTCTATGGACATGTGATGCATGATGTTGGATGGGCCAAAGGACCGTGTTGTCCAGATATTTATGTGCGTTTTGATGAAAAACGTTGGAGTTGCCCTTATGCAAGGGTGTCTAGCTAGCTCTGTAGGTTTCAGCGATTATGTCATACTCCTTCGGTCCAAAAATATGGTGCGTATTGGATTTTTTCCCGAAGTCAACATGACCAAATTTCTAACAAAATTTATCGGCATGTAGAATATCAAACCAAAGCCATTAGATTTGTCATGAAATATATTTTCATTATATGGTATACATTTGGTACTGTATATATATATATATATATAATTTTCTCAATAGGCCCTAATCAAAGTCTATAAATCTTGATTTCCGCTGAAACTAACATGCACTATATTGTGGTACAGAGTAATCACAACATAGTGGGAAAAAAACTCCATGTAAAAAGGTGTGATGTTGGCTTCTCATGTCGTTGTCAATCAAAAAAGGCAGTCTTGCATGCTGCCATATGTGTGCCTTCACACAGTTAGGCTGAGCCAGGTCTCTTTTTTTTCGGGTGAAAAAACTTGTATTACTCAAACTCCACACATGTATAGTCCATCGCAGCCATCTCTATGGATACGTGAGGTCCAGAACCCAACCAAGTCATGGTACTACCCTCAATACGAGCAAAATTAGCTAGGCTATCACTAACCTTATTCTGGCTACGATTTACATGAGTAATACAACTTTCACGAAGAGACATAAGATATTTAATCTCCTTTATGATGGACGAGTAAATGGATCGGTCAACTCCAAAGCTTGGGTCATCTTCACCGCCACAATTGAGTCCATTTCCACGATCACCGGTAGCTCACTTCTCTGGATGGCAAAGGACCAGGCACACAACTCAGCTTCCAGTGCCTCGCGGCAAGAGAACAATTGCCTGCAAGAGGAAAAAATGATCGCTCCCTTATCATCATGTAGGACCATTCCAGTGCAAGTTGTTCGTCATCCGCAAAAGACCCATCAGTACTAAGCTTCACCCATCCGAACTTTGGCACTGACCACTTAGTCACCGTTTTTTCCATTATCATGTGCAGACTCCGTCTTTCATATGTGATGCTAGACTTGCCTTTCTGTGGATCAGTAGAGAGATCAATTTTAATACCAATCAGAGAGTCCAAATAGCTTACCAAGAATCTTTTCGATGCTTACATAGGTGGGGCTGGTTTATGGTGTACGACCTCATTGTGTATGTGCCATACCCTCCACATGGATAACAATAACATAGATCTCTCAATCTTCTGTAGCGGTTCAAGTGCATGCAACAACAACTCATCCCCGTTATTTTGCAGGGTAGATAAACATGGGAGTGGCCAAACTTCAGACATTGCTTCCCATAAGATCCTTGCAAAGGAGCAGCGACAAAGAGCATGGAAGCAATCCTCTGGTTCACTAGCACATACCGGACAAAGATTACTTGTTTCAAGTCCATGCATGTACTTGTTGCACCATGCCGGCAGCGAATTTGTAGCAACCTGCCACGCAAAATTCTGGACCGTGGGAGGAACATCTGAAGACCATATGAGCTTCCAACAAGAGCGCCGACCGTCAGGTCGCGATCTAGAGCTCGTTGCCGAACTCCTGTGAGCCTCTTCAAAACCAAATTAGTAAGCACTCTTGATCGAAAAAACGTCAAACTTACCCGGCCCCCAAGCCAAGGTGTCGTCCTTATGCCTAGGAGACGCCCTTATTTTCTATATCCCATTTACATTAGCCGAGAGGAAATACTCCTGCAATAGCTGAAAGTGCGTTATATCGACTAGAGGGGGGTGAATAGGCGATTTTTATGAATTCTTCACTGAGGAATTTGCTGGTGAGGAAATTCCTAAATGAATAACTACTTGCAGCGGAATAAGTACTCAAAAGTAAACATAGCAGAACACAAGCATAGTCATCATGATGAAATGAAGACAAGCACAGAGTACACAAAGCGTAAGCACAGGATAACATAGGATGAAGACGGATAGACTGAAGAAATTGAATTGAGGAAATTGAGAAAGTCTTCAGTTGAAGTCTTCAAACAGATATGAACAAGCACACAACAACAGAAATGAGGAAATGAAAGAGTTTAGGAAATAGAACCAGTAAGCTTGGTGAAGACAATAATTTGGTAGACCAGTTCCAACTGTTGTCTCAGTTGTACGTCTGGTTGGAGCGGCTAGGTATTTAAACCTGAGGACACACAGTCCCGGACACACAGTCCTCACCGTATTCTCCTTGAGCTAAGGTCACACAGACCTCGCCCAATCACTCGTGGTAAGTCTTCAAGTGACTTCCAAACCTTCACAGACTATGTCACTCGGCGATCCACAATTCCTCTCGGATGCTCTAGACCATGACGCCTAACCGTCTGGAAGAAGCATAGTCTTCAAAGGTAACAAGCGTCGGATCCACGCATGATCAATCTCTTCAGTGATGCTCAATCACTTTGGGTTTGTAGGTGTGTTGGGTTTGGGTTTTCCTCACTTGATGATTTTCGCTCAAAGTCCTCGGAGGATGGGATGCTCTCAAATGACAAGTGTCAGTTTCTCTTGGAGCAGCCAACCAGCTAGTGGTTGTAGGGGGCGGCTATTTATAGCCTAGGGAGCAGCCCGACATGATAAGACATAAATGCCCTTCAATGATATGACCGTTAGGTGGGTCGATATTTTGGGACAGCTGGCGCATAGCACAGCAACGGTCAGAAATTTGACTCTCAAATTCCTCAGGGCTATCATGTTCCTCACTGTGTAGGTAATCCGCACTGGATAATTCCTAACTCCCCAGTCAGAACAAATTCCTCAGCAACCAGAAGAACTTCGTCTCTGTTACTGAAGAAATTGACTGAACTGTATGAGATTTCCAATGGCTTCACTCGAAGGGATTGGTAGGTGTAGGATTTTGAGTTGAGCATCACATGGAAATTTTTCCTTCGTATTTCCTCGACCCCCTTTAACAGTACGGTGTTTCCTATGACTCAAGAAAGAGAAAATGAAACTACGAAAACAGAAGTCTTCATGCTTCATGTTCCTTGAATGATTGCCAAGTCTTCAAGGTCACACCAATTTCTTAACTTTCAAAGTCTTCAGAAATACAAAGTCTTCAGTTGAAGAACTTCATTTTTAGGGGTCGACTTTCTCTGTAAATATAAAACTCCTCATAGACTTATAGACCTGTGTACACTCACAAATGCATCAGACCCTTAACCTATAAGTCTTCAATACACCAAAATCACTAAGGGGCACTAGATGCACTTACAATCTCCCCCGTTTTGGTGATTGATGACAATATAGGTTAAGTTTTCAACGGGGATAAACATATGAAGTGTAAATACTGATATTGAGGAATTTGATTTTAAGATATAGAAGAACTCCCCCTGAAGATGTGCATAGTGAGGAATTTGCTTTTGAAGCAATGCACACTTGAAGAGCATAATCATTGAGATCTCCCCCTATATCTTGTAATTCATACACGCATTTGACATATAATATGAAGAATTTGAAATGCATGATGAAATATGGTGACTGATGTAACTCGCATGCGTGCATTGACATTAATGAGGAATAGGCATGCAGAAGAACTCAGCAAAGGTATCAGGCCACCATAGAGTTTAAGTTTACAACTCGATCTAGCAAAGTCGTCAGAAGAACGAGAGTTGTAACTTAGCAAAAAACGCCCATATAAGATAGACCCGCTTGAAGACTAACTCAAATTTCTCCCCCTTTGTCATTGAATGACCAAAAGGGTTGAAAAATGAGGACTAACGCCCCTGAAGAATATCATGATGATGGAGGAGCGCCGGTGTTGTTGGGGTCTTGTGTCGTTGTAGGGCCTGCCGCAGTGTTGTCCAAGTCTTCATACTCGTCTGTGTCGCGTGATGAAGAATATGAACTGGCGACCAAGGAAGGAACCTTGACCTTCTTGTATTTCTTCGGTGGAGGAGCAGACCAGTCAAAATCTTCCTTGAAACCCATTTGCTTCAAATCTTCTTCACCATAGAGATGTGACAGAATAGCCCAGGTGCGATCGAAGACTTCATGGAGGTAGTAATGGTTTTTTCTTCACTGCATTATGTGTAGCAGTCATGTTGTGAAGAATAGAGCCAAACTGACGCTTAACCCATTTGTGGTTTCGATCCACCTTCTGGTGAAGACTAAGAAGCAGCTCACGGTCAGTCATCACATGAGGAGCGGTGGCTTGAGGATTTGGCTTGGATGCATTGGCAGCAGAATCATGAGTGGCAGAGTCATCATTGGTGGAATAAGATGCAGCTTTGGGGAACTGACCATCCAATGGACGAATACCCTCATCGATAACAGCTGGTGCCTTGCTCTTCTCATCAGCTGAGGAATATGTCCGCTTGAGGACTTCAATCGGTGGCAAGTAGCTGAGGTGATTCTGAAAGTCAGCTTTGTAGTTGAGTGAAGACCTTGTTCTGAGGAATCTCATGATCCAAGGAGCATAAGGCTTCAGCTCAAATGGAGAAAGTGCAACATTTGCCAGAGTCCTCATGAAGAAATCATGATAGTTGACACGGATGCCATGCATGATATTGAATAGCATATTCTTCATGATGCCAACAATTTCTTCATCAGATGAGTCGTGGCCTTTGATAGGACTCATAGTCTTCGTCAGAATGCGATAGATGGTTCTTGGCACATACAACAATTCCTTCACGAGAAATTTTGTCCTTAGGGCTTGACCAGGTTTCAGAGGCTTCATTAGCACTTGCATGTAATGAGCAGTAAGTTCAGGTTCTTGGTATAGACAACGAGCACCTTCAGGTGGAGGACTGATTGGCAGGGCATGAAGCAATTCAGAGGCCGGTGCCTTATAATGAGTGTTTTCGGTCATCCAGCCAACACCCAAGTGTTGATATCATCAGCATCACCTGTGATGTGCAGCGTTGCGTAGAACTGAAGAATAAGCTCTTCATTCCAATCAACGATGTCAGAGCAAAAGTTTAGCAGTCCTGCATCATGAAGCATACTGAGGACTTGAGAGAAGCAATGCGTTGATTCCATGTCCACGTGAGAAATATGCTCGTGGTCGAAGACTTTTTCCTTGTTGAAAAGCAGTGATGAATAGAAATTGGCCTGGCTGGCAGTCCAGAAGCGCTTCCTTCTAAGATGAACATTGTCATAAGGATTGAATTCAGTGAAGAAAACATGCTGGCTGAAGAAGTCATCAGCCTTGAATTTCTGCTTCTTTGAGAAGGGATCCTTTGGCTTGGGCTGAGGAGTGTCAGTCAATTGCATCACCACCTCAGGAATCACAATCTTAGGATCCACAGACTGAGGAATTTCAGGCTCTTCT
The DNA here is from genome assembly GCA_963921465.1 of Triticum timopheevii. Lineage (NCBI taxonomy): Eukaryota > Viridiplantae > Streptophyta > Magnoliopsida > Poales > Poaceae > Triticum > Triticum timopheevii. Next base: position 244,399,373 of record OY997270.1, read on the forward strand.
TCAGCTGCAGCCTGGGTCTTCAATTCTTCATTTACAGTTTCTTCAGCACTAGTGGCTAGAATTTCTTCATGGACAGATGGGGTTGCATGAGGTTCTTCAGATCCCATTTGTACTTTAGTAGAAGCAGGGGACTAAAGTTGCTTGAAGTGGAGTGAACATTGGAGAGTTGGGGTGCTGACTTTCCCAAAAGTCATCATTCAGTACTGGTGTGGTACATCCAATGTCCACATCCACATCTTCCATTTCTTCAACGCCGGCCTCTTCAGCAGTGAACTGAGGCGTAGGCGAGGAGACCACAGGTGTTGAAGGGATTGCATCCACTTCAATTTCTTCATCCAACTGCTCTGACGAAGCAGCAGAAGGATTCTCTTCATCGGATTCACTTGGAATCACATAATCTTCACCAAAAGGAACAAGGTCCTTTGATGGCATGAATGAGACAGGAATGGCATCAATTGGGTTGTCAATTGAGCTTGTCGAAGGCTTCATCTTCTTCGGAGCTGAAGAATCTGATGAACGCGCTCTGCAGCCTTGGTCTTCTTCACATCTGATGCAGATGGAAGGATCGGAGTTGGGCTAGGCACAGGAGCGGTAGAGGAATTTGGTTCAGTTTCATCAGGCACAACTGATGCAGTTGCCCTGACTTCTTCATTTTCTTCAGGCGCACCACTAGTGGATGCCCTGTCAATTTCTTCAGTGGCTGGAATGCAGTCATCAGCCCTGGTACTTTCATTTTCTTTAGCAGCCTGATTGTCATCAGCGGTGCTGGCATGTTTTTCAGTAGGCTGAGCAGATGCTTTAGCCTGAGGATTTTCTTGTTGCGTTGGGGCTGCAACATTTGAAGTGAGTTTATCAGTAATCTTCACAATTTGACTTTGGCTCCAAGCCAGTCAGCATAGTAGCGATCAAATTCATCACTCAGTTGCTTAATCTCAGCTTGCAAGGCAATGAGTTGTTCAGGGGTAAGAGTGAGGACATTGTCCTTTAGGTAGCGCTGCTTCTTATACTGCGCTTTCTTCACCCTTCTTCCTTCTTCAAATTTCCATTTTTCTTCTTCAATGAAGGCAGTCAAAACATGACTTTGACCAAGAGTGAGGTTCATCTCCGGCAAAGGCGTGTTTGGGTCCTTGTGCCATAAATCAATGAAATCTAGAATCAAGTTTGGATCCAATAACAGTGGCACATTGCTGCCTTTGGCTCCAGCGGCCCTGGCCTGCCTGTCTCTGATGATTTCGGCAAGTTCTTCATCATCAGCCTCATCATCATCAGAGGGCACTTGAAAGGCGACCTGCTTCTTGTGAGGACTTGGTCGAAGGCCTCGTCCAGCAATGGCCTTTTTCTTCAGCAAAGAGGGGCCAGTTGAGGAATTTGGTGCAGCTGAGGAACTTGCAGACGCTCCTGAGGCAATTGAGATGCCTGCAGTCCTTTGGCACATGGCGAGATGCATAGGTGCCGAGGATTTAGTCGGAGCAGCTGAAGACTTTGTCGGAGGAGCTGAGGACTTTGAAGGAGGAGCAGATTGAGGAATTGGTCGTGAGGGCTTTGAAGAATCTGGCTGTGAGGGCATTGCTGAGGAACTTGGCCGTGAGGGCATTGAGGGAGAAGCACTTGGCTTGTGAGCAGGCTTCTTAGGCATGGCCTTCTTCAGCTTGCTTGCAGAGGCCTCAGCAGTGGTAGCAGCAGCAGCAGAGTCTTCATTAAATTTCCTCACTGCTTCCTTTGCTTGTTTGGCCAGTTTGGCCTGGCGCTTAGCCCATTCATCAGGATAATACTCACCGCGCTTGAGGCTGGTGGGATCTGCCAATTGGCCAGGTGCCAATGGAAGTCTTGGGCATGGAGGGTTGAGTACGAATTTCTTCATATACTTGGGAGTGACATATCTGTAGTCCCTTGTAACGCCCCGGATCCGATGCGCCAGGTGTCCGCCAGTTATTCGCCGTCGTTGCCATGTCATTTGCTTGCGTGTTGCACTTTGCCATGTCATCATATGCATTTCATATCAAGTTATCATGTGCATTTCATTTTGCATACGTGTTCGTCTCATGCATTCGAGCATTTTCCCCGTTGTCCGTTTTGCAATCCGGCTCTCCTATGTCCTCCGGCGTTCCCCTTTTGTCTCTCGTTGTGAGCGGGTATTAAACTTTCTCGGAATGGCCCGAGGTTTGCCAAGCGGCCTTGGTATAGCACCTGTAGACCGCCTGTCAAGTTTCGTGCCATTTGGAGGTCGTTTGATACTCCAACAGTTAACCAGGTAACCGCAAAGCCCTCTTTTGTTGCAGCCCAACACCCTTTCCAAAGTGGCCCAAAACCCATCTAACTCCCTTCCATGCTCTCGGTTGTTCGATCACGATCGTGTGGACGAAAACCGCTCCTCATTTGGACTCTCCTAGCTCCCTCTACCTATAAATATGTCTTCCTCCCCGAAATTCCGGATCATTTTCCCCCGAAACCCTAGCCCCGCTCCTCTCGCCCGCCGGACATGTCCGTCCCGCGCCGGACGTCGTCCGCCGCCGCCGCCCCAGCCAACGGGAGGCCGCCACGTCGCCCCGCGGCTCCCCGCGCCGCCGCGGCCCGCCCGGCCCACGGCCGGCCCGCCCCGGGCCGCGCTGGGCCCGACCGCGCCCCGCCCCGTGCTCCGCCGCCGGGATCCCGCCGCCGCCACCCGGATCTGCTCCGCCACCGGCCGGCGCCCCGCCTCGCCTAACCCCGCCGCCGTCTGCCCCGGATCCGGCGCCGCCAATCCCCGCCGTCGCGCCGGCCTCCGCCCGCGCCTCCCGCCGCCCGCGCTGGTCGGGGCCGCCGCCCGCCGCCGCGGTGCCTCGCCGCCGGTGCCGGCTCCTGCCGCGGCCTCGCCAGTGCCGCCCCGTCCCCGCCGTCTTCCGCGCCCGCCGCCGGCCGGATCCGGTCCGGGAGCACCTCCCCGCGCCGTCCTCGACCTCGCCGGAGATCTCCTCGGCCACAAGTCCGGCGAGCTCGCGCCCCCGCCTCGTAATCCGTGCATCCCGAGGTCGCCCCCGATTTCTCTAAGTCCCCGAATTTTGACATAATCATGCCATGTTCATCATATTGCACCTCTGCATCCGTAGCTCCGTTTCGTGCGTGTAATATGTCAAATTGTTCGTCTCGACGAGTACTTCATTTCATTCCATTGCATCATTTTCATTTGAGTTCATCTTGATGCCCGAAATGCTGTTGGAAGAGTGCATGTTGATGTTAATCTGCTGAAACTGTTATAACTTGCTCATTTGTCATTTTTGCCATGATTGATGTGTGCATCCTATGGGGTTGATGTCTTCATGTGTTTTGATCTATGTCATGCCATCTTTCCAGGGGTGTATGCCATGTATTTTTGTGATCAATGTGGTGACTAGCACAAGCATGCAAACTAGGCTTCGTGATATTGCTAATTTTGGTTCCTGCTCTGCTGTTATTTTGATGCCATGTAAACTTGATGCTACAGAGAGATCCATGCTTATTTTGAGATACTTCAGTAAGGGTGTTTTGAACATATGGTCATTGTCTATCCATTCATGCCCTTGTTTACAATTATGGAGTAGTCTAACATGTCATTTGAGTGCTCTACTTTTGCTTCAAAATGTTTCCTGGCAGATTGTTTACATGTTATTCAATTTGGCCAAGGTTGCTATATTTGATCCTTGCATGCTATGAACTTGTTCTTGCCTTGGTTGGTTACATAAACATGTCTTCTTGATGATTCTATTATTATCTTGTCATGCAATGACTTGTGGTGAGTGAATCGAGCTTGTTAAGTAGTGTACTTGTTGTTGCTGTTTTCCTGACAGATTCTGATATATTTTGTTGCTATGTTAACATGCTTCTACTAATCATTCTATGCATAATCTGGAGATGTCCTATAAACATGATTTGATCTAAATGTCATGCTCTATCCATTAATGCCCTTGGTTGCATTTATAGCTTGCTGTAGCATGTTGTAATCTTGCTCCAAAGTTGCTTGATAATGTTGCTGTCAGCCTGTTTACATTAAGTTCACTTGTTCCCATGTGTTTCGCTAGTGATCCATGCACCCTATGAACTTGCTCTTGCATGCTTAGATTCATAAACATGCCTTCTTACTGTTGGTTGCCTTGCCATGCCATGTATTGCTCTGTGGTGAGTGGTTCAAGCTCACCAACATGCCTACTTATTGTTGTTCCTGCCATGTATGAATCTGTAATATAACTTGCCATGTTTACATGGGTGCCATCATATTTTCCGTGCCCTTTTGGCTCATAGTCAGTAAGGGTCTTTTGATCTATGCATTTAGTAGTATCATGCCATGCCTTTGTTTGCCATGATAAGTTCCTGTAACATGTTGTTTGATAGCTCTAAACATTGCAACCTGATGTTATTTCTGCAAAGTCTGAAACTGTTATTATTTGCAATCTTCCCATGTCCTTTTGAGCATGTTCTAGTGATTTCTGAAGATAGCTCAGTGTTCATGTCTTGTTATGCTTTACCTGTACTTCATGCCCATGCCTTTTGTTATCATGTTGGGATGTTGTAGCTTATTGTTTTGATGCTTGCAATATGCCTAGTTGCTGTTATGGACAGATTGTTGTTATGACTTGTATAGTGTGTGTGTTGCACCGTTGCTCCGTTTTGAGTGTGCTCTATATGAAACTTGCTTGATTTTGCATGTTGTTTCATATTATCATGTTGCATCCTTGTTTTGAGGTGTTTGCTTAATGTTTGGGTGCATTTTGCATCAACGTCATGTTTAACTTGTTTTGCTCATATCTTCTAGGCCGTAGCTCCGAATCTAATGAACTTTATATGTAACTTGACTAGAATTTCGTGTAGATCATCTTGGTGCTCTTTAACTTGCTGTTTAACAACTGGAACATAATGTTTATTCAGTTCTGGACCAATTTCGAAATTTGCATATGAGGACTTACCGGAATTGTTATATGTTGTTCCCGGCCTCATTTAAACTTGCCTTGATGTGTTGCTCTTGTATGCATCATCTCTTGCCATGAGTAGCTTCATATAGCTTGGTCATGCATCATGCTTGTTGTGCATCATGCCTTGTTCATGTGTGGTGTGTTTACCTATGTTGTGTGCTTCTTCTTGTTAGTTCCTGTTTCGTTGCGATCGTGAGGATTCGTTCGTCTACGGTTGGTTCGGCTTCATCCGTTCGTCTTCCTCATGGACTCGTTCTTCTTCCTTGCGGGATTTCAGGCAAGATGACCGCTACCCTGGATCTCACTACTATCATTGCTATGCTAGTTGCTTTGTTCTATCGCTATGCTGCGCTACCTATTACCTGTTTATCAAGCCATCCCATATTGCCATGAACCTCTAACCTTTGACACCTTTCCTATGCAAACCGTTGTTTGGCTATGTTACCGCTTTTGCTCAGCCCCTCTTATAGCATTGCTAGCTGCAGGTGAAGTTGAAGATTTCTCCATGGTGGACAGGGTTATGTTGGGATATCACAATATCTCTTATATTATTAATGCATCTATATACTTGGTAAAGGGTGGAAGGCTCGGCCTTATGCCTGGTGTTTTGTTCCACTCTTGCCGCCCTATTTTCCATCATACCGGTATTATGTTCCCGGATTTTGCGTTCCTAACGCGGTCGGGTGATTTATGGGACCCCCCCTGACAGTTCGCTTTGAATAAAACTTGTCCAGCAAGGCCCAACCTTGGTTTTACCATTTGCCTCACCACCACCTACTTTTTCCCTTGGGAGTCGCTCTCTCGAGGGTCATCTTTATTTTAGCCCCCCCCCCCCCCCGGGCCAGTGCTTGTCTAAGTGCTGGCCTGAACCGGGCAGACTGCGGGGCCCCCTCGGGGCAACTCGAGGTCTGGTTTTACTCGTAGGCTGACCTATCCGGTGTTGCCCTGAGAACGAGATATGTGCAGCTCCTATCGGGATTGTCGGCGCATCGGGCGGCTTTGCTGGTCTTGTTTTACCATTGTCGAAATGTCTTGTAAACCGGGATTCCGAGACTGATCGGGTCTTCCTGGGAGAAGGTCTATTCCTTCGTTGATCGCGAGAGCTTGTCATGGGCTAAGTTGGGACACCCCTGCAGGGTATAAACTTTCGAGAGCCGTGCCCGCGGTTATGTGGCAGATGGGAATTTGTTAATGTCCGGTTGTAGATAACTTGACACCAGATCCGAATTAAAACGCATCAACCGCGTGGGTAGCCGTGATGGTCTCTTCTCGGTGGAGTCTGGGAAGTGAACACAGTTTCTGTGTTATGTTTGACGTAAGTAGGTGTTCAGGATCACCTCTTGATCATTGCTAGCTTCTCGACCGTTCCTTTGTTTCTCTTCTCGCTCTCATTTGCGTATGTTAGCCACCATACTTGCTTAGCCGCTGCTGCAACCTCACCACTTTACCCCTTCCTTTCCCATTAAGCTTTGCTAGTCTTGATACCCATGGTAAAGGGATTGCTGAGTCCTCGTGGCTCACAGATTACTACAACTACAGTTGCAGGTACAGGTTTATGCGATGATCATGACGCGAGAGCGATGCTTGCTTGCGTTGAGTTCTTCTTCTGCTTCTTCGATCAGGGGATAGGTTCCAGGTCGGCAGCCTGGGCTAGCAGGGTGGATGTCATTTGAGCTTCTGTTTGTGTTTCATCCGTAGTCGGATGTTGATCTTTTGTATAATGTTGTATTCATGTGGCATTGTATGCCTTATGTATGTATCCCCATCTATTATGTAATGTTGATGTAATGATATCCACCTTGCAAAAGTGTTCCAATATGCGGGTCTATCCTTGGTGGGACCTTAGAGTTCCTTTTGGATAGGGTCGCATATTGGGCGTGACAAGTTGGTATCAGAGCCTCGACCGACCTTAGGAGCCCCCTTGATTCATCGTGTAGTTTGGCCGTTGTTGAGTCTAGAAGAAATACTGTTTTCGGAGTCTAGTTATATCGGAGAGTAGGAATTCTTTTTTACTCCTCAGCCCCTTCGTCGCTTTGGTGAGGAATCTTGACGTAGGCATTTTGAATTACTTCTCTTCCCTTTCAAATTTTCTTTAGGATCACGCAGTTGGTTTTCCGGTAGTTGTTCCTCAGCTCTTTTCATCCGGTGCATTTCTCGTCTAGTTGACTCGAACCTCTATGTCTTTTGCGAGATCAATCCTCAGTTGTTTTCTTTTCCCACCCGCCCACCCTTCTTCCTCTCGGAGACGGAGTCCGTAATCGAGTATCCATCCTACTCGTGCGAAGTCCTTGCTTTCTTTCCTCAATGATTTCAATCGGTGTTTTTTCTCTTCAAGATATTCATCGTTTTCCTCTTCCAAGTTGCCTTTGTTTTCCCGCCCTCCCACCCTTTCTCTTCCCGGAGCCTAAGTCTGTTTCGAGCGTCAATTCCATTCATGTGGAGCCTCTTCAGTCTTCCCTCCATTGTTTCAACCGGAGAATTCTCGTTTTGTTCGACATTCTTCATCTCTTTTTCTTTTCCGATGGATTCAATTCAAGCCTTTCGGGTTGATCATATTCTTTTCCTCAGCTCAAATGTCTTCCCCTTGCTCGTTCGCCTCTCGCCAGTTTATCCTTCCGGAGTGTTCAAGACATCACAGAAGATTCGTCCGTGTTCCAATTAATTCGAGGTGGTCACCTCATTCAAATATTTCAATTCTTCCGGTGCATCATCTATCTTTTCAACATCCTTTTCCAACGGTGTTATCTTTTTAGTGGGCCCTAACCCACAGGTCTTTTCCCAAGATCTTACCTGACTCTTCTAATTCCCCCGGAGTCATCCATAATTCTTTTCAAGGTGACGTAAGTATGAATTTCATCAGCCACATGCCTTTTCCAAGATCGATTTCAAATCATTTCATTGTTGGCTCTACCTCTTTGTTTTTCATTCTCCCGGAGTGATTCCAGAGTCTATCTTGTTTTCCATGAGCTTTTGATTCTCGTCATTCTCGTCGTTCCTCTCTTCTTCTCGAGTGCTCTCGATTCTGTGCTTTTTCTCTTGATTTCCTGTTTCACCTCACCCCTTTTCCCTTCCGTCTCGGTCCTAAGATCTCGGGACGAGATCTCTTGTTAGTGGAGGAGTGTTGTAACGCCCCGGATCCGATGCGCCAGGTGTCCGCCAGTTATTCGCCGTCGTTGCCATGTCATTTGCTTGCGTGTTGCACTTTGCCATGTCATCATATGCATTTCATATCATGTTATCATGTGCATTTCATTTTGCATACGTGTTCGTCTCATGCATCCGAGCATTTTCCCCGTTGTCCGTTTTGCAATCCGGCTCTCCTATGTCCTCCGGCGTTCCCCTTTTGTCTCTCGTTGTGAGCGGGTATTAAACTTTCTCGGAATGGCCCGAGGTTTGCCAAGCGGCCTTGGTATAGCACCGGTAGACCGCCTGTCAAGTTTCGTGCCATTTGGAGGTCGTTTGATACTCCAACGGTTAACCGGGTAACCGCAAAGCCCTCTTTTGTTGCAGCCCAACACCCCTTCCAAAGTGGCCCAAAACCCATCTAACTCCCTTCCATGCTCTCGGTCGTTCGATCACGATCGTGTGGGCAAAAACCGCTCCTCATTTGGACTCTCCTAGCTCCCTCTACCTATAAATCTGTCTTCCTCCCCGAAATTTCGGATCATTTTCCCCCGAAACCCTAGCCCCGCTCCTCTCGCCCGCCGGACATGTCTGTCCCGCGCCGGACGTCGTCCGCCGCCGCCGCCCCAGCCAACGGGAGGCCGCCACGTCGCCCCGCGGCTCCCCGCGCCGCCGCGGCCCGCCCGGCCCACGGCCGGCCCGCCCCGGGCTACGTCGGGCCCGACCGCGCTCCGCGCCGCGCTCCGCCGCCGGGATCCCGCCGCCGCCGCCCGGATCTGCTCCGCCGCCGACCGGCGCCCCGCCTCGCCTAACCCCGCCGTTGTCTGCCCCGGATCCGGCGCCGCCAATCCCCGCCGTCGCGCCGGCCTCCGCCCGCGCCTCCCGCCGCCCGCGCTGGTCGGGGCCGCCGCCGGTGCCGGCTCCTGCCGCGGCCTCGCCGGTGCCGCCCCATCCCCGCCGTCTTCCGCGCCCGCCGCCGGCCGGATCCGGCCGGATCCGGTCCGGGAGCACCTCCCCGCGCCGTCCTCGACCTCGCCGGAGATCTCCTCGGCCGCAAGTCCGGCGAGCTCGTGCCCCCGCCTCGTAATCCGTGTATCCCGAGGTCGCCCCCGATCTCTCTAAGTCCCCGAATTTTGACATAATCATGCCATGTTCATCGCAACGCATCTCTGCATCCGTAGCTCCGTTTCGTGCGTGTAATATGTCAAATTGTTCGTCTCGACGAGTACTTCATTTCATCCCATTGCATCATTTTCATTTGAGTTCATCTTGATGCCCGAAATGCTGTTGGAAGACTGCATGTTGATGTTAATCTGCTGAAACTGTTATAACTTGCTCATTTGTCATTTTTGCCATGATTGATGTGTGCATCCTATGGGGTTGATGTCTTTATGTGTTTTGATCTATGCCATGCCATCTGTCCGGGGGTGTATGCCATGTATTTTTGTGATCAATGTGGTGACTAGCACAAGCATGCAAACTAGGCTTCGTGATATTGCTGATTTTGGTCCCTGTTCTGCTGTTATTTTGATGCCATGTAAACTTGATGCTACAGAGAGATCCATGCTTATTTTGAGATACTTCAGTAAGGGTGTTTTGAACATATGGTTATTGTCTATCCATTCATGCCCTTGTTTATAATTATGGATTAGTCTAACATGTCATTTGAGTGCTCTACTTTTGCTTCAAAATGTTTCCTGGCAGATTGTTTACATGTTATTCAATTTGGCCAAGGTTGCTATATTTGATCTTTGCATGCTATGGACTTGTTCTTGCCTTGGTTGGTTACATAAACATGTCTTCTTGATGATTCTATTCTTATCTTGTCATGCAATGACTTGTGGTGAGTGAATCGAGCTTGTTAAGTAGTGTACTTGCTGTTGCTGTTTTCTTGACAGATTCTGTTATATTTTGTTGCTATGTTAACATGCTTCTACTAATCATTCTATGCATAATCTGGAGATGTCCTATAAACATGTTTTGATCTACATGTCATGCTCTATCCATTAATGCCCTTGGTTGCATTTATAGCTTGCTGTAGCATGTTGTAATCTTGCTTCAAAGTTGCTTGATAATGTTGCTGTCAGCCTGTTTACATTAAGTTCACTTGTTCCCATGTGTTTCGCTAGTGATCCATGCACCCTATGAACTTGCTCTTGCCATGCTTAGATTCATAAACATGCCTTCTTACTGTTGGTTGCCTTGCCATGCCATGTATTGCTCTGTGGTGAGTGGTTCAAGCTCACCAACATGCCTACTTATTGTTGTTCCTGCCATGTATGAATCTGTAATATAACTTGCCATGTTTACATGGGTGCCATCATATTTTCCGTGCCCTTTTGTCTCATAGTCAGTAAGGGTCTTTTGATCTATACATTTAGTAGTATCATGCCATGCCTTTTTTTGCCATGATAAGTTCCTGTAACATGTTGTTTGATAGCTCTAAACATTGCAACCTGATGTTATTTCTGCAAAGTCTGAAACTGTTATTATTTGCAATCTTCCCATGTCCTTTTGAGCATGTTCTAGTGATTTCTGGAGATAGCTCGGTGTTCATGTCTTGTTATGCTTTACCTGTACTTCATGCCCATGCCTTTTGTTATCATGTTGGGATGCTGTAGCTTATTGTTTTGATGCTTGCAATATGCCTAGTTGCTGTTATGGACAGATTGTTGTTATGACTTGTATAGTGTGTGTGTGTTGCACCGTTGCTCCGTTTTGAGTGTGCTCTATATGAAACTTGCTTGATTTTGCATGTTGTTTTATATTATCATGTTGCATCCTTGTTTTGAGGTGTTTGCTTGATGTTTGGGTGCATTTTGCATCAACGCCATGTTTAACTTGTTTTGCTCATATCTTCTAGGCCGTAACTCCGAATCTAATGAACTTTATATGTAACTTGACTAGAATTTCGTGTAGATCATCTTGGTGCTCTTTAACTTGCTGTTTAACAACTGGAACATAATGTTTATTCAGTTCTGGACCAATTTCGAAATTTGCATATGAGGACTTACCGGAATTGTTATATGTTGTTCCCGGCCTCATTTAAACTTGCCTTGATGTGTTGCTCTTGTATGCATCATCTCTTGCCATGAGTAGCTTCATATAGCTTGGTCATGCATCATGCTTGTTGTGCATCATGCCTTGTTCATGTGTGGTGTGTTTACCTATGTTGTGTGCTTCTTCTTGTTAGTTCCTGTTTCGTTGCGATCGTGAGGATTCGTTCGTCTACGGTTGGTTCGGCTTCATCCGTTCGTCTTCTTCATGGACTCGTTCTTCTTCCTTGTGGGATTTCAGGCAAGATGACCGCTACCCTGGATCTCACTACTATCATTGCTATGCTAGTTACTTCGTTCTATCGCTATGCTGCGCTACCTATTACCTGTTTATCAAGCCATCCCATATTGCCATGAACCTCTAACCTTTGACACCTTTCCTATGCAAACCGTTGTTTGGCTATGTTACCGCTTTTGCTCAGCCCCTCTTATAGCATTGCTAGCTGCAGGTGAAGTTGAAGATTTCTCCATGGTGGACAGGGTTATGTTGGGATATCACAATATCTCTTATATTATTAATGCATCTATATACTTGGTAAAGGGTGGAAGGCTCGGCCTTATGCCTGGTGTTTTGTTCCACTCTTGCCGCCCTAGTTTCCGTCATACCGGTATTATGTTCCCGGATTTTGCGTTCCTAACGCGGTCGGGTGATTTATGGGACCCCCCTGATAGTTCGCTTTGAATAAAACTTGTCCAGCAAGGCCCAACCTTGGTTTTACCATTTGCCTCACCACCACCTACTTTTTCCCTTGGGAGTCGCTCTCTCGAGGGTCATCTTTATTTTAGCCCCCCCCCCCCCCGGGCCAGTGCTTGTCTAAGTGCTGGCCTGAACCGGGCAGACTGCGGGGCCCCCTCGGGGCAACTCGAGGTCTGGTTTTACTCATAGGCTGACCTATCCGGTGTTGCCCTGAGAACGAGATATGTGCAGCTCCTATCGGGATTGTCGGCGCATCGGGCGGCTTTGTTGGTCTTGTTTTACCATTGTCGAAATGTCTTGTAAACCGGGATTCCGAGACTGATCGGGTCTTCCTGGGAGAAGGTCTATTCCTTCGTTGATCGCGAGAGCTTGTCATGGGCTAAGTTGGGACACCCCTGCAGGGTATAAACTTTCGAGAGCCGTGCCCGCGGTTATGTGGCAGATGGGAATTTGTTAATGTCCGGTTGTAGATAACTTGACACCAGAGCCGAATTAAAACGCATCAACCGCGTGGGTAGCCGTGATGGTCTCTTCTCGGCGGAGTCCGGGAAGTGAACATGGTTTCTGTGTTATGTTTGACGTAAGTAGGTGTTCAGGATCACCTCTTGATCATTGCTAGCTTCCCGACCGTTCCTTTGTTTCTCTTCTCGCTCTCATTTGCGTATGTTAGCCACCATACTTTCTTAGCCGCTGCTGCAACCTCACCACTTTACCCCTTCCTTTCCCATTAAGCTTTGCTAGTCTTGATACCCATGGTAATGGGATTGCTGAGTCCTCGTGGCTCACAGATTACTACAACAACAGTTGCATGTACAGGTTTATGCGATGATCATGACGCGAGAGCGATGCTTGCTTGCGTTGAGTTCTTCTTCTGCTTCTTCGATCAGGGGATAGGTTACAGGTCGGCAGCTTGGGCTAGCAGGGTGGATGTCGTTTGAGCTTCTGTTTGTGTTTCATCCGTAGTCGGATGTTGATCTTTTGTATGATGTTGTATTCATGTGGCATTGTATGCCTTATGTATGTATCCCCATCTATTATGTAATGTTGATGTAATGATATCCACCTTGCAAAAGCGTTCCAATATGCGGGTCTATCCTTGGTGGGACCTTCGAGTTCCTTTTGGATAGGGTCGCATATTGGGCGTGACATCCCTCCATTCCTGTGCCCATCTCCTCTCAATCTTTTGAATGCGCACCTTGCGCTGATTTTTATCTTCCTCAGGGGGTGTGCAGTATCCAGCATAAATATCATCAGGGATCTCAAATGTTGTGTTGACCTCAGGCCTCTTTCCACCCTTCTGTGGCTTCTTACCGTCAGCCATTTTCTTCAGCTGAGGAATATGAACAACTGAAGTTTCTTAAGAGGTGTGCAACTTTTCTTTGAGGAACGCTGCAAATGAGTTAAATTGATGAGAACCTAGTGATTCAGCAGCGGACATGTGTACTTGTGAACAGAGTATAGTTGCGAGGAATTTGGAGAGGTCATATGCATTCTCAGAAGGTTTTTCAAAAAGAAAAAGTTTGAGGAATTTGACCAGATGAGTCTTGAGGAATTTCACTAAGCGTGCTTTGTCTTAGGTTCCAGAGTTGTATAGATCGAAGATCCACACAATTGAGGAATCTTGAAGAAAATCATTGCTTAGAGAAACGAATCAAGAGTAGCTGACATGTGAGGTGTTCAGTGTGTGAAGATTTGAAGAATAAACACCTTTGAAGATTTTCAAGAAAACATTTGAATCAAAAGAGGGTAGTAAAAGTAACTTTTAATTACCCTTGACGAAGAACACGATGAACTGGGAAGTGTAGATGTGAAGTTCGTCAGTTCAGATCTTCCACGCCCTAACTCGGCAGAGGAAGACAGCTACGGCGGCGGCGGAGTGAAGAAATCCACAACCGGCGCGAGTACGATGGCGACGAGGTCGAGGCAGTGAAGCTCTTCCTCATCGGCGATGATGAAGTAGCTGTGACGCTACGGTTTGAGAAGCTCGAGCGGGAGTGATAACGAGCGGAGTAAACACGAAGTGAGGAAGAGGTGGGGGTATTTGTAGTCGAAGTGAAAAATTGTACGCCCAAAGAAATCGGACAAACGTCCTGGCTCTTCTCATTCACTTGACATGTGTCACCCATATACTGAGAGGTGGCGATCGTGTAAGATCGTGGGTGAATAGATAAGTATTGTCGTGGGATGTGGAACAGTTTGAGCGGCAACGCCAAAAATTTAGATAAGATAAGTTAAAAGTTCTGTTCGTAATTTCTTCAGCTGACAAGGACATAGTGAAGATTTTGAACGAGTTTCAAATAGAACGCACAAGAAGAATCTGTGAATAGGCTGGGTTGAGTTTAGCATAGAGGGGGAAGGGTCCGATCACATTCAGTTAGCAGAAAAAACAACTTGAAGAATTAGCAATATATATATATATATATATATATATATATATATATATGAGTTTATGTCCTCTACAATATTCACTTATTGCTAATTCTTCAAGTGAAGACAATGACAAAAAGAGTGAAGACAATGCAAAGATGAAGAATTTGAAAAACTCAGGAATTTCAAAAATGAAGAAAAACTCAAATTGAAGATTTTCAACTTTGGTTGGTGGCGTAATCCACCGTATAAGAAAACTGATTTCAGACACCGCGTATAATTATCGTAGGGCTCTGAGAATCAATTTCTTCATTAATTTCTTCACACTTAGAGGGTTAGTCTTCATTGATTGAAGAAAAACGTTACTTTGTGTGTTACGCATCTAAGTCATCAAGTCAGCATAAGTGTTAGGATGTGTTGAAGGAAATATGCCCTAGAGGCAATAATAAAGTTATTATTTATTTCCTCATATCATGATAAATGTCTATTATTCATGCTAGAATTGTATTAACCGGAAACATAATACATGTGTGAATACATAGACAAAACATAGTGTCACTAGTATGCCTCTACTTGACTAGCTCGTTTATCAAAGATGGTTATGTTTCCTAGCCATGGACAAAAGAGTTGTCATTTGATTAATGGAATCACATCATCATTAGGAGAATGATGTGATTGACATGACCCATTCCATTAGCCTAGCACTTGATCGTTTAGTATGTTGCTATTGCTTTCTTCATGACTTATACATGTTCCTGTAACTATGAGATTATGCAACTCCCGTTTACCGGAGGAACACTTTGGGTGCTACCAAACGTCACAATGTAACTAGGTGATTATAAAGGAGTACTACAGGTGTCTCCAAAGGTACATGTTGGGTTGGCGTATTTCGAGATTAGGTTTTGTCACTCCGATTGTCGGAGAGGTATCTCTGGGCCCTCTCGGTACTGCACATCACTATAAGCCTTGCAAGCAATGTGACTAATGAGTTAGTTGCGGGATGATGCATTACGTAACGAGTAAAGAGACTTGCCGGTAACGAGATTGAACTAGGTATTGGATACCGACGATCAAATCTCGGGCAAATAACATACCGATGACAAAGGGAACAACGTATGTTGTTATGCGGTTTGACCGATAAAGATCTTCGTAGAATATGTGGGAGCCAATATGGGAATCCAGGTCCCGCTATTGGTTATTGACCAAGAATAATTCTAGGTCATGTCTACATAGTTCTCGAACCCGTAGGGTCCGCACGCTTAAGGTTTCGATGACAGTTATATTATGAGTTTATGAGTTTTGACGTACCAAAGGAGTTCGGTGTCCCGGATGAGATCGGGGACATGACGAGAAGTCTCGAAATGGTCGAGACGTAAAGATCGATATATTGGACGACTATATTCGGAGTTTGGAAAGGTTCCGAGTGATTCGGGTATTTTCGGGGGTACCGGGGAGTTACGGGAATACGAGGAAGAAGCATTGGGCTTAATGGGCCAAGTGGTGGAAGAGAGGAGGAAGGGCGCGCGGCCCCCCTAGCCCAAACCGAATTGGACTAGGGGGCCGGCCCCCCTCTCCTTCCTTCTCCTTCTCCTCCCCTTCCTTCCCTTCTCCTAGTAGGACTTGGAAAGAGGGGGGAATCCTACTTGGAGTAGGATTGCCCCCCTAAGGCGCGCCTCCTCTCCTTGGCCGGTCCCCTCCCCCTTGCTCCTTTATATACGGGGGCAGGGGGGCACCCTAGAGACACACAAGTTGATCTACGGATCGTTCCTTAGCCGTGTGTGGTGCCTCCTTCCACCATATTCTACCTCGGTCATATCGTCGCGGAGTTTAGGCGAAGCCCTGCGCCGGTAGAACATCATCATCGTCACCACGCCGTCGTGCTGACGGAACTCATCTCCGGAACCTTTGCTGGATCGAAGGGTCGGAGATCGTCATCGAGCTGAACGTGTGCTGAACTCGGAGGCCCCGTACGTTCGGTGCTTGGATCGGTCGGATCGTGAAGACGTACGACTACATCAACCGCGTTGTGCTAACGCTTCCGCTTACGGTCTACGAGGGTACGTGGACGAACACTCTCCCCTCTCATTGCTATATCATCACCATGATCTTGCGTGTGCGTAGAAATTTTTTTAAAATTACTACGTTCCCCAACAGTGGCATCCGAGCCTAGGTTTTATGCGTTGATGTTATATGCACGAGTAGAACACAAGTGAGTTGTGGGCAATACAAGTCATACTGCTTACCAGCATGTCATACTTTGGTTCGGCGGTATTGTGAGATGAAGCGGCCCGGACCGACATTACGCGTACGCTTACGCGAGACTGGTTTCACCGTTACGAGCACTCGTGCTTAAAGGTGACTGGCGGGTGTCTGTCTCTCTCACTTTAGCTGAATCGAGTGTGGCTACGCCCGGTCCTTGCGAAGGTTAAAACAGCACCACCTTGACGAACTATCGTTGTGGTTTTGATGTGTAGGTAAGAACGGTTCTTGCTCAGCCCGTAGCAGCCACGTAAAACTTGCAACAACAAAGTAGAGGACGTCTAACTTGTTTTTGCAGGGCATGTTGTGATGTGATATGGTCAAGACGTGATGAGATATAAGTTGTTGTATGAGATGATCATGTTTTGTTGAAGTTATCGGCAACTGGCAGAAGCCCTATGGTTGTCTCTTTGTTGCATAAGATGCAAGTGCCAAATAATTGCTTTACTTTATCGCTATGCGATAGCAATAGTTGCAAGAGCAATAGTTGGCGAGACGACCATGTGACGACACATTGATATAGATCAAGATGATGAAGATCATGATGTCGTGCTGGTGACGATAGAGATCATGACAGTACTTTGGAGATGGAGATCAAAGGCGCAAGATGATCATGGCCATATCATGTCACATATTTTGATACATCTTATTCTGTTTTGATTGACGGTAGCATTTTAAGATGATCTCTCACTAATTATCAAGAAGTGTTCTCCCTGAGTATGCACCGTTGTGAAAGTTCTTTGTGCTGAGACACCACGTGATGATCGGGTGTGATAGGCTCTACGTTCAAATACAACGGGTGCAAAACAGTTGCACACGCGGAATACTCAGGTTAAACTTGACGAGCCTAGCATATAACAAATATGGCCTCGGAACACGGAGACCGAAAGTTCGAGCGTGAATCATATAGTAGATATGATCAACATATTGATGTTCACCGTTGAAACTACTCCATCTCACGTGATGATCGGACATGGTTTAGTTGATATGGATCACGTGATCACTTAGAGGATTAGAGGGATGTCTATCTAAGTGGGAGTTCTTAAGTAATTAATTGAACTTAAATTTATCATGAACTTAGTCCTGGTAGTATTTTGCAAATTATGTTGTAAGATCAATAGCTTGCGTTGTTGCTTTCATATGTTTATTTTGATATGTTCCTAGAGAAAATTGTGTTGAAAAATGTTAGTAGCAATGATGCGGATTGGATCCGCGATCTGAGGTTTATCCTCATTGCTGCACAGAAGAATTATGTCCTTAATGCACCGCTAGGTGACGGACCTATTGCAGGAGCAGATGCAGACGTTATGAACGTTTGGCTAGCTCAATATGATGACTACTTAATAGTTTAGTGCACCATGCTTAACATCTTAGAATCGGGACTTCAAAAGACTTTTTGAACGTCATGGGCCATATGAGATGTTCCACGAGTTGAAGTTAATATTTCAAGCAAATACCTGAGTTGAGAGATATGAAGTCTCCAACAAGTTCTATAGCTAAAAGATGGAGGAGAATCGCTCAA
The DNA here is from genome assembly GCA_963921465.1 of Triticum timopheevii. Lineage (NCBI taxonomy): Eukaryota > Viridiplantae > Streptophyta > Magnoliopsida > Poales > Poaceae > Triticum > Triticum timopheevii. The sequence continues at coordinate 244,417,319 of OY997270.1, forward strand.
CTAGTGAGCATGTGCTCAGATTGTTTGGGTACTTCAATCGCTTGAATCAAGTGGGAGTTAATCTTCCAGATAAGATAGTGATTGACAGAATTCTCTAATCACCATCACTAAGTTACTAGAACTTCGTGATGAACTATAATATGCAAGGGATGACGAAAATGATTCCCAAGCTCTTCGTGATGTTGAAATCAACGAAGGTAGAAATCAAGAAAGAGCATCAAGTGTTGATGATTGACAAGACCACTAGTTTCAAGAAAAGGACAAAGGGAAAGAAAGGGAACTTCAAGTAGAATGACAAGCAAGTTGTCACTCCCGCGAAGAAGCCCAAAGCTGGACCAATGCCTGAAACTGAGTGATTACACTGCAAAGGAAATAGTCACTGGAAGTGGAAATGCCCTGAATATTTGGTGGATAAGAAGGATGGCAAAGTGAACAAGGGTATATTTGATATACGGGTTATTGATGTGTGCCTTACTAGTGTTTATAGTAACCCCTGAGTATTTGATACTTGTTCGGTTGCTAAGATTAGTAACTCAAAATAGGAGTTACAGAATAAACAGAGACTAGTTGAAGGGGAAGTGACGATGAGTGTTGGAAGTAGTTCCAAGATTGATATGATCATCATCGCACACTCCCTATACTTTCGGGATTAGTGTTAAACCTAAATAAATGTTATTTGGCATTTGCGTTGAGCATGAATATGATTTGATCATGTTTATTGCGATACGGTTATTCATTTAAAGTTAGAGAATAATTGTTATTCTGTTTACATGAATAAAACCTTCAATGGTCATACACTCAATGAAAATAGTTTGTTGGATCTCGATCGTAGTAATACACATATTCATAATATTGATGCCAAAAGATGCAAAGTTAATAATGATAGTGCAACTTATTTGTGGCACTGCCGTTTGGGTCATATCGGTGTAAAGCGCATGAAAAAACTCCATAAAGATGGATTTTCGGAATCACTTGGTTATGAATCATTTGATGCTTGCGAACCGTGCCTTTTGGGCAAGATGACTAAAACTCCGTTCTTCGGAACAATGGAACGAGTTACTTACTTGTTGGAAATAATACATACTGATGTATGTAGACCAATGAGTATGAAGGCTCGTGGCAAGTATCGTTATTTTCTAACCTTCACAAGTTGATTTGAGCAGATATGGGTATATCTTCATGATGAAACATAAGCCTGAAATAGTTGAAAGGTTCAAAGAATTTCAGAGTGAAGTGGAAAAATCATCGTAACAAGAAAATAAAATTTCTACGATCTGATCGCGGAGACGAATATTTGAGTTATGAGTTTGGTCTTCAATTAAAACAATGTGGAATAGTTTCACAGCTCACGTCACCTGGAACACCACAACGTTATGGTGTGTCTGAACGTCGTAACCGCACTTTATTGGATATGGTGCGATCTATGATGTCTCTTACTAATTTACCACTATTGTTTTGGGGTTATGCATTAGAGACAGCTGCATTCACGTTAAAAGGGCACCATCTAAATCCGTTGAGATGACACCATATGAACTGTGGTTTAGCAGTAAACTTAAGTTGTCGTTTCTTAAATTTTGGGGCTGCGATGCTTATATGAAAAAGTTTCAACCTGATAAGCTCGAACCCAAATTGAAGAAGTGCGTCTTCATAGAATGTCCAAAGGAAATTGTTGGGTACACCTTCTATCACAGATCTAAAGGCAAGATATTCGTTGCTAAAAATGGATCCTTTCTAGAGAAGGAGTTTCTCTCGAAAGAAGTGAGTGGGAGGAAAGTAGAACTTGATAAGGTAACTGTACCTTCTCCCGAATTGGAAAGTAGTTCATCACTGAAATCAGTTCCAGTGATTCCTACACCAATTAGTGAGGAAGCTAATGATGATGATCATGAAACTTCATATCAAGTTACTACAGAACCTCGTAGGTCTTCCAGAGTACGGTCCGCACCAGAGTGGTACGGTAATCCTATTCTGGAAGTCATGTTACTAGACCATGATGAACCTACGAACTATGAGGAAGCGATGATGAACCCAGATTCCGCAAAATGGCTGGAGGCCATGAAATCTGAGATAGGATCCATGTATGAGAACAAAGTGTGGACTTTGGTGGACTTGCCCGATGATCGGCAATCCATAGAAAATAAATGGATCTTCAAGAGGAAGACGGACATTGATAGTAGTGTTACTATCTGCAAAGCTCGACTTATTGTGAAAGGTTTTTCGACAAGTTCAAGGTGTTGAATACAATGAGATTTTCTCAGTCGTATCGATGCTTAAGTCTGTCCAAATCATGTTAGCAATTGCCACATTCTATGAAATCTGGCAAAATGGATATCAAAACTTCATTCCTTAATGGTTTTCTTAAATAAGAGTTGTATATGATGCAACCAGAAGGTTTTGTCAATCCTAAAGGTGCTAACAAAGTGTGCATGCTCCAGCGATCCATCTATGGACTGGTGTAAGCATCTCAGAGTTGGAATATACGCTTTGATAAGTTGATCAAAGTATATAGTTTTGTACAGACTTACGGTGAAGCCTGTATTTACAAGAAAGTGAGTGGGAGCACTACAGCATTTCAGATAAGTATATGTGAATGACATATTTTTGATCGGAAATAATGTAGAATTATTCTGCAAAGCATAAAGGAGTGTTTTGAAAGGAGTTCTTTAAAAGAAAGACCTCAGTAAAGCTACTTACATATTGAGCATCAAGATCTATTGAGATAGATCAAGACGCTCGATAAAGATTTTCAATGATACATACCTTGACAAGATTTTGAAGTAGTTCAAAATGGAACAGTCAAAGAAAGAGTTCTTGCCTGTGTTGCAAAGGTATGAAATTGAGTAAGACTCAAATCCCGACCACGGCAGAAAATAGAAAGAGAATGAAAGTCATTCCCTATGCATCAGTCATAGGTTCTATAAAAGTATGCCATACTATGGACCAGACCTATTGTATACTCTGCCCTGGTTTGGCAAGGGAGTACAATAGTGATCTAGGAGTAGATCACTGGACATTGGTCAAAATTATCCTTAGTGGAATAAGGAAATATTTCTCGATAAAAGAGCCCGTCGTAAAAAGTTACATCGCTGTAAGCTTTTACACCGATCCAGATGACTCTAAGTCTCAATCTGGATGCATATTGAAAGTGGGAGCAATTAGCTAGAGTAGCTCCGTGCAGAGCATTGTAGACATAGAATATTTGCAAAATACATACGGCTCTGAATGTGACAGACCCGTTAACTAAGCTTCTCTCATGAGCAAAACATGATCACACCTTAGTACTCTTTTGGGTGTTAATCACATAGCGATGTGAACTAGATTATTGACTCTAGTAAACCCTTTGGGTGTTGGTCACATGACAATGTGAACTATGGGTGTTAATCATATACAGATATGATTATTGGTGTTAAATCACATGGCGATGTGAACTAGATTATTGACTCTAGTGCAAGTGGGAGACTGAAGGAAATATGCCCTAGAGGCAATAATAAAGTTATTATTTATTTCCTTATATCATGATAAATGTTTATTATTCATGCTAGAATTGTATTAACCGGAAACATAATACATGTGTGAATACATAGACAAAACATAGTGTCACTAGTATGCCTCTACTTGACTAGCTCGTTTATCAAAGATGGTTATGTTTCCTAGCCATGGACGAAAGAGTTGTCATTTGATTAACGGGATCACATCATTAGGAGGATGATGTGATTGACATGACCCATTCCATTAGCCTAGCACTTGATCGTTTAGTATGTTGCTATTGCTTTCTTCATGACTTATACATGTTCCTGTAACTATGAGATTATGCAACTCCCGTTTACCGGAGGAACACTTTGGGTGCTACCAAACGTCACAACGTAACTGGGTGATTATAAAGGAGTACTACAGGTGTCTCCAAAGGTACATGTTGGGTTGGCGTATTTCGAGATTAGGTTTTGTCACTCCGATTGTCGGAGAGGTATCTCTGGGCCCTCTCAGTAATGCACATCACTATAAGCCTTGCAAGCAATGTGACTAATGAGTTAGTTGTGGGATGATGCATTACATAACGAGTAAAGAGACTTGCCGGTAACGAGATTGAACTAGGTATTGGATACCGACGATCAAATCTCGGGCAAATAACATACCGATGACAAAGGGAACAACGTATGTTGTTATGCGGTTTGACCGATAAAGATCTTCGTAGAATATGTGGGAGCCAATATGGCCATCCAGGTCCCGCTATTGGTTATTGACCAAGAATAGTTCTAGGTCATGTCTACATAGTTCTCGAACCCGTAGGGTCCGCACGCTTAAGGTTTCGATGACAGTTATATTATGAGTTTATGAGTTTTGATGTACCGAAGGAGTTCGAAGTCCCGGATGAGATCGGGGACATGACGAGGAGTCTCGAAATGGTCGAGACGTAAAGATCGATATATTGGACGACTATATTCGGAGTTCGGAAAGGTTCCGAGTGATTCGGGTATTTTCGGGGGTACCGGGGAGTTACGGGAATACAAGGAAGAAGCATTGGGCCTAATGGGCCAAGTGGTGGAAGAGAGGAGGAAGGGCGCGCGGCCCCCCCTAGCCCAAACCGAATTGGACTAGGGGGCCGCCCCCCCTCTCCTTCCTTCTCCTTCTCCTCCCCTTCCTTCTCTTCCCCTTGCTCCTTTATATACGGGGGCAGGGGGCACCCCACAGACACACAAGTTGATCTACGAATCGTTCCTTAGCCGTGTGCGGTGCCCCCTTCCACCATATTCCACCTCGGTCATATCGTCGCGGAGTTTAGGCGAAGCCCTGCGCCGATAGAACATCATCATCGTCACCACGCCGTCGTGCTGACGGAACTCATCTCCGGAGCCTTTGCTGGATCGGAGGGCCGGAGATCGTCATCGAGCTGAACATGTGCTGAACTCGGAGGCCCCGTACGTTCGGTGCTTGGATCGGTCGGATCGTGAAGACGTACGACTACATCAACCGCGTTGTGCTAACGCTTCCGCTTACGGTCTACGAGGGTACGTGGACGAACACTCTCCCCTCTCGTTTCTATATCATCACCATGATCTTGCGTGTGCGTAGGAAAATTTTTGAAATTACTATGTTCCCCAACATGTGTGTCATTTTCAGAGAACATTCGAAGATTCTCGGATATTTAGCTCACACCGCAACTTGCTAAATCTCTTCTCATCCAAGGGCTTAGTGAAGATATCGGCCAGCTAGTCTTCAGTGCTTGCATGGTCGATTGAGATGTCGCCCTTCAACACATGATCACAAAGAAAATGATGACGAATCTGGATGTGCTTTGTCTTCGAGTGCTGAACTGGGTTATGAGCAATCTTGATAGCGCTCTCATTGTCGCAGTAGAGAGGCACATTCTTCACGTTGATGCCATAGTCCTTGAGTGTTTGCTTCATCCATAGTAATTGAGCACAGCACGATCCAGCAGCAATGTACTCAGCTTCTGCAGTGGAGAGTGATACGCAGTTCTGTTTCTTCGAGGACCAACAGACCAAAGATCGTCCGAGGAAATGGCATGTGCCTGACGTTGACTTGCGGTCCACACGATCACCAGCATAGACAGAGTCTGAATATCCAATGAGATCAAATGAAGAGCCCTTGGGATACCACAATCCAAGTGTTGGTGTGTGAGCTAGATATCGAAGAATATGCTTCACAGCCTTATGGTGTGATTCCTTCGGTGTAGCTTGAAATGGGGCACACATGCAAACACTAAGCATAATATCCGGCCTAGATGCACATAGGTACAATAAAGAGCCAATCATGGAGCGGTATACCTTTTGATCAAAGTCTTTACCATTTTCATCAGTGCACAGATGGCCATTTGTGGGCATTGGAATTTTGACCCCTTTGCAATCTTGCATGCCAAATTTCCTCAATACATCTTTGAGGTATTTCTCCTGAGATATGAATATGCCATTGCGCTGTTGACGAATTTGAGGACCTAAAAACAATTTCAATTCTCCCATCATAGACATTTGATATTCTTCGCTCATCATATAGGCAAATTCATCACTATATGTTGGTCAGTACAGCCAAAAATGATATCATCAACATAAATTTGGCACACAAACAATTCACCATCATAAGATTTAGTGAAAAGAGTTGGGTCGAGTGAACCGGGTTTGAAGCCTTTCTTCATGAGGAATTCCTTCAAAGTATCATACCACGCCCGAGGGGCCTGCTTGAGGCCATACCGGGCCTTATCGAGTCTGAAGACTTTGTCAGGATGCTTTGGATCTTCAAAACCTGGGGGTTGAGCAACATATACTTCTTCCTCAAGATTACCATTGAGGAATGCACTTTTCACATCCATTTGTTGTAGGATAATATCATGATGGTTAGCATAAGCAAGTAATATGCGAATAGCCTCAAGTCTAGCAACAGGTGCAAAAGTTTCATCAAAATCAATTCCTTCAACCTGTGTATAGCCTTGAGCTACAAGCCGTGCCTTTTCCTCACCACAAGGCCATTTTCATCTTGCTTGTTGCGGTAGATCCACTTTGTGCCAATGATGTTGTGCTTGCGAGGATCTGGACGTTTGACCAGTTCCCAGACGTTGTTGAGCTCGAACTGATGTAATTCTTCTTGCATAGCTTGAATCCACTCAGGCTCCAGAAATGCTTTATCTACCTTAGTGGGCTCTGTGATAGAGACAAAAGCAAAGTGCCCACAAAAGTTAGACAAATGTGAAGCTTTTGAGCGTGTGAGAGGACCTGGTGCTTCAATGTCATCGATGATCTTCTCGACTTGCACTTCGTTCGCAATGCGAGCATGAGCGGGTTGTCTTCGAGGAATTTGATCCGCATTTTCTTCAGAAGCATTTTCCTCAGCACCATTTTCTTCAGGTACGCTAGCTCGACGTTCTTCATGTTCTGGAATGAATTCTTCAGCAGATTCTTTGGTAGGAATGACATCCTCAGTAGCCTTGAACTTGATAGATTCCTCAAGTGTTGGTTCATCTAACACAGAAGGTAGGTGCTCTCTTTGCGAGCCATTAGTTTCATCAAACCGCACATCTACAGTTTCAACAACCTTGTGGAGAACGTTGTTGAAGACTTTGTAGGTGTGCGAGTCCTTTCCATAACCAAGCATAAAACCCTCATGTGCTTTTGGTGCAAATTTAGAATTGTGATGAGGATCTCTAATCCAACATTTAGCACCGAAGACTTTGAAGTAACTCACATTGGGTTTCTTGTCAGTGAGGAGTTCATAAGTAGTCTTCTTGAAGAATTTGTGAAGATATACTCTGTTGATGATGTGGCACACAGTATCAATTGCCTCAATCCAGAAACGATGAGGCATCTTGTATTCATCAAGCATAGTGCGATCCATCTCAACAAGAGTTCTGTTCTTGCGCTCCACGACGCCATTCTGCTGAGGAGTATAAGGGGCAGATAACTCATGAGTAATACCAAGTTCATCAAGATAGTCATCAAGACCGGAATTCTTGAACTCAGTCCCATTATCACTTCTGATGTGCTTGATCTTCACACCAAAGTTGGTTGAAGCCCTCGAGGAAAATCGTTTGAAGACTTCCTGCACCTCATGTTTGTAAGTGACAATGTGCACCCATGTGTAACGAGAATAATCATCAACAATAACAAAGCCATATAGAGATGCATCATTTGTAACAGCAGAATAATGATTGGGACCAAAGAGATCCATGTGAAGAAATTCAAATGGTCGAGTGGTAGTCATGATAGTCTTCGATGGATGCTTGGCCTTAGTCATCTTTCCAGCTTCACAGGCTCCGCATAAGTGATCCTTGAGGAATTTGAAATTCTCAATGCCAATGACATGCTTCTTCTTCGCAAGCGTGTGCAAATTCCCCATGCCAGCATGACCAAGTCGTCGATGCCATAGCCAGCCTTCTGAAGCTTTTGCAAGTAGGCATACGGCCGGTTGTGGTCCTGTAGAGAAATCAACAATGTACAAGTCTCCTCTCCTAAGGCCTTCGAAGACTTTGGAATTGTCAGCTTCCATGATCACAACACAACGATATTTTCCAAAGACAACAACCATATCGAGATCACAAACCATTGAGACAGACATGAGGTTGTATCCTAAGGACTCGACAAGCATGACTTTGTCCATGTGTCGATCCTTTGAGATCGCGACCTTAACTAGACCCAATACCTGACTTTTGCCTTTGTCAGCGAAGATGATATGCTTCAGATGTGATGGTTATAACGAAGCATCCATCAATAGATTATTGTCACCAATCATGTGATTTGTACATCCACTATCGAGGACCCACTCATTGGCTTTGGGTTGATCATCCTGCAGATGAATTAGTGCATCTTACGAACTCATATACTTCATCAGTGAAGAATATGACATCAATATCATCAGATCAATTTCATCAAGCAATAGAACAGATAAAACAGTATGAGGACGTGTGAAATGAAAGTTCATTTCATCATGATTAGCATGCGTACTTTCAGGAACTCTCCAGGTCTCCAGCAAATTCTTCAAATGTTTTGAGCACGTTTGGAGACCTGACCCTGCATAAGAGATTAGTTCTTTTTCTTCACCACCCACATCTGAAGGGGTGGCAAAGAATTCATCACTCTGCGAGCACCATATGAGAAAGGTGGCATAGAAGCCAGTCCACTTTGTTTCACATAAGAGGGGATAGGATAAGCATATGAATAAGCAGAGAAATTCTTCGAGGACTTATGAACATAATGGTTAGAAGAATAATTCTTAGCCCTTCCCTGCGAAACAGAGGGGTTAGCACGATGATAATCATATGAGGATTTTGATCCTTTTGAGGAATTTGATCCACGTGAGGAATTTGGTCCGTATGAGGACTTGGATCCATATGAAGAATTTGATCTGGAGTTCCTGTTCTTCACAGGTGGTGTCATGAGGACATTCACCTGAAGACTTTCAAGGAAACTTTTGAGAACCCGGATTTTCTTCATAGGGGAACCGTTCCTGCAGTTAGTGCCAACATATCTAGCAAATACTTCACCATTCTGATTTTTGAAAAATTTATAGTTGGAGTCAAACGACTCACTCAGAAGAATGAGGAGATTCACATGTAAAGCCAGATAAATTGGATGGATCAACTGGAGGTCCCTTTGCAGCAACCCATGAGGTTTTGGGGTACTGCTCAGGCTTCCAATATGTTCCATCAGCATTGAGTTTCCTCTCAAAGGCAATACCCTCTTTCCTAGGGTTCCTATTAAGGATCTTCTTTTTAAGCACATCACAAAGAGTCTGATGCCCTTTGAGGCTTTTGTACATGCCTGTCATGTACAATTCCTTCAGCCCTGCATCATCAGTGATACTAGCAATGTCCTCAGATGAGGAATTAGTGATAGCAGAGACAGATGAAGAATTTGTAGCATTAGAAGCATTTGAACATTCAGGTGAAGAATTAGCAGATTCACGTTCAATGCACTTCAAACATGGAGGAACAAATTCTTCTTGAGTAGCGTTGATTTGTTGAGCAAGTAATGAATCGCGATCCTTCTGAAGATCTTCATAACTCACTCTTAGCTTCTCAAGATCTTGCTTTCTTTGAAGAAATTCATAAGAAAGCTTCTCGTGATCAGATAAGAGAGTGTTATGATTACCTTGAAGGTTGTCAAACTTGGACTGAAGTCTCTGAAGATTTTCAGTCAAGGTTTTAGTGTGATCCATTTCTTCACCCAACATATCATCACTTTTATCTAGCATGTTTTGAACCTTTTCAAAAGCCTTTTGTTGTTTCACAGCAATCTTAGCAAGTTTAGAGTAGCTGGGCTTGAGGTTTTCATCAGATTCATCCTCACTAGATTTAGAGGAGGCGTATTTAGTTACCTTGGTACCCTTTGCCATGAAGCAATAGGTGGGAGCATAGTCATCATTGCCTTCATCAGCCTTGTTGGTGATGCCATTTTCTTCAGAGTTGAAGATAGACTTGCCGACGAATGCAGTAGCGAGAGCTAGGCTCGCCACACCAGACTTGGACTCCTCAGATGCCTCCTCGTCCTCATGTTCCTCAGATTCAACCTCAGAGTCCATTTCCTTGCCAATGAATGCCCGAGCCTTCTTGGAGCTGCTCTTCTTGTGAGATGAAGACTTCGAGGATTTTGATGATGAAGACTTTGAATATTTCTTCTTCTTCTTTGTGTCATCAGAACTGTATTCCTTGTATTTCTTCTTCTTTGATTCCTTATCCCACTGAGGACAATCTTGAATGTAGTGACCAGGTTTCTTGCATTTGTGGCATAGCCTCTTCTTGTAGTCACTGGATGAGGAATCATTGCTCCTTGAGGATTTTCCAAAGCGACCACGTCTCAAGAACTTCTGAAATTTCTTCACGAGCAGTGCTAATTCCTGGCTCAGTTCTTCAGGATCACAAAGGCTGCTAGCAGAGTCTTCATCTTCAGACTCAGAGACTGCCTTGGCCTTCAGAGCACGTGATCTGCCATAGCTCGAACCATAGAGATCTCTTCTCAGCAAGCTGGAACTCATGAGTATTTAGCTTCTCGAGGATATCAGTGGGATCAAGTTACTTGTAATCAGCACGTTCTTGAATCATCAGTGCCAGAGTATCAAATGAAGAATCGAGCGATCTTAGCAATTTCTTCACCACCTCATGGTCGGTGATGTCAGTGGCGCCAAGCGCTTGAAGCTCATTTGAGATGTCGGTGAGGCGATCGAAGGTTTGCTGAACATTTTCATTGTCGAGTCTTTTGAAGCGGTTGAAGAGATTGCAAAGAACGTCAACACGAGAGTCGCGTTGAGTTGAGACTCCTTCATTCACTTTGGACAGCCTATCCCAGACAAGCTTAGCAGTTTCCAAAGCACTCACTCTTCCATATTGCCCTTTGCTCAGATGGCCATATATGATATTCTTCGCTTGAGAATCGAGTTGCTTGAATCTCTTCACATCAGTAGCGTTCAGAGAAGGTGTGACTGAGGGAACACCATTTTCCACAACATACCAGAGATCGTTATCAATTGCCTCAAGATGCATTCGCATCTTATTCTTCCAGTAGGGGTAGTCTGTTCCATCGAAGGTAGGACACTTAGAAGAGACCTTGATCATACATGCGGTCGACATAACTAAAACTCCAGGCGGTTAAGCCAAAATCACACAGAACAAGGGAGTACCTTGCTCTGATACAAATTGAAAGTGCATTATATCGACTAAAGGGGGGTGAATAGGCGATTTTTATGAATTCTTCACTGAGGAATTTATTGGTGAGGAAATTCCTAAATGAAGAACTATTTGCAGCGGAATAAGTACTCAAAAGTAAACATAGCAGAACACAAGCATAGTCATCATGATGAAATGAAGACAAGCACAAGTACAGAAAGCGTAAGCACAGGATAACATAGGATGAAGACGGACAGACTGAAGAAATTGAACTGAGGAAATTGAGAAAGTCTTCAGCCAAAGTCTTCAAACAGATATGAACAAGCACACAACAACAGAAATGAGGAAATGAAAGAGTTTAGGAAATAGAACCAGTAAGCTTTGTGAAGACAATGATTTGGTAGACCAGTTCCAACTGCTGTCTCAGTTGTACGTCTGGTTGGAGCGGCTAGGTATTTAAACCTGGGGACACACAGTCCTCACCGTATTCTCATTGAGCAAAGGTCACACAGACTCGCCCAATCACTCGTGGCAAGTCTTCATGTGACTTCCAAACCTTCACAGACTAGGTCACTCGGCGATCCACAATTCCTCTTGGATGCTCTAGACCATGACGCCTAACCATCTGGAAGAAGCACATTCTTCAAAGGTAACAAGCGTCGGATCCGCGCATGATCAATCTCTTCAGTGATGCTCAATCACTTTGGGTTTGTAGGTGTGTTGGGTTTGGGTTTTCCTCACTTGATGATTTTTGCTCAAAGTCCTCGGAGGATGGGATGCTCTCAAATGACAAGTGACAATTTCTCTTGGAGCAGCCAACCAGCTAGTGGTTGTAGGGGGCGGCTATTTATAGCCTAGGGAGCAGCCCGACATGATAAGACATAAATGCCCTTCAATGATATGACCGTTAGGTGGATATTTTGGGACAGCTGGCGCATAGCACAGCAACGGTCGGAAATTTGACTCTCAAATTCCTCAGAGCTATCATGTTCCTCACTGTGTAGGTAATCCGCACTAGCGAATTCCTGACTCCTCAGTCTGAACAAATTCCTCGGCAACTAGAAGAACTTCGTCTCTGTTACTGAAGAAATTGACTGAACTGTATGAGATTTCCAATGGCTTCACTCGAAGGGATTGGTAGGTGTAGGATTTTGAGTTGAGCATCACATGGAAAAAAAAATCTTAGTATTTCCTCGACCCCCTTTAACAGTACGGTGTTTCCTATGACTCAAGAAAGAGAAAATGAAACTACGAAAACAAAAGTCTTCACGCTTCATGTTCCTCGAATGATTGCCAAGTCTTCAAGGTCACACCAATTTCTTAACTTTCGAAGTCTTCAGAAATACAAAGTCTTCAGTTGAAGAACTTCATTTTTAGGGGTCGACTTTCTCTGTAAATATCAAACTCCTCATAGACTTATAGACCTGTGTACGCTCACAAACGCATCAGTCCCTTAACCTATAAGTCTTCAATACACCAAAATAACTAAGGGGCAGTAGATGCACTTACAATCTCCCCTTTTTTGGTGATTGATGACAATATAGGTTAAGTTTTTAACGGGGATAAACATATGAAGTGTAAATACTGATATTGAGGAATTTGATTGCTTGTTAGAAGTAGAAGGTGCTATGGCACAATCTTTACGGATAGACACACAAAACAAAAATATCTTTACCATTACAAAAATATTGCAATAATTCATGTGATTGAAAAGAGAATTCCTCATTGTAGTCTTTTGAATTGTGAGGTACTACCTCCGTCCTGGTTTATAGGTCCCTTTTGTAGTTTGTGCTAAATTTTGACTAAAGATTTAACTAACAAAATGTTAATGCATGTCAAGAAAAATTATCTCATTGGATTCGTATTTCAACATAGTTTAAAAAAATATAATGTTTGATGACATGCGTGAACATTTTGTTAGTTTAATTTATGGTCAAAATTTGGCATGAAATACAATGGGAACCAATAAACCCGAACGAAGGTAGTACCATTACGAGCTTAATATAAAAGAGTTATTGTATTATTACATGATTCATATTTCAAATCATTCGGTTTCTTAGTACTCACTCTATTGCTTCGAACTACTCCCTCTGTTCCTAAATATTTGTCTTTCTAGAGATATCAAGTGACTATATACGGAGCAAAATGAGTGAATCTACACTCTAAAATATGTCTATATACATCCGTATGTGGTGGTCCATTTGAAATATCTAAAAAGACAAATATTTAGTAACGGAGGGAGTATTAAGGAGCTGGAGAAATTATTGGAATTCTAGGAAAGAATCCCAGGATCTACCACTTGGCTTATGTGAGATATATTGATTCCTCGGCACAATAATTTGCTCCTCATATCGAGAAATTAGAAGATGTGTCAATCACATAAACAATGATTAGTGAATAAAAATATCATAAACAACAATATAAACAACAATTGCCACGATGTGTCGGAGTAGGTTTTACCATACTTGATGATTTTCCTAGTTTCGGACTGCATGCGTGGGCGTAATTATTTTCCGTGCAGAGAAGGGGGGAGGGGAGGACTCGCATCACAAAAATAAAATTAGGTATGTACAAACACCAACACTCCTTTAACAGTAATAATACGAAATCCAACTTCTGCACTATACACATTGTTCATGAGCTACAAAGGAAATGATAAAATGTTTTCCAGCATAGCGTTCCTCTAGTATCGGCGGCCACCACCGGTCGATAAGAGCACCTTGGTGCGCTTCTTGCCCGCCTTTCCGACTCCATTTGGTTTAGGCGTCTCGACGCTGCTGTCCGCAGCAGCTCTAGTGGAAGATAGGATGCTGGCAAAGGACACGGAAGACGCTGATACCGGCCCTGCACAACAAGCAGCACAGTTATGCGAGGATTTTATTAGTACAGATTACATATGTAAAAAGACCTGGTTATGGTGGGGCGTACCTTGATCCCTTGTGATTTCATTATTGGTGTCTCCAGTTTCAGCTCTCAGAGGAGGCGAGTCTTGCGCAGACGCAAAACCAAGCCGTGTAACATCGGAGAAAAGTTTACGTTCACCGGCCGGTGGACTCGTTGATGGTCCAGCAGCATTATTTCCCAGAGCTTCAGTGAGAAATATCCGTGTGTAAGGCACTCATGCAGAATTGCAAACATGAAGAGAACACAAAATGTTGGAATATCAAAATACGCAGTACTACATACTACTCCCTCCGTTCACAATTCAGATGTTCTAACTTTTTTCTGAATCAGATGTATATAGACACGTTTTAGTGTGTTTGTTCAGTCCGTATGTAGTCCATATTGAAATATCCAAAACTTCCTATATTTGTGACCGGAGGGAGTATATACAGAAGGAATTTCCTTTATCAATTCCAATCTGGCTGAGGTTGGGCCAAATTTCTAGATGTCATGGTGAAGATATATCAGTTCTGAACATAACACAGGGTATATAATGAGCTACAAAATGTACCTTCAAAGTCATCCAGAGAGAACATAACATCGCTCTGAGTACGAGAGAAATTTGTATATTCAAAACGCATAGCAGATTCCTGCGCAGCAGCAGCTACTTCGGCCTTCACCCTGTCCTTTTCTTCCTAGAAAACAGTAAGAATGTATTGTCATGCATGAGACATCTAAATATTGTTAGGAAAACAACTTGACTTTATTGAAGGCCCAAGGGGCATATATATATTACACATGACTTGAGGTGCAAGGAAACTAAACATAGACTAATAAGGACTCCTAGACCAATACTAATACTCCTTAACACCCCCCCTCAAATGCAAAGCGTATGCAATAGCACTGCATTTGAAGAAGTGTAATACTAAAAAAATGATAATCCAAATCCGCGTCTTGAGAGTGTCGTCGTAGCATGAAGAGTCTTCACAGCCTGTCGAGTCGCCAAAGGGAATAACGAAGAGATGGCACATCAGAGGAAGACACCGCATCACTTGAAGATACAAGATAAGTATTAAGAGAAGATGGCTTGTCAGAAGAAGATGGCACATCAAGAGAATAAAGCATTGCGCAAAAAATCATAGTCCACGACAACCGACGGCGAAAGAAGCTCGGCGGTTAAGGCATGATGGACGTAGATCGACAATGCAAAAGGAGTCTAGAAAATCCTATGGAAAACAACAAGGGCAAGTAGGCCACAAAAGTTGTATAGAAAGGATCAGGACCGGAGAAAGGCTGACGGACAAAGGTATGGTGGACTCGCATGGCACGAGAAACGCAAAATATCAACGGATTTGATGGACGCAGCGAAAAATATAGAGCAAGAAGTAGGGAAGCACACACGAGACAAAGATGCAAAAGCCATCGTGTATGTAGAAGACATGGGACTTAAAAAAAAGGAACATACTAGCAGGGATGTAGCACCCATCACCATGACCAAGGTGAGATCCAGCAGGCACGAAGCGGATCAGAAACGCGATAAGCCGTGGCAGCGGTAGAGCCGCGAAGCCTGCAGCTGTAGGAGAGCAACACGCAGGCTGCTGGAGCTGTACATGCGGGCCTGCACGTGGAGCAGAGCCTTCTTGGAGGTGCTTCGAACCGAGCGCACACTAGGCGATGGTCCCGATCTGGAGAGGCAGCCATCATCGATCTGGGAGTAGCGGCCTGAGCAGCGACCCGATCCAGTAGGCTTGCCGAGCGGGCAGGAGCAGCAGCGGCCCGCCAGATGGGAACGACAGAGGAGATGAGATCGACCAACAGGTCGATATAGGTGGAGAAAGAAAAAAAAATCGATCGTAAGGACGAGTTGCGGCGTCCGGAGACCTAAACCTAGGCTCTAATACCATGTTAGGAAAGCAACTTGACTTTATTGAAGGCCCAAGGAGCATATATATATTACACATGACTTAAGGTGCAAGGAAACTAAACATAGACTAATAAGGACTCCTAGACCAATACTAATACTCCTTAACAAATATTACATCGATCTTATTCCTGATAAATTTAAACTCGCCAGCTCCATCTAAGCAGTAGCAGGCACAGGATTACCAGGATGGATGTTTGAAGTTTTAAAATATATTGAGCAATAAATAAGAGGCCTTTTTGTACATGTCATTGCAAAGATGACTGATAGTTATGTGCCTTTACAACAAGTTTTTCATAGTATATGTAGCAGCAATGGTCAAGAAAAAACATTTTTTTAGCTTCGCACAACTATGAGAAAAGAGACGCACACACAAAACCATTGGGTGTACCAATTTTACTCTTGAATATACTCTGGTTGCTTCAGTTAAGTTACACTTTATGAAGTTTGACCAAATTTAAATTAAAAAATGGAATACATCAGTATTGTTTGTAGGGCACCTTTTACCAAGCTAAACTTAGGTGGTACATATCCCCATTAATTTGATGTCGTATACTTGTTAAGTGTAGATATCTCCTTTTCTTTCATTCTTTTTTCTCGACAAGATAGACTGAAAATGAGATGAGATAGTCCAGGCAGCGGCTGTATGCAACAGGAGCCGAGATCCAAAAACATGTAACACTGCTAGGACTCGTCGTTGCAGTTCTGAACCCAATTACTACATAGTAACTCATTTTTCCGAAGTTAGACCGTCACAAATAATCACAGATGCACAGGATGATGATGATTTTTAACAAAACAATAAAAGCATCAAACACCAAGCAATAGATCAGACCTTCTTGGCAGTTTGCATTCTTTGTTTCTCGCGCCTTTTGATTTCATCCATGAATGGAGCCAATGAGATAGGAGGTAGCATATCACTCAGGTCAATTTCGCAGAACTGTAACGTTTGCATCATAAAAGGTCAGAAGAATAGGATCAAAAGCAAGACTAGATTTGCGCACGAGATTTACCTGGAACGTTGTAGTTAACGAGAAGTGGCTTAAGAAGCGGTAGCGTTTTCTTGAAGCCTCGGACTGTGTTATAGTTTCCAACTCCAAGATTTTTCCAGTCACTCTGTACAAGGTGGGACGGTATCATTAGAGAACATAAGCAACACTCAGAACTCACACAAAAACACTCTCCAACCTGAATCTGTTATCATACTAGACATGCAAAATAAATCAGTTCACATATAGAGACAACACTAATACTAAATAACCACTCCAACTTTATAAACTAAAAAGCACAAAGACCTTTTGATTTGACCAAAAGACCCCACATACAATGTCTACACAAATCAAGATCTTCAAGCTACTAGACCAGTGGGGGGAGAAGCCCCTACTGATTTTTAATAGAGAAGGAGATGCGAGACCCGTGTAAGAACCGAAGTTCGAACCCACGCCGGCTAGGAGGCAGCACTGCACTCTGACCACTGAGCTGAGAGCTCAGCCACTTCGAACAGGGCAATTCTCTTCTTAATTAATCGATGAGGAAAATCGTTTGCCTCCGTGTCGGGAAAAAAAGATCTTCAAGCTACTGGCATTGCCTCACTGGTGAAGAGCTAAGAAGCACAGACACGGCTAGAAGTGCCATATGGCCGTCCTAGTATGGCGGGACACAAGGACACGGCTGGATACACTGCGATACGCGTATCCTGTAGTATCCCACTCTTTTTGAACTTTATAAAAAGCAAAAAAAATAAAAATACAGGATACCGCCCAGATACGGTTTGGACACGCCTGGGACTCGGGAGCCCAATAACGGCCCGATAGAAAACCTAACATCGGGCAGGTTCCAGCGTTCCTCCACCTCCAGCGATACAGAAGACGACTTCGCTCCAGCCTCCTGCGCCGTCGCTGGGACTCGCCGCCGCCGCCGTTTCCCCCAAGTGGCTCTCCCGATGGCAAGGTGATCTGCTGTGACCTCTCTTTTGTGACTGATTTCTTGCTGTTGAGCTGCTGCTGCAGTGCTACTTGCTTCCCCATGCGGCCATGTTGCTGCTGCTGCTGCTGCTTGCTTCCCCCTGAGACCATGCAGTTGCTGCTTGATTTTTTTGCTGTTGAACACTTGAGCTGCTGCTGAATACTGATTAGATTACTTGTTGACTGTTGTTGTTGCTGCTTGCCGTTAGGGACTCTGGAGAAGCAGTTGAAAAGGACAAAGGGAGACAACAAACGGGGCAGTGTTCTCTATTCAGATATCTTTCCCATTAATTTTTTGTCTTAACCCTATAAAAAAACGAGAAACTGGCAGGGGCGCAGCCTTTCAACTAGAAGGAGAGGGTGTTACAAACGATTTACACAAGGCTATTTTCCTATATGAGGGAGGCAGGGGAGCCTCCCAACAGCAGCGGCATGCGGACTACTCGCGAATGAGAAAGCAACTAGATCTGTGCAACCGAATATCCATCAAAGCTAGGTGGGTAACTTCTTGGTAGGTCATCCTCTTGCTGGTGAAAACCCGGCGGTTCCTCTCCTTACAAATGTTCCAGAGCGAGCCACAAAGTAAATAAAATACTGTATCCCGTGTCCCCGTATGCATATCGCTGTGTCTCCCTCCCCGTATCTGTGCTTCTTAGGTGATGAAGAGAAGTCACAAAGTAAATAAAATACAGCTCAGACATCACATGTGCCCGTCAACTGTTTTATTACTCATTTATATAAATCTTAGTGCCACACTTAGATGCACAAATACATTTATATAAATCCTAGTGCCACACTTAGATGCACAAATACATTGAGACTGGGGTGGTGACCTTTGTGCAAAAGGCAGGTTCCAGTAAGGGAGCGGCGACAGCAGCGCGTCGGCGGTGGCTCGTTCTGGCAGCAGTAGTGGTCGTTCGGTGGTCTTGGAATCTCGATGTAATTTTTATTATGTTTGAGATGCTTTGCACTTCCGATAAAATTTTATAATAAATCTGATCTTTCCGCAAAAATATCAAATGACCATCATCTCACTCCCAGAGAAACAGCGAGTAGTACTAACAAATTGTCGGATCTAGCACTTACTGCTATTGGCCAAAACGTAAATTAACCAACACAATAGCATAGGTTAACTGCAGGACCTCATAAAAGGAGATTATCTCTATAAGCTGTTAATATCCAACAAAAACTCCAAATCATAATACCTAATATTGAAAAAAAAAGATTAAATAAAAAATATCCAAAACAACAGGAATACCATAGTTAAAAAGGTGCACCTAGGCGAGCGCTTAAGCACGCCTATGCTCTAGGCGATAGCAAATCACCTAGCGCATAATTGCGGTTTGGTCAGAAAAGCGCAAGGTGGCGGCAAAACGCACAATTAACGCCTGGCGCTTTTTTGAACTTTGAAGAATACTTGCGGGTTTTTTCTTAATCACATCGAAGTTTAAATGAACACTTATCGAAGAATACTCCTGGTGTCCCCAAATTTAGCCGGCACCAGATGAACAATCAATGCTACAAATTTTGACCAATGAAGACTAATATATATGGTGGTATATGGCTTGAGCATAAACAATAATACCGTTTGCCCTGCAAAATACTTTTATGCCATATGTCCTTTTTACTAATTTGATGGCATGTTATAAATAAAAATCATAGTCAAAATTGTGCATTGAAGACTGTAAGAAGTGTCTTACATTTTGAAACAGAGGGAGTAACACAGTAGCCATATGTAGCGCCGCACTGCTCCTATGTGTTGTGCGTGCCTTTTTGTATGTACTCCCTCCGTCCCAAAATAAGTGTCTGACACTTATTTTGGGACAGAGGGAGTAGCATACTAGCATATACATAAATAAATGATGCAGCAGTTTGTGGAAGAAACACACAATGCAGGGTAACCACAACAATCATATTTGACGTTCCTATATCTTCATTACTAGTATTAAAGTGGAGTTGGTACGTTTGCTTTCTTGCCTCCAGCTCCCTCCAGTGATTGCCTCAACCACCACGATTTGTTTTCAAACCCATGCCCCACCTTCTCCCTAATTTCTGGTTTTTACTACGGTACCAATTTTGTGGTCACCATCACCTTTCCTTTTACTTCTCTTTCCTTGTTAGCACTTGCTCGCCCACAGTCGCAACAAACATGTATATCTCCTAGATCCCCGCCTTCTCTTCCCGAAGGACGTCCTCTCAGCCGACTGCACTCGCTTCTCCATCTACCCCGCCTACCAGTCTCTCCCAAACGTAATACATGTCGCCGTCACCGGTGTCTCCGTATCATCAAAGCACCATCGGCACACCTTGCTAGAAATTAATTACCAGAGTACATAACATTTTTCTTTGATTACCGAAAGAAGCATGAAGTTACTTCATCAGCACTTGCGCAATTAAGAAAGGATCCATTTGTTTATACATGTGTTGCATGTCACCATCTCTCTTATATGGCAGGAGTAAAACTAATATGCACCGAAGGTGTGGCTCGTATTTGGGCAGGGTTCATGAACATTGGATCGGTAGCACTAAGGCTGGATTCTGCACCACTCTCGTGTTCAGGTAATATAAAGTAATCATGTGAGTGTTTGCTCCAGTAATTGATACATGTTTCTAATCTTGTCCGGGTTTTTAACGATGGGTCACCTGCAGCTGATCTTTGTATGTGATTGTAGAATTAGGATCCATGTGGCCTCTCGTCGCCTTGATCGACAACCTCTCCGACCATGTTGGTATATTCATTGTGGCTTGTGGTTTCCAGTAACTTTTTCCTCTAATCCAAAGGTCGGAAGGCAATTTTAGATTGGTTATGCACTTCTTCGCAAGCAACCTTTCACCACAAGCGAAATTCTTAGGTTTGCTTGTGACGAAAGACATGAACATGGAGAGCCACAGAGAGCTCTCGTGTATAGAACAATAACCCATGAAGAGCCCATGATGCTGGACGTGCCGCCACTGCCCACTGCTGCCTTCCTGGCTCACACAGGCAGCAACAAGGTTAACCGCCAACACTCGCTGCTGCCGTCCCCGCCCATGCAGGCAGCAATAAGGTAACCACCAAGGTCTGAGGATTTGGCTGGGAATTAGTTAGTTAAACTGTGGAACAATTAATTTTGTGGAAGGAAGATAATCCTGTGACCGAATACCATGATAATAACATTTTTGCATGGACTCCAGTCTCCAACCTTTGATTTAGCTATGTTGGCCTGATATTTTTACACCTTTTGTAGCTATTGTTCGACAACAGAGCATATCCTCCCAGCTCAAGTTTATTGAGGTGCACAATGTGTGGCCATTCTTCGGCTGGGGTGATAAGCTATGTCATAGATTTGACAGAGGCAGAAAATATGACAATGAAGTTGACATGGAATAGGAAGGAAGGGGCCTGGAGGGTGTGTGAGAAGATAGATGCTGGAAAGTGGGTGTGTTCCGCACAGCCATCGTGCACCGGTCATTCGGTCAACATGTGGAGAGATATAATATGATAAGAGAAAATTGTTTGATTAATTGTTTAGTTGTTTACTATATGTTTTATTGTCCCGTGACACGGGTATTTAGCTAGTTTTATATGTTCTAGTCTTAGAAACTTTGTTTAGCATCTGTCAACTGCAAGAGTTGGGGCTTCTTTGGAAAAAGGGATTTCTATAGGAATTTCGTACAATTAGAATCATGTGTATAATTATATGATCATATATTTCATTCCAAACATTCGCAGTGTGCACTGAACATCATATTTTCCTTACCTTCGACTTCAGGCAAATCCAATACAACATGTCGCTTTATATCTCTTTTTTCTCTGATCAAGAAACATTAGCCTGTAACTCTTCTGGAGCATTCAAACAGCTACGACTCACGGACTCCTCTAGGTCTGGCATGTTGTTGTAGGCCCAAGTACCAGAGCATGTCCGAAACCACAACAGCATTCATGCCACATGACTAAGTGGTGTCTCGGGTTTCGAAGGTTGATAAAACTGGCCCAACCTGGGAGTACAAAGCCACTAGGCTCATGGACGGTCACTAACCCCTTCATTAAGAACCTATTTCCTGCCGCTACATCCATCCTCCTTTCATGTGCCAGCAAGCTCCCATACTACCAATGAGCAATGTTCCGATTAACTGATTTATCAGCCGATTAACTAACCGATTCGCCTATTTAACCCTACTCAGCACCTGACTGATAAGGTACCAGTTACCGATATCCTGAACGTTGCCAATGAGAAGGGAGCCAAACTTGGTTTGTAGACTGGTTACCAGATCAAGCAAAATGAATTATATTTAGTGCAAAATCTAATACCTCAAAGTTCTAGTAAGACTGGTTATCAGATCAAGCAAAATGAACTCTTTCAGGTACAAAATCTAATGTCCCAAAGTTCAACGTTAGGATGCAATTTAACCATTACAGTAGTTGTACAATAGCAATAAAATAATGACAACAGATTGTCTGGGTTTCCAGACGTTAGGGAATAAAAAAAATCCTATATTACCTTGGTGGAAGCATATCAGAATTTCCAAAATGGTTAAGAAGGCATTTCATGTTCAATGGATGAAGAATTAGGTGCTGACCATCAATCACCTGCAACAAGATTTTAAAATTCAAATTTTTGTAAACACCAAACCTTCAGCACTTGGAGAATCATCATCACATAGTCTCAGGCATGACACAAACCTGGTAAAATGTGTATGAGTCTTGATCATTTGAATCAACTGCAACAGCGCGTCCCTCTTCCATTTTTTGTGGCACTCCCTTTTTGGAGTTAATATAACGGGGTGAAACAGAAAGCCCTGAAACACCAGTAATAATATCTCCATCTGAAAGAGGGGAGAGTTTATGCCCACTGTTCGTATGTGAAGTTTTCGGATTATCAGAGTTCTTCAATTTGTTACTAGAGATAGGAGAGGAGCTATTTTTTAGAGGGGGGCTGCTACTGTAATATCTGAACTCAGACCAGTATTTCATCCTTTCTTCCAGTTGCTCCAAAGCAGCGGAAACATATGGAAGTTTCTCCAAGTCATCAACAAGGCCTAAGTCAGCCATCTGCAACCAATTACTGAGATCTGATTTTGCCGCTCAACATCAGATGTCAAAATGAACTTGGAGAAAACATTGCAAGGATCTTCATCTAAAGAAGAATATTCACTAGACGAATTCCTAAGAAAAGGAGTGAGTGAATTTTTTGGCCGCCCTAGAAGTGCGAAGGTCACATTGTCGCCAATATGGAAATGCTGAAGTTGAGTGACAAAGATGGTGGTCAACTCTTTTGCAGATATCATCATGAAACACAGTGGACACTTCTTCCAGCACTCACCTCTGTAATCCTCTTTACCCATTAGTAAATAATGCAAAATGCATGGAAAGCAATATATATGACCGCATGATGTAATCTGCGGGCACAGCGGGCTTTCCAAGCAAATTGGACATCGCACCTCAGAAGGACTACAATATCTTACACAGATGATATCTTCCCACTGGAGCATCTTATCAGGATCCATTGAATCAATCTGATAATTTCCAGTATCCAACACAACAAACTTAAAATTTGCTTGGAGGAACAAGTCCTTGTTGTAAGGCTTAATCTTCCTTTGCCTTCTCGGTGGATATGGTCTAGGGCCACGAGGCTGCGGTCGAGAAATAGGATCATACTGGAAATTCAGAAGATAATTTGCATTCACAGCCTGATTCTTTCTAGAAGCCAGCAGAGCTCCATTACCCTGAAGTCCATCAGAACTATGGTCAATCTCCAGGGACCCCACCAACTCAAGTCTCTGAACATCTGCCTGAACTGAGCCGCCACTGTGCACTGTGAGACCCAAACTCCCCTGTCCAGAAGACTGGCATTCAGAAACATCACTAACCTCTTGGGCGTACGGATCATCCTCTTCACCAGATATTCTAAATCCAACTACCTGGGATTGAATTCATTCGCATGGATAAGCCAAGGGCAGAAACAAAGTTATTTGTACATAAGCTGAAAACAGTTAACTTGAATTAAATTAAACTAAAATTATTCAGATGTTCTTAAATAACTTTACCGCTTGGGATGTATCAACAGATTGTCCAATAAAACCCACTGAGTCTGCAAAATATATCCTATTGTTAGCATTAAACTGGAAATGGAAAGTTTTCAGATAGCAAGGGCGGGACTAATACCATGAAAGAAAGATAACTGTGGGGCATATACCATGTAGACAACTTATGAGACTGAAGCAGATACTTATCAATCAGCATGCTGATACGAGACATTATCAAGAGTCGATGTGATCGAATGTAAGACAATCAAGAACACAACATCACTGCACAAGGAGCAAACCAGCTAACATACTTTTGACTGAAAATATGAACTATTAATTTACACCGTTTCCATATGAAACTATTGTTCGGTATTATAGTAATAAAGGTTTCTAAACGGCAGTCTTATGCTCGTGGAGAAGCATTTGGTGTGTGTATATTGGGGTACGTGTGAAGCAGATGGACATGCTAATATCCTTAGATAACAGACTCATAGCCTACAGCTAGTCGTATAAACAGAGTACCTATGCTTCACAGAAAATAGCATCATCCAGAGCAATAATATGTACCTGAATTCCTTAGAGGCTACCATCGAGCTAAATGGAGAGTCAAAAGCTCAGTTCAGCACAATCCCCAGAGTCAAAAGCTCTAACCCTAGAGCTAGAGACTTAACTCTCAATCTATCAAATATACTGTATGTACTACCAAAGCTTTCACCCGAAGCACGGAGCCAGTCCTGCGGAAGTAGTAATACCTAACCGCAGCCTGGTAGCATCTAATCGACCAGTTAACCAATCCAATACAGATCTACCCACAACACCCGCCAATCGATGTACGGCATGGAAAGGAAGGAGCGTGCGAAAAGACCGAGAGAAACTTCACCGGTGCTTGCGCCGTCCCTGCCGACGCCAGGCGCGGCGGCAGAGGCCCGAGGGGAAGAGCGACTGCCGCGGCGAGAGGCGGTGCCATGGCGATGGCTGGGGCTAGGGTTCGAGGCGCGCGGAGCGGGCGGGTGGGATCCTCTGGTGGATTCTGTAGGGGAGATGGACATGAACCCGCGCGGGAGCTCGTGGGTGAGTTTGGTCGGCGCCCGCGGGGGGGGGGGGGGGGGGGGGGACACCGGTAACTCCGGCACGGGGAAGGAGGTGCGAGCCTTTATACGTTTTCTTTCCTTGAAAGCCATTGTGGCGACTTTATTCCATTGGCATATACCGTTTGCTTGTACTTCGTAGGTAACTAGCACATATGCCCGTGCGTTGCAAACGGAAGTGAAAATTAGCGTGTTCACCGGTGTGGCATGATAGCATCCAGAAGGTATCACACGACAAGGAGACGCACATCAAGCTCTAAAAGAAATGCATATCAATCAGACATTAATCACGCAACAACCCTTAACACGGGTGCTAAGGATCAATTAATTCTCCTTATAATCCTAACATCTACAATTAGTTAGCTTTACACCTCCGCACCCCCAACTTGTAGCACATTGATTGACCTCGCTACAACACACGTCCGACTTGTACCAATGGCGGTCATCCTTGTTGTGTCCATGTGGTCGGCTTTGCTATGTTGTCCGTATGCCTTGTTGTCTTGGCATCATTTATGTAATGGTTTTGCAGCATGGAGGTCCAACTTTCTAATAGAAAATAATAGCGGTGACGGGTGTTACATTGAGTTGCTTCCGGATGTAGCAAGAAATTGACCTTCCAACGTTGTGTTCTGCTTTGAGCAATAGCAGCGGGCCTAAAACTATTGGGTATGTCGTTTGCAGTAACAATGCTCGATAAGGTTACATGTAGATTAACCAGATACTTTTTTCAAAAAAGTAAAACTTGATAGCGGCAAAAACACCGAGAAATAAAAACATTCCCTTGCACATTGAAAAGGTTAACATGGCGCCCAAAAATTAAAGCTGACGGCAGGTCGTTTGCTTCTTTTCTCTTTTTTGAGTAGCTTGCAAGCGAGACCCGATTGATCCCATGCAAAGAAGGTAACACCATCTCTCATGTTGCACACATCTTATGGGTTGTTTTGTTAGTGCGCATTAAGATTCAGCCATCACTCACCAGCTATATATATCACTCCAACCAGGTACCTTATATCTTTTATTAGTTAGATCCAGATATACCATACACTCCATCGGACATGCAAGCACATCCCAAGCCTACAATCCAGCCATACTTCCCACATTTCCGCTTAGAGCCAACATTTAATTATTTTTCCCTCAAAAAATATTTAATTCTTTTGTCAGGCTCTATTCCAATAACTTCATTTAATTAGAGCCAACCTTAATCCCTTCACTCCTGCACCATACCCTTCGTTGGGCTTGATGATTACTCGATAACTATCCGGCGTATATAAACTGGTCAATTTTTGTTGATCAAAGCGAGCTGGAATAAATATTCAAGCGAATCCTCTTCTATCTAAAAAATGTTCGCGCTTTTAATTTTTTCAAAAGCTGGTCGTGTTTTCGTATTTGTACATAAATTAAAAAATGTTTTGGATTTTCAAAAAGTGTTCGTGTTTTTCAAAGTATGTTCGGAATGGTTATGTCCTATTTTTTCACAACTTTTATAAAATGTTCAGAATTTCAGGATATGTTCCTGTTTTCAGAGATTGTTCACAAATCTTAAAAATGCTCATGTTTTCATTTTCAGGAGTTTCAAATAATGTTCCCAATTCTAAATTTGTTTGAAAATGTGTTAAAAGACGTGTTTTCAAATTTTGTTTGCTTTTTCTAAAAATGTTTGGAATATTTTTGTTCAAAATTTCACAACTTTTCAGAATTTCTATTGGAATTTCAAAAAAATGATCCCCTCCCACAAATTGTTCAAGTTAAAAAAAATCATGTTTCAATTTCTTTTTCAGAGTCTCAGTTTTTCTTTGTGTTACCAATTTTGTTTGCATGTTTCAAAAAATGTTTGCGTTTCCACCTTTTGTTTTGGATTTTCAAAAATGTTCCTGTTTGAAAAAAAAATCATGGTTTTCGGAAAATGTTCTTGTTTTTAAAAAATGTTTATTTAAAAAAAATAAAGTGTTTGCGCTTCACAAAACATTCTGGTATTTTTTTCAAAAACTGTTGCAACCTAAACTTAAAAAAATATTCGTATCTGCGCTTCAGATTGGCTCTTAAAACTTTACACTGGATTGTAAACCGAAAGGCTTGGTAGGTCAACTGGTTGGAGTATGATGTTTCTTACTCCCTCCGTTCGGAATTACTTGTCTCGCAAATGGATGTATCTAGACGTATTTTAGTTCTAGATACATCCATTTCCGAGACAAGTAATTCCGAACGGAGGGAGTATATCCTATCCTGGGTTCGATCCCCATAAGGGTAACATTTTTTGGAGCTACAGTATGTCATTGCAGCCTATCACTATCTTCATGGGCCGGCCCAGCCGTTCGAGAAAATCACGAACCAACTTAAAAATTAACCCCAGCGGCCCATGAAGGACGAAAATTACGTAGGTCGCTCTGTAAAAGAAAAAATACCACGAGAGAAAGGACAAAGAATATTATGATCAAACCAAGAATACCTATTCCCTTTAATAGGAGGTAGTATAGTATAGATATAGATGGACATATTATCGATCAATGTAGCACCAAAATGTAGTATTCCAAAAATCCTAAAATATTAGAGATTAAGCGAGTTTCAAGGTAAAACAAAAAGCATCGCTGAATTAGAATTTGTAATAATGTTCGGCAAGTATCATGCTATTTTAAAAAGAATCTAGAAAACTAAATAGGATGTAGAGCTCGTACATTTAGTAGATGACTCATTGCACTGCGCAAAAATCAAATACGACCAAAAAGTAAGAGTAATTGTATGAAACCGTAACTCATAGTTGTTATAGTGCTCTACATACCAAACATGACACTTGCTTCATGCAACTTTGGTTCTCAAACCAAACACATGCATAAAGAACATCTAAGTATGTAAGACGGTTTTGATGTAACCTAATCCGTGTGAAATTCTTAGTTTTGTATGACGTGAAGTGAGTGGTGCACTTTCGGGGTACCGCCTTGCGGACCAGTTGGTAGACGTAGTTTCTGACGGTCTTTGGAGCAACGTCTTTAGACTCAGAGACATTGCATTTAGCTACAATCACGAGTGGGGAACTCGATACTCAACTCGTAATATGTTGGAGGTGCATTTTAGATGTCGTGTTGTTGCTTCCTTCTTGACACCTTTCTTTTCTAGTGCTCTGGCATCTAGTATAAGATCTTACAGATGACCAGCTCCACGCCTTCTAGGCCTCGACGCCATCAAGGTGGTACAGATGCATCACCAATTTGATCTTGTCTAGGACGATGCCGGACTTGGTGTAAAGCTCATCTACCCTCGTTGGCCTTCAATGCCAGGCTAGTCTTAAAAAGCAAAAGAATAAATGGTTGCCCATGTTCTCCATTGTCACGCATACTCGAGCAATGATCATACACAATAATCAATGGTTGATTGGTTCGAATACTGTTGCATGTGTCCGTGAGATGTCAGCGTTCAACATTCTCTCTTGTTGATGCAACAAATTGGAATGTATGACATATTACGTATCTAAACCAAACCCATGTCATAATAAGTAGACAACTCAACAAATACTAAAAATATTTATGTTCGTGGTTAGCTGCATAGCAAGGAAGCAATGTGGATGGGTGTTTCACCTGAAAGTTTCTCTGGATGAATGCAACATATGGCTTCCTTGATAGCTATGATAATATGAAATGATCAATCCGAGTGTGAGATCTCGTGCCATTATCGAGCCTGAAGCTGACCGGAAGCAATGACCAACACTTTTTGAACTACACACCGATTAATTTCATTGCAAACATGCTTAATATATCAAACATGTGTCGTTGCAAGGAGATAAGTCAACTGTCAATGCAAATCAAAATACAAATACAAGAAAACCCAACAAACTCTAGCATACCTGATGTTACGTCTCCAGACCGGACCTAGGCAAGATAGTTGTCGCGCGTGTATAGATCGAGAATCTATACACACGCAAGGTGTAGTTTAAGCAAGCATTAACCAGCAGCGGAACATGAAAGCTCATATATTCACTTTACAAATTTCTTTACATTTGCAAATAGCTGAAGAATTACATAGGATTTTGAAGTCACTTCCCCTGTTGGTCAAGACTATTATGGACGACGACATTTCCCGGGCTCATGTAAATTTATAACTGCATCTAAAATACAGAGGAAGCAAGGGTGAGTATGACAAGACATACTCCGCGGGTAGATTTTTTTACTAAAAATCAGAATACAAAATAAGCATGTGTGTAGAAGACCAACTGGAATATAAGAGGATGTATAAAGCATCAAAATAATGTTTAGAGTAATCAAAAAGAAAAGGACTGGCGTCTACATGATCGCAAGCTTCCCAACCCAAGAGTCACTTGGGTGAAAATTCACACTTTAGCACTCTTAAGAGAGGTATTCCGACGTCGACAACCTCTGCTAGAAACACATGGGTTCCAAAAGAGCAGAGCTATTTTGCCCACTGAAACACGACAATCTTGTACTAGTATTGGTCGCTCGTACAGATCCATCATTGATACTCTGTTTGGAACAAGTGTCGTCCCAGCGAAGAATTTGAACAGTCCGACACTTGATCTACGACAGGTTCAATATGTTTGCAGATGTGACTCCAATAAAGAGTAAGGTGAAAGCACTTTTTTAGCGACAAGGGTATGTAACGGCACCGCGTCTGCCATTCGCTCCAAAGTCTAGATTCATGTGTCGATCGGTTGTGTAAAGATGTGAATCGATTTGTTCCATCTATACATTGCAATATGATCTTACACCACCCTGACAAGTACTTGAATACAACAGGTGGGACTAGGTTCTATTTGCATGGGCTTAACATGAAAAATCTTTTTCCCCTATCTATCTCATCTCTGTTTCGTGCCTTCTTCCCCGTGAAATCTACTCTCCCCTGCTGCCATTATTCCAGGTAGACATCTCATTTCTTCATCGAATCCACAGTTGTTTCAACTCAAGCTCTCACCCCAACTTATGACCTACGGATTTCACCTCCCAATTGATGGGGAACGAAGCATGAAAATCAAAAAAAATCCTACGAACACCTAAGATTTTATCTAGGAGATGTATAGCAACTAGAGGGGGGGTGTCTACATACCCTTGTAGACCGAAAGCGTTAACGATCTAGAGATCGTGGTTGGCGTAGTCGTACTCGCGGCGCGATCCAATCTGATCCAAGTACCGCACGTGCGGCACCTCCGAGTTTAGCACACGTATGGCCCGGCGGCACCCTCTCCTTCTTGATCCATCAAGGGAGGGAGAGGAGGTACATGAGATCTAAACCAACATGACGGCATGGTGGCGGTGGTGGCAGTGGAACTTTGGCAGGGCTTCGCCAAGCGCTGACGGAATGTGTAGGAGGAGTAACGGGAGGGAGACGGGGCAAGCATGGAAGGGCTAGCTGCCCCTGCGCCTCCCCACTATATAAAGGGGTGAGGGAGGGGCGTGGCAGCCTAGCCCCCTCCCAACGCAGGGGGCGGCGGCCAAGGGCGGAGGAGTGCCCTCCAAGCCAAGTGGAGGCCCTCCCCCTTAGGGTTTCCTCTTCCCCATGCGCATGGGCCTTGTAGGGGCTGTGCCCCTGGCCCATTAAGGCCAGCCCCCCCCTTATAGCCCATGTTACTGTATGGGATGTGGTGGAACCCTTCGAGGACTTCCGGACCCCTCCAAAACCTTCTGGAACCTTCCGATGGCTTCCCGGTACAATACCGGAAAAACCAGACTTTTTCCTGGAACCCCGACAACAACTTTCCATATATAAATATTTACCTCCGGACCATTTCGGAGCTCCTCGTAACGTCCCGGATCCCATCCGGGACTCCGAACAACCTTCAGATTTTCCACTGTTAATATCTCAATACTACCCTAACGCTACTGAATGTTAAGCGTGCGACCCTACGGGTTCGAGAATCATGTAGACATGACTAAGACTCCTCTCCGGCCAATAAACAATAGCGGAACATGGATGCACATATTGGTTCCTACATATTCAACGAAGATCTTTATTGGTTGAACCACAATGTCAAGGATTCAGACAATCCCGTATGCAATTCCCTTTGTCCGGTGATATGTTACTTGTCCGAGATTCGATCATCAGTATCTCCATACCTAGTTCAATCTCGTTACTGACAAGTCTCTTTACTCGTTTCATAATACAAGATCTCGTGACTAAACTCATTAGTCACATGAGGCTTCTTATGATGTTGTATTACCGAGAGGGCCCAGAGATCTCTCTCCGTCACACAGAGCGACAAATCCCAGTCTCGATCCATGCAACCCAACAGACACCTTCGGAGATACCTGTAGAGCACCTTTATGATCACCCAGTGACGAAGTGACATTTGATAGCACACAAAGTATCCGTCTTGTATCCGGAAATAGCATGATCTCATGGTCGAAGGAACTGATACTTGACATGAAGAAAGCTATAACAAATAACTAAACGATCTGATGCTAAGCTTACGGTTGGGTCTGTCCATCACATCATTCTCCTAATGATGTGATCCCATTATCAAATGACAACTCATGTCTATGGTTAGGAAACCATAACCATCTTTGATCGACGAGCTAGTCTAGTAGAGGCTTACTAGGACACGGTGTAGTTTATGTAATAACACATGTATTTAAGTTTCCGATTAATACAACTCTAGCATGAATAATAAATATTTATCATGAACGGGAAATATGATAATAACATTTTATTATTGCCTCTGGAGCATATTTACAATACCAATATTCCACATGCAGGTCTCATGCATACAAAATATATAGGCGGTACTCAAATCTTATAAAGAGTGCCTAATCCAATTTCTGGAATACATGTACATGGATTCCGATTTATATATCTCGAGGAAGTTGTTTGTTGTGGATAAATAAAATATTGGTGCCTTGGAAGAGGAATCATGTGACGCGGAACATTTTAGATCCATCCGGACAAACAATTGAATAAAGCTCGTTGATTGGTTTATACCAGGTAACTCAATAGTGTACTTGTGTTGCATCTAATCAGATTATAAGTTTACAACTTGCATAGTAATAGCTACAACTATCTAGAGTAGTAGCCGTATGGTCTACAACTTATGACAAATGGGTTAAGTAAAGTTGGATAATGTAGAACATGGCACAGTGATAATTTATTTATTTATAGAAAAATTAGGACTCTCTTGCCTCACTTAAAAAATTTAGAGAGTTGAATAGTAATTGGTAATTTCCATGGGTTATATGCTCGTCCTAAAAATAATAGATATCCATGAGTGGTATGATAAAAACTTGCATGAACTTGTAGGTCAACTAAACTTGATAATTGGGTTCCTTGCAATAATTTTGAGGTAGGATGTGCGTAATTTATTTGTGTGTAGCTGAAGGTGTTATAAGGTCATGCACGTTAATACTTGCGGTCGTTTACGTGAAACTTATTGTGACGGGGTGATTTTGGTAATTCATCACAATGTATATCTCACTGAAATAATGCATATTCAAAGAATATTTCAATAAAAGATTAATTTATTACAACCTTGAGATGTGAAAGTGGATCCTTCAAAATGCTAAGGACAAGTGTTGACCAAACCTCAAGACTCCCTATTTTATATTTGAGTGATCCGAGATCACATTAAGTCCATAGGAAAGTCATACTTTTAAAGGGGGATAAGGTTATGACCATGGTCTAAACTGAAGAACATTGTAGGTAACCGCTTTTGTAAAATGGTTCTGAAAGCCAAGCGGTCTTCGGTTCGTGAAACTCACCCCTTGGAGTAGTTGGTCTTGTGGTTAACCCGGTGTAGACTATGAAGTATTAGTGAGATGTTTTGCTTTGTGAGTTGCAGTCTTTATGCACTTCCACATTTCCATATTTGCTAGCCAGTTCGGTATCTATCATTGCCCTCTCTCACCTCGAGACATGGTGCATTTTTCACCTGTACGTCCAAACTCCGTGGGAGGACTTCCTCCTGCCATTCTACAAATAAAACACCTTCTCCTCAAAACAACCACCATACCTACCAATTATGGCATTTCCATATCCATTCCGAGATATATTGGCATGCAACTTCCATTGTTATTATTTATGACTTATGTTTTCATTGTCATTATGTTTTGCATGATGATATAGAGTTGACATGATATTTGTGGCAAGGCCACTATTCATCATTATCTTATATGTTACGTTGGATCATTGCACATCCTGATACACTACCCACCACAAAAAAAACACTTCCATGACATTATGGCCCGAATGAAAACTTTTTCTGTCATGAATGTGACACTTCCATGACGATAATTGTGAAAAAACACGTATCATCATAGATGTGGTGGGCTCCTACTTCTATGATAAAAAATTATGATAGAAAATTGGCTTTTTGTCCTGGGTGGCAAGGAGGCGCACCTGCATGACATTCTTTGGGCCATCAATGATATAAAAAACCGTGGTAGAAGTGAGGGCGGGCAATTTTTTGGGGAGTTTCCGATATACGTGGGGTGGTTGGGGCCGAGCGATGCGGTGTTTTGCGTGTTTCTCTCATACGCGCACGTGTGCGAGCCCTTCACTAACTGAACCCGAGCGAGTCATTCGCTTACTGAACCCGAGTGATCGATCAATTCCTTGCACTACGTACTGAATGTTGGGGTCACCTATTATAGGTAGGGCCACAATAATGCATCTTGAATCTTACCTAGGCCCCCACATCAATAAGAATTAAGGCTTTTGGGCCACAAGCACATTCAAATGTTCTTCAAGGCTTATTCACTCGGATGTCATTCATCCACTCAGACACTATCTATTTACTCGGGCGCTGGCGGTTCATTCAGCTACCATTCCATCCACTCGGCTACCCCACCATCACTCTGACAAGGGAGGCAAACAACTAACATGGAATCTGGAGCATTCATAGACGCACATCTTCAAGCGTTACTAACAATCAATGATATAGTTAGAAGTAGTAACACTTGTAATAAATTTAATTCATTAATCCCCACTGTAATGCAGCGAGATAAAGGGGCGGCACACTCTATATAAGCCACCCCATAGCACTAAGACACGGGTTCGCATCCACTATAATCATCATACGCAAGAGAAACAAGCAGCTCCAGAAGCTCGAGACATAGGGTCTTTACCTCCATCGTGAGGGGCCCGAACTCGTAAACTCTTGTGTTACATCTTCTCCATAGCTAGACTAGGATCCTTTATCCTGCCCCTCTTCTACTGTCAGAATTGTTACCACTACAGTTGGCGCCCACAGTGGGCTGCGCGTCTAGCGTTCTACGATGCAAGTGGAATTTTCTCATTCACCATGGCTTCCGGCGGTGAGATGGTCCTCAACGATGAGATCCATTTAGGTGCCCTCCGCTTCATCGCCGACGACTCAGCGTGGCTTCAAGAAGCCCTGCTGGATACAAAATTGATGCCCATCTATGGCGTAGCACATGTGCGTGCAAGCTCTTGCGAAGTTCTTCTCCGACAACCATCGGTCCTGTACCAGACGACCCCTTGACTCCCCGCTGGACGCGTCGTCGGCAATCTGGCCGATTGTTAGAATAAAGCCGAGGCACTCTGTTGATCATCCGAGGACCAAGCAATCACACAAGCACGACACCAAGATTTGTTAACGAGGTTCACCGATATGGCTACATCCCCGGGGCTTGACTACGGGCGCTCCCCCCCGTGATACCGTCACAATACCGCACCCTGGCCGCCCAGTAGCTGGCACACGCCGCCGACTCCCCTGCGTGCCTATGCTATTATGCTGGCATAGGTTACATCGTGTGTCTACCCCCGATATTGTTGGAAACATGCCCTAGAGGCAATAATAAATTAGTTATTATTATTATATTTCCTTGTTCATGATAATCGTTTATTATCCATGCTATAATTGTATTGATAGGAAACTCAGATACATGTGTGGATACATAGGCAACACCATGTCCCTAGTTAACCTCTAGTTGACTAGCTCGTTGATTAATAGATGGTTACGGTTTCCTGACCATGGACATTGGATGTCGTTGATAACGGGATCACATCATTAGGAGAATGATGTGATGGACAAGATCCAATCTTAAGCCTAGCACAAATATCGTGTAGTTCGTATGCTAAAGCTTTTCTAATGTCAAGTATCATATCCTTAGACCATGAGATTGTGCAACTCCCGGATACCGTAGGAATGCTTTGGGTGTACCAAACGTCACAACGTAACTGGGTGGCTATAAAGGTGCAGTACGGGTATCTCCGAAAGTGTCTGTTGGGTTGGCACGAATCAAGACTAGGATTTGTCACTCCATTTGACGGAGAGGTATCTTTGGGCCCACTCGGTAGGACATCATCATAATGTGCACAATGTGACCAAGGGGTTGATCATGGGATGATGCGTTACGGAACGAGTAAAGAGACTTGTCGGTAACGAGATTGAACAAGGTATTGGGATACCGACGATCGAATCTCGGGCAAGTACTATACTGCTAGACAAAGGGAATTGAATACGGGATTGATTAAATCCTCGACATCGTGGTTCATCCGATGAGATCATCGTGGAACATGTGGGAGCCAACATGGATATCCAGATCCCGCTGTTGGTTATTGGCTGGAGAGTTGTCTCGATCATGTCTGCGTGTCTCCTGAACCCGTAGGGTCTACACACTTAAGGTTCGATGACGCTAGGGTTATAGGGAAAGTATGTACGCGGTTACCGAATGTTGTTCGGAGTCCCGGATAAGATCCCGGACGCCACGAGGAGTTCCGGAATGGTCCGGAGGTAAAGATTGATATATAGGAAGTATGGTTTTGGCCACCGAAAGTGTTCCGGGCATCACCGGTAGTGTACCGGGACCACCGGAGGGGTCCGGGGGTCCACCGGGAGGGGCCACGGGCCCCGGAGGCATACATGGGCCAAGTGTGAGAAGGGACCAGCCCCTAGGTGGGCTGGGGCGCCTCCCCACCAAGGCCCATGCGCCTAGAAAGAAGAGGGGGCAAACCCTAGGGCAGATGGGCCCTAAAGGCCCATGCCTGGTGCGCCTCCCTCTCCCCCCACTTGGCCGCCACTCCAGATGGGGATTGGGGCTGCCGCCACCCCTAGGGAGGGAACCCTAGGTGGGGGCGCAACCCTCCTTCTCCCCCTATATATAGTGGAGGCAAAGGGGCAGCCCAACACACGAAGTTCTTCTCCTGTTGGCGCAGCCCTACCCCTCTCCTTCCTCCTCTCTCGTAGTGCTTGGCGAAGCCCTACTAGAGTTCCGAGCTCCTCCACCACTACCATGCCATCGTGCTGCTGCTGGACGGAGTCTTCCCCAACCTCTCCCTCTCTCCTTGCTGGATCAAGGCATGGGAGACGTCACCGGGCTGCATGTGTGTTGAACGCGGAGGTGTCGTCCGTTTGGCACTAGGATCATCGGTGATTTGGATCACGACGAGTACGACTCCATCAACCCCGTTCACTTGAACGCTTCCGCTTAGCGATCTAAAAGGGTATGTAGATGCACTCTCCTTCCCCTCGTTGCTAGATTACTCCATAGATTGATCTTGGTGATGCGTAGAAAATTTTGAATTTCTGCTACGTTCCCCTACAGTGGCATCATGAGCTAGGTCTATGCGTAGTTTCTATGCACGAGTAGAACACAAACTTGTTGTGGGCGTATATGTTTTCAATTTTCTTGCCACTACTAGTCTTATCTTGCTTCGGCGGCATCGTGGGATGAAGCGGCCTGGACCGACCTTACACGTACGCTTACGTGAGACGGGTTCCACCGACTGACATGCACTAGTTGCATAAGGTGGCTAGCGGGTGTCTGTCTCTCCCACTTTAGTTGGAGCGTATTCGATGAAAAGGGTCCTTATGAAGGGTAAATAGAAATTGGCATATCACGTTGTGGTTTTACATAGGTAAGAAACGTTCTTGCTAGAAACCTATAGAAGCGACGTAAAAACTTGCAACAACAATTAGAGGACGTCTAACTTGTTTTTGCAGCAAGTGCTTTGTGATGTGATATGGCCAAAGGATGTGATGAATGATATATGTGATGTATGAGATGATCATGTTCTTGTAATAGGAATCATGACTTGCATGTCGATGAGTATGACAACCGGCAGGAGCCATAGGAGTTGTCTTTATTTTCTGTATGACCTGCGTGTCATTGAAGAACGCCATGTAAATTACTTTACTTTATTGCTAAACGCGTTAGCGATAGAAGTAGAAGTAGTCGTTGGCGTGACAACTTCATGAAGACATGATGATGGAGATCATGGTGTCATGCCGGTGACGAAGATGATCATGGCACCCCGAAGATGGAGATCAAAGGAGCAATATGATATTGGCCATATCATGTCACTATTTGATTGCATGTGATGTTTATCATGTTTTACATCTTATTTGCTTAGAACGATGGTAGCTTAAATAAGATGATCCCTCGCGATAATTTCAAGAAAAGTGTTCCCCCTAACTGTGCACCGTTGCGAAGGTTCGTTGTTTCGAAGCACCACGTGATGATCGGGTGTGATAGATTCTAACGTTCGAATACAACGGGTGTAAGCCAGATTTACACACACAATACACTTAGGTTGACTTGACGAGCCTAGCATGTACAGACATGGCCTTGGAACATGGAAGACCGAAAGGTCGAGCAAGAGTCGTATAGAAGATACGATCAACATGAAGATGTTCACCGACGTTGACTAGTCCGTCTCACGTGATGATCGGACACGGCCTAGTTGACTCGGATCATGTAATCACTTAGATGACTAGAGGGATGTCTATCTGAGTGGGAGTTCATAAGATGAACTCAATTATCCTGAACATAGTCAAAAGGTTTTTGCAAATTATGTCATAGCTCACGCTTCAGTTCTACTGTTTAGATATGATCCTAGAGAAAAATTAGTTGAAAGTTGATAGTAGCAATTATGCGGACTAGGTCCGTAAACTGAGGATTGTCCTCATTGCTTCGTGGAAGGCTTATGTCCTTAATGCACCGCTCGGTGTGCTAAACCTCGAACGTCGTCTGTGGATGTTGCGAACATCTGACATGCACGTTTTGATAACTACGTGATAGTTCAGTAATGTTAAACGGTTTAGAGTTGAGGCACCGAAGATGATTTCGAAACGTCGTGGAACATATGAGATGTTTCGAGGGCTGAAATTGGGATTTCAGGCTCGTGCCCACGTCAAGAGGTACAAGACCTCCGACGAGTTTCTTAGCCTGCAACTAATGGAGAAAAGCTCAATCGTTGAGCTTGTGCTTAGATTGTCTGAGTACAACAATCACTTGAATCAAGTGGGAGTTGATCTTCCAGATGAGATAGTGATGTTTCTCCAAAGTCATTGCCACCAAGATGCTAGAGCTTCGTGATGAACTATAACATATCAGGGATAGATATGATGATCCTTGAGATATTCGCGATGTTTGACACCGCGAAAGTAGAAATCAAGAAGGAGCATCAATTGTTGATGGTTGGTGAAACCACTAGTTTCAAGAAGGGCAAGGGCAAGAAGGGATACTTCATGAAACGGCAAATCAGCTGCTGCTCTAGTGAAGAAACCCAAGGTTGAATCCAAACCCGAGACTAAGTGCTTCTGTAATAAGGGGAACAACCATTGGAGCAGAATTACCCTAGATACTTGGTAGATGAGAAGGCTGGCAAGGTCGATAGAAGTATATTGGATATACATTATGTTAATGTGTACTTTACTAGTACTCCTAGTAGCACCAGGGTATTAGATACCGGTTCGGTTGCTAACTGTTAGTAACTCGAAATAAAAGGCTGCAGAATAAATGGAGACTAGCTAAAGGTGAGCTGACGATATGTGTTGGAAGTGTTTCCAAGGTTGATGTGATCAAGCAT
This sequence comes from Triticum timopheevii, assembly GCA_963921465.1. Lineage (NCBI taxonomy): Eukaryota > Viridiplantae > Streptophyta > Magnoliopsida > Poales > Poaceae > Triticum > Triticum timopheevii. The sequence goes on from OY997270.1 coordinate 244,456,052, forward strand.
CGCACGCTCCCTCTACCATCGAGATTGGTGTTAAACCTAAATAATTGTTATTTCGTGTTTGCGTTAAGCATAGACATGATTGGATTATGTTTATCGCAACACGGTTATTCATTTAAGGAGAATAATGGTTACTTTGTTTATTTGAATAATACTTTCAATGGTCTTGCACCTAAAATGAATGGTTTATTAAATCTCGATCGTAGTGATACACATGTTCATGCCAAAAGATATAAGATAGTAATGATAGTACCACCTACTTGTGGCACTGCCATGTAAGTCATATTGGTATAAAACGCATGAAGAAGCTCCATGTTGATGGATCTTTGGACTCACTCGTTTTTGAAAAGTTTGAGACATGCGAACCATGTCTATTGGTGTATATGCATGAAGAAACTCCATGCAAATGGACCGTTTGGACTCACTTGATTTTGAATCACTTGAGACATGCAAATCATACCACATGGGCAAGATGACTGAAAGCCTCGTTTTCAGTAAAATGGAACAAGAAGGCGACTTGTTGGAAGTGATACATTTTGATGTGTGCAGTCCAATGAGTGCTGAGGCACACAGTGGATATCGTTATGTTCTTACTTCACGGATGATTTGAGTAGATACTGAGTATATTTACTTGATGAAACACAAGTCTGAATTATTGAATGGTTCAAGTAATTTCAGAGTGAAGTTGAAGATCATCGTGACAAGAGGATAAAATGTCTATGATATGATCATAGAGATGAGTATCTGAGTTACGAGCTTTGGCACGCAATTAAGACATTGTGGAAATTGTTTCACAATTAATACCGCCTGGAACACCATAGTGTGATGGTGTGTCCGAACATCATAGTTGCACCCTATTGGATATGGTGCGTACCATGATGTCTCTTATCAAATTACCACTATCGTTCATGGGTTAGGCATTAGAGACAACCGCACTCACTTTAATAGGGCACCACATAATTCCGTTGAGACGACACCGTCTGAACTATGGTTTGGAGAAACCTAAGTTGTCGTTTCTTAAAAGTTTGGGGTTGCGATGCTTATGTGAAAAAGTTTCAGGTTGATAAGCTCGAACCCAAAGCGGATAAAATGCATCTTCATAGGACACCCAAAACAGTTGGATATACCTCCTAATTCAGATCCGAAAGCAATAGGGATTGTTTCTTGAATCGGGTCCTTTCTCGAGGAAAAGTTTGTCTCGGAAAGTTGAGTGGGAGGATGGTGGAGACTTGATGAGGTTATTGAACCGTCACTTCAACTAGTGTGTAGCAGGGCACAGGAAGTTGTTCCTGTGGCGCCCACACCAATTGAAGTAGAAGCTTATGATAGTGATCATGAAGTTTTGGATCAAGTCACTACCGTACCTCATGGGGTGACAAGGATGCGTACTACTTCAGAGTGGTACAGTAATCCTGTCTTGAAGGTCATGTTGCTAGACAACAATGAACCTGCGAGCTATGGAGAAGCGATTGTGGGCCCATATTTTGACAAATGGTTAGAAGCCATGAAATCCGAGATAGGATCCATGTATCAGAACAAAGCATAGACTTTGGTGGACTTGCCCGATGATCGGCAAGCCATTGAGATAAATGGATCTTTAAGAAGAAGACGGACGTGGACGGTAATGTCACCGTCTATGAAGCTCGACTTGTGGCGAAGAGTTTTTCACAAGTTCAAGGAGTTGACTACGATGAGATTTTCTCATCCGTAGCGATGCTTAAGTCCGTCGGAATCATGTTAGCATTAGCTGCATTTATGAAATCTGGCAGATGGATGTCAAAACGAGTTTCCTTACCAGTTTTCGTAAGGAAAGGTTGTATGTGATATAATCAGAAAGGTCTTGTCGTTCCTAAGGATGCTAAAAGGTATGCTAGCTCCAGCGATCCTTTCATGGACTAGAGCAAGCATCTCGGAGTTAGAATATGCGCTTTGATGAGATGATGAAAGATTTTGGGTTTATACAAAGTTTATGAGAAACTTGTATCTCCAAAGAAGTGAGTGGGAGCACTATAGAATTTCTGATGAGTATATGTTGTTGACATATTGTGGATCAGAAATGATGTAGAATTTATGGAAAGCATATAGGGTTATTTGAAAAGTGTTTTTCAATAGAAAACCTGGATTAAGCTGCTTGAACATTGTGCATCAAGATCTATGAGGATAGATAAAAAACGCTTAATGGTACTTTCAAATGAGCACGTACCTTGACATGATCTTGAAGGTGTTCAAGATGGATCAGTCAAAGAAGGAGTTCTTGCCTGGGTTGTAAGGTATGAAGTTAAGACTTAAAGCTCGACCACGGCAGAAGAAAGATGAAGGACGAAGGTCGTCCCCTATGCTTTTGTTATAGGCTCTATACGGTATGCCATGCTGAGTACCACACCTGATGTGTGCCTTGCCACATGTCTGAAGGAGTGGATCACCAAACAGTGGTCAAAATTGTCCTTGGAGTAATAAGGACATGTTTCTCGATTATGGAGGTGATAAAGAGTTCGGCGTAAAGGGTTACGTCGATGCAAGCTTTAACACCTATCCGAGTGACTCTGAGTAGCAAACCGGGTACGTATAGTGGAGCAACCATTTGGAATAGCTCCAAGTGGAGCGTGGAAGCAGCATTTACAATATGACCTAAAGATTTGCGAAGTACATACGGATCTGAATGTTGCAGACCCGTTGACTAAAACCTCTCTCACAAGCAAAACATGATCAAACCCTAGAACTCATTGAGTCTTAATCACATGATGATGTGAACTAGTTTAGTGACACTAGTAACTCTTTGGATGTTGGTCACATGGCGATGTGACCTGTGAGTGTTAATCACATGGCGATGTGAACTAGATTATTGACTCTAGTGCAAGTGGGAGACTGTTGGAAATATGCCCTAGAGGCAATAATAAATTAGTTATTATTATTATATTTCCTTGTTCATGATAATCGTTTATTATCCATGCTATAATTGTATTGATAGGAAACTCAGATACATGTGTGGATACATAGACAACACCATGTCCCTAGTTAGCCTCTAGTTGACTAGCTCGTTGATCAATAGATGGTTACGGTTTCCTGACTATGGACATTGGATGTCGTTGATAATGGGATCACATCATTAGGAGAATGATGTGATGGACAAGACCCAATCCTAAGCCTAGCACAAAGATCGTGTAGTTCGTATGCTAAAGCTTTTCTAATGTCGAGTATCATATCCTTAGACCATGAGATTGTGCAACTCCCGGATACCGTAGGAATGCTTTGGGTGTACCAAACGTCACAACGTAACTGGGTGGCTATAAAGGTGCACTACGGGTATCTCCGAAAGTGTCTGTTGGGTTGGCACGAATCAAGACTAGGATTTGTCACTCCGTTTGACGGAGAGGTATCTTTGGGCCCACTCGGTAGGACATCATCATAATGTGCACAATGTGACCAAGGGGTTGATCACGGGATGATGTGTTACGGAACGAGTAAAGAGACTTGCCGGTAACGAGATTGAACAAGGTATCGGGATACTGACGATCGAATCTCGGGCAAGTACTATACTGCTAGACAAAGGGAATTGAATACGGGATTGATTGAATCCTCGACATCGTGGTTCATCCGATGAGATCATCGTGGAACATGTGGGAGCCAACATGGGTATTGGCCGGAGAGTTGTCTCGGTCATGTCTGCGTGTCTCCCGAACCCGTAGGGTCTACACACTTAAGGTTCGATGATGCTAGGGTTATAGGGAAAGTATGTACGCGGTTACCGAATGTTGTTAGGAGTCCCGGATAAGATCCCGAACGTCACGAGGAGTTCTGGAATGGTCCGGAGGTAAAGATTGATATATAGGAAGTATGGTTTTGGCCACCGGAAGTGTTCCGGGCATCACCGGTAGTGTACCGGGACCACCGGAGGGGTCCAGGGGTCCACCGGGAGGGGCCACGGGCCCCGGAGGCATACATGGGCCAAGTGTGAGAAGGGACCAGACCCTAGGTGGGCTGGGGCGCCTCCCCACCAAGGCCCATGCGCCTAGAGAGAAGAGGGGGCAAACCCTAGGGCAGATGGGCCCTAAAGGCCCATGCCTGGTGCGCCTCCCTCTCCCCTCCCACTTGGCCGCCACTCCAGATGGGGATTGGGGCTGCCGCCACCTCTAGGGAGGGAACCCTAGGTGGGGGCGCAGCCCTCCCTCTCCCCCTATATATAGTGGAGGCAAAGTGGCAGCCCAACACACGAAGTTCTTCTCCTGTTGGCGCAGCCCTACCCCTCTCCCTCCTCATCTCTCGTAGTGCTTGGCGAAGCCCTACTGGAGTTCCGCGCTCCTCCACCACCACCATGCCGTCGTGCTGCTGCTGGACTGAGTCTTTCCCAACCTCTCCCTCTCTCCTTGCTGGATCAAGGCATGGGATACGTCACCGGGCTGCATGTGTGTTGAACGCGGAGGTGCCGTCCATTCGGCACTAGGATCATCGGTGATTTGGATCATGACGAGTACGACTCCATCAACCCCGTTCACTTGAACGCTTCCGCTTAGCGATCTACAAGGGTATGTAGAAGCAGTAGAAAATTTTGAATTTCTGCTACGTTCCCCTACAGATATATATGAGAGGCCAAGGTTACAAGTGTCCTATTAGGACACAACTCCTACCCTATCTACACACAGTCCAAAACCAAGTCCAACTGTAACCTACCTTGTACAATAATATTCAACACAATTCTACAAACTCCACCTTGTCGAATATTCTTCAGCGCCTTGAATTCATCCATGCGTCGAACCTCCATGTACATTGGACTTGAGATACGCCATGAGCACCGCTGTTACTCCCAGACACCACGTGACTCCACCTGCAACTGTAGTCCCTTCTCATCTTCTTCACAGTCAACACTCGAGCAAAATTAAGTTCCTCATTACTCTACTTTGTGCTCCAACTTCCAGAGTATCCGCTCAACGCCATCACACACTGATCATTGACCTGCGGGAAAGTGAACAACTCACATATTGGACGCCACAGGTAAGAGTTACCTGAACTCAACATCCGCCCTTTCTTGATCGTCTGTCTGAAACTTGAAGGAATGTGCCACCCCGAGTCAAATTCACAGTTATCTCACCCTTCTTCCGGATAGTCTCTATCACGTCCCACAGCTATAGCACTCCGCCTCCTTCTGTATTTGTCATCCGCACTTTGCCACGTGCACTAAACACCACATAATATATAGCCATGTACTCTCTCAGCTTTTGACAATTTCAGACTTTCTGCCACTTTCTCAGATTCTCCATGGTCAACTCCTATCCATCTTCCGGCACCGATAGACCCAGTCACCAACTTAAATCTGGTACTCTTCAACACTGCTTCAGCACCCTTTGCACAATTTGTCTGACCACATGTCTGACCACCAGTGTCTTGGCCTGTCACTGTGTCCCGTGCTTACCGCACGCCTCGTCACTATCACCGCGTCGAGCCTCTGCTGTCCTGGTCGAGCCTCCCCTGTAGCTAGCCCCCACTGCCTCAACCCCCACTGCAGAGAACCACCAATCGTCACTGACTGATGCCGAGTATCACGTCTCCATCAGACCACTGGTACCGAGTCCGTTCCACGTGTCTCTTGCTATCCCGCTGAAATAGGCTCCGACTCTCCATGAATTTACACCGTAGCCCCTCCATCAGCTCAGAGTGTAGTCATCCATCAGACTTCAACTCCACCTTCAACATGACTCCATGTAGTTGCGCTATGCTACGACCACGCCCCGTCAACTTCAAGCTCTCATGTGTGCACTACCTTGAATCAACCCTGTGTCATAGTCTTGTCGAAGCCGCACAAGCCCTTAGGCATGCACCATGTGTTTCCACACCCCAGAAGTCGGCCACCATCAGCATCATGCTCCTATGTCGTCGTTGCTGAAATCACCGCCTTCTTCTGCTTTGACTGACATCCCCGTCGATCCATCAGACAGTCCAGTCCTACCCAGCCAAAGTTATCCGACTGCAACCATGCTCCACCCCGCATCATGTCCGCCCCGCACTTCTCCATGCTTTGCTTGACGCCTTGTGTATGCATGATCCCAACACGACGCACCTAGACTCCTCAAGTCATGATACACACGTCGCCATCCTCGGTTCCCGTTTGACTGTTGGTCGAACAACACCACTGCTACCATGCCGATCTCCTTAGCATCCGAAGCAAAGAACCCAAAACTAGTCCATGCAGTCTCTTGTGTACATCTGCAACCAACTCAATTTTATCCACACCTGTAGCATCATGTGACTTCCTGACTAATTTTCTTGTTTTATTCTTTTCCACGCGTGAGATGTAACCAGCAGATTCCAAGTTCCAACACGCTGCAATACCTTCTGGAACTGAATTTTGTCCTTAACAAATCTCTCTTACGCACGTCCAGCTCCTTTGCCTATGCTCCAGCTCGCCTTGAGCCAGCCAACTACGCAGCCACGTGCCCTGGGCCTCCAGTTCAGCTAGCGTCCAGCCACCAATGTCGGTGGATCCCTACTGACCGCGCTGGTACACGCATACGCCATGCGCTGTCGGCACGCCTGCATGCACCGATCTGAGGATCTGCCACGCAAACACGCCTTGGCTAGCACGCACAGCCCAGCTGGCCTCACGTACGCGTATACACCTTGGACTTCCCGCGCTACACGGTCGCCTGCCTACTTCGTGCACCCGTCGCCGTCCCTAATCCTGGATCTTCTGAGTCGCCGAGAAATCCTTGATCTCTCCTTCGATCTCTTGATCCGATCTGGAATGCTTAGGCGCCACGCCCGCTGCTACTGCACCACCTGTCGAATGCTACTTCCGATTTCGCACACTTTTGATCTCATCGAAACCGTCTTCGATTGCTTTGATCTCCATGCCACAGACTATAACACGCCCTTGAGGACTTCGTTCTGGACCTACCATGCGACCATATCGACGAAGCTCACTCCATCGATCACCGCATCTGACTCCAGCAATTCAGATCGTCCGCTTTATGCATGCAACTTTGACATCAATCCATCCTCTAAATCAAAAGCACGACCTCAAATCGAACCTTGCTCATGATACCACTTGTTAGAATAAATTTGAGGCACTCTGTTGATCATCCGAGGACCAAGCAATCACACAAGCACGACACCGAGATTTGGTAACGAGGTTCATCGATATGACTACATCCCCGGGGCTTGACTACGGGCGATCCTCCCTATGATACTGTCACAATACCGCACCCTGGCCGCCCGGGTGCCGGCACACGCCGCCGGCTCCCCCGGCATGCCTATGCTGTTATGTTGGCATAGGTTACATCGTGTGTCTACCCCCGATATATATGAGAGGCCTAGGATACAAGTGTCCTATTAGGACACAACTCCTACCCTATCTACACACAGTCCAAAACCAAGTCCAACTGTAACCTACCTTGTACAATAATATTCGACACAATTCTAACACTGATCACTGCTCCAGCGGTGGATCAAACACACTGTGGCTCTTTAGTCCGCGGTCGAGCAGGTAGCTGCACTCGAACCCAACGATTCATTCCATGATCCATTCACCTCTCTCCATGAGGGGTCGAAAGACAAAGTCAATTGCGAGAGTGTCAAGTCCACGGCAGAAGTTTTCGTGGTTGGTTCAAATAATGGCCCACCTCGTTTCCTTGATAACCAGGATGGTCTTGGCCACATTTCACTTGAACAAGCTAATGATTGATTCATATCCAACGTATCTATAATTTTTTATTGTTCCATATATCATTTTTTGGGACTAACCTACTAACCTAGTGCCCAGTTGATGGTGTCTCGGACTAAGGGGTCCCGAGCTGCTGGTCTATCTTTCGTAGGCCGGATAGCTGGGCTGCTCTTGGTCCATCGTTGGAAGTCCGAGCTATAAGCGACTCCATGTTCAGGAAGGAAACCTCCAAAGCCTTGGTATATCCTCCAAGTCAAGATAATCAAGTCGGCATGTTTATCCCCTGATGGTAACCGACCATGTGTAACCCTAGGTACCCCTGGTGTCTATACAAACCTGAGGGTTTAATCCGTAGAGGCCAGAACCATCATCCTACTCATCTAGGTTTAGTTCATCCGATCTCGTGGTAGATCAACTCTGTAATCATCATACCAACACATCAATACAATCAAGCAGGACGTAGGGTTTTACCTCTTCGAGAGGGCCCGAACCTGGGTAAATACTGTCTTTGCACTCCTTGTTCCCCACCGATCCAAGATCCACAGCTCGGGACCCCCTACCCTAGATTCGCCAGTTTTGACACTGACATTGGTGCTTTCATAGAGATTTCCGCTGTGGGATCGTCAAAGGATCAATGGCTCGCCTAGTCATCAGCGAGGGTATCCGCACCAGGGACATCTTCTTACCCGGCCAGCTTTTCATGTTCGGTGGCATCATTCTGCACGCTGACTCGGTCGGTCACCTTGACCAGATCGACAGCTTTGCCCCTGAATAGGAAATCAGGTTCGGCAACCTAGAGTACATCATCGACGCCCGGGGAGATTTGATCTTTACTGAGTTCTCAGCCTCACCTGATGAGCTCGGAAATCCTGATGCTTCAACTTCGGATCTTCTTCCCGACCCCCTCTCTGTGTCGACCTCATCTCGGATCTAGCTTTGAGCTCGGATCCAACTTCAGAGTCCAAGAACCAGGGGTCAGCCTTGGCCGAACGTGCTCTCTTGGCTGGCATACCGGAGGTTAAGTCTGGGAGACGCCAAAAGATGAATCCGGCTAACCTCTTGCTCTTAAACGAGACGTTAGATCGGATCCAGACAATGAACATTGCAGACGTCCCATCCTCGGTCTATGATCAGATCGGACTAGAGGCAGGCCATGGGGAATTTTACGTCCCACCCACCACCCACTTCATAGCCAATATCAAAGATTTAACCGATATGCTGGACTACGCCTCCGAGGAGGCCGAGCATGTCGACCCCATGACCTATATGGCAACCTCCCTAACCACCCCCACCTCGGGAAAGTGGTCTGCCACTTCCACCTACGATGTGTACATGACCGACACCCCCAAGGAGGATGGCGATGACCCCGCAAGGGATTCATTGAAACACCGGCACCAGCGAAAGCGATCAAGGGGACGTGGAAGGGGCAGGGATGACAACTTGAACACATATACAAATGGCACCAGAGATGACACTACTCCGGACAACGTGGAGGAGCTCGGCGATAATGCCACCCCCGGACAACACCTAGCCGCTCCTGAAGGCCATGATGACCATGTTGACTCCGAGGACCACGGTGATCCCGATGACCCCAGCGACTTCGAAGACAACAACTACCTCCCTCTTTCTAAAGATAAGGAGAGCCTCGGAGCCGAGGATTTCATCGTCCGCGAAGACCCGCTAGACCAAGAATGGTTCAAGCGGCAACTTATAGCCATTGCCCGAAGCCTAAAGAGGAAGCAGAAGCGGTTAAAGTTGAATAGGATACCCTCAAGGATAGATGGACGAAAGTCCTAGCACCCGAAGAGGGATACGACAATGAGCGATAGGACCAAAATAAAAGCTACACACAACAACCTTTGCTCCCGCAATTCGACGACGAGGCCCTTGAGCGCACAACCCCAGACGCACTCAGGCACACAAGCCCGACTGGCCCCCTCAAGGACGGGACAAGACGACTGGAGAAGCCAAAAATCCACCTGCACTCCCTCACCGAAGAGGCAAGGAACCAATGCAACTAGAAGATCCGTATGATCCGCGGCACAACCTAACCGCCAAAGCAGGCCAAACAAGATCCATCTATGGATCTAGAGGACACACTCCCGCTAGACGGGGCGGATACCAAGCCTGGCACGACAAAAACGATAGAGCCCGGGAACAACACCGTGCTCGGATGACAACCGACCTTTGGCATGATGTGGCCAGTGTGAGGGGCGCTGCACACCAATGTGTTTCACCAATGAGGTGATGCAACACCAGTTCCCCAAAGGTTTTAAGCCCCTAAACATTGAATAGTACGATGGGACTACAGACCCAGCCGTGTGGACGAAAGACTTCCTCCTCCACATTCATATGGCCCGAGGAGACGACCTCCATGCCATGAAATATTTACCACTGAAGCTTAAAGGATCATCCAAGCACTGGTTGAACAGCCTCCCCGAAAACTCCATTGGGAGCTGGGGAGAGCTTGAGGATGCCTTCTGAGCTAATTTCCAGGGCACCTATGTTAGGCCCCCGGATGCCAACAACTTGAGCAACGTTGTTCAACAGCCCGGAGAGTCAGCTCGGCAATTTTGGAATCAGTTCTTAACCAAAAAGAACCACCCGGACAAACCCGACACCTCAGAAGTCTAAGACAGGAACGGGAAACCACAGCGCAACAAGAACAAGCGCTGGCACAACGACGGTGAAGCTGATGATATGGCAGTAAATGTCGGATTCAGCAACTGCAAATCTGGACCGCGAAAGAAGCCCTCTAAAGGGAACCAGGATGGCCCGACCGCGCTAGATAAGATCCTGGATAGACCCTGCCAAATCCATGGCACCTCAGACAAGCCCGCCAACCACACCAACCATAACTGTTGGGTGATCAAACAGGACGGCAAGCTTACGACCGAGGAACAAGGCAAGGGTCCCCGCAGCAAGGACGATGATGAGTCTCACGAGCCGAACAATGGAGGCCAGAAGCAATTCCCTCCCGAGGTAAAAACTGTGAACATGATCTATGTCACACATATACCCAAGAAGGAACCGAATTGCGCACTTTGGGAAGTCTATGTCGTAGAGCCGGTAGCCCCGAAATACAACCCATGGTCGGCTTGCCCGATCACCTTCGACCACAAAGACCATCCGACCAGTATCCGTCATGGAATACGAGGGCTCTGGTGCTCGCCCCCATCATGGACGGATACCACCTCACCAGTGTCCTTATGGACGGACGCAAAAACCTCAGTCTGGTTTACTCAGATACAGTGAGAAAGATGGGAATCGATCCATCAAGGATTGATGACCCACAGGGGTCAATTGTAGCATTTTTGATAAGTAAGAGTGTCGAACCCAACGAGGGTTTTCAACTAGGTAATGTCTGCAAGTGCTAAAGTTGTAAGTAGTGGAGTAGTTTGATAGAAAGATAATTTGTAACGAGAAAGTAACGATAGTAGTAACAAAAGTGCAGCAAGGTAGGCCCCTTTTGAGGCAAAGGACAAGCCAAAACGGTTTCTTATGATAAGCAAAGTGTTCTTGAGGGTACACGGGAATTTCATCTAGTCACTTTCATCATGTTGGCTTAATTCGTATTCGGTACTTTGATAATTTGATATGTGGGTGTACCGGTGCTTAGGTGATGTTCTTACTTGAACAAACCTCCTACTTATGATTAACCCTCTCGCAAGCGTCCGCAACTACGAGAAAAGTATTAAGAATAAATTCTAGCCGGAGCATTAAACTTTTGGATCCAATCGGTCCCTTACGGAATAGCGCATAAACTGGGGTTTAGGCTTCTGTCACTCTCGCAACCCACCATCTAATAACTACTCCACAATGCATTCCCTTAGGCCCAAATATGGTGAAGTGTCATGTAGTTTACGTTCACATGACACCACTAAGAGAATGACAACATACATATCATCAAAATATCGAACACATATCAAGTTCACATGATTACTTGCAACATGATTTCTCCCGTGACCTCAAGAACGAAATTAACTACTCACGAATGATAAAAAATCTCAAGATCAGAGGGGTATTAAATAGCATAATGGATCTGAACATATAATCTTCCACCAAATAAACCATATAGTAATTAACTACAAGATGTAATCAACAGTACTAGTCACCCACAAGCACCAATCTATAGTTTTGATACAAAGATTGAACACAAGAGATGAACTAGGGTTTGAGAGGAGTTGGTGCTGTGAAGATGTTGATGAATATAGCCCTCCCCAATATGGGAGAGTTGTTGGTGATGATGATGATGACGACGATTTCCCCCTCCGGGAGGAAAGTTCCCCCGGCGAAATCACCCTGCCGGAGGGCAAAAGTGCTCCTGCCCAAGTTCCGCCTCGAGGCGGCGACGCTTCATCCCGAATGTCCTCCTCTGATTTTTTCTAGGTCAAAATGACTTATATACAAGAAGATGGGCACCGGAGGTGGGACGAGGAGGGCAGCACCCAGCAGGGCGCGCCTGGGCCTCCTGGCGCGCCCAGGTGGGTTGTGCCCACCTGGTGGCCCCCCTGTGGTACTTATTTGCTCCAATAATTATTAAATATTCCATAAAAAATCCTCTGGAACTTTCAGTTCATTTGGAGTTGTGCAGAATAGGCAGCTTGACGTAGCTTTTTCAGGTCCAGATTTCCAGCTGCCGGAATTCTCCCCCTTGGTGCTTACCTAGCATATTATGAGAGAAAAGGCATTAGAATTACTCCAAAAAGCATTATATACAATAAAACAACATAAATAATAGTAGGAAAACATGATGCAAAATGGACGTATCAAGGATCAAACCTAGCAACACCACCTTTAAAGGGGTAATCCCAGGCGTCGAGGCACACTACTCGGGCACCGTCACCTTGGAAGTATATTTTGGATCGCCCGACAACTTCCGTAGTGAAGACTTGATCTTCGACATCATTCCTTTCAGCAGGGGTTATCACGCACTCCTTGGTCGTACAACGTTCGCTCGCTTTAACGCCGTTCCCCACTACGCATATCTGAAGCTCAAGATGCCTGGACCTAGGGGCGTCATTACCATCAACAGAAACACTAAGCACTCACTCCAAACTGAGGAGCACACAATAGCTCTAGTAGCCGAAGTCTAGGCTGGCAAAGGGGCACCAAAAACCCAGGCTCACATCAAGGCGCTAGACGCACACGAATGATCCCGAGCTACACCACTGCTTCCAGAGCCTTCCTGCGCTCCCCCTAAATAGCGATATGCCCCCTATAGCACGGCCTCTTCAGCCATGAAATACGTACATCAGGTACATAATTTCACGCTTAAAATCCCATGGGCAGCTGTGGGGGCAAACGATCTAAGGTTCAAGTCCTCGGCTCGACCGAACCATGACCAAATATGTCTTTGGACCATTTACAGGTACCATCTAGGTCCGGACTAGCGTAAAGCTGATATACTACGGCGGCTTTTCAAGACCTTCTGTCAAGGGCCCGTCCTCCGATCACCATTTCCCCTGTCTATAGAACCCTCTCAAAGAGCAAAGGCGCAGACGTGCAGCAAGGTCTAGTAGGGATGTCAAACCACTCATGGAGGACGTGTGTAAACCTTTTCGGCAGTTTGAATTGTATAGTTGGACATCATGAATTCATCGGAAATAAAGATCATCATTACGGTCCAATTGCAGTCGTTTATATTGCATATCCCTTTCCGCCTTTTCACGCCAAAAAAAACTAGTTCGATACATGTTTTGTTTAGATGTGATCGACTAATAAACTAGGGGCTCGACTATAAATCTCGCCCCAAGCATCATTCCGGCACTATCTCTATCTCACGTGCTTGGTATCTCGGATATTGCATTATATGAATCCGTTCTGAATTATGTCTTTGGTCAATAGTTGGGTTGCCTGGCTCCTGTGCTTGCCCACTTATGTTCCACATTGTTCGGCTAGGAGGGTAAAGGGAGAACCATTGCGATTGTACTTCTAGCTCATCTGGTTAAGTACCTTAGTGGAGAAAGCCAAAAATTGACTATCATAATGAGCGAGAACTGGTCCGCGATCCGATGACAAGTGTAAAACTAAAAATGGAGGTTATACCGTGTCATACGAAGGGTTGCTGTCACAGAAATCAAGTGATGGTATTAACCTCGGCAGAACCGAATATCACAAAACACTAGGGCTAGTCACTAGCTTTCGCAGTCAAGCTCCTATGGCTAAGTGAAAGCACTAAAGCCGCATAGTCCGATTGCCTCGTTTCCCCTATACACTACCGCCTCTGGGCACCGAGACGTCTGCTAAGGGATAAAATGTTAGGGAAGAAACACCCTTTGGAGTATCTACAAGGGGGTCGAAGCCGATGACTAGTAACTTTCAGTTTAAAACGGCCGCACATGAGTCAAAATCAATAGAGCATCATACACCATGCCAACTATTTGCATTATAAAGCACAAAAGGTTTCAACTTGCATGGATAAACAACAGTACACTCAGTCATAAATTACATTCTTAGAGCATTGGGCCTCTATTGCTCGAGCACCATCTATCACAATGGGAAAATATTGCTTGGGGCACCTATGCTCCTTCCTAGGAGGTGGGGGTCCAGTGGCCAACTCAGCCGGCTTGATCTTTGACTAGTGCACCATAGTCTTGCCGAAGGCCATCTGAGCTCCCTCGATGCATATGGAGCACTTCCAGACATCAATCTGGGGTGTGGCATTGCATAACTTCTACACCAAGCCAAAGTAGCTGCTCGGTAGCGGCTCTCAGGGCCACAACTTGACATAAAGGTCCTTCATGGACGGCTCCGCCATCCGATGCAACTCCATTAGTTGCTTTAGCTAGTTTTTGAGGAGGGGAGGGTGCTCGGGGGCTTGAAAAACTGCACCCAAAATAGCCTCTACTCGGTAGGACCCTCATGGGACGCGAAGTACTTGGCCGCGTCAGATGCACTCTTTGGGAGGTCCGCAAAAGCGCCTGAAGAACGCCATACTCGCATGAGAAATGCGAACCTGTTACCACCAAATACACTTTATAGTAAGTACGGCTTACCATCCGCAATAAGCTTGACTTGGCGGAGCTCCTCTTGGCGGCCTCGCACCTCTACCCTCGCCTCCTTGACCGTCGACCTCAAGGAGGTTAGCTCGGTGGCCTGATATTTGCTTTCCTGCTCAAGGGCCTCACATTTAGTGATGACATCTTGAGCTCTTGTTGCACCTCTACTACCTTGGCCTCGTGCTACTAGCTGGCGATCTTCACCGCTGCTAGTTCGGCGGCCATCTATTCGACCGCCGCCTTCTACCGGGCAGCCTCTTGTTGAGCCTTCCTCAGCTCGGCCTTGAGGGTTTTGACCTCGGCGGTGACAGCTGCAGCAATATTAATTGAACCCCATCTAGGTTAAACTCTAGAAAATTTCATTAACCACACGACTATTGCAATTAGCCCAATTCAGACCTACCTTGCACCTCGTTGAACTGCTTGTTAGTCCGATCGAGCTCGTCGTCGGAGCTCTTGAGCTTTTCATTAAGCTCGGCCCATTCCTCGGCCCGGGCAGCCACCAGAAGACGATGCCTACACATTACAGTTAACTTGTTAGGCCCTCGTACATTCAATTTCCTATCCTCCGTCGGTGTTTTTAAATCTGACCACGGTCTCGGGGCTTTAGTCCGGTTATGATCTATAACCCTATGTATTGGACCCCCGCATGATTTTTTCAAACTCATTCAGGGCTCGGAGGCTACTATATACACGACTACATGATCATATAAGTAAAAAAGTTAAGAGATAAAGGGCATTACATGGCTTACCTTGAAGCCCGTCAAGAGGCCACTGAAAGCCTCTTTCATTCTGTTGTCCACGGACCGAATGCTTTGTGGAACCATGCCCATTAGGGCACGGTGCTACTCGGTGATGGAGGAGTTGGTCAACTCCTGCTCCACCATGTCCGGCCACCCAGTTGAAACCCGCTCTGAAGCGGGCTGGGGCGGCGGAGTTACCTCGGCTCCTTCCTCGGTGGCAGCCAAAATAGTTGGCTCCTGGTGAGTTCAGATTGACCAGGCTCCCCCTCTTTGTTCTCCAGAGGGGTCCTCCCCTCCTAGTTTTTGGCGGTCGAGGTATTCACCTCGGCCATAATGTTGTCACCTCAGCCCCCGTGTTCGGCCCAGAAGGGGTCTTCTTGGAAAACACCTCCACGATCTCCTTGATGACTAGAGGAGGCGTGGTGCGCGACACAATCCCGTTCTCCGCTAGCTCGCCTGGCGAAGAGTCGCCCTCCGAGACTTGATCGGTGGGAAGGTCACGCAGCGGACTGCTATGTTAGAAGCAAGCACAATAATCAAAGATGGATCTAGCTTGGTTAAGAATGCAGGGGGCTTCATCCCAGGGTTCCTCCGAGGAACCTCTTCGGAAGGCTCGGACTCGTTGGCAGAGTCTGAGCTGTTGTCAGACAGGGTCACTTTGGCCCTGCATTGCTTCTTCAGGGCAGCAGGAGGCCGATCCTCCTCAGCATCATCCAGCGCCGCCATCTTCCTTGTTCGGGAGGAGTCGCTCTCCTCCCCGTCCTCTCCCTGCTCTCCATCATGAGCGGAGGGAGTCTGGGTTTCCCTGGACTTAGTGTCCAGGGGTGATGTCTACTACACAACTTGTTCTTGTAGACTCGTGTTGGGCCTCCAAGCGTAGAGTTTTGTAGGACAGTAGCAAATTTCCCTCAAGTGGATGACCTAAGGTTTATCAATCTGCAGGAGGCGTAGGATGAAGATGGTCTCTCTCAAACAACCCTGCAACCAAATAACAAAGAGTCTCTTGTGTCCCCAACATACCAAATACAATGGTAAATTGTATAGGTGCACTAGTTTGGCGAAGAGATGGTGATACGAGTGTAGTAATGATAGTAGATATTTATTTTTGTAATAGGAACAATAAAAAACAGCAAGGTAGCAAGTAACAAAAGTGAGCACAAACGATATTGCAATGCTTGAACATGAGGCCTCGGGTTCATACTTTCTTTTTTTAGGGTTCATACTTTCACTTGTGCAATCTCTCAACATTGCTAATATAGTTGGATCATATAATCATCCCTCAATGTGCGATGAAAAATCACTCCAAAGTTCTTATCTAGCGGAGAACATAAGACAAAATTGTTTGTAGGGTACGAAACCACATCAAAGTTATCTTTTCCAATCGATCTATCGAGCTATTCCTATAAGTGTCACAAATAGCCCAAGAGTTCGTACTAAAATAACACCATATGATACACATCAACCAACTCTAATGTCACCTAGATACTCCAATGTCACAACGAGTATCCGTGAGTTGATTATATGATATGCATCAAACAAATTCAGATTCATAATACTCAATCAAACACAAAGAACTTTAGAGAGTGCCCCAAGATTTCTACTGGAGAAATAAAGAAGAAAACGTGCGTCAACCCCTATGCATAGATTACCCCAATGTCACTTCGGGAATCCGCGAGTTTAGTGCCAAGACATACATCAAGTGCTCTCAAATCCATAAAATATTCAATCCGATAATAATAAAATCTCAAAGGTAAAACTCAATTCATCACAACAAGATAGAGAGGGGAAAACACCATAGTCCAACTATACTAACAAAGCTCGCGATACATGAAGATCGTGCCAAATCAAGAACACGAGAGAGAGAGAGAGAGAGAGAGAGATAGAGAGAGAGAGAGATCAAACACATAGCTATTAGTACAAACACTCAACCCCGAGGGTGGACTACTCCCTCCTCATCATGGTGGCCGCTGGGATGATGAAGATGGCCTCCGATGATGATTTTGAAGGAAATATGCCCTAGAGGCAATAATAAAGTCATTATTTATTTCCTTATATCATGATAAATGTTTATTATTCATGCTAGAATTGTATTAACCGGAAACATAATACATGTGTGAATACATAGACAAACATAGTGTCACTAGTATGCCTCTACTTGACTAGCTCGTTGATCAAAGATGGTTGTGTTTCCTAACCATAGACATGAGTTGTCATTTGATTAACATGATCACATCATTAGGAGAATGATGTGATTGACTTGACCCATTCCGTTAGCTTAGCACTTGATCGTTTAGTATGTTGCTATTGCTTTCTTCATGACTTATACATGTTCCTACAACTATGAGATTATGCAACTCCTGTTTACCAGAGGAACACTTTGTGTGCTACCAAACGTCACAATGTAACTGGGTGATTATAAAGGAGCTCTACAGGTGTCTCCAAAGGTACATGTTGAGTTGGCGTATTTCGAGATTAGGATTTGTCACTCCGATTGTTGGAAAGGTATCTCTGGGCCCTCTCGATAATGCAGATCACTATAAGCCTTGCAAGCAATGTAGCTAATGAGTTAGTTACGGAATGATGCATTATGTAACGGGTAAAGAGACTTGCCGGTAATGAGATTGAACTAGGTATTGAGATACCTGTAACGCCCTGGATTCGATGCGCTAGGTGTCTGCCAGTTATTCGCCGTCGTTGCCATGTCATTTGCTTGCGTGTTGCATATTGCCATGCCATCGTGTGCATTTCATTTTGCATACGTGTTCGTCTCATGCATCCGAGCTTTTTCCCCGTTGTCCGTTTTGCAATCCGGCACTCCTATGTCCTCCGGCGCCCCCTTTTGCCTCTTTTCATGTGCGGGTGTTAAACTTTCTCGGAATGGACCGAGTCTTGCCAAGTGGCCTTGGTATAGCACCGGTAGACCGCCTGTCAAGTTTCGTGCCATTTGGAGGTCGTTTGGTACTCCAACGGTTAACCGGGTAACCGCAAAGCCTCCTTCTCTTTGCAGCCCAACACCCCTCCAAACTGGCCCAAAACCCAGCAAACTCCCCTCTATGCTCTTGGTCGTTCGATCACGATCGTGTGGTCGAAAACCGCACTCCATTTGGAGCCTCCTAGCTCCCTCTACCTATAAATATGTGCCCCTCCCGGATTTTTCGCGCAGTCCAAACCCTAGCCTAGCCCCTCTCCGCTGCCGGACGCGTCCGCGACGGCCGGACACGTCCGCCCCGCTCCCCCGGTCCAACCCGAGCTCGCCACCTATCCCTGGCCGTCGCCCCCGCCACCGCGGCCCGGCGAGCCCGCAGCAGGCCCGCCCAGGCCCATCCGGCGCCGCCCCGCGCCCGCCGCGCCCGCCGCCGCCCGCAGGCTCCCGTCGCCGGCCGCCTTGCCCTCCGCCACCGGCCGGACCTCGCCGGCGACCTCCTGCCGTCCCCGGCCGGCGCCGCCCTTCGGTGCCTCCCTCCGCCAGGCCCAGCCGCGGCGCGCCCGAGCCCGCCTCCGGCCGCCACCGCCTGGCGCCCCTCCGCCGCGCCGCCAGCGCCGCCCAGCGCCTCCGCCGCCCCGTCGCCGCGACCCCTCGCCGGTGCGCGCCTCCTTCGGCGAGCCCGACCTCGCCGCCCTGTTCGCCCCTCGGCCACCTCGCCGGCCGGCCCAGCTCGTCCCCGTCCTCCTCCGGCCTCCTCCTCTGCAGCTCCGGCGAGCCGCCGCCCACCTCGGCATCCGCGCTGCCCCGATCTGGATCTGGATCCGTTTGAGGTTGACCCCGAAATCCTCTAAGTCCCAAAATATTTTGCATAATCATGCCATGTTCATCGCATCATAACTCCATGTATACTGCTCCGTTTCGTTCGTGTAATATGTCAAATTGTTCGTCTCGACGAGTACTTCATTTCATTCCATTGCACCATGTTCATTTGAGTCCATCTTGATGCCCGAAGCATCATTGTAAGAGTGCTATGTGATGTTAATCTGCTGAAACTGTTATAACATGCTCATTTGTCATTTTTGCCATGTTTGATGTGTGCATCTTATGAGCTTGATGTCTACATGTGTTTTGTGCTACATCATGCCATCTTTACAGGGGTGCTATCCATGTATTTTTGTGGGTCTTGTAGTGAGTGCATCGAGCTTGTTAAGTAGGGTACTTGCTGTTACTGTTTTGCTAGGCTGATTCTGTTATATTTTGTTGCCATGTAAACCTGCTGCTACAAGTCATTCTATGCATAATCTGGAGATGTTCACTAAGGATGTTTTGTTAAACATGCCTTTCTCCAAAGTTGCTGTAACATGTTGTAACATGTTGTATTATAGCCTGCTGTAACATGTTGTTATCTTGCTCCAAAGTTGCTAAATATTGTTGCTGTCAGCCTGTTAACATTAAGTTCAATGTTGCCATGCTTGTTGTTAGTGATCCATGCACCATATGAACTTGCTATTGCCATGCTTAGCTTCATAAACATGCCTTCTTACTGTTGGTTGCCTTTCCATGCCATGTATTGCTCTGTGGTGAGTGGTTCAAGCTCACCAACATTCCTACTTATTGTTGTTCCTGCCATATATGAATCTGTCATATAACTTGCCATGTTTACATGGGTGCCATCATATTTTCTGATCCTTTTTGGCTTATGGTCAGTAAGGGACATTTGTTCTATGCCATTAGTAGATTCATGCCATGCCTTTGTTTGCCATGATAAGTTCCTGTAACATGTTGTTTGATAGCTCTAAACATTGCAACCTGATGTTATTTCCTGATAAGTCTGAAACTGTTATTATTTGCAATCTTACCATGTCCTTTTGAGCATGTTCTAGTTGTTTCTGGAGATAGCTCAGTGTTCATGTCTTGTCATGCTTTACCTGTACTTCATGATCATGCCTTTTGTTCTTATGTTGGGATGCTGTAGCTTGTTGTTTTGATGCTTGCAATATGCCTAGTTGCTGTTTTGGACAGCTTGTCCTTTAAACTTGTATAGAGTATGTGTTGAACCGTTGCTCCGTTTTGAGTGTGCTATATATGAAACTTGCTTGATTTTGCATGTAGTTTCATATTATCATGTTGCATCCTTGTTTTGGTGTGTTTGCTTGATGGTTGTATGCATTTTGCATCAATGCCATGTTTAACTTGTTTTGCTCATATCTTCTAGGCCGTAGCTCCGAACTAAATGAACTTTATATGTAACTTGACTAGAATTTCATGTAGATCATCTTGGTGCATCTTAACTTGCTGTTTAACAACTTGAACATAAGGTTTATTCAGTTCTGGACCAACTTTGAAATTTGCATATGAGGACTTACCGGAATTGTTATATGTTGTTTCCGGCCTCATTTAAACTTGTCTTGATGTATTGATCTTGTATGCTTCATATCTTGCCATGAGTAGCTTCATGTAGCTTTGTCATGCATGATGCTTGGTTGTGCATCATGTATTGTTTATGTGTGGTGTGTTTACCTTGTTGTGTGCTTCTTCTCGATAGTTCCCGTTTCGTTGCGATCGTGAGGATTCGTTCGTCTACGCTTGGTTCGTCTTCGTGGCTTCATCTTCTTCATGGACTCGTTCTTCTTCCTTGCGGGATTTCAGGAAAGATGACTGCTGCCCTGGATCTCACTACTATCATTTCTATGCTAGTTGCTTCGTTCTATCGCTATGCTGCGCTTCCTATCACTTGTTCCTTAAGCCTCCCAAATTGCCATGAACCTCTAACCTTTGACACCATTCCTAACAAACCATTGCTTGGCTATGTTACCGCTTTGCTCAGCCCCTCTTATAGCGTTGTTAGTTGTAGGTGAAGTTGAAGATTGCTCCATGGTGGACAGGGTTATGTTGGGATATCACAATATCTCTTATATTATTAATGCATCTATATATTTGGTAAAGGGTGGAAGGCTCGGCCTTATGCCTGGTGTTTTGTTCCACTCTTGCCGCCCTAGTTTCCGTCATATCGGTATTATGTTCCCGGATTTTGCGTTCCTTACGCGGTCGGGTGATTTATGGGACCCCCTTGACAGTTTGCTTTGAATAAAACTCCTCCAGCAAGGCCCAACCTTGGTTTTACCATTTGCTTCACCACCACCTACTTTTCCCTTGGGAGTCGCTCTCTCGAGGGCCATCTTTATTATAGCCCCCCCAGGCGAATGCTTGTCTAAGTGTTGGTCCAAACTAGAGCACTGTGCGGGACCATCCCTTGGCAACTTGGGTTACGTCGGTACCTGTACGCTTAGCTTATCCGGTGTTGCCCTGAGAACGAGATATGTGCAGCTCCTATCGGGATGTCGGTGCATCGGGCGGTCTTGCTGGTCTTGTTTTACCATTATCGAAATGTCTTGTAAACCGGGATTCCGAGACTGATCGGGTCTTCCTGGGAGAAGGTATATCCTTCATTGATCGCGAGAGCTTATCATGGGCTAAGTTGGGATACCCCTGCAGGGTATAAACTTTCGAGAGCCGTGCCTGCGGTTATGTGGCAGATGGGAATTTGTTAATGTCCGGTTGTAGATAACTTGACACCAGATCCGAATTAAAACGCATCAACCGCGTGTGTAGCCGTGATGGTCTCTTCTCGGCGGAGTCCGGGAAGTGAACACGGTTTCTGTGTTACGATTGACGTAAGTAGGAGTTCAGGATCACTTCTTGATCATTACTAGTTGACGACTGTTCCTTTGCTTCTCTTCTCGCTCTTATTTGCGTATGTTAGCCACCATATATGCTTAGTCGCTGCTGCAACCTCACCACTTTACCTCTTCCTTTCCCATTAAGCTTTGCTAGTCTTGATACCCATGGTAATGGCATTGCTGAGTCCTCGTGGCTCACAGATTACTACAACAACAGTTGCAGGTACAGGTTTTGCGATGATCATGACGCGAGAGCGATGTTTACTTGTTTTGGAGTTCTTCTTCTGCTTCTTCTTTGATCAGGGGATAGGTTCCAGGTCGGTAGCCCGGGCTAGCAGGGTGGATATCGTTTGAGCTTCTGTTTGTGTTTCATCCGTAGTCGGATGGTGCTCTTATGTAAGATGATGTTGTATTCGTGGGGCTTTGTATGCCTTCTGTATGTATCCCCATCTATTATGTAATGTTGATGTAATGATATCCACCTTGCAAAAGTGTTTCAATATGCGGGTCTATCCTTGGTGGGACCTTCGAGTTCCTTTTGGATAGGGTTGCATATTGGGCGTGACAATACCGACGATCGAATCTCGGGCAAGTAACATACCGATGACAAAAGGGAACAACATATGTTGTTATGCGGTTTGACCGACAAAGATCTTCGTAGAATATGTAGGAGCCAATATGAGCATCCAAGTTCCGCTATTGGTTATTGACCGGAGACGTGTCTCGGTCATGTCTACATAGTTCTCGAACCCGTAGGGTCCGCACGCTTAAAGTTAGATGACGGTTATATTATGAGTTTATGTGTTTCGATGTAACGAAGATAGTTCGGAGTCCCGGATGTGATCATGGACATGATGAGGAGTCTCGAAATGGTCGAGACATGAAGATTGATATATTGGACGACTATATTCGGACACTCGAATGGTTCCGGGGGTTATCGGATGTATACCGGAGTACCGGGGGGTTACCAGAAACCCCCTGGTGGTTAATGGGCCTCATGGGCCCAAAGTGGAGCAGAGGAGGGGCGGCCAGGGCAGGCCATGTGCCCCCTCCCCCTCTAGTCCGAATATGACAAGGAGGGGGGGCGGCGCCTCCCCCTTTCCTTCCTCCCCTCTCCCCTTCCTTCCCCTCTCCTACTTGGACAAGGAAAGGAGGGAGTCCTACTCCCGGTGGGAGTAGGACTCCTCCCTGGCGCGCCCTCCCCTGGCCGGTCGCCCCCCCTTGGTCCTTTATATACGGGGGCAGGGGGCACCCCATAGACACAACAATTGATCATTGATCTCGTAGCCGTGTGCGGTGTCCCCCTCCACCATAATCCACCTCGATAATATCGTTGTGGTGCTTAGGCGAAGCCCTGCGTCGGTAGAACATCATCATCGTCACCACGCCGTCGTGCTGACGGAACTCTCCCTCAAAGCTTGGCTGGATCGGAGTTTGAGGGACGTCATCGAGCTGAACATGTGCTGAACTCGGAGGTGCCGTGCGTTCGATACTTGATCGGTCGGGTCGTGAAGACGTACGACTACATCAACCGCGTATTTTTTGAAATTACTATGTTCCCCAAAAGTGGCATCCGAGCTAGGTTTATGCGTAGATTTTATATGCACGAGTAGAACACAAGTGAGTTGTGGGCGATACAAGTCATACTGCTTACCAGCATGTCATACTTTGGTTCGGCTGTATTGTTGGATGAAGCGGACCGGACCGACATTACGCGCACGCTTACACGAGACTGGTTCTACCAACGTGCTTTGCACATAGGTGGCTGGCGGGTGTCAGTTTGGCCAACTTTAGTTGAACCGAGTGTGGCTACGTCCGGTCCTTGAGAAGGTTAAAAAGAACTAACTTGACGAACTATCGTTGTGGTTTTGATGTGTAGGTAAGAACGGTTCTTGCTCAGCCCGTAGCAGCCACGTAAAACTTGCAACAACAAAGTAGAGGACGTCTAACTTGTTTTTGCAGGGCATGTTGTGATGTGATATGGTCAAGATGTGATGCTATATTTTATTGTATGAGATGATCATGTTTTGTAACCGAGTTATCGGCAACTGGCAGGAGCCATATGGTTGTCGCTTTATTGTATGCAATGCAATCACCCTGTAATTGCTTTACTTTATCACTAAGCGTTAGCGATAGTCGTAGAAGCAATAGGTGGCGAAACGACAACGATGCTATGATGGAGATCAAGGTGTCGCGCTGGTGACGATGGTGATCATGACGGTGCTTCGGAGATGGAGATCACAAGCACAAGATGATGATGGCCATATCATATCACTTATATTGATTGCATGTGATGTTTATCCTTTATGCATCTTATTTTGCTTTGATTGACGGTAGCATTATAAGATGATCTCTCACTAAACTTCAAGGTATAAGTGTTCTCCCTGAGTATGAACCGTTGCGAAAGTTCCTCGTGCTGAGACACCACGTGGTGATCGGGTGTGATAGGCTCTACGTTCAAATACAACGGGTGAAAAACAGTTGCACACGCGGAATACTCAGGTTAAACTTGACGAGCCTAGCATATACAGATATGGCCTCGGAACACTGAGACCGAAAGGTCGAGCGTGAATCATATAGTAGATATGATCAACATAGTGATGTTCACCATCGAAAACTACTCCATCTCACGTGATGATCGGACATGGTTTAGTTGATTTGGATCACGTGATCACTTAGATGATTAGAGGGATGTCTATCTAAGTGGGAGTTCTTAAGTAATATGATTAATTGAACTTAAATTTATCATGAACTTAGTACCTGATAGTATTTTGCTTGTCTATGTTTGTTGTAGATAGATGGCTCGTGCTGTTGTTCCGTTGAATTTTAATGCGTTCCTTGAGAAAGCTAAGTTAAAAGATGATGGTAGCAATTACACGGACTGGGTCCGTAACCTGAGGATTATCCTCATTGCTGCACAGAAGAATTACGTCCTGGAAGCACCGCTGGGTGCTAGGCCTGCTGCAGATGCAACTGACGATGTTAAGAACGTCTAGCAGAGCAAAGCTGATGACTACTGGATAGTTCAGTGTGCCATGCTTTACGGCTTAGAACCGGGACTTCAACGACGTTTTGAATGTCATGGAGCATATGAGATGTTCCAGGATTTGAAGTTAATATTTCAAGCAAATGCCTGGATTGAGAGATATGAAGTCTCCAATAAGTTCTATAGCTACAAGATGGAAGATAATAGTTATGTTAGTGAACATATACTCAAAATGTCTGGGTATAATGATCACTTGATTCAACTGGGAGTTAATCATCCTGATGATAGTGTCATTGTCAGAATTCTTCAGTCACTGCCACCAAGCTACAAGAGCTTCGTGATGAACTATAATATGCAAGGGATGGACAAGACTATTCCCGAGCTCTTCGCAATGCTAAAAGTTGTGGAGGTAGAAATAAAAAAGGTGCATCAAGTGTTGATGGTCAACAAGACCACTAGTTTCAAGAAAAAGGGTAAAGGGAAGAAGAAGGGGAACTTAAAGAAGAACGGCAAACAAGTAGCTGCTCAAGAGAAGAAACCCAAGTCTGGACCTAAGCCTGAAGCTGAGTGCTTCTACTGCAAGCAGACTGGTCACTTGAAGCGGAACTGTCCCAAGTATTTGGTGGATAAGAAGGATGGCAAGGTGAACAAAGGTATATGTGATATACATGTTATTGATGTGTACCTTACTAATGCTCGCAGTTGTACCTGGGTATTTGATACTGGTTCTGTTGCTAATATTTGCAACTCGAAACAGGGACTATGGATTAAGCGAAGATTGGCTAAGGACGAGGTGACGATGCGCATGGGAAATGGTTCCAAAGTCGATGTGATCGCGGTCGGCACGCTACCTCTACATCTACCTTCGGGATTAGTTTTAGACCTGAATAATTGTTATTTGGTGCCAGCGTTAAGCATGAACATTATATCTGGATCTTGTTTGATGCGAGACAGTTATTCATTTAAATCAGAGAATAATGGTTGTTCTATTTATATGAGTAATATCTTTTATGGTCATGCACCCTTAAAGAGTGGTCTATTTTTATTGAATCTTGATAGTAGTGATACACATATTCATAATGTTGAAGCCAAAAGATGCAGAGTTGATAATGATAGTGCAACTCATTTTTGGCACTGCTGTTTGGGTCATATTGGTGTAAAGCGCATGAAGAAACTCCATACTGATGGACTTCTGGAATCACTTGGTACTTGCGGACCGTGCCTCATGGGCAAGATGACTAAAACGTCGTTCTTCGAAACTATGGAGCGAGCAACAAATTTGTTGGAAATCATACATACTGATGTATGTGGTCCAATGAACATTGAGGCTCGCGGTGGGTATCGCTATTTTCTCACCTTCACAGATGATTTGAGCAGATATAGGTATATCTACTTAATGAAACATAAGTTTGAAACATTTGAAAAGTTCAAAGAATTTCAAAGTGAAGTGGAAAATCATCGTAACAAGAAAATAAAGTTTCTACGATCTAATCGTGGAGGAGAATATTTGAGTTACAAGTTTTGTTTACATTTGAAACAAATGCGGAATAGTTTCACAACTCACGCCACCCGGAACACCACAACATAATGGTGTGTCTGAATGTCGTAATCGTACTTTACTAGATATGGTGCGATCTATGATGTCTCTTACTGATTACGACGCCTTATGAACTGTGGTTTGGCAAGAAACCAAAGTTGTCGTTTCTTAAAGTTTGGGGCTGCGATGCTTATGTGAAAAAACTTCAACCAGATAAGCTCGAACCCAAATCGAAGAAATGTGTCTTCATAGGATACCCAAAGTAGACTATTGGGTACACCTTCTATCATAGATCTGAAGGCAAGACTTTTGTTGCTAAATTTGGATCCTTTCTAGAGGAGTTTCTCTCGAAAGAAGTGAGTGGGAGGAAAGTAGAACTTGATGAGGTAACTGTACCTGCTCCCTTATTGGAAAGTAGTTCATCAAAGAAACCGGTTCCTGTGACGACTACACCAAATAGTGAGGAAGCTAAGGATATTGATCATGAAACTTCAGATCAAGTTACTACCGAACCTCGTAGGTCAACCAGAAAAAGATCCGCACTAGAGTGGTACGGTAATCCTATTCTGGAGGTCATGTTACTTGACCATGGCGAACCTACAAACTATGAGGAAGCGATGATGAGCCTGGATTACGCAAAATGGCTTGAGGCCATGAAATCTGAGATGGGATCCATGTATGAGCACAAAGTATGGACTTTGGTTGACTTGCCCGATGATCGGCAAGCCATCAAGAATAAATGGATCTTCAAGAAGAAGACTGACGCTGATGGTAATGTTACTGTATACAAAGCTCGACTTGTTGCGAAAGGTTTTCGACAAGTTCAAGGGGTTGACTACGATGAGACTTTCTCACCCGTAGCGATGCTTAAGTCTATTCGAATCATGTTAGAAATTGCCCCATTTTATGATTATGAAATATGGCAAATGGATGTCAAAACTACATTCTTGAATGGATTTCTAGAAGAAGAGTTGTATATGATGCAACCAGAAGGTTTTGTCGATCCAAAAGGTGCTAACAAAGTGTGCAAGCTCTAGCGATCCATTTATGGACTGTTGCAAGCCTCTCGGAGTTGGAATAAATGCTTTGATAGTGTGATCAAAGCATATGGTTTTATATAGACTTTTGGAGAAGCCTGTATTTACAGGAAAGTGAGTGGGAGCTCTATAGCATTTCTGATATTATATGTAGACGACATATTGTTGATTGCAAATGATATAGAATTTCTGGATAGCATAAACAGATACTTGAATAAAAGTTTTTCAATGAAAGACCTCGGTGAAGCTGCTTATATATTGGGCATCAAGATCTATAGAGATAGATCAAGACGCTTAATTGGACTTTCACAAAGCACGTACCTTGATAAAGTTTTGAAAAAGTTCAAAATGGATCAAGCAAAGAAAGGGTTCTTGCCTGTATTACAAGGTGTGAAGTTGAGTCAGATTCAATGCCCGACCACAGCAGAAGATAGAGAGAAAATGAAAGATGTTCCCTATGCTTCAGCCATAGGCTCTATCATGTATGCAATGCTGTGTACCAGACCTGATGTATGCTTAGCAATAAGTTTAGCAGGGAGGTACCAAAGTAATCCAGGAGTGGATCACTGGACAGCGGTCAAGAATATCCTAAAATACCTGAAAAGGACAAATGACATGTTTCTCGTTCATGGAGGTGACAAAGAGCTAGTCGTAAATGGTTATGTCGATGCAAGCTTTGACACTAATCCGGACGATTCTAAATCGCAAACCGGATACGTGTTTATATTAAACGGTGGAGCTGTCAGTTGGTGCAGTTCTAAACAAAGCGTCGTGGCAGGATCTACATGTGAAGCAGAGTACATAGCTGCTTCGGAAGCAACAAATGAAGGAGTCTGGATGAAGGAGTTCATATCCGATCTAGGTGTCATACCTAGTGCATCGGGACCAATGAAAATCTTTTGTGACAATACTGGTGCAATTGCCTTAGCAAAGGAATCCAGATTTCACAAGAGAACCAAGCACATCAAGAGACGCTTCAATTCCATCCGGGACCAAGTCCAGGTGGGAGACATAGAGATTTGCAAGATACACACGGATCTGAATGCTGCAGACCCGTTGACTAAGCCTCTTCCATGAGCAAAACATGATCAACACCAAGGCTCCATGGGTGTTAGAATCATTACTGTGTAATCTAGATTATTGACTCTAGTGCAAGTGGGAGACTAAAGGAAATATGCCCTAGAGGCAATAATAAAGTTATTATTTATTTCCTTATATCATGATAAATGTTTATTATTCATGCTAGAATTGTATTAACCGGAAACATAATACATGTGTGAATACATAGACAAACATAGTGTCACTAGTATGCCTCTACTTGACTAGCTCATTAATCAATGATGGTTGTGTTTCCTAACCATAGACATGAGTTGTCATTTGATTAACGAGATCACATCATTAGGAGAATGATGTGATTGACTTGACCCATTCCGTTAGCTTAGCACTTGATCGTTCAGTATGTTGCTATTGCTTTCTTCATGACTTATACATGTTCCTACAACTATGAGATTATGCAACTCCCGTTTACCAGAGGAACACTTTGTGTGCTACCAAACGTCACAACATAACTGGGTGATTATAAAGGAGCTCTACAGGTGTCTCCAAAGGTACATGTTGAGTTGGCATATTTCGAGATTAGGATTTGTCACTCCGATTGTCAGAGAGGTATCTCTGGCCCCTCTCGGTAATGCACATCACTATAAGCCTTGCAAGCAATGTAGCTAATGAGTTAGTTACGGAATGATGCATTATCTAACGAGTAAAGATACTTGCTGGTAACGAGATTGAACTAGGTATTGAGATACCGACGATTGAATCTCGGGCAAGTAACATACCGATGACAAAGGGAACAACGTATGTTGTTATGCGGTTTGACCGATAAAGATTTTCGTAGAATATGTTGGAGCCAATATGAGCATCCAGGTTCCGCTATTGGTTATTGACCGGAGACGTGTCTCGGTCATGTCTACATAGTTCTCGAACCTGTAGGGTCCGCACGCTTAAAGTTAGATGACGGTTATATTATGAGTTTATGTGTTTTGATGTTCCGAAGATAGTTCAGAGTCTCGGATGTGGTCACGGACATGACAAGGAGTCTCGAAATGGTCGAGACATGAAGATTGATATATTGGACGACTATATTCGGACACCGGAATGGTTCCAGGGGTTATCGGATGTATACTGGAGTACCGGGGGGTTACCGGAACCCCCCGGGGGTTTAATGGGCCTCATGGGCCCAAAGTGGAGCAGAGGAGGGGAGGCCAGGGCAGGCCGCGCGCCCCCTCCCCCTCTAGTCTGAATAGGACAAGGAGGAGGGGGGGCGGTGCCCGCCCTTTCCTTCCTCCTCTCTCCCCTTCCTTCGCCTCTCCTACTTGGCCAAGGAAAGGAGGGAGTCCTACTCCCGGTGGGAGTAGGACTCCTCCCTGGTGCGCCCTCCCCTAGCCGGCCGGCCCCTCCCCCTTGGTCCTTTATATACGGGGGCAGGGGGCACCCCATAGACACAACAATTGATCATTGATCTCTTAGCCGTGTGCGGTGTTCCCCTCCACCATAATCCACCTCGATAATATCGTTGCGGTGCTTAGGCGAAGCCCTGCGTCGGTAGAACATCATCATCGTCACCACACCGTCGTGCTGACGGAACTCTCCCTCAAAGCTCGGATGGATCGGAGTTTGAGGGACGTCATCGAGCTGAACGTGTGCTGAACTCGGAGGTGCCATGCATTCGGTACTTGATCGGTCGGATCATGAAGACGTACGACTATATCAACTGCGTTGTGCTAACACTCCCGCTTTCGGTCTACGAGGGTACATGGACAACACTCTCCCCTCTCGTTGCTATGCATCACCATGATCTTGCATGTGCGTAGATTTTTTTTTGAAATTACTACGTTCCCCAACAGATTTACCCCTCCGGTAGGGTGCCGGAACAATGTCAAGATTGGTTTTTCGTTGCTACAGAGGCTTGCGGTAGCAGAACTTCTGATCTAGGGTTATTTCTGGGGGTTTCTGTATTTATAGGATTTTTAGGTGTCGGTCTCACATCCAGATGGGCTTAGAGGTGCCCACTAACCACCATGGCGAGCCAAGGCCAGCTGGCGCGCCCTGATGGGTAGTGGACACCTCCTTCACCTTCTAGCCCTCCCACGAAGCTTCTAGTGCCTATTTTGTTCCAAAAAAAATCGTCAAAAAGTTTCGTTGCATTTGGAGAAATTTTTTTTCTGCACAAAAAAACACCACGGTAGTTCTGCTAAAAACAGCGTCAGTCCGGGTTAGTTCCATTCAAATCATACTGCACCTTTTAGTCCTCTACACACATCGGCCGAAGGGATCCGACCGGATCTGTGACCAACGGTGAGCAGAGAGAAAATGTCGCTACCGCTGTCTTGTTTAGATCTTGAGAGGATGAGAGAATGAAGAGAGCAACCCTAGTAAAGCAAGCGCTCAGGCCCCTACGTACATATATAGTGGAGTGATTATCTTTTTCTCTCCATAACAAGCATTTCAATTTGTGTATGTGGCATTAAAGAAAAGAAACTCCCAATAAGGCGACTAACTGTACGACTCCTACTTACTACTAGTAGTACTAGTATTGTTCACTTGTGCTCCCCGGCCCTCCATTCGGTGTGTTTGGTAGGGTGCATGAAGGGTGCATGAGAGTAAAAGTTCCCTTCTGAAACCACTTTTCTGTTTTTGGTAGAGTGTATGAAGGGTGCATGAGTCCACACTAGCTCAACACAAATACACTAGGAGCATGCATGCATGAAGAGGGGTGTTGAGATGAGCATGCACAAAGAGGGAACAACTATGCTGAGATGAGAATGCAACCAAACACACCCTTTACAACCCCACGGGTGAATAAACATACAGTAAGTATTTATATAGAACGAACAAGCTCGAACTATTTTTGCGTAGTTAAAAGTTGAGGGCGGGGCTTTTCCCGGGCAGTACGCGCGGCAGTTTTTGGGTAGGCGGTTTGACAGAGAGGCGAGGAGAGTGAGGGAGTGGCGGATTCAAACTTACTGCTGGAAAGGTTGGGCTGTGCGATTTGACGGCGCGTTACTGCTGGAAAGACTTGTGATATGACTACTCACTATAGTCATGAATTACTGGCGCTACGACCGGGGTGATGCCCCCCTTCCGTTCCGCACTCTAATCTGGTGCATGACACGTCGACCCGGTTGCTGGCTCTCCCACATGTCAGCTAAGTACGTAGTAAGAAGGAGCAAAGAATGATGTGGTATATACTACTTCTACTACTCAGGTCGGAGGAGTGCGAACCACGACAGCCTAGTGAACCAGCAGTGCGAACCATGGTAGCCCAGTGAACCAGCAGTAGAAAACAATGTGGTGATATACTGATATGGCCATAAAAAACAATGTGCTACAGTCTAGACTGTAGCATGTACTGTACTACTCCTCTTTGTTTGGATCCTTGAGTTAGAGCTAGTTTGGGTTGAAATAGCCTCAAATTATCGAAATAGGAGGGGTTAGTTTGGGCTAGTTTGCTCTAACCCAGCTAAAAAACTAGCCTGGTGGAGAGGTTCTAATTGGGTTAGTTATCCTCGGGCCTACTAAAAGAGAACTAAAAAATCTCCCCTGCCCGCACCAGGTCGCTCCCTCCCCCGCCCCCTCGCATGACTCCTCTCTGTTCCCCATCGGGCCGCCCGCCCAAGCTCCGCTCTGCCGCTTGCCCTCTCTCTCCTCCGGCCGCCCTCTCCTTCCGGCCTTCACCGCCCTACTCCGGCCGCCCTCTCCCTCCGGCCTTCGAAGGTCGCCCCGCTCCCCTTCACCAGTCGTTTTTCTCCCACTTTCATGCGCGGCGGCGGCACATCTACCAGGGAGGTCGCGAGAGGGGTGAGTTTGTTCGTTCCTTCTCTGTCTCATAGCCATATCATTGATCTTGCTCACTGTAGCGCTAATTCTGATTTGGAAAAGTAGATCCTGATCAAACTTGGTATAGATTTGTGGTGCACACATGGAATTTTTTGATGCTGCTTGAGGAGGTAATAAATCTTTCTAGAGGCCCAAAGATTCAGTTCACCTTTCTAGGTATTTCAGTTTCAGGCTTGCATTATTTTTAGAGGCCCAAAGATTCAGTTCACCTTTCTAGGTATTTCAGTTTCAGGCTTGCATTATTTCTAGAGGCCTAAAGATTCAGTTCACCTTTCTAGGCATTTCAGTTTCAGGTTTGCATTATTTTTAGAGGCCCAAAGATTAAGTTCCCAGTCGGTGGCAAGCGGCCCTACTACCCATACCGGTGTAGACCTCAACTCGCAAGCGCCGGCGTCGGAGGGGTTCCCGGGGCTTGGGCCCTACAGAGCCTTCCTCCATAGCGACGATGACGAGCTCCTCCCTCGGTGCGTGAGGGGCTCCGGGCTCCCTCCCTATCGTGAATGACTTCCGTGATGAGTTAGCTCATGCTTTGTTTCATGGAGTGTTTTTTTGTGAAGCTTGATTGATGACTTGTATGTTTAAGTGGGATATCTCATTTATATGGACAAAGTAAAATTTATCATGTTTTGCATGCTTTTATTTGTAAAGATGGTTCGTTTATGTCAACTGTGAGCAGGAGGAAGCCACACAAGAGCCGGTCACACCAAATCCGGCAGGAAATAGGGTCCAAAGTAGTCAAATGATTGAGAAAGAGCATTCATTGTCAATCTAACCCTGCCATCCATACACCTCTTTGGTTTAGAGTTAGTTCAGGGTTAGTTCAGGGTTAGAATCTAACTCTAACCTCTAACTGAGTTAGAGTTCTCCTCGTCTCGGTTCATCGCCATCATACTTTCCCCATTCCTGTGTTTTCAGTATCCTGCGAATCAAAGAGGCCCTTTTTTTGCGGGAAAAATCAAAGAGGACCTTAGACTGGTTTAGGTCCGGTCATTTTTTATAAATGTGTTATGTCCAAAATTTAATGAACGTGCTCCGGTTTCTATAAAAATAATCCGGTTTCATGTAGTAATTCATTTATTTATTTATTCTTCTGCGCGGGGTTTGCATGTAATTCATGAGGTCTAAAATGTAAAGTACCCCGGCATATGCTCCGAGTCGTGCATTCACCACGACCCAGATGCTCTATGTCCCACATGTTGGCGAAATGGAGCACGTGGAAATAGCCTAGGAGTACATATAGGAGGATAAATGCGTGAAAAAATATGTATTGTGAAGCGTAGCTGGTCGAAAAGGAGACCTAAAGTGATGACAGCTATAGGTCGCACGCACCCAAGTAGTGGTACTAGACATACGACTATTTTTCCCTCAAAAAAGAGGTACTCCTATTCTATCAACACGAGTCCCATATGACAATAGCATCCGTGCTACAGCTAGCTCTCCTCCCTCGTTTCTCTCTTCTAATTCTAAACTCAGCTGAAGCCCGGTGGGCGGGGTGGGTTTGCTCAACTGCCGCCCCACCTCACGGTGAAAACGTTATGACTGGAATAAAAAGGCCATATACTCCCTCCGTTCCTAAATATAAGCCTTTTTAGATACTATTTCAAATGGAATACAACATACAGATGTATGTAGACATATTTTAGAGTGTAGATTCACTCATTTTGCTCTGTATGTAGTAGTCACTTGCTGGAATCTTTAGAAAGACTTATATTTGAGAACGGAGGGAGTACTATACTAATAAAACATTAAGGCCACAAGGCGATGCAGTGATGGTTACAGGAGGCAAGAAGAAGAGATGCATCCATCGACGACGCTCACCTCCTCGACTCAGGGCGCTGGCCCACCGAACGGCGCCTAAGTAGCAGCGGCTTTCGTGGCCAGGTCGACGTGCTTCTGAACAATGGCGTCCAAAGATTCCAGCTGCTGGAAGAAGGACAATGTCTTTTTGTCCTCGCTTGCCTTGTAGTGGCCTATGTAGATGATTTCCTCGTAGTGGCCTATGTAGACGATTTCCTCATAGACGTGGATGTGCAGGTCGACGGTTTCTTGCATGGCGAGGCGCTGCGCGGCGAGCGCGGCCTCGAGGTGCACATTCTTCGTCGCGACCTCCGGCACCTGGAGGGCCACCAGGGCTTGAAAGAGTTTGTCACCATGGAGGCTGATGAGGGTGGCAGGCAATGAGGAGCCTGGGCGTGGGCTGGAGCAGTACGGCAAGGTCGTCTGCGCGCTTCTTGACAGCAGTGAACTTGCGGATGGAGTTGACCATCATGTCGTCCATGCGAGAGGCGAAGCCGGCGTCGGCGAGGGCTATGATGTCGGCAGTCGCCAGCATCATCTGGAAACGCTGCACGGTGCGGGGCCGTAGGCCGGCGCCTTGGATGATTTGGCACAGCCAACTGCCATTCGCATCCATCGCCTCCATTGGTGCTTGTGGCTTCTGGTCACTTGGTCTTGGATTGGAGTGAGCATTGTTGCGCAGAGACTAGGAGTAGATGGATTGGAGTGGTGGGGCGCCTTTATATGAGAGTCCAAACTCTGTTGCATTCACATCGTGCTGGCTCTATTCCGCTTCTCCAATTAATTCCCTCTGCATGTAATTGAGGATGCATCATTGATCGTTCAACGTCTCGGGAACCGCTACCCTCTCCCTCCTTGGCATTCAAGCACCTATGGAGGCGACTGCGCTCGCGTCTATCGCGTGTTAGGAGACGTTCCCGTCGACGATGATGTGCCTATGGTGACTTCGTAAATTTCAAGATGATAGTGCCAGCTCAGTCTTTCGGAGTTGCTCATAGGGGTAGGGTGTGCGTATGTGTGTGCTACGTCTTGAGCTTGCGTTGGTTTTCCTTGAAGAGGAAAGGGTGATGCAGCAATAGTAGCGTAAGTATTTCCCTCAGTTTTTGAGAACCAAGGTATCAATCCAGTAGGAGGCTCCTCAAAAGTCCCACGCACCTACACAAACAAACAAAGAACTCGCAACCAACGCAATAAAGGGGTTGTCAATCCCTTCACGGCCACTTGCGAAAGTGAGATCTGATAGAGATAGTATGATAAGATAAATATATTTTTGGTATTTTATAATATAGATTGGAAAATTAAAGATGCAAATAAAAGTAGATTGAAAGCTTATATGATAAGAGATAGACCCGGGGGCCATACGTTTCAC
The DNA here is from genome assembly GCA_963921465.1 of Triticum timopheevii. Classification (NCBI taxonomy): domain Eukaryota; kingdom Viridiplantae; phylum Streptophyta; class Magnoliopsida; order Poales; family Poaceae; genus Triticum; species Triticum timopheevii. Next base: position 244,491,675 of record OY997270.1, read on the forward strand.
TAGCGGCTTCTCTCAAGATAGCATAAGTATTACGGTGGGTGAACAAATTACTATCGAGCAATTGATAGAAAAGCGAATAATTATGAGATTACATAGGCATGATCATGTATATAGGCATCACGTCCATGACAAGTAGACCGACTCCTGCCTGCATCTACTACTATTACTCCACACATCGACCGCTATCCAGCATGCATCTAGAGTATTAAGTTCATAAAGAACAGAGTAACGCATTAAGAAAGATGACATGATGTAGAGGGATAAACTCAGGCAATATTATATAAACCCCATCTTTTTATCCTTGATGGCAACAATACAATACGTGCCTTCCTGCCCCTGCTGTCACAGGGAAAGGACACATCAAGATTGAACCCAAAGCTAAGCACTTCTCCCATTGCAAGAAAGATCAATCTAGTAGGCCAAACCAAACTGATAATTCGAAGAGACTTGCAAAGATAACTCAATCACACATAAAAGAATTCAGAGGAGATTCAAATATTTCTCATACATAAACTTGATCATTGAGGGAGTCCTGGACTAGGGGGTGTCCGGATAGCCGAACTATCATCATTGGCCGGACTCCAAGACTATGAAGATACAAGATTGAAGACTTCGCCCCGTGTCCGGATGGGACTTTCCTTGGCGTGGAAGGCAAGCTTGGCAATATGAATATGTAGATCTCCTACCATTGTAACCGACTCTGTGTAACCCTAGCCCTCTCCGGTGTCTATATAAACCGGAGGGTTTTAGTCCGTAGGACGAACAACCATCATACCATAGGCTAGCTTCTAGGGTTTAGCCTCCTTGATCTCGTGGTAGATCTACTCTTGTACTACCCATATCATCAATATCAATCGAGCAGGAGTAGGGTTTTACATCCATCGAGAGGGCCCGAACCTGGGTAAAAACATCATGTCCCTTGTCTCCTGTTACCATCCACCTAGACGCACAGTTCGGGACCCCCTACCCGAGATCCGCCGGTTTTGACACCGACATTGGTGCTTTCATTGAGAGTTCCTCTGTGTCGTCGCTCATAGGCCCGATGGCTCCTTCGATCATCAACAACGACGCAGTCTGAGGTGAAACTTTTCTCCTCGGACAGATCTTTGTATTCGGCGGCTTCGCACTGCGGGCCAATTCACTTGGCCATCTGGAGCAGATCAAAAGCTACGCCCCTGGCCATCAGGTCAGATTTGGAAGTTTAAACTATACGGCCGACATCCGCGGAGACTTGATCTTCGACGGATTCGAGCCACAGCCGAACGCGCCGCACTGTCACGATGGGCATGATTTAGCTCTGCTGCCGGACAGTGCCCTGGAGGCCGCACAAGAGTCCGCTCCGACCCTTAACTCGGAGCCGACTGTGCCGATCGAGGATGGGTGGCTAGACACCGCCTCGGGGGCTGCTACCTCTACAGCGATGGAGCCGAATATCGACCCTGTCCCTTGTGAAGCTCGTGACTCCAAGGTGCTCGACTCTTCTCCGGACCCCGAACCTTCCGCGCTCCTGCCAATCAAACCCGATTGGGCGCCGATCATGGAGTTCACGCTGCGGACATCTTTCAGCACTCGCCTTTCGGCGACATCCTGAATTCGCTAAAGTGCCTCTCTTTATCAGGAGAGCCTTGGCCGGATTATGGCCAGGACAGTTGGGATGCGGACGATGAAGAAATTCAAAACCCACCACCACCCACTTCGTAGCCACTGTCGACGACTTAACCGACATGCTAGATTTCGACTCCGAAGATATCGACGGTATGGACGACGATGCCGGAGACGACCAAGAACCAGCGCCCACAGGGCACTAGAAAGCCACCTCGTCATACGACATATACATGGTGGACATCCCAAAGGATGGGAATGGCGATGGAACAGCGGAGGATGACCCCTCCAAAAAACAGCCTAAGCGCCGACGTCAGCGGCACCGCTCAAAATCCCGCCACAGCAAGAATGGAGATTCCGGCACCGGAGATAATAACACCCCGGACAGTGCCGAAGACAACCCCCTCCAGCAAGATTCATCACAGGAGGATGGAGAAGCCAACCCTCATGAGAGAGCGGCAGACAAAGAGGTAGAGGACGATAATTACATGCCCCCCTCCGGAGACGAGGCAAGCCTCGACAACGACGAATTCGTCGTGCCTGAGGATCCCGTCGAACAAGAGTGTTTTAAATGCAGGCTTATGGCCACGGCAAGCAGCCTCAAGAAAAAGCAGCAACATCTTAGAGCTGACCAAGATTTGCTAGCCGACAGATGGACTGAAGTCCTTGCGGCCGAAGAGTACGAACTCGAACGCCCCTCCAAAAGCTACCCCAAACACAAGCTGCTGCTCCGATTAGAGGAGGAAGCATATAAACCTACATCACCAGCGCACAATACGGCCGACCGGCCACCTCGTGGCCGCGATAGAGAGGCCTCTAGGCCCTCCACTAAAGCCGCACCCTGGCATCGCTTGAAAAGTACAAAGCCACGGGGGAATGCGCCGGACTTGCGAGACATATTGGAGGATAAGGAAAGACAAACAAGATTGATCTACAGATCGCGTGGGCGCCCCACGATACGCGACGACAACCGTCGCGCCGGATATAGCAATTCCGGCCGGGCCGAACACAGTAGACAAAGCTCGCTTGAGCTACGTCGTGATATAGCCCAATATAGAGGCGCCACACACCCACTATGCCTCACAGATGAAGTAATGGATCATCAAATCCCCGAAGGTTTCAAACCCGTGAGCATTGAATCCTATGATGGCACAACAGATCCCGCAGTTTGGATTGAAGACTATCTCCTTCATATCCACATGGCCCGCGGTGATGATCTTCACGCCATCAAATGCCTCCCACTGAAGCTAAAAGGACCAGCTCGGCATTGGCTCAACAGCTTGCCAACAGAATCAATTGGGTGTTGGGAGGACCTGGAAGCCGCATTCCTTGATAACTTCCAGGGCACGTACGTGCGACCACCAGACGCTGATGACCTAAGGCACATAATTCAGCAGCCAGACGAATCGGCCAGACAATTCTGGACATGGTTCTTAACCAAGAAAAATCAAATCATCGACTGTCCGGATGCAGAGGCCCTTGCAGCCTTCAAACACAACATCCGCGACGAATGGCTTGCCCGCCACATAGGACAGGAGAAGCCGAAATCAATGGCAGCCCTCACATCGCTCATGACCTGCTTCTGTGCGGGAGAGGACAGCTGGCTAGCCTGCAGTAACAACCTCACCAAAAATTCTGGTAGTCTGGATACCAAGGACAACAATGGCAGGTCGCGGTGCAATAAGCACAAACGTCGCATTGACGGCGATAATACTGAAGATACGGCAGTCAACGCCGGAATCAGAGGCTCTAAACCCGGTCAGCGGAAAAAGCCATTCAAAAGAACTACTCCGGGCCCGTCCAATTTGGACCGGATACTCGATCGCTCGTGCCAGATACACGGCACCCCCGAAAAGCCAGCTAATCACACCAACAGGGATTGTTGGGTGTTCAAGCAGGCAGGCAAAATAATTGCCAAAAACAATGACAAGGGGCTGCATAGCGATGACGAGGAAGAGACCCGGCCGCCGAACAATAGAGGACAGAAGGGTTTCCCCCCACAAGTGCGGACGGTGAACATGATATACGCAACCCACATACCCAAAAGGGAGCGGAAGCGTGCGCTCAGGGACGTATACGCGATGGAGCCAGTCGCCCCAAAGTTCAATCCGTGGTCCTCCTGCCCGATCACTTTTGATCGAAGGGACCACCCCACCAGTATCCACCACGGCGGATTCGCCGCATTGGTTCTAGACCCAATCGTCGACGGATTTCACCTCACTAGAGTCCTGATGGACGGCGGCAGCAGCCTGAATCTGCTTTATCAGGATACAGTGCGCAAGATGGGCATAGACCCCTCAAGGATTAAACCCACAAAAACGACCTTCAAAGGCGTCATACCAGGTGTAGAGGCCAATTGTACTGGCTCAGTCACACTTGAAGTGGTCTTCGGATCCCCGGATAACTTCCGAAGCGAGGAGTTAATCTTCGACATAGTCCTGTTTCATAGCGGCTATCATGCACTGCTCGGACGAACCGCATTTGCAAAGTTCAATGCGGTACCGCACTATGCATACCTCAAGCTCAAGATGCCAGGCCCTCGAGGAGTCATCACGGTCAACGGAAACACTGAACGCTCTCTCCGAACGGAGGAGCATACAGCGGCTCTCGCGGCGGAAGTACACAGCAGCCTCTTAAGGCAATTCTCGAGTCCAGCCGTTAAGCGACCGGACACCGTCAAGCGCGCCCGGAGCAACCTACAACAAGACCACCTGGCACGTTCCGAGCATGCATAACAATGTGGCCCCAACCCCAGCCCTCGCAAAATTGCGAGACCAGTACCACGCGTACATCACTACGCTCTGGAGATACCATGGGCATAGGGGGAGGGGCACGACCACGGCATACCCAGAGTGCGTCTCAACCACACCAGGGGCTCCCAAATGTGTCATCCTTTTTCTTTTTTTTCTTATTCTCAGGACTCCGTTTTCCAGAAGCCCTGTTCGGCAACATATCTGCCGCACTCATGATGCAACAGCCAGGGAAGCAGAAAGGCTACGACGAGTATCCAGGTGGTCTCCATTACGAGCATTGTACCTGTTTTACATACCATTCCACAGCCTACCCCTGGAGCGGGACATGTTTAATAGTCCCACCCCTTGCGTATAGCACTATTTGTATCATTCTGCCTCCATTGTAGTATTTTATGAATAAACAATGCATCGCTTTTTGCCTATCATTGCATTCCTTTTTATATATGTTCACTTATGACATGTCGCACCCGTACGCTTTGGTACGGCCAAATACACCAGGGGCTTAAGTTCCCCAAATTATGGTGTGATAAGTCCGAACACTTTCACAAGTGCGGCACCCCAAACTTATAGCATTATATGCATCAACTCCGAATCATGTCTTGGGTCAATAGTTGGGTTTGCCCGGCTCCCATGTTTTGGTACCTTACGTTCCATTATATCGGCTAAGGTAGCACTGGGAGAACCACTGCGATTGTGCCCCAGTTGAGCTGGGCTGAGCACCCCAGTGGAGAAAGCTAAAACTGACCGTCATGATGGGGCGAGAGCCGGTCGCTGTTCGAGAGGTTTTTTCGAGTCCCTAAAGACTTATGCCGCTTAGAGTGAGGAACCGGCTTTGTCCGGCCCAGGCGTGGATAGCGCCCCGAATTCGGCCTTCCAAACACTAGGGGCTTCGCCGAAATATAAAATTATAGAATTCTATGGCTAAGTGAGAGTGCTCAAGCATTATAAGTCTGGTTGCCTCGTTCGTTGTGTTGAGCGCCTCCCTAGAAGGACCCAAAAATGGGAACAAGAGCGCTCAAGTTTATCCCGAACACCCCAGCACTCGTGGCATGGGGGCCGAAGCCAACGACTTGCCATCTCTCAGATTTGATAAACGGCCGCACAGAAGGTAATATTTTAAATTAACAAGTGTTGCTTAGTGCATATGAACAAAGTTTTCAGCGCACAGGATAACAAAATGCGAGTCTACTAAAAAATTACATCTTTGGAGCATTCACCCGCAATAATGCGGGCACCCTTCAGGACACCCTTATAATACATCTCGGGCATGCGATACTCCTTGCCCGGTGGTGGCGCGTCCGTCACAAGCTTCTCGGCGTCCATCTTGCCCCAGTGCACCTTAGCGCGGGCAAGGGCCCGATGGGCACCTTCAATGCAGGTGGAGTGCTTGATGACATCAATCCACGGACAGGCGTCCACCAGCCGCCGCACCAGACCGAAGTAGCTCTCAGACATGGCTTCTTTGGGCCACAGCCGAACTATGAGGCCCTTCATGGCCTGTTCGGCCACCTTGTGGAGCTCGACCAGCTGCTTCAGCTGGTCGCTCAGGGGCACCGGATGTCCGGCCTCAGCATACTGAGACCAGAACACCTTTTCCGTCGAGCTCCCCTCCTCAGCTCTGTAGAATGCGGCGGCATCGGAAATGCTACGGGGCAGATTTGCGAATGCTCTGGAGAGCTCCGAATCCGGGTAAGTAACAAGTAATTCACTTTTACATGCTTGCTTTGCATGAAGAATGCCTTACCCGCTGCTATCTTCTTTACTGCCTCAATTTCCTGGAGGGCCTTCTGGGCTTTGGCCTTAGCGGCTTTGGCACTCTCAAGAGCCGACGCGAGCTCGGACTCTCGAGTCTTCGAGTCACGCTCCAAACTCTTGTGTTTTTCCACGAGAGCCTAGAGCTCTTGCCGCACCTCCACCACCCGCGCCTCCTGCTTCTCTCGCTCAGCGCGTTCCGCAGCCACATTGCGTTCGGCCGCGGACACCGCCTCCTTCAGGGTCGCCACCTCGTTCACAACCCCTGGAGTACCCACGTTATTCCTGTCATTTTCCTTTTTGCAACCAAATCCTTTTCTATAAGGTACAACTTTAATAAGGTGTTACTTACCTTCCTTGTCCTCGAGCTGCTTCTTGGCACGGCCGAGCTCGATCTCGGACCGCTCGAGGCTTTGCTTCAAGGAATTGACCTCCGCAGTTAGTGCGGCAGAGGTCAGCAGCGCAGCCTGCATTCCCATATTGACATATTTTTGTTAGACTCCTGTGTATATCTTTTTAGATCCTCAGTTCAGCTTTTCTTTCCGAACACCGAACTGAGCATCAGGGGCTACTGTCTATGCGGTACTATTTTTACACATCCTAATCACATACCTCAAAGCCTGTTAGAAGGCTGGTGCAGGCTTCGGTCAGCCCGCTCTTGGCGAGCTGAACCCTCTGAATCACCGCACTCATGACAGTGCGGTGCTCCTCGTCGATGGAAGCACCGTTGAGCGCCTCCAGCAAGTTATCCGGCGCCTCCGGTTGGACGGAGTTCGCCGGCATCGCTGTCTTGCCCTTCTCACGAAGGGGCCGCCCGCCGGACTCCGGAACTAGCAAAGGTTCCGGTGCGTAGTCCGGTCCGAAGTCCGGGAGGTTGCCCTGCAGCACCTCCGGGGCCTCCTCCTCCTGGCGGGTCCCTTTCTGGGCCCCCACCTCAGCGTCGTCACGGGGGGAGGAGGCGGTCGGAAGTGAAGCGCTATTCACGTCCGACGAACCCAAGGACCCGCTCGACGAAGCGGGGAGATCGTCCTTGGCCGGACTACATAGTTGTATGCGGCGTTAGAAGACACTATGCGACAAAAAGAAAAATTATGAGTTATTCAGGCATCCGGACACTTACGATCTCGCCAGGGGCTTGGCCCTCGAGGGCCACTCCTCGTCGCTGTCGTCGGCGTTGGTGGAACAGTCCGGGGGAAGGGTCCTTCCTTTCTTGGACCCTTCGGCCTCCCCCGTTGGGGAAGCCTTCCTCTTCTTCTCTCCCCCCCGCTGGGGGAGAGGCCTCTTTCTTCTCCTCCTCGTCTTCGTGGGAGGAGTCCGCCTCAGAGTCATCGGACGATGAATCCGATAACACTTGGTGCCGGGAACTCCTCCGGGTTCCCATGGCCTTCTTCTCCGGCACCACATAAGGCGCCGGGACCAGCAGCCCTGTCAAACGGGCATCCGCTGGGTCTTCTAGAAGGGGAGCCGGACAGTTAACCTTTCCGGACGTCTTCTGCCAGGCCTGTTAAAGGTAATGGGAGTTTAGATCCCACATAGAGTCAAACTATGGAAAGCAAGTGTCCCATAAAGGATAGGATAGCTTACCTCGCCAGCCTGACGTTGCAAGCTGAATCCGCGATCTTCGGTAGCGGATGCGGGAGCGTCGGCGCCCTTGAACAGCACCCTCCAGGCCTCTTCGTACGTACTGTCGAAGAGCCCGCTCAAAGTCTGGTGCTGTGCCGGATAGAACTCCCACAAGTTGAAGTCCCGCTGTTGGCAGGGGAGAATCCGGCGGATGAGCATGACCTGGATTACGTTGACAAGCTTGAGCTTCTTGTTCACCAGGGTTTGGAGACAGGATTAGAGTCCGGTCAGCTCTTCCGAATCGCCCCACAACAAGCCCTTCTCTTTCCAGGAGGTGAGCCGTGTGGGGATGCCAGATCTGAATTCGGGGGCCGCTGCCCATTCAAGGTCACGCGGCTCGGTGATGTAGAACCACCCCGATTGCCACCCTTTGATGGTTTCCACGAAGGAGCCCTCAAGCCAGGTGACGTTGGGCATCTTGCCCACCATGGCGCCTCCGCACTCCGCTTGGCTACCACCCACTACCTTCGACTTGACATTAAAAGTCTTTAGCCATAAGCCGAAATGGGGCTGGATGCAGAGGAAAGCCTCGCACACGATGATAAACGCCGATATGTTGAGGATAAAATTCGGGGCCAGATCATGGAAATCCAGGCCATAGTAGAACATGAGCCGCCGGACAAAGAGGTGGAGTGGGAAGCCCAGTCCGCGGAGGAAATGGGGAAGGAATACCACCCTCTCATGGGGCCTGGGGGTGGGAATGAGCTGCCCCTCGTCAGGGAGCCGGTGCGCGATATCGCTGGACAAGTATCCGGCCTTGCGCAGCTTTTTGATGTGCCCCTCCATGACGGAGGAGGCCATCCACTTGCCTCCCGCTCCAGACATGGTTGGAGAAGGTTGAGGTGAGGTGTGCGGGCTTGGGCGTTGGAGCTCGAGTGTGCGAAGATGGATAAGCAAAGGAGGAAGAAGGCGTAGGTGAAAAGGTGGATCCCTATCCCCTTATATATGGGCGGACAAAACTATGCGTCCCCACCAGCCCGGTAAAACTCGCTTATCTCCCAAGCGCCGCAATCAATGGCGTGGTTGGGTTACCCATGTCCGTATTGATGAGAATCCCGGAATAAGGGGACACGATCTCTGCTTTGACAAGACGTGCCAAGGAAACCGCTTCGCTAAACGCACTGAGGTGGAACAATAAAAACGATTCGAGTAAAGGCTTGGCCGTGGTGTGACGTCATGCCACGAAATACGTCAGCAGATTGAACTTGTGTAAATATTATTCTCTCTATGGTGGTATGTGGAGTTTATTTTGTAGAGCCGGACACTATCCTGGTGTTCACAATCTTCTATGAATTATTCGGAGGAGGAACTCGCCTTGCAATGCCGAAGACAATATGCGCGCCGGACTCGTCGTCATTGAAGCCTAGTTCAGGGGCTACTGAGGGAGTCCTGGACTAGGGGGTGTCCGGATAGCCGAACTATCATCATTGGCCGGACTCCAAGACTATGAAGATACAAGATTGAAGACTTCGTCCTGTGTCCGGATGGGACTTTCCTTGTCGTGGAAGGCAAGCTTGGCAATACGGATTCGTAGATCTCCTACCATTGTAACCGACTCTGTGTAACCCTAGCCCTCTCCGGTGTCTATATAAACCGGAGGGTTTTAGTCTGTAGGATGAACAACCATCATACCATAGGCTAGTTTCTAGGGTTTAGCCTCCTTGATCTCGTGGTAGATCTACTCTTGTACTACCCATATCATCAATATCAATCGAGCAGGAGTAGGGTTTTACCTCCATCGAGAGGGCCCGAACCTGGGTAAAAACATCGTGTCCCTTGTCTCCTGTTACCATCCGCCTAGACGCACAGTTTGGGACCCCCTACCCAAGATCCGCCGGTTTTGACACCGACAATCATATACCCACAATTCATCGGATCTCGACAAACACACCGCAAAAAGAGTTACATCGAATAGATCTCCAAGAAGATCGAGGAGAACATGGTATTGAGATCCAAAAAGAGAGAAGAAGCCATCTAGCTAATAACTATGGACCCGAAGGTCTGTGGTAAACTACTCACAACTCATCGGAGGGGCTATGGTGTTGATGTAGAAGCCCTCCGTGGTCGATTCCCCCATCGGCGGAGCGCCGACGAAGGCTCCAAGATGGGATCTCACGGATACAGAAGGTTACGATGGTGGAAATAGTTTTTCGTCGTCTCCTCTGATGTTCTCGGGGTACGTGGGTATATATAGGAGGAAGAAGTAGGTCGGTGGCCGCCCGAGGGGCCCACGAGATAGGGGGCACGCCCTGTAGGGGTGGGCGCGCCCTCCACCCTCGTGGCCGCCTCGGCTGCTTCTCGACTTGCGCTCCAAGTCCTCTGGACCACGTTCGTTCCAAAAATCACGCTCCCGAAGGTTTCATTCCGTTTGGACTCCGTTTGATATCCCTTTTCTTCGAAACACTAACATAGGGAAAAAACAGCAATACGGGCTGGGCCTCCGGTTAGTAGGTTAGTCCCAAAAATGATATAAATGTGTAAAGTAAAGCCCATAAACATCCAGAACGGGTAATATAATAGCATGGAACAATCAAAAATTATAGATACGTTGGAGACGTATCAAGCATCCCCAAGCTTAATTCCTGCTCGTCCTCGAGTAGGTAAATGATAAAAACAGAATTTTTGATGTGGAATGCTACCTAGCATAATTCTCAATGTAATTTTCTTTATTGTGGCATGATTGTTCAGATCCAAATGATTCAAGATAAAAGCTTATAAAACATAATAATAATAATAATAATAATAATAATAATAATAATAATAATAATAATAATAATAATAATAATAATAATAATAATAATAATAATAATACTTCGAAGCATACTAACAAATACTCATGTCCTATCAAAATAGCATAGCCAAAGAAAGCTTATCCCTACAAAATCATATAGTTAGGCCATGCTTCATTTTCATTACACAAAATACTCCCATCATGCATAACCCCGGTTTCAGCCAAGCAATTGGTTCATACTTTTTAACGCGCTTCAGCTTTTTCAACTCTTACGCAATACATGAGCGCAAGCCATGGACATAGCACTATGGTGGTATATGGTGGTGGTTGTGAGGACAAAAAGGGAGAAGATAGTCTCACATCAACTAGGCGTATCAACGGGCTATGGAGATGCCCATCAATAGATATCAATGTGAGTGAGTAGGGATTGCCATGCAACGGATGCACTAGAGCTATAAATGTATGAAAGCTCAACAAAAGAAACTAAGTGGGTGTGCATCCAACTCGCTTGCTCACGAAGACCTAGGGCATTTTGAGGAAGCCCATCATTGGAATATACAAGTCAAGTTCTATAATGAAAAATTCCCACTTAGTATATGAAAGTGACAACATAGGAGACTCTCTATCATGAAGATCACGGTGCTACTTTGAAGCACAAGTGTGGTAAAAATAATAGTATCATTGTCCCTTCTCTCTTTTTCGCTCATTATTTTTTCTTTTCCTTTTTTTTCTTTTTTTTCTGTGGCCTTTTTCTTTTTTTCCCTTTTGGCCTTTCTCCTTTTTTTTATAAAGTTCGAAGTCTCATCCCGACTTGTGGGGGAATCATAGTCTCCATCATCCTTTCCTCGCTGGGACAAAGCTCTAATAATGAAGATCATCACACTTTTATTTACTTACAACTCAAGAATTACAACTCAAAACTAGAACAAGATATGACTCTATATGAATGCCTCCGACGGTGTACCGGGATATGCAATGAATCAAGAGCGACATGTATGGAAATTATGAAGGTTGCTTTGCCACAAATACGATGTCAACTACATGATCATGCAAAGAGCAATATGACAATGATGATGTGTGTCATATAAACGGAACGGTGGAATGTTGCATGGCAATATATCTCGGAATGGCTATGGAAATGCCATAATAGGTAGGTATGGTGGCTGCTTTGAGGAAGGTAAATAATGGGTGCATGATACCGGCGAAAGTTGCACGGTATAATAGAGGCTAGCTAAGTGGAAGGGTGAGTGTGCGTATATCCATGGACTCACATTAGTCATAAAGAACTCATATACTTATTGCAAAAGTTTACTTTCCCTTGAAGCGAAGTACTACTACGCATGCTCCTAGGGGAAGGGTTGGTAGGAGTTAACCATGGCCTGATCCTGACCTCCACTCATAAGTAAGGCAATCAAAATAGCACCTCATGCAACAAATTTGTCACACAACTTTTACCATACGTGCATCCTACAGGACTGGCCAACTTCAACACAAGTATTTCTCAATTTCATAATTATCCACTAGCATGACTCTAATATTACCACCTTTATATCTCAAAACAATTATCAAGCATCAAATTGATCCTAGTGTTTAATGCACTTTCTATGATAGTTTTTATTATACCCAACTTGTATGCTCATCATTCTAGGACCAAACTTATAACCATAGCAAATACCATGCTCTTCTAAGAGACTCTCAAAATAATATAAGTGAAGCATGAGAGACTAGCAATTCTACAAAATTAAGCCACCGTCGTGCTCTAAAAGATATAAGTGAAGCACTAGAGCAAATACTATCTAGCTCAAAAGATATAAGTGAAGCACATAGAGTATTCTAATAAATTCTAATCAAGTGGGCTTCTCCCAAAAGGTGTGTACAGCAAGGATGATTGTGGAGGACTAAAAAGCAAAGACTAATATCATACAAGATGCTGCAAGCAAAACACATATCATGTGGCGAATAAAAATATACTCCCTCTGTTCCATATTACTTGTCGCTCAAACGGATGTATCTAGCACTGAAATATGTCTACATACTTCCGTTTTAGCGACAACTAATATGGAACGGAGGGAGTAGCTCCAAGTAAAGTTACCAATGAACGAAGACGAAAGAGGGGATGCCTTCCAGGGGCATCCCCAAGATTAGGCTTTTGTCTATTCTTGAATATCTTGGGGTGCCATGGGCATCCCCAAGCTTAGGCTTTTGCCACTCCTTATTCCATAGTCCATCAAATCTTTACCCAAAACTTGAAAACTTCACAACACAAAACTCAACAGGAAATCTCATAAGCTCCATTAGTGAAAGAAAGCAAAACCACCACATAAGTTACTGTAATGAACTCATTCTTTATTTATATTGGTGTTAAACCTACTGTATTCCAAGTTCTCTATGGTTCATACCACTTAATACTAGCCATAGATGCATCAAAATAAGCAAACAACACATGAAAAACCGAATCTATAAAAAACAGAACAGTCTGTAGAAATCTGTAACCCTCGAATACTTATGGAACTCTAAAAATCCTACAAAAGTAGGAAGTCCTGGGCAATTTGACTATTGATCTACAGCAGAAAGAATCAACGCAAAAGCACGTTTCTGTGATTTAACAAAACTAATTTCATGCGCGAAAAGTTTCTGTTTTTCAATAGAATCAAATTAACTATCACCATACGTTATCCTATAGGTTCTACTTGGCACAAACACTAATTAAAACATAAAAACACATCAAAACAGAAGGTAGATGCAAAATTTATTACTAAACAGAAGCAAAAACAAAAAACACAAATAAAATTGGGTTGCCTCCCAACTAGCGCTATCGTTTAACACCCCTAGCTAGGCATAGATAATTTCAATGTTGCTCACATGAAAGACAAGAATTGAGGCACAAAGAGAGCATCATGAAACACGTGACAAACACATCTAAGTCTAACATACTTCCTATGCATAAGCATCTTATAGGAAAACAAATATCATAGCAAGCAAAAACTAGCATATGCAAGGAAGCGGAAAGAAACAATAGCAATCTCAACATAACGAGAGGTAATTTAGTAACATGAAAATTTCTACAATCATATTTTCCTCTCTCATAATGATTACATGTGGGATTATAAGCAAATTCAACAAAATAGCTATCACCTAAAATATTTTTAGCACGATCCACATGCATGCAAAGTTTACACTCTTCCAAAATAGTGGATTAACATTAACTAAAGTCATGACCTCTCCAAACCCACTTTTATCAAAAATATCATAAGATTGAACATACTCCAAATATGTGGGATCTAAAGTTGACACTCTTCCAAACCCACTTTCAATATTATTGCAAACACTATTATCAATCTCATATTCATCATGGGGCTTAAATAAATTTTCAAGATCAAAAGAAGAGTCACCCCAATCATGATCATTGCAACAAGTAGTAGTCATAGCAAAACTAGCATCCCCAAGCTTAGGGTTTTGGATATCATCAACACAATTGACATTAAGAGAATTTATGATAACATCATTGCAATCATGCTTTTCATTGAAGGAACTACCAAGTATGGGTGCAATAGCAACGATCTCATGCTTAACATATGGAACTATAGCAAATTCATCTTCATAAATATTAGCATCATGGCCACAAGAATAGCAAGCATCATGTTCATCAAGGGAAATTTCAATCAAATCATCGGAATCATCATTATCTATAGATTCATGCATATCATTATTCTCTTCCAAACCAATGGTCATTCTCTCAATAAATTCTTTGACATAGACATTATGAGCATAGATTTCATAGCAATATTTAAGTATGTCAAAATTTTCAGATTCGTAGAGAGTAATATCATACTTTTCAATCAAAGAAGCAACTTCACAAGCACCCTTAAAAGCAACAAATTCTTCAATTTGTTCAATACCATAGTAACTATAAACACCCTTTGCATAAGAAGATAAGACTTCATTATCATTAAACTCACATAGGTAGGGAAGGTGTTTTTTAGGGTTCTTAGAGCAACAAGTAAAATCACAAATTTCACAAAGATTCCAAGCATAACACAACAAATGGTTTATTTGATCCCATAAGAGTACCCCTTTTTGAGACACACGATGACGCACAAAATGAGCATGCTCATCTAAAGATTTCCCATCAATTAGGCTAGTTGGGGTTTCAGCACGAGTGCATAAGGATCGAAGATGATCCAAGTAGAACACTTTAATTGGATCCATATCAATAGATTTAGCAAGCAAAGATGCAAGCACATAGAAGGCACATGGAGACACAAGCAAACATAAGATCGGACGGAATGAGGGCGAAGAAAACGGCAAGGGTGAAGTGGGGGAGAGGAAAACGAGAGGCAAATGGAAAATAATGTAAATGCGAGGGAGATGAGTTTGTGATGGGTACTTGGTATGTCTTGACTTGAGCTAAGACCTCACCGGCAACGGCGCCAGAAATCCTTCTTGCTATGTCTTGAGCTTGTGTTAGTTTTCCTTGAAGAGGAAAGGGTGATGCAACAATAGTAGCGTAAGTATTTCCCTCAGTTTTTGAGAACCAAGGTATCAATCCAGTAGGAGGCTCTTCAAAAGTCCCATGCACCTACACAAACAAACAAAGAATTCGCAACCAACGCAATAAAGGGGTTGTCAATCCCTTCACGGCCACTTGCGAAAGTGAGATCTGATAGAGATAGTATGATAAGATAAATATATTTTTGGTATTTTATAATATAGATTGGAAAAGTAAAGATGCAAATAAAAGTAGATTGAAAGCTTATATGATAAGAGATAGACCCGGGGGCCATAGGTTTCACTAGTGGATTCTCTCAAGATAGCATAAGTATTACAGTGGGTGAACAAATTACTGTCGAGCAATTGATAGAAAAGCGAATAATTATGAGATTATCTAGGCACGATCATGTATATAGGCATCACATCCGTGACAAGTAGACCGACTCCTGCCTGCATTTACTACTATTACTCCACACATCAACCGCTATCCAACATGCATCTAGAGTATTAAGTTCATAAAGAACAGAGTAACACATTAAGAAAGATGACATGATGTAGAGGGATAAACTCATGCAATATGATATAAACCCCATCTTTTTATCCTCAATGGCAACAATACAATACGTGACTTGCTGCCCCTGCTGTCACAGGGAAAGGACACCGCAAGATTGAACCCAAAGCTAAGCACTTCTCCCATTGCAACAAAGAACAATCTAGTAGGCCAAGCCAAACTGATAATTCGAAGAGACTTGCAAAGATAACTGAATCACACATAAAAGAATTCAGAGGAGATTCAAATATTTCTCATAGATAAACTTGATCATAAACCCACAATACATCGGATCTCGACAAACACACTGCAAAAAGAGTTACATCGAATAGATCTCCAAGAAGATCGAGGAGAACATGGTATTGAGATCCAAAAAGAAAGAAGAAGCCATCTAGCTAATAACTATGGACCCGAAGGTCTGTGGTAAACTACTCACAACTCATTGGATGGGCTGTGGTGTTGATGTAGAAGCCCTCCATGGTCGATTCCCCCTTCGACGGAGCGCCAGCGAAGGCTCCAAGATGGGATCTCGCGGATACAGAAGGTTACAGTGGTGGAAATAGTTTTTCGTCATCTCCTCTGATGTTCTTGGGGTACGTGGGTATATATAGGAGGAAGAAGTAGGTCGGTCCGCCCGAGGGGCCCACGAGATAGGGGGCATGCCCTCCACCCTCGTGGCCGCCTCGGCTGCTTCTTGACTTGCACAATATATTTGCTGCAACCTCTAACATTTACCCACCACAAATTAAAATATATATTCCTGTCTTGTCTAGATGAGCGTGCAAACTACAATCACCAGGATGACAGGTATGGCCAGAAGACTATTTTAATTAAAAAAACTTAACCGTAAGATATGTATCCGACGGTGCCAGTTATTGCACGTACACATCAGTAGAAAAAGAACTACCATGGCATATGCTACACCACGGCCGAGAACACATGCCCATGTTACGCCATCCGGGAATAGTGCCGCACTTCGAAACTAGAACCGTCAATAAATTTTGAGCTTGTGTCTCGTCATATTCCAAATTACTACTACTACCACGCTATATTTAATTGCAAACCTGTTCACACAGATCACAACCTAAACGGTTTCCCACTTAGGAGCGTATTAGTGCTCAGTTATAAATACTACTATGCCAAGATGACTGCACATTCCTTCTCAACTCCTCATCCACAAAAACAAACAAGTCATTCAGCATCCTTCCCTTGCATCTGCCATGGCCAGCGTGAGTTCTGGGTCGAGAGATTACCACCAGGGAGAGGCGAGCATGGAAGCGAAAGCACGAGAGATGTCCCGCCTTGCCACGAAAGCAGCCGACATGTCCCGCCGCGCAGAAGTAGCAGCACAGAGGTCCCGCCGCGCCGTCGATGCAGCAGACTGGTCCGGCCGCGCCACGGAAGCATCAGAGATGTCCCGCCACGCCGCGAATGCAGCAGAAATGTCCCGCCGCACCGCGAATGCAGTAGAGATGTCCCGCCGCGCTGCGGCGGCCTAGGAAAATGTCTCGTGGGCAGGCACGACTCTTACAGGCGCATGCGTGCGATCGTCCATAGCCATATGGATCAGATCTCCGGCTGGGCGAGGTTGCAGGATGACATGAAAGCCTCGTTTGAACAGGCTACCGACGTCATCCGACAACTAAGGGAGGGTAATGAGAGGCTCCAAGCCGAGCGCAACCTGCTGAGGGCGAAGATCGTTCGAAGTGTAGACCAGCAGGAGGAGACCAGTGCCTTGTTGAAGAGGACCGGCGTCATCGTCAAGAAACTTATGGACGAGAATGACATGCTCTGCATCGAGTGCCAAAGGCTGGTGGAGGAATCCGTGGATGCTCTCAAGCAGTGTCTTGAGGACACGAAAGAGCTTATCGCCGCTTGACACGGAGACTAGTTCCCGTGGCCTGCAGCAACGCATCAAGAAAGTAGAGATCAACGAGCCAGATCGTTGTCTTCCTTCTTCTTTTGCCCTTGTGTATTTTGGGCGTAGCTGCATGTGGCTTTTCTAATTATCTTCCTAATTATGTAAGACAATTATTATCCACTGTCCTCGTCCTAATATATTCATCAGTCTTGCTATAAGTCGCAGTAGATGCTATATAGGTCAATCGGATCTTACATCAAGATCCGTGCTTTCAGATTTTCTTTTTTCTCTGTTAAATCTCATTCGAGTGAGACATAGCCACGCCATTAAACAGAGGCTTAGTTTAAAAAAAACCAGAGGCTCGGGCGCCATTAATGCAGAGCTTGGGAGAGAGGTGGACGACAGATGGAGGTCAAAGGGCTCTCCTCCCGATAAGCATGTGCAGGGGTCTGATCGCACGCCTCTCGTACTCAAGTAGCTACCCTGCACGGCGCCTCCTAGCTAATAAAAAAGGAGACGCATGGCGGCATGTAAATGATAAATAGAACGCCCACGGTTTTTCAATAATACTTGTGTTTTCGATTGTAACGTGACAACACTTGTTCCAAAAATGACTTTGTTGATTGTTAATGTGTGCGCCTTCGCAAATCGGATAGCAAAATTACCACAGCCTGTTGGTGCCATGTCATGGCACCTAGCCAAGTTTCATTATTTTCATGCGTGTTTTGCATTTACAGGAATTAAAAAACTAAGTTTCTCAATGTTTCCAGCCCAGCCACGACGCCCAGAATTTTGAATTTCATTCCCATTTGTTGCATGGGACCTAGAAATTTACCCGAGGACACACATGTGATTTTTCAACCAACTTTGGTGCACTAGAGCATGTGCTTGTATTGCAATTTTGAATTATGCACACAAAGGTGACACGTTCCCTCTCAGAACCACGAGCCTTCTTGAGAAAAGCTCCGGTTTGCAAGAAGCTTATACCAAAATTTGTTCCTATTCAGCCAATTTTTTTTACCACAGCATGGTACTACCATGACATGACACCTTGCCAAGTTTCATGATTTTCAGGCGTGTTTTGGAATTACAAGAATTTTAAAACCAAGTTTCTCAATGTTATCAGCCGAGCCACGATGCCCAGATGTTTGAATTTTATTCCCATTTCTTGAATGGGACCTAGAAATTCACCCGAGGACACATATGATATTTTCAACCAACTTTGGTGCACGGGAGCATGTGCTTGTAGTTCAAATTTGAATTATGCACATTAAATGACCAGAAACTTAATTAATGTATAAAAAAGGCCAAACGAACCCGGAATAATTCCAAAATTCAACATGGCACCCATGTAGTTCTATGTTGCCTTTGTAAAGAAACTCAAGGGGGGCATTGTATATCGTTTCGAACTCAAAGGTGGCACGTTCCCTCTCAGAAACACGAGCCTTCTTGAGAGAAGCTTCGGTTTGCAACAAGCTTATACCAAAATTTGTTTCTATTCGGCCAATTTTTTTACCACAGCAGGGTAGTACCATGACATGACACCATGCCAAGTTTCATGATTTTCAGATGTGTTTTGGATTTACAAGAATTTTAAAACCAAGTTTCTCAATGTTCTCGGCCGAGCCACGATGCCCAGATGTTTGAATTTTATTCCCATTTCTTGCATGGGACCTAGAAATTCACCCGAGGAAACAGATGTGATTTTTCAACCAACTCTGGTGCACGGGAGCATGTGCTTGTAGTTCAAATTTGAATTATGCACATTAAATGACCAGAAACTCAATTAATGTATAAAAAAGGACAAACGAACCCGGAATAATTCCAAAATTTAACAGGGCACTCATGTAGTACTATGTTGCCTCTGTAAAGAAACTCAAAGGGGGGATGCATATATCGTTTCAAACTCAAAGGTGGCACGTTCCCTCTCAGAACCACGAGCTTTCTTAAGATAAGATTCGGTTTGCAAGAAGCTTATGGGGCTGTTTGGATGGCAGCCCCAAGCTGCCCTTCCAAAATTTTGGTCGTTGACCACAGGTTGGGCCAGTGTTTGGATCGCAGCCAAGTTTCTGGCTCACAGCCAACTTTTTGGCCAGCCGTTGTGATTCCACACTAGCGTGTGGGCGAGTTCCCGATGGCTATTTCCTATGCCAAAATTTTGGCATGCCGTCGTTTTGGTCGGGCTGGTGTGGGCATAATCCAAACGGCCCCTATACAAAAACTTGTTCCAAATCGGCCCAATTTTTTACCACAACATGACATGACATGACAGCATGCCAAGTTTCATGATTTCCACGCGAGTTTTGGATTTACATGAATTTAAAATCCAAGTTTCTCGATGTTCTCGGCTGAGTCATGATGCCCAGATGTTTGAATTTCATTCTCATTTCTTCCATGTGACCTAGAAATTCAACCAAGGACACACATGTGATTTTTCAACCAACTTTGGTGCACCGGAGCATGTGCCTGCAGTTCAAATTTGGATTATGCACATTAAAAGTCCAGAAACTCAATTAATGTATAAAAAGGCCAAACGAACCCAGAATAATTCCAAAATTTAATAGGGCACTCATATAGTTCTATGTTGCCTCTGTAAAGAAAATCAGGGGGAGGCAGCGTATATCATTTAGCACACAAAGGTGACACGTTCCCTCTCGGAACCACAAGGCTTGTTGAGAGAATCTCCAGTTTTGCAAGAAGCTTATACCAAAACTTGTCCCAATTCAGCCAAAAATTATCTCTACTCTTATAAAAACAGAGTTGGTGATGATGGTGTGCCTGTCATTATGCAATATAGGCCGTCCGATTTATATCTGACAGATAGAAAGGAAACAATGGCAATTTTGCAAAAAGATACCCACACCCCTCTCCAGATTTGCAAATAAGGCCTTCCCTTGTTCATCCTTTTTCCCACAAGATAAACTACTCATACAAATGCATCTTGATGCGTGCAACGCATGGGCATCTTGCTAGTACATATGAAAACAGGGTTTAGATTATCCTGAACATCTCGCTACCTAGACCAATGTACTATGATTTGAATTCAAGATAAAATGGATACAAATATTTGAATTGGAGACCGTATGGTACATGTAGTTCATAGTGAAATATGATTATTGCTATATGCATGTTTTTTGTTATCAAGATAATATTTAAATGATTGTATAACTTGACAACAATCGTATTCAAATAAGGAAAATTGATTCAAATTTAGTCCATATGGTAGACGACAATATATATGTTCACAGGGTGGAGTTAAATGTTCATATATGGTGGAAGATCAAAATGTACGACTACATCAATTATAAACCGCAAGGTCACATAACGATATATTCGAATTCAACATAACATTGATTCAAAAATTGAAATTCAAGATCCTGTCATTTGTAATCATATAAAAAGGGACATTACTCTTTCTTTTGGTGTGAATTGATTTGTTTTTTGTTGTTGTTGAGGGAAGTGCGAATCGATTTGGTACTGTACAGGGTAATCTTGTTCTCCCGATTTTTTTTTACATTTTCTTGTAGTTTTTTCATTGGTATCTATAGCAATATAGTAAAAGGGGACATGAATCTTGTGTCTTGTATGAATTGTATTCTTTTACACATTAAGTTTGTTCTGCCAAACAAGGAATCCGCACCTTGTTATCCCAAAATTTTCAACCTCGAGTATCGTTTTCTCACCTGCTTTGAAACTCCCGCCTCTTCAACCCGCACCGCGCCTTGTTATCCCGAAATTTCGACGCGTGCAAAAACTCCCTCCTCATCCGAAATCGGTCCCGAAGCCCAGACACGCGAAATCCCCCTTCTACCCCTCAGCCAGAAATGAAGCTCGACGTCGCGGTGTCAAAACCGGTGGGGGTATGCTAGTAACTTACCCTACATTTCAGACAAGTGCGTCCCTAAGCCATGGCCCCCTCCCTTCCCCTTCATTCCCCCCATTCATACACCGAGGCCGCCAAAACCCGTGAAACCCCACGCTTCTCGGTCGGCCTCCCGACCGCCGCCCAGCCAGAGACTCTTCCCCGACTACGGCGTCCACCGCAACAGCTCGCCATCCCTCATCCACCACAACAGATGAGGATCCGTCGTCGATCTCGTCATCCCGCCGGATCAGCCGCCCCGTCCACCACCTCCAAGGAGCTGCCCCGACGTTCGCCTTGTCTATCACGCCACCTCCAACCCCACAGCATCGTCTTGACCTGCCCCAGCAGAACCGCAACACCCTCGCCAATTCCTCTGATGAAGCCGAGGCCAACTCGACGCCACCAAGGAGGTTCTGCACTCACCGCTGCATTTTATCTTTTATTCGATCTCACGGGACTGCCGGTACTCGATACCGAGCAGCCATGGCGGGTCTCCATTGACGACGCCGTCGCCGGCCACATCATCCACGGCGTCTCTCCCCCATGTCGTTGTTTCCTCGGTGGTGACTTCCACACCGGCACTAGCTGTAGCTGCTCTGACTCTCGCTCACGCTGCGGCTCTATTCTTGCTGTCGGTCGCGCTGCTGCACTGCTCTTGTTTTCGTTCGTGCTGCTGCTCTGCTCTGCTATTGCTGTCGGTCACGCTGCTGCTCCGCTCTTGCTCTAGTTCATGCAGCTGCTCTGCTCTTGCTCTCGCTCGCCCTGCTGCTACTGCTACACGACCTCCAGCAGGTACAGGAGTTGCTGCTTTAGCACTCGCTCGCGGTGCTACTGCACGACTTGCTCTCTGCTAGTGCATTCCCTGCTCGAGCGTCTGCTGATTTAGATCACTGCTTCTCTGCTACTAGTGCTCGAACAACCTAAACATCTATTGCAATGTTCTACTCCTAGTTCAATCAGTTTCGACAGTAAAATTCAGTTCCGACTATAAAGTTCAGTTTCTTTAGTTAAGTTCAGAGTGAACAGTACTTACAGCATCTGTCAGAGTGGCTGTGGCGCGGCTGATGCATTTTACATCTAGCACTTTTTGGTGATGTATTTTACATCATCTATTGCAGACGATATTAGAGTCCCACTTCAGATTAACATTGTCTGTCTTGTCCTGCTTCAGCCTCGACGCCGTACACCTCACCGGAGCTGCTCCAATGACGGAACCGTCCATCACAGCGGAGCAGTACCCTCGGCGCCTTTTCTAGAGGCGCCAGATCTTCTTCCCCGCCTCCGACAGTCACACCAGCATCACCATCCTCCACGTCCAACCCAATGATGCTGAGGTCCACAAGGCTATGCCAAAGAGGTTGTACACTCGTTGCATCACTTTGTTACTCTGCATTCATGTCGATACCTCAGGGATCCTTTGCTATGGAACTACTATGGTACTACTATTCATGCATTTGGTTAGAAGGAGTGGAGCAAAGCAAAACTGGAGGATTTTTTTTCCTTTGGTGTCTCTTTCAAAGAAAAAACGTAGGAATTTTAATATTCACTTGGACGTCCTTTTCAAATTAATATGCATGAAGAACAAAACTAATTGCATTACTGGCATAATAAGATTCTTATTTTTTCATTTTCACGTGGTTTGACTTTAATTTGACCATGTTTCTCCATTCCCGTGTTCTTCCAATTCATGTGAACCAAACACCCACGTTGACTGAAATCCTATGTTTCCAAATGCTCTGTTTTGCACGTGCATTCCTACCCTATTCCTGTGTTTTTCCTGTCCCTGCGTTTATAGAATCCTCCAATTCTAAGGAGCCCTTACAGATTTACGTCATTTTCAGTTAGGCGTCAAAGAAAACTCTATGTGTTATGTCCTGCTCCTGCCGTGCCGTCATCCACCCCACCTGAGGTGCACCATCGACAGAAGCGTTCACTGCAGCAGAGATCCCCCTGCAAACTTTCTTTCGCCGCCTCAGATCATCTTCACCATTGCTGGCAGCCACGCCAACTGCATTACCATCATCGACTGAGCAGATGAACATGAGGACTACACAGTTCCAGAAGAGAGGTCCCAGTCTTTCATGTTTGCTTACGTTATACATCGGTTATTATTACCTGGTACTTTATCGTTCAAACTTGAGTTTTAAAATGCCCATGGGTCTCATATCGAGGAAGTAACGAATAGTATCTGTCCACTATCTGGTTCATCTGGGGTCTTCTATGTGGTTCATGTTGGGTGGGCAACAAACAATAGATGATCCATTGTCTATCTTTTTAAACTGAAGCTATAATCTACCTGCTATCATTAGTTTTGGATCCATCCACTAGTTTGCTACCATCAGTCTTGATTTTTGCATGCACCCCTTAGGCCTTACAAAAATCTAACTATTTTTTTGTTATGCATGTCAGATATTGTACACAATTGTACTGAACATGTAGAGAAAAAGAGAAGACCGTTGCGTAGGAATACAATGTCATGCAGACGCTGCTCCATGGTGGGCGAAGTGGGCCCCCTCCTGCCATTCCAAATTGTATTCCAAAGGAAGATAATTGTTCAGATGAGGGTTCAGAAGGAGCCGACCACTCCTGTTTACCACCTGAGGTGTTTGGTCTAAACTGGCATGCTGATGTTGGTCATATCATGCATATGGCGCCTCGCATTGCTTACAGTATACATCTTATATGTCATCAGCTTAGTTTAGATTTGCTTTGTGTGAAAGCCACCTGTTTGGTTTATATATCATACTCCCACCGTTCCTAAATATTTGTCGTTTTAGAGATTTCAACAAGTGACTACATACGAAGCAACATGAGTGAATCTACACTCCAAAATATGTCTACATACATCTGTATGTGGTGATGAGGATACAAACCTGGGGTAGGGTCGTAGGCCTGACCTAAACATCCTACCAAAGGTCACTACCCAAGAAGACAAGAAGTTCAAGAGGCAGCATGGGACCCCCGATCGAAGATGTCGAGTGCAATCCACTAGACATCATGTCACTCGGGAGTCTTCCTACCTACTGTCATTCGACCATCTAGAGAATCACTCGACCTTCCGAAGACCAGGAGTCACTCAGCGTTACAACGGGCAGGCATTCACTCCGTAGTCTTTAAGGTCATTAACATCACTTAAGGCTGGCGTTACCAGTAACGCCCTCACTTTATGTACATCAAGTCGCTTGTAATGGAGGCCAGAGAGGGTCCTGGCAAACTCTATATAAGCCACCCTCCTCCTCTGGCACAAGAGTTCACACCCCGTGTAACATCACACATATAATCCAGTCGACCACCAAGACGTAGGGCTATTACTACATCCGAGAAGGGCCTGAACTCGTAAAACCCGTGTGTACACCTTCACCATAGCTGAGATCTTGCCTCTCCATATCTACCCACCTTTCTACTGTCAGTCTTAGAACCACGACAGTTGGCGCCCACCTTGGGGCAGGTGTCTTAGCGACTTGTTGGTGAAGTTGCAAGTTTTTCCGATCATCATCATGGTTTCCTGCGGCAGATTGGCTGAGGGTCGCGAGATCCGTCTCGGCGCGCTCGTTTTCATCGCCGACGACTCAGCATGGCTCCAGGAAGCTCCACTTGACATTGAGGCGCTCCCCGTCCGAGGGGCAATGCACTTTCGCGCGTGCGTTCACGGCGTCCTTCTCCAGCAGCCATCGACCCAGTATCAGTCAGCTCCGATGGTGTCTTCCTTCCCCGCTGTTCACCGCCGCAAGTGATCCGGTCGATCGCGGCTTCAGCGGTGGGTTAAACACATGGTGGCTCGGCGTTCGGCCACCCAACAAGTCACGGCAATCGAGCCCGACGAAACTCTCGACGGCCTGTTCGATCTTTCGAGTGGCTCCGCAGAGACTACATCAGAGTGCGATAGCAGCGACCCCGCGGCTGAAGTCCTGATGGTCGATGGTCCACGCGGCCCACCTGGCTTCCGTCGCGAAGACGGCGAAGATGGTGGCGGTGATCCGTTGCGCGTCCATGAGGAATATCATCCCGAACCCCTTTCTTCGCAGCAGAGGGAAGAACTTCGTCGCCGCAACATGGATGCACTCCACACGCCCATCGTTAGGGAAACCCCCGAGGCTCGGGCCTTGGAGGAGGCGTTCTTGGCTAATTTGGCTGAGTGCACTCGACTGGAGAACCTGCAGCGTGCTCTCGATGAGCGGGCTCGGGAGCGGGTCCCTGAGTCCAGTCGACGGCAGCTTTTCCCGCCTCCACCTAAGGTATACCGTACTCCGATTCAGAACCTCACAGCTGCGGCCCGAATTGCAGAGTCGATCCAACCTTTCCAGTCGGAGGCTGGCAGAGGGTTGATGTAGATCCGGGCCTTGCTCCGGTAGCAGGAGAGCAGAACACTGCAGTGTCTCAGTCGTGGAATAGGATTCACAGCAGATCCGTAGTGGCGGATACAGTTTAGTCGGCCCACAGCCCAAGATCACCCCTGCGGCGTGAAGGCCGTGGACAGTATGATCGTCAACTTGACCGCGACAATCATCGTCGAGTGCCTACGCCTCCTCCGAGGAGTGTGTCATATGTGCCTCGGCAGAATGATGATAGACGCCGTCACAGTGAAGAGCGCAGAGCACCATTCGACCCAAGGGAGCCAGGCTTCGATGCAAGATCTATTCTCGTTCCAAGCCTGGTCGACCGGAACAGAGCGCATAGAGAAGACCCTGCCAGAGATCGTCCAAGTGGCAGCAGACTGCATGTTTCAGGTCTAGAGTGGTTCAGCAGAGCCATCAGGGCGGCAGTGATTCCTCCCAACTTCAGGTTGGCACCGGAGTCAGTAAGTTCACTAGAGAATCCAAGCCTGAAACCTGGCTTGAGGATTACCGAGTGGCTATGCAGATTGGAGGCAGAAATGATGAAATAGCGATGAAGCATCTCCCTCTTATGTTGGAAGGGTCGGCCCGAGCGTGGTTGACTCAGTTGTCTCCAGGCAGTATACACAGTTGGGAGGAGCTGGCTCGAGTGTTCGTCAGAACTTTTGAGGGCACGTGCAAGCGACCAGCAAGATTGCCCAAGTTGCAGCATTGTGTGCAGAAGCCGAATGAGACTTTGAGGGAACTTATTCAGAGATGGACCACTTTGCATCACACCGTCGAAAATGTATTAGAGCATCAAGAAGTGTGCACTTTCAAGGAAGGTGTCAAATACAGAGAGTTGGTCCTGAAATTTGGTCGGACTGGAGATATGACTTTGACTCAGATGATGGAGATGGCCACCCGGTACGCTAACGGAGAAGGAGAGGATCGACTCCGTAGCGGGAAGAGTAAGCCAATCGGCCAAGAGGATGGTGGAGGTAATTCCAATCGGAAACAGAAGCATAAGGCCGAGCCAGCAGCACCCATTGAGATTGCAGCAGTGGCTCAAGGAAAGTTCAAGGGAAAACCTAAAGGGCCTTGGCCCCCTAAGAAGGTAAAGGATCAAGCAGGGAATGATGTGTTGAATTTGCCATGTCACATCCACACGAAGAAAGATGAAGAAGGGAATCTGATCTACCCTAATCATACCACTCGGCAATGTCGACTCCTGATCCAGCAGTTCCGAGAGAAACAGCCCAATGAGAAGGAGAAAGAGTCGGACAAAGATGAGGATGAAGAGGAAGATGATGGTTATCCCAAAGTCAATTCCACTCTCATGATTTCTTCTGATGTTGAGAGCAAGAGTCGGTTGAAAGTTATCAACAGAGAAGTGAATATGGTCGCCCCGGCAACGACAACCACATATCTGAAATGGTCTCAGACAGCCATCACATTCGACCAGGCTGACCATCCTGCTCGTGTAGCCATCCCCGGGAGGCAAGCACTGGTGGTCGACCCCGTGGTCGGAGGCACTCGACTGACTAAAGTGCTGATGGACGGTGGTAGTGGTCTGAATATCCTTTATGTTGAAACCTTGAAGGGGATGGGCATTCTGATGTCCAAACTGAGTGAGAGCAATTTGAGTTTTCATGGTGTTATCCCCGGAAAGAAAGCTGAATCACTCGGCCAGATCGCTCTCGACGTGGTTTTTGGTGATTCCAAGCATTACCGTAAGGAAAAGTTGACATTTGAAGTCATGGATTTGCAGAGTGCCTATCATGCCATTCTGGGTAGGCCTGCTTATGCACGTTTTATGGCTCAACCATGCTACGTGTACCTCAAGTTGAAGATGCCTGGCCCCAAAAGTGTGATCACGGTTACTGGCAATCGGCAGAAGGTGGAGGAATGCTTCCAGAAAGGTTCCAAAATTGCCGATGCGCAGATGGCAGTGCTACGTCTTGAGCTTGCGTTGGTTTTCCTCGAAGAGGAGAGGGTGATGCAGCAATAGTAGCGTAAGTATTTCCCACAGTTTTTGAGAACCAAGGTATCAATCTAGTAGGAGGCTCCTCAAAAGTCCCACGCACCTACACAAACAAACTGAGAACTCGCAACCAATGCGATAAAGGGGTTGTCAATCCCTTCAGGGCCACTTGCGAAAGTGAGATCTAATAAAGATAGTAAGATAAGATAAATATATTTTTGGTATTTTGTAATATAGATGCAAAAATTAAAGATGCAAATAAAAGTAGATTGGAAGAAAATATGATAGGAGATAGACCCGGGGGCCAAAGGTTTCACTAGTGGCTTCTCTCAAGATAGCATAAGTAATACGGTGGGTGAACAAATTACTGTCGAGCAATGGATAGAAAAGTGAATAATTATGAGATTATCTAGGCATGATCATGTATATAGGCATCACGTCCATAACAAGTAGACCGACTCCTGCCTGCATCTACTACTATTACTCCACACATCGACCGACTCCTGCCTGCATCTAGAGTATTAAGTTAATAAGAACAGAGTAACGCATTAAGAAAGATGACATGATGTAGAGGGATAAACTCAAGCAATATGATATAAACCCCATCTTGTTATCCTCGATGGCAACAATACAATACGTGCCTTGCAACCCTTTCTGTCACTGGGTAAGGACACCGCAAGATTAAACCAAAAGCTAAGCACTTCTCCCATGGCAAGAATATTCAATCTAGTAGGCCAAACCAAACTGATAATTCGAAGAGACTTGCAAAGATAACTCAATCATACTTAAAAGAATTCAGAGAAGATTCAGATATTATTCATAGATAAACTTGATCATAAACCCACAATTCATCGGATCTCGACAAACGCACCACAAAAAGAGTTTACATCGAATAGATCTCCACAAGAGAGGGGGAGAACATTGTATTGAGATCCGAAAAGAGAGAAGAAGCCATCTAGCTAATAACTATGGACCCGTAGGTCTGTGGTAAACTACTCACAACTCATCGGAGGGGCAAGGGTGTTGATGTAGAAGCCCTCCGTGGTCGATTCCCCCTCCGGCAGAACACCGGCGAAGGCTCCAAGATGGGATCTCGCGGATACAGAAGGTTACGGTGGTGGAAATTGTGTTTCGTCTGCCCCTGGATGTTTTCGGGGTACGTAGGTATATATAGGAGGAAGAAGTACGTCGGTGGCCGCCCGAGGGGCCCACGAGACAGGGGGCGCGCCCTATAGGGGGGGCGCGCCCTCTTATCGCGTGGGAGCCTCGGCTGCTTCTTGACTTTCACTCCAAGTCCTTTGGATCACGTTCGTTCCAAAAATCACGCTCCCAAAGGTTTCATTCCGTTTGGACTCCGTTTGATATTCCTTTTCTTCGAAATACTGAAATAGGCAAAAAAACAGCAATATGGGCTGGGCCTCCGGTTAGTAGGTTAGTCCCAAAAATGATATAAATGTGTAAAATAAAGCCCATAAACATCCAAAAGGGGTAATATAATAGCATGGAACAATCAAAAATTATAGATACGTTGGAGACGTATCAAGCATCCCCAAGCTTAATTCCTGCTCGTCCTCGAGTAGGTAAATGATAAAAAAGAAATTTTTGATGTGGAATGCTACATAGCATAATTTATATTGTAATTTTCTTTATTGTGGCATGAATGTTCAGATCCAAATGATACAAAATAAAAGTTCATATTGACATAAGAAATAGTAATACTTCAAGCATACTAATCAAAGTAATCATGTCTTCTCAAAATAACATGGCCAAAGAAAGTTATCCCTACAAAATCATATAGTCTGGCTGTTGCTCTATCTTCATCACACAAAGTATTTAATCATGCACAACCCCGATGACAGCCAAGCAATTGTTTCATACTTTAATAATCTCAAACTCTTTCAACTTTCACGCAATACATGAGCATGAGCCATGGAAATAGCACTATATGTGGAATAGAATGGTGGTTTTGGAGAAGACAAAAAAGGAGAAGATAGTCTCACATCAACTAGGCGTATCAATGGGCTATGGAGATGCCCATTAATAGATATCAATGTGAGTGAGTAGGGATTGCCATGCAACGGATGCACTAGAGCTATAAATATATGAAATCTCAACAAAAGAAACTAAGTGGGTGTGCATCCAACTCGCTTGCTCACAAAGACCTAGGGCATTTTGAGGAAGCCCATCATTGGAATATACTAGCCAAGTTCTATAATGAAAAATTCCCACTGGTATATGAAAGTGACAACATATGAGACTCTCTATCATGAAGATTATGGTGCTATTCTGAAGCACAAGTGTGGAAAAAGAGATAGTAGCATTGTCCCTTCTCTTTTTTTCTCTCATTTTATTTTTTTCTTTTCTTTTTGCTTTTCTCCTTCTTTTTCTTTGGCCTTTTTTTCCTTTTTGGCCTTTCTCTTTTTTTTTCTTTTTTTCTTTTTGTAAAGTCCAAAGTCTCATCCCGACTTGTGGTGGAATCATAGTCTTCATCATCCTTTCCTCACTAGGACAATGCTCTAATAATGAAGATCATCACACTTTTATGGATTTACAACTCAAGAATTACAACTCAAAGCTAGAACAAGATATGACTCTATATGAATGCCTGCGGCGGTGTACCAGGATATGCAATGAATCAAGAGCGACATGTATGAAAATTATGAAGGTGGCATTGCCACAAATACAATGTCAACTACATGATCATGCAAAGAGCAATATGACAAAAGTAATGTGTGTCATATGAACGGAACGGTGGAAAGTTGCATGGTAATATATCTCGGAATGGCTATGGAAATGCCATAATAGGTAGGTATGGTGGCTGTTTTGAGGAAGGTATATGGTGGGTGTATGGTACCGGCAAAAGTTGCGCGGTACAAGAGAAGCTAGCAATGATGGAAGGGTGAAAGGGTGCGTATAATCCATGGACTCAACATTAGTCGAAAGAACTCATATACTTGTTGCAAAAATTTAGAAGTCATCAAAAACCAAAGCACTATGCACATGCTCCTAGGGGGATAGATTGGTAGGAAAAGACCATCGCTCGTCCCCGACCGCCACTCATAAGGAAGACACTCAATAAATAAAATTGTGCTCCAACTTCATCACAAAGCGGTTCACCATACGTGCATGCTACGGGAATCACAACCCTTAACACAAGTATTTTTCATAATCACCTCAACTAGCATGACTCTAATATCACTACCTCCATATCTCAAAACAATTATCAAGCATCACATTTATCATAGCATCCAATTCACTTTCTATGATTGTTTTTATTATACCCAACTTGGATGCTCATCATTCTAGGACCAAATTTGTAACCATAGCAAATACCATGCTGTTCTAAAAGACTCTCAAAATAATATAAGTGAATCATGAGAGACTAATAATTTCTTCAAAATTAAGACACCACCGTGCTCTAAAAGATATAAGTGAAGCACTAGAGCAAAAGCGATCAAGCTCAAAAGATATAAGTGAAGCACATAGAGTATTCTAGCAAATTCTAATCAAATAGGCTTCTCCCAAAAGGTGTGTACAGCAAGGATGATTGTGGTAAACTAAAAATCAAAGACTAATATAATACACGACGCTCCAAGCAAAACACATATCATGTGGCGAATAAAAATATAGCTCCAAGTAAAGTTACCAAGGAACGAAGACGAAAGAGGGGATGCCTTCCCGGGGCATCCCCAAGCTTAGGCTTTTGTCTATCCTTGAATATCTTGGGGTGCCTTAGGCATCCTCAATCTTAGGCCCTTGCCACCCTTTATTCCATAGTCCATAAAAGGTTTACCCAAAACTTGAAAACTTCACAACACAAAACTCAACAGGAAATCTTATAAGCTCCGTTAGTGAAAGAAAACAAAACCACCACATAAGGTACTGTAATGAACTCACTCTTTATTTATTTTGGTGTTAAACCTAATGTATTCCAACTTCTCTATGGTTTATAAACTATTTTACTAGCCATAGATGCATTGAAATAAGCAAACAACACACAAAAAACAGAATCTGTCAAAAACAGAACAGTCTGTAGAAATCTGTAACTAACGCAAACTTCTGGAACTCTAAAAATCCTACAAAACTTGGAAGTCCTGGAAAATTCGTTTATTGATCAGCAGCAGAAAGAATCAACGCAAAAGCACGTTCCTGTGATTTAACAAAATTATATTCATGCGCGCAAAGTTTCTGTTTTTCAGTAGAATCAAATCAACTATCATCATAGGTTATCCTATAGGTTCTACTTGGCACAAACACTAATTAAAAGATAAAAACACATCTAAACAGAAGGTAGATGCAAGATTTATTACTAAACAGGAGCAAAAACAAAAAATACAAAGAAAACTGGGTTGCCTCCCAACTAGCGCTATCGTTTAACGCCCCTAGCTAGGCATAAAAGCAAAGATAGATCTAACGAGTGCCCTCTTTGGCACTAAATTCATAAGTAGCCCGCATGATAGATTCATAAGGTAATTTGAATTTCTTTCTTGGAAAGTGCTCCATGCCTTTCTTTAATGGAAAGTGGAATCTAATATTCCCTTCCTTCATATCAATAATCGCGCCAATCATTCTAAGGAAAGGTCTACCAAGAATAATAGGGCAAGAAAGATTGCAATCTATATCAAGAACGATAAAATCCACGGGCACTAAATTTCTATTTGCAACAATAAGAACATCATTGATCCTTCCCATTGGCTTTTTAATAGTGGAATCCACAAGGTGCAAATTTAACGAGCAATCATCAAGATCATGGAAGCATAGAATATCACATAAAGTTTTCGGAATCGTGGAAACACTAGCACCCAAATCACACAAAGCAAAACACTCATGAAATTTAATTCTAATCTTTATAGTAGGTTCCCACTCATCATTAAGATTTCTAGGTATAGAAACTTCCAAATTAAGCTTTTCATCAAAAGATTGCATCAAGGCATCAACAATATGTTTGGTAAAAGCTTTGTTTTGACTATAAGCATGAGGAGAATTAACAATGGATTGCACCAAGGAAATACAACCTTTTAAAGAACAATTATCATAATCAAATTCCTTGAAATCCGAGATAGTGGGTTCAATACTATTTAAAGTTGTGACCTTTCCAATCTCACTTTTACCAAATTTAGCATCAAGATCTAAAGACTCTGAATTCTTGGGACGCCTTCTAGGCAAAGTTGATTCATCATCTGTCCCATAGTCATCAAAATTCATATTGCCAAACATAGATCTAATAGGAGACGCATCAATAACTTTAAGATCCTC
Organism: Triticum timopheevii; assembly: GCA_963921465.1. Lineage (NCBI taxonomy): Eukaryota > Viridiplantae > Streptophyta > Magnoliopsida > Poales > Poaceae > Triticum > Triticum timopheevii. The sequence goes on from OY997270.1 coordinate 244,524,456, forward strand.
AACATTATTTTCATCTAATTTTTCTGGTTTAGTGGCCATCTTATTGGCTAAGGTGGCTTGCTTGTCAGAAATTTTGGCTATAGCATTCTCAAGCCGGGTAATTTGAGCATTAACACCATAAAATTCTTTATTCGTATCATCAAGCTCTTTGTTCATAAATCCCAAAAAAACCTTTTTGTTCCTTAAGCTCTTTTCTAAAGAAATTATTATGCTCAAATTGCAAATTCATAAAGCTTCAAATATTTGAATCAATCTCTTCCATCCTTCTGAGAAGGTGGTCAGGACCCTTAGGCGAAGCCATAAGGACAAACAAGCACACTAGCAAGCAGAAAAAGGCAAGCGAAAAGAGAGGAGGAGATTGGGAAAGAGAGGGCAAATAAAACGGCAAGGGTGAAGTGGGGGAGAGGAAAACGAGAGGCAAATGGCAAATAATTTAAATGCGAGGGAGATGGGTTTGTGATGGGTACTTGGTATGTCTTGACTTGAGTGAAGACCTCCCCGGCAACGGCGCCAGAAATCCTTCTTGCTACGTCTTGAGCTTGCGTTGGTTTTGCTCGAAGAGGAGAGGGTGATGCAGCAATAGTAGCGTAAGTATTTCCCTCAGTTTTTGAGAACCAAGGTATCAATCTAGTAGGAGGCTCCTCAAAAGTCCCACACACCTACACAAACAAATTGAGAACTCGCAACCAACGCGATAAAGGGGTTGTCAATCCAAAAAGAGAGAAGAAGCCATCTAGCTAATAACTATGGACCCGTAGGTCTGTGGTAAACTACTCACAACTCATCGGAGGGGCAACGGTGTTGATGTAGAAGCCCTCCATCGTTGATTCCCCCTCCGGCAGAACACCGGCGAAGGCTCCAAGATGGGATCTCGCGGATACAGAAGGTTACGGTGGTGGAAATTGTGTTTCATCTGCCCCCTGGATGTTTTCGGGGTACGTAGGTATATATAAGAGGAAGAAGTACGTCAGTGGCCGCCCGAGGGGCCCATGAGATAGGGGGCGCGCCCTATAGGGGGGGGGGGGCGCCCTCCTATCTCGTGGGTGCCTCGGCTGCTTCTTGACTTGCACTCCAAGTCCTCTGGATCACCTTCGTTCCAAAAATCACGCCCCCAAAGGTTTCATTCCGTTTGGACTTCATTTGATATTCCTTTTCTTCGAAATACTGAAATAGGCAAAAAAATAGCAATATGGGTTGGGCCTCCGGTTAGTAGGTTAGTCCCAAAAATGATATAAATGTGTAAAATAAAGCCCATAAACATCCAAAAGGGGTAATATAATAGCATGGAACAATCAAAAATTATAGATACGTTGGAGACGTATCAGGCAGCCGTTGAACTTCAAGAGTATTAGAAGAATGCAGATCCGAGTGATTTGCTGCAAGCCAAGAAGCCTGCCATAGATTCTGCATTTCAGTCATCTGGTAAAACGAAGCCGATTCATATTCACCTGACCGATCCCAATGCCGCGTCGACTCATATATCAACGACACTCGACAGCAAATAGGAAGAAGCACTCATCTAGTTCCTCCGTGAGAACTGGGACATCTTTGCATGGAAACCCTCTGACATGCCGGGTGTACCCAGAGGACTGGCTGAGCACCGTTTGCGTGTTGACCCCAAGGCAAAACCCATCAAAGAGCACCTTCGGTGGTCCGCCTGCAGAAGAGGAAAGCGATTGGCAAAGAAGTGGCTCGGCTGCTAGCAGCAGAGTTCATCCGAGAGATCTACCACTCCGAGTGGCTTGCCAATGTAGTCATGGTCCCTAAGAAGGACGATTCACTTCGTATGTGCATTGATTTCAAGCATATCAATCGGGCCTGCCCAAAAGATCATTTCCCTCTCCCCCGCATCGATCAGATTGTTGACTCGACTGTGGGATGTGAGCGCTTGTCATTTTTAGATGCGTATTCCGGGTATCATCAGATCCGACTGTATGGTCCCGATGAAATAAAAACAGCCTTCATCACCCAATTCGGGTGCTTTTGCTACGTCACCATGCCATTTGGTCTTAAAAATGCCGGAGCCACATTCATGAGAATGATTCAAAAGTGCCTGCTCACTCAAATCAGTCGGAATGTGGAAGCATACATGGATGACATTGTGGTCAAGTCTCGCAAAGGTCCCGACCTATTGACTGACCTCGCAGAGACCTTTGCCAACCTAAGGAGGTACGATATCAAGCTTAATCCGTCAAAGTGCACGTTCGGAGTTCCAGGAGGAAAGTTACTCGGTTTTCTTGTTTCCGAACGAGGGATCGATGCTAATCCAGAAAAAGTTGATACCATCCTCCGAATGAAACACCCTGTGCGAGTGCATGACGTTCAGAAGTTGGCTGGTTGTTTGGCCGCCTTGAGTCGATTCATTTCTCATCTCGGTGAAAAGGCTTTGCCTCTTTACCGACTGATGAAGAAATCTGATAAGTTCGAGTGGACTAAGGAAGCTGATGCAGCATTTGCAGAACTCAAAACCCTGCTTTCCACCCAGCCGGTGCTCGCTGTGCCAATCAGCAAAGAGCCTTTACTGCTTTATATTGTAGCCACTGGAAAAGTTGTCAGCACAATACTCACGGTCAAGCGAGTAGAGGAAGGAAAATCCTACAAGGTTCAGCGCCTAGTTTATTATCTCTCCGAAGTTTTGACTCCATCCAAGCAACGATATCCTCATTATCAGAAGCTTGTTTATGGAATTTACATGACCATGAAGAAGGTTGCACATTACTTCTCTGATCACTCCATTACAGTCGTCAGCGACACACCATTATCTGAGATTCTGAATAATAGAGATGCAACTGGTCGAGTGGCAAAATGGGCAATTGAACTCCTTCCATTGGATATCAAGTTTGAGGCAAAGAAAGCCATCAAGTCCCAAGCAATCGCAGATTTCCTTGCCGAGTGGATTGAGCAACAACTACCGACTCAAGTTCACTCGGAGCATTGGACTATGTTCTTTGATGGCTCCAAGATGCTGAATGGATCAGGTGCTGGGGTAGTATTGGTGTCCCCCCGTGGAGACAAGCTTAACTATGTTCTCCAGATTCATTTTGATTCCTCCAATAATGAAGCGGAATATGAAGCACTTTTATACGGGTTGCGTATGGCCATTTCACTCGGTGTCCGTCGCCTTATGGTATACGGCGACTCAGATTTGGTGGTTAATCAAGTGATGAAGGAATGGGATGTCAGAAGCCCAGCCATGACCGGTTATTGCAATGTAGTGAGGAAGCCGGAAAAGAAGTTTGAAGGATTGGAGCTTCATCATATACCCCGACTGAAAAATCAAGCTGCAGATGAGTTGGCGAAGATAGGTTCAAAGATAGAGGCCATTCCCCGCAATGTGTTCCTGGAACATATTCATTCACCTTCAGTTCAGGAAGATCCTTTCACTGAAGAGTCACCACAGCCCAAGAGCGCCACAAATCCGACTGAAGTCGAAATCCCAGCCGTGGTCGACTAAGTCATGGAGGTTTTGGTCATCACTCCCGACTGGATAGTGCCGTACATTGCATACATTCTTAGGAAAGAACTTCCAGAGGATGAAGAAGAGGCTCGACAGATCATCCGATGATCTAAGACCTTTACCGTGATAAAAGGACAGCTGTTCAGAGAAAGTGTAACTGGGGTCTGCCAGAAGTGCATCACGCCAGAAGAAGGCCAAATGATCCTCAATGATATTCACTCGGGAACCTGTGGTCACCATGCGTCCTCTTGGACCATCGTGGCGAAAGCATACCGAGCCGGATTGTACTGGCCACGAGCCAACGAGATGGCAAAGGAAATAGTGGACAAGTGTGAAGGCTGTTAGTTTTACTCCAACATGTCTCACAAACCTGCGTCAGCTTTGAAGACAATTCCACTCGTCTGGCCTTTTGCTATCTGGGGATTGGACATGGTTGGACCTCTGAGGACTGGCATGAGTGGATTTACTCATGTGCTGGTGGCAGTCGACAAGTTCACCAAATGGATCGAAGCCAAGCCCATTAAAAACCTTGAAGAAAGTACAACTGTGAGTTTCATCAGGGAACTGATATTCAGATATGGTGTTCCGCACAGCATCATCACAAATAACGGCTCAAACTTCGACTCTGATGAGTTCAGGACCTTTTGTTCTTCCCAAGGCACGAGGGTCGACTACGCTTCGGTGGCTCATCCTCAGTCGAATGGACAGGCTGAGCGAGCAAATGGATTGATTCTCAAAGGACTGAAACCCCGGTTGATGCGTGACCTCAAGCATGCAGCAGGAGCTTGGGTCGACGAGCTCCCATCAGTACTTTGGGGACTGAGGACAACTCCTAATCGGTCGATTGGACGGACTCCATTCTTCTTAGTCTACGGAGCCAAAGCCATACTCCCGAGTGATTTGCTCCACAACGCGCCTAGAGTCGAACTCTTCTCAGAGGAGGAAGCAGAGCAGGCTCGGCAAGATGCAGTTGATCTCCTGGAAGAAGAAAGAGAGATGGCCTTGATCTGGTCGACCATTTATCAGCAAGACTTGTGTCGATTCCATGCCAGAAACGTAAGGGGTCGGGCATTTCAAGAAGGAGACCTGGTTCTTCGAGTGGACCAGCAGAAACCACACAAGCTCTCACTTGCTTGGGAAGACCCTTTTATCATCACCAAAGTGCTTCACAATGGAGCATATCGTCTCTTCAATGTCGAGCACAAGAAAGATGAGCCACGCGCCTGGAATGCGGAATTGCTCCGCCCTTTTTACTCTTAAGCTTTTAGAACTGATGAGATGTAATAAGAAGGACCCTTTAGTTTTATTATCAAAAGACATGATTTTACAGTCTTCCGAATGATTGTCGTTCATTTTTTTACATGTTCTAAAATCCCCCAGCGGGTGCATTAGTTGCGAATCCGTTTCGCCTAAGTCAAAGTGAAAATCCTGCTGAGTGGTGAGTCTGTCTCTCACTCGGGGGCTTAGTTGCGAATCCGTTTTGCCTAAGTAATAAAAAATCCTGCCAAGTGGTGAGTCTGCCTCTCACTCGGAGGCTTAGCTGCAGTCCAGTACTCGCCTAAGTAATAAAAAATCCTACTGAGTGGTGAGTCTACCTCTCACTCGGAGGCTTAGCTGCAGTCCAGTACTCGCCTAAGTAATAAAAAATCTTGCCGAGTGGTGAGTCTGCCTCTCACTTGGGGGCTTAGCTGCAGTCCAGTACTCGCCTAAGTTTAAAAAGTCCCATCAAACGGTACGGGTCAGCCATGACCCCCCCGAGGTTGCACCGTCAAGAAGAAGGACGAGATTGTGAGAGCGATCTTCTCGCTCGAGGGCTTAGCTGCAGTCCAATACTCGCCTAAGTTTGAAAAATCTTACCGAGTGGTGAGCAATCCTCCCACTCGGGGGCTTAGCTGCAGTCCAATACTCGCCTAAGTTTGAAAAATCCTACCGAGTGGCGAGCAATCCGCCCACTCGGGGGCTTAGCTGCAGTACGATACTCGCCTAAGTTTGAAAAATCCTACCGAGTGGTTAACAATCATCCCACTCGGGGGCTTAGCTGCAGTCCAGTACTTGCCTAAGTTTGAAAAATCCTACCGAGTGGTGAGGAATCCTCCCACTCGGGGGCTTAGCTGCAGTCTAGTACTCGCCTAAGTTTGAAAAATCCTACCGAGTGGTGAGCAATCCTCCCACTCGGGGGCTTAGCTGCAGTCCAGCACTCGCCTAAGTTTGAAAAATCCTACCGAGTGGTGAGCAATCCTCCCACTCGGGGGCTTAGCTGCAGTCCAGTACTCGCCTAAGTTTGAAAAATCCTACCGAGTGGTGAGCAATCCTCCCACTCGAAGGCTTAGTTGCAGTCCAGTACTCGCCTAAGTTTGAAAAATCTTACCGAGTGGTGAGCAATCCTCCCACACGAGGGCTTAGCAAAGTGCGGGTTGGCCACGACCACCACTTCAGAGTTGTACCATCAAGAAGAAGGACGAGATTGAGCGTGTCGCCAGGGCGAGTCACTTTTAGGAACGTCAAGACCATTGCTGAATTTCTCGTCGATGAGTTGACCGGCCCCGCTGAATGGTGCGGGTCGACCGTGACCCCCCCCCCCCCCCCCGAGGGTTGCACCGTCAAGAAGAAGGAAGAGATTGTGCGCACTGTCAAAGGCCCATCCAACGGCTGACGCCAAAGCTGACGGCTGACAAGAACGTCAAGACCATTGCTGACTGCCTTGCTGATGAGCTGATCAATGCTGCTCAAGGTTCGTCCAACCGGTCGACTGCTGATTCTTCTTCAGAAGCTGCATCAGGCAAGCAGAAACCAATCCGAGAGAAGAACGAATTTCACTCGAAGATAAACGCAACATATTCGAAGATAAATCCAAAGATTCCTAACCATGGATTAAATTGCTCGGGCGTCAGGCCCGAAGGAGTTGTAACAGTTACAAAATCACTTGGCATTCCGAGGCAAATAAAGGTGAAGCAAAATGTTTTTTAGTCACTCGGCGGGAGAAGGACATGCCGGATCACAGAAGCTGTCAAGGTCGATGCTGTCGGCAATACGAGTGGCTGGCTCGAGGAAGGTGTCCATGAAGGACTTGAAAGAGTGCTTCTTAGTATTCGCTACCTTGAGGGCAGCCAGCCTGTCTTCCTTGGCCTCCTTGCAGTGCACTCGGACCAACGACAGGGCGACGTCAGCACCACAGCGAGCAAAGGACTTCTTCCACTCTTGCACTCGGCCTAGAATCTGATTAAGTCGAGTCATCAGCGACTCGAGGTCTTGAGAAAGTTCCGCCTAAGGCCAGAGTTCAGCGTCCATTCGGGTCATCGCCGCCTTCAGTCGAGCCAAATAAGCGACTGCACCATCCAAACGGGACTCCAATCGCAGCAGGTTCATTGCAGCGTCATCCTTCATGGGATAATTGATGGGGTCGAGACCTGTCTCGACCCGCCCAGTCTCAGCTTCAAAGTCCTGACATAGTTCTTTCCCATCGCAAAAAATGATGAGTCGACAATATAACAACAAACTTCAGTCGATGACAAATTGACTAGTCGAATGATCATACCTTCAAGCTTCAGAACAAGTTTTGCGGCAAGTTGTTCCAGATAAGACTCTAGCTTGTCTGTCTTGGCTCTGAGGCCGCTGACTTCTGTGGTCAGGTTCTCCTTGTCCTTCCTTAGCTGCTCGACTTCCTGATTAGCTTCCGAGATGGTGGCCTTCAACTTCGCGTTCTCCTCTTCCAATTTGCTGACTGAAGCCAGCTTCTAGTCCGCAAGCTTCGTCTTCTCATGTGCTTCCTTCTGAGCAGCAGCAAGGTCTAGGTCCTTCTTCTCCAAAGCCTCCTTCATCCTCTCTAAAGAAACAACACTCTTCAGACGAGCCTAAAGTTGGCGATTTTCACTACGCACACCTGCTTGTGTGAAGTCACTCAGTTCAAAGAGACTGAAAGAAAAACCAGTGCGAAGTGCGATTTACAAAGCAGACAAAACAGTTGAATGATTACCTCCCATGATGGCCGTATCTTCTTGAGCAGTCTTGAGATTCTTTTTTGTGAGTTCAAGGTCAAGTTCAACGTTGATATGCTTGTTCTTTAACTCGAAGAATCGAGCTCCAAGATCACAAGACCTCTGCAGTCAGCAAGAGAGATATGTCAGTCAACAGAAATAAGAGACAGTGACGGAGAAAAGTTACTCTAAGACTACTAACGAATCAAATATTCAACAGTAGTCTCGGGGACTACACCCAGTGGGTGCACTTAGCGTGCCCCCACTGGTTCAGATCAATACTCAGCAGGGTCTTCCCAGCGTGAGTTTAAAAAGTAAAAAAAAATAAGCAAGAGGATACATCATTAGACCTCAGTCGACTGCCAGCAGTCGACTGTGGTCTCGGGGACTACACCCAATGGGTGCACTCGGCGTGCCCCCACTAATTCGAACAGTTTACTGAGACTCAGCTCGAGGCGAGCGGAGTTGAAGATTTCATAAGCTCTAAACAAAGGAACACCCACTGGGTGATCAGATATAAAGCAACACTCAAAAGTTTAGTCGGAGTTTTGCTGACCTGAACATTGGTCTGAAGGGCAGTGCTGGCGTTGTAAGCTACCTGGCTAGCTTCATGCATCACCTTCACCTGCTCCATGACAAGGTTCACCTGACGAAGAGCTTCCCTAGCGGCGCCTAGCGAGTCATCTGGAGTTTGATACGTGGCACAGAGTGATGGCTCCAAGGTGGTCGAAGCAGTTACCGGGTCGGACGAGTGGAGTTGCACTGGAGCGGCAGGAGTCTGTGCTATTGATCCCGACGGATGATCAGTCGTCAGCGGGCTGGCGAAAGTGACGTTGGTCGAACCGGCCCTTCGGAACGTTCGAACACCGCCTCAAGCGCCGGCGTCGACTGAGGGACTTGGATTTCAAGCCTCCTCCTGCTCGAGCCTCCACTCTTCTTCCTCCTCTCCTATAGAGGCACTTCTTCTTCCTCGTCATCAGGGAGCACAACGATCTCTTGTGGAGCTGCAGAAAGAGAGAAGTATCAAATATTCAGCCAATTGACTACCCACTCGACTAAATGAAACTTGGTCGAATGAACTTACCAGCTCGGGAGGTGGCCTCCTCGTCTCCTGGTGCCTTATCGACATCCATGTCAGTAGCAGTAGAGGTGGGTCTGGAAAGATGCGTAATCCAATTGGTCAGAACAGAAATTTCAGTCGGTCTGTATAAGCACAGGTGTGTTACTCACCCCGAAGCCACTGGGACGTCCATCTTGATCCACGGCAAAGTCTTCCGAGTCTTGGGAGGAGCAACCTTGGGCTGCTTGGCGGTCTTCTCTGTCAGTTACGGAGTCGACGTCCGAGTGCACTTCTGAGCGTGAGTACTCGGATCCATGTTCTTCCCGCGCCCGCCCGCCGGGTCGTGTTGCTGCTTGGATCGGCGCTCAGAACGCGGCGGCGAGTCGACCTCTTCCTTGTCGTCCGACTCCTCGCTCTCCTCCTCCTCCTCTCCATCCGAAGACTCCCAGTCGCCGCTCTCGTCTGCGCTGGCCTCTTCCTCCTGGACCTGCTCCAGGGCTTTGTTCACCATTGGGCATAGAATACATCTCGGTGAAAACCTACAAGACGAAAAGTCAAGCAAAGATCAACCGACATCAAGTGCAGTCGGAACTTATGCGCCAAGCAGTCAGAACAAAAGGGCATACCTTGTCGGGTGGATTGTTGTCTCTAAAAGGGATAACTCGCCTGGATCCTCTGGGATCGTCCTGATTGCCTGTGATACTCCTCAATCACATGGCCATGGTCTCGTACGACACTTCCTCTGGATGGACCCGAGCGGTGTCTTCAGGTCCAGAGTACAGCCACATAGGATGATCACGGGCCTGGAGAGGCTGGATGCGTCGACTGAGGAACACTTCCAGCAGGTCCAGGCTGGTAACACCCTCATTGATAAGCTGAACCACTTTCTCTGCCAGCATCATCGTCTCCACATTCTCAGCAGCGGTCACTTTGAGTGGAGAAGGAGTTTGGACGCGGTCGAATGTGAAGTGGGGGAGGCCGGTCGACTGACTTGGAGCTGCCTCGTCCTGTCAATATAACCAGGTCGACTGCAAGCCCCTAACCAATTCAGGAAGAGTCATAGCAGGGAAGGAGCTCCTTTGCCTTTTTGGATACCAAAACCCCCACACATCTGGATGACATTGGTCTTTGAGTCACTCGACTTCGCTTTTTTGACCGACTGGGATCGGATGGTGAAGATATGTTTGAAAAGACCCCAGTGTGGTCGACACCCCAAGAAATTTTCACACATCGACACAAAGGCGGCCAGATACGTGATGGTGTTGGGCGAAAAATGGTGGAGTTGGGCGTCGAAAAAGTTCAAGAACTCCCGGAAGAAAGGATGCGGAGGAAGCAAAAAACCCCGTTCGACGTGGGTGGCGAGCAGTACGCACTCACCCGGTCGAGGATGAGGTTCCATCTCCCCCTCTGGCAACCTTGCCGCTCCCTTGGCGATCAGCCTGGACTCCGCTAGCTCGTCCAGATCCTCCTGTTGAATCGAAGACCGGATCCAATCGCCCTGGATCCAGCCCGACGGCAGCCCCGCGCGCGATGACGACCCGCGGTGCTGCTTTTTGCCCTTCGCCACCCCCTTCGCCTTCTTTGCACGCTCTAGCGCCGCTGTCTTGTCCTTCACCATGGCAGCACGGCAGCAGCGTTGGAACAGAAGAGCTGGGCGCGACGAAGAAGTGGAGGAAGAAGAAGGAGGAAAGAGCGTGCACAGTGCAGGCGCCTCGGCCCCGTCACCTTATAAAGGGTCGCTTCCGACTGACTGACGCATGGGTCCAGGCAATCCTGTCAAATCCCGTAACAGTCGCGCGCAACGTACATGGCGAGAAAGGTGGCACGGAAATCGAGGCATCACTGTTTATCCGCTCCGCCCGCTTCAGCACTCCCCGTCCCGCGCGCTTCCCCGAAATTTCGTATCCCGCGAAATCCGGGATACGCAGCAACCAATCGCGCCCAAGATCCTACACTCTAATACAGCACTCGACAAACGGTGCCACAAGTACAGTCGACGACTCTCTGAATGGATCAAGTACCAACGCGAGTTTTCCATCTTGCAGAAAACGCTCGTGAAGGCGCAAGACTCAGAAGAAGTTCAACTCCAACCTACTTTCCACTCAAATCTTAATCCATTTGGGGGCTACTGATGAGGATACAGACCCGGGGTAGGGTCATAGGCCTGACCTAAACGTCCTACCCAAGGTCACTACCCAAGAAGATAAGAAGTTCAAGAGGAAGCATGTGACCCCCGATCGAAGATGTCGAGTGCAATCCACTCGACATCATGTCACTCGGGAGTCTTCCTACCTACTGTCATTCGACCATCTAGAGAATCACTCAACCTTCGGAAGGCCAGGAGTCTCTCAGCGTTACAACAGGCAGGCATTCACTCCGTAGTCTTTAAGGTCATTAACAACACTTAAGGCTGGCGTTACCAGTAATGCCCTCACTTTATGTACATCAAGTCCCTTGTAATGGAGGCCAGAGAGGGTCCTGGCGAACTCTATATAAGCCACCCTCCTCCGCTGGCACAAGGTTTCACCCCCCCCTGTAACATCACACATATAATCCAGTCGACCATTGAGAGGTAGGGCTATTACTTCCTCCGAGAAGGGCATGAACTCGTAAAACCCGTGTGTACACCTTCACCATAGCTGAGATCTTGCCTCTCCATATCTACCCCCTTTCTACTGTCAGTCTTAGAACGACGACATGTGGTAGTCCATTTGAAATATCTAAGAAGACAAATATTTAGGAACGGAGGGAGTATATGGGAATTATGCAATGCCATCTTCTTTAGCCAGCCATCATATACATTAATCATGCAATGCCATCCTGTTTAGCCAGTCATCGTATATGTGAATTGTATCGTGCCATATGTTTTTTCATAATGTATTCCATTTGTCAACAATGTTTATACATTCATCTACTCTTCCTGTGCATCAGCCATTTGAGTCGGTCATGGGAAAATCTGGAGTGAAAACAAGGTCTTCTGAGCAGTCAGTGCTACATGTCGATGGAGATTTCTTGCTGGTTACAGATAGCTCCTCAGAGAAGGATTCAGAGACAGATGACCAGTCGTATCCCCCCCCGAGGTGCATGCTCTAACTTGGCAGGGTTATATTGCTCATATCATGCATATGGTGTCTTGCATTGCCATGCCATCTGCTTAGATTAGACATGCTTTGTGTGAATGCCTCCTGTTTGCTTTCTATATCAGATATATGAATTATGCAATGCCATGTTTTTTAGCCAGTTATCATATATTTTAATTATGCACCGCCATGTAGCCAGGCATCATATATGTGAATTATCTCATGCCATCTTTTTTTTCGTTACGTATTCCATTTGTCGACAATCTGTGTATATTGAACTACTCTTCATGCGTATTAGCCATTTGAGTCGGTTATGGAAAAATCTGGAGTGAAAACAAGGTCTTTAGAGCAGGCAATGGTACCTGTTGAAGCATATATCTCGATGGTTATAGGGAGCTCCTCAGAGGAGGATTCAGAGACAGATGACCAGTCCTATATCCCACCTGAGGTGTATGCTCTAAGTTGCAATGTTTATATTTCTCATATCATGCATATGGTGTCTTGCATTGCATGCTTAGTTTAGACATCATATGCACAATATTGAATTCCATCTGCTTAGTTTAGATATCATACATGCGAGTGCCAGCTGCTTAGTATATGAATCAATTATGTCAATTATATCATGCCATCCTGTATACTTAGACAACATGTATGTGAATTATTTCATCCAAACCTATTTTTAGAAAGACATCATATAGTTTTGTCATGTAATCCTGTTTAGATAATCATCATATGTTGAATTATGCCATTATATCATGTTAAGTTATCCATCATATATCTGAAACGTCATGCTATCCTGTTTAGTTAGGCATCATATATGTGAAATTGTGTCATGCTGTCCTATTTGCTTAGACAACATATATGTGAATTACCACATCTGTCTATCATACAATGTTTGTATATTCAATTTCTTTTCTTGTTTATCAGCCATTTGAATTGGAGGGGGTGATGGAAGTATCTAAGGGAGCAAAAACCCGTTCTTCACAAAAGATAGTGCTACCCGTTGATGCAGATAGAACCATGGTTGTACTGGCCCACAAACTAGCCCCACCACACTTAATCGAGACTCTTCCAGATTGCACACTTACACCATTGGGCAGAGAACCAGCTACAACCCATCTAACTGCAACCCCAGCAGATAGTAACCCACTTCTAGTTGACAAAGCACCATGTCCACCACAAAGTACCCCCACACGAGCAGTTTGTAAAGCAACTGTAGTGCCCAAAGCACGAAGACCACCACAGCTAACCCAAACTCCAAGTTTAAAGCAGAAGAGCAACTGTTCTCAGGTCAGATTCCGTAGCTATGGTCCATACTCCTTTGCTGTTGCATCACTGTATTTACTCATACCAACTACTTTCAAATTTGAAGGATCCAATTGAAACTCCAATGGAGCAACATGTATGTTTTAAACCTATTTCTTTAACTAGATTGCTATTCTAACTTCTTGCTCTATGTTTATTTCTTTTAAGTTGTATAAACAATTATGTTCTCATGTGATGCACATTACAAGTGTTGCCAATGCTGTGTAGTTTCTCACACTTATATTCTGTTTATGCTGCTGTGTCTTAAAAATATATGAGTTGAACTGTGTCTCTATCTTGATTAGGCAACATAAACTAGAATGATATGGACAATACAGTGACCATAGTACATAGATATATGTTTGTTTCATGATGTTATCTTGTCCACCTTACTACTGAACCGGTTTACCAAAATGAGTTTCGTATACTACACGCTAAACCTGTGATGTGTCTGCTTGTTTCTCTTATAGTATGCAAACAAAATATTGGAGAAGAGCACCCCACTATGCAATGGTAGAGAAAGTAATGCAGATAAGGTTCAAGATAGTGAGACAACCCTGTTGGTCTCCAAGAAAGGTGATAAAAACGATCTTGTAGACAATGAGAAAACCCCACAGTCCAGCGTTGATGTAGTGTTCGAGTTACTGGCCAGTACCGCTGGCAGAAGCTCTTCGAACTTGCTGCCTGAATCACTTCGGCTTCCTTAGTCTCAGCTACAAGCTAAAAGGCATTAGTCAGCTGTGCTGTGGCAAGAAGACGAAGGAGTGAGGAAGTCCCTGCAGAATTCAGATGCATACTTTCTTGTGCAACAGCAAGCGCTGGAGGATTTAAGCGCCAAACAAGAGAAAGTTAATAAGCTTGCTAAGCATCTTGCCAGCATTATGGGTACCCAGGATATTGTTTCTTGAGATCTTCTGAAGTGGTTTCAGTTCTGGACTTGTTTTGATGCGGCGTTTATATGCTGCTTCGTTCCCTATATTTGCACTGGTGGCGAACTTTGATGCCCAGTGGATGTAATATGTGTAATAGCCGTGATAGCCTAGCGTATGTTGCTTGCTTATTTATTTCCTTGTTGTCTTGTTTATTTGTTTGCTTGTAGTCAGTGCAGTTCTTTTTCCGCGGTTTGCTAGTGCTGGCAATAACCTATTTTTTAAAACTAGGCCACAATAACCATGGGCTACATATTTACTGTAGTGACACTTGGCCTCCTACCGGCCGTAGAAACAATTGGCCTTCTACGGGCCGTAGAAACAATGGGCCTTCTACAGGCCGTAGACACAATGGGCCTTCTACGAGCTGTATCATCAATGGGCCTTATATGGGCCGTATGATCAATTGACCAAACATGGGCCAATAACAGACCGCATTATGGCCCTAAACGGGCTAGAGTTGGAATCGTCCGTTCATGGGACGACCATAACGGGCCGTCCTTAATAGGCCGTATTTGACGACGCTATGAAAACGGCCCAATGTATTAACGGGCCACAAACGGGCGACTGTAACAACAGGATGAATTTGGCCAACAAGCAGAAAATGACAGTAACGGGCCGTAAGTAACCGAATGCTGGAAATGAGCCCAAGAATAAATGGGCCATGAGAAGGCTGAAAGATAACATGGGCTGGAAACGGCCCAATGGAATAATGGGCCGTTAATGGGTATAAAGTGACACACTGTTCATTACGGGCCAGTTTCACCACGGGCCGTTAATGGGCCAAGAGTTACAAAGGGCCTCATATGGGCCGAAAGACGTTATGGGCCATACATGGGCCAGAAGTTAAAACAGGTTGGAATCATATTGGACGGCCCAGATGATGCTACCGGGCCTAATTCGGATAGGCTGTAACGGGCCTTGGGTTAGTAGGTTGTAAATGGGCTATATGCGAATAGCCCATTAACAGGCTTTCCGTGGGCCAGCCCGCCACCTTTTGACCAAGTCAAATGGGCCAGCCTTTTCACAAGAATTGGTCTCTGTTGGGGCGCGCCACGTGTCGACGTATCATAGGCGCCTTCGGTCGAATGAGTGGATCAGATCTGTCCCAACGGTGAGCCGACACGTGTTTCCTCCAGCCAATGATGATTTTACATGTGGAGAATCCCCATTGGTCGGGGCTGTTAATGGGTTATCGGATCCTAAACTGGACCTGATAGCTTAACGACGTTCCGTTATGGCGGATGCCACATGTCGGTCACCCTTGACGAAAGCACTTCTGTGACACGCGATTTATCGTCATGGAAGTGGACACTTTCGTGATGATAATTTTGGTAATGTCATGGAACACTTCTACGACATCACAGGTATGACTATCTTGATTCTATCATAAAATCATCATGGATGTACATGCATGACAGAAAATGTGACCTACTGTGACAAACACGTATCATCACGGAAGTGTATTTTTTTTGTAGTGTATGTTGGAGGTACTAGTGAATGATTGTGGTTGAGTAAGAATATTGTTGTTAAGGTTTGTGATTCCTAAAGCATGCATGTATAGTCTCTCGTTATGCTAAGAAGTTGGAGCATGATTTATTATTGATTCTCTTCCTTATGAGTAGCCGCCGGGGATGAGCGATGGTCTTTTCCTATCAATCTACCCCTAGGGGCATGCGTAGTAGTACTTTGCTTCGAGGGCTAATAAACTTTCGCAATAAGTATGTGAGTTCTTTATGACTAATGTGAGTCCAAGGATTATACGCACTCTCACCTTTACGCAATTTTTAGCCTCTTCGCTACCGTGCATTGCCCTTTCTCACCTCAAGATGTGGTTTAAACTTCACCAGTGCATCCAAACCCCATGATACAATACACTCTATCACACATAAGCCTCCTTATATCTTCCTCAAAACAGCCACCATACCTACCTATTATGGCATTTCTGTAATCATTCCAAGTTATATTGCCATGCAACTTCCACTGTTCCATTTTTATGACACACATCATCATTGTCATATTGCTTGGCATGATCATATATCTGACATAGTATTTGTGGTTCAACCATCGTTTATCATTTTTGTACATGTTACGCTAGATCATTGCACATCCCGGTACACCGCTAGAGGCATTCATATAGAGTCATATTTTGGTCTAGTATCGAGTTGTAATTTTGAGTTCTAAGTATATAGAAGTGTGATGATCATCATTATTCATAATTAGATCATTGTCCCAAGTGAGGAAATAATAAAATAGGCCAAAAGAGCCCATAAAAAAGAGGCCAAAAAGAGCCCAACAAAGAAAAGAGGAAAAAGAAAAGAAAAAATGAAAGAAAAGAGAAGGGGCAATGTTACTATCCTTTTCCACACCTGTGCTTCAAAGTAGCACCATGTTTTTCATATAGAGAGTCCCCTATGCTTTCATTTTCATATAACTAGTGGGAATTTTTCATTATAGAACTTGGCTTGTATATTCCAATGATGGGCTTTCTCAAATGCCTGTGGTCTTCATGAGCAAGCAAGTTCGATGCACACCCACTTAGTTTTATTTTTTGAGCTTTCATACACTTATAGCTCTTAGTGCATCCGTTGCATGTCAATCCCTACTCCTTGCATTGACATCAATTGATGGGCATCTCCATAGACCATTGATTAGCCTCGTTGATGTGAAACTTTCTTTCTTTCTTGTCTTCTCCATATTATCTCTACCACCATACTCTATTCCATCAATAGTGCTATATCCATGGCTTGCGCTCATGTATCGCATGGGGGTTGAAAAAGATGAAGCACATTCAGAAGTATGAACCAATTGCTCGGCTTGTCATCGGGGTTGTGCATGATAAATACTTTGTGAAGATGGAGCATGACAAGGCTATACGATTTTGTAGGGATAACATTCTTTAGCATTGATATTTTTGAAGGCGTGATTGTTTGTTGGTATGCCCAAGTATTGATGTTTTTATATCAAATTATAGACTACTGCTTTGAATCATTCGGATCTTAATATCCACTCCACAAAAGATATTACATGATGAATATGATAGGTAGCATTCACATCAAAAGTTCTGTTTTTATCATTTACCTACTCGAGGACGAGCAGAAATTAAGCTTGGGGATGCTGATACGTGTCCAACGTAAATATAATTTTTGATTCTTCCATGCTATTATAGTATCAATCTTGGATGTTTATATGCAATTGTATGCAATTATATATCATTTTTGGGCCTATTAACCTAGTGCCTAGTGCTAGTTGCTTTTTTTGATTGTTTTTGGATTTTCAAAAAATTAGTACCAAACAGAGGCCAAACGCTACGAAACTTTTTGACAATTTTTTCTAGACCAGAAGGGACCCTAGAAGCTTCGGGAGAAGACCTGAAGTGTCACCTCGCAGCGACAAGCCTGCTAGGCACGCCCCAGTGGGGGCGCCCCCCAGGCTTATGGCCCCCCATGGCACCTCTTGACCTAATTCCAGCTATATAAATTCCCAAATATTCCCAATACATCAAAGAGCCACTCAAAATACTTTTTCCGCCACCGCAAGTTTCTGTTCTTCGGAGATCCCATCTGGAGACCTTTTGTGGTACTCCACTAGGGGGAACCGATTACGGAGGGCCTCTACATCAACCGTGCTACCCTTCCGATGATGTGTGAGTAGTTTACTGTAGACCTACAGGTCCATAGCTAGTATCTAGATAGCTTCTTCTCTCTCTTTGATCTTCAATAAAATGTTCTCCTTGATGTTCTTAGAGATCTATTCGATGTAATCCTTTTTTGTGATGTGTTTGTTGGGATCTGATGAATTGTGGGTTTATGATCAGATTATCCATGACTATTATTTGAGTTTTCTCTGAGCCCTTTTATGCATGATTGTTATAGCTTTGTATTTCTCACCGATCTATCCGTTTGGTTTGGCCAACTAGATTGATTTATTTTGCAATGGGAGAGGTGCTTTGTGTTGGGTACGATCTTGCATTGCTCAATCCCAATGACAGAAAGGGACATGACACATACTTGTATTGTTGCCATTAAGGATAAAATGATGTGGTTTATTCATATTAATTGGTTTACTTTGTCTACATCATGTCATCTTGCTTAAGGCGTTACTCCATTCTTTATGAACTTAATACTCTAGATGCATGCTGGATAGTGGTCGATGTGTGGAGTAATAGTAGTATATGCAGGCAGGAGTCCGTCTACTTGTCTTGGACGTGATGCCTATATACATGATCATTGCCTTGGATATCACCATAACTATGCACTTTTCTATCAGTTGCCCAACAATAATTTGTTTACCCACCATATGCTATGTTCATGAGAAAAGCCTCTATTGAAAAAAATGGCCCCCAGGTCTATTTTTATCATATATTAAAATATAAAAATACTTTGCTGCACTTTATTTACTTTTATTTTATTTTGTGTTTTTGTTTATCTATCTATCACTATGGGATTTGATCCTTGCAATTAACCGCCAAGGGATAGGAAACCCCTTGTTTGCGTTGGGTGCAAGTATTTGTTATTTTGTGTGTAGGTGTTGTTCACGTGGTATTACATGGTTCTCCTACTGGATTGATAAGTCTGGTTTTTAACCGAGGGAAATACTTATGTCCACTATACTACATCATCCTCTCCTCTTCATGGAAATCCCAACACAGCTCACAAGTAGTAAATACCTCTTCGTCCTCGTGGAAGATGGGGTCGTCGTCTCGACGATACGTCCCTGGCTCACGCGCTGGGTAGCTCAGTTTTTCGATCCAACATCTCCATCTCCATTGAAGATGTGTGAAACAACTTATTAAAGGAGCAAAATATGTTGCTTGGATTGACATGAGTGTCGTGGGGAACGAGCACCTATGGGGCAGGGCCCCTTTCGGTCCGGCAGGGAGCGGAGGGCGCACGAAGAGAGGATCGAGACGGAGCACGCGAGCGATTTTACCCAGCTTCGGAGCTCTCCGGAGAGATAATACTCCTACTACTGCTTTGTGGTTATATTATGTTCTTGCTCGAGAGTGTGGGAGTGTTCTGGTTTCGAATGAGTTGAACCCCTTCTACGTTGCGCATGGGCCTCCTTTTATAGGCTCAAGGGGTCACCGACAGGTGGCAACGCATGCAGGGGTAAAAGTGTAAAAGGTGTGGTTGGTACAACTGCTTCTACAGTGGATCCTACCTAACTCTGACGGCAGGGGACAAAGGCATTAAATGCTCGTCCGCTTCGCCCAAACAGTGCAGAAAAGTGACCGTTAGGGGCGCCACCGTTCGCCACGATGGCCATCTCGTCATCTCCACCCGCCACCTCGCACCGCTTGGCTGCACAGCTTCCCGCCACGTGCGCCTGGAACGGTCCTGCGGTGACACGTCGACGGATGCGCTGGAGCGTGGGCACAGAGTGGTGGCTTCGCCGCGGCAAGCGCCTTGCCGCGGTCGTTGTCTTGTCGCGCCCGGAAGCTTGTCGCTTGCCGGGTCTTGCCGGGACGCGTGGCGCGTCGCGGCAAGCTCCTTGAAATGCCTTGGTTGGCCTTCCCGGCAAGCTCCTCTTGCCGGGGCTTTGTCTTCTCAGTTAAAACACTTTGTTCTTGAATGGCATCAATAGGAACTACGGAGGATCTTGGCGGGCACCCGGCAAGCCTTGCCGCGGGGCGCTGCGACTGCCCGTGCACAAGTTCGGGATACTAAGGTACCCCTACTTTAGTACACCGATAGGAGCCCCCGGGCCTGGGCCACACACGGTGCCGAGCGCTGTTGGGCCAGGCCCAAAACAGGGCACAGGCACACGCGGCCTGGGTCCACACCGTATCTAACTCCGTATCCACCGCACCCTCCCGTAACGGCACGCGTCGAACGCGGCGTTGTGGGAGAGATCGTGGGTGATTCTTTATTCGGAAAAGGCGTAACGTTCGCCTCCTCCTCTTTATAAGCAGGGGAAACAGGGGCATTTCCCCCACCTTCGCCACTTGCGGTTCCTTCCTCAGAAATCTCCGCCGCCCCCCTCCGCTTCCCATAGCCGAAAGAGAGCAGCGCTCCGCCCCCCGTCGCTGCCGTCGCCGCCAACGCCCTCGCTCTCCCCCACCGCCTCCGCCATGGCTCTGAAGACCGGGAAGGGTGCGAAGTCGGCCGAGGCGCTGCGGCTTGAGGCGCTGCGGAAGGAGCGGGCACTCTTCCCCCCTGAGCTCTTCGCGAAGGAGCTGAGGGAATGGTTCTATCTCTTCTGGTCGACGGAGACGCGGGCGCATCCGCGCACGCAGGTACTTTTCGCCGCCGCTTCCACTTCGAAATGGTGTCCAAAAGGATACCCCTTCTTCGCACTGTTCTATTGCGGGCTCTGCCCGCCCTTTTCCGATTTCTTCTGTGACATCATGAACACCTACGGGTTTCATCTGCTTGATTTCACCCCCAATGCTGTCCTGACCATGACGGTTTTCGCACATCTCTGCGAGAACTTCGTCGGAATCCACCCAAACGTAGCCCTTTTCCGCCACTACTTCATGACCCGGGTCGAGAAAGGAGAGCCCTTAGCTGGCGGGATTGCCTGGATCTCAAGAGCCGGCATGAAGGAGGTCTATCTGGAGGGGGAGCTCCGTAGCAAATGGGAGGAGTGGAGAGCGGAATGGTGTTGGATTGTTGATGAGAATCCGCAGCCATTCACCAACTTGCGCCAAGCCCGAGTAGTGCGCGGCGGCGATTGGAGCGCCCTGGCGGCGGACGATGCTAGACTGAAGATCGCCACCACCCGGATCTTGCGGCTCAGGCTTGCCGGGCTCACTGTAGGGGCTGTTGGCGCGGACTTTCTTCGCCGCCGCATCGCCCCTCTGCAGGAGAGGGGGATACCCGCCTGGCTGTTCGGGGGTCCGGTGGATATCATGAGGCTGCGCCCGGGCCTCAACTTCAATTTTACTGTCTTGGAGCTGGATGGGACGCTCAAGGAGCTGTTCAAGCACGACCCCAATCATCCCGAGTGGTTCAGGCTGCCGCAGGGCGTTGTCCCATTGTGCAACAACTCCTCGCTCGATCGCATCCGCGCAATGATGCCGGAGTGCGACTCGCATGGGATTATCCCAAATTGGCAGGAGCCCGCCGACGACGTCGTGCAGCAATTCTTCGACGACTTGGTGGAGGTGGCGGTCCGCGCCGACGAGCAGAGGAGCCTCACCCGCGACACCACCGACGATGAGATGCGGCGCATTGCCACCAGGGCGGAAGAGGCGGCGGCGGCCGCCACCGCGGGCGAGTTCGGGTTTACTATGGAGGAGGCAGAGGCAGCCGAGGCGGCAAGCCTTGCCGAGCGGGAGGAGCTTGTCGGGGAGGTCGTCGGCGAGGGAGATCCCAAAGCTGAATCAAGCGAGCCCGCCGAGCGCGCAAGTGGCCAGCCGTCTTCAAGCAACTTGCCGCAAGCGGAGCTCCCAGTGCAGCCCCCAGCTCCACCGAGAAGGCGCCTCCGCAGGACCGGAGACATAGCAGGGCGGCAGACGGGCCAACAGCCGCCGCGCCGCGGGACACGCTCCACTGCGACAGGCACCGTTGCCGCGGGAGCATCTCACGCCACACCGGCAACTGGAGCGGGGTCTTCTCGGGCCGCCGCTTCTGATCCTACCGCAGCTCCCGCCAAGCGTCCAAGGGAGCCTACTCCTCCGCCTCGTCGCGCTGAGAGAGTACCGGACTTCAACCTCTCCGCGCTCAGCTCCGACGAGGAGGAAGAAGAGGAGGAGGAGTAAGACTTTTTTTTGTTGTACTTATGGTTCTTCAATTCTTGCTGTTTCTTGTCTTGTATCTGATCTGCTTTCTTCTGAACCTTGTTCCTTTCCAGGACGCTGGCCCAGAGAGCGGTGAAGAGGGCCAAGGTCCCCGTGGTTGTCATCGAGGACGATCCTGCTGTGACAACAGAGGGCGCGTCTGAGACCACCTTGTCGGACCCGACAATCTCTCCCCGAAGCAGCCCCCAGCGCAGCCCCCGGCGTAAGTACATAATTTTACTTCCCGCTGTCAGGCGCGCATGGGTGTTCTTTCCTTGCTGATATCTTGATTGTTGGTTTGCTTGTGTAGGAGCAGAACAGGGCCACCAGGAACAGCCAGAAGCCGCCCCTGAAGTGCTATCTGCTTCCACTACGCCGCCAAGGGATGACTCCCCTGCAAGGGAGCGCTCTCTGGCAAGGGAGAGGTCCCCGGCAAGGGGCAGTTCTCCGGCAACGGACGGGACCAGTGATCCCCCAGTGGTGGAGCCCATGGTTACAGAGCCCAGCACAGGTAATCCTTCTTGTCAGAAAACTTCCCTTGGGTTCTTCTTCTTCTGATCTTCTTTTTTGGATATTTGCTTGACTTTTTCTCCCTCTTCCTGTCTTCAGATCCTCCCTCCACGGAGCCGATGGAGACCGAGGCCACCGGCGAGGAGAACGTGCGCGGCAATACTGACGAAGCCGCTGCCACCAAAGAAGAGGCCGGTGCTGATGATCCTGCCGACGAAGAGGCCGCCAAGGCTGCTGGCGCAGGAGCTGGCGAGGGGTCTGGCGATCGCACTGACGACCCGGCAGCCGCAGGAGCGCAAGGCGCTACGCCGACCGCCGATCCCTCCGCCGCTGGCGCAGCGCCAGGCTCCGAAGAGCCCCAGCCCGGCGCCTACTTGAAGGCCGGCGACGGTGTCTTCATCAAGCTCCCCTGGGCGTCAAGCTTCAGGGCGCCGGTCGAGGGAGAAGCTTTTGACGGAGAAGTGCTCGCCTCCGCTGGGCTGACAGTGGTTGACGCGCCAAGCAGCAGCAGCGGCGAGTCTGAGGAGGAGCAGCTGCTCCGGAAGCTGGTTTCGCTTTACCGCGCCCGACAAGCCAAACTGGAGTCCCGGGAAGCGCTTGTCGCGCAGGCGGGAGTGGACATTGAGAAGCATGCGGAGGAGCTCCAGAGCCGCAACCAAGAGGCCCTCCAGTCCATTGCAGAGGAGAGGGCACAGCTTGGCGAGGCACGGAAGGCCTTCCTCCTCGAGAAGGCTGAAGCCGAAGAGCAGCAGCGGCTTGCCGCCGAGGAGATGTCTGTGCGAGAAGGCGAGCTGACGCAGCGGAGGTCAACTTGGACAACTATGAGGAGGAGCTTGCCGCGCGCGAGGAGACACTTGGCGGGGCTCTCAAGGAAGCGAAGGATGCTGCTGCAGCTGCCGAGGCCACCAAGAAGGAGCTGGAGGTGAAGGTGACGCAGCTAGAAGCCACTCTCAAGACGAAGAATGAAGAGCTTGCCGCGCTCTAGCGCGAGCGCGAGAAGGACGCCCTTGCCCATGGTGAGCTGCAGGGTCGCCTCCTCGAGAGGGGAAAAGAGCTGAGTGCCGCCAAAGATTCAAATGCTGATCTGGAGCTGAAGCTGGCCACACTGACTGAGATGCTGGACGGCGCCAAGAAGCGAGAGGAGGACTTGAAGGAGGAGATCAAGGCCAACGAGGCGTTGCTGACGAGGGCCGCCGAAACCCAGAACACCTTCAGGGATACCGTGGAGCTCTGGACGGAGGGCCTCGTCAACATCGCCGCAGTCATCGACGAGGAGCTGGCGCAGCTGGAATTGGAGGGCTTCGGGTACTCCTCTGACGAGAACCTCCAGCCCAGCGCCAAGCTCACTCTGTTCTTCAAGGGCGTGGCGACGGCCCTCCAGCAGCTCCGGGAAAGGATCCCAAAGCAGCTGGCCGATGAGTCGCGCATGATCTGCGCCAGAGTCCTGGAGAAAGTGTTGGTGAAGGTGGTCTTCCACAACCCGGGCCTCAACCTCACCAACGTTCTCAAGAAGCTGTCGGCGGGTGCTGATCTTGAAGAGCTCAAAGCCCTTGTCGCGCCCATTGTGGACAAGGTGAATGAAGTCAAGAGGGTTGATGGTGGCCGCGTAGACTAGGCCGCCTGTTTCTTCTTTCCTTGCCGCTGCCATTTATGTTACAAGAACAAATCAGTCAGTGCTGCGACAAGCTACCTTTGTAATATAACTTTATCTTGGGCAGTATTTGCTATGTTATCCCTTTTACTTGATTCCTTCCTTTTTATGTTTTTACCCTACGCTTCTAGGGAACTTGCCGGCGCAAGCACCCTTGCCGCGAGCGCTGAGTGCGGAACATCAGCAGCCTGCTGGCGGTGCTGCTTCCGGCAAGAAACCTTGTCGCAACTAGTCGCAACACACTTAAGTTGTTGAGAGGACTCGAAACAAAGTAAGGGCGCAACTAGCTACGAGTTGGTTCCTCCGCGCACAGGTTTTCATACAAAGCACGGTCGTTCAAGGAAGATAACTTAAATTTTTTTAAAACTGATAAACTGATTGTGCTCAAACTTTGGCAACTTAGCTTTTCTGTCGTTTTCGTCCCGGCAAGGCGATACTTTCTTGAACGACGCCTGGTCCACACCATTATCCAAAGATGTCGTGGGGAACGAGCACCTATGGGGCAGGGCCCCTTTCGGTCCGGCAGGGAGCGGAGGGCGCACGAAGAGCGGATCGAGGCGGAGCACGCGAGCGATTTTACCCAGCTTCGGAGCTCTCCGGAGAGATAATACTCCTACTGCTGCTTTGTGGTTGTATTATGTTCTTGCTCGAGAGCGTGGGAGTGTTCTGGTTTCGAATGAGTCGAACCCCTTCTACGTTGCGCATGGGCCTCCTTTTATAGGCTCAAGGGGTCACCGACAGGTGGCAACGCATACAGGGGTAAAAGTGTAAAAGGTGTGGTTGGTACAACTGCTTCTATAGTGGATCCTACCTAACTCCGACGGCAGGGGACAAAGGCATTAAATGCCCGTCCGCGTCGCCCAAACAGTGCAGAAAAGCGACCATTAGGGGCGCCACCGTTCGCCACGATGGCCATCTCGTCATCTCCACCCGCCACCTCGCACCGCTTGGCTGCACAGCTTCCCGCCACGTGCGCCTGGAACGGTCCTGCGGCGACACGTCGACGGATGCACTGGAGCGTGGGCACAGAGTGGTGGCTTTGCCGCGGCAAGGCCGCTTGCCGCGGTCGTTGTCTTGTCGCGCCCGGAAGCTTGTCGCTTGCCGGGTCTTGCCGGGACGCGCGGCGCGTCGCGGCAAGCTCCTTGAAATGCCTTGGTTAGCCTTCCTGGCAAGCTCCTCTTGCCGGGGCCTTGTCCTTCCCGGCAAGCTCCTCTTGCCGGGGCTTTGTTCTCAGTTAAAACACTTTGTTCTTGAATGGCATCAATAGGAACTACGGAGGATCTTGGCGGGCACCCGGCAAGCCTTGCCGCGGGGCGCTGCGACTGCCCGTGCACAAGTTCGGGATACTAAGGTACCCCTACTTTAGTACACCGACAATGAGAGTTCGGAGAAGCTTACAATCTCGACAGGTTTATAGTAGGAGGGGCCAAATTTCTACTTGGTCAACTCCGATGGCTGTCCTTTGTATATACCGTCCAGGGTGGAACCAATGGCCG
Source organism: Triticum timopheevii (assembly GCA_963921465.1). NCBI lineage: Eukaryota > Viridiplantae > Streptophyta > Magnoliopsida > Poales > Poaceae > Triticum > Triticum timopheevii. Next base: position 244,549,641 of record OY997270.1, read on the forward strand.
CTTGGTCCTCCCAAATTGATCGGGTGGCATCGTATGTTCCGTTGTTCATCCATAGCGGCTGCATATGTTGCATAAGAGGTTGGACTCTCCAGTCGATGGCCGTTGCCATCACATCTATGATGGTAAGGCCAGTATTTGTCAAACACCTAATCTGAGCGGTTGATGTCTGCTAGAACTACGTCGGTATTTCCCCAAAGAGGAAGGGATGATGCAGTATAGCGATGGTAGGTATTTCCCTCAGTGATGAGACCAAGGTTATCGAACTAGTAGGAGAACCTCCTAACACCACGTAAACAACAACTGCACACAAATAACAAATACTCGCAACCCAACATGTTAAAGGGGTTGTCAATCCCTTTCTGGTATGGCGCCTCAAGTAGGCAAGATAATGTGAGATAATTGTGGTAGATAGGATAAATAGATCGCGGAACAAATAAATTGCAGCAAGGTATTTTTGTATTTTTGGTTTAATAGATCTCAAAATAAAAGCAAAGGAAAATAGACCACAAAGGCAAATATGATGAAAAGAGACCCGGGGGCCGTAGGTTTCACTAGTGGCTTCTCTCGAGAAAAATAGCAAATGGTGGGAAAACAATCCCTTTTGGCCAATTGATAGAACTTCAAATAATCATGGCGATATCCAGGCAATGATCATTATATAGGCATCACATCGTAGACAGACTCCTACCTGCATCTACTACTATTACTCCACACATCGACCGCTATGCAGCATGCATCTAGTGCATTAAGTTCATGGAAAAACAAAGTAATGCAATAAGAACGATGGCATATGTAGACAAGATAAATTTGTGTGGAAATAGACCCCATCTTGTTATCCTTAATAGCAATGACACATACGTGTCATTTCCCTTTCTGTCACTGGGATCAAGCACCGTAAGATTGAACCCATCACAAAGCACTTCTTCCCATTGCAAGATAAATAGATCAAGTTGGCCAAACAAAACCCAAATATCGGAGAAGAAATACGAGGCTATAATCAATCATGCATATAAGAGATCAAAGAAGACTCAATTAACTTTCATGGATAAAAACATAGATCTGATCCTAAACTCAAAGTTCATCGGATGCCAACAAACACACCACAAAAAGACTTACATCATATGGATCTCCAAGAGACCATTGTATTGATAATCAAGAGAGAGAGAGAGAGAGAGAGAGAGAGAGAGAGAGGAGGCCATCTAGCTACTAACTATGGACCTGTAGGTCTACAAAGAACTACTCACGCATCATCGGAGAGGCACCCATGGACATGATGAACCCCTCCGAGATGGTGTCTAGATTGGATCTGGTGTTTCTGGATTCTGCGGCGGCTAGAATTGATTTTCGTCGACTCCCCTAGGGTTTTTGGGAATATTGGGGTATTTGTAGAGCAAAGAGACAGTGCAGGAGGCCAACGAGGAGAGCACAACCCACCGGGGCATGCTTGGGCCCCCAGGCATGCCCTGGTGGGTTGTGCTCCCCTCGGAGCTCCCCTCAGGTGCGTTCCTGGCCCACTGGATGTCTTCTGGCCCAAAAAAATCCACAAAAAGTTTTGCTGCGTTTTGGACTCCGTTTGGTATTGATTTCGTGTGATGTACAAAACATGCAGAAAACAACAACTGGCACTGGGCACTATGTCAATAGGTTAGTACCAAAAAATGATATAAAATGACTATAAAATGATTGCAAAACATCCAAGAATGATAATATAACAGCCTAGAACAATAACAAATTATATACGTTGGAGTCGTATCAGCATCCCTAAGCTTAATTCCTGCTCATCCTCGAGTAGGTAAATGATAAAAACAATTTTTTTGATGTGGAATGCTGCCTAACATGCTCATCACATTTTCTTTTATTTATAGCATGGACATTTGGACTTTTATATGGTTCAAAGCGATAGTCTAGTTTTGACATGAAGACTTTAATACTCAAGCATACCAACAAGCAACCATGTCTTTCAAAATATCAACACTAAAGCAAGTTATCCCTAGCTCATTATGCTCAACCATTGATCCATTCATGAAACACACTCAAATATTAGCTACACCCAATGCTCAAATATGATTATAGTGCCCCTTAGTTGGTGCTTTATAAGAGATGATGGAGACTCAATTTCAAAAATAAAAATTACATAAGTAAAAGAAAGGCCCTTCACGGAGGGAAGTAGGGATTTGTAGAGGTGCTAGAGCTCAAAGCGAAAATTGAGAGATAAAAACATTTTGGGAGGCATACTTTTCCCACCAACGAAACGACTTAGAGCTCCCAACACTTTCCATGCTAGATACATCAAAGGCGGTTCCCAAACAGAAAATAAAGTTTATTCCTTTTCCACCATTACTTTCACTTTCCATGGCTAACTGTATCCACGGGTGCCCTCCATACCAACACTTTCCAAGGAATTTATTATTTGACAACATAAAGTAAATTCATTTTTTCATTTTGAGACTGGGCATCCCTAATACCTTTGCTATACTCTCGTGCAATGACAAGTGAATAAACACTCATCGTGATAATAACACATCTACCATGGAAAATATTGCCGCCCCTCACCGCCTCGCGAGTGGTAAAGCACACAAAAGAGAAATTTAGTTTGAAAATTAGAGATGGCACATGCAAATTTTCTTAGAACGGCACGGAAATACCGCATATAGGTAGGTATAGTGGACTCATAAGGCAAAACTGGTTTAAAGTGTTTTGGATGCACAAGTAGTGATCATACTTAGTGCAAAATGAAGGTTAGCAAAAATATTGAAAAGCGACCAACCAAGAAACGACAAATCTCGTACCCAAGCATTAAGCATAAATAACACCGAATAATGCACCCCAATTAGGATTTAAATTTCATTGCATAACTATTGACTTTCGTGCTTGCACAGGGAATCACAAACCTTAACATCAATATTCTTACTAACGCACAATTACTCATCAACATGACTCACATATCATATCGTCATGTCTCAAAACCATTACTAAGAATCAAGTTTATTTTGTCCAATGATCTTCATGTAAGTTTTTATTATATCCTCCTTGGATATCTATCACTTTGGGACTATTTTCATATGTTGCTTTTGATAAGCTCAAACAAATTTAAGTGAAGAACATGAGCATAATATTTCTTTCTCTCAAAATAATCTAAGTGAAGTAAGAGAGAATTTCTTAAAAAAATTACTAACTCCCAAATAAATCTAAGTGAAGCATGAGAGCATTTCTTCAAAATTAACAAAGCACACCATGCTCAAAATGATATAAGTGAAGCACTAGAGCAAATCCATGGCTCTAAAAATTTAAGTGAAGCATAGGAGCAAGCATAACATAATTTTTGGCTCTCTCAAAAAGGTGTGTCCAGCAAGGATTCAAGACTTAAAACACAAAGCATAACAAGCAAAGACTCATGTCATACAAGACGATCCAAGCAAAACTCATAATATGTGACGAATAAAAATTATAGTTCCAAGTAAAATACCGATGGTTGTTAGAAGAAAGAGGGGATGCCACTCGGGGGCATCCCCAAGCTTAGTTGCTTGCTACTTCTTGAATATTATCTTGGGGTTCCTCGGACATCCCCAAGCTTAGGCTTTTGCTAATCCTTATTCCTTCATCCATCGTAAGATCACCGAAAACTTGAAAACTTCAATGACACAAAACTCAACAAAACCTTCATGAGATCCGTTAGTATAAGAAAGAAAACCACCACTATAAGTACTGTTGTCATGTTTTATTTTTGCATTATATATACTGTATTCCAACTTTTCTATGGCAAAAATGTTGGGGAACGTAGTAATTTCAAAAAATTTCCTACGCACACGCAAGATCATGGTGATGGCATAGCAACGAGAGGGGAGAGTGTTGTCCACATACCCTCGTAGACCGTAAGCGGAAGCGTTAGGACAACGCGGTTGATGTAGTCGCACGTCTTCACGATCCGACCGATCCAAGCACCGAACGTACGGCACCTCCGAGTTCAGCACAAGTTCAGCTCGATGACGATCTTCGGGCTCCGATCCAGCAAAGGTCCAGAGATGAGTTCCGTCAGCACGACGGCGTGGTGACGATGATGATGTTCAACAAGCGTAGGGCTTCGCCTAAACTCTGCGACGATATGATCGAGGTGGAATATGGTGGAGGGAGCACCGCACACGGCTAAGGAACGATCCGTAGATCAACTTGTGTGTCTATGGGTGCCCCCCCGCCCCCGTATATAAAGGAGCCAGGGGGGAGGAGGCGGCCGGCCAAGGAGGGCGCACCAAGGGGGGAGTCCTACTCCCACCGGGAGTAGGACTCCCTTCTTTCCTAGTTGGAGTAGGAGAGGGGGGGAAAGAGGAGGAAGAGGGGAAGGAAAGGGGGGCGCCGCCCCCCTTCCCTTGTCCTATTCGGACTAGGAAGGGGAGGGGCGCGCGGCCCCCTCCTGCCTCCTTCTCTCTTCTCCCTCAAGGCCCATGTAGGCCCAATAACCCCCCGGGGGGTTCCGGTAACCTCCCGGTACTTCGGTAAAATGCCGATTTCACCCGGAACACTTCCGATGTCCAAACGTAGGCTTCCAATATATCAATCTTTATGTCTCGAACATTTCGAGACTCCTCGTCATGTCCGTGATCACATCCGGGACTCTGAACAAACTTCGGTACATCAAAACTTATAAACTCATAATAAAACTATCATCGTAACGTTAAGCGTGCGGACCCTATGGGTTCGAGGACTATGTAGACATGACCTAGAACTATTCTCGGTCAATAACCAATAGCGGAACCTGGATGCTCATATTGGTTCCTACATATTCTACGAAGATCTTTATCGGTCAAACCGCATAACAACATACGTTGTTCCCTTTGTCATCGGTATGTTACTTGCCCGAGATTTGATCGTCGGTATCCAATACCTAGTTCAATCTCGTTACAGGCAAGTCTCTTTACTCGTTACGTAATGCATCATCCCGTAAACAACTCATTGGTTACATTGCTTGCAAGGCTTATAGTGATGAGCATTACCGAGAGGGCCCAGAGATACCTCTTCGACAATTGGAGTGACAAAACCTAATCTCGAAATATGCCAACTCAACATGTACCTTCGGAGACACCTGTAGTACTCCTTTATAATCACCCAGTTACGTTGTGACGTTTGGTAGTACCCAAAGTGTTCCTCCGGTAAACGGGAGTTGCATAATTCTCATAGTTACAGGAACATGTATAAGTCATGAAGAAAGCAATAGCAATATACTAAACGATCAAGTGCTAGGCTAACGGAATGGGTCATGTCAATCACATCATTCTCCTAATGATGTGATCCCATTAATCAAATGACAACACATGTGTATGGTTAGGAAACATAACCATCTTTGATTAATGAGCTAGTCAAGTAGAGGCATACTAGTGACTATATGTTTGTCTATGTATTCACACATGTATCATGTTTCCGGTTAATACAATTCTAGCATGAATAATAAACATTTATCATGATATGAGGAAATAAATAATAACTTTATTATTGCCTCTAGGGCATATTTCCTTCAGTCTCCCACTTGCACAAGAGTCAATAATCTAGATTACATAGTAATGATTCTAACACCCATGGAGTCTTGGTGCTGATCATGTTTTGCTCGTGAGAGAAGCTTAGTCAATGGGTATGCAACATTCAGATCCGTATGTATCTTGCAAATATCTATGTCTCCCACTTGGACTTGGTCCCGAATGGAATTGAAGCGTCTCTTGATGTGCTTGGTCCTCTTGTGAAATCTGGATTCCTTTGCCAAGGCAATTGCACCAGTATTGTCACAGAAGATCTTCATCGGTCCCGATGCACTAGGTATGACACCTAGATCGGAAATGAACTCCTTCATCCAGACTCCTTCATTTGCTGCGTCCGAAGCAGCTATGTACTCCGCTTCACATGTAGATCCCGCCACGATGCTTTGTTTAGAACTGCACCAACTTACAGCTCCACTGTTTAATAAAAACACGTATTCGGTTTGCGATTTAGAATCGTCTGGATTAGTGTCAAAGCTTGCATCGACATAACCATTTACGACTAGCTCTTTGTCACCTCCATATATGAGAAACATATCCTTAGTCCTTTTCAGGTATTTCAGGATGTTCTTGACCGCTGTCCAGTGATCCACTCCTGGATTACTTTGGTACCTTCCTGCCAAGCTTATTGCTAAGCATACGTCAGGTCTGGTACACAGCATTGCATACATGATAGAGCCTATGGCTGAAGCATAGGGAACATCTTTCATTTTCTCTCTATCTTCTGCTGTGGTCGGGCATTGAGTTTGACTCAACTTCACACCTTGAAGCACGGGCAAGAATCCTTTCTTTTCCTGATCCATTTTGAACTTTTTCAAAATTTTATCAAGGTATGTGCTTTGTGAAAGTCCTATTAAGCGTCTTGATCTATCTCTATAGATCTTGATGCACAATATGTAAGCAGTTTCACCGAGGTCTTTCATTGAAAAACTTTTATTCAAGTATCCCTTTATGCTATCCAGAAATTCTATATCATTTCCAATTAATAATATGTCATCTACATATAATATTAGAAATGCTACAGAGCTCCCACTCACTTTCTTGTAAATACAGGCTTCTCCAAAAGTCTGTATAAAACCATGTGTTTTGATCACACTATCAAAACGTTTATTCCAACTCCGAGATGCTTGCACCAGTCCATAAATGGATCGTTGGAGCTTGCATACTTTGTTAGCACCTTTTGGATCAACAAAACCTTCTGGCTGCATCATATACAACTCTTCTTCCAGAAATCCATTCAAGAATGCAGTTTTGACATCCATTTGCCAAATTTCATAATCATGAAATGCAGCAATAGCTAACATGATTCGGATACGGGTGAGAAAGTCTCATCGTAGTCAACCCCTTGAACTTGTCGAAAACCTTTCGCAACAAGTCAAGCTTTATAGACAGTTACATTACCATCAGCGTCAGTCTTCTTCTTAAAGATCCATTTATTCTCAATGGCTTGCCGATCATCGGGCAAGTCAACCAAAGTCCATACTTTGTTTTCATACATGGATCCCATCTCAGATTTCATGGCCTCTAGCCATTTTGCGGAATCTGGGCTCATCATCGCTTCCTCATAGTTCGTAGGTTCATCATGGTCAAGTAACATGACTTCCATAATAGGATTACCGTACCACTCTGGTGCGGATCTTACTCTGATAGACCTATGAGGTTTAGTAGAAACTTGATCTGAAGTTTCATGATCAATATCATTAGCTTCATCACTAATTGGTGTAGTTGTCACAGGAACCGGTTCTTGTGATGAACTACTTTCCAATAAGGGAGTAGATACAGTTATCTCATCAAGTTCTACTTTCCTCCCACTCACTTCTTTCGAGAGAAACTCCTGCTCTAGAAAGGATCCGATTTTAGCAATGAAAATCTTGCCCTCAGATCTGTGATAGAAGGTGTACCCAATAGTTTCTTTTGGGTATCCTATGAAGACACATTTCTCCGATTTGGGTTCGAGCTTATCTGGTTGAAGTTTCTTCACATAAGTTACAGGAACATGTATAAGTCATGAAGAAAGCAATAGCAATATACTAAACGATCAAGTGCCAGGCTAACGGAATGGGTCATGTCAATCACATCATTCTCCTAATGATGTGATCCCATTAATCAAATTACAACACATGTCTATGGTTAGGAAACATAACCATCTTTGATTAATGAGCTAGTCAAGTAGAGGCATATTAGTGACTATATGTTTGTCTATGTATTCACACATGTATCCTGTTTCCGGTTAATACAATTCTAGCATGAATAATAAACATTTATCATGATATGAGGAAATAAATAATAACTTTATTATTACCTCTAGGGCATATTTCCGTCAAAAAACTCATCAAAGAAAACCATATAATCATCAAAACAAGCACACAACGCAAAGAAAAAAATCTGTCAAAGACAGAACAGTCTGTAGCAATCTAGCTACTTTTAATACTTCTGTAACTCCAAAAATTCTGAAATATTTGGAAGACGTGAATAATTTGTTTATTAATCTTCTGCAGAAAGAATCAACTCAAAAGCTCTCTTCTGATAAAAACGTAAAATAATTTTGTGAGCGCAAAAGTTTCTGTTTTTTAGCAAGATCAAACCAACTCTCACCCAAATCATCCCAAAGGCCTTGTGTGGCACAAATACTAACTTAAACCACAAAAACACATCTAACCAGAGGTATAACTGTGTATTTTATTGAAAACAACAACCAAAAAGCAAAAAGATACAAGTTAGGTTGCCTCCCATCGAGCGCTATCGTTTTACGCCCCTAGCTAGGCATAACGCGTAGGATCTAAGTGTTGTCCTCGGTAATCTTTGCCACTTTAGTAAGGGTCTTTTCAAATATAGGAGGCTCTTTGTGCTTCCCTCAATTTTCTGGAAAAGAAACCATCTTGAGATCTAAAATATCCAACCGTTTATTGCAAAGGTTAATCAAATTGTTCATCCGGTTGATGCTACCATTGAGATATTTAAGAGGTTCATTATATTTTTGCAACTCGACCATATGCTTATGCAAATCACCAAGCTTGTCTAAGATTTGAGCTCCCTCTGGGGTAAAAGAAAACCCTTTCTTTGTGGCGGAACCCCCAAAATTTGTTCTAAGATTACATAGGCAGCATTGACATCAAGCTCAATAAAATTCCCTTATGCGGAAAAATCTAAAAGTTATCTAAGATGCAAAGCCAATCCCACATAAAAATTTCTAAGAATTTTTTTGCATCTCCCTTTAAATAGCAAACACGATAGGACTCCATTAACCTATACCAAGCATCTTTCAAATTTTCTCCTTGTCTTTGTTTGAAGTATAAAACTTCAAAATCTGGTAACAAAGGAGGAGCGTTCAAACTAGCCATTGTAACAAGAGAACAAGAACACGAATAGATCTGACGAGAAAACGACGAACAGAAAAGAGGGCGAATAAAACGGAAATTTTTGTGAAGTAGGGGAGAGGAAAACGAGAGGCAAATGACAAATAATGTAAATTGCGAGGAGATGAGATTTGTGATTAGGAACCTAGTTGATGTTGAAGATCCTCCCCGACAACGGCGCTAGGAATTCCTATTGATATCTACTAGAACTACGTCGGTATTTCCCCAAAGGGGAAGGGATGATGCAGTATAGCGACGGTAGGTATTTTCCTCAGTGATGAGATCAAGGTTATCGAACCAGTAGGAGAACCTCATAACACCACGTAAGCAACACCTGCACACAAATAACAGATACTCGCAACCCAACGTGTTAAAGGGGTTGTCAATCCCTTTCAGGTACAACGCTTCAAGTAGGCAAGATAACGTGAGATAATTGTGGTAGATAGGATAAATAGATCACGGAACAAATAAATTGTAGAAAGGTATTTTTGTATTTTTGGTTTAATAGATCTGAAAATAAAAGCAAAGGAAAATAAATCGCAAAGGCAAATATGATGAAAAGAGACCCGAGGGCCGTAGGTTTCACTAGTGGTTTCTCTCAAGAAAAATAGCAAATGGTGGGAAAACAATTACTGTTGGGCAATTGATAGAACTTCAAATAATCATGACGAGATCCAGGCAATGATCATTATATAGGCATCACATCGTAGACTGACTCCTGCCTGCATCTACTACTATTACTCCACACACCGACCGCTATCCAGCATGCATCTAGTGTATTAAGTTCATGGAACAACGGAGTAATGCAATAAGAACAATGAAATGATGTAGACAAGATCTATTTATGTAGAAATAGACCCCATCTTGTTATCCTTAATAGCAACAATACATACGTGTCGTTTCCCTTTTTGTCACTGGGATCAAGCACCGTAAGATCGAACCCATCACAAAGCACCTCTTCCCATTGCAAGATAAATAGATCAAGTTGGCTAAACAAAACCCAAATATCGGAGAAGAAATATGAGGCTCTAATCAATCATGATTATAAGAGATCAAAGAAGACTCAAATAACTTTCATGGATAAAAACATAGATCTGATCATAAACTCAAAGTTCATCGGATCCCAACGAACACACCGCAAAAAGACTTACATCATATGGATCTCAAGAGACCATTGTATTGATAATCAAGAGAGAGAGAGAGAGAGGAAGCCATCTAGCTACTAACTACGGACCCGCAGGTCTATAGAGAACTACTCACGCATCATCAGAGAGGCACCAATGGACATGATGAACCCCTCCGAGATGGTGTCTAGTTGGATCTGGTATTTCTGGACTCTTCAGCGACTGGAATAGATTTTCGTCGACTCCCCTAGGGTTTCTAGAATATTGGCGGTATTTATAGAGTAATGAGGCGGCATGGGAGGCCAACAAGGAGAGCACAACCTACCGGGGCGCCCTGGTGGGTTGTGCTCCCCTCAGAGCTCCCCTCAGGTGCATTCCTGGCCTACTGGATGTCTTTTGGCCCAAAAAGATCCACAAAAAGTTTCGTTGCGTTTGTACTCCATTTGGTATTGATTTCCTGTGATGTAAAAAACATGCAGAAAACAACAACTGGCACTGGGCACTATGTCAATTGGTTAGTACCAAAAAATGATATAAAATGTCTATAAAATGATTGTAAAACATCCAAGAATGATAATATAACAGCATGGAACAATCAAAATTATAGATATGTTGGAGACATATCAGCGGCCAGACGGGCTATGTCGGAGTCATCCTTTTGGGCGATGCTCCGTTGCCTCCAACTGAAGCATTCCATCGGGGGATCCAAAGAGAAGGTCGGAAGTCCGAGATGAGTTGGATCATGTACGTAGCAGGACGTTGGCCATATAAAACCACTCAGAGGCCCATGTGTCAGCATCCTCTCCGGGGGTGCCCGTGGAATAGCCGGTCTCAGCTATTCGGCAAACCTTGGCCGCACCCACTTCATTGAGTTTCCCTCCTCGGGAGCAGGGCATCAGGCAGAAATACTTCCTCGACAGCCCGAAGTGTACTTGGCACCCGAGGTACATTTGGTAAAGGGTGACGAACCCCGCGATGTGTGAAATGGAATTGGGCGCGAGGTGGTGGAGTTGGATCCCATAGAATTCGAGCAGGCCCTATAGGAAGGGGTGAATAGGAAACCCTAGTACGCGGGGAAGGAAGTGGACGAAGCATACTTGCTCGGCCCGAGGCGGGATGGTATATTTGTCGGTGTGAACTTGCCCGTCCACGGATATTAAGCCTGGACGGGTGGAGGCCAGATCTGAATCAGGCAAATAACCTTGGGTGGCAAGCCGGTCCAGTTGGAGATGGCTGACGGAGCAGCTTCCCCAGTCACCTTTGAGGGGACCATGGGGGCGCTTAGAGGAGCCTGTGTCAGTCACCATGTCTAGAGCTCTCAAAGCTAGGCTGGGGGGGGGGGATTTCATGTTGAACTATGAAAGGGGAAGGTCAAGGTGCGCCTTGCCGTAAGTTTGGACTGAGTACCTGTTAAATAAAGCTAAAAGGATGACACTTCTATGTCTGACTATAAAGTGGCTCGTTCTCCAGATGGATCGACGATCAAGGATAGATTATTTTAATAAAAACAGTGTCGGGTGCAACTAGAGGAGAAATACGAAAGGCCTCGGATGGCGATCTTATCCCGAAGGGGCCGAGGAGGCAGCATGAGCTCCAAAGTCGAACTCAAATTACTTATGGGAACTCATCTGTTAAGCTGAAGACATATGTCCGAGAAAATCATCATCTTCAGTGTCGAAGACTAGTTCAGGGGCTACTAACGGTGTGCTAGACTAGGGGATACCAACCTAGTCGGCCCACAGTCCATGGGCTGAGCTTATGGCCCACCGTACTCACAAGGAAAGACTCGGAAGCCTTGCACTTTGACGTTATCGAGATGGCTCTATCGAAGACTTGACATGTACTCCAAGGACAACATCGGCCGCCGACATGTTTATCCCTAGTTTGGTGCTACTTGTGAGGTGTGTTCGAATTTTCCCCGAATAGGAGGGGAGATGCAGTACAGTAGAGATAAGTATTTCCCTCAATGAGAACCAAGTTTTATCAAACCAATAGGAGAATCACACAAAGCCTTGTGAACATCGCCTTCACCCACAAAAGCAAATACTTGCACCCAACACAGGAAAGAGGGTTGTCAATCCCCTTGAACTCATTACTTGCAATGATCAAATCTTGTAGTGGTAGATAATAACTTGCAAAACAAAATAAAAGAAATAGAATTGTAGCAAAGGTATTTTTGCTTTTATAATATGATAAAGGTTGACCGGGGCATAGTTTTCACTAGAGGCTTCTCGCTCGAACACATAGCATACGGCGGGTGAACAAATTATTGTTGGGAAATTGATAGAAAAGGGCATAGTTATGATGATATCCAAGGCAATTATCATGTATATAGGCATCACATCCAAGACAAGTAGATCGACTCCTACCTGCATCTACTACTATTACTCCACCAATCGACCGCTATCCAGCATGGATCTATGGTATTAAGTTAATGAAAAATGGGGTAACGCCTTAAGCAAGATGACATGATGTAGAGAAAGTAAACCCAATCAATATGAATAAACCCATTCATTTTACCCTTAATGGCAACAATACAAAAACGTGTATTGTCCCCTTCTGTCACTAGGATATAGAGCACCGCAAGATTGAACCCATCACAAAGCACCTCTCCAACTGAAGATAAATCAATCTAGTTGGCCAAACCAAACAGATAGATCGGAGAGATACAAAGCTATGACAATTATGCATATTAAAGTTTAGAAAAGACTCAATTACTTCTCATGAATATATAGATCATAAACCCACAATTCATTGGATCCCAACAAACACACCGCAAAAGATGATTAAATCGGATAGAACTCCAGGTACACCGATGAGAACATTGTATTGAAGATCAAATAGAGAGAAGAAGCCATCTAGCTACTAGCTATGGACCTGTAGGTGTGTGGTGAACTACTGACGTCATCGGAAGGCAGCAAAGAGGATGTAGAAGCCCACTGTGATCGATTCCCCTTCTGGCAGAGTACCAGAAATGGCCTCGAAATGGGACCGTAGAAGAACAGAAGCTTGCGGTGGAGGAAAACGTGTTTCGGGGGTTCTCTGTTGGTTTGGGAATATTTTTGAATCTATAGAGGGGGAATTAGGTCAAGGGGTGCTACAAGGGGCCCACAAGCTAGGGGGCGCACCTACCCCCTGGGGCACGCCCTCTGAGCTGGTGGATCTCCCTTAGCTCTTCTGGCCTACTCTCGAACCTTCCAGGGCCCCTTCTGGTCAAGAAAAAATCATCGTAAAGTTTCGTCGTGTTTGGACTTAGTTTGGTACAGATTTTCTGAAAAGCCAAAAAAAGCAAAAACAGGAACCGACACTAGGCACTAGGTTAATAGGTTAGTCCCAAAAATGATATAAAATAGCATATAAAGCTCCAAGATTGATAATATAATAGCATGGAACAATAAAAAATTATAGATACGTTGGAGATGTATCATTTGGCAACCAATCATGTGTAACCCTAGGCACCCCCCAACATCTATATAAGCTACGGGGTTTAGTCAATAGAGAGGTTGGTCACAATTACAACCACCTAGCCATTGGGTTAGAACACATACTTACGATATTGAGGTAGATCAAGCTTGTACTCGATACACAATCATCAACACAATCAAAGTAGGACGTAGGGTACTACCTCTTCGAGAGGGCCTAAACCTGGGTAAATACTGTCTCCTTCATCTAGGTTCAGGCCCTCTCAAAGAGGCAGTACCAATAGTATTTACCCACATGACTTTAGGGACGTGTTACTCTATGTGCACTAGCAAACACATCAATCCCTCACTGTTTATGACAACAATCTCGAAAACAGAAGGAGACACACTATTGCACCAACAAGGAAATATGTTTGGCTACCACACTACATCACCCTTCCCAAGGAAAGCCCAACGTTATCACAAGTAGCAATGGCCAAGAGGTGTTGTTCAGCTGCAGATAGCCCAGGGAGGCAGGTGTCGGTGTCAAAACCAGTGGATCTCGAGTAGGCGGTCCCGAACTGTGGATCTTGGATCGATGGGGAACAGGGGACGTGGGACACGATATTTACCCAGGTTCAGGCCCTCTCTAAGAGGTAATACCCTACGTCTTGCTTGATTATATTACTTGTGTATATGGGGATTACGTAGTTGATCTACCACGAGATCGGACAAACTAAACCCTAAACTAGTGGGATGGTGATTGTTGTCTTAGCCTCTATGGATTAAACCCTCTAGTTTATATAGACACCATGGGTGCTAGGGTTTACATATAGTTGGTTATGAAAAGGGAACACCGGATCTTCCATCTTGACTTGGAGCACACACCAAGGCACAAAAAGTCTTCGGTCCGGATACAGTGTGGCCCAACAGTCCAGCCATGAGAGATAGGCCGGCCACCCGAGGACCCCCTAGTCAAGGACTCCCTTAGTAGCCCCCGAACTAGCCTTCAATGCTCGCTTCCTGAGACTCCAATGACTGCAAACTCCGGCTTGTAGGAGAGTTCCCTTTCTTCCGAGTATTCAGAATAATCTCCCTTGGTTATCCTCTAAGGAGCCTGTCCGGCCAGGTTTGCCCACATAGTTTGTCAAGTAGTATTCGGAATTAGGGTCGTCGGTCATACTTAGCCTTGAAGGCCAAATGCTTGAGTGTGAACAATAATTTCAACTAACAACTTTTGGGTGAAGGGTCGCGTCCTGCCATAAACATTGAACCGTTGCGGCCCCTTGAAGCACGGTTCGAGGCCGCCTCCATAGGCACGTCCTATGTAGGTGAAGATCGTGTCCGCTTTTTAAGGGATATATGATTAATGATTTCGATCATCTCAGTCGTGCATAACGCTACGAGTATATCGGGAAGTGGAGAGGTCTGCAGCATAGTAAGGGGACCCTTGGTCGTCCCAGCAGCCTATAAAAGGGGAACGACCATTGTCGTCAGCGTACGCCTCCTTCCTCTTCTTGCCCACGCTCTCCCGATCTCTGGAGCTCTGGCGCCCTGTGCCACTTCTCCCAGCTAAACCTTCCTAGCCACTTCCTTACTCCGGCTTTGGCCAGATCCGGTGCCAAGGGCAATTGGGCCGCCTCCTCCATCACCAATAGCGACATCGAGGATCTGAAGAGCGTCGGTTACCTCTCGATCGACATTGCTCATTGCGCCCCAGAAAAGGGCCAAGCCATCCCCACGCCTGAACCGAGCAAAAGGGTGGTATTCTTTTCCCACTTCATCTGGGGACTAGGCTTCTGGCTCCACCCCTTCGTTAGGGGGCTCATGTTCTTCTACGGGCTAGATTTCCATGATCTAGCCCCAAACTCCTTCCTCCACATCTCAGCCTTCATCGTATCCTGCGAGGCCTTCCTGCATGTTTGGCTGCACTTTTTGGCTTGTGGTTGAAAGTGTTCAACGTCAAGCTGAAGATAGTTGGCGGCGAGCAAGCAGACTGTGGCGGGGCCATGATTAGGAAGCTAGCGTAGGTCCAATGGCCGGACGACACCTTCATCAACATTGGTAAAGTTTGGCAAAAAAATGGTTCTACATCATAGAACTACGGGAAGCAGCCTGGACGGCGGCTCCTGAATGAAGATCTGGGCCCCGAGCAAGGCTAAACTCGTGGACCAAGAAAGGTCTTGACTGGGAACCTAACGAAGAGGTGAAGATGCTGTGGAAGCGCGTCTCCAACCTGATAGAGGCTGGCACGAAATTGACCAATGTGGTCTAGGTTATGTTCCGTTGCCACCTCCTCCCCTGTCAACAGAGGGCCACCTCAATGTGATGTTACAAGCCTGAGGATCTGGCCACCGTGAAATACTTCTACGCACTACCCCACGACTAGTGAATTGAACATGCTTTGCACGTGGGTTGTGAGATGTCGTTACAACACAATGTTGACAAATACTCTAAGAAAACACAATTTTAACAAACAACTGACACTTACATATTATGTGCATAAAGTTCAAGATACAAATTTCATGCTAACGATAGCTAAATTTGTTGAGAAATAAAAACCTTTGCGGCATAGTGCTCCAAGACATGTATATAACACATTATATGTATGAACCTGAAGGATTATTTTTTTGGTATGAATATGCAAAGATAGTGTTGCGATATTTGGTTGAAATTCTCTTAAAAGATATATGTACTTTGAGAAATTGTTGATCATAAGTCTTCTGCCTTGAGTAAAAGTTGACGACACGTAATCTCATAAATGGATACACTTTAATTCAAGCGAGAAACTCTAATGAAGCAAGATCATGCATGGAAGATTCTAGAGTAATGAGAAGTGTGAAAAGATAGTATATGTGACAATTACAAGGCTATACTAAGTTTTTAATTATTAGAAACTTCTAGACATTACACTTGGCAGAATGTGATGTAATGGATAGGAAATCGAGTGGCCAGCAACGCTTGGATTTGCCACCCCTTGACCGTCGGATAGAGTTCATCCCACGATCCATATTCAAACTTATTCACACACTATATAATGATATAGATAAATTGTGGAAAGTGTTGTTTAAACCTTAGAAATCGTGGTCGGCCAAGGAGGAAGACATCAACCTTGAAGCCTCGAATCCCCCGAAGGAGGTAATTGAGTTCTCACCCGCTTTATGTTCGGATATAAGTATCATGAGAGATCTAGTCTAAGTTTCTGTTATCTCCACAGGGCTGGCTCAAGAAGGCCAAGAAGATCAGCAGTCCAGCCCTGATGCCCGAAGATCCTTGGTCAGCTCTGCAGGAGGAGATGTTGACCGTGGCGCCTTACAAGGCTCCAGAGAAGAAGAAGAACGCACCGAAGGCCAGGGAGGGCCTCGGCGCAAGAGGTCATCCGGATAGCAAATTCGGAGGCACCGCGGCCACCTCCACCCAAGATGGGGAGGAGGACGAGGACAAAGAGGAGAATGACTCATCCCGCTCCAACAAGAGAGCAGCATCTGAGGATGTCGAGGAGGAGCAGCTTTGTTAGGCTCTGAAGAACTAGTGCAGGCCCAAACTGGTCCTACCTGATAGCTCGGACTCCGATGAGGAGTCCGTGGCGTCCGAAAAGGTCCCGGAGTGGAACCCCAGGGTCAAGCCCCCTGCCAAGAGGTAGGTACATCATTATTTTCCAGATGTTTATTTTGCCAGTCTTTTTGCAGGTAACGTCTGTATTGCGTACTGCAGCCCACCGCGCGACTGTCCCACCAACGAGACCTCGGAGGGGAATGCTCCGCCAGCCAAACTGGCAGAGAGAGGGTCTGCCTCGCTCTCCACACCTCCCCAGGTTACCGGAGAAACCGGGGAGGTGCTGTCCAGAAAGACCCCTCCACGCCCAAACGTGGGGGGAGGTGGTGACGAAGTTTTGGCCGAGGCTAACACCTCAGTCGCCAAAGACCAAGAACATGAATCTCTCCTGGCACACAAAGAGGGAGAGCTCGGCCAATCTGAGCCCTCCGAACGGGTCGAGCCGGAGCCACTGATGTCCTCGGAGGCACCGATCTTGCCCGCCAACGAGGGGGAGCCAGGGCCCCGCCCCCTACGCTAGACGCTGACAACGGGGTAGCCACAGGGTGGCCGAATGTGATGGAGGAGGTAGTAAACAACTCCTCCATCATTGCCAAACACCGTGCCCTGAAGGGCGTGGTTCTACAAGATATTCAGTCTGTTAATACTGGACTGAAGGAGGCCTTCAGGGGCCTCCTAACAGGCTTCAAGGTGAGCTATGTAGTACTTTTTATCATAAAGCGGATGTAGCCACAAAAGAACTTATATGTAGCAGCCCCCCGAGACTTGGTTAGGGTTCAAAATCCTGACTAAGGATAAAAAATTAGGAGGTTTAAACGATATGCATGCTTTGATACGACAAGCCTCTTCCTTGGTAGAGGCTGCCAATGCGGAAACACTAGAGGAGATAAATCAGAAGCTCAAGAGCTCCGACGGGGAGCTCGACCTCATCAACAAGCAGTTCGATGAAGCATAAGGTAAGCCCGATCGAAATGCTATAGCCCCTATTTTTAGCAAAGTATTCAGGATTGTTCGTGAGTGAGCGTTGATTAATTCGCCGCCGCCGCTGCTGAGGTTGAGAGCCTCAAGGCCGAATTGAAGGAGACCAAGGTGGAAGCAGTGAAGCAGAAGGCAGCGGTTGACAAGGCGGCTGCTGAACTCACCACCGTGAAAACTGTGAGTGAGAAGCATGATGCCCGAGTGGCCGAAGTGCAACAGGAGCTCAAGGATGTCGTCATGAAATGGGAGGACCTTGAGCAAAACAGTAAGGGCCAGTCCTCCGATCTGTCTAAGGTGAAGCAGGAGCTCCAAGAGGCGAGGACAGAGGTGTGAGGTGTCCAGGAAGAGCTCCGCTAGGTGAGGCAAATTGCTGATGGTAAGCCGTATTTACCTTAAAGTGTCTTTGGAGGTAATAGATTCGCGTTGCCCACCCAGATCCGGCATGCCGCAGGCGCTTTTGTGGAGCTTCCAAGGAGTGCGGTGGATGCGTCCAAGCACTACGTGAGGAGGGAGGAGGACACCAATCAAAGGCTGTTCTGGGCGCAGTTCCAGGCGCCCGAACACCCTTCCCTCCTGAGCAACCAGATGAAGCAGCTGATGGAGCTGCATCGGATGGCAGAGCCGGCTGTGAAGGACCTTTGTGTCCGGCTATGGCCCTCGGAGCCAGTACCGAGCAGCTACTTTTGCCTGGTGCAGAAACTGCGTGATGCGTCACCCCAGATTGATGCCATGAAGCGCTCCGTGTGTATTAAAGGAGCGTGGATGGCCTTTGCGAGGACCATGGTGCACTGGTCGAAGATCAAGCCAGCAGAGATGGCCACCGGTCCTCCTCTGGCTTGGAAGGAGAATCATCGTCCCAAGCAGTATTTCTCCGTTGTTATGGACGGTGCTCAGGCGATAGAGGGCCAGCGCTCCAAAGATGTAATCCTTGACTGAATTGCCTTATGTGGGAATCACAATTAGACCTTTTGGTTATGAATGTGGTCCTTTGAATGCTTTTACCATATGTGTATCTGTGTTGATCTGACTCCTGTGCGGCTGTTTTAAGTCTGAAAGTTACCGGTCGTCAGCTTCAGCCCCCAGGTAGATGCTACAAGGGGTCTTTCGTCCCCGCACTACTCTTAGCTGACGTCTCGGTCCCCGGAGGCGGTAGTCTATGGGGGAAACTAGGCAATCAAACCATACACCTTTAATGCTTTCACTTAGCCATAGGAGCTTGACTGCAGGGGCCAGTGACTAGCCCCCAGTGTTTTGTGATGTTTGGGAAATCCGAGGCATCTGCCCATGATCACGTGGTTTGTGTAAGGATAAACCCTTCATATAACACAGGGAAATCACTATCGATTTGTAGTTTAACACTTGTTATCAGATCGCCCACCAGTTTTCTCTTATTATGATAGTCAGTTTTCGGATTTCTCCACTAAGGTGCTTCACTAGACTAGCCAGAAGCACAATCACAATGGTTCTCCCTTTACCCTCTTAGTCGGACGTGCAGAAAGTAAGGGGCTAAGCATAGGAGCTGGGGAACCCAACTATTGACCCAAGACATAATTCAGACCTGATTCATAGTCCCTCCGTTCCTTTATATAAGGTGTATTTGTTTTTCAAAAGTCA
The DNA here is from genome assembly GCA_963921465.1 of Triticum timopheevii. Classification (NCBI taxonomy): domain Eukaryota; kingdom Viridiplantae; phylum Streptophyta; class Magnoliopsida; order Poales; family Poaceae; genus Triticum; species Triticum timopheevii. The sequence goes on from OY997270.1 coordinate 244,569,191, forward strand.
AACGAGTGCATGTTCGACCGTGTTTTTAGAAAAAAATATATCAATATCCACAATATGAAATTTATATCATTTGATTCATCATGAAAATTAGTTTCATATTTTATCTATTAGGTATTGCAGATATTGTTATTCTATTCCATAATCTTGGTCAAACATTCAAATGGTTGACTTTCATGGAAACCAATACACCTTATATTCTAGAATTGAGGGAGTATAACGCAAAATCCAAGACACCGGACACTCAGCGAGAATGTAGTATTGGACTTGGTGCATCGGGCGAGTGAGATTGCACGCTTGGTTTATTAGCCGATTGTATCTTGTGAAAAATATGTGTGTGCCGAGCAAGTCGAAGAGCAACAAGGAAATAAATAAGGGCGATAAAGATGTCTGCTCGAATACCGTAAAAGGCAATTTTATTTCCAATAATCTCGGGACATCTATCCGTACAATTCAGACTGTCGATGCCTCTATTACAGGTAAAAAGAAAAGAAAAAAATTTAACAGATGAAAGGTTTACGCAGGGCCTTGATGCGTGGGTTGAAGCCTCTACTGTGCCCTGCTGCACGTCTGCGCCTTTTCTCTTGCTTGGGTGAAAGAGATCGACTAATGGGTCCTTGGTTAGGAACCTTGAGAAGTAGCTGTTAGAGCTTGATGCTGGATGGGTCCGAGATGGCACCCGTTACCATCCGAAGACATACTTGACTATAGTTCGGTTTAGCCGAACACATGGTGTTGAGGTTTATCTTTAAGCCCGCACAATGACCCATGGTATCTTGAGTGCAAAATTGTGCTGCCGAGGCCCATAGTGTGCGATGGGGGTGAATATGCCATGGGGGTGTCCTATTTGCGACGTACGCATGGAGGTTCCCAAATCGGGGAAGGGCTCGAGCCCATTTTGCTGTCCCTCGGGCCTTGATGGCGGTCTGGTATCTAGTCCCCTCGACATTGGTGAGGTCCTCGGCTGCCAAGGCTGCGGTGTGTTCCTTGGTCCAGAGTGAGCATTCAGTACTACCATTGACCATGATAACGCCCTTGGGTCTGGGCATTTTTTTATTTTAGGTATGCGTAATGTGGGACGACATTAAAATGTGTAAACGTTGTTCGGCCGAGGAGGGCATGATAGCCGATGTGGAAGGGGACTATGTCAAAGATCAAGGCTTAACTACGGAAGTTGTCCAACGATCCGAGCACCACTTTTAATGTTATGGTGCCCGAGCAGCGGGCCTCCACACCTGGGATAACCCCCTCGAAGGTAGTGTTACTAGGTTTGATCCTTGATGGTTTGATCCCCATTTGCCGCACCGTATCTGCATAGACATCCATAAGGACTCTAGTGAGGTGGTATCCATCGACAATGGGGTCAAGAACCAGGGCTGACGTTCCTCCGTGACGGATACTGATTTGGTGGTCTCTGCGGTCAAAAGTGATAAGGCATGCCGACCATGGGTTGAATTTAGGGGCAACGAGCTCGACGGCTTAGACATCCCGTAGCATGCGCCTTCTCTCCTTCTTGGGCACATGGGTGGCATAGATCATGTTCACCGTCCTGACCTCAGGAGGGAACTGTTTTTGGCCTCCATTGCTCGCCTTGCGAGGCTCCTCATCGTCCTTGCTATGGGGGCTTTTGCCCGAGTCCTCGGATGTGAGCTTGCCGACCTATTTTATCACCCAACAGTTACGGTTGGTGTGATTGGCGGGCTTTTTCGAGGTGCCCGTCGATTTGGCAAGGCTTGTCCAAGATTGTATCCAACTTGGTTGGTCCGTCTTGGTTGCCTTTAGAGGGATTTTTCCGCGGTCCTGACTTGGGGTTGCAGAATCTGGCATTTACTACTGTGTTGTCAGCTTCGGCGCCATTGTGTCATCGTTTATTTTTATTGCGCTGTGGCTTTCCGTTGCCGTCCTAGACTTCTGAAGTGTCGGGGTCTTCTGGGTTGGTGCTTCTACGAGCTAACCAACTATATTCTACTACGCAAAGGTGGGTCATGAGGGAGGTAAGAGCCGCCATTGTCTTCAGCTTATCTTGGCCGAGATGGCGTGCGAGCCATTCGTCCCGGATACTGTGTCTGAACACGGCTATGGCTTCAGCGTTTGGGAAATCGATTATCTTATTCTTCTATGTCAAAAACCGATTCCAGAATTGTTGGGTTGACTCACTAGGTTGTTGGACCACATGGCTCAGGTCAATGGCGTCCAGCGACTGAACATAGGTGCATTGAAAGTTGGCTCGCAAAGCATCCTCGAGCTTTTCCCAACTCCCTATGGAGTCTTCGGGTAGGCTGTTCAACCAATGTCGGGATGGTCCTTTAAGTTTTAATGGCAGATATTTGATGGCGTGGAGGTCATGTCCTCGTGCCATATGAATGTGGAGAACAGTATCCTTAATCCACACTGTTGGGTCTGTAGTTCCATCATATGGCTCGATGTTTACGGGTTTAAAATCTTCTTGGAATTGGTGCTGCATTACCTCATTGGTGAAGCACATTGGTTGAGTGGCGCCCTTATTTGGGCCCAATCACATTGAACCTCGGATTCCATCCTAGCCCAGTGTTGATCCTGAACTCTATCGGTTCGGTCAAGCCATTCTTGGTATCCGTCTCTTCTATTGGGAGGGTAACTCTTGATCCATAGATAGACCTTGACCAACCTACTCTAACGGCCATGTCATGTCAAAGGTTGGTATTGATATTCTGGCTGTGCCACCTCCCTTCCTTTATGGCGAGGAGGGGCAGGTGGGTATTCGGCCTCTTCCGCCGGCCTATCACTTCCTCAAGGGGGGCGGTCAGGCTGGCCGCCTTGAGTTCGTCTGGGCGGTGCGAGCTCAAGGGCCTCATCATCGAATTGCGGCAACAATTTGCATTTGGGGTAGCTCTTTGTCTACTGTTCATAGCTGTGCCCTTCTTCAGCTACTAGGACTTTCGTCCATCTATCGTTAAGGGTGTCTTGTTCAGCTTTTATCTGTTGCTGCTTCTTCTTCAAGCTCCGTGCGGTGGCTATGAGCTGTTGCTTGAACCGCTTTTGTTCCTATCGGTGGGAAACGACACCTATGGGATCACTGGAATCCCTTCTACGGTTGCGGGGCGCGGAATCGTGAGAAGAGCGGGACTAGGGGATGGCACACAGGGGATTTACCCAGGTTCGGGCCTCAAAGATGCGTAAAACCCTACAATCCTGCTTTGGTGGTTGTATTAATGTTCTTAAGGTCTCGAACTAGCTCTGGGTGCTGCGAGGTTCAAAAGAGCTGAATCCCTTCTCAGTATGCCATGGGCCTCCTTTTATAGGCGAAAGGGGCTGCCACAGTGGCATACAGGAGGTGGAAAGTGCTACAACATTGAGAGGTTATCGCTAGTATTACAGGACAAGACGCATTAAATGCGGGGCTTAGGTGTCCGTCACTTTATTGGGGGATGGGGGTGAGGCCCGTCCCGTCCGTCGCCGCCCCTCCTGGCTTCGACACGCACCCCGGCCAGCAACGCATGCAGCGCCATGTAGGCATGCAGGCAGCTGAGGTGGCGCGGGGTGGAGCCCCCATCGAGGTCTGCATGCTGCCACGCAGGTGCCTGCCCAGCTGGTTGGGTCGGTGGCTGTGCATGAACGGTGGTAGGAACTTGGCTGGTGCGGGCCTGACAGTGGCCTTGCCAGGACACTTGGCGATGGTCTTGCCAGTTGGTCCGGCAAGGGTCTTGCCACGGCGCGCCGGCTTCCCCGGCAAGCATCTTGCCGGGGGGTCCTGTGGGTTTCTTCGGTGGGGACGGCTGCCTTCCTATCCCCAATAGATCTTGATTGCTCTATGTCTTCACAAAGTTCTGCATGCCATCACGGAGGTGCCTCCCGAACCCTGTCCCAACGCGACTGCTCAGCGTCGGTGGGCTCGAAGGTGGCTCGCTCAGTGGGCGTGGACGAGCTACCCCGGCAAGGATCTTGCCGGGGCTGCCCTCGGCAAGGGTCCCTGCAGGGGCAACCTGTATTGCCCGTGCAACCTTTGTGGTCTTGGTCCTTTGTTGTTTTGCTTTGCTTGTCCCTGTGGCCTTGGCTCTTATCTGGCTTCCCTCTCTTGCCTTGCTCATGTGTGGTCGTGGCAGGTGGCTCTGACTGCCCGTGCACAAGTAAAAGGGGTCAAAAGCGAGGCCCCTACTTTTGTACACCGACAAGAACCCCGGGCTTGGGTCACACATAGGCGTAGCACGTTGTTGGGCCAGGCCCAGGACGGTGCGCGGGCAGTTGAGGCGGATTTTACCGTGGCCACTGTTCCGCCTGCTGCGCTTCCCCACGACCTGCGTTGAACGCGCGACGTGGGGGTCATGCGCGCGCATGACGTGAGCACGCTGGTGTCACTTTTTGATGGACAGTAAAGAGGCGGCTTGCGTGTCTCTTCGAGACCGCAGGGCCGCCTCCCATTTACTGCCCTTGCTCGGGGACCGTCGTTCCACGGGAGGGATGGTGCCTCCCAACCTTTCGCCGTCTGCCTCTTCCCATCTCTGCTTCCTTTCTTCTTCTGCTATGGCGAGGGGGCGTGGCGATGCTTCATCAGTGGCGGCGAGGGTTTCGGCCAGACAGCGCATCACTCCTCCCCAAGAACTCGTAGTAGCGGAGCCGGCCGCTAGAGGGAGGGGAAGGGGGCGAGGCCGAGGCTGCCGTGGAGCCCGGGGGAGAGGAGGACGGGGCGGCAGATCCGCCTCGCCCCCTCCAGCGGCCCTTCCTCCGATGGAGGGCCATGCTGGGGATAATCCCTGCAAATTCTTCGTCAGGCTGCGCCATCCGCCACGCTGTCGCCTTTGCCTTCCAACCCAGTTTGCGCGGGAGATGGAACTGGATCCGCCACAGGCGCTGCAGCCACACATGAGGGGTTGCGGGAACAACGGCATGTGGGTCGACCTCGAGTTCCCCACCCCTCACGTGATGTATCTTCACCGAGGGTGGAAGACCTTCGCTCTCCTTCACAGCTTGACGGACGGGCTCGCTCTCCATTTCAAAGTAATGGAGGTGCTGCGTAGAGAGCTCCTCTGACAATGAAGAGTTCTCCTCAAGCGAGAGTGGCAAGGAAGACAACGACAGTGACGACGAGGGCAGCGGGTGGCAGGATGACGTGTCCGACTAGGTGTCGGGCGCCGCACTGAGCAGCACCGGCGACCCCATCATCCGTGTTGCCGTCTCCTTGAACTTCTCGGGGTCGCCTCCTTGGGCGGCTGGCGTAGGGAGGTTGCGGAAGAGGAAGAGGACGAGCGGGGAGGCCATCAAGTTGGAGTACGCGGACACCGACGCCTTCATAGCGTGTTGGCATCCTGCCGCCTCATCTTCGAGCTCTGCCTCCGGCGCTGCCATCACCATCCAACCCTTGGATGGCCACCGAGATGTTCTCTCGGTGTCTTCTGCCACTCGTAGCTCGCCTAGGCGCCCCTTTTGCCATTCTTCTTTCTCGTTCCATTTCCTAAGGAGATGGACAAGAAAGGGATTACGGGCACCTTATATCTTTTTGGTCTTGTAAGCCTTCGGGCCTTTGCTAGCTTTAGAACTTGTAATCCCCCTTTTTCATGTTTTTCATTTCGTTTGGACTGTACCTGTACGGGATGTTTTTTAATGAAAAAAGGGATGTTTGCCGGGGATTTTCGTTCATGGGAGGAACCCATGAAAAGGGGTGAGTCCTTGTCATCCTTAAGATAAACGTTTTTTCCCCGGCAACAGGCCTTGCCGTCTTCCCACCTCGCTTGACCTTTCCCATGCTCTTGGCGGAGGCAAGGATGAGGTGGGCTTAGGCCCCTCGTTCCCCTTCTTTGCTGCCGTGGCTACGACTAGATCCAGACCTAGGAAATAATCCTTGGGAGCCGAAAAGGGGGAGCATGGTAGCTCAGAGATGGAACGGGATTTCATGCATCCCAGTCCATAACAAAACGTATGATAGGGGATAAAAGACTTATCTGGATTTGCAGCCCCCGGCGATTTTGGCTTTCCGCGGAAGGATCCTTGTTCTTGCAGCCCCCGGCAACTCTGGCTTGCCGGGACTCGGGCGCCGGTCCATTCCTTTTCTTTCAGGACAACTCGGCAAGAATACTTACGTGACCTACGAACCAAAGAAAGACAGAAAAGAACAGAGAGACGCCCACTCGATCTCTAAGCTAGGGGTTAGCCGCCGCTAAGAACTATCAACCATAACCGAGGAAGAGACTCAACCTAGCATGCATGCTCTAACTTAGGGCGCCAACGCTTCATTTATTTATGCTAAGGGACTGTGCCTGGCTTTGTACAAAGGGTTACATGCCTTGCCGACAAGGCTTGTACAAAAGGGTGGCTTGCCGGGAGGCCCGGCAGCCGCGCCTTATGGGTAAAACTTGCGAAGATGCTCGATGTTCCATGAGTTGCTCACTGGAATGGCATCTTCGCTCTCCAGCCGGACTGCACCGGGCCTGGTGACTCACGTTACCCGATAAGGGCTTTCCCACTTTGGCGTCAACTTGTTGGAATTCTTGGCCGACTGAATGTGCCGAAGAACAAGGTCGCCTTCCTCAAGGCTCCGGGCATGAACCTTGCGGCTATGGTAGCGGCACAAAGCTAGCTGGTAGCGTGCTGCTCTCACAGCCGCCCGGAGACGATCTTCCTCAAGGAGCGTTGCGTCATCTTGCCGCAATTGCTCTTGCTCAAGCTCATCATAAGCGAGCACTCGAGGTGACCCGTGTATGAGTTCCGTGGGGAGAACTGCCTCTGCCCCGTAGACCAGGGCAAAGGGTGTCTGGCCGGTGGCTCGATTTGGCGTCGTTCTGATCGACCAAAGAACCGCCGGCAACTCATCAATCCAATGCCTTCCACCCTTGCGCAGCCTGTGAAAAGTCTTCTTCCTTAGGCCCCGCAGGACTTCTGCATTCGCCCTCTCCGCTTGGCCGTTGCTCCATGGATGTGCCACGGAAGCAAAATAGACCCTGCTGCCGAGATCCTCAAAGTATTGCATGAAGGCGTGGCTCGTGAAATGTGTGCTGTTGTCGGTGATGATCCTGTTGGGTACCCCAAAACGGCACACTAGTCCCTTGAAAAACTTGATGGCTGACTGCGCTTTCACCTTCCTCACTGCTTCCAATTCTGGCCACTTTTTGAACTTGTCGATTGTGACGTATAGGTACTCAAAGCCCCCGATTGCACGGGCGAAAGGGCCCAAGATGTCGAGCCCCCAGACTGAGAAGGGCCAGGAGAGAGGGATAGTTTGAAGGGCTTGAGCTAGTTGATGAAGCTTCTTCGAATGGAACTGGCTTGCTTCACACTTGGTTACTGGTGTCGTCGCATCCTGGAGGGCAGTGGGCCAGAAGAAACCTTGCCGGAAAGCCTTGCCGGCAAGGGCCCTTGACCCTATGTGGGAGCCACATATGCCTACATGTATCTCCGCCAACAGCTTTAGTCCTTCCTCCCGGGAGATGCACATCAATTTCACCCCATTTGGCCTTCTTCTGTACAATACGCTATCAACGAACTGGTACAGAGCAGACCGGCAGGCTACTTTTTCTACCTCTTCCTGCTCCTCAGGAAGCTCCCCTTTTTGAAGGAATCGGACGGTGTGCTGTGCCCATGCCAGAGCCTATGGCTCGACGGCAAGGACCCAAGGCATGTCTTCTGCCGCGGGAGCAGCCGGCTCCACGGCCATGACCTGAGGTCCTGCCAGAGTCGGTTGCCCTACGGCAGGATCAACATCCATGGCAACATCATCGCCAGCGGCTCCGGGGAGCTCGGTGGGGAAGTACTTGCCGGGGCCTAGTTTCCTCCGCTTGCTCTGCCCGATCAACGGCTCAACGGATGGTTGGGTTAACTGAAGCACAAAAGTACCTGGTTCCACAGGTAGCTTGAGGGTAGCGCGCTTTGATAGGTAGTCGGCGATGTCGTTCTCTGCTCGAGGGACATGTTCCGCTTGTATACCGTCAAAGCGCTCCTCCGATTTCCTCACCTCATCTACGTAAGCTTCCATCAATGGGCTTTGATAATCTTTGTTGACCTGCCTGACGACGAGCTCTGAGTCGCCCCTGACGATGAGCTTCTTAACTCCGAGGTCTGCCGCGATCTTGAGACCGGCAAGCAAACCCTCGTACTCGGCGGTGTTGTTGGTCAACATCTCCTGGGGGAAATGCATCTGGACGACATACTTGAGGTGCTCTCCGGTGGGTGCGACAAGAAGCACACCAACACCGGTGCCTTGTAGCGAGAAGGCACCATCGAAGTACATGATCCATTTGCAGCTCACTTCCTTGCCGGGGAGAGTGGTCTCCTGTACCTCTTCGTCGGGCGTCGAGGTCCATTCCACAACAAATTCCGCCAAGACTCTGCTCTGAATCGTCGAGGTGCTTTCAAACTTCAAACCGAAACTCGACAGCTCCAGGGCCCATTCCACGATCCTCCCCGTTGCATCTGGGTTGTGTAGTATCCGTTGTAATGGAAGGCGGGTGACTACCGTGATCTCGTGCGCTTGGAAGTAGTGGCGCAGCTTCCTCGAGGCCATAAGGAGGCCGAAGAGCAGCTTTTGCACACCTGAGTACCTCGACCTAGCCTCCTGCAAGAGGGAGCTGACGAAGTACACTGGGTGCTGCACCATTTTCTTTTTCTGCGCCTCTTCACCCGGTCATGTGGGTCCTGTCGTGTTGGCGCCGGCCCCTGCCGTGGACTCGATCTTGCCGGGATCGAGCCCTACCGGAGAGGGTTTTGGTTTTCCTTCTGTTGGTTCTATCGCTATTGCTGCCTTCTTGTCGACCTCTCTCTGCGCCACTAGTGCGGCGCTAACCACTTGATTTGTTGCCGCTAGGTAAAGCAGCAACGGTTCTTGTGGTTTGGGCGCAACTAGCACTGGGGTAGAAGAGAGGTATTTCTTCAAATGTTGCAGTGCTGCCTCGGCTTCTGGGATCCACTTCGCTGGCCCTGCCTTCTTCAAGATCTTGAAGAAAGGTAGGGCAAGCTCCGCGGACTTGGATATGAACCGGTTCATGGCAGCAAGGCAGCCAGTGAGCCGACGCACGTCCTTGCTCCGCTTGGGCGCCTCAATCTACTCGATGGCCTTGATCTTATCTGGGTTTGCTTCAATCCCGCACTGGGACACAAAGAACCTGAGAAGCTTGCCGGACGGGACGCCAAAGACACACTTCTCAGCGTTCAATTTGAGGTTGATCTTGCGCAGGTTCCCGAATGTTTCCTCCAGATCTGGCACAAGTGTTGCTTTGTCCTTGGTTTTGACCACTATGTCGTCCATATAAGCTTCCATATTTCTATGTAGCTGGGGTTCAAAACCAATTTGGGCTGCTCTTGCAAAGGTCGAGCCAACACTCTTCAACCCGAAAGGCATTCGTAAAAAGCTGTACGTACCACATGGGGTGATGAATGCTGTCTTTTCCTCGTCTTCTTTCGCCATGAAGATCTGGTGGTATCCCGAGTAGGCGTTAAGGAATGATAACAGGTCGCATCCAGCCGTGGAGTCAACAATTTGGTTGATGCGCGGTAACAGGAAGGGATCCTTTGGACAGGCCTTATTTATGTCTGTGTATGTCGGATTTCGGGTTCTGGCAGACCCTTGAGGTTCGAACACTGGGGTGCGCATGAATATCTTTCCCCTACCGGCTCACGTCTCGATGCTCGCAAGGAATCTAGGCTAGAAAGAAGAATATACAAGGGACACGAGGTTTATACTAGTTCGGGCCACCATTGTGGTGTAATACCCTACTCTAGTTTGTGGTGTGGTGGATTGTCTCAGGGGCTGATGATAAACAATACAAAGGGAGAACAACCTCGCGAGGGGCTGTTCTTGAGCTGGTGCGATGAACTGCTTGGGTGAGTTCAGTCGCTTCTCTCTCTCTCTCCCTCCCCCTCTGATTGACCCTTCTCTCCAAGATGCCCCTACTCTGTGGTGGCTAGTCCTATTTATAGAGGGAGGCCCTGGCGCTCTTCCCAAATAATGAGCGGGAAGGGCGCCAACAATTGGCCATTTTGAAGGGGAACATCTAGTACACTTATCCTGACTAAAGTTGGTCTTCGGCTGCCAAAGGCTTTAACGATCATGCCGTCCTGGGCTCCACAATGACCTCCATCCTGCCGTTCTGTTGGTCTTGGTCTTGTTGCACCGAAATGGTAACCTTTGCCTGATGTCTTGGCCTGTGGTTGCCCCCTTTGTACCGAAGGGGAAACAAGGACACTGCGCAGGCCGGCGCCCGCCTGGCCTTGATCATCATGGCTTGCGTCACGGGCACCTCACGAGGTACCCTACCTTGATCTCTCTGCCTCCTCATGAGCCTGCTTGATGAGGCTGCTCCTGAGGAAGCTTCCTGTCATCTGCCCCGCGAGGCTTCGCCCCTCGCGAGGGTCTTGAGCTTGAGCTGATGAAGCTGGGCTGCACTGGGCCCCCACTCGAGCCACGCCACAAGCTGCACGCAGGCAAGTCTAGGGACCCCCGTTCCCAGAATGCCGACAGTAGCCCCCGGGCCCAAGGCGCGCCCGGACTTGGCTTAACAGAGAAGCGAAGGGGCAAGTGTGAAGCGCCGCGGGACCCAATAGCCTGCGGCCTTGGGTGCCGCATGGTGATTGATTGGACGTGGGCGTCTCCGCTTCCCCACGATGCCTCATTACACGCCCGGCTAGGCGGACTCCTAGTTGCACACAGCCATTCCCCTTTCGCCGCCCGCGTGCTTCCTGCCCTTCCTTCTTCCTCAGGCTCCAACCTCCACCTCCAATTCAACTTGAACTCTCCCCTCTTCCCATTTCCATGGCACCAACGAAGAAGGAAAGGGGGAAGAAGCCCGCGCCTTCGTCCCGCTCGCCTCCGGTGGTGGCCCCCGCTGTCGACTGGTCCATCAAACTCAATCCCGAAGCCTTGAACAAGGTCCGCTCTGCCCTTGCCACCATCTTCAACGAATGTGGCAGGACCACGGTCTGGCCCGCGTCCAATGCCTCCTTTGATAGGGTCGTCATGGAGGTCCGATTCTTCGCTGATGCCTTGTGGGCGGGCCTGGTTCCCCCCTTTTCCGCTTTCTTCAATGTGGTGCTCTCCCATTATCAGATCCACATGATGCACCTCGGGCCTGAGTCCATTACCCTCCTGTCTGTCTTCGCTTTTGTTTGCGAGGCAATGGTGGGCATTCCTCCTTCCATTGCCCTACTGCGCCACTTCTTCTCTTTGCGCTTGAGCGACCCCACTCGATGCTCGGGGTGTGTGAGCTTCCTCACTGTGCCGGAGACGGCTGCTTCAGGGATCGACTTCAACCTCCCTCCTCTTGAGGCCAGGTTCAGAGAGCGGTGGCTGTACCTGGATGTCGGAGTACCCAGCCCCCTGCTCTCGCACCCAACCTTGCCTGTTGTTCCCAACTCAGGTTGGGGTCATGAGACGCTCATGAGCCCCCGACTCGCCTTCGTCTGGCGCCGCTTCCAGAGTTTGAGGGCGCTCGATGTGACGGCGCCGAAGGTGGTGAAAGAGTTTCTCCAACGTCGCATTGCTCCTCTCCAGTGCCACTCTCGCCGGATGTGGGACTTTGCGGAGCACAAAGACCGCATGCAGCTTCAGGAGGAGGACCTGGCGCCTGAAGTGCTGCGGACGGTACTCAGGGTCCTGACTGGCGATCCTTCCCCAGGCAGCCTTCGACATGATGGTTCCCTCTTGTATCTTTGTTCGGGCAAGGCCGATTTCGTGAAGCAGATGCCCAACTTCGACGAGTGGGGGTTGCGCCCGACTGGCCTCAGGGGACCCCGCGAGAACCCAGTCGCTGTGATTGCTTTTCCGGTCGCCCAATGCGGCTCTGTCTCAGGCGATGGAGCGGGGAGACGAGAACCGCCGGGAGCCGAAGGGGATGATGTCGAGATTCTGACGCCGCATGGAGCCCCGAAGGCGGCATCTCCCGAGGCCCGTCCTGGAGCAGTGGCAGGCGAGGAGTTGCGGCCTACGGCTCCTATGGCCGGGGCTCCCGAGGCCCCGGCTGTCTCTCGTGAAGCGACGCCTGGCAGCGTCCCCCAGGCCCGTTCCTTCGGCGCTGATCGCCTTGACGCTTCTTCCATGCCACCGTCCGACCCTTGCACCGAGCGCTTAGGTCGGTTCCGCATAGACTTCGAGGACCTCCGCAAGAGGAAGGAATCCTTGGGTGGCGACGATCACCCTTGCCGCCTGTTGAAGCGCAGGAAGTACTTTGCCATGGACGAGTAAGTCCTCTTCTCTATTTTCTCCTTTACCTTTCTATTCTTGCAGCTGATCATGGTCTTTTAGGGACCTTCCTGCTGAATTCGCGGAGGTGTCCAAGGAGCCATCCCCCCAAGCTTTGTCCTCTCTGCTGACCCTGGGCGCGCCGAGCTCGAGCGGCGCCCCTGCCACTTGGTCGGTCGGAGGAGTGGTCCGTCTCGCTGAGCACCTCGAGCCCGCGCGTTTGTTGTCCTCCCTTCACGAGTTCTCCTGGGGCGCAACTAGCTTGCCCCGTATTCCTTCCCTAATCATGGATGGCGACTGGCTGAAGTCAGTCTTGAGCTCCTCTTCTAGGGACGGACCGGCGCTAGGCCGGGCTCCTGGAGAGGTCCGTTAGGCGATTGTTGGGGCGCCAGCCCCCAGCCCCTCGCCGGGAGGGGGCATGCCGCCTCAGGGCCCTCCGCGTACGCCGGTGGCAGAGGGTGACGCGGAAGACGTGCTTAGGCGTGCTCGGGAGCGTCGCGCCCTTTGTCAAGAGTTCCTCCAAGGGGCGGCGGATGCGGTGAGCCGGATTGGGGTGGAGCTTGCTGGCGAGGATGCGCGCCTTGAGGCCGAGGGCCTGTGCTTTGCTGAGGAGAGGCGCAAGCTGAAGGTAGCCGTCGCCCTTGCTCGCCACCAGCGTGACCTCGATAACGCGAAGGCTGAAGCGTCGCTGGCAGCCTCGCGAGAGGCCTGCTCCCAGGCCGTCGAGGAGGCCCGGGAAGCAGATCGACGGTGCAAAGATGCAGAGGAGCGCGCATGGGAGCTCCAAGCCTGGAGCAACTCTCTGGAGCAGCAAGTGGAACTGTGCCAGGCGGCCCTGGTGTCGCTGAAGGGGGCTTCCGTCGACCAGGCAGAGCTTCAGAAGCGCGAGGAAGCGCTGATGCTGGAGGCCACCGAGCGCAACCTTGACCTTGAGTGACTGGAGACGAGGGAGCGCCTGGTGACTCAGGCGGAGGATGACATCGCCGCGCGCGAAGCCCGAGTCCAAGAAGAGGTTGACCGCCACGTGGCGACAGCTCGCTCTGATCTTGAGCGTGGGTACGAGGTGAAGCTGGAGGTGATCAGGGCCGAAGCTGAGGGTAGGACCGCGGCCCTCTAGGCCAAGCTGGCTGAAGTGACGCGGAGTGCGGACTCCTCTGCACCCGCCCTTGGCTCAGCACAGGCGGAGCTGGCCTCTTCCCGCGCCGAGCTGCTCCTCCTTCAACAGCGGGTCGACGATGCCGAGGTCGTCGCGCGGAAGAATGCAGACGAGATCCGTCAGCGGCGGATTCTGGAGCACGAGCATGCCCCCATGCTCCGAACGCTTAGGGAAAGGGCTAACATAGCCTTGAACAACATTTGCGAGGTTGCTGCCAAGGAGCCGCACGAGACCAACTACGTCGGAAACCCCCAGTTCTTCACCGACGTGGTGACGCTTCTGGAGAACCGCTCTGAGAGGTCTCGTTGGCTTGTCGAGGAGAGGAGACGAGCCTTGCTCGGGCGTGCCTTATCCCGTGTCTTCAGCTATCTGCAAGATAGGTACCCCCACTTCGATTTCGATGCCGCCATCGCACCTGTGCCCATGGCCATCCGGGGCGACCTGGCGTAATGGGTGGAGGACAACGTGGATGCCCTCGTCAGGGCCTTTGCGTCTGATGATGACGGCGTGATCGTAGCCACCGATGAAGGCGGCGTTGTGGACGAGCCTGGCGCTGGCGGAGGTGTTGGCAGTGGTGGTGACAATGCCAGTGACGCCAGCGATGCCTCTAGGGGCGCCCCAGAAGACGCGGCGAGTGATATGTCCGACTGATCGCATGCCACCACTGTTTATCCTGCATGAAGAAGGTTTGGGCTCGGCCCTAAAGATTGTAATAGCATTTTGGGAGGGGAGGCCCCTCATGTAAAGGTTTGCGATTAGTACCCTGGTAAGTATAATGTTGCGTGTGAGCTTAGCTGCTGGCCCGGTGATGGGTCAGCTGACTTGTTTACCGTTTGACCCCGACGAGTCCTGAGCGGGCCTGTAGGGGCCGCAACGTCTCGAGTGTCTTCTGGGTAGCCCATTGATCCTGCAATGAGAATCTCCGGAGAGGGTGAGGCGACAGCGTTCCGAATTGTAGACGTGCTTGGCCCGGCCCGGCTCGCGAGGGGCTCACAAGGGGAGGGAGATGACGCTAACTTTGGACGCAAAGCCGAAACCAAGACGCGAGATATTGCTCGAAGGAGACTAAACACCCCTCCCCCAAACACATGCAAGTTTCAAGCTCAAATCCAACTTAAATTCAAATTGAAGAACCTTGTCAACAGAGGAAAAGGCAAAAAGCAAAAGGCCGCGTCTGGCACCTAGTCTAGTCTTCGACGTCTTCTCACCAGCGTGGAGCTAAGTGCTACCACTAGGCATGGGCGGGAGCCCCCGAGGCCCGAGGGAGGCTCTCCAGAGACTCCAGGGCGGGTACAGCCCCACTCATTATTACGTGAGAGTGTCACGGGGCAGCGAGCTTCATAGGAACTAGGCCTTCTTCACAGGTACCGGCCTTGCTTCATATCGCCAGATGAGGGCCCCGCCTTGCGCCACACTCTACCACCATTGACGGCGGCTGGAGACCAAGGAGGACGCCAATGGGGTAGAGCGGTCGCCAGCTGTTCCCCCGACGACCACGGGTCCTCTGCCGGGGGCAGGCCCTGAGGCACCTCCCCGGCAGAGGGCCTACCTCCTGAGAACGCCTTGCGCCGAGCACCGCGGGGATGAACCCGGATCTTGGCCCCTCTCCTGCAGCCCCTGGTGCCCCTCCTCCCGAGGGGAAAGAGGCTGCAGCGTTGGGGCAGCCATCTGCTGTGGCGACCTGTACCTCCTCCGACCCATGGTTAGCATAAGCTTGCTCCTGAGGAATTAGTGGTACCAGATAGTTGCTGCCTCCGGCGCGGTCGTTGAGGCCCTCTTGGGGTTCTTGAAAGAGCTCAGCTTCTGGTGTCTCCTCGCCCTAGCCTGGCCCTAGGAATGAGCCATGGTCCTCTTCCAGTGCGCACTCTCGATCCACCATGTGGGGCACATAAGCTTCTGGGGCCACCGCCTCGTGGGCCTCGCCGTAGTGCCTTACATGCCATGCAGTCCGGCCTGGAGTGTTATCTTGGGGGTGGTGGTGTGGTCGTACGCCGAGGCCGAAGGTCGCAGCGTGCACTCCTTCGCCGGCCGAAGATGAGGTTGGCGCGACTTGTCGCCTGGTGCTGCTGGCCATGTTGGCGTTGAGTAGGCCCTGGAGCCTGCTTGGAGTTGCATGGGCGCGTATGGGGCCGCCATATGGCCCGCTCTGGATTTGGGGTGGCGGCTGGACGCAGAAAGAAGGTGCTCCCGAGGCGGCGGCGTCCAGGAGCTCGGCCACTCGCTCCAACAACACGTCACGGCCGCCCTAGAGCTGCCGGCACCGTAGCAGCTCTCGGGCCACCGTGAGCGCGGCTCTGGAGTTTGCTTGCTCCCGGCGGGTGTGCGGCGCTGTGGCCGTGGCGTGGCTTGAGGCTCTTGCTGCTGACCGCACCTGCCACAGCGTGAGGGCACGCGGCATTTGGCCGCGTCGCCCGCGCCCCGCAGCGCCCTGCGGAGCGCGAGCGGCCTGAGGCGCAAGGTTAAGATCGCCCTGGGCCGGCGGCGCGGCGTGGGCGGGCCATGCCGCCGAGCGGTCGGCGTTGGCTGTCGGGTCGCTTGACATCAGAACGGCGAGGCGACGAAACGCGAGGCGGCGGAAGAAGGATTCCGGCGCACCCCTACCTGGCGCGCTAAATGTCAGATTTCGGGTTCCGGCAGACCCTTGAGGTTCGAACACTGGGGTGCGCATGAAGATCTTTCCCCTACTGGCTCACGTCTCGATGCTCGCAAGGAATCTAGGCTAGAAAGAAGAACATACAAGGGACATGAGGTTTATACTAGTTCGGGCCACCGTTGTGGTGTAATACCCTACTCTAGTTTGTGGTGTGGTGGATTGCCTCAGGGGCTGATGATGAACAATACAAAGGGAGAACAACCTCGCGAGGGGCTGTTCTTGAGCTGGTGCGATGAACTGCTTGGGTGAGTTCAGTCGCTTCTCTCTCTCTCTCTCCATCCCCCTCTAATCGATCCGTCTCTCCAAGATGCCCCTACTCTGTGGTGGCTAGTCCTATTTATAGAGGGACGCCCTGGGCCTCTTCCCAAATAATGAGCGGGAAGGGCACCAACAATTGGCCATTTTGAAGGGGAACATCTAGTACACTTATCCTGACTAAAGTTGGTCTTTGGCTGCCAAAGGATCTAACGATGATGCCGTCCTGGGCTCCACGATGACCTCCATCCTGCCGTTCTGCTAGTCTTGGTCTTGTTGCATCAAAATGGTAACCTTTGCCTGATGCCTTGGCCTGTGCTTGCCCCCTTTGCACCGAAGGGGAAACAAGGACACTGCGCAGGCCAGCGCCCGCCTAGCGCCCGCCTAGCCTCGATCGTCATGGCTTGCGTCACGGGCACCTCACGAGGTACCCTGCCTTGATCTCTCTGCCTCCTCATGAGCCTGCCTGATGAGGCTGCTCCTAAGGAAGTATCCCGTCATCCGCCCCGCGAGGCTTGGCCCCTCGCGAGGGTCTTGAGCTTGAGCTGATGAAGCTGGGCTGCACTAGGCCCCCACTCGAGCCACGCCGCAGGCCGCAGGCAGGCAAGTCTGGGGACTCCCATTCCCAGAACGCCGATAGTGTAATCAATACATAGCCTCCACTTCCCATTTGCCTTGCGCACCACTACCGGATTGGCCAACCACGTCGGATGGAGTACTCCCCTCACCAAGCCTGCCGCTTCTAGCTTTCTGATTTCGCCCGTGATGAACTCTTGCCTTTCCAGAGCTTGCTTCCTGACTTTCTGTTTGACGGGCCGCGCATGAGGACAGACAACAAGGTGGTGCTCAATTACCTCCCTGGGAACGCCGGGGATGTCGGAGGCTTGCCATGCAATCACGTCGACATTTGCCCGCAGGAAGGTGACGAGCTCGCTTTCCTATTTGCCGTCAAGGGTGGAGCTTATGGTGAACGCTCCCCCTGTGCCATCCTCCTTGACGGGCACCTTCTTAGTCTCTGGTGGTGCAGCCCTGGACTTCTTGCTCTTGCTGGGGAACTCTCTGGCACGTTCTCAACGGAAGCGCGACACCCCGAAGAGGTGCGCTTGCCGGAGTGGGTGTGAGGGATCTTGCCGGTCTTCTTCTCCTCCGGGCTCCGTCGGCAGGAGCGGGTGCCTTAGCGGCAGCTGCTGCAACTGCTTCCCGGTAGAGTTGGTCGGCGCAGATCAGCGCATCTTTCTTGTCGGAGGGGACGGTGATGATGTTCATCGGCCCGGGCATCTTCAGCATGTTATAGGCATAGTGTGAAGCCGCCATGAACTTGGCTAGCGCCGGGCGGCCGAGGATCCCATTGTAAGGCAAGGGGATCTCGGCCACGTCGAAGACAATCCTCTCGGTCTTGTGGTTCAGCTTGCCCCCGAACATCACGGGCAGCGTGGTCTTCCCCTTCGGCTGGCACCTCCCCGGGTTGACCCCTTGGAACGTACCCATCTTCTCGAGGTCTCCATCAGGGATCTGCAGCCTTCTGACCACAACGGGCGAGATCAAGTTCAGGCCGGCCCCCAACCAACATCTTCGTCACCTTGAGGTTGCGGATTGTTGGTGAAACCAACAACGGCAAGCACCCGACCATAGTGGCGCGGTCAGGGTGGTCCTCGGTGTCGAAGATGATGGGGGTGCTGGACCATTTCAGCGGCTTTCGTGCGTCGAATGATGGTTCCACCGCCGCGACCTCATGCGCCCACTGCTTGAGTTGGCGGTGAGACGTATGTAGCGAGGCGCTACCATCGACGCACATGGCCTCTATGGCTTTCTGAAACTCGTGGTCGTCGGACTCGTCCTCCTTGTCATGATCACCGTCTTCCTGCTTCTTGTCGCGGCCCCGGGCGGGCCTCTCTTGTTGATTATCCTTGCCACGGCGGCCTCCTTGGCCGCCACATTTCTTGCTGGATCCCTCGACACCATCTTGTCCTTTCTCCTTGTCCCGCCGCTCATACTCGGCTTTTTGCTTCTCGGCGAGCAGTTCTACCTGCCGGCAGTTTTGGAGATCATGGCTCTTGGTGTGGTGGATCTTGCAGTACTGCTTGTCGGAGCCTCCTGGCTTATCGATAGCCGCTAGGGCCCAGCAAGCGTCACACCCAGCAACCTCCTTGCCAGGGTCGCTCGCCTTGGTCTTCTTGATGGTACCGGTGTCGTCGGATCCTTCAATGGCAAGCACGTCCTTGCCCTTGCGCTTCCTATTACGGCGTCGTCCTTTCTTCGCTAGGGTGGTGGTATCGCCAGTGGAGTCGGTTTCCGCATCGGCATCTTTGCCGGCATACTTCCTTCCTTTCTCGGCACGAGCGCACCGATCGGCTAGAACATTGAGTTCGGCCACATCCTTAACCTTGTTCATCGGCAGTTCTTCACGCATTTTGCGATTGCGCACGTTCTGGTGGAACGCACTAATCATGGTGGCGGGATGAACATCGGGGATGTTGTACTGCACCTGGCTGAACCTTTGGATGTACTTGCGCAGGTTTTCTCCTTCCTTCTGGGGGATGATGTGTAAATCACTCGCCTGGCCATGATCTTGGTGACCTCCAGTAAAGGCGTCAACAAACTCATGGCACAGATCCGCCCAAGAAGAGATGGAATCCACCGGCAAGTGCATCAACCATGACATGACATTAGGCTTGAGTGCTAACGAGAAGTAGTTGGCAAGCACCATATCGTCGCGGGCCCCAGCAGCTTGCATCGTGATGGTGTAGATGCTGAGGAACTCTGACGGGTGGGTCTTGCCATTGTACTTCTCGCCAACGTCAGGTTTGAACGTACGGTGGGAGGGCCACTGGAACTGCCGCAGCTCACGGGTGAAGGCCGGACAACCCACCTCGTAAGGTAGGCCACCGTAGCATCCCGACGCTGGGTGGTCCGTAGCGGGCCCTGCCCGCCTGTCCGACTGGTGGCGCGCGTCACATCGGCGCTCGATCGTAGTTCGAGCGTCCTCGTGAGCCCGCTCTCGGAGGACCTGGCGCTGATCGCGGTTGGTTCGCGGGTCGAATGACGCGATTGAGATATCATCACGAGCGTCGCCACGATGGGCCGACGCCCGGGGGGGGGGGGGGTCAGGATGGAGGCGGGGAATACACCATGGCCGCGTCGCCTCCGGCATGGTCTCCGCTAGCACGTGGTAGCCCGGCGGAGCGACGGCCGACTGGTCCCGCCAGCCATGGCCCGTCGTTGTTGGCGATGCCGACGAGGCTCCGGATGGTGGCCCTCCATTCGTCAAGCTTCTCTGCGGCGGGAGGAAAATCGAGGAGCAGCTGCGCGCGCACTAGGGCTTGCGGTGGCGTGGGTGGCGGCGAAAGGTGGGTGGACCGCGATGCACCTCGACGCCTAACCATGTTAGAAGGAGCTGTGTCACGGCTCCGCAGCCGTTCGCCACCTCCACCAGCACCCCGGTGCGCATGCTGGCCATCCTCTTCATGTGATGGGTGCACGGGACTCTTCCCAGGGCGACGCGCAGGATCATCGGCAGGGTGATGCTGCTCATCACGCACAACCTGAGAGGAGCGCGCCGTGGGCGCCGGTGTTGGCGTCTTGGAGGTCGCCGTGCCGCCCCCTGGCGGGACGGCGACACCCGTGAAGGGCCCCGCGCCGCCTGCGGGGGGCCCGACTCTGTCTATGGAGCCCGCGACTGGTGGCTCATCGCCTGGCGCGCGAACGGCGCCACTCGCCAGGCCTGAACCGCCAGGGTGATGTGGATGTTCGCAGGCCGCGCCACGGGTTCTCTCCGCGACTGGCCCGCTACTGGTTCACACCGGTGCCGGCAACTTGGTCCCGAACGAACCGATCGCCGTGGTCGTCTTCTTCTTAGGAGCCATGGCGATGAAGAACAGCTAGGCCAACTGCTATACCAGATTCTCGCAATAGCGGTGCCCCCTACCTGGCGTGCCAAAGATGTCGGTGGGAAACGACACCTATGGGATCACTGGAATCCCTTCTGCGGTTGCGGGGCACGGAATCGTGAGAAGAGTGGGACTAGGGGATGGCACACAGGGGATTTACCCAGGTTCGGGCCGCAAAGATGTGTAAAACCCTATGATCCTGCTTTGGTGGTTGTATTAGTGTTCTTGAGCTCTCGAACTAGCTCTGGGTGCTGCGAGGTTCAAAAGAGTCGAATCCCTTCTCATTATGCCATGGGCCTCCTTTTATAGGCGAAAGGGGCTGCCACAGTGGCATACAGGAGGTGGAAAGTGCTACAGCATTGCGAGGTTATCGCTAGTATTACAGGACAAGACGCATTAAATGCGGGGCTTAGATGTCTGTCACTTTATTAGGGGACGGGGGTGAGGCCCGTTGTCGGTGTCAAAACCCACGGATCTCGGGTAGGGGGTCCCAAACTGTGCGTCTAGGCGGATGGTAACAGGAGACAAGGGACACGATGTTTTTACCCAGGTTCGGGCCCTCTCGATGGAGGTAAAACCCTACTCCTGCTTGATTGATATTGATGATATGGGTAGTACAAGAGTGGATCTACCACGAGATCAAGGAGGCTAAACCCTAGAAGCTAGCCTATGGTATGATTGTTGTTGTGATCGTTGTCCTACGGACTAAAACCCACCGGTTTATATAGACACCGGAGAGGGCTAGGGTTACACAGAGTTGGTTACAATGGTAGGAGATCTATATATCCGTATTGCCAAGCTTGCCTTCCACGCCAAGGAAAGTCCCATCCGGACACGGGACGAAGTCTTCAATCTTCTATCTTCATAGTCTTGGAGTCCGGCCGATGATGATAGTTCGGCTATCCGGACACCCCCTAGTCCAGGACTTCCTCAGTAGCCCCCGAACCAGGCTTCAATGACGACGAGTCCGGCGCGCATATTGTCTTCGGCATTGCAAGGCGGGTTCCTCCTCCGAATAATTCATAGAAGATTGTGAACGCCAGGATAGTGTCCGGCTCTGTAAAATAAATTCCACATACCACCATAGAGAGAATAATATTTGAAGTTCAATCTGCTGACGTATTTAGTGGCGTGACGTCACACCACTACCAAGCCTTTACTTGAATCGTTTTTATTATACCACCTCAGCGCGTTTAGCGAAGCGGTTTCCTTGGCACGTCTTGTCGAAGTAGAGATCGTGTTCCCCTTATTCCGGGATTCCCATCATTACGGACATGGGTAACCCAACCACGCCGGGTGCCACGCCCCCTCCATCGAAGGCGGGTTCCAAATGGTCACGGGGACGGCTCTTGGTATTCTCCCTCTTTATAATGAGACCTAGGCTTGTTCTTTTTCTTCAATCCTCAATCGAATCCGCCCCTCACCCTGAGTTCCAACACTCAGGGCTCCAGATTCGAGCGCTTCGGAACTTCGACAATGTCCGGCTCCGACCTGCAGGGCCGGTGGATGCCCTCCTCCGTCACGGAGGAGGACGTGCTAAAGCTGAGAGAAGCCAGGTACTTAACCTACGAGATTTCGCATAGGCTGCCTGCCCAAGGGCAAGTCATTCCCACTCCCGAGCCAGGCGAGAGCATCGTGTTCGTGTCTCACCTCCGTTGAGGTTTAGGCTTCCCGATGGATCCCTTCGTGAGGGGACTCATGTTTTACTATGGGTTGGAATTCCACGACTTGGCTCTGGAGTCCATCATTTATTGTCGTCTGCGAAGCCTTCCTCCGCACCACCCCTCACTTTGGTTTGTGGCTCAAAACCTTCAATGTGGAGCCGAAGATGATCGAGGGGCGTCAGGCAGAGTGCGGCGGGGCGGTTGTAAGCAACAGGGCCGATGCTCCATGGCCCGAGGGCTCTTTTCAGGGGGAGCTCGGTTTGTGGCAGCAGGAGTGGTTCTATATCACCGCTCCCAGGGGCAGCAGGCAGAGGCCGCCGCCCACCTTTCGCTCGGGCCCTCCACAATGGCTGACATCATGGGTCAACAAAGGGCTTGACTGGGGGCCGTCCAAGGATGTACCCCTATTGCAGGGCCGGATTCAAGACCTCCAAGAGAGGGAGATCAATCTCGTCGTAGTGACGCAGGTCATGTTAATCCAGCATCTTCTGCCCTGCAAACGTCGCCCCCTCCGCCTGTGGGAATTCAATCCGGAGGGGCCACGAGCTCTCCAACACTTCATGGGTACGACACCCATGGAGATGTACAAATTGTTCTTTGGATCACAAGAGGTGTGTCCGGAATTGACCGAGGACGCCGGCTTAAGCTGCAATCGCCCGGATACTCAAGTAAGTAGCCCTGTGTCCGGACGTACCGTTCATTTGCATATCTTGGATTTGCCTTTTAACCAATCGCCCTTTAGGCAGGAATGGATAGCGCAAGCAAAACTGGTACGGTGTCCGGCCCCCCTCCCGGAGACCACGCCGGATCCCGTGTTGGTCAAGATGCTGGAGGATGCGCCTTCAGAAGAGGGCGAAGGGGAAAACAGAGAGACTACCGCCTCTGCTAAGGAGGCTTTCAAGAAAGGGGGGATCGAGAATCCCTCCTTCCAGGGGGAGAAGAGGACCGCTTCCGAAGATCCGGAGGCTAGGGCCTCAAAGCGGGGGAAGAAATCTTCACCGGAGGGTCCTGTGCTAGGAGAAGCCCCGACCGCACTATCTCCCCTAAGGAATCAGCCCTCCAGCGAGCCATAAGTGGGAAAGGGGAGTTTTGTAATAAGGGACATCCCTATTTTTGCTTCTGAGGATAACCGAAGTTTTTTCCTTGTAGTTCGGATCTCCGTCCTTCTCAGCTGAGCTCATCTTCAGGGGACCTTCGTCCGGAGATGATGGAGAGCGAGACGCCTCCATCTGCCGCACCATTAGGCGGGGCGGACGACCCTGAGGTGTCGTCACGCAGGGTCTCCCCGAGTCCGGCAGGGCTGGAGAGTTCGGCACCTACTGGTGTACGGCCGGGGGAGCTGAAAGATCTGCTCGAGAGGGCGTCTATCTCAGAGGATCACCGTACACTGATGAGTACCGTGATTGAAAGAATTTCGTCCGCTGAGGGCGGGTTGCATGATGCCGTCAAAAGTTTACTGGCTGGTTTTGAGGTACGTAAAAATGACATACCTTTTGACAGTTTTGCACATAGAGTGTGCCCTGTATAGATAGTAGCCCCTGAGACTCGGTATGTTGTCGAAAGTGACAGCGTGACGAGGATCATAATCTCAGTTATTAATTCTTGCTTTTCCTGTGCAGGTGGCGGATCGTCCGGTGGCTAGCCGGACTGATAGAGTTGCCTGGCTAAAGAGGCAACTCGACGTTGTGGATGCGGACATCGCGCTGGTCAATAAACGACTTGACAAGTCACAAGGTAGGTTGTTTCTCCGTGGTCACCTAGTAAGGGAGATGACGCCCACTCCTTACAACATGTATGCTTGATGCAAATGGTGCCGCTGCTGTGGAGGGCCTTCGGGCAGAGCTTGCTGGAGCCAAGGAGTAGGCCAGAAGGAGTGATGCGGCTGCCTCGAAGGCAGCCGAAGAGCTAAAAGGCGAAAAGGCTGCTCACTGCCGAAGCAGGGAGGAGATGGCCGGAATGGCCGTGAAGCTGAAGGATGTTACCGACCGCTATGAGGTTCTTGAAAAAGAACGTCGAGCTGAGCTAGAGGACCTGAAGAAGGCCACCGCCCAAGCCAAGGATGCCCGTTCTTCAATGAGGGCTATAAAGCAGGAGCTGCGTCAGGCCGGAGACATTGTGGCTGGAAAGCCCTTTCTACTGCGCAGGAAGTTCACAGATCAGAAGTATGCTCAGCTGGGCCAGCTGTGGGGTGCGGAGGATCCTTATCTTGATTTGGCGGCGAGTGTGGCAGATGCAGTTGTGCACTTCCGAAGCCAAAAGGATCACGAGATGGAAGAGCTGTTTTGGTCTCAATTCCACAGTCCGGAGCGTTCACTTCCGTTGACCAATCGGTTGGCTGAGTGGGCTGAGCTAAATAGATTGTCCAGATTTTCCATGACGGATGTAGTGGCTCATCTGTGGCCGGATAGGCCCAAGCTGAATAGTTATTTTGGCTTATTGCAGCAATTCCTTGGGGCGGTGCCGCATATCAAGGCGATGAAGCGGTCGACATGCATAGAGGGTGCACGGATGGCTCTCGCCCGTGTTAAGACATACTGGGAGGAGGTGGATGCCACCGATGTTGCATCCCGGGGTTCGGACAAAAGCCGGTTACCCGCCGAGCACTATTTTGGGGAAGTCCTGCAGGGCGCTCGTTTGATAGAGTCGCAGTGCTCGAAAAATGTTATGTTCAAATGACATGTATGATTTGTAAAACCATATTTATAATATAAGTGATTTTTATACTTGTGCATTTAAGTATTTGAAATATCTCCTGTGCGGCCGTTAATGTATATATGTATATAACCTGAAAGATGGCAGTCTTCGGCTTCAGCCCCCACGCACATGGTGCGGGGGTGTTTGCAAAAATAGCGCATTTTCACACTTAATCCAACGTCTTGGTCCGGTGAAGGAGGTGGTAGTGTAGCAAACTAGGCAACCGGACTATAATGCTTTATCACTTTCACTTAGCCATAGGAGTTCGAAGGTGGGGCCACTATATAGCCCCTAGGGGCACCGCGTTCTCCGAATTCGGGGCGCGTATGTGCCTGACCGGGAAACGGTCCTTCGTCAAAGCGGCGGAATTCTAGACATTCGGTAGTCGATCGAGTGGTTGACCAGTCTCTCGCTATATCATGACAGTCAGTTTTCGGCTTTCTCTACTGAGGTGCTCGCCCGGCCGAATCGGGGCACAATCGCAGTAGTTCTCCTGGTGCCACGTTAGCCGATGATACGGAACGTAAGGCAGCAAAACACAGGAGCCGGGCAAACCCAACATTTGACCAAAGACATGATTCGGAGCTGATGCATATAAGGCCTAACTCGAGACGCCAAACACTCCCTAAGGTATTCGGTCTTTATGATAACGAGCAAAACAATGCCCTAAGCCCCTAGTGTCCAGGTACGGGCGAAAATTTCTGACGCGGCCGATGCCAAAATGCCAGTCTCCTCATCGGTTATGGTAGGAAACCGGGGGATGTGTATCAACAAGAGACAGTAAGAAAGGTTTACGCAGGGTCTTAATCTGAAAAGAATCCTTGCCACGGCTCCCTGCTGCACGTCTACGCCTGTGTCTCCATTGTGCTGTACTCTGGACGGGTGTAGCACGCTGTTCATCTATAAAAGAGAAACTTAGTTTGGAAAGATATCGTGCAAAAAATGTATTGAAAACAGAGTATGATTTAAAAATGAATAAAGTTGAGCTTTATTGCCTCTCATTGTTTATGCACGCAGCCTCTTGTAAAGGGGTGCGTGTCTAGGAAGCCCCTGGTTTATTTATGCCGGACTCGCCTAGCCGTGTCCGGGGTCTTGAATGACCTTTTAATGATATGATGCCTCATGGACCGGGCATTTTAAGTGTAAGAGACGCGTAGTGCGGTATTGCGTTAAAGCGGGCGAAAGCTGCACGTCCCAATAGTGCTTGGTGGCTACTTTTAAATGGGGCGACATGGAAGATTAGCTTTTCACGACGGAAGTTGTCGGATGAACCGAACACAACTTCTAGTAGTAAGGAGCCCGTGCACTTGGCGTAAGGGCCTGGCGCCACTCCTTTGAAGGAGGTGCTGCTATGGAAAATTTTGGTAGGGTCTATCCCCATCCTGCGGATTGTGTCCGGATATAGCAGGTTTAAATCGCTACCGCCATCCATTAGGACTTGTGTAAATTGTAGTCCGTCGATTATAGGATCCAATATCAAAGCAGTCCATCCTGCGTTTCGAATACTTCTGGAGTAATCCAGATGGTCGAAAGTAATTGGTTTTGACATCCAATCTCAGGATTCCGCTGGGGTGGACCGTGTGGCCTGTGCTTTAGCAGGTGCCGCATTATGGTTCCGTATTATCACATGAAGTGAGTTTACTATTTTTACTTCTTGTGGGAAAGTCTTTTGTTTTCCGGCGCTCTGCTTGTGGGGTTCGTCATCGTCTTTGCTTGGTGTGTCGAGCCCCTTGTGTTCGGCGTTAAGTCGGCCGAACTGTTTGAAGACCCAACAATCTCGGTGGGTATGGTTTGCAGGCTTCCCGGGGGTACTGTGGATTTGACATATCCTATCCAAAATTTTGTTTAGGTTGGATAGCTTGTCAGTGTTGTCCTTAAGAGGCAGTGTTTTGTTGTTCGGCCGAGAGCTTTTGAACCCGGCGTTGACCGCCGTGCTCTTTGGGCCATTTTCCTTACTCCGGCGCTGATCTTTTCTGCGTCGTGATTTCCCATTTCCATCTCTGACCTCGGATGTACTCGGGTCGCTGGTGCTGCATCTTGCCAGCCAGCTATCTTGTCCTGCGCAAAAGCGGGTCATGAGGCTCGTTAGCGCGGCCATTGTTCTTGGTTTTTCCTGGCCGAGGTGTCTGGCGAGCCATTCGTCTCGGACGTTATGTTTAAAAGCTACTAAGGCTTCGGCGTCCGGACAGTCGACTATTTGGTTCTTTTTGGTGAGGAACCTGTTCCAGAATTTGCGTGCTGACTCTCCGGGCTGTTGAGTTATGTGACTTAAATCGTCTGCATCTGGAGGGCGGACATAAGTCCCCTGAAAATTTGCTCTAAACGCATCCTCGAGCTCTTCCCAACTTCCAATGGTATTTTCTGGGAGGCTTTTGAGCCAATGTCGGGCTTGCCCTTTGAGCTTGAGGGGTAGGTATTTTATGGCATGGAGATCATCTCCTCTAGCCATATGTATGTGTAGGATGTAATCTTCGATCCAGACTCCAGGGTCTGTTGTTCCGTCGTATGCCGCTATGTTCACGAGCTTAAAACCCGCTGGAAATTCAAGATCCAGTACCTCATCAGTGAAACATAGTGGGTGTGCGGCACCCCTGTATTTAGGTGTGCCGTTGTCTTCGAACACTTGGCGTGTTATGTTGCTTCCTGGAGCCCTCTTTTTGGCCCATAAATGGACCTGATCGGGCCATCCTTTTTGCGAGGATCTTTATGTGTATCCTGTGCCGGCTTGTGTGCGGCGCCGCTTACCGCTCTTAGCCTGTCATCTGGCCGTCTATCCGGCCAGGCGGCCTCTTTGCTTTTTGATTGTGGTGGCTCTACGGCCTCCTCGTCGAATTCGGGCAACAGCTTGCGCTTCGGGTAGCTCTTTGCTTGGTGACTATTGCCATATTTGTCTGCGGTCTTGAGTACTTTGCTCCATCTCATTCTGAGTACGTCTTTCGCTGTTTTGAGCTTCTGCTTCTTCAAACTTTTTGCAATGGCGATGAGCCTTTTGTGAAGGTTCTTATGCTCCGGTGATGTGTCCGGCGTGAGATCGTCCGGACTGTTGTTTTCGCCGGTGATGGGTTGCTTGTCCAATTCATCTTATTCGGATGGTTGCTTGGTTGCATGTTCGTCGTCCACTAGTTCGCCCTGCTCTACAGCTGGGTCATTATGGGTGCTGTTGTTACCGAGGCGGGAATTCAGGCGGCGCTTGCGTCGCTGTTTTGGTTGTTTTTCGGGGGAATTATCATTCGCCGCGTCCCGTTGTTCCTCGTTATCGCTTCCTTTTGGTGTATCCACCATGTATATGTCATGAGTTGAGGTGGCTTTCCAGTGCCCAGTAGGCGCTGGTTCTTGGTCGTCTCCTGCATCATCGTCCATACCGTCGATGTCTTCAGAGTCGTAGTCTAGCATGTCGGTTAGATCATAGACAGTGGCTACAAAGTGGGTGGTGGGTGGGCTTTGAATTTCTTCATCGTCCGCATCCCAACCGTCCTGACCGCAGTTCGGCCAGGGCTCTCTTGATAACGAGAGATACTTTAGCAAATTCAGGACGTCGCCAAAAGGTGAGTGTTGAAAGATGTCCGCAGCGGTGAACTCCATGATCGGCGCCCAATCGGATTCGATTGGAGGGGGCGCAGGAGGTTCGGAGTCCGGCGAGGAGTCCGGCACCTCGGAGTCACGAGCGTCGTAAGGGACAAGGTCAGTATTCGGCTCCATCGCCGTCGAGGTTGCAAATCCCGAGGTGGTGTCTAGCCACCCATCCTTGATCTGCACGGTCGGCTCCGAATTAGGGGTCGGAGCGGACTCATGTGCGGCCTCCAGGGCACTGTTCGGCAGTAGAGCTAAATCATGCCCATCGAGACAGTGCGGCGCGCTCGGCTGTGGCTCGAATCCATCGAAGATCAAGTCTCCGCGGATGTCGGCCGTGAAGTTTAGGCTTCCAAATCTGACCTGATGGCCAGGGGCGTAGCTTTCGATCTGCTCCAGATGGCCAAGCGAATTGGCCCGCAGTGCAAAGCCGCCGAATACGAAGATCTGTCCGGGGAGAAAAGTCTCACCCTGGACCGTGTCGTTGTTGATGATCGAAGGAGCCATCAAGCCTATCGGTGACGACACAGAGGAACTCTCAATGAAAGCACCAATGTCGGTGTCAAAACCGGCGGATCTCGGGTAGGGGGTCCCGAACTGTGCGTCTAGGCGGATGGTAACAGGAGACAAGGGACACGATGTTTTTACCCAGGTTCGAGCCCTCTCGATGGAGGTAAAACCCTACTCCTACTTGATTGATATTGATGATATGGGTAGTACAAGAGTGGATCTACCACGAGATCAAGGAGGCTAAACCCTAGAAGCTAGCCTATGGTATGATTGTTGTTGTGATTGTTGTCCTACGGACTAAAACCCTCCGGTTTATATAGACACCGGAGAGGGCTAGGATTACACAAAGTTGGTTACAATGGTAGGAGATCAATATATCCGTATTGCCAAGCTTGCCTTCCACGCCAAGGAAAGTCCCATCCGGGCACGGGACGAAGTCTTCAATCTTGTATCTTCATAGTCTTGGAGTCCGGCCGATGATGATAGTTCGGCTATCCGGACACCCCCTAGTCCAGGACTCCCTCACCCGTCCCATCCTTCACCGCCCCTCCTGGCTTCGACACGCGCCCCGGCCAACAATGCATGTAGCGCCATGTAGGCAGGCATGCAGCTGAGGTGGCGTGGTGGTGGAGCCTCCACGAAGGTCTGCATGCTGCCATGCAGGTGCGTGCCCAGCTGGTTGGGTCGGTGGCTGCGCATGAACGGCGGTAGGAACTTGGCTGGTGTGGGCCTGGCAGTGGCCTTGCCAGGACGCTTGGCGACGGTCTTGCCGGGTGGCGCGGCAAGGGTCTTGCCGCGGCGCGCTGGCTTCCCTGGAAAGGATCTTGCCGGGGGGTCCTGTGGGTTTCTTCGGTGGTGACGGCTGCCTTCCTATTCCCATTAGATCTTGATTGCTCTATGTCTTCACAAAGATCTGCATGCCATCACGGAGGTGCCTCCCGAACCCTGTCCCAACGCGACTGCTCAGTGTCGGTGGGCTCGAAGGTGGCTCGCTCAGCGGGCGTGGACAAGCTGCCTCGGCAAGGATCTTGCCAGGACTGCTGGGGCTGCCCTCGGCAAGGGTCCCTGCCGGGGCAACCTCTATTTCCCGTGCAACCTTTGTGGTCTTGGTCCTTTGTTGTTTTGCTTTGCTTGTCCCTATGGCCTTGGCTCTTCTCCGGCTTCCCTCTCTTGCCTTGCTCGTGGTAGGTGGCTCTGACTGCCCGTGCACAAGTAAAAAGGGGTCAAAAGCTAGGCCCCTACTTTAATTTTGTACACTGACAGTCCCAATGGATCTTCTCGGACGATAAAGAATTCAGATCCCAGGCTGACCTCCTATTCGGAGAGAGGCATATAATTGCCATCTTCGGAATCATTGGGATCCTCGGGAGTATGCTGACCCTCATGCCCCTCTAAGCCATCGGGTAGGTGCTCGGGTGCGGGGTCCGAGGTCTACCCCGTTGTCCGAGGTGTCGCCCTCTCCGGTGCCCGTGTTGCTTTCCCTCCCTCGTCGCCCCTTGGATCATCGGCGTTGTCTTCGGCGTTTGGGAGGCTCCTCTCTAGGCCTGTTACTGTCCCTTCTGGGGGTGCCATCCCCATTAGAGCCATCACCATCGTCCTTAGGGGTGTCCACCATGTAGGTGTTATAGGTGGATGCGGCTCTTCATCGGCCGGTGACAGGAGGGGTGGCGTCCGTGTGGGCCGTGGCTTCACTATCGTCATCCATGTCATCAACCTCCTCAGCGACATAGTCCAGCATGTCGGTTAGGTCTTCGACAATGGCTACTAAGTGGGTGGTGGGTGGGATGTAAAATTCCCTGTGGCCTGCCTCAAGGTTCCATTGAGCGTGAGCCTTGGGTGGGCCATCGACAATGGTCATCATCAGAATCCGATCGAGCGCTTTGTTTAACAGGGCGAGGCTAATCGGGTTGGCATATGAGGTTTCTTCGGAGCTGATCTCCATCGTCACTGTGAGGCGAGGCATGGGTCTGGCTAGGGTGAGATCCTAACCTTTGGACGTCGTACTTGCATCACGGCTCGAAGCCGAGTCTGCGGTGAGGAGGGCGAGTCCGGTCAGGGTTAGCCCCCATCTTTGGATGCCAAACTCTAGCTGGGGCTCGAAGCCAATCCCGTGGTAAGGTGGAAAAGTCCGGACCAGCTTGATTCCAAGTCTTCGGACATATGAGTTGCTTCTGTGCTCAAAGCTGACGGAGTTGTAAGGGCCGATCCGGAGATCAGATCGGGGAAGAGCCCTGAAGTCAATGCTTCGAAGGCCGTGGCCATTTTAGATAAGGCTGAAAAGCCAGTGAAGATCAGATCGCCCCTAGTGTTGGTGATATACCCAAGTTACCAAACCTGATCTGATGCTCAGGGAAAAAACTGTCGACCTGGTTGAGATGATTGGTCGAGTCGGCGTGTGGGACTATGTTGCCGAACGTGAAAAGCCGCCCGTGGACGAAGATGTCCCCAATACTGATGTCGTCTCCATTGATCAGGCGAGCCATCGATCCCTCAGCGATCAACCGGAGTAACTCTCAATCAAAGCACAATGTCAAAACCAGCGGATCTCGGGTAGGGGGTCCCGAACTGTGGATTTTGGATTGATGGGAACAGGGGACGCAGGACACGAAATTTACCTAGGTTCAGGACCTGTCTAAGAGGTAATACCCTACGTGCTACTTGGTTATATTACTTGTGTATATGGGGATTACATAGTTGATGCACCATGAGATCGGATGAACTAAACCCTAAACTAGTAGGATGGTGATTGTTGTCTTAGCCTGTAAGGATTAAAACCTCTAGTTTATACAGACACCAGGGGTGCTAGGGTTTTCATATAGTCAGTTACATCAGGGGAACGCCGGATCTTCCATCTTGACTTGGAGCACACACAAAGGCACAAAAATTCTTCGGTCCAAATACAGTGCGTCCCAACAGTCCGGCCCATGAGAGATAGGTTGGCCACCCGAGGACCCCTAGTCTAGGACTCCCTTAGCGGGTACTCCACCATCCTTTATAGGAGTAATATGAGTACTAATTGTGAAGATTTTTCCATTTATTACATATCTCGAATATTATCTGGGCATTAATACTCCAAGATTTTTGTTATTAAACTAGGACATGGTGCAATTATCGTATCTTATCTACTATAAGTGTGACCAATCAACTAGGGTTAACATTATCCATATGAGAAGATAATGTGAAGATCTTTCTATTTATTACATAAGTCAGATGGTTTTTGGGCATTAGTACTTCAAGATTTTTGTAATAAAAACCAATAGGTGGTCAATTATCATATCTTATGCAATTAATACCATGACATATTTCATTCTAGCAATGCAATTTATTGCTCTTCTTGAATGACAACCATTAATTTCATGATAGTTGCATAACTGTATAAATATGATGGTAGACACATTAACAAACTGAACATTTCATATTTCCACCATGAAAGAAAATCCATCTATCCGTGTGACCATTCTCTTAGCATATTTTATTCTAACCATCGGAGGAAAAGAAGTAAAGTGTATAACACAAGAAGAAAATACTAGCGCGATTCCATTGAATAAAAAAGTCAATAATACTATTTTGGTATGTATAGATTCATCGTAGTTTGTACATCTATAATCATTTTTTTGGACTATGAAGTTTAGGAGATACAAAAATAGGTTGATGAAAGCGATGTTTATGACTGCATCGATGTGAATCTACAACCAGCCTTTAGCCATCCACTACTGAAAGACCACAAGATCCAGGCAAGTTTTAATAATCAATATATTATAACATTCATGTACTGGCTAAGTAAAATGTAGATGTACATGAATGGTATGTTATTTTAAATAGACAGTGCCAGGTAGGTAGCTAATGTATATAATCATGGTAGCAATTATTTGAACTCCAGTGTTTATACTAATACTTCATAATAAGCTTTCACAACACATCTAGTGTTCTTAATTTCTCTCAATGTTAACTTTGTTTTATAGAATAGAAATATACAACATTTTGGTATGATCACCAAGCAGGGCAACATGCAAATTCAACTAATTTCATCAATATGTTTAATTGTGCGTTATAACACATAAACATGAACACTTTTGATCATTTTTTCTTGAAGTACATGTTGATTAAATTTTACTCATTAATAGATAGAACCAAGCTCTTTCCCATTAAGTACTTATACCAAATCTCCATTGATGGATGCCATCCCACAAGCCCATTTGGCCCGGATTGAGTGCCCTACAGGAACGATTCCAATATTACGCAACAACAAAAGGGTCCACATGCCAGTAGAAACTATTGGTAAAGTGATTAGCCAGGATGAACATGAGGTGAGTTTTTAATATAATTTTTTGGGTGATTCAGTTATCATGGTAGATTATGGCAATGCAAACTTTTCCTTGGAGTTGTTGAATGCACAACATTATTGCCTTGCAACCACATGTCGAAACAGTAATTACCTAACAACATTCTAGGATTTTATCGCATTAGATCATCCTTTAGATAAAATATATGGCCCAAGGTAGTCAAATAAGTAAATGCAAATGATTACTTGTATAAACATTTTTACACTTAACATTTGTGTTACCATTCAAGTGGACTAAACTTTTCTCCAAGTGTTTCATCTATTGACATTAGTTGCACCGTTAAGTGATGTTCATCAAAATTTTGTTGTGATATGATGTCAATCTTTCTTATGTTTAATAGGAAAGTATTTTCATTGTAAACAAGTCAATATCTTGTTTGGGCTTGCAGGTTGCAGGAATAGAGTATTTTGATGTGCTATATGGGACGCGGGCAAAAATAAACGTCTATAATCCTATGGTGAAGAATAATAGTAAGGATCTAAGCGCATCATGGGTACAAATTAGTAAGGTACAAAAAGTAGGTGTTGCAGATGGGATAGGGGCCGGTTCTTGGGTATATCCAAGCTACAGTGGCGATAGCATTGCTAGGTTTCATGTTGCTTGGGTAAGCCATAACTATTTCTTTGGATGCATGTTCTTTAATGTAAGAATAACTTATAATGATACCCTTTTGTTGACATTTATACAGATTTATGTAAAGCTTGATGGCTTGAAGACTTGCCCTGATCATGATTGTGGCGCTTTTGTGCAAGTAAGCTCAAGTATTGGTCTACGAGGAAGACTTACACCAGTTTCTATCTATAATGGACCACAATACGTCATAGATGTTATTATTTTCAAGGTATTCTCATGTAAATATGTTTGCTGATTCTTGTATTTTGTTTTTTCATATGAAATACATGAATGATATTTTGATGAAAGCTTGAAGACTTTTCTTAAACCAAAATTATAGGTCATAAACCCATAATATAACACAATATTAATAAGAACCTTTGATTGTACAAAATATTTTAACATAGGGGGAGACTCCCAGATATCTCTCTAATATTATATTCATGCTAACACGACATACAATTAAACGGATAGTTTCACCTCACCACAAGCATTTCATCAACTGTTATTCATTTCAACTTTGTTAAGCATTTACATGAATCTTTGATTTATTTTAGGACCCAAAAACTAAAAATTGGTGGGTGGCTTATGGTCCGCAAAACATACATATTGGATACTGGCCAAGGGAAATTTTCCATTTCATGAAGGATCAATGTAATTATGCATTATGGGGTGGATATGTTCAAGGTCCAACGGCCTCATCAAACTCTCCACAAATGGGTAGTGGTCATTTTGCTTTAGAATGATTTGGAAAAGCAGCGTTTGTGAGTAATATCCAAATTGTAGATAATGAAGGCAAGTATGTTACTCCAAATGACAAGCAAACTGGTCTTGTCGCCACCAATTTATCCAAATATACCGCGAAGGCTCATGGTTATGGATATAGTCACTATGGTGTGCATACTTACTATGGTGGACCTGGTGGTTTTGTTTGAATATATATATATATATATATATATATATATACATATGTATATTTATTAATAAAGTTTCCATAATCTAATTAATATGTCAACTTGGACAAATTATTCTGTGATTTTTTCATGTTCGAATGTATTTATAGTGGTGGATAAGTTGAGTCATCCAACAGTGTAGGTCAGGTTTGATTTCCTCGGCTATACACTGTGTATTTTAGTGTTTCTTCTAGAAAGTGTTATGTTTGATGCCGTATAAGAATAAGAGAGACAAACCTGTTAATTGCACTATGTGTTTACTTCACTCAATGTAGATAAGACACTGAATACATTGCCTATTCTTGTGATAATTGAGAACCATTTTATTTGTGTGTCTCATCTTTCACGGTACGTCGGGAAAACTTCATAGATTTCCTAAAAGTTTAAAAAGGTTCCCAAGTGATGGTAAGAAGACATGATGAACTTCTAAAGCAATGATAATACCTAGACCAATGGTGGACGAAGAGAGTGGAGACAGGGTTAAAGGAGATTAAGGGTAAGATGTAGCTTTGTCTTCTGGCAATGACATGGTGGTTAAGGACATGCAAAAACTATCAAGAAGGAAATGAGTGGGGAGAGATTTTACATTTCCCTCTATGAATAAAACACATGTCATCACGTTGGACACACATCTCTGAACTAGAACAACCATTGATCCGTTTTCCTTTTATATTTTCATTATTCCATGCATGTGCATTTTATTAGCTTGTCTACAAGGTGAAGTTGTTAGGTATGTAGATGCAGTCGACAACATATAGCATGGTGATTAAGTCATCGAGGATGGGAATCGGGTCAACGTATGAATGTTGGATGGTATTGCTTCTATAAAGGATGTTGGAGTACCCGCCTTCCTAGGCTCGTGGAGAGCAAAGAGCGCCTCCTAGCCGTTCGTTGATGGGTGGCATGTGTCAGGAGCCTCTCGAGCGGCTCCGCGCCGTCTGGTCTCCCTAGACGGCAAGGACTTGGGCGACATGGCTGGAAGGTCCATGACGGGTGGACCGTCCGGTGTCCATCGCACCCCTGGTGACCTGCAAGGTCACACGATTTAGATGTAGCTTTATCAGAGTAAGAGTTTATATTCTACGCTATAACTCCTATGATCCTAGAAAATGTGATTCAGTGGAGAACTCATATCCACGTGTGGAATGACAAACAGAAAAACCTCATTCATAGTCTTGCCTCTAAGACTAACTCAAGTGTTGTTTGTGATCATGTTTTCCGGATCTTGGGATGTCATTGAGTGTAACGATAGTACCAAAACAAATTTCAGAATATGATGTTGGAAGAATGATCATATTGAATTAACCCAACTCGTTTCTTATAACTTTGAGATGCTACCATCACAAGTCAATTGTGATAACACTACAAAAAAACACTTCCGTGATGATATGTGTTTGTCACAGTAGGTCACCTTTTTTGTCATGCATGTACATCCATGATGATTTTATGATAGAATCAAGATAGTAATGCATGTGCTGTCGTAGAAGTGTTCCATGACAATACTGAAATTATCATCATGGAAGTGACCACTTCTATGACGATAAATGGCGCCTCATGGAAGTGTTTTCGTCAAGGGTAACCAACACGTGGCATCCACTGTAACTGGTTGTCGTTAATCTAACATGTCCAGTTTTGCATCCGATAACCCGTTAACAACAATGACCAATGTTGATTTTCCACGTGTAAAATTCTCATCGTCCGAAAGAACCACATATCAACTCTGCATTGGGACAGATGTCATCCAGCGAATGGACGAGACGCGCCTATGATACATTGACACGTGGCTCGTCCCAATAGTGGCCCATTAGGTCAAAAGGCTGGCCCTTTTGACTTGGTCAAAAGATAGTGGGTCGGCCCTCGGAAAGCCTGTTAATGGCCTAATAGCATATAGCCCATTTATAGCCCGCTAACTCGTGACCCGTTATGGCCTATCCGAATTAGGTCCAGTAGCGTCATCTGGGCCGTCCAATATGATTCCAGCCCGTTGTAACTTCTGGCCCATGTATGGCCCATGACGTCTTTCAGCCCGTATGAGGCCTTTTGTAACTCTGGGTCCATTAACGGCTCGTGGTGAAACTTGCACATAATGAACAGTATATGTCTTTATACCCATTAATGACCCATTATTCCATTGGGTCGTTTCCATCCCTGTTATCTTTCGGCCTTCTCAGGGCCCATTTATTCTTAAGCTCATTTCCAACATTTGATTACTTACGGTCCGTTACTGGCTTGTTCCACTTGTGGGCCAAAATTAACCCATGGTTACAGTTGGCCTGTTTGTGGCCCGTTATCCATTGGGTCGTTTTCATAGCGTCATCTAATATGGCCCATTAATGAACTGTTATGACCGTCGATAGAATTAAGCCCATTGTACATATTGGCCTATTAATGGCCCGTTATGGTAGGCCCATAAATAGACGAATCCCATTCTAGCCTGTTTACGGCCCATATTGTGGTCCATTATTGGTCCATGAATAGTATGGCCCATGTTTAGCCAATCGATCATATGGCCCATAGAAGGCCCATTCATTCTACGGCCCGTAGAAGGCCCATGGATCCTATGGCCAGTAGGAGGCCCATGGTCACTACAACAGGTAGCATGACCATGGCTACAACGGTCTGTATGTTGCCCATGGTTACTATGTCCTAGTTTTATATAAAAGATTATTGTGGCCACTAGCAAACCACGAAAAAAGAAATGCAGTGACTACAAGCAAACAAATAAATAGGACAATAAGGAAATAAATAAGGAAGCAACTTACACTAGGCTATTATGGATATTAAACATATTACATCCAATGGGCATCAAAGTTTGCCCCAGTGCAAATATAGGGAACAAAGCAGCATATTACACACACTGGATGTCCAAATTGGCCACCAATGTAAATAAACGCGGAAGCAAAATAAGTCCATAACTGAAACAACTTTAGAAGAACTCAAGAAACTTTATCCTGGGTATCCACCATGCTGGCAATAAGCTTAGCTAGCTTATTAGCTTTCTCCTGTTTGGCGCTAAAATCCTCTAATGCGTGTTGTTGCACCAGAAAGTATGCACCTGAATTCTCCAGGGACTTCCTCGGTCCTTCGGCTTCTTGTCGCAGCACAACTGATCGATGTCTTTCAGCTTGTAGTTGAGACTCAAGAAACTGACCTGATTCAGACATTAAGTTGATAGATCTTGTGCCAATAACTCGAACACTACATCAAGGCAGGACTTTGGGGTTGTCTCACTGTCATCAAGATAGTTTTCCTTAGCTATTTTATCAGCTTTCTTGGAGACCAACAAGGATGTCTCACTATCCTGAACCTTATCTACATTACTTCCTTTACCATTGCTTAATAAGGTACTCTTCCCCAATACTATGTCAGCATTCTAAAAGAAGAAACAAGGAGATATATAACATGTTTAGCATGTAGTATATGAAACTCATTTTGGTGAACCAGCTCAACAGTATGGTGGACAATATTAAACTACCAATTCTTCTATTGCCAAGTAGTACATAATAAAAGCATGAAACAAACATATATCTATGTGCTATGGTCACTACATTGTCTTGCCAAATCAAAATAGAGACACGGTTCAAATCATATTAGTTCAAGACAAAGCATCATTAAAAGAATACAAGTGTGGAAAACTACATGACACGACAAGATTCAGATGGGTACCATGGGTATACATGTAAAACAACACCATTGGCTCTATTGTGATGCTAGTAGTGTGCATGATACGAGAAGACAACTGTGTGCACAATTGAAATTGAAATCAACAGAGCAATTTAGAAGAGCAAAACAGTTAGAGAAAAATGTTTAAACATACCTATTGTGCCATTGGAGTTTCGATTGGATCCTTCAATTTAAAAATAAGTTTGTATGAGTAAATACAGTGATACAAGAGCAAAGCAGTATGCACCATAGCAATGGAATCTTAAATGAGAACAATTGTTCTTCAGGTTTACGCACTTGTTCTACACGAACAGATTACAGTAACATGCAGGCATATCGTACCTTGATGTCTACTACACAACCTTCTTCTTGTATACGTTGTTGGGCCTCCAAGTGCAGAGGTTTGTAGGACAGTAGCAAATTTCTCTCAAGTGGATGACCTAACGTTTATCAATCCGTGGGAGGTGTAGGATGAAGATAGTCTCTCTCAAACAACCCTGCAACCAAATAACAAAGAGTCTCTTGTGTCCCCAACACACCCAATACAATGGTAAATTGTATAGGTGCATAGTTCGGCGAAGAGATGGTGATACAAGTGCAATATGGACGGTAGATATAGGTTTTTGTAATCTGAAAATATAAAAACAGCAAGGTAACTAATGATAAAAGTGAGCGAAACGGTATTGCAATGCTAGGAAACAAGGCCTAGGGTTCATACTTTCACTAGTGCAAGTTATCTCAACAATAATAACATAACTAGATCATATAACTATCCCTCAACATGCAACAAAGAGTCACTCCAAAGCGCTAATAGCGGAGGACAAATGAAGAGATTATGGTAGGGTACGAAACCACCTCAAAGTTAACCTTTCTGATCGATCTAATCAAGAGTCCTTAGTAAAATAACATGAAGCTATTCTTTCCGTTCGATCTATCATAGATTTTGTACTAGAATAACACCTTAAGACACAAATCAACCAAAACCCTAATGTCACCTAGATACTCCAATGTCACCTCAAGTATCCGTGGGCATGATTATACGATATGCATCACACAATCTCAGATTCATCTATTCAACCAACACAAAGTACTTCAAAGAGTGCCCCAAAGTTTCTACGGGAGAGTCACGAAAACGTGTGCCAACCCCTATGCATAAATTCATTGAACCCGCAAGTTGATCACCAAAACGTACATCAAGTAGATCATGTGAATATCCCATTGTCACCAAAGATAAGCACGGCAAGACATACATCAAGTGTTCTCAAATCCTTAAAGACTCAATCCGATAAGATAACTTCAAAGGGAAAACTCAATCCATTACAAGAGAGTAGATGGGGAGAAACATCATAAGATCCAACTATAATAGCAAAGCTTGCAATACATCAAGATCGTGCCAAATCAAGAACACGAGAGAGAGAGAGAGAGATCAAACAGATAGCTACTGGTACATAACCAACCCCAAGGGTGAACTACTCCCTCCTCGACATGGAGAGCGCCGGAATAATGAAGATGGCCACCGATGAGGGATCCCCCCTCCGGCAAGGTGCCGGAACAGGCTCCCGAGAGGTTTTTGGTGGCTATAGAGGCTTGTGGTGGCGGAACTCCCGATCTAGGTTATTTTCTGGAGGTTTAAGTATTTATAGGAATTTTGGCGTAGGTCTCACGTCACGGAGGTTTCCTGGTTGTCCACAAGGCAGGGCGGCGCGCCCAGGGGGAGTGGGCACGCGCCCCATGACGGTGTCCTGGACTAGGGGGTACTCACCACGTCGTCTCCCAATTAGTGGATTAGGCCGAGGACCCCCATGGCCGTATACTCATGGGCCAGTTCGGACAACCCCTGCCGCATACAAGGAAGACTCCAGATGACTTGGCGCCCAAGACAAGGACTCTCCTAAACCCTAGGCCTCCGGTGTCTTATATAAACCGAGGCCAGGCTAGTCAATAGACAATCTCATATTCATTACTATCATCTCGTGGTAGACATATGTACTCTGTACTATCCCCATATGAATACAATCAAAAGC
Organism: Triticum timopheevii; assembly: GCA_963921465.1. Taxonomy (NCBI): domain Eukaryota; kingdom Viridiplantae; phylum Streptophyta; class Magnoliopsida; order Poales; family Poaceae; genus Triticum; species Triticum timopheevii. The sequence goes on from OY997270.1 coordinate 244,609,311, forward strand.
AGGACATAGGGTTTTACCTCCATCAAGAGGGCCCGAACCTGGGTAAAATCCGTGTCCATGTTACCATCGCTCCAAGACGCCTAGCTTAGGACCCCTACTACGAGATACGCCAGATATTGAACCAACATTGGTGCTTTCATTGAGAGCCTGCTGGGTGATCGTCGCGGATCGATGGATGATCAGGTGATATTTTTTCAGTTAGATTTGTGCCATACAAATTATCTCCTTTACAAAACTGTTGCTATCATGTCTATTTGTCTGTGGTCAGATCGAGAATAAAATTCTGAGCAGCGGTTGTGGTGCAACCTATACGAAAGCGGCAACACAAAGTTGGAGGATTTGTGGCGGACGAGGACCTGCCCACACAGTGTAGTACGGACGGGCTGGCCGACAGGAATCCAGATCGGCGGCCATACAGATGGAGATTACATCCTTCCTTTTTTTTCTATACTTATTGTTTAATGACAATCTTTTAGCTAGTGGTTTGTCCCATGCGTGTTGACGTACTAGGTTGACTTGACCCTAGCATGAGGAGAAGTACTATACTACTAGTCTACTACTACTTGCTAACCCTCGCGTGACATGCTAGATCTCCTATGCCGTATTGAATTTAACCTAATGACTAATTGCTATAGTCCGCTATTGTTGCACCGGATTACACTATGGCCTATATAATAGTGCAGTCCTATCCGCGGTCCAACGGACGCATCATCGGAAACTCCAACCGGCCTGTGATTTCGGGCTTTTTCACGCCTTCACTCGTGACTCCGGTGCCCAGCATCAACATCGACTTCGGCGCCAGATACCGATAGCCCATGCAGGTTATCAATGCGGCAAGAGGCCTGGCGACCAAACTCTGTCCCAGCGTCGGGGACGCGTGTTGAGCCAACCCGATTAGGGTCAGAATCATACACTGGCTGGATAAGAGCTCACCCGCCAGAAAAGGAAATCCGACCCAGCAAGGTGACCGCACAGCGCTAGTACTGCCCATGCAGAATAGCGCACGGGGGCCAACCAGAATTCGGATCGAGGGCCGCACAATAGGGAGACCTGATCCTTTTCCTCTTTTATTTATTATTTAATTATTACTAAAGCAGTCTATGCTTTTGACTAATCATCTGTCTTTGTGCACTTCCCACGTGTAAGTACTAATACTAGTGCTGCCCGTGCTCACGTAATGGAAGCAACAAATCTTTCTCCTCGGATTGCTATGTAGTGGAGGCAAGGACCTTAAGCACACACAGCACATAGGACTATAGATTTGTATAGACTCCTATTTATCTGCTTTGATCGGCTATGGACAACGTCATCAAATAGGTTTAATTTCTCCTGTCTATTCCCTTTAGCACGTAAAATTATTATTACACACAGAGCATTTTTCTGTTTCGTTCTACTGCCTTAATTTTGCAGAAATATTCTATCGGCATTTGTACATGGTGATTTTCGTCCGCGTTAGTCTGACCAATGTATCGATTGGGCGATCGCCTTTTCATAAGCCTGGCACACATCTAAAATTGATTGTGGCCGTGTCATCACCTCAGCCAATCGATCTATGCAGACACCTCCGCGCGACCACTCCATCGGGCTGACCCCGGCGCTCAGGCCATGTTTTTTTCTTTAATCATTTACTTCTCTTAAATTAATTAAGTAGAAGAGACTTCTTTTTTATTATCTCTGGCTTGCACTATTTTACCTATGCAGGCAATTGACTTAGATCGGGCCACACTATCCCCTGGGCGTGGTGTCCTCGTCGCCCACCTCCATTGACCGAATTGTGTTGTCGCCTTGGAGTGCTGCCCTGTGTTGGCAACCCTGCATCGTCTCTTCATCAACCTACTCGGCCGGAGACTCCAGTGTCACCCGGCGACCTGCTCCATCACCTCGGGTAGACTGGGGGCTTCACCTCATCGGAGTGCCGAGCTATTTGCTCAGCCACATCGGCCTTGGGGGCTGAGACCTAGTCCTGCACCAAGCTCGGACCGCATCATCAATGCCGAACACATTAACCAGCTAAGTCGCTTTCATGCTCAAAAACTCCCAGTTTTAAATTTTGTTCGGTTCGACCAAGCATTATACTTTTTTGGCAAAAAGTTGCTTGTGAAAAACTTCCTTGTCGAAACCTTGTTTGTGACACACAAATTCAAATACCCCATTTAACTGGGGGCTTGCTTTATGGAGCCTTTCCTCTTGCAAATGATTATACTTGTACGTCTTCGTTCCTTGTTCGTGTATTACGCCACAATATGCACCATGTTGACTTAAGCGATTTGCAAGCTGGGTTGCCTTACTCCTGTGTTTACCCCTATGTTCCCGATTGTTCGGCTAGGGAGTAAAGGGAGCACCTCTTCGATTGTCATGATCGGGCCATCCTAGCCGGACCTCAAACTGGGTGAAGCCGAAAGCTAGCGCTCTTATTGTTTTCAATTATGGTCGGCACACAACGGAATTCATGAGTACAAAAAATCTATTGCACAAGTCTCATATTAACAATGAGCACCGAAGAAAGGTATCGGTGGGGGTACTATTTTCTTCGAAGATGCTTCTTACACTTTGTCAGTAATATAGCATAAGTTCCCTGAGCGCGCTTTGTCTGTTACAACCTTATTACCTGATTGCCTGGTTATCGGAAACACCGTCGATATTCTCGATAGGTGGAGTACATAACACTTTTCGGTCCTTGACCGAAGAGGGAGAAGCCAACGGTTGGTTAAGACGCGTTTAAAGTTCGGGTGAACATAGATATGATATAAGTACTTCGGTACATACAATCATTCATTTACCCAAGTCACTTGGGGGCTCTTAAGTTTATTTGAGTCATTTTATAATAAATGTTTTTCTTCTTAGTCGTTGCAAAGCTTTTATTATTATTATTATTATTATTATTATTATTATTATTATTATTATTATTATTATTATTATTATTATTATTTATCATTCCTTTTTTTGACACAAGTGTGCGGTCACTAGCCGAGGAGCCTAATTTCCCTCTCAAAGCCACTAGAGTTTAGTTTGCTAAACTAGCCTAATGAGGAATACTCTGCCTTCGGGATAGGAGGTTGAAGCCGTAGGCTGACCCGCTTGAAGTCTTGAGATATGACGTGTCAGGTTAAAACACGACAGAAGCACCTTTTTTTCTAAGACCAATTTTTGATTTGGCACCGAACACTTGATCTAGTTCGGACTTCTAGTTTTTACTGATAATTTTTTGGTTTTCCAATCCTACGACACTTTTCAGCTATTTGTGTGTTTTCCGCATAAGTCTCTCCGTGCAACGCCGGACACCTTTAGAGATTCGGCAAAAATTCTCGGATATTGCTATATAGGCATCAGTTTCGAATTGTGTCTTCGATCAATAGTTGGGTTGCCTGGCTCCTGTGCTTGCCTCCTACGTTCCGTTTTGTTTGGCTAGTTGTGCAAAGGGAGAACCACTTCGATTGTGCTTCCAGCTCGCATGGTTAAGCACCTCAGTGGAGAAAGCCGAAAGCTTACTTCACAATAAAGCGTAAACTGGTCAGCGGTCCGATGACTGTATTAAATGACGGGCCCTTCATAACATTGGCCGAAGTGTTTACGGCTTAACCTCGGCTGTCGCCGAACACTAACCGAGGGGCTACTTGCTAGCCTCCCAACTTTAAGCTCCTATGACTAAGTGAAAGTTATAAAGCCCGCATATCTGATTGCCTCGTTTCCGCCAACACAACTGCCTTCGGGCACCGAGACATCGGCTAAGGGTTGTTTTGTTATTACGGAAACACCCTGCGTAGCATCTACAAGGGGGTAGAAGCCGGCGATGGGTCACTTTCAGATTATAAACAGTCGCAACGGAAGTGAATATTTGGGTTCATTTAGACCATGGAGTTTGGAAGCTTTCCCCGAACTAAATCCTCAGTATTTTCCTCCCACATTGATCAGAGCTAAGGTTTCATGATCATGCTTAGCATGACAACCCAAAGAAAGGAACCGATAGCGGGACTATTTTCTTTGGATGATGTTTCTTATGCTAAACAATAATATAACATGTCTCTCTGTGTACCTTTGTTTATAAAACTGTATGGCCGGATTTCCTTGTTTGCCGTAAATCTTTGCCCTCATAAAGGCTTTATAAAGTAGGACACACACTCCCCGGCTGCTGGCCGAGGAGGTTGAAGCCAATGGTCGGTTAACAAAGTTTTGTACAATGCGGATCCGAGCATTAATGACATAAAGTACTTGGATACTTAGAGTCATTACATACCATTTGTGATTTTACTATGGATGCCAATCCTTAATTCGGCCTCCCGTGCCCGCATTAAGGCTCGGGGGCTACTGGGCTTAGGGCTTATTATTTACAAATATTAAAAGCGCACATCGATCCCCTGATCTGGTATTGCCACCCGACCAGTGTCTCGGGGGCTACTACATTGACAATTCAATGCAGAAAATTTAAAATGCAATATAGTTTTCGAGGATATTATTATCCTCAGGTTGGTCGGTCGCACCCAACCTGAGTCTCGAGGACTTTGCACACCGCGTTTCTATTCCTAGGTATGCTGCCGAGCTGGGAATTGATCCTCAGGCCGATTTTGCGAATCGACCTGAGTCTCAGGGGCTACTGGGATCAGCGGTATTATGTCATCCTTCAGGTGCATCTCGGGTTTTAGACCGACACACACCTTGAGGGCTACTGGTTATACATGTTAACAGCAAATAAATATGCACGCATTGGAAATAAAAGCCGCAAACAATCAGCCCATGACCGAGGTGCTGATCCACCTCGAAAGCATTCCGAATATAGCTCGGATGCAAGTGGCTGGCTCCATAGAAGGCATTTCTGGCATTAAGCTCGGCTAAACTCCTGCAACTTTTTTGAACCAAGGTGATCTATGACACCTCGGATATAGTCCGGTGTTAGATCTCGGACATAGTCTGGCGTTGGATCTCGGACATAGTCCGGCGGTGGAGCTCGGATACATTCCAGCGGTGGAGCTCGGATACATTCCGACGTTGGAGCTCGGAAGCGGTCCGGCATTGGTGCTCGGCTGCAAAAGATACCTCGAATGCAGTCCGGCATTGGAGCTCGGACACAAGAGGACACTGCCTCCCAGGAACAAGTTCAAACCCGAGGTGTGGCATAAAAATAACAAGGCATTGGTAAAGGCCAAAAACTTAAAGGGGCTCCTCAGATACCCGACGTGTAAACTCTTCGAATTCACTTTGGCGATCCTCAAGATCGAAGATGGATAGATTTGTTGAACCAGTTTTCAAGACTGACGACCAAAGATGAAGAACAGTTCGGAAGAATAGAGGAGCATCCCCAACTTGAAGACCAATTAAGGGGGCTACTGACGGTGTCCTAGACTAGGGGGTACTCACCACGTCGTCTCCCGATCAGTGGATTGGGCCAAGGACCCCCATGGCCGTATACTCATGGGCCAGTTCGGACAACCCCTGCTGCATACAAGGAAGACTCTGGATGACTTGGCGTCCAAGACAAGGACTCTCCTAAACCCTAGGCCTCTGGTGTCTTATATAATCCGAGGCCAGGCTAATCAATAGACAATCTCATATTCATTACTATCATCTTGTGGTAGACATATGTACTCTGTACTATCCCCATATGAATACAATGAAAAGCAGGACGTAGGGTTTTACCTCCATCAAGAGGGCCCGAACCTGGGTAAAATCCATGTCCATGTTACCATCGCTCCAAGATGCCTAGCTTAGGACCCCTACTACGAGATACGCCGGATATTGAACCGACACCCCACCCTCGTGGGCAGCCCGGGACTCTCCTGGCCCAACTCTTTCACTCCAGGGGCTTCTTTTGGTCCACAAAAAATCATCAAAAATTGGCACGTCAATTGGACTCTGTTTGGTATTCCTTTTCTGTAAAACTCAAAAACAAGGAAAAAATAGAAACTGGCACTAGGCTCTAGGTTAATAGGTTAGTCCCAAAAATGATATAAAAGTGTATAGTAAAGCCCATAAACATCCAAAATAGGTAATATAGTAGCATGGAACAATAAAAAATTATAGATACGTTGGAGACGTATCAAGCATCCCCAAGCTTAATTCCTGCTCGTCCTCGAGTAGGTAAATGATAAAAATAGAATTTTTGATGTGGAATGCTACCTAGCATAATTCTGAATGTAATTTTGTTTATTGTGGCATGAATGTTCAGATCCAAATGATTCAAGATAAAAGTTCATATTGACATGAAAACAATAATACTTCAAGCATACTATCAAAGCAATCATGTTTTCTCAAAATAACATAGCTAAAGAAAGCTATCCCTACAAAATCATGTAGTCTGGCTATGCTCTGTCTTCATCACACAAAGTATTTAATCATGCACAACCCCGATGACAAGCCAAGCAATTGTTTCATACTTTAGTATTCTCAAACCTTTTCAACTTTCACGCAATACATGAGCGTGAGCCATGGACATAACACTATATGTGGAATAGAATGGTGGTTGTGGAGAAGACAAAAAAGAGAAGATAGTCTCACATCAACTAGGCGTATCAACGGGCTATGGAGATTCCCATTAATAGATATCGATGTGAGTGAGTAGGGATTGCGATGCAACGGATGCACTAGAGTTATAAGTGTATGAAATCTCAAAAAGAAACTAAGTGGGTGTGCATCCAACTTGCTTGCTCATGAAGACCTAGGGCATTTTGAGGAAGGCCATCATTGGAATATACAAGCCAAGTTCTATAATGTAAAATTCCCACTAGTATATGAAAGTGACAACATAGGAGACTCTCTATCATGAAAATCATGGTGCTACTTTGAAGCACAAGTGTGGTAAAATGATAGTAGCATTGTCCCTTCTCTCTTTTTCTCTCATTTTTTTTGGCATTTCTCTTTTTTATGGCCTCCCCCCTTTTTTTAAGTCCGAAGTCTCATCCCAACTTGTGGGGGAATCATAGTCTCCATCATCCTTTTCTCACTTGGGACAATGCTCTAATAATGAAGATCATCACACTTTTGTTTACTTACAACTCAAGAATTAGAACAAAATATGACTCTATATGAATGCCTCCGGCGGTGTACCGGGATATGGAATGAACCAAGAGTGACATGTATGGAATTATGAGGGTGGCTTTGCCACAAATACGATGTCAACTACATGATCATGCAAAGAGCAATATGACAATGATGATGCGTGTCATAAGAAATGGAACGGTGGAAAGTTGCATGGCAATATATCTCGGAATGACTATGGAAATGCCATAATAGGTAGGTATGGTGGATGTTTTGAGGAAGGTATATGGTGGGTGTATGGTATCGGCGAAAGTTGCGCGGCACAAGAGAGGCTAGCAATGGTGGAAGGATGAGAGTGCGTATAATCCATGGACTCAACATTAGTCATAAAGAACTCATATACTTATTGCAAAAATCTACAAGCCCTTGAAAACAAAGTACTACGCGCATGCTCCTAGGGAGATAAATTGGTAGGAAAAGACCATTGCTCGTCCCCGACCGCCACTCATAAGGAAGACAATCAATAAATAAATTATGCTCCAACTTCATCTTAAAGCGGTTCACCATGCGTGCATGCTACGGGAATCACAAACATCAACACAAGTATTCTTTAAATTCATAATTACCCAACTAGCATGACTCTAATATCACCATCCTCATATCCCAAAACAATTATCAAGCATCAAATTGATCATAGCATCCAATTCACTTTCTGTGATAGTTTTTATTATACCCAACTTGGATGCCCATCGTTCTAGGACCAATTTTATAACCATAGCAAATACCATGCTGTTCTATAAGACTCTCAAAATAATATAAGTGAAGCATGAGAGATCAAAAATTTCTTCAAAATTAAGCCACCACCGTGCTCTAAAAGATATAAGTGAAGCACTAGAGCAAACGACAAACTACTCCGAAAGATATAAGTGAAGATCAATGAGTAGTCAAATAATTGTGAAACTATGTAAAGACTCTCTAACATTTAAGAATTTCAGATCTTGGTATTTTATTCAAACAGCAAGCAAAACAAAAGAAAACAAAATGACGCTCCAAGAAAAACACATATCATGTGGTGAATAAAAATATAGCTCCAAGTAAAGTTACCGATGAACGAAGACGAAAGAGGGGATGCCTTCCGGGGCATCCCCAAGCTTAGGCTCTTGGTTGTCCTTTAATATTACCTTGGGGTGCCTTGGGCATCCCCAAGCTTAGGCTCTTTCCACTCCTTATTCCATAGTCCATCTAATCATTACCCAAAACTTGAAAACTTCACAACACAAAACTCAACAGAAAACTCGTAAGCTCCATTAGTATAAGAAAATAAATCACCACTTTTGGTACTGTTGTGAACTCATTCTAAAGCCATATTGGTGTAATATCTACTGTATTCCAACTTCTCTATGGTTCATACCCTACGATACTACTCATAGATATATCAAAATAAGCAAACAACACATGGAAAACAGAATCTGTCAAAAACAGAATAGTCTGTAGTAATCTGTTACTCTCGAATACTTATGTACCTCCAAAATTCTACCAAATTAGGAAATCCTGAGAAATTTGTGTACCAATCCAGATCAAAAATAATTAGATGAAAATCTCGTTTCTGTGAATTATCAAAACGATTTTACTGGGCGCAAAAGTTTCTGATTTTCAGCAGGATCAACACAACTATCACTGTAAGCTATCCTAAAGGTCTTACTTGGCACTTTATTGAAACAAAAGCCATAAAACATGATTACTACAGTAGCATAATCATGTGGACATACAAAAACAGTAGGGGTAAATATTGGTTTGTCTCCCAACAAGCACTTTTCTTAATGCCTTTCTAGCTAGGCATGATGATTACAATGATGCTCACATAAAAGATAAGAATTGAAACATTACGGGAGCATCATGAAGCATATGACTAGCACATTTAAGTCTAAACCACTTCCTATGCATAGGGATTTTGTGAGCAAACAACTTATGGGAACAATAATCAACTAGCATAGGAAGGCTAAACAAGCATAATTTCTAGATTTTAAGCACATAGAGAGGGAACTTGATATTATTGCAATTCCTACAAGCATATGTTCCTCCCTCATAGTAATTTTCAGTAGCATCATGAATGAATTCAACAATATAACCAGCACATAAAGCATTCTTTTCATGATCTACATGCACAGAATTATCATGTGAAGCATAATCCAATTGAAAATTAAAATCATGCTGACAAGTTTCATGGTTATGTTTATTCTTTATGGCATACGTATCATCACAATAATCGTCATAAATAGGAGGCATGCTTTCATCATAATAAATTTGCTCATCAAAACATGGGGGACAAAAAATATCATCTTCATCAAACATAGCTTCCCCAAGATTGTGGCTTTGCATATCATTAGCATCATGGATATTCAAGGAATTCATACTAACAACATTGCAATCATGCTCATCATACAGAGATCTAGTACCAAACATTTTAATGCATTCTTCTTCTAGCACTTGAGCACAATTTTCCTTTCCAACATTATTAAAAAGATGAAGCGTATGAGGCAAACTTAATTCCATTTTTTGTAGTTTTCTTTTATAAACTAAACTAGTGATAAAACAAGAAACTAAAAGATTCGATTGCAAGATCTAAAGATATACCTTCAAGCACTCACCTCCCCGGCAACGGCGCCAGAAAAGAGCTTGATGTCTACTACACAACCTTCTTCTTGTAGACGTTGTTGGGCCTCCAAGTGCAGAGGTTTGTAGGACAGTAGCAAATTCCCCTCATGTGGATGACCTAAGGTTTATCAATCCGTGGGAGGCGTAGGATGAAGATAGTCTCTCTCAAACAACCCTGCAACCAAATAACAAAGAGTCTCTTGTGTCCCCAACACACCGAATACAATGGTAAATTGTATAGGTGCACTAGCTCGGCGAAGAGATGGTGATAGACGTGCAATATGGATGGTAGATATAGGTTTTTGTAATCTGAATATATAAAAACAGCAAGGTAACTAATGATAAAAGTGAGCGTAAACGGTATTTCAATGCTAGGAAACAAGGCCTAGGGTTCATACTTTCACTAGTGCAAGTTCTCTAACCAATAATAACATAACTAGATCATATAACTATCCCTCAACATGCAACAAAGAGTCACTCCAAAGCACTAATAGTAGAGAACAAATGAAGAGATTATGGTAGGGTACGAAAACACCTCAAAGTTATCCTTTCTGATTGATCTAATCAAGAGTCCATAGTAAAATAACATGAAGCTATTCTTTCCATTCGATCTATCATAGAGTTCGTACTAGAATAAGACCTTAAGACACAAATCAACCAAAACCCTAATGTCACCTAGATACTCCAATGTCATGTAACGCCCCGGATCCGATGCGCCAGGTGTCTGCCAGTTATTCGCCGTCATTGCCATGTCATTTGCTTGCGTGTTGCATTTTATCATGTCATCGTGTGCATCTCATTTTGCATACTTGTTCGTCTCATGCATCCGAGCATTTTCCCCGTTGTCCGTTTTGCAATCTGACACTCCTATGTCACCCGGCGCCCCCTTTTGCCTCTTTTCATGTGCGGGTGTTAAACTTTCTCGGAATGGCCCGAGGTTTGCCAAGCGGCCTTTGTATAGCACCGGTAGACCGCCTGCCAAGTTTCGTGCCATTTGGAGGTCGTTTGGTACTCCAACGGTTAACCGGGTAACCGTAAAAGCCTCTTTTGTGTGCAGCCCAACACCCCTTCCAAAGTGGCCCAAAGCCCAGCAAACTCCCCTCCATGCTCTCGGTCGTTCGATCACGATCGTGTGGGCGAAAACCGCTCCTCATTTGGAGTCTCCTAGCTCCCTCTACCTATATAAACACCTGCCCCTCCGAAAATCCCGGTCTAACCCTAGATCAAACCTCCCTCTCGCCCGCTGGACATGTCCACCCCGCCGCCGGACGTGTCCACCGCCGGCAGCCACGTCGCTTCGACCAATGGCATCGCGCCACGTCACCCCGAGCGCCTCCCTCCTCCACTCCGCGAGCGCCACATGTCCAGCGCCGCCGTCCCCTGCACGCGGCCACCGCGGCCCGCCCGAGCCCGTCGCGGGCCCGCGCGAGCCCGGCCGCGCCGCCGGCCGGCATGAGGCGCCCGCACCCCCGCGTCCCCGCGTCCCAGCCCCGCCGCCGCCCGCCTCTGGCACCGGCGAGCCGCCCCGCCGCGCCCGTGCTCTGCCCCGCCGCCCGGTGCCCTTCCTCCGCCGCCGCCCGGCGACCGCCGCCGCCCCTCGGCCTCCGTCGCGCCCGGCCGGCCCCGCCCCGTCGACCGTGCTCCGCCCCGCGCCCGGCCCTGCCGCCCCTCGCCGCCAGCATCGCGCTGCCGCGCCATGGCCTCCGCGCTTCCTCCGCCTCCCTCCGCCGGGATCTGGACGGATCCGGCGAGGAGCGCCCAGATCCGGCCCGGATCCGTCCTCCCCGACCTCTCCCCGCAGCTGCGGCGAGAGCCCCGGCCATCCTCGGCATCCGTGCCTGATCTGGATCCGGAGGTTGTCCCCGATTTCGTCCAAGTCCCTGTTATTTTGACATTATCATGCCATGTCCATTGCATCATAACTCTGCATCCGTGGCTCCGTTTCGTGCGTGTAATATGTCAAATTGTTCGCCTCGACGAGTACTTCTTTTCATTTCATTGCATCATGTTCATTTGAGTCCATCTTGATGCCCGAATCATCGTTGTAAGAGTGCATGTTGTTGTTAATCTGCTGAAACTGTTATAACTTGATGATTTGTCGTTTTTGCCATGTTTGATGTGTGCATCATATGAGGTTGATGTCTACATGTGTTTTAATCTATGTCATGCCATCTTTCTAGTGGTGCCATCCATGTATATTTGTGAGTCTTGTACTGAGTGCATCGAGCTTGTTAAGTAGTGTACTTGCTGTTGCTGTTTTGCAAGACTGTTTCTGTTATATTATGATGCTATGTAAACCTGCTCCTACAAGTCATTCTATGCATAATCTGGAGATGTTCACTAAGGACGTTTTGTTATACATGTCATGCTCTATCCATTCATGCCCCTGGTTGCATTTATAGCCTGCTATAACATGTTGTAATCTTGCTCCAAACTTGCTAAATAATGTTGCTGTCAGCCAGTTAACATTAAGTTCAATGTTTCCATGATTGTTGCTAGTGATCCATGCACCATATGAACTTGTTCTTGCCATGCTTAGCTTCTCAAACATGTATTCTTACTGTTGGTTGCCTTGCCATGCCATGTATTGATCTGTGGTGAGTGGTTCAAGCTCACCAACATGCGTACTTATCGTTGTTCCTGCCATGTTTGAATCTGTCATATAACTTGACATGTTTACATGGGTGCCATCATATCTTCAGTTCGTTTTTGGCTCATGGTCACTAAGGGTATTTTGTTCTATGAAATTATTAGTTTCATGCCATGCCTTTTGTTTGCCATGATAAGTTCCTGTAACATGTTGTTTGATAGCTCTAAACATTGCAACCTGATGTTATTTCTGCAAAGTCTGAAACTGTTATATTTGCAATCTTTCTATGTCATTTTGAGCATGTTCTAGTGATTTCTAGAGATAGCTCAGTGTTCGTGTTTTGTTATGCTTTACCTGTACTTCATGCTCATGCCTTTTGTTCTTATGTTGGGGTGCTATAGCTTGTTGTTTTGATGCTTGTAAGATGCCTAGTTGCTGTTATGGACAGATTGTTGCTATCACTTGTATAGAGTGTATGTGTTGAACCGTTGCTCCGTTTTGAGTGTGCTCTATATGAAACTTGCTTGATTTTGCATGTAGTTTCATATTAGCATGTTGCATCCATGTTTTGGAGTGTTTGCTTGATGTTTGTATGCATTTTGCATCAATGCCATGTTTGACTTGTTTTGCTCATATCTTCTAGGCCGTAGCTCCGAATTAAATGAACTTTATATGTAACTTGACTAGAATCTCGTGTAGATCATCTTGGTGCATCTTAACTTGCTGTTTAACAACTTGAACATAAGGTTTATTCAGATCTGGACCAACTTTGAAATTTGCATATGAGGACTTACCGGAATTGTTATATGTTGTTCCCGGCCTCATTTAAACTTGCCTTGATGTGTTGTTCTTGTTTGCATCATCTCTTGCCATGAGTAGCCTCATCTAGCTTTGTCATGCATCATGCTTGAGTGTGCATCATGCCTTATTCTTGTGTGGTGTGTTTACCATGTTGTGTGCTTCTTCTCGATAGTTCCCGTTTCATTGCGATCATGAGGATTCGTTCGTCTATGCATGGTTCGTCTTCGTGGCTTCATCTTCTTCATGGACTCGTTCTTCTTCCTAGCAGGATTTCAGGCAAGATGACCGTCACCTTGGATCTCACTACTATCATTGCTATGCGAGTTGCTTCATTCTATCGCTTTGCTGCGCTTCCTATAACTTGTTCTTCAAGCCTCCCAAATTGCCATGAACCTCTAACCTTTGACACCCTTCCTAGCAAACCGTTGTTTGGCTATGTTACCGCTTTGCTCAGCCCCTCTTATAGCGTTGTTAGTTGCAGGTGAAGTTGAAGATTGCTCCATGGTGGACAGGATTTTGTTGGGATATCACAATATCTCTTATATTATTAATGCATCTATATATTTGGTAAAGGGTGGAAGGCTCGGCCTTATGCTTGGTGTTTTGTTCCACTCTTGCCGCCCTAGTTTCCGTCATACCGGTATTATGTTCCCAGATTTCAACCTGATGTTATTTCCTGATAAGTCTGAAACTGTTATTATTTGCAATCTTACCATGTCCTTTTGAGCATGTTCTAGTTGTTTCTGGAGATAGCTCAGTGTTCATGTCTTGTCATGCTTTACCTGTACTTCATGCTCATGCCTTTTGTTCTTATGTTGGGATGCTGTAGCTTGTTGTTTGATGCTTGCAATATGCCTAGTTGCTGTTTTGGACAGCTTGTCCTTTAAACTTGTATAGAGTATGTGTTGAACCGTTGCTCCGTTTTGAGTGTGCTATATATGAAACTTGCTTGATTTTGCATGTAGTTTCATATTATCATGTTGCATCCTTGTTTTGGTGTGTTTGCTTGATGGTTGTATGCATTTTGCATCAATGCCATGTTTAACTTGTTTTGCTCATATCTTCTAGGCCGTAGCTCCGAACTAAATGAACTTTATATGTAACTTGACTAGAATTTCATGTAGATCATCTTGGTGCATCTTAACTTGCTGTTTAACAACTTGAACATAAGGTTTATTCAGTTCTGGACCAACTTTGAAATTTGCATATGAGGACTTACCGGAATTGTTATATGTTGTTTCCGGCCTCATTTAAACTTGTCTTGATGTATTGATCTTGTATGCTTCATATCTTGCCATGAGTAGCTTCATGTAGCTTTGTCATGCATCATGCTTGGTTGTGCATCATGTATTGTTTATGTGTGGTGTGTTTACCTTGTTGTGTGCTTCTTCTCGATAGTTCCCGTTTCGTTGCGATCGTGAGGATTCGTTCGTCTACGCTTGGTTCGTCTTCGTGGCTTCATCTTCTTCATGGACTCGTTCTTCTTCCTTGCAGGATTTCAGGAAAGATGACTGCTGCCCTGGATCTCACTACTATCATTTCTATGCTAGTTGCTTCGTTCTATCGCTATGCTGCGCTTCCTATCACTTGTTCCTTAAGCCTCCCAAATTGCCATGAACCTCTAACCTTTGACACCATTCCTAACAAACCATTGCTTGGCTATGTTACCGCTTTGCTCAGCCCCTCTTATAGCGTTGTTAGTTGTAGGTGAAGTTGAAGATTGCTCCATGGTGGACAGGGTTATGTTGGGATATCACAATATCTCTTATATTATTAATGCATCTATATATTTGGTAAAGGGTGGAAGGCTCGGCCTTATGCCTGGTGTTTTGTTCCACTCTTGCCGCCCTAGTTTCCGTCATATCGGTATTATGTTCCCGGATTTTGCGTTCCTTACGCGGTCGGGTGATTTATGGGACCCCCTTGAGAGTTCGCTTTGAATAAAACTCCTCCAGCAAGGCCCAACCTTGGTTTTACCATTTGCCTCACGACCACCTACCTTTCCCTTGGGAGTAATTAACCCAAGGGTCATCTTTATTATAGCCCCCCCGGGCCAATGCTTGTCTAAGTGTTGGTCCAAACTAGAGCACCGTGCGGGACCATCCCTTGGCAACTTGGGTTACTTTGGTACCTGTACGCTTCGCTTATCCGGTGTTGCCCTGAGAACGAGATATGTGCAGCTCCTATCGGGATTGTCGGCGCATCGGGCGGCTTTGCTGGTCTTGTTTTACCATTGTCGAAATGTCTTGTAAACCGGGATTCCGAGACTGATCGGGTCTTCCTGGGAGAAGGTATATCCTTCGTTGGTCGCGAGAGCTTATCATGGGCTAAGTTGGGACACCCCTGCAGGGTATAAACTTTCGAGAGCCGTGCCCGCGGTTATGTGGCAGATGGGAATTTGTTAATGTCCGGTTGTAGATAACTTGACACCAGATCCGAATTAAAACGCATCAACCGCGTGTGTAGCCGTGATGGTCTCTTCTCGGCAGAGTCCTGGAAGTGAACACGGTTTCTGTGTTATGTTTGACGTAAGTAGGAGTTCAGGATCACCTCTTGATCATTACTAGTTGACGACCGTTCCACTTGCTCTCTTCTCGCTCTTATTTGCGTTGGTTAGCCACCATATATGCTTAGTCGCTGCTGCAACCTCACCACTTTACCCCCCTCCTTACCCTTTAAGCTTTGCTAGTCTTGATACCCATGGTAATGGGATTGCTGAGTCCTCGTGGCTCAGAGATTACTACAACAACAGTTGCAGGTGCAGGTTATGCGATGATCTTGACGCGAGCGCGATGTTTGCTTGTCTTGGAGTTCTTCTTCTGCTTCTTCTTCGATCAGGGGATAGGTTCCGGGTCGGCAGCCTGGGCTAGCAGGGTGGATGTCGTTTGAGTTTCTGTTTGTGTTTCATCCATAGTCGGATGTTGCTCTTATGTAAGATGATGTTGTATTCGTGTGGCATTGTATGACTTATGTATGTATCCTCATCTATTATGTAATGTTGATGTAATGATATCCACCTTGCAAAAGCGTTTCAATATGCGGGTCTATCCTTGGTGGGACCTTCGAGTTCCTTCTTGATAGAGTCGCATATTGGGCGTGACAAGTTGGTATCAGAGCCTCGACCGACCCTAGGAGCCCCCTTGATTGATCGTGTAGTTTGGCCGTTGTCGAGTCTAGAAGAAAACTATTTTCGGAGTCTAGTTATATCGGAGAGTAGGAATTCTTTTTACTCCTCAGCCTCTTCGTCGCTCTGGTGAGGAATCTTGACGTAGGTGTTTTGAATTACTCCTCTTCCCTTTCAAACTTTCTTTAGGATCACGTAGTTGGTTTTCCGATCGTTGTTCCTCAGCTCTTTTCATCTGGTGCATCTCTCGTCAAGTCAACTCGAACCTCTTTGTCTTTCGCGAGATCAATCCTCAGTTCTTCCTCCGACATTGTTGTTTTTCCCTGTCCGAAGTTGTCTTTGTTTTTCCCACCCTCCCACCCTCCTTTCTTATCGGAACAGGAGTTTGTAATCGAGTATCCATCCTACTTGTGTGAAGTCTTTACTTTTCTTTCCTCAATTATTTCAACCGGTGTTTTCTCTTCAAGATATTCGTTGTTTTCCCCCTTCCAAGTTACCCTTGTTTTCCCGCCCTTCCAACCTCTTCTTCCCGGAGTTTGAGTCTCTTTCGACCATCTATTTCATTCACACGGAGCCTCTTCAGCCTTCCCTCATTGATTTCAACCGGTGAATTATCGTCTCATTTGACATTCTTCATCTCTTTTCTTTTCCGATGGTTTCAATTCAAGTTTTTCGGTGTTGATCATATTCTTTTCCTCGGCTCAAATGTTTTCCCCTTGCTCGTTCGCCTCTCGCTAGTTTATCCTTCCGGAGTGTTCAAGACATCTCAGGAGATTTGTCCGTGTTCCAATTAATTCGAGGTGGTCACCTCATTCAAGTATTTCATTGTTCTGGTGCATCATCTATCTGTTCAACAATCCTTTTTCAACGGTGTTTTCTTTTAGTGGGCCCTAACCCACAGGTCTTTCCCAGGATCTTACCTGACTGTTCTAATTTCCCCGGAGTTATTCTCAAATTCTTTTCAAAGTGTGACGTAAGAATGGAGTTCATCAGTCACATGCCTTCTCCAAGATCGCTTTCAAATTCTTTTCATTGTTGGCTCAACCTTTTCGCTTTTATTTCTCCCGGAGTACCTCAACAATTTTAGTGGTGTTTCTCGTCATCATTTGAAGACCAAAGAAGAAGATTTCTGTTAAATCTTGCCCGTTCTCCCGGAGATTCTCGGTGCTAGCTCGATGTTATCCTATGTCACCCTAATGTCACCTAGATACTCCAATGTCACCTCAAGTATCCGTGGGCATGATTATACGATATGCATCACACAATCTCAGATTCACCTATTCAACCAGCACAAAGTACTTCAAAGAGTGCCCCAAAGTTTCTATCAGAGAGTCAAGATGAAAACGTGTGCCAACCCCTATGCATAAGTTCATTGAACCCGCAAGTTGATCACCAAAACATACATCAAGTAGATCACGTGAATATCCCATTGTCACCACAGATAAGCACGGCAAGACATACATCAAGTGTTCCCAAATCCTTAAAGACTCAATCCGATAAGATAACAAGAGAGTAGAGGGGGAGAAACATCATAAGATCCAACTATAATAGCAAAGCTCGCGATACATCAAGATCGTGCCAAATCAAGAACACGAGAGAGAGAGAGAGAGAGATCAAACACATAGCTACTGGTACATACCCTCAGCCCCGAGGGTGAACTTCTCCCTCCTCATCATGGAGAGCGCCGGGATGACGAAGATGGCCACCAGTGAGGGATCCCCCCTCCGGCAGGGTGCCGGAACGGGCTCTCAAGAGGTTTTTGGTGGCTACAGAGGCTTGCGGCGGCGGAACTCCCGATCTAGGTTATTTTCTAGAGGTTTAAGTATTTATAGGAATTTTTGGCGTAGGTCTCACGTCAAGGAGGTTTCCGGGCTGTCCATGAGGCAGGGGGCGCGCCCAGGGGGAGTGGGCACGCGCCCCACCCTCGTGGGCAGCCCAAGACTCTCCTGGCCCAACTCTTTCACTCCAGGGGCTTCTTTTGGTCCACCAAAAATTGTCAAAAATTGGCACGTCAATTGGACTCCGTTTGGTATTCCTTTTCTGTAAAACTCAAAAACAAGGAAAAAACAGAGACTGGCATTGGGCTCTAGGTTAAGAGGTTAGTCCCAAAAATGATATAAAAGTGTATAGTAAAGCCCATAAACATCCAAAATAGGTAATATAATAGCATGGAACAATCAAAAATTATAGATACATTGGAGACGTATCAGACCTCCCCGAGCTCGCCGTCCGCACCAGAAGATCTGCTGTGAGCCCTGCCTCATTTTCCCCCCTGTTTCCCCCTCGCGCTGGATCTCTAGCAGTGCCTACCTCCACACGCGAGAGCTTCCCGCCGCCGTCCATGTCGCCGCCAAGCCCAGAGCTCGAGTCACCCCGACCCAAGCATGTTTTCGTGCTTAGCAGCTCCCCAGCAATCCAACGCCACCACTTGCACCTTTTATGGTGCGCTACAGCCTCGTCCCGGCTAACCCCATGCTCTGACGGCCGCAGCCAAGCTCACCGCCGCCGACTCCGTCCACGCCCGTTAGAACCACAGCCACCAACAAGTGTGTCTTGCTCCCCTCTTTCAAACACGCCCTCCCATGCATCGAACGGTGGCCCATAGAGCAAACCCGATGCGGACACCGCCGCGGTCTGTGGTCGCCGTCATAAACGCTGGTAGCTGACGTGGAACCATTACGTTAGGTGCTAATCATGTTTAGTTAGTGCCCTATGTCGATGATATGTGGGCCTTGCCATTGACCTGTGGGACCCACTGGTCAGGTTTGACCTGGACATGCCCTGTTGACTAGGCTCCGTTAGCATGACTTAATGCTTACACAGTAAACGTTTTTGCAATTAATTTAAATCTAAAATGATTTACTAATTTCAGAAAATGTCCTAAACTTCAAAAATAAACCGTAGCTCCAAATAAAATAATTTATATATGAAAAATTATCAGAAAAATATAAAGAACCTGATATGCCACTTTCATGCAAGTTTAAACAAGTTAACCTCACTGAATAGGACAAATGAATATTAGGGCAATTTATGAAATAATATTTGGAGTTGGAATTTGATCTTGTTTGTATTCCACTTCAATAAAAATTACCTAATGTTGCATTAGGTAAATGAAGCACCTTTCAGATGACATATCATTCATTTGTATGTGCATTGCATTGAATGTGATCTTTCTTTGTTTGCTGTTTTTTGTCCCCTCTCGGTAGCAGAATGTTTCAGACATTGTGACCGTTGACACCGATGAAGAACCATACAATCTTCAGAAGTGCCAGGCAAGCAACCCCCCTTGAGAATTCCAATACAATCCCAGTCTCTCGCTCCTGCTATGTTTTACTGCATTAGAACAATAGTGATTCTACTGTTACATGTTGCGATAGTTGAACCCTTTCCTCTACATGACCTATCTTTGCCAGAGTAAATAGTTGAAACCCACTGGCATGAGTAGGAGTTCTTTGAGCCATGTCGTGCCTACTCCTTTATGCTTGCTTGTTACGCCTGCTATGCTTAGAGTTGCGTCAGGTCTGATTCCTCTAGGATGGTGTGAACATGTCCTACTATTGAGAGCTAAGTGTGTGATTACGATTTGGTAAAGGTAGAGACGAGAGGCCATGTAGGAGTACATGGTGGGTTGTCTCATTGAAACCGTCCTCACGAACCGAGTTTTGTGTTTGTGATCCAAGACAGTTACTACCACACATTGGGATCCTTAATTGACTCTCTCGATTTATTAATCGCCTTGATCTTTGTCCAGGAGTTGCAAGTAGTTTTAGTGTTTGTAGTATGCTGGAGGCCGTGCATAGCATTGACCCTAGGGGGGCTATGATGCGGTAGTCAAGTGGCATGGTGTACCGGGGCGCCCGTTTGGTGGGCCCGGGAACCCTACACACATCATTTGGGGCTGTAGTGGAAACCTTGGCCGAACTTCTTGCGGATGGAACTGAAATAGACAATAAACACTACTAGGAAAAGGGCTATAGATAGGATTGATACTAATGGCGCACCGTGGAAGCAGTGCGCCACTACTATATACTAATGGCACACCAGTTGGTGATGCGCCATTGGTGTGGAAGACACTAATGGCGCACTAGAAACATGGTGCGCCACTAGTATTAATTTTTTTTCATTTTTCCATACATACTAATGGCGCATCATGTCGAAGTGCGCCATTACTAGTTCTAACTAGTAATGGCGCACCAGGAAGACCGTGCGCCATTACTGTATTTTTTTTTTGCAAAACTACTAATGGCGCACTCTAACCAGGTGCGCCATTACTAGTTTAAACTACTAATGGCGCACTATGACCAGGTGCACCATTAGTATATATATATATATATATATATATATATATATATATATATATATATATATATATTATTTTTTACTTTTCTGCAAAACTACTAATGGCACACCACCTGCAGGTGCGCCATTAGTAACCAGGA
This sequence comes from Triticum timopheevii, assembly GCA_963921465.1. Taxonomy (NCBI): domain Eukaryota; kingdom Viridiplantae; phylum Streptophyta; class Magnoliopsida; order Poales; family Poaceae; genus Triticum; species Triticum timopheevii. Next base: position 244,629,889 of record OY997270.1, read on the forward strand.
TTACTGATGGCGCATTTGCTGTTGGTGCGCCATTAGTAACCTGGGACCCCAACAAGATATTTTGGACAGCCCCACACCTACCCACTCACTTTTCCCACTTCATTACCTCCACCTCCTTCTCCAAGCTTTCGGCTGCCTCCTCCTCCTCACCTCATTTCCACCATAGATTCATCAAAATTAAGTGGTGAAATTACCTTTTTTTTGATAGGTAAGTAAGGGGAAAGCTATCTTCATGATGTAGATCTACTTTTTTTTCTCCCTAACTCGCTCCAACAACGTGCACATGCACGTTTTGTGGCCTAGCTAGATCTATGTATGTTTGTGGTGTTGCTTGTGTTTGTGGTGTTGCATATATGTTTGTGTTTGCAGGTACCGGTATTTGAAATGTGATAGTTGCCAATATTTTGCCGGAATGTTGATTCATTTCTGTTTTGGCGAGAATTTTGGCACTATGCATTCTTTTTGGTCCTATTTTTAGGTAAAGTCATGCCAAATTTTTTCTTGGTTCTAAAATATAGTTTTGCTCTACCCCGCAGGCGACCATGGTCCGCACGATGACCGAAGGCATCGTGAATAGGTTTTTGAGCTCCGCGAAGTCCGAGATGCTTCAAAAGAACAAGACGGAGATAAGATGTCCATGTCGAAGATGCAAGCTGAAGAGCCTTATTGCGGATCCGGATTCCGGGAAGGTGCGGGACCACCTTCTCTTGCATGGTTTCATGGATGGCTATCGGTGGCAAGGTGATGCAGATGACTATGAAGTCGTCCATGGGGGCCGGGCAAGAAATGAGGAAGGGCAACAAGACAAGTACCACCGCGGCGAGGGCGGGCGAGAAGACGAAGAATCTATAGGACATGATCACGGCGGTGATGCTGTACACAGTCATCATGTAGAAGATGTTGTACATGATGATGAGGAAGATCAAGACGAAGGGCATGATCATGAAGATGAAGATGCCGAAGCAGACGACGATGGAGGCTGGGTGCAGGACCCTCATATTCAAGAGCTGCTTCTCAAGCAGACGGATAACGCAAGAGCTGCCGCCCGAGAGAAAGCCAAGCTGGATCAACTGGAGATAGACGTGGTTACTCCATTGTGTGAAGGATGCAGGCCCGAGGATACCCGCCTGAAAGTAACGCTCATGGCTTTGGAGATGAAGGTAAAACACAAAATGACCGACGCATGCTTCGACGAGAACATGTCATTCTGGCACGAACGTCTTCCCAAGGGGAACAAGTGCCCGACCAGTTTCGAGGAGGCGAAGAAAATCATGTGTCCTCTGGATTTACCGCATGTGAAATACCATGTGTGCATGAACAACTGCATCATTTATCGGGACGAGCACGCGGAGTCTACCATATTTCCGGTGTGCGGCGTCACTCGATACAAGAAGAGGAAGAAAGCTCCTCGAAAATCGGTGTGGTACTTTCCAATCACTCCTTGTCTGCAGCGGTATTTCGCGGACCCTAAAGTAGCAAAGCTCCTGCATTGGCACGTGGATAGGGAGGAGAAGAAGCGGGAAGATGACGGAATTGATCCGGAAATAAATAAAAAAGACAAGATGCTGAGTCACCCTAAGGATGCGAGCCAGTGGCAAGCGTTGAACTTCGAATACCCAGAATTTGGGAAGGATCCAAGGAACATCGTGCTGGGCGTGAGCACCGATGGAGTCAATCCGTTTGGTAGCCAAAGAAGCACACATAGCACCTGGCCTGTGTTTGTGTGGATGTACAACCTCCCCCCTTGTGCATGAAGAGGAAGTGCATTCACATGAGTATGCTAATTGAAGGGCCGAAACAACCAGGGAACGACATCAATCTGTATATGGGGCTGCTGAAGGAGGAGCTAGACATGCTGTGGAAAATGCCAGCCAATACGTGGGACGCCGCAGAGAAAGAATATTTCCCTATGAGAGCCGCACTGCTCACGACGGTGCACGACTATCTCGGTTACGGATATCTCGCGGGGGAGGTAGTCCACGGATTTTCTGGATGCGTAAGGTGCATGGATGACACAACGTATCGCCAGCTAGATAGAGATCCCGGGTGTTCGAAAACCGTGTTCATGCGACATCGAAGGTGGCTTCGCGACGATGATCCGTGGAGGAAACGCAAGGATCTGTTCGATGGTGAAACCGAACCCCGAAAACGCCCGTGTACAAGGAGCGGCGAGGAAATAGACGAGCTGTTGAAAAATTGGAAAGACTTCCCACTGCCGGGAAAGAAGCAAAAGGCGCCAGAGCCGGGAAAGAAGCGAAAGGCGCCAGAGCTGCTGCTGAAGGTATGGAAAACGAGGTCTGTTTTCTGGGACTTGCCGTACGGGAAGATCCACCGTGTGCCTCACAGCCTTGATGTTATTCATATCACGAAGAACGTGTGCGAGAGTCTGCTTGGTACCCTGCTCAACATGCCAGAGACGACCAAAGATGGGCCGAAAGCAAGGGCAGACTTGAAATCAATGGGCATCAGGCAGGAGCTTCACGCTAATGATGATGATGATGATGATGATGATGAGGCGAAGTAGGACACAGAAAGTCGTCGCAAAGGCAAAAAGGCCAAGAAGACCGGAAATGACTACCCTCCCGCATGCTTCACTCTAAGTCAGGAGGAGATCGAGTAGTTTTTCACCTGCCTCCTAGGAGTAAAACTTCCTTACGGTTATGCGGGGAAGATAAGCAGATACCTAGACCTAGCGAAGCAGAAGTTCAGCGGGATGAAGTCTCACGACTGTCACGTGCTGATGACGCAGATACTTCCAGTTGCAATCCGTGGGATCATGGATGCACACGTCCGTGAAACGCTATTTGGCCTATGCAACTTTTTCGACGTCATCTCTCGGAAGTCGATTGGCGTGAGGCAACTCAAAAGGCTACAAGAAGAGATCATGGTGATACTATGCGAGCTTGAGATGTACTTCCCGCCCGCATTCTTCGACGTTATGGTGCATCTGCTGGTCCATATCGTGGAGGATATCATCCAACTCGGGCCGACGTTCCTGCACAGCATGATGCCATTCGAAAGGATGAATGGTGTCATCAAAGGATACGTTCGCAACATGTCACGTCCAGAGGGAAGTATAGCCAGGGGCTTTCTGACCCAAGAGTGCATCTCCTACTGCACAAATTATCTAGGCATCGAGAACCCCGTTGGTCTGCCCATCAACAGGCACCTCGGCAGGCTCGCTGGATGGGGTCACCGTGAGGGTTGCCGCGAAATGCATGTCGACTTCGAGGGTCGACTCGCCGACTTTGAAAGAGCAAACCTAGTCGCGCTACAACACATAGACATGGTCGATCCTTGGGTGGTAGAGCACAAAACCTTTATTGAGAAGATGTACAATGACCGAGGCCAATAGAGGACGGACGGAGATATAATCAAAGATCACAACTCATGTTTCACGTGTTGGTTCAAGCAGAAGCTTCTCTCGTACCCTTTACATGAGGATTCTTCCGCGGAAGAACAACTCATATTCGCCTTGTCACAGGGAGCCGAGCACAACCTGATGACCTATGAGGTGTACGATATCAACGGCTACACATTCTACACCAAGAACAAGGACATGAAGAGCGATGGTTATCAGAACTCCGGGGTAACAATGGAATCCTACACCGGCAACGACAAGGACAGATACTACGGAAGGATCGAGGAGATCTGGGAGTTGAGCTACGCTGGAGAGAAGGTCCCGATGTTCCGTGTCAGATGGGCCAAGAGCGTCCTAAAAGAAGACTGGTATTTCACCACCATGGTTATACCCAAAGCCAAATCCAAGACCGCGGGCGCAAACGTCACCGCGAAAAATGAGCCATGGGTACTGGCTTCCCAAGTGGACCAATGCTTCTTCATTACCGACCCGTCAAAGCCCAGTCGTGTTGTCGTGAGGAGAGGCAAAAGGAAGATCATTGGAATGGATGGATTAGCCAATGAGCAAGACTTCGACAAGTACGGCGACCCGAAGATCGAACATGACGACGACGATGAAGTAGCAGCACACACCACAAGAAGAAGCAGGACCACCCTACCTAAAGGACGTCTGTTCCACAGAAGAACTCCATTTGCGAAAAAGAAGGGCAAGAAGATTGTGAACAGATAGCTAGCTAAGATCGATTGTATTTAAATCGTAGTCTTCATTTCTCAATTGTATTTCATGGGCACTTTTTGATATCATGAATATTTTTAAATTTCATGGACACTTTTTGAATTCATGAGGACACTTGATCTCGATCCCTCTCCATCTCGATCTCGATTCCCCCTCCATCTCGATCTCGATCCCACCCGCACCCTCCCCCGCTAGCTCCACCGCCACCGACGACCCACCGCAACCCTCCCCTGCTCCGCCGCCGCCAACGGGCACCCCCCGCACCCTCGCCCGCTCCACCGCCACCACCGATGATATTTTCAAGTAACAAATTTGAACATATTTTTTAAAAAATTATTATTTTTTTATAAAAAAAATATTACTGTTATGATTTAAACAAGTTTGAACATATTTAAACACAAATAAATATCAATCAGGATTTAAAATGCATAAAAATAATATTGGGGAGCTTGGGAATCGAACCCAGGACCTCCTGGTGTGTGTGCTGCATACTGAACAGACGGGCTAGTGGGCAGGTTCTATTGTAGATAGGGTTAGGTGGTATATGACCTGACAAGTCGGGCTAGATTAAATTACTTATGGCGCACCCCTCAGTGGTGCGCCATTGCTATGGATGCACTTATGGCGCATCCCTGGGTGGTGCGCCATTGCTAAGCCTCCCCCCAACCTAAAATCCCCAATCTCTCACATTTCTCTCTAATCCCTCCCCTGCCTCATCTCACCCGCCGACCACCACTTCCCCCGTGCTTGCCGTCCCCGGCCGTGCACCCGACCACCCTCCACCGCCGACCACCTCCCTCACCGTCCCCCCTCCGCCCGCGCCCGCGCCCTCGCCGTCCTCCTCCCCCCGCGGCCCAGCCTGCGTCAACCTCCCTCCCGAGTGCGACAGCTAGGGTTCCTAGCCGCCGCCACCGCTGCCGGCCCGCCGCCGTGGCGCGCCCAGCCGGCCGAACCCTCCGCTGCCCCGCCTCCGGTACAGGACCCCAGCAGCGCCTCCCCCCATCAAGCAGCCGCTCCCACCAGCGGCGCCCCCCCTCCCTGGAGCAGGCGCTCCTGCCCAACAACGCTGCCGCCCGGAGCTACGCCGGCGACCAGTCCGTAGGCAGGTAACCACCACTCCTTCGTCCTTCCTCCCTCTTCCCTCACCCCCCTCCCTCCTTCCTCTTGCTTGCTGCGTGATTTTTCCAGAGCATGCTCAAGTTTACATGTGAAAGGATTGTGCTTGATAGGTGTTTGTGATAATGCCTCTAAGGGCAAATGTTTACAAATTGTAGGTTGAATATTTTTCATGAGAAAATGTTTTGGTTTAAACATGTTAGCAGTGGCAATTGTAGGTTTCATGATCAGTGCTGAAGTTGGCACTCTTTAAATTCAGAAAGAAAAAGCACCACATAATATTGATGGACAGGGGAAAGCTTTGCAATTGCACTCACAAGTGCCAAGCACCAACTAAATATCCACTCCTAATAAATCCCTTCCATGACAGTACGACACTCACCTCCGTTCGACACATGATATCCCCCTGCATTAGCTAAAATGACGAAAACCGAATGCGATAATCCTAGTGTTCTCTTGTGTAGTGGTGGTGAGATGCCCATATCATGCATATGGTGGGCAATGATGATGATTAGATCCCTGTTCTAGGATCTGAGCTCTCTCTTCTCTGAATTCAACTAAGGCATGAGGAACAAGGGGGGAGATAGCTATTAGATCCATGTCTTAGTAGTGGTAAACAATCGTGTAGGTCAATTGTTGCTTACTTGTTTGGTTTACCGGTCTATGTTTTTTTGTGTGAATGAGGTTGACCGGTCTATGGTCTATGATTATAGCCAACTTGGTAAGGATGCCACTCTCCTCTCAATTCATAGTGATGAACTAGCTGTGAATATTGAGGAAAAGAACAATAGTCTTGCTAAGTCTCAGTTGATTGAGACTTTGATAAGTCTGTTATATCCGTCGGATCTTACTTTAAGAGGGAATAACTCTTTTTTAAAGAAGAAGACATGATTAGACTTGATGAGGTGGCTTAGTTTGAAGCTTTGAATTGATAGATTAATGCAAAGTGTAAATGAATGCATGCATGACTTGGAGAAAAGAGACATGCATGGTTTGATGAGGAGGCATAGTTTGCGATCGAAGAAATGACTTACCCCTGTTTTCAAAGTTTAAATGAAGCTTGTTCTTTTTCAACTGTTCAACTGATGCCATGGAACTGAATATAGTAGTTGAAAACCCTGTTTTTCTTCCTGATCGTGAAAATTTGAAGCCCTGTTTGTGTTTTGGTTTTGTTGGTTGACAATTATGTTTAGTTTTTCATTTCATGGGTGCTGTAAAATGTGCAGGTGGTGAGTTGAGGCTCAGCATACAGCTTGTTTAGACTAACCAAGAGGACGAGGTATGTTGCTTGCCCAAGCTAAGTGACATGTACGCGCCAAGTTTTCTGTTATATAATTACCTGTTAGTGCTTAGTTAAACTGCATGATACGGCCATAGCAGATGGATGGTACTAGGTGTTGTTTTGTTTCTTGCCAATGTATTCAGAGAGCAGATGTGCCACTGCAGATTTCTTTTCTTGAAGACAGCTCATATAAGTTGAGCTACAAGTGAACAACTTGCTGCTATTAGATCTGGAATGGAAGCTCACATAAGTTGAGCTGATTTTTGTCCATATGAAAGCAGAGGACCATATGGTCTGTGGCCTTTTCATCCATATGAAACTAGAGGCACATTGTGGTGCTAGTTTGCTGGGTTTTGTCTCCGACCATCGTGTCGTGATGAATTTGCAGGTACCCCGAGAGGCCCTTGAGTTTGCCGGAATGTTGATTAACTTCCGTTCCGACAAATTCAGGTACTCCATATGTCCTATTTTCAGCAAAGGTCATGCTGAAATTTTCCGTGAATTTTAGCATGACTTTGCTAAAATAGGACATATGGGGTACTTGCGACTAATGCATGGGCCGGGGTATCTTAGTACTTAATTAAGTAGGATCAACTGCCCCTTTATTCTTGCTGCATTAAACCATAGGTGGCAATAGAGCCAAGTGATTAGGCCCAACTTAGAATTCTCCTTAGCATCGATAAACCCTAGATGATAAACCCAACATAGGTGGCAATAGAGCCAAGTGATTAGTGCTAAGTGATTAGGCCCAACCTAGGGTGCCTCGGCATCGATAAACCCTAAATGATGAAAACTTAACTTGGCTGCCCCGGATGCCTCGGTGTCGATGAGAACCTAAATGATGTACGCTTAGGCTTTTAGGGTGACTCGGCGTCGAGAAACCCTAAATGATGAAAGCTTAGGCTTTTAGGGTGCCTCAGCATCGACAAACCCTAAATGATGAGACCATGATCTTGTTCCTTGACAATAACCAACTTTTTGACCAAACTTTTTTCCTATTTAGAGCAAAACATGGCCCACAATGATGAGCCGGTGGTTCGGGCGGCAAGCAATTCTGGGAGCTGTCCCAGGAGATGGAGGAATAACCTCACCGCTATGAGGACGCCGCGGAAGACACCGATCCTGACTACACAACCCCTAGTGGCGTCGGGGATGACACCACTGATGGTGCCGCCGAGGATGCCACCACTGATGATGGCGGTGCACACACAGATGGCAGCCAACCGAAGAAGCAAAGGAAGGACCGGCGCCCGAATGCGCTCTGCACCCTCAAGGAGGAATTCACTCAAGTGGACTCCGACGGGAATCCAACGGAGCCCAAACATATAGTCAAGGGGTACTCTCTTCAGCTCGGGTGCATTCTCCGGAGCACCGTCTCGATCAACACCGATAACCTTAGGAATAAGGACCACGGGAAATTGCACAACCTCCTCTTCACGAAGCTGCACGAACGATACAAGTTCCCCGCCGAATTTGAAAACACACGCCTCTCAGGGAATAAAGTGAACAGTACCGCCCTCACGAAGATGAGCACGGCCCTATCTACTTGGAGAAGCGCGGTGAAGAGAATGATTGATAAAGGTGATAGTTATGAGAAGATCAAGGCAAAATATCCTTTGATGAATGAAGATGAGTACAAGGAGTTCAATATCAAGTGCGAGAGCAGCGCAACCTCCGAATCAAGTAAGTGGGGGAAAGAAATGCGGGAGTTGAACTTAGGGGAACACAAACTCGGTCCCGGCGGTTACAGAGTGGCGGAGCCTATATGGGACAAGGAGGACGCGGAGCGTGCCGAGCAAGGCCTACCGCCCCGCTTCGAGAAATACAGTGGTGACAAGCAGACCAGGAACTATGTCAGGGCCCGGTACAAGGAGGACCCGATAACAAAGGAGCTTACCACGGATCCGAAGACCAGGGCGCTTGAGCTTGTTCTGGTAAGGAATACACCCCCGTGTAATTAGCTCCATATGGTTGCACTCTAATTAATCCCCAATATTTCTAAATGGTTCACGTTCCTTTCGCAGGACACTGAAAGCAGTAGCGCGGGGTCGTCTCAGAGCTCCCCTTTCGACACCCCTTTAAATAGGGCGTTGAACATAATGAAAAGCAAGGATAAGCTCACTAAGCCAACGTCAGCTGGTCGTGTGGCCGGCAAAGGCTTGTCCACAAAATGGGGGTCATACTATACCGCTGGTGTGCGGAAGGAGAAAAAGGCCAGCTCGGAAAGCCAGACGCGCGAGGTTGAAGCACTCAAGGCACAAGTGGCGCGGATTCCGGAGCTTGTCCAAGAGCAAGTGGAACAACAACTGGGAACGAAGCTCAACGCCATGGTGCCTACGTTGATTCATGGGCTGACGACGTGAATTGCGGGCGGCCAACAGGGGCCTCCCCCGGTTCCCAGCTTCATGGCCAGCAACTCGCATAGCGTGCAGGCGGCGCCATTGGTGTCTCCGGCGGTGCCATTGGTGTCTCCGGCAGCGGCGCCATTGGTGTCTCCGGCGGAGGCGGTATTCGTGTCTCCGGCGTCGGCATGGGCATTGGAGCTTAATGCACCCGGGTGTACGCCGGTCGGCACCTCGCCAGCAAGCGCCCCCTCCGTCAGTTGCATGCCCGCCGTTGGCGGTGCCTCGACATTAGCCGAGCTCGACGGCATCACGGTAACTAAGCCTCTTGGCCGATGACTTCATCTCCTTGCCTTTGACTGGGCATCCCTGACGCCCTGTACATGTTTTTGCAGGGCACCGCCAACGTTCCTTGCACTCTTCTGCACTTCGTGGGCGCCGAGTTGGTCGATGTCGCCAAGGGCAGAATCGTTCAACCGGGCAACCCCATGTTCCACGGTAATCCGATGCCACCCACACTGTATAGGGTTGAAGTGGTTCGGGTGCTACCAGGCTGCGACGAGCTGTTACTTCCGATTCGACCCGCTAGGGCCGATGAAGAAGATGAGATGACCCTTAGCGCCTGCGTAAACTGGCCCCTGCTTTGGGCAAAGAGCCAGATTCGTTTGGGGGCGGGGGACACCACCCCACAGACAAGACCGCCAGTCGTGCCGGCGCCAAGCCATGGCAAGAACGCCGCAACGCTACCAGACCTGCCGGACATCCCTATGTCAGACATCCCTATGGCACAGGATCCGGACAACCCTATGGCACAGGATCCGGACGACGACGACAACGACGACGGTACATTTACCAAAGTCGATAAGTACTTTGCCGAACATGGGTACGCTGACGAGTTCTGCGGGCCTCTTTCTCAAGAACCCAACCAAGACGACCGCAATCTAGCTGGTACGGCGGAGAAATCCAATTGCAACAGGCGTCGTCTGGCGTTCAGTTCTCAGGAGACGCCTCTAGCTCCCGCCTTCACCGAGCCTCAGATAGTTGAGGTGCGAAATATTATCAGCCCCAACACGCTCAAGAAGGTGGTCTGTGAGCAGAACTCGGTCCCATTACATGAGATCAAGAAGAAGGGACAGAAACGAAAGACTAACAAGGGTGCCGGTGCGAGCCAGCCGGCACCGAGTTCGATCCGTGCTCAGGACGGGCCACCTTCACCTAAGGATATCTCGAGGAGGGTGCATGTGGCGGGTAGGGCGATGCTACCGCCAAATATGCTGAATGCTGCAACCAGTGCTATACGGAGTCTACACGACAGTGTTCTTTCTTTGGAGAAGCGGCATCTCAGAGAGAAGGATGTGGCATACCCGGTTTTCGTGGCCAAGGTGCCAGAGGGCAAGGGCTTTGTGGATGGCGACATCAGGGGTACGATCGTCCTGCGGTTTGATGACATCTTTGCTATGTTTAACCTTCATCCGCTGCACTACACCTTCATTCGGTTGTTTTCGCTGAGTATGGAGATGCGGATCATTAGAGACAAGACCCCGGACATCGTGATAGTCGACCCCTTCTACATGCGTGCCAAGCACTTGAGCAACGCTGGGGACCGCCAAGTTGCGAGTTCACACCTCGAAGGCGTCATTCTGGCAAACCCAGATAAGGATAACTTCCTTGTGGCTTACTTTCCCGAGTAAGTCATCCCTTAACCGCCCCGTAACATATGATCTCTTAGATTTCGATCGTTCTTTTTTTTCTAACATTCCGTGTTCTGTGCAGTGACACACATTTCACACTCATCCTCTTAAGCCCGAAATATTCCATGGCCACGTATTTCGACCCGAACCGTAACTCCAAGATAGGCTACACAAATGTCAAGAAAGTTCTTGATGATGTTCTCCCCGGCTACGCCAAATCTGGAGGCACCTTCACCAGGACTGTTTGTAAGTACGGCAAGCACATGTTCTCACACAATACGAAGTTCTGCTGTGTCAAGCAGCCGCCTGGCGGTCAGAAGGATGCCTACTATGCCCTCCATAACATGCGGGCGATCGTAAGGGACCATCATCAACTTCTGCTACCAGATAATCTCAAAGATTGGGCCGCGAACTTGTCGGCAATCGAGGACGCGGACCTCAGACAAGAATTCTTTCGCATCCAGTTGGACTTTGCAGACATCATCCATCAAGATGTCCTTCATACCTCGGGGCAGTTCTTCCTCAGATACCAACTGTCCAACAATGAGATAGATGGAATGCTACAAATGCAAGGTGACAACGACCACGATTTCATGACCATCACGACAGACGGCGGCTTCATCCACGCTCCTGTCCGATGAGTCGAGTCGAAAGTAGTGATGTGTAGTTCTGAAACATTGATTGGCTCATGTTGTAATTAAACTTTAATGAATTCGTATGTCTCTCTGGTTTGGACAGTCGTCCAACTTAGATGTAATCGATGCTATTTATTAGTAGGACCATGAATCGTGCTATTAATGTCTTGCTTTTCTCTTCCGATCCTTTTGTTGCATACTTACATATTGCTTATGTATTATCTATTGTTTGGCTTATGCATAGAGATGCCGTCGTATGTCGTGTACAAGGGTAAGGTTCCTGGAGTCTACGACAACTGGGAGGAGTGTCGGAGACAGGTTCACCGTTTCAGCGATAACAGTTACAAAGGGTACACCACTAGGGCGGAGGCCAAATCTAGATACGCCCGCTATCTAGCGGGAGAGAGGAGGGAGCGTTGGAGGAACCGGATGAAGACCAGTTTGATCGCGATGATGCTCATCGTGATGACCACAACTCTCTTCTATGTGATGGTAGTTTAGATGATCGATATCGACTTGTAATGTGAAGACAAACTCGATACTCGTGGTCTTGAGACTTGTAATGTTTTATCTTTGTTCGGTCTTTTGAATTCGGAGACTAATATGATGAATTGCATTTGGAGACTAATCTTCTATTGTATTCGATGAATCTGATGTTGCTGTGTGCTGCTGTCTATATTCTGTCCAATAATATATTTTGTAACCTGTGCAAAAATCAGAAAAGTAAAAAAAACAAATATTCATACTAATGGCGCATCACCACCAGGTGCGCCATTAGTATGCCAAAGGATACTAATGGCGCATCAACACAGCATGCGCCATTAGTATGACAAAGCACATGCTTAGGTATGGCCCCCCGGGAGGCACACTAATGGCGCATGGTGTTACATACTAATGGCGCACCAGTGGTGCGCCATTAGTAAAAGATACTAGTGGCGTCCTACTAATGGCGCACTGGTAATGCGCCATTAGTAGGCAAAACCAGTGCGCCATTAGTAGGCCTTTTCCTAGTAGTGAAACCTGGACTAGAGTCTTGTGTGGTTAGTCAGGTCGTGGCCGACACCCTCACTGGGCTTCCTCTTGAAGGTTGCCTAGTACATGTCATGTGAACGGTGATAAGTGGTGGGAGCATGTGTGAAGAAGTACACCACTGCAGGGTTATATATGATCTATTCCAATAGCCGCGTCCACGAATATGGACTACTTGGAATGCTTACATTGTTCATAGATAACTTGAAGTGGATACTCTAAAATGCACAAGATAAGCATGAGTGTTATGGATGACTTCTCGTAGGGAGACGGGAGCGGATCCATAGTGGTGTATCGATATGGTGAATATGTGGACTCGTGTGCACCATATCAAAGGAATTATTTGCAGTCATAGTATAGGATAGCCGCTGATTCAAAGCTGGCTTGCTGAAATTAAAGCCCACAACCCCCTTATTGATACTGATGCATGTGTAGCTAGTTCTGATGTAAGTCTTGCTGAGTACATTTGTACTCACGTTTGCTTAATTTATGTTTTTGAAGAGAGGCTTCTACAATTTTCTTGGGAATCCCAGACAGAGGTCTGGTTTCTTTGGAGGGTCTTGTAGATAGACAGGCTTCGTAGCCTTCTTTCCTTTCAGATGTTTGTACCCAGACATGTTTATGTTTCCGCTTGTTGTTTGTATGATTTGTATGTTGAATCATGAGACCCATGGTTGTAATATCTGGCTCCTCGGAGCCTATTGAATAATACTTTGAGTCATAGAGTTTTGTTGTGATGCCATGTTGTATTTATATATATCGAGCGTATTGTGTAATGTTATTGAAATGCTTGGTATGTGAGGGATCTGACACCTAGATGTTTATTATTGGTAGCCTTCCTTATGGGGAAATGTGTCCTAGTGCTTCCACTGAGCCATAGTAGTTCGCTACTGCTACAGAATACATAGGTTGGCTGACATGTATCCTTCTTTGTTCCTGTGTCTGTCCCTTCAGGGAAATGTCAGACATTGTTCCTTTAAGTCCTTGTAGCTTGCTACGACTTGGGTTCATACGTTGATGACCAACATGTTCATTGCTGAGTTATGTATGCCTGTCCCTGTAAGTTGGTGCAACCTTGGGTTTATGACTAGTCACGTCGGCCCGTGTTCTTTGTCATATGGATGCTAGCAACACTATCATATACGTGAGCCAAAAGGCTCAAACGGTCCTAGCCCAGGTATAGATGGCAGCCGTGGGAATACCGTGCGTGAGGCTGCAAAGTGATATGATGTGTTACATGCTAGATCGATATGACTTAGGATTGGGGTCCTGACAGCTTTGGTATCAGAGCCTGACTGCCTGTAGGATTACCAAGCCAAACTAGCCGAAGTCGATTCTAGAAATGCTTTAGTTATATAAGGGAATTGATTGTGGAAGGGAACGTAAGGCTCTTTTTACTCCTTTACCTTATGTCCTTCTCATCTGGGTCACCTTTTTCTTTCCTACGGGGATCAAGAACTAGGTTTCTTATTTTCAATCAACATCACGTGTTACTAATCCATAGACTTATAGTAATGATGGATTCAAATCTCAGTTCAGTTTCTAGCACTTCCGTGTGTTAACAGTTGGTCTCGAAACCTTGATATTTTGATGTTAAGTGGTTATGCCACCAATTTGCAGGATGTCTCAAATCTTTTTGAGCATTTACAGCCATTATGTTGTCCGAGTCATCCTAGGTTTCTAAATAGTCTAATGCATTTGCAAATCTTTCCACCATGTTCTCAATGTCCTTTTGGGGGTCAGATTAAGCACACTATTCGGTGTGTTGAGGTACTCCATTGCCTCGACATATATGTTGAAACTATTATTATGACACTAGGATATTTTATAGAACCACCTATTACTCTAGCTTTGTCTTGTGTTTGTAGTGTGATGATTCTGGCCATCATTCTCGAAAACATCTCATGATGTTATTTAGTTAGTAGGTATTCCATCTCTTGGTTCGTGAACCCAAGATTCACTCCACATACTTCCTGTTGATAGTGTTTTCTCGTTCCTTTAGGCTATTAGTAACCTTTGTGATAGTCTTCACGGTTCATGGTATATCATTCTTACAATACCATGAACCAATATGGCAGAAGTTCTTTGAACCAAAAGAGCACAACAAGAGTGCTCTCGATGAGTTCCCCATTCTATATTGTGACTCTGCCAGTGCTACCTTCTGCATGGGTTATTGAAAAGAAATATGTTTAGCTTTCTTTGACATACTAATCTATGCATCGACAACTCAAAAAATCATGTGTTCCTTTGAGTTGTCCCTCTTTAGTTGTATTCCGACCCTCATCTATTAGTTGGTAGTCAAGATTAGTTGTGCATTCGTGTTCATCGATGCCTTTTACTCATGTGGTCTGTTAAGCCATTCTATTTCAGAACGACTAGGAGAAACAAACTCCAGTACCTCATCCATATTCCGGATTGAGTCAAAGCAGTTGTATTCCGCAGATAAGAATGCCAATCTAGCTTCTAATCTGTTCTACCCTGGAGTATTGCCATTTTATGTCATGAATGTCATGGGAATTGCACAACCTCTTATGAATTCTTGATGTAGTGATACTTCTCACCATCAACATTCATTCTTGGTCTCTGTGTTATTGTAGCCAGAATGCTGACAAGTGAACCATGATGTGTGAAATCAATACTCCTAGCAACCCCGTTCCATGATAGTTAATGGACGATAAACTCATTCTTAGTGTGTTGGTTATTGAATCACCATTCTAAGATTGATCATGCTACCTAGCACATCTTTCCGGGTACACTCTCGATTTCTTATTTGATCATATCGTCTTGCCCTAAAAAGCAAGATTGCTCTCGAGCTTAGTAACATATCGGTGGTTCGTGATTTTCTTGATATCTTGATGGAAGTATCACTAGGTTGTCCCCTGGCCGTTATGTTGAGTTCGTGATCAAATGGTTTCCCTATAAACCACGTCTTCTCCAAGAATCCGTGTTGGATACCCCCTGAGCTAGTAGGTTAAGTAAAACAAAAACTTGGAGAGTTGGAAGATAAAAGCTTTGCCTAACCTAGTTCATTTCAAAGGGATATATTTTGTGTGTGTGTGTGTGTTGAAGAAAGATGATATCTTCATTGATTGGTCCACGTGATCAGTTGTTGGATCTATTGTATTATGAAAACTTTGATTTGAGTATGGGTTATCGTCAAATCAAATCAGTACCAACGATGTTCGTAATGTTATCTTACTCGTGGTTGTTTCCTCGAGCATACATCATTATATCCTTTGGTTTGACCAATGCTATCACTTGTTCACATAGTTGTGGAATTCCACTTTCGCATAAATCTTGATGAATTGCTGTTGAGCCCCTCAGCAACATCTTAACTCCTCGAGGATTCATGTTGGACATTAAGTTAGTGTTGGAAACTTTTGAAATCATTTACTTTGTTTCCGTTCAGGAAGTATATGTTGATGTAAGAAGTGACTTCCTCTAATTCTTGTGCCTTCGATGCAAGTTGCCGCCATGAATTAAAGAAAGCTTGTTTTTTGCTTCCTCTGGAATCATCCTAAGTCAGTCATGCATATGTGCGAAGTATTCTATGGTCTGGTGAATTGCAACCTTCATCCTATATGTATCCCTAGCACACCAAGCCACTGATTGGTTTGTTCAAGGAGAATAAGTTCCTTCTTAATCCGGACTTATGCAGGGACTCCGATATCCTCGATGATGGTTCCCCACCTGAACTTGGTAGTTTTTTGTTGTAAGACTACTATGCGGTCATGTTTGTCTGGGACGGTGTGTTCACATGTGTGTAGCAGAACCAGCTCATGTTTTGGAGCTTGCTTCCGTAGTTCGTCTCTCGAGAATCTCGCAACGCCATCTCATCGAATTTGGTTGCAAACTTTCTTTTCCAGACACGCTGCCGGAAATATCCTGTTACCAACTAGATATGAATCTCAGGCAGGTCTGATGGTTGGAACTGTTCCAAGATATATGATGTAGGTTCCGGCAAGGTTGATGTTTTGGCCGACACACCTAGCCGGTTGATGTTTTGTGCGAACTATTCTAGCAGTTGTTCCTTAGGGGTTCTTTGTGCTCCCGAACTCTGACCTTTACTTGATGGCCATGTTGATGCTTTTAAGCATGATCGTGGTATCTGGTACATCAAGGAGAACATTAGAAGAAGAGTGCTAAATGTCTCTCGGTCGATCATCCAGATTTCGTTCCCTTGGCATTGCTAAGGTAAAATCTGAGAAGGTGTTGTCTTCCTTTGTATCGGCATCCTCCATCATTATTCATCATGGTAGTATGTAGTTGTATCAACATTCTTAGCATAGATGTTGGCAAACCTTGATGCATATGGAAATGCTCGAGTTCTCGAGAGCACGCTCAGACACTAGGTTATATCCTCGGTATCAATGGGAAATGTGCCTTCGGTTTGTAGAGTTCTCTTATAACTTTAGTTTGCTTTCCAAGCTGAGTATGCCATTCTTCCGAATTCCTTCAAATGATCAATTGTGAATTGACTCAGGCTGGTATGGAGAGTTTCAATGATCTATGTATCAAAAGTAATAATATTTGCTGCTGAAGGGAATAATTCTACGAGTCACCTTCCCTAAGGTGCACCATTATGGAATCATGGCAATTATTTCCTCGCTACTCTGAGACCATGCCCCATCTTCCTAAGCGTGGAGTTGTTGCCTACCAAATTGAACCCTCGTCATCTGCTTCCTTCCATCACTCATGAGTGTTTGTGTCCCAACTCAAGAGATGTTCCAACATCTCATTTCATGAGTTGATCGTGAACTGCTCAATCTCAAGAAGTTCGATTCCTGTAGAGTTCCTCCCGTCGTCATCGTGATGGACAAAGATCTCGAAGGCAAGAATGTCAAGATCAATATGATGGAAAGAATCAAAATCTTCAAGAATTGCAATCTAGATCGTGAAGATTGTGTTAGCTTAGTGTCCCCTCTGTCTTCTTACCTCATGTCTTGAATCTCAGGACGAGATTCTTCTTTCGTGGGGGTGAGTTGTCACAACCCTAGCATTATCTTTGCTTGTCTTGCATTTCATCATGTCATCATCTCTTCAATTTATGGAAGTTGAATTGAGGCTAGTTGAAACCCTCAGAAATCTTTCTTTGAAATGTTCATGTTAAAAATTTAATCAATCATGTCCAAGAAAATATTCATTTTAATCCTGGCAAATATTGGCAAGAGGTAAAATTCAAACCAATGTTTTTAGAGCATTAAAAGTATTTCATTGGGCTTTTGAAGTTAAATCATAATGTATTTGAATTGGCTTTATTTCTTCTATAAAATAAATACATGTCCAATAATTTTGGAAATTATTATGGGGCTCTGGAATAATACCACTAGTCCATACAATAATTTACAGAAGCAAATAAATTGGTTTAGTACTCCTACTAAATCAAAAATAGACAGCAGATAAAACAAAAACAGAAAGGAAGGAGAAAGAGAGTACTTGAGCCACTTACCTGGCTTGCACTTTGTTGGCCCAATACTTTTGGCCCAGCCCACCTGGGCCTCCCCTGCCGTCTTCCTCCTCTACCAGGAGGACAAGCGTGTGTCTCCGACACGCGCGAGCATTCGCTGCGCCACCTCTAGCCTGCCTGCTCGCCTGGACATCGCCTAGAGCTGCCACGCAGTCCCCTGTCGCCCCTCGACCTCTCCCCTCCACGCAACTTTCTCTTCCCCCTCCTCTGCTCTCTCCCCCGAGCGGAGCTTTCCGTCACCGCTCGCCACCACCGCGGCCACCAAGCTCCCCCTTGCCTAGCCAGCTTGTCGCTGAGGTTCGCCATGCCTCGGAGCCCATCTACCATGAAGATGGAGACCCCGGGAGCCCTGTAGCGTCGCAACCATCACCATCTCCGTCCTTTACCCCGGCGGCCGCTGTCGTCCATTCGCCATCTACGGGACCTCCCCGAGCTCGCCGTCCACACCAGAAGATCTGCTGTGAGCCCCGCCTCATTTCCCCCTAGTTTCCCCTTCGCGCTCGAGATCTAGCTGTGCCTGCCGCCGCACCCGAGAGCTCCCTGCCGCCGTCCATGTCGCCGCCGAGCCCAGAGCTCAAATCACCCTGACCCGAGCATGTTTTCGTGCTCAGTAGCTCCCCAGCAAGCCAATGCCACCACTCGCACCTCCTACTGTGTCCTACAGCCTCGTCCCGACCAACCTCGTGCTCTGGCCGCCGCAGCCGAGCTCGCCGCCGCCGACTCCGTCCATCCCCGCTCGAACCATGGCCACCAAGGGATGCATCTCGCTTCCCTCTTCCGAACGCGCCCTCCCGCGCATCGAACGGTGGCCCATAGAGCAAACCCTTCGCGGGCACCGCCGTGGTCTGTGGTCATTGGCGGTTAAACGTTGGTAGCTGACATGGCACCATTAGCATAGGTGCTAATAATGTTTAGTTAGTGCTCTGTGTCGATGACATGTGGGCCCTGCCACTAACATAATTAGCTTAGGATTAAACCAACATAAATTAACCCTGTTTAACCACCCAGTCACAGACCAGTGGGTACCTGGATAGGCCCTATTGACTAGGTGACGTCAGCATGACTTAGTGCTGATGCAGTAAACGTTTCTAGAATTAATTTAAATCTAAAATGATTTACTAATTTCAAAAATGTCCTAAACTTTAAAAATTCATTGAAACTCAACTGTAGCTCCAAATTAATTAATTTATATATGAAAAATTATCAGAAAAATATGAAGAACCTGATTATGCCACTTTCGTGCATGTTTAAACAAGTTAACCTCACTGAATAGGACAAACCAATATTAGGGCAATTTATGAAATAATATTTGGAGTTGGAATTTGATCTTGTTTGAATTCCACTTCAATTAAATGACCTAATGTTGCATTAGGTAAATTCAGCACCTTAATATGACATATCATTCATTTGTATGTGCAATGCATTGAATGTGATCTTTCTTTGTTCGCCGGTTTTTGTCCCCACTCAGTAGCAGAATGTTTCTGACGTTTTGACCGTTGACACCGATGAAGAACCGTACTATCTTCAGAAGTGCCAGGCAAGCAACCCCCCCCCCTTGAGAATTCCGATACAATCCCACTCTCTTGCTCCTGCTCTCTTTTACTGCATTAGAACAACAATGATTCAACTATTACATGTTGTGATATTTGAACCCTTTCCTTTGCATGACCGATCTTTGCCATAGTAAATAGTTAAACCCACTAGCATGAGTAGGAATTGTTTGAGCCATGATATGCCTACTCCTTTATGCTTGCTTGTTATGCCTGCTATGCTTAGAGTTGCGTCAGGTCTGATTCGTCTAGGATGGTGTGAACATGTCCTACTGTTGAGAGCTAAGTGTGTGAACACGATTTGTTAAATGTAGCGATGAGAGGCCATGTAGGAGTACATGGTGGGTTGTCTCATTGAAACCGTCCTCCAGAACCGAGTTCCGTATTCGTGATCCAAGACAGTTAATACCACACATTGGGATCCTTAATTGACTCTCTTGACTTATTAATCGCCTTGATCTATGTCCAGGAGTTGCAAGTAGTTTTGGTGTTTGTAGTATGCTGGAGGCCGTGTGTAGCACTGACCCTAGGGTGGGATATGATGCAGTGGTCAAGTGGCATGGTGTACCGGGGCACCCGTTTGGTGGGCTCGGGAACCCTGCACACATCATTTGGGGCTGTAGTGGAAACCTTGCCCGAACTTCTTGCGGATGGAACTCAAATAGACAATAAACATGGACTAGAGTCTTGTGTGGTTAGTCAGGTCGTGGTTGACACCCTCGCTGGGCTTCCTCTTGAAGGTTGCTGAGTACATGTCATGTGAACGGCGATAAGTGGTGGGAGCGTGTGTGAAGAAGTACACCCCTGTAGGGTTATATATGATCTATTCGAATAGCCGCGTCCGCGGATATGGACTACTTGGAATGCTTACATTGTTCATAGATAACTTGTAGTGGATACTCTAAAATGCGCAAGATAAGCGTGAGTGCTATGGATGACTTCTCGTAGGGAGACGAGAGCGGATCCATAGTGGTGTATCGGTATGGTGAATATATGGACTCGTGTGCGCCACCTCAAAGGAATTATTTGTAGTCATAGTACAGGATAGCCACTGAATCAAAGCTGGCCTGCTGCAGTTAAACCCCACAACCCCCTGGTTGATACTGATGCATGTGTAGCTAGTTCTGATGTAAGTCTTGCTGAGTACATTTGTACTCACGTTTGATTAATTTATGTTTTTGTAGAGAGACTTCGTTCTCACTAGTGGTTTCACATGGGCTTCGACAATTAGCATGGGAATCCCAGACAGAGGTCTAGTTCCTTTGGAGGGTCTTGTAGATAGACAGGTTTCGTAGCCTTCTTTCCTTTCAGATCTGTACCCAGAGATGTTTATGCTTCCGCTTGTTGTGTGTATGATTTGTATGTTGAGTCATGAGACCCATGGTTGTAATATCAGGCCCTCATAGCCTATTGAATAATACTTTGAGTCGTAGAGTTTTGTTGTGATGCCATGTTGTATTTACATATATCAAGCATATTGTGTGTATGTTATTGAAATGCCTAGTATGTGAGGGATCTGACACCTAGTTGTTTATTCTTGGTAGCATTCCTTATGGGGAAATGTCGCCTAGTGCTTCCACCGAGCCATAGTAGTTTGCTACTACTCCGGAACACTTAGGTTGGCCGGCATGTATCCTTCTTTGTTCCTGTGTCTGTCCCTTCGAGGAAATGTCACGCGTTGTTCCTTTAAGTCCTTGTAGCTTGCTATGACTTGGGTTCATACATTGATGACCAGCACGTTCATTGCTAGGTTACGTATGCCTGTCCCTATAAGTTTGTGCCACCTTGGGTTTGTGTCTAGTCATGTCGGCCCGGGTTCTCTGTCATATGGATGCTAGTGGCACTATCATCTACGTGAGCCAAAAGGCGCAAATGGTCCCGTCCCAGGTATAGGCGGTAGCCGTGGGAATACCGTGCATGAGGCTGCAAAGTGATATGATGTGTTACATGCTATATTGATGTGACTTAGGATCGGGGTCCCGACAATAAGGGAATTTGATGAGTTTCCTTGCCAGTGAAGTACGTTTTCTTCAGGTAATTCCGGTACTGCCACAAAGCATTCTTGAAGATGGCACATGTATTAGCACAGATTACCTCATCTCGAGTTTCCAAATTGGTCCTTCTCTATAGAGAAAAAACAGGAACATTTGTTGTATTATAACCAGCATGCAAGTAGAAAGTATGGGACTAAGCAAAGTAATTGCCATGAATAACATTATGTATACATACTCATGGATGAACACGTACAACAGGATTTTTCCTTCATCTTCAGTACAATATTTCCATGATGGGAAGATACACACACAGGATTTAACAACATCAAATGCGATATATGCTAACTACGACTGGCTGGTTGTGCTTCGTCCACATGAATGGGTGTACTAACTGGTGGAGTTGGGGTTCATCATGGTAGTCCTGGCGCTTTGAGCACTCGAGCTGCCTTACTAACTGCTCTTGTTTGTGAGCTCTGTGGTGGAGATGGTGCTGTGTCAACTGGAACTAGGTTACTATCTGCTGGGGTTGGGGTTAGATTGGGTGAAGCTGGTTCTATGTCCATCGGAGTAGGAATACAATCTGTGAGAGTCTGGGTTATGTGTGGTAGGGCTGGTTCTTGTGCATGTACAACCGGGGTGCTATCTCCACCAAGAGGTAGCACTGTTTTATTTGAAGACCGTGTTTTTACTCTGGTAGATAGTGGCATCACCCCCTCCAATTCAAATGGGTGATAAACAAGAAAAGTAGTTAAATGTACAGACCTTGTACGAGAGACAAATGCAATAGATAGTGTGGAAAAAAGAGGGCATGAAATAGTTCAGATATATATTGTTTAACTAAAACGGATAGCATGACATAATTTCACATGTATTATATCTATCTAGACTGGATAGTATAGCATGATATAATTCAAAGATATGATGACTAACTAAACAGGATGGTATGAGATAATTATATGATGTCTTTAGTAAATAGGTTCGCATAACATAATTCACATACATGTCACTACTGGAAAAACGACTAGCCACAACTTTCGTTGGTGGCGCGCCATTTCCCATCAACGCCAGCACTATTTTTACAAATAGTGCCAGCGTAGGCCAAATCAGCATGTCAGCTTTACATGCTTAATGCTGGTGTTGCTTTTTTGGAAATGCCACAAATCTGTTGGCCCATATGCAATCACCATTTGGAATACACTGGTGGCGTTGGTTTTCTTTGCACGCGATAATTAATTTATTAGTGTTGGCATCCGTCTGCTTCACATGTCAGAAACACTTTTTCCATTTGATCAAGTGTTTTAAGTATTTAATTTTATACTAGTCACAAAATCATAAAAATTTATATTCTATTTTTGGTCATCATTAATTTTACCGCTTTTATCAATTTAGGAATTTTTTTCTTTACTACTAGTTCAAATTTTGAGTCTTTAATTTTCAAGTCTTTCATTAATCTTAGTCTTTTTTTATTTGGCATGCTATTAGCTATGGTGTTGCCATTTTTTCCAACGCCAGCGATAACCTATCTGAGTCAACTTAGTAAAAGACCTAAGTCACCGCTCCCTCTAATTTCACACCCCTCCCACTAGACCAAAGCCGCCACTGCCGCCGCCCTGTCGACGCCCCTCGCCGGCACCATGGTTAGATCCACTACTCCTCCCATCGTATCTCCTTCCTCTCCACTCTCCCACGCCCTCTGTTCACGAACATGCCACACGGCTGGGATCCATTGGGATTCATGTAGTTGATTAGGAGATTGCTTTAATTTATGTAGAAATTTTAGTATATATATATATCATGGATTGCTTTGTGTCATGTAGAATCCAAAGTTAGTTGCATGGATTGCTTTGTATAGAAATTGTAGTGATATCCGATTGCTATTGTGTAGAATCCGGTATTTATAATGCAGTTTGATTATAATCCGATTACTTATGTGTCTCCCTCTGTGGATTTTGTTTATTTGTGTATGTAATTACTAGCGTAGAAGTATATACTTAGTTTATGTAGTGGCATGTTTGGTATAAATTGTTTTACTAGTGTACAAAGTGTTTATATACTTAGTTTCAATTATATTTTATGTAGAATGGTGCAGCCGCCACCATGTCCCATGTGCAAGTCAAGGTGCGCAACCGACCTTGCAAGTGGCACGCTGTTTGGCATCTACTTTTAGCTGTGGTTTTTTCCTGCAGCGGTAACGCGTTACATGAACCATCTAACAATTTGTTATTTTGTTTTTCTTGCTATTTTCTGTAATGCAGTGTGTTTGTTTTTTGGTTTTTTACACAGATCATCCCTTGAAATGTGAGATTGGAGTTCAATGAGCTCATTACACTACTACGGAAAAGCCTAGCAGTAGCGCGCGTATTAGGTGTATCAGTAGCGCGGGATGGCGCGCTACTGATACAACGCTACAACTAACGTGTATCAGTAGCGCGTGCTGACCCACGCTACTACTATACATGGCTAGCAGCAGCAGGATTTTGGGCAACTCGCTACTACTAATATCTGCAGTGCTTTAGTTTTGGACGCGCTACTGGTAAGGGCGCGCTGCTGCTAACTCTACTCCCCTTGCTACTGTTAGTTTTTTTCTGCATATTTGTTTTGTATATGAACAGGGTTTATACAGTAATCTTTACATCATACGCATACAAATGTAATCATAGCATCAAATCATGTCATCATCATAATCATCATCCAACTCAAAGTGGTCTCTCGTCATCATCTCAAAAATAGCGATACAAGTTCTTGCAACTACATCGTCATCCATCTAAACAATGATATACACGAGAACAACTATCACTATGAGTGAGAGCGGAACTATGAAGTACATGAGTTCGTACCCCTCTCTCGCACTAGCATGAACCTAAACTAACTACTGGCTGTCGCTTGGAAACCAGAAACTGGTACACCTGGGCCTGACACTCCGGCCACTCGTCGTATACTCCTGGCGTAGCACTTCTTCGCTATCAATGATCTATGCACCTGCATCGTCACATTAGTCGATGATATGCAACATATATAGTTGAGCAAGACTTGGCAAAAATTGAAGCAACATATCATAAGAACAAATAACAAAGTTCATCGTACCCAAAATGCCCTAACTAGAGTGATCTTTGCTAGTCGAGGAGGACGGTTTAATTACATCGCAAATAAAGTTTCATCGTGCATAACTCAAAGTTTCATCATACATAAAGTATGGACTAAACGGAACCATTGTCAAATATCGACAATCACTCAAGCATCTCGTGCCATCCATCCAAGTCAAGGAGATAGTCCCCGAGCTTAGTGAAAGGCTTCAGGTCGAGACGCTGAGCCGCTATGCGTGTTCGGACGTCTTGCCGCAACATTTCCCCTTCCTCGTAGAACAACCCTGTTTTTTAGGACCTCCTTCATGATGATTTGGGCAGGTTCATGCTGGATGCAATAGAACTCAGCTCGAAGCCGATGATCGTGGATATCTCCTACGGTCCTTGCCCATTGCAGAATATAGGCATCCCTGGCTGTAGGTGACATGTGAAGGTTCTGCCAATCCCGTCTGTAATCCAGCATCTGGTGTATGACATAGAATCCATCATTAAGACTATCACTCGGTTCCTGGATGTAGCATAAGTCGATCTTATGGCTAAAGGTGGCCCTGCCGTTCCTAGTCTTCCTGATCTTGACCTCTCCACCCCGTACGCTGTAGAAAAAGATAGCATTGTCGAGAACAGACTTGATGTGGGTGTAATCCTTTTTGTTAATGTTCTTTGACGAGTCTAAGTAAAGAGCATGGGAGTACCAGGGGTAAAGGATGATGAGTACGGCGTGTCCGTTGCTGCACAAAATAAGTACACATCAAATTAATTAGCCTCCATCGTGCAAATGAATGATTGAAATTGAAGGAAGGATATCCGTGCGGATGACTTACAGGGGATGATAAGGCACAAGAATTGTCTCCTTGTCCTTATTGGTGAGCATGAAATTGACGAGGTACTCCCTCGTGTATTCATGGTGCTCTACGTAGACTGCCAAGAAGCTTTCTTGCATGAAGTACTGGTCAGCGACACAGATATAAGGTATCTGCTCAATCCCGATGATGTAGTTCATGTACAAGGCATAAAGGCGGACAAACGTAAAATCCAGCTTCTTCAAGTGAAACATGTCGAAGATGTAATCGAATCGAAGGAAGAAATTCTCCGCGGGGATTGTGTCGACATACAACCTTTGCCGCGGCACGTTAACCATGTAGAGTGGGTATCCTGGATTTTCCGAGGTGATTAGGCTTTTCTCTCTCCACAGTACATCATCATGAAGTCTCCTTAGATCGCTGTGTATGGCCTATACTGATGCCTTAGGTAGGATTGGTTCACCGGTGATATGGTATTTCGCCGCACCGGGGACAGGTACACGGTCTTGAATCTGAGGCTGCGGAGGCGGCTGGATCATACCAGCAGCTTTATTGCTGCCTTTCCTCACTCTCTTCCAATGCTTCTTTGGTGGAAGGTTGTCTACAGTATGTTCAGGCTCCGGAGGCGGCAATTCAGGCACCGATTCATGACGCTCAAACCATGAGTACTCATACTGTTGAGCCATCGATCCTCCGTCATTAGTGGCGCCAGTATTGAGATATTGTTGATTGTCATCGTCATCCTCATCCTCATCTATGGCAATGTCATCAGCGACTAATTGAGCCTCTTCCTCACCCAGTCCTCTATCACCCAGCACAATAGGCGATTCTAATTGGGTAGGTGGGGTGCCAATGTTCATACCTTGCGGAGGCTGCTGGTTGTGGGTGTGCTCCCGCCCGCCTCCAGACGAAGCAGACTCTTTGGCCACAATAGGACCCACGTCTTGGAATCGCCAAGCCGCCGCGGGGTCTCATCGTCATCTCCACCTAGTACCGGAGGAACCAAATTGCCCGATTTGACACTGGCCACGGAAACCCTAAAGACGTCTGGGGCGATCGGCCGGCTGTGGAACAATTGTTCCTTCGAATTCGTTATCATCGCCTTCCCCATGTCCACCTTCTAGCCGTTGATGTCGTACAATATGGTGCATGGGGCGTCGGCCTGCAAAGACATGTCTGCGATGTGAGACATCCGAAAGGCAATGTAAACGAGAGATTATACATTTATTGAAGAGGGTCGGTGTGACAGGTACCGTGAGGGCGTCGAGCTCAGCCAAAGACGAATCAGGTGCGGGAGCTGGTGCAAGAGGAGGTGCTAGTGCAGGTGCAGGTGCCGGTGCAACACTAGTCGAGTTGCTCCTGAAGAAGTCGGCAAGGGGAAAGTCCGTTGCATCTTTTTTTGGATTTCGCTTGCTCCAACCGATGATAGCCGGAACCACACCCCATTCAACCAGAGCTGATAGTCTTTCCTTTCTCTCCCCGTGGTCTCAGTGTAGTACTTCGTCCACGTGGCGCTGTCTCCAACACCGTGCACACGTCCATATGACGGCCGAGTGTCCACCGGAAGTTGTTTCAATATGTTCAATGCCCGGTTGAATGGGGTGTCCCACTTGGGCCTCGCCAACGCCTCAGACGGCGAGTCGCTTTTGGCCGCAATCCTGTGCTGCTCTCTCTGCAAAAGGAACAAGGATCGTTTACAAATATGACTAAACGTGCAGTCGAATTGATCAGAAACTAAAATTACCAGTAGTCTCATGAACTTCGTCGTGACCGGGTCCGTCTCGAAAACCTTCTTGACTGGGTCCCAATGGTACCGGGCCCTGAGGACGTCAAACTCCTGCGGGACGGTGAACTCCGCCAAGGGGTCTGGGATGCCCAGACTTTCGCGTTCCGCATCCTTGGACCATATGGACCTCTTCCCCGTGTAACCACGGCTTCCGAGGTGGTGGTGCCCCATGTTCCTCTGTTGAAGCCCCTTCATGTACATTGACTTTTTTTGGCATCTTCGGCAGCGCAAGCCGCCTTGAATAGTTCAAATAGCTCTAGCGTGATTGTCGGATTTTCCTTCACAATCTCGGAGTAGGGTTCCTTTTTATCGATGGCGCATTTCACCCTTCCTTTCCAGGAAGCCAACGCGTCGCTACACTTGGTCACATCGCATTTTTTTATCCGCTTCATTGTCGGGTCTTCTTGTGGATCTTTATATTGGATTTTATCCTTGCCCGGGAACAAGAATATCTGGTGCAACAGGGTTAGGATGGATTTCTTCATATTTGGCCTCTTCTTTAGTTTCTCATCATTGATGGTGGTGCACGCCCGTATGATGCAGCCTATCTGATTGCCGTAGTAGGAGCGTGCTTCCACAGGCAGTTTTGGCTCAAAATTGCCGTCATCCACCTTCGTGACCACTAGTATAGTAGTGAGGAGCTGGTTTAGGCATCGACATCTCCTCTTCGCTTTTGGTTCTATGGCTTTGCCAGTCTCAGTGCTAGTGTCGGCGCCGGTCTCAATGCCGGTCTCAGTGATGGTCTAGGTTTCAACGCCAGTCTCGGCGCCGGTATCAATGTCAGTCTCAGATGAGACAGGTGGGCCCAGCAACAACAACCGTTGATCGTTGGCAAGGCTCAAATATTCGTTTGCCGCCAAGTAGACGTCATCGCAATCACCAGAACCCTGTCCTTCATCGTTTCTAGCCATGTTTCCTACGATTAAATCTAGTCAATTACATCTATACCAAATAAAATGAATAATGACATAAAAAGGCCTATGTTTTGCAGGAACGTCGATTCCTTCCTTGTGCGGCAAATCCTGGGCACTCGATATGTCCTAGTTTGTAGCACAAGTCATCCTGAAATTCACGGAAAATTTTGGCATGACCTTTGCTAAAAAGTGGACAAATCGAGCACCTGAAATTTGCAGGAACGAAAATGAGTCAACATTCTAGCAAAACATAGGCCACTTGGCTTCATTCTCTGGAAACAACAAAAGGCCACTTTGGCACAATCGAACCACTTCAATGAAAAGATATAACATGACCACTTCAATGAAAAGATATAGTCAACAATAAAAGTCTAGGAAGGGATCATCTTTAAAATAAAACTGGCCTAAATTATTTTCCTTCAAAAATAGTAGTCTTTTCAAAAATCAAAAACCTTTGCAAAATGACCTCACTAGACACTTCTCTGCCTAGGATGGAACCCAAATTATGTTGATCTAGCTATTCCTCTCTCTCTCTCTCTCACACACATTATTTTCTCGAACCCTTCTCTGCCTAGGACAGAACCCAATTAAATTGCAAAGGAACTCCATTTCTCTAACCCTTCTGACCTAATGCTCAAAAATAATTTTTTGCTATAACCTAGCCAACCTACTTAACCTAGCTTGTTAACCTAACAAACCTAATTAACCTACCTATTTAACCTAGTTTACCTAGATAATAAACCTAATTAAACTAGTTAACCTAGCTAGTTCCCTGTCAAAGCCCTAAATAAAGTTTTGCACTAACCTAGATAATTAACCTAATTAAACTAGTTAACCTAACTAGTTCTCTGTCAAAGCCCTAACTAAATTTTTGCACTAACCTAGATAATTAACCTAATTAAACTAGTTAACCTAACTAGTTCTCTGTCAAAGCCCTAACTAATTTTTTGCACTAACCTAGATAATTAACCTAATTAAACTAGTTAACCTAGCTAGCTAGTTCTCTTTCCAGTGTTTGTGCTATGCATGAGAGAGAGGAGGGGTGGGGGCTTACAAAGGATGGCTCCGGGGGTGGCGAGGGAGGCAGTGGCATCTCCGGTGACGGCGAGGGAGGATCCGGTGGCGTTGACTATGGCTCCGGTGGCATTGGGGGCGGCTCCGGTGGCGTTGACAGCGCGCGGCTCTGGTGGTGAAAGGATCGATATGGTTGACTAGAGGGGGGGTGAATAGGCAACTAACAATTTTTAAGCTTTTCTTTACCTATTTAAACTTTGCAACAAAATAGGTTGTCTAGATATGCAACTATGTGAGCAACCTATATGATGCAAAAACAACTAGCACATAAGCAAGCAAGGGATACAACACAAGTAGGCTTGCAAGAGTAAAGGCACGAAATAAGCAAGAGTGGAGCCGGTGGAGACGAGGATGTCTTACCGAAGTTCCTTCCTTTTAAGGGGAAGTACGTCTCCGTTAGAGCGGTGTGGAGGCACAATGCTCCCCAAGAAGCCACTAGGGCCACCGTATTCTCCTCACGCCCTCACACAATGCGAGATGCCGTGATTCCACTATTGGTGCCCTTGAAGGCGGTGACCGAACCTTTACAAACAAGATTGGGGCTATCTCCACAACAATTGGAGGCTCCCAACAATACCACGAAGCTTCACCACATTGGAGTATGGCTTCAAGGTGACCTCAACCATCTAGGGTGCTCAAACACCCAAGAGTAACAAGATCCGCTAGGGATAAGAGAGGGAATCAAATTTCTCTTGGTGGAAGTGTAGATCGGGGCCTTCTCAACCAATCCCGAGAAAATCAACAAGTTTGATTGGCTAGGGAGAGAGATCGGGCGAAAATGGAGCTTGGAGCAACAATGGAGCTTTGGGGGAAAGAGGTAGGTCAACTTTGGGGAAGAAGACACCTATATATAGTGGGGGAACCAATCCAACCGTTACCCCACTGAACACCCACGCACAGAGCGGTACTACCGCTTGGACATAGCGGTACTACCGCTCCCACCCAGCAGTACTGCCGTGCTGACGAGGAGGTCAGGGTCCAGCCCCAGAGCGGTACTACCGCGGGAGTAGGAGCGGTACTACCGCCACTATTGCCGCACTTAGTACCATAAAACCCAACACGAAAAACATCGGTCTTGAGTCGAGGCGGTAGTAGCCCGGAACCACTGCGGTACTACGGCCGAAGCCCACAAGCGGTACTACCGCTTGGGGAGCGGTAGTACTGCTCTGGGAGTGGTACTACCGCTTGAGTGCTTCGGCGGTACTACCGCTGAGGACCGCGGTACTACCGCTGGGGCAGGTCAGGGCAGGCACAAGGGAAGGAAAGGCTGCTCCATCGAAGCGGAAGGAAAACATCGGGTGTGATACGAATGTGTACGTGTTGATTCCACCCTAGCCTTACCAAAGAGGATCCCCTCTTGATAGTACGGTGACTCCTACGAAACTAGTCCACCAACAGAGAAATGAAGGGGCTACACCATCTTGAATAACACACCGAGGGGAGGTAATCGTCTCGTGCCAATGGATGAATCTCTGAAAGAACTTAACGCACACGATTAGTCCACAAAAGCATTGTCATCAATCACCAAAACATCCTTGGGGATAAATATGCCCTTACAATCTCCCCCTTTTTGGTGGATTGATGACAATACAGGATTTGCACAAACATGAGAGATATAGGACAAGCGCAAAAACCCCACCGTCCTAAAATGTAGATGAGCTCCCCCTAGATGTGTGCTATCTAGATAAGTGCTTTGGACTACACGGCACACATACTAGGATCAACGCTCCCCCTACATTTTAGAGACCGACCAATCACCTAAGCAGGGTATATGAGAGGAGAATAGATAACTTAACAGGATAAGCATGCAACTCATAAGTTAGATAGTGACATAGATAATGGTACTGGAAAGATAAGGTAGCATATGTCTCACACCATATGACGGGAACTTAGGTCTAACTGACACAAACCAACCAAAGCAAATAGCGAGGAAAACACAAACACAGAAGACAGAAGACACAAAGACACAATGCACAAATCCCTAAACTCTCTCCCCCTTTGGCATCAAGACACCAAAAAGGAGAGGGAGTGTTGCTACGGCTCCAGGTGATAGCACTAGAGGGACACCCACTTCAGATCTCAGCGGGATCATCTGCGCCACCGTCGTCGTTCGGGAAGTGCTCGGCATCAGAATCGGTCCATGGGCAGTGCTGCTGAATCCATTCCTCCTCCTCAGTAAGCTGGTCCTCAGATCCACTGTTAACTGTAGCACCTAACTAACGCATGAGCTCCTTGTGGTGACCTTGGGCCTTCTTCTCGGCCACATGAGTCATGTACTGACCGTGAAACTCCATGCAGAACAGCTTCTCCATCTTGAGCTTGAGCTTCTTTGCCCAAGAGGGCTCTGCCTCAGAAGGCACGTAGTCATCATCATCATCCTCAGCCTTAGCCCCAGTCTCCTCCTCGGTCTCCATGGCAGTAGCAGACGAAGGAACTCCAGACTTAGGGGCCTGAGTGCCCCGGTTATCCTTCTTCCTCAGACGCTTGATGTCGTGAGAAACTAACTCTCCAGTCTCCAGCATCACCTTGGGATAGACACGAGCCCAGGCCTTCTCAATAAGCAGCATGATGAACGGACCATAAATCAGGCACTTGCGGTCGGAGATAGCAGATAACAGCTCAGACCACATAACATGAGAGATATCCAGGGACTCTCCGGTGTTCTGTTCCTTCTGACGGTGGCAGAAGAGAAGCATGTCCACGAGATAGGAGTGAACCATATCCAGATTCCCAATACGAGGGAAAAGAGTCTCTCTGAAGACACGGTGAAGGATATCCAGAAAGGCAGGCAGCTCATAAGTTTCCTTCTTCATCTCAGGGTTGATCCTCAAAGTGCAGTAGGGCCATAGAGCTTGCTTGTGAGTGGCATTGGTGTTGCGGTGTGGGCGAAAGCCGACATGAGACTCAAGACCTAGATCTTGCACCCCAATCAACTCCATGAAAGCTTTCCAATTGACTGAAAGCAACTTGCCACTGGTCATCCAAGTCAGTGTCCTGTCCTCATTAGTCTCGAGATGAACCATGGCATAGAATTGGGCCACAATATCAGCATCATAATCTTTGTTGAATTGCATGACCCCAAGAATGTTCAGTTCAGTGCACATCTGAAGAGCTTCACCAAAGTATTCAGGATCCTTCTCCATATGGTCGGTGTCGATGGAGTGCAGGTTGACAAAGAGGTTCTTCTTGGCTTTGAGAACATCAAAGAAGATGGCAAACTGAAACCTGTTCCAGAACGGACGGTTGACCAAAGTGGGATCTTGGTCTGCCTCATAGGGGTTGCGGCGACGCCTTGCCCAGAACTCCTTGGGTTGCATTTCTATCATGGTTTTGCCAGAGTGCTTCGGCTTGACACCAGTCTTCTTTTTGAGTTGAGGTGGAGGTGGAGCACTTGAGGAACCTCCGGCAGACTCAGTGGTGCGGTAACGCTTGGACGTGGCACGACCGGGGTTGACACGACGAGCCGGATGCTCAGGAAGCTCATCACCTGGAACCACACACAAGAACATGCAAACAACCAGAAAGAACGAGCATAAGCCACAAAACACAAGCAAAAAGATCACTGAGAGGTAAGAGCATGGTGGAAATTGGTAGAGGGCGGTAGTACCGCGACCTGCGAGCGGTAGTACCGCCCAAGCGGTAGTACCGCTCCACAGAGAGCGGTAGTACCGCTCCAAGCGGTAGTACCGCTCGAGATGGGGGAACGGCAGTTTTCTACTACCGTGGTCAGATCCGGCACTACCGTCCTACCAAATTCAAAAATACTCCAACCAAACATCAATCCAAACTGCCTAGAAGCTTTCTCCATCCTACTCAAGCCTAGATTTGGCCAAAAATCTAGAGATGCAACTACTATTGCCCCTAAGATGCTAGATTGGAAATCTAGACAAGAAGAAAGAGGGAACGAGGGCAATACCGGCATCCATGGCAAGAGGACAAGGTGGGGATCGTCTCCACCGAAGGAAATGGAGAGGAACGCCCCGGAGAGGGAGATCCGCCGGAGCCCTCCCACGGCGCCGGTTGCTGGAGAGAGGAATAGAACGAGGGGGCGTGCGAATGGGTATGGGGGAGAAGAAAACTCCCCCTGCCCCCGATATAACCCCCTGCCCGTGCCTCACAGCAGTAGTACCGCGCTGGAGGGCGGTAGTACCACTCGGAGCGGTAGTACCGCTCGCCACCAGCGGTAGTACCGCTCAGCAACCAAATGGCCTCTAGACAAACAGCTCAAGCACAAAAAGAGACGAGAAAGCAAGGCCAAGAAAATGAAAGACCAACAAGGCAACACACACACTAACAACGGTCCAGAACCCACTCCTTCAAGACAACCACACGAAAGCAGAGCGAGCTGTGGCCTCTCTCAAGAGAGGGCGGTGGCCGGAGCCACCTATGTTTTAGTCAATTGGTATGGCACCGCGAAGAATTATCCTTGGGCCCATGACCAAAACTCGTCTTTGAAGCACAAGTACCATAAAAAATGGCTAATGTGAAAGAGTTGATCGTTTTATGCATAATGGGGGGAGGGAGAGTTCATTGAGAGAACAACACTCCCCCTATGTCCATGCCTACACCTAAACTAGACAACAAGTTGAGTGTGGTGGGGGGTGCAAGGGTTCAAGTCACATTGCTAGAATCAATGATATTTAGCTCATGCCTTAACTCGCGAAATCTTGCTTCATCCAAGGGCTTCGTGAAAATATCTGCAAGGTCATCATGAGTGTTGGCATACTTGAGCTCGATCTCCCCTCGCCTAATGTGATCCCGGATGAAATGATACCGAATCTCAATATGCTTCGTCTTGAAGTGTTGCACCGGGTTGAGAGAAATCTTGATGGCACTTTCGTTGTCACACCAAAGAGGCACTTTGTCACAAATGACACTGTATTCCTTTAAAGT
This sequence comes from Triticum timopheevii, assembly GCA_963921465.1. Taxonomy (NCBI): domain Eukaryota; kingdom Viridiplantae; phylum Streptophyta; class Magnoliopsida; order Poales; family Poaceae; genus Triticum; species Triticum timopheevii. The sequence goes on from OY997270.1 coordinate 244,663,641, forward strand.
TTGCCTCATCCATAAGAGTTGTGCACAACAACTACTGGCCGCCACATACTCCGCTTCGGTGGACGAGAGAGACACACAACTTTGCTTCTTGGAAGACCAACTCACCAAAGAGCACCCAAGAAACTGGCACCCTCCAGAAGTGGACTTCCTATCCACTTTGTCTCCCGCCCAATCGGAATCCATAAATCCTTCAAGCTTGAAGTTTGCCCCTCTTGGGTACCATAACCCAAAGTTTGGGGTATGAGCCAAATATCGAAAGATTCGCTTGACCGCCACATAGTGACTTTCCTTCGGTGCGGCTTGAAACCGTGCACACATCCCCACACTCAACATGATATCTGGTCTAGATGCACAAAGGTAAAGCAAGGAGCCAATCATGGAGTGATATACCTTTTGATCCACCGCTTTACCATTGGGATCAATGTCAAGTTGGCACTTGGTGGGCATTGGAGTAGTAGCCGGCTTGACATCACTTATCTTGAATCTTTTTAGCATGTCTTGAGTGTATTTGGCTGGGTTGATGAAGGTTCCTTCTCTTCTTTGTTTGATGTCAAAACCGAGGAAGAACTTCAACTCTCCCATCGAAGACATCTTGAACTTGGAGGTCATGAGAGCGGCAAATTCCTCATTGAAAGCTTTGTTAGGAGAACCAAAGATAATATCATCAACATATAGTTGGCATACAAACAACTCCCCTTTGACCTTCTTAGTAAAAAGAGTGGGATCGATTAGCCCCACCTCAAATCCACGATCTTCTAACAACTCGGTAAGGTGGTCATACCACGCACGTGGGGCTTGTTTAAGGCCATAGAGTGCCTTATCAAGTTGCTACACATGATCCGGTAAGTAGGGATCCTCGAACCCGGGGGGTTGCTTGACATAGACCAACTCATTAATAGGACCATTAAGAAAAGCACTTTTCACATCCATTTGTTGCAACTTAAAGTTGTGATGGGAAGCATAAGCAATCAACAAACGTATGGATTCAAGACGAGCAACGGGAGCAAAGATTTCACCGTAGTCGATACCCTCGACTTGGGAGTAGCCTTGTGCTACCAATCTTGCCTTGTTGCGAACGATGTTCCCATGAGCATCTTGCCTATTCTTGAAGATCCACTTGGTTCCAATGACTTGTGATCCCCCGATGGCCTTCGCACCAATCTCCATACTTTGTTGTACTCGAAGTTGTTGAGTTCTTCATGCATGGCATTGAGCCAATCCGAGTCTTCGAGCACCTCATAGACCTTTTGGGGTTCTACACAAGAGACAAACGCGTGATGTTCACAATAGTTTGCTAATTGTCTACGAGTGCTTACCCCCTTTCTTAGGCTTCCAACCACATTTTCCATGAGATGGCCTTGGGTGGTGAGCTTCAAAGCAATCTTCGCGGCACGACGCTCTAATTACTCCTCAGGTGTGGAAGGAGGAGGGTTGACTTGATCATCTTGAGCGTCGTCTTGAGCTTGTTCTTGATCTTGAGCTTGCTCATGATCTTGAACTTGCTCGAGGGGGAGAACTTGACCTTGGGCATCATTTATAGGTTCACCACCATCTTGAGGTTGATCTTGCCCTTAGTCTTGTTCACGAGGTTGAGGGCCTTCACTCCCACTCCTACATCACAAGTACCACTTTGCTGCACTTGGGAGCCGTTATTTTCGTCAAACTCCACGTTACACGTCTCCTCAATGAGTCCGGTGGACTTGTTGAGAACACGGTAAGCATGATAGTTTGTAGCATAACCAACAAATATGCCCTCATGAGCTCTAGCCTCGAATTTAGACAAACGAACACCTTTCTTGAGAATGAAACACTTACAACCGAACACCCAGAAGTATTTGAGGTTGGGCTTGTTGCCGGTGAGTATCTCATAAGGAGTCTTGTTCAAGCCTTTGCGGAGATAGAGCCGATTGGATGCATGACATGCGGTGTTGATGGCTTCGGTCCAAAAGTTGTATGGACACTTGAACTCCGCCATCATGGTCCTTGCCGCATTCATCAACGTCCGGTTCTTCCTCTCCGCTACACCATTTTGTTGAGGGGTATAAGGTGCGGCATATTGATGCTTGATCCCCTCATCACTAAGAAACTCATCCAAGGTGTTGTTCTTGAACTCGGTGCCATTGTCACTTCTTATTGTCAAGATCTTTGCATTATGTTGACGTTGAGCTTCATTTGCAAAGTCGATGACGGTTTGTTGAGTCTCACTCTTCCTCTTGAAGAAGTATACCCAAGTGTATCTTGAATAGTCATCCACAATCACCAAGCAATACTTTCTACCTCCAAGACTATCAAAAAAGATGGAGGCCCAAAGAGATCCATGTGAAGGAGCTCCAAGGGTCTCTTCGAGTAGATGATGGTTGATGGAGGGTGAGCCTTCTTATGAAGCTTTCCTTCAATACAAGCACTGCAAGCAAGATCTTTGGCAAAACTAACATTTGTTAGTCCACGGACATGGTCCCCCTTTAGAAGACTTTGCAAAGATCTCATATTGACGTGGGCCAAACGGTGATGCCAAAGCCATCCCACGTCAACTTTAGCCATTAGACATGTCGCGGTCTTAGTGGGTCGCTCCGAAAAGTTAATCACATAGAGACCATTCTCGACATGCCCAACAAAGGCTACTTTAAGATTCTTGCTCCACAAGAGGGCCACGGTGTCAATGTCAAATAAATTAGAAAAACCCATGAGTGCAAGTTGACGAACGGAAAGCAAATTGTATGCAAGGGACTCAACAAGCATGACTTTCTCGATCGTTAGATCATGAGAAACGACAACCTTGCCAAGACCCAATACCTTAGAATGTGAGGCATCACCCCACTCAACATTGGTGGGCATAGATGGAACCTTTTGCACGTCCACCACCAAGTCCTTGCTTCCGGTCATATGATTTGTTGCTCCACTATCAAGAAACCATGATCCCCCACCGGAAGCAAACACCTACAAGAGATCAATGCTTGGTTTTAGGTACCCATTTAGTAATGGGTCCTTTGATGTTAGTAACAAGGGTCTTAGGAACCCAAATAGACCACTCAATGTACTCATAAGGAGAACCAACAAATTTAGCATAAACATGTCCATCCTCGCACGGCACAACACATATGACGGGTTAAAGTCGCCGGCTTTGTTGGAGGAAATGCTTTTGCCCTTTTGGACGTCAACTCCCTTCACTTTTCCCTTCTTCTCCTTAGGAGCACCCTCTCCCTCTTTCACAAAAGTTTGCTTGAGAGGAGGAGGACGTTTGGTCTTGTTGTTCTTCTTCTTCTTGCTCTTGGACTTGGGTGCAAACCCAATTCCTTCCTTGGCCACAACTTCCTTTTGATTGCTCAAAAGGTCGTTGAGGTTCTTCTCACCTAGAATGCATGTCACAAGGCCTTTATCAAGTTGATCCTTCAATTTGGCATTCTCCTCCACAAGATGCACATGCTCACAACATGGGTTAGTAGCACATGCATTATCAATTAATACCATATGAGGGAAGGTGGCCTTTTCCTTGGTTAGCTTAACTTGGAGTTGAGCATGAGACACCTTGAGGTTAGCGTGAACACCCTTCAAGACCTTGTGGGCCTTGTCAAGTATCTCAAACTCCTCTTTGAGTCTATCATGATCAACCCCAAGTTTAGCCTTCTCGGAAGTTAGCACACGAGACATGACAAGAGCATGATCTAGATCTTTCTTTAACTTAGCATGGTCATCGTTGTGTGACTCCTCAAAAGTCAAACGATGAACACGCTCTTCCTCAAGAGCATTAGAGAGATCTGATATCTCATCGGCATAGTCACGACTATGACCTTCCATCTTAGAGATGGTTTCTTTGTGAGCCTCGATCATGTCATTGGCCTCACCAAGTTGTTCCAAGAGAGCAACAAAACGCTTCTTGGACTTGCCCTTGAGCTTACTCATAAAAGACTCAAACTAATTCACTTCCTCATTAGACCCATCATGTTCATCAATGCAATCGTCCAAGGAGGGATTAGTGATGATGGTGGTTTTGATGTTGGAGGTTACCTTATTTGAAGCTTTAGCCATGAGGCACTTGGCGGTGATGTTCTCGTTGGGTGAATCAAAGAGAGACACCCATGGAGGTTACCTTCTTTGATGTTGGGGGTTACCTTATTTGAAGCTTTAGCCATGAGGTACTTGGCGGTGATGTTCTCGTTGGGTGAATCAAAGAGAGACACCCGTGGAGGAGTAGCAATGGCAACGGACGCCATGGCCATCGCTTCTCCATTTTCATCATCGTCGTCGTCCTCTTGGTATTCTTGTTGAACCACCAACCCACCAGTGGGAGTCTTCTTGGCGAAGTTGTTCTTGTTGGGGAAGGACTTGGCTTTGTCCTTTCGGATGAACTTGCCACCGTTGTCTTCCGGCTTCTCGTAAGGACAATCCGCAATGAAATGGCTCACATTGCCATAGTTGAAGCACGTTCTAACTCGTTGCTTGCCCTTGACGCCGCTTGAGTTGTTCTTGTTGAAGTTGGGTCTTGTATTCTTCTTGCTCCAAAATTGTCTTGAAGCAAGGGCCATGTGTTCATGATAATCATATTTGGTGTCTTCGGGGTTGCTCTCCTCATCTTCCATTTCTTCCTCTTCTTCCATAATAACCTTGGCCTTCAAAGAAAGGTTGGGCTTCTTTGCCCTTTGATAACGGAGCACCGCATTGTCGGCGGTCTTGTCCAAGATGCTCATTGCAACAAACTCATCCAACACTTCACTTGAGGTCATGGAGTGGAAGTACGGTCTTTGACGAATGACGGAGGACATGGCCTTGTTGTAGGGCATCATGGCCTTGAGGAATTTGCGCTTGATCCAATTGTCATCCGTGTCCTTGCTTCCATGATCTCAGAGTGAGACCGCGAGTTTGGTCACTCTTCGAAAGAGCTCACGAGGTTCTTCATCTTCTTTCATTGCAAACTCATCGGCTTCATCTTGCACCACTTCATAGTTGGAGCATTGAATGATAGCACTTCCTCGGTAGAGAGACACAACACATTTCCATGCGTCCTTAGCCATGGCATGAGGTCGAAGATGAGGGAGATCTTCGGGGAGGATTGCATCTTGGATGATGAAGAGAGCACTCTCATTGAATTGATTATCCACGGCTTCTTGAGGGGTGAAGTTGCTTGGGTCATGAGGATAGAAACCTTCTTCAATGATTCTCCAAAGGTTAGTATTCACATGTTTTAAATGACGCTTGAAGCGATAAACCCAAGAATCAAAATCTTCATGTTTCTCATACTTAGGAGGAGGACCGACATGATTTAAATGAGTAGAGGGAATCGGCCCTCCATAAATTGGAGGTTCCACATGGGAAAAGATGCCGGTGCCATTTTTACCACTAGACATAGGAGCTTTCTCACTAGTAGCTTCCCCCTTTTCGGGGTTAGCATCCGTCACCGTGTTGGCGGGATCACCCACTTTCACGGGCGCGGTGGAAAGTTTAAGCCCTTCTAAGAATTCCTTAAACATGTCCTTGACCTCGGTCGTCATGGAGGTTTTCAATGTGCCCAAGGCCACATTGAATTCCTCACGTGAGATCGAGTTACCCCCATCTCCCCTAGATGATATCGGATTCGCACCGGAGTGCTCTCCCACATCATCTACGACGTCAACCATACTCTTCGGACGGTAAAGTCCTTAAAAAGAGATGAGGCTCTGATACCAATTGAAAGGATCGATATGGTTGACTAGAGGGGGGGGGGGTGAATAGGCAACTAACAATTTTTAAGCTTTTCTTTACCAATTTAAACTTTGCAACAAAATAGGTTGTCTAGATATGCAACTATGTGAGCAACCTATATGATGCAAAAACAACTAGCACATAAGCAAGCAGGGGATACAACACAAGTAGGCTTGCAAGAGTAAAGGCACGAAATAACCAAGAGTGGAGCCGGTGGAGACGAGGATGTGTTACCAAAGTTCCTTCCTTTTAAGGGGAAGTACGTCTCTGTTAGAGTGGTGTGGAGGCACAATGCTCCCCAAGAAGCCACTAGGGCCACCGTATTCTCCTCACGCCCTCACACAATGCGAGATGCCGTGATTCCACTATTGGTGCCCTTGAAGGCAGCGACCGAACCTTTACAAACAAGATTGGGGCTATCTCCACAACAATTGGAGGCTCCCAACAATACCGCGAAGCTTCACCACAATGGAGTATGGCTTCGAGGTGACCTCAACCATCTAGGGTGCTCAAACACCCAAGAGTAACAAGATCCGCTAGGGATAAGAGAGGGAATCAAATTTCTCTTGGTGGAAGTGTAGATCGGGGCCTTCTCAACCAATCCCGAGCAAATCAAAAAGTTTGATTGGCTAGGGAGAGAGATCGGGCGAAAATAGAGCTTGGAGCAACAATGGAGCTTTGGGGGAAAGAGGTAGGTCAACTTTGGGGAAGAAGACACCTATATATAGTGGGGGAACCAATCCAACCGTTACCCCACTGAACACCCACGCATAGAGTGGTACTACCGCTTGGACATGGCGGTACTACCGCTGAAGAGCGGTACTACCGCTCCCACCCAGCGGTACTGCCGTGCTGACGAGGAGGTCAGGGTCCAGCCCCAGTGTGGTACTACCACGGGAGTAGGAGCGGTACTACCGCCACTATTGCCGCACTTAGTACCATAAAACCCGACACAGAAAACATTGGTCTCGAGTCGAGGCGGTAGTAGCCCGGAACCACTTCGGTACTATGGCCGAAGCCCACAAGCGGTACTACCGCTTGGGGAGCGGTACTACCGCTCTAGGAGCGGTACTACTGCTTGAGTGCTTCGGCGGTACTACCGCTGAGGGCCGCGGTACTACCGCTAGGGCAGGTCAGGGCAGGCACAAAGGAAGGAAAGGCTGCTCCATCGAAGCGGAAGGAAAACATCGGGTGTGATACGAATGTGTACGTGTTGATTCCACCCTAGCCTTACCAAAGCGGATCCCCTCTTGATAGTACGGTGACTCCTACGAAACTAGTCCACCAATAGAGAAACGAAGGAGCTACACCGTCTTGAATAACACACCGAGGGGAGGTAATCGTCTCGTGCCAATGGATGAATCTCTGAAAGAACTTAACGCACACGATTAGTCCGCAAAAGCATTGTCATCAATCACCAAAACATCCTTTGGGATAAATATGCCCTTAGAGGTGGCTCCGGGGGCGTCGACGTCGGCAGGAGATGGAGGCGAAGCGGGGCGACAGCGAATTGGGGAGACGGCGGCGAAGTGGGGCGAGGGATTTGGGGGAGAAGTGGTGGCCTGGGGAAAACCGTTTTTGGGTTAAGTCAAACTTAGCGGTAGCGCGTCTTGCAAAACGAGCTATAGCTAAGATACCTATACCGGTTTTTACGAAACGCGCTACTGCTATAGCTATGTAATTTCGTTTTATTTTCTTATTTTCTTTTCTATTTCTATAGCAGGGGTCTAGGAAACGCGCTGCTGCTATATTATCTATAGCGCCTCTTATGAACAGAAGCTACTGCTATGCCTTTCTCCTTTTTTCCCTTTTTCATTTATTTTTCTATACATTTTATTTTTTTCCTTTCTCCCTTTTCTATTTATTTCATTTTCATTTAATTTCTATTTGTTTTTCATTTTATTTATTTCCATTAGCAGTAGCGCTTTTCTAGAAAACGCGCTACTACATAGATGCTAGCGGTAGCGCGCTTTCTACAAGCCCGCTACTACTATGTGTAGCCTATTGACTTAGTAACGGGAATATTAGTAGTAGCGCTTTTACAGGAACACATGCTACTGCTACATTTTTATCTGTAGCGCCCTTTTCCCGCACGCGCTACTGCTATCTAGCACTAGCTCCATTTTTTAACCCGCGCTACTGCTAAAGTTTTGTGTATAAGGTTTTCCCTAGTCGTGTTACCGAATACAATGTGATCCTCGACGCTCCAGGGGGGCCCTACACTATGGAGCTCCACAAGGGACTAATAATATCCCAGATTGGAGCAGATGAATGGAATCATTTCATCGCCCACATGCATCTCACTGGGGGTGAACTTATTAGCTTCTCCTTCAAAAGACAAACTCCAAGGCTAGCTGTTATCTGCATCAATTAGGAGGACGAAGATGATGACCCACTTGATGAAGCCCTCTATAACAAAGGAATCAGGCAAAGTGAGGACGAATCGGGTAACCTCCGGTACATACTTCCTCCATGTGATGACTACGTCGGGATGCCATTCGTGACTCGCCTGACAAGGACAAATGTTTACCGCCATATCATGGTATGTTACTTAGTAGTGTAGAAATTTGATATGATTAGTGTTGAAATTTGATGATGCATGCTTATCTGTTACATGCTTGTAGTAATGTGATATGCTTAGTGTACTAATGTTGTGGTATGCTTAGTGTGTAGTAATGTGATATGCTTAGTGTACTAATGCTGTGATATTCTTAGTGTGTGGTGACGCTGCTTGAAACTGTGTTGGTATTCCCCCGAAGAGGAACAGATGATGCAGTATAGCTACGGTAGGTATTCCCTCAATTATGAAACCAAGGTATCAATCTAGTAGGAGAACCAAGCAACACTATATAAATGGTACCTGCACACAAAGAACAAATCCTTGCAACCCAACGCGTAAGAGGGGTTGTCAATCCGTCCTCAGTAAAATGATAGATCGGTTTATATGCGTTTGGATAAATAGATATGAATAAAATGCGAAATAAAAGATGCAAATAAAAAGTGCAGCAAAGTATTTTTGGGTTTTTCGAATAATAGATCTAAAAAGAAATGTGATGAAAAATAGATCTGAAAGCAATATTGTCGGTGTCAAAACCGGCGAATCTCGGGTAGGGGGTCCCAAACTGTGCGTCTAGGTGGATGGTAACAGGAGACAAGGGACACGATGTTTTTACCCAGGTTCGGGCCCTCTCAGTGGAGGTAAAACCCTACTCCCGCTTGATTAATATTGATGATATGGGTAGTACAAGAGTAGATCTACCACGAGATCAAGGAGGCTAAACCCTAGAAGCTAGCCTATGGTATGATAGTTGTTCGTCCTACGGACTAAAACCCTCCGGTTTATATAGACACTGGAGAGGGTTAGGGTTACACAGAGTCGGTTACAATGGTAGGAATTCTACATATCCGTATCGCCAAGCTTGCCTTCCACGCCAAGGAAAGTCCCATCCGGACACGGGACGAAGTCCTCAATCTTGTATCTTCATAGTCTTGGAGTCCGGCCAAAGATGATAGTTCGGCTATCCGGACACCCCCTAGTCCAGGACTCCCTCAGTAGCCCCTGAGCCAGGCTTCAATGACGACGAGTCCGGCGCGCATATTGTCTTCGGCATTGCAAGGCAGGTTCCTCCTCCGAATAATTCATAGAAGATTTTGAACACCAGGATAGTGTCCGGCTCTGAAAAATAAGTTCCACATACCTCCGTAGAGAGAATAATATTTACACAAGTTCAATCTGCTGACGTATTTCGTGGCGTGACATCACACCACGGTCAAGCCTTTATTCAAATCGTTTTTACTGTTCCACCTCAGTGCATTTAGCGAAGCGGTTTCCTTGGCACGTCTTGTCAAAGCAGAGATCGTGTCCCCTTATTTCGGGATTCTCATCAATACGAGCATGGGTAACCCAACCGCGCCATTGATTACGGCGCTTGGGAGATAAGCGAGTTTTACCAGGCTGGTGGGGACGCATAGTTTCGTCCATCCATATAAGGGGATAGGATCCACCTTTTTACCTACGCCTTCTTCCTCCTTTGCTTATCCATCACCGCGCACACGAGCTCCAATGCTCAAGTCCGCACATCTCGCCTCAACCTTCTCCAGCCATGTCCAGAGCGAGAGGCAAGTGGATGGCCTCCTCTGTCACGGAGGGGCACATCAAGAGACTGCGAAAGGCTAGATACTTGTCCAGCGACATCGCGCATCGGCTCCCCGACGAGGGGCAGCTCATCCCCACCCCCGGGCCCCATGAGAGGGTGGTATTCCTCACCCATTTCCTCCGCGGACTAGGTTTTCCACTTCACCCATTTGTCCGGGGGCTCATGTTCTATTACGGCCTGGATTTCCACGATCTGGCCCCGAATTTCATCCTCAACATCTAAGCGTTCATCGTCGTGTGCGAGGCCTTCTTCTGCATCCAGCCCCACTTTGGCTTATGGCTGAAGACCTTCAATGTCTAGCCGAAGGTAGTGGGCGGCCGCCAAGCGGAGTGCGGAGGTGCCATGGTGGGCAAGATGCCCAACATCCTATGGCTCGAGAGCTCCTTTGTGGAAACCATCAAAGGGTGGCAATTGGGGTGGTCCTACATCACCGAGCCGCCTGACCCTAAATGGGCAGCGGCCCCCGAGTTCAGATCTGGCATCCCCACACGGCTCACCTCCTGGAAAGAGAAGGGCCTATCATGGAGTGATTCGGAGGAGCTGACCGGACTCCAATCCTGCGTCCAAACTTTGGTGAACAAGAAGCTCAAGCTTGTCAATGTAGTCCATGTCATGCTCATCTGCCAAATTCTCCCGTGCCAACAACGGGCTTTCAACTTGTGGGAGTTCGATCCGGCACAGCACTAGACCTTGAGCAGGCTCTTCGACACTACGTACGAGGACGCCTGGAAGGTGCTGTTCAAGGGCGCCGAGGCTCCCACATCCGCTACCGAAGATCGCGGATTCAGCTCGCAGCGTCAAGCCAGCGAGGTAATCTATTTTAGCCTTTACGGGACACTTGTTTTTCATAGTTTGACTCTATGCGGGATCTAAATTCCCTTACCTTTGACAGGCCTGGCAGGAGACGTCCGGGCAGGTTAATTGTCCGGCTCCCTTGCCAGAAGACCCAGCGGACGCCCAATTAACGGGGCTGCTGGCTCCGGCGCCTTACGTGGTGCCGGAGAAGAAGGCCACGGGAACTCGGAGGAGTTCCCGGCGCCAGGTGTTATCGGACTCATCGTCCGATGACCCCGAGGCAGACTCCTCCCGCGAAGACAAGGGGGAGAAAAAAGAGGCCTCTCCCCCAGCGGGGGGAGAGAAGAAAAGGAAGGCTTCCCCAACGGGGGAGGCCGAAGGGTCCAAGAAGGGAAGGACCCTTCCTCCGGACTGTTCCACCAACGCCGACGACGGCGAAGAGGACTGGCCTTCGAGGGCCAAGCCCCTGGCGAGATCGTAAGTGTACGGATTCCAGAATAACTCATGATTTTTCTTTCATCGCATAGTATCTTCTAACGCTGAATACAACCATGTAGCCCGCCCAAGGATGATCTCCCCGCTTCGTCGAGCGGCTCCCTGGATTCGTCGGATGTGAATAGTACTTCACTTCCGACCGCCTCCTCCCCCCGTGACGCAGACAACACCGAAGTGGGGTCCTAGAAGGAGCCCAGCCAGGAGGAGGAGGTCCCGGAGGTGCCGCAGGGCAACCTCCCGGACTTTGGGCACGGGAGGGGTCAACCCCCAAAGGGTTCTGAGTTCGGCCCTGGGCCGGACTTCGTACCGGAACCTTTAGTGGTTCCGGAGTCCGGCAGGCGGCCCCTTCGTAAGAAGGGCGAGACTGTGACGCCGGTGACCTCCGTCCAACCGGAGGCACCGGATAATTTGCTGGAGGCGCTCAACGGCGCTTCCATCGGCGAGGAGCACCGCACTGTTATGAGTGCAGTGATCCAGAAATTTCAGTCCGCCAAGAGCGGGCTGACTGAAGCCTGTGCCACCCTTCTAATAGGCTTTGAGGTAAGTTTTTAAGATATGTAAGAATAGTACCGCATAGACAGTAGCCCTTGATGCTCAGTTTGGTGTTCGGAAAGAAAAGCCGAACTGAGGATCTAAAAAGATATACGCAGGAGTCTAACATAAGTATGTCAATATGGGAATGCAGGCTGTGCTGCTGACCTCTACCGCACTGACTGCGGTGGTCAATGCATTGAAGCAGAGCCTCGAGCGGTCCGAGAACGAGCCCGGCTGTGCCAAGAAGCAGCTCGAGGACAAGGAAGGTAAGTAATACCTTATTGAAGTAATACCTTATAGAAAAGGATTTGGTTGCAAAAAATGACAGGAATAACGTGAGTATTGCAGGGGCCACGAACGAGGTGGCAACCCTGAAGAAGGCGGTGTCCAAGATCGAAAGCAGTGCGGCCGCGGAACGCACCGAGCGAGAGCAGCAGGAGGCGCGGGTGGCGGAGGTGCGGCAAGAGCTCCATGCTCTCGTGGAAAAACACGAGGATTTGGAGCGTTACTCGAAGACTCGAGAGTCCGAGCTCGCCTCGGCTCTTGAGAGTGCCAAAGCCGCTAAGGCCGAAGCCCATAAAGCCCTCCAGGAGATTGAGGCGATAAAAAAGATAGCGGCGGGTAAGGCATTCTTCATGCAAAGCAAGCATGTAGAAGTGAATTATCTGTTACTTACCCGAATCCGGAGCTGTCCAGGAGCATTCGCAGATCTTCCCCATAGTGTATCTGACGCTGCCGCATTCTACCGGGCCAAGGAAGGGAGCTCAACGGAGAAGGTATTCTGGTCTTAGTATGCTGAGGCCGGACATCCGGTGCCCCTGAGCGACCAGCTGAAGCAGCTGGTCGAGCTCCATAAGGTGGCCGAACAGGCCATGAAGGGCCTCATAGCTCGGTTGTGGCCTAAAGAAGCCATGCCTAGGAGCTACTTCGGTCTGGTGCGGCGGCTGGTGGACGCCTGTCCATGGGTGGAAGTCATCAAGCACTCCGTCTGCATTGAAGGTGCCCGTCGGGCCCTTGCCCATTGTCGGTGTCAAAACCGGCGGATCTCGGGTAGGGGGTCCCGAACTGTGCGTCTAGGTGGATGGTAACAGGAGACGAGGGACACGATGTTTTACCCAGGTTCGGGCCCTCTCGATGGAGGTAAAACCCTACGTCCTGCTTGATTAATATTGATGATATGGGCAGTACAAAAGTGGATCTACCACGAGATCAAGGAGGCTAAACCCTAGAAGCTAGCCTATGGTATGATTGTTGTAATGTATGTTGTCCTACGGACTAAAGCCCTCCGGTTTATATAGACACCGGAGGAGGCTAGGGTTACACAGAGTCGGTTACAATGGTAGGAGATCTACATATCCGTATCGCCAAGCTTGCCTTCCACGCCAAGGAAAGTCCCATCCGGACACGGGACGGAGTCTTCAATCTTGTATCTTCGTAGTCTTGGAGTCCGGCGGACGATGATAGTCCGGCTGTCCAGACACCCCCTAGTCCAGGACTCCCTCAGTAGCCCCTGAACGAGGCTTCAATGACGATAAGTCCGGCGCGCATAATGTTCGGCATTGCAAGGCGGGTTCCTCCCTTGAATAATCCAGAGAAGATCATGAACACCAGGATAGTGTCCGGCTCTGCAAAATAAATTCCACATTCCACCGTAGAGAGAATAAAATGTACACTAGTGCAATCTGCTGACGTACTATGCGGCGTGACATCACACCGCTACCAAGCCACTGTTTGAATCGTTTTTTTACTATACCACCTCAGCACGTTTAGAGAAGCGGTTTCCTTGGCACGTCTTGTCGAAGCAGAGATCGTGTTCCCCTTATCCCAGGATTCTCATCAATACGTGCGTGGGTAACCCAACCGTTCCCGTCGCCACGCCTCCTCTATCGAAGGTGAATCCCAAATGGTCATGGAGACGGCTCTTGGTATTTTTCCCCTTTATAAGAGGCCCAAGGACCGTTCCTTTTCTTCAATCTCGCATCGAATCTCCTCCTCGCTCCTAGTTCCAGCACCCAGAGCCTCAGATTCGAGCGCTTCGGATCCTCAACCATGTCCGGCTCCGACCTCCAGGGCCGGTGGATGCCCTCCTCCGTCACGGAGGAGGACATATTGAAGTTACGTGAGGCCAAGTACCTGGCCTACGAGGTTTCGCACAGGTTGCCTGCCCAAGGGCAGGCCGTGCCCGCCCCCGAGCCCGGTGAATACGTCGTCTTCGTATCCCACCTCCGTCGGGGTTTAGGCTTCCCGACGGACCCCTTCGTGAGAGGGCTCATGTTCTACTACAGGCTGGATTTTCATGACTTGGCTCCGGAGTCCATCCTCCATATCTCCGCATTCATTATCGTCTGTGAAGCCTTCCTCCACGTCACTCCCCACTTCGGCCTGTGGCTGAAGACCTTCAATGTGAAGCCAAAGATGATCGGGGGGGGCGTCAAGCGGAGTGCGGCGGGGCGGCCATAAGCAAAAAGGCCGATGCCCCGTGGCCCGAGGGTTCCTTCTAAGAGGAACTCGGACTGTGGCAGCAGGAGTGGTTCTATATCACCGCTCCGAGGGGCAGCAAACAAAAGCCGCCGCCTTCATTCCGCCTGGGACCTCCACGCCAGCTGATGTCATGGGTCAACCAAGGGCTCAATTGGGGGCTGTCCGAAGACGTGCCCTCACTGCAGGGCCGGATTCGAGACCTCCAAGCGAGGGAGATCAATCTGGTCGTGGTGATGTAGGTTATGCTAATCAGGCATCTTCTGCCCTGCAAACGCCGTCCTCTCCGTCTATGGGAGTTCAACCCGGAGGGACCTCGGATTCTCCAGCACTTCATGGGTGCGACACCCGTGGAGATGTACAAGTTGTTCTTCGGACCGCAGGTGGCATGTCCGGAATTAGCCAAGGACGCGGGCCTAAGCCGCGATCGCCCGGATACTCAGGTAAATAGCTCAGAGTCCGGACATTCTGTTTATCTGCCTTTCTAGAGTTCGCCTCCTGACCCATTACTCTTCACAGGAGCGGGTGGCGCGATCAAGGCTGATAAGGTGTCCGGCCCCCCTCCCAGAGACCGCACTGGAGCCCGTGCTGGTCAGAATGTTGGAGGTCGCGCCCACAGAAGGGAGCGAAGGGGAAAACAGAGGAGCTAATATTTCGCCCAAAGGGGCGTCTGAAGAGGGGGGAATCAAGAACCCCTCCTTCCAGGGGGAGAAGAGGACCGCCTCTGAAGATCCGGAGGCCAAAGCCCCTAAACGGGGGAAGAGATCTTCCCCGAGGGGTCCGGCGTCCGGGGAGAATCCGGACGCACAATCATCACCAAAGAATCAGCCCTCCAGCGAGCCGTGAGTATGAAAAGGGAATTTCATCAGTAAGAAAATACCTCCATTTATGCTTCCGTGGGTGACCGAAATTTTCATTTTGTAGTTCGGATTTGCAGCCTTCGCGGATGAGTTCGTCTTCGGGGGACCTTCTTCCGGAGATGATGGAGAGCGAAACGCCCCCATCTGCTGCGCCATCAGATAAGGCAGACGAGCCTGAAGTATCGTCACGGAGGGTATCCCCGAGTCCGGAGGGGCCGGAGAGTTCGGCGCCCGCTAGTATCCGGCCGAGAGAACTGAAGAATCTGCTTGAGAGGGCGTCCATCTCAGAAGATCATCGTGCGTTGATGCACATGGTGATTGGAAGGATTTCGTCCGCCGAGAGCGGATTGCGTAACGCCGCTATGAGTTTGCTGGCGGGATTTGAGGTACGCGAAAATGACGCACCTTCTATTTTTGACAGTTTTGCACATAAAAGTGTGCTCTGTACAGATAGTAGCCCCTGAGACTCGGTAGGTTGTCGAAAACGACAGCGTGCCGAGGATCGAAATCTCAAGTAATGAATGTCGCCGTTCCTATGTAGGTGGCGGATAGTCCGAGGGCTAGCTAGACTAGTGGTGTTGCCGAGTTAATGCGGCAACTTGACGCGGTGGATGCGGACATCGCACTTGTCAACCGGTGACTTGACGAGTCGCAAGGTAAATGAGTTCTCCATGGTCTCTTTATTAATGGGGTCAAAGCCCTCCTCTGATAAATTATATGTTGTTATACAGACGGTGCTGCTACTGTGGAGAGCCTTCGGGCCGAACTTGCTCAAGCTAAGGAGCAAGCCCGAAGGAGTGACGCGGCTGCCTCGAGGGCGGCCGAGGAGTTGAAAGCCGAAAAGGCTGCTCACTGCCTAAGCAGGGAAGAGGTGGCCGAATTGGCCGTAAAAGTGAAAGATGCTGCCGACCGCAATGAGGCTCTTGAAAAGGAGCGCTTATCGGAGTGGGAAGACCTGAAGAAGGCCACCGCTGAGGCCAAGGATGCCCACTCTGCATTGCGGGCCATGAGGGAGGAGCCGCGCCAGGCCGGAGATATCGTGGCTGGCAAGCCTTATCTGCTGCGTCGCCGGTTTATGGATCAAAAGTATGCTCAATTTGATTGGCTGTGGAGTCCGGAGGATCCGTATATGGACTTAGCGGCAAGTGCGGCTGATGCCGTTGAGCACTTCCGGAGCCAGAAGGATCACAAGACGGAAGAGCTATATTGGTCTCAATTCCATAGTCCGGATCGCTCACTTCCGTTGACCGACCGGTTGGCCGAATGGGCCGAGCTAAATAGGTTGTCCGGACTTGCCATGACTGACATCGTGGCTCATGTCTGGCCAGAGAGGCCCAAGGCGACGAGCTACTTCGGCTTACTGCAGCAATTCCTTGGAGCGGTGCCGCATATCAAGGAGATGAAGCGGTCGGCCTGCATCGAGGGCGCGCGGATGGCACTTGCCCGCGTCAAGGCGCATTGGACAGAGATGGATGCCACCGCTGTTGCCGCCCAGGGCTAGGATGAATACCGGCTCCCCGCCGAGCACTATTTCGGGGAAGTTATGTGTGGTGCTCGTGTAATAGAGTCGCAGTGCTCAAAAAATGTCACGTTCAAATGAACGTTTTAGCTTGTAAAACAATGAGTATGCTATAACTGCTTTTTATACTTGTGCGTCCCAAGTAGTAAAACTTCTCCTATGCGGCCGTTTACGTATACGCTTGTATAACCTGAAAGATTGCAGTCTTCGGCTTCAGCCCCCACGCACAAGATGCAGGGGTGTTCGCAAAAATAGCGCGTTTTCACACTTAATCCAACATCTCGGTCTTGTTAAGGAGGTGGTAGCGTAGCGAACGAGGCAATCCGGACTATAATGCTTTATCGCTTTCACTTAGCCAGTGGAGCTCGAGGTTGGGGCTACGATATAGCCCCTTAGGGCACCGCACTTCTCCGAGTTCGGGGCGCGTGTGTGCTTGACCGGGAAATGGTCCTTCGTCAAAGCGGGGAATTCTAAACATTCCGGTGGTTGATCGAGTGGTTGACTAGTCTCTCGCTATATCATGATAGTCAGTTTTCGGCTTTCTCTACTGAGGTGCTCGCCCAGCCGAACTGGGGCACAATCGCAGTAGTTTTCCTGGTGCCGTGTTAGCCGATGATACGGAACGTAAGGCAGCAAAACACAGGAGCCGGGCAAACCCAACATTTGACCAAAGACATGACTCGGAGCTGATGCATATAATGCCTAACTCGAGATGCCGAACACTCCCTGAGGTGTTCGGTCTTTATGATAATGGGCAGAACAATGCCCTAAGCCCCTAGTGTCCAAGTACGGGCATGGTCTTCTGACGCGGCCGATGCCAAAACGTCAGGCTCCGCTTTGGCTATAGGAAGAAACCAAGGGAGAATAACAACAAGAGACATTTAAAAAAGGTCTACGCAGGGTCTTAATCTGAAAAGAATCCTTGCAATGGGTCCCTACTGCACGTCTGCGCCTGTGTCTCCGTTGCGCCGTTATCCTGGACGGGTATGCACGTTGTTCATCTGTAAAAAGAGAGGAATGCTCAGTTTGAAAACAATGTGTGCGAAAAATATATGTGTAAAAGAAGAAATATAAATAAGTAAAGCGGGGTTTGTATGAACCCACGGTTGTTTGTGCGCGCAGCCCCCTGTGAAGAGGTGTGCGGCTAGGGAGCCCCTAGTCTGCTGAAGCCGGACTCGTCTATCCGAGTCCGGGGTCTTTCAGTGACCCTCGCACTGAAATGATGCCACGCGGACCGGGCATCTTGAGTGTAAGAGACGCGTAATGCGGTATGGCGTTGAAACGGACAAAAGCCTTTCGTCCCAATAGTGCTTGATATCCACTTTTAAATGGGACGATGTGAAAAATTAGTTTTTCACGCCGAAAATTTTTCGGTGATCCGAACACGACTTCTAGTAATATGGAGCCTGTGCACTTGGCGTAAGGTCCTGGCGTCACTCCTTTGAAGGAAGTGCGGCTGTGTCGAATTTTTGTAGGGTCTATCCCCATCTGACAGATTGTGTTTGAATACAGCAGGTTTAAGTCACTGCCTCCGTCCATTAGGACTTTAGTGAATTGTAATCCGTCGATTATGGGATTCAATATCAGAGCAGTCCGTCCCGCGCTTCGAACGCTTCTGGAATAGTCCAGGTGGTCGAAAGTGATTGGTTTTGATATCCAATCTCTATGGTCTGCTGGGTTGGACCGTGTGAGGCTCTTTTTAGGAAGTGCCGCACTATTTTTCCGCATTATCACATGAAGTGAGTTTACTGCTTTGACCTCTTGTGGGAAAGTCTTTTGTTTTCCGGAGCTCTGCTGGTGGGGTTCATCTTCTTTGCTTGACGTGTCGAGCCCCATGTGTTCGGCGTTTAGTCGGCCGGACTGTTTAAAAACCCAACAATCCCTGTGGGTGTGATTTGCAGGCCTTCCGGGGGTACTGTGGATTTGACATATCCGACCCGAGATCTTGTTTAAGCTGGACAATTCATCACTGTCATCCTTAAGAGGCTGTGTTTTGTTGTTTGGCTGTGAGCTTTTGAATCCGGCGTTGACTGCCGTGCTCTTTGGGCCTTTCTCTTTATTCCGGCGCTGCTCTTTTCTGCGCCGTGATTTTCCGTTTCCATCTCTTATCTCGGATGTACTTGGGTCGCTGGTGTTGCATCTTGCTAGCCAGCTATCCTCTCCCGCACAGAAGCGGGTCATGAGGCTTGTTAGTGCGGACACTGTCCTCGGTTTCTCTTGGCCGAGGTGCCTGGCAAGCCATTCGTCTCAGACATTGTGTTTGAAAGCTGCTAAGGCTTTGGCGTCCGGACAGTCGACTATTTGGTTCTTTTTGGTGAGAAACCTGTTCTAGAATTTCCGTGCTGACTCTCCGGGCTGTTGAGTTATATGACTTAGATCATCTGCACCCGGAGGGCGGACATAAGTCCCTTGAAAATTTTCTCTAAACGCGTCCTCGAGCTCTTCCCAACTTCCAACAGTGTTTTCTGGGAGGCTTTTAAGCCAATGACGGGCTGGCCCTTTGAGCTTGAGGGGTAGGTATTTTATGGCGTGGAGATCGTCTCCTCTGGCCATGTGTATATGTAGTATATAATCTTCTATCCAGACTCCAGGGTCTGTTGTTCCATCGTAGGCCTCTATGTTTATGGGTTTAAATCCTGCTGGGAACTCATGGTCCAGCACCTCATCGGTGAAACATAGTGGGTGTGCGGCGCCCCTATATTTGTGTGTGCCGCTATCTTCGGACACTTGACGTGTTGCCTTGCTTCTTGGGGCCTTCTTCTTTGGCGCGTAGATGGACCTGGCTGGGCCATCTGTCCTTCCAAGTTCATTGGTTGGTTTATGTGTGGCGCCGCTTTCAGAATTTGGCCTATCATCTGGCCGTCTATCCAACCAGGCAGCCTCTTTATTTTTTGACGGTGGAGGCTCTATGGCCTCCTCGTCGAATTCTGGTAGCAGCTTACGCTTCGGGTAGCTCTTTGATTGGTGGCCATTGCTGTATTTATCTGCGGTTTTGAGCACTTTACTCCATCTCATTCTGAGTGTGTCTTCCGCTGTTTTGAGCTTCCGCTTTTCCTTCTTCAGGCTTCTTGCAGTGTTGACGAGTCTTTTCTGAAGGTTTTTGCTCTCCGGCGGCGTGTCTGGCATGAGGTCGTCCGGACTGTCGTTTTCGCCGGGCCTGGACTGATTATTTGACTCGTCATGTTCGGACGGTTGCTTGTCTGCATGTTCGTCGTCCAATTGTGAGCCCTGCTGTATTATGGGCTTATTGGGAGCGTTGTTGTCGTCGAGGCGGGACTTAGGGCGGCGTCTGCATCGCCGTTTTGGTTGTTTATCGGCGGGGTTATCTTTTGTCGTGGCCCGTTGGTCCTCATCATGGCTCTCCTTTGGGGTATCCACCATGTATATGTCATATGACGAGGTGGTCCTCCCGTGCCTTATAGGCTCTGTTTCTTGTTCGTCTCCGGCATCATCGTCCATAGTGTCGATGTCGTCGGAGTCGTAGTCTAGCATGTCGGTTAGATCGTCGATAGTGGCTACAAAGTGGGTGGTGGGTGGGCTCTGAATTTCTTCCTCGTCCGCATCCCAACCATCCTGGCCATAGTCCGGCCAGGGCTCTCCTGATAATGAGAGATGCTTTAGTGAATTCAGGATGTCGCCAAAAGGCGAGTATTGGAAGACGTCCGCGGCGGTGAATTCCATAACCGGCGCCCAATCCGAATCGATTGGCAGAGGCATGGGAGGTTCGGAGTCCGGCAAGGAGTCCGGCACCTCGGAATCACAAGTTTCGCGGGGGACAAGATTAATGCTCGGCTCCATCGCCGAGGAAGTTGAAGCCCCCGAGGCGGTGTCTATCCACCGATCCTCTATCCGGGAGATCGGTTCCGGACTAATGGCCGGAGCGGATTCGTGTGCGGCCACCAAGGCACTATTCGGCGGCAGAGCTAGATCGTGCCCATCGCAACAGTGCGGCGCGCTTGGCTGTGGCTCGGGTCCGTCGAAGATCAAGTCTCCGTGGACACCGGCTGTGAAGTTTAGGCTTCCGAATCTGACCTGACGGCCAGGGGCGTAGCTTTCGATCTGCTCCAGATGGCCAAGCGAATTAGCCCGCAGTGCGAAGCCGCCGAGTACGAAGATCTGTCCGGGGAGAAAAGTCTCACCCTGGACAGCGTTGTTGGTTGAAGATGCCATCAAGCCTATCGGTGACGACACAGAGGAACTCTCGATGAAAGCACCAATGTCGGTGTCAAAACCGGCGGATCTCGGGTAGGGGGTCCCGAACTGTGCGTCTAGGCGGATGGTAACAGGAGATGAGGGACACGATGTTTTACCCAGGTTCGGGCCCTCTCGATGGAGGTAAAACCCTACGTCCTGCTTGATTAATATTGATGATATGGGTAGTACAAGAGTGGATCTACCACGAGATCAAGGAGGCTAAACCCTAGAAGGTAGCCTATGGTATGATTGTTGTAATGTATGTTGTCCTACGGACTAAAGCCCTCCGGTTTATATAGACACCGGAGGAGGCTAGTGTTACACAGAGTCGGTTACAATGGTAGGAGATCTACATATCCGTATCGCCAAGCTTGCCTTCCACGCCAAGGAAAGTCCCATCCGGACACGGGACGGAGTCTTCAATCTTGTATCTTCGTAGTCTTGGAGTCCGGCGGACGATGATAGTCCAGCTGTCCGGACACCCCCTAGTCCAGGACTCCCTCACCCGTGCTAAAGTGCACTGGGGCTAGATGGACATCGAGAAGCTTGTGATGGATGCGCCACCGCCGGGCAAGGAGTATCGCACGCCCGAGATGTACTATAATGGTGTCCTGAAGGGTGCCCGCCTTATTGCGGGTGAGTGCTCAAAAGATGTAATTTTTTAGTAGACTCGCATTTGTTATCCTGTGCGCTGAAAACTTATTCATATGCGCTAAGCAACGCTTGTTAATTTAAAATATTACCTTCTGTGCGGCCGTTTATCAAATTTGAGAGATGGCAAGTTGTTGGCTTCAGCCCCCATGCCACGAATGCTGGGGTGTTCAGGATAAACTTGAGCGCTCTTTTTCCCATTTTTGGGTCCTTCGAGGGAGGCGCTCAACACAACGAACGAGGCAACCGGACTTATGATGCTTGAACACTCCCACTTAGCCATAGAATTCTATAATTTTAAATTTTGGCGAAGCCCCTAGTGTTCGGAAGGCCAAATTCGGGGCGCTATCCAAGCCTGGGGCCGGACAAAGCCGGCTCCTCGCTCTAAGCGGCATAAGTCTTTAGGGACTCGAAAAAACCTCTCGAACAGCGACCGGCTCTCGCCCTATCATGAAGGTCAGTTTTAGCTTCCTCCACTGAGGTGCTCAACCCAGCTCAACTAGGGCACGATCGCAGTGGTTCTCCTAGCGCTACCTTAGCCGATATAACGGAACGTAAGGTACCAAAACATGGTAGCCGGGCAAACCCATCTATTGACCCAAGACATGATTCGGAGCTGATACATATAATGCTATAAGTTCGGGGTGCCGCACTTGTGAAAGTGTTCGGACTTATCACACCATAATTTGGTGAACTTAAGCCCCTGGTGTATTTGGCCGTACCAGACCGTACGGGTGCAACATGTCATAAGTGAACATGTATAGATAGAAAAAGGAATGCAATAATAGGCAAAAAGCGATGCATTGTTTATTCAAAAAATACTGTAATGAAAGCAGAACGATACAAATAGTGTGATAAGCAAGGGATGGGACTATTTAACATGTCCCCCTCCAGGGGTAGGCTGCGGGATGGTATGTAAAACAGGTGTACTGCTCGTAATAGAGACCACCTGGATACTCGACGTAGCTTTTCTGCTTCCCTGGCTGTTGCATCATGAGTTCGGCAAGTCTGCTGCCGGACAGGGCTTCTGTAAAATGGAGTCCTGCGAATAAGAGAAAAAAAGAATGACACAATTGGGAGCCCCTGGTGCGATTGAGCCGCCCTCCGGGCATGCCATGGTCATGCCCCTACCCCTATGCCCATGGTATCTCCAGAGCGTAGTTATGTACGCGTGGTACTGGTCTCGCGATTTCGCGAGGGCTGGGGTTGGGGCCGCATTGCTACGCGTGCTCGGAACGTGCCAGGTGGTCTTGTTGTAGGTTACTCCAGGCGCGCTTGACGGTGTCCGGCCGCTTAACAGCCGGACTCGAGAATTAACTTAAGAGGCTGCTTTGTACTTCCGCCGCGAGAGCCGTTGTATGCTCCTCCATTCGGAGAGAGAGTTCGGTGTTTTCGTTGACCGTAATGACTCCTCGAGGGCCTGGCATCTTGAGCTTTAGGTATGCGTAGTGCGGCACCACATT
The DNA here is from genome assembly GCA_963921465.1 of Triticum timopheevii. Classification (NCBI taxonomy): domain Eukaryota; kingdom Viridiplantae; phylum Streptophyta; class Magnoliopsida; order Poales; family Poaceae; genus Triticum; species Triticum timopheevii. The sequence goes on from OY997270.1 coordinate 244,686,463, forward strand.
GAACTTTGCAAATGCGGTTTGTCCGAGTAGTGCATGATAGCCGCCGCGGAACTGGACTATGTCGAAGATTAACTCCTCGCTTCGGAAGTTATCCGGGGATCCGAAGACCACTTCGAGTGTAACTGAGCCCATCTTGCGCACTGTATCCTTGGGGGGTCTATGCCCATCTTGCGCACTGTATCCTGATAAAGCAGGTTTAGGCTGCTGCCGCCGTCCATCAGGACTCTAGTGAGGTGAAATCCGTCGACGATTGGGTCTAGAACCAATGCGGTGAATCCTCCATGGCGGATGCTAGTGGAGTGGTCCCTTCGATCAAAAGTGATCGGGCAGGAGGACCACGGATTGAACTTTGGGGCGACTGGCTCCATCGCATATACGTCCCTGAGTGCATGCTTCCGCTCCCTTTTGGGTATGTGGGTTGCGTATATCATGTTCACCGTCCACACTTGTGGGGGGAAACCCTTCTGTCCTCGATTGTTCGGCAGCCGGGTCTCCTCCTCGTCATTGCTATGCAGCCCCTTGTCATTATTTTCAGCAACTAACTTGCCTGCCTGCTTGAACACCCAACAATCCCTGTTGGTGTGATTGGCTGGCTTTTCGGGGGTGCCGTGTATCTGGCACAAGCAATCGAGTATTCGGTCCAAATTGGACGGGCCCGGAGTATTTCTTTTGAATGGCTTCTTCCGTTGACCGGGTTTAGAGCCTCTGAATCCGGAATTTACTGCCGTATCCTCAGTATTGTCGCCATTAATGTGGCGCTTGTGCTTATTGCAACGCGACCTGCCGTTGCTGTCCTTGGTATCCGAACTACGAGGGTTTTTGGTCAGGTTGTTACTGCGAGCTAGCCAGCTGTCCTCTCCCGCACAGAAGCGGGTCATGAGTGATGTGAGGGCTGCCATGGATTTCGGCTTTTCCTATCCTAGGTGCCGGGCAAGCCACTCGTCGCGGATGTTATGTTTGAAGGCTACAAGGGCCTCTGCATCCGGACAGTCGACGATTTGATTTTTCTTGGTTAAGAACCGTGTCCATAATTGTCTGGCCGATTCCTCTGGCTGCTGAATTATGTGGCTTAGGTCATCGGCGTCTGGTGGTCGCACATATGTGCCCTGGAAGTTATCAAGGAATGCGGTTTCCATGTCTTCCCAACACCCAATTGATTTTGCTGGCAAGTTGTTGAAGCAATGCCGAGCTGGACCTTTAAGCTTGAGTGGGAGGTATTTGATGGCGTGTAGATCATCACCGCGGGCCATGTGGATATGAACGAGATAGTCCTCGATCCAAATCGCAGGATCTGTTGTGCCATCGTATGATTCAATATTTACGGGTTTGAAACCCTCAGGGATTTGATGATCCATTACTTCGTCTGTGAAGCATAGCGGGTGTGCGGCGCCTCTGTGTTGGGCTATATCACAACGCAGCTCAAATGACCTTTGTCTACTGTGTTCGGCCCGACCGGAATTACTGTATCCGGCGTGACAGTTGTCGTCACGTATCGTGGGGCGCCCACGCAATCCATAGATCGATCTTGTTTGTCTTGCCTTTTCCTCCAATATGTCTCGCAAGTCTGGCGCATTCCCCCATAGCTTTGTACTTTTCGAGCGACGCCGGGGTGCGGCCTTAGTGGAGGGCCTAAAGGCCTCTCTGTCACGGCCACGAGGTGGCCGGCCGGCCGTATTGTGCGCTGGTGATGTAGGTGTAGGTGCTTCCTCCTCTAATCGGGGTAGCAGCTTGCGTTTTCGGTAGCTTTTGGAGGGGCGTTCGAGTTCATACTCTTCGGCCGCAAGGACTTCAGTCCATCTGTCGGCTAGCAAGTCTTGGTCAGCTCCAAGCTGTTGCTGCTTTTTCTTGAGGCTGCTTGTCGTGGCCCTAAGCCTGCGTTTGAAACGCTCTTGTTCGACGGGATCCTCGGGCACGACAAATTCGTCGTCGTCGAGGTTTGCCTTGTCTTCGGAGGGAGGCATATAATTATCGTCCTCTACCTCTCTGGCTGCCTCTCTATCATGAGGGATATCTTCTCCCTCCTCCTGTGCTGAATCCTGCTGGAAGGGGTTGTCTTCGGCACTGTCCGGGGTGTTATTGTCACCGGTGCCGAAATCTCCATTTTTGTTGTGTCGGGATTTAGAGCGGCACCGCTGACGTCGGCGCTTAGGCTGTTTCTTGGAGGGGTCATCCTCCGTTGTTCCATCGCCATTCCCATCCTTTGGGATGTCCACCATGTATATGTCGTATGACGAGGTGGCCTTCCAGTGCCCTGTAGGCGCTGGTTCTTGGTTGTCTCCTGCATCGTCGTCCATACCGTCGATGTCTTCGGAGTCGAAGTCGAGCATGTCGGTTAGATCATCGACAGTGGCTGAAAAATGGGTGGTGGGTGGGCGTTGAATTTCTTCGTCGTCCGCATCCCAACCTTCCTGACCATAATCCGACCAGGGCTCTCCTGATAAAGAGAGAGACTTTAGTGAATTTAGGATGTCGCCAAAGGGCGAGTACTGAAAGATGTCCGCAGCGGTGAACTCCATGATCGGCGCCCAATCGGATTCGATTGGCAGGGGCGCGGAAGGTTCGGAGTTCGGGGTGGAGTCCGGCACCTTGGAGTCACGAGCTTCACAAAGGACAGGGTTGGTATTCGGCTCTATCGCCGTAGAGGTAGTAGCCCCCGAGGCGGTGTCTAACCACCCGTCCTCGATCGGCGCAATCGGCTTCGAGCAGACACTTGTGCGGCCTCCGAGGCACTGCCGGCGGCAGAGCTAGATCATGCCCATCGTGACAGTGCGGCGCGCTTGGCTGTGGCTCGAACCCGTCGAAGATCAAGTCTCCGCGGACGTTAGCCGTATAGTTCTAACTTCCAAATCTGACCTGATGGCCAGGGGCGTAGCTTTTGATCTGCTCCAAATGGCCAAGTGAATTGGCCCACAGTGCAAAGCCGCCGAATACGAAGATCTATCCGGGGAGAAAAGTCTCACCCTGGACCGCGTCGTTGTTGATGATCGAAGGAGCCATCGGGCCTATAGGTGACGACACAGAGGAACTCTCAATGAAAGCACCAATGTCGGTGTCAAAATCGGTGGATCTCGGGTAGGGGGTCCCGAACTGTGCGTCTAGGCGGATGGTAACAAGAGACAAGGGACACGATGTTTTTACCCAGGTTCGGGCCCCCTCGGTGGAGGTAAAACCCTACTCCTGCTTGATTAATATTGATGATATGGGTAGTACAAAAGTGGATCTACCGCGAGATCAAGGAGGCTAAACCCTAGAAGCTAGCCTATGGTATGATTGTTGTTCGTTCTACGGACTAAAACCCTCCGGTTTATGTAGACACCGGAGAGGGTTAGGGTTACACAGAGTCGGTTACAATGGTAGGAGATCTACATATCCGTATCGCCAAGCTTGCCTTCAACGCCAAGGAAAGTCCCATCCGGACATGGGACGAAGTCTTCAATCTTGTATCTTCGTAGTCTTGGAGTCCGGCCAAAGATGATAGTTTGGCTATCCGGACACGCCCTAGTCCAGGACTCCCTCAAATATGATAAAAGATAGATCTAGGGGGCGTAGATTTCACTAGTGGTTTCTCTCAAGAAATTAGCATATGGTGGGTAAACAAATTACTATTGTACAATTGATAGAAGATCGAATAGTTATGATGATATCCAAGGTAGTGATCAATACATAGGCATCCCGTCCAAGATTAGTACACCAACTCCTGCTTGCATCTACGACTATTACTCCACACATTGACTGCTATCCAGCATGCATCTAGTGTATTAAGTTCGTGGAGAAACGGAGTAATGCAATAAGAACGATGGCATGATGTAGACAAGATCTATTCATGTAGGAATAGACCCCATCTTGTTATCCTTAATAGCAACGATACATACATGCCTCGCTACCCCTTCTGTCACTGGGTAAGGACACCATAAGATCGAACCCATCACAAGTCACCTCTTCCCATGGCAAGAAAAATCAATCTAGTTGGCCTAACTAAACCAAAGATTCGAAGAAGGGATATGAGGCTATAAATAATCATGCATATAAGAGATGAAAGAAGACTCAAATAATATTCATGGATATAGATCTGATCATAAACTCAAAGTTTGTCGAATCCCAACAAATAGACTGAAAAAAGGTTTATACCAAATAGATCTCCAAGAGACCATTGTATTATGAATTAAAAAGACAGAAGAAGCCATCTACACTAAAAGAAAGCACATCCGTGACATTTTGGCCCGAACAAAAAGTTTTTCTATCATGCTTGTGACACTTCTATGACGATAATACTGACAAAAACACTTATTATCATAGATGTGGTGGGCTCCTACTTCTATGAAAAAAATGGGCTTTTCGTCTTGGGCGGGCCAGGGACGCACCTGCATGGCATTCTTTGGGCCGTCCACGACATAAAAAATCATGGTAGAAGTGCGGGCGAGGAAGTTTTTACTGAGTTCCTGGTCACGGTGGGTGGTCGGGGCCGATTGATGCAGTGTGGTTTTGCGTTTCTCTCGTAGGTGCGCGTGTGTGCGAGGTGTTCACTAACGGACCCCAAGCGCGATGGAGAGGCATTCGCTTACTGAACCCAGGAAATTGATCTCGCCCTCACACGACCTCTAGCTACACTAAAGTTGGTCGATCCATCGCTGCCTAACTGAACCTGAGCGATTCCTTCGCTGACTAATTGAACCCGATCAATCCTTCTTGCTGCTTACTGAAGCCGAAGGCACCCGTACATGCGAGACGTAGATGGTTGGGTTGCCTCCCGGTGAACAGTGCCCGCGCTGCCTCGCGCGCGATACGTAGACATGAGTCGAGACATATCGATCGATCGAGCAGGTTGGTTGGCTACAGATGAACAGTTCCCGGAGGGGGTTTGATGAATAGGACCCCGAGGAGGCCGCCACAGCCCAGTTAGTTGGGGGTGGATGAACAAGAACCCATGGAGGGCTGGAAGAACAATAGCCGGTGGAGGGTGGAGGAGGTGGACGGTGGATGAACAATAGCCCGTCGAGGCTAGAGTGAGGCGGTAGACGGTGATGAACAGTAGCCCCGAGAGTCCCCTTTTGTGATACGCCACACCTCTCCCGATGAACAAGAGCCCATTTTGATTGTAGGCACTCGAAGAGTAGCCCGTTTTCTCTGTTTTGCGGTATGCCACACCCCTCCTGATCAACAGGATCCCGTTTTTACCGTAGGAGGTCGAAGATAACTCTGTTTCGTCTGTTTTGCGGTACGCCAAACCCCGAGCCAATGAACAGGACCCCGCTTTGACCGTAGGCAGTCGAACAGAAGGCCATTTCCTCTGTTTTGCGGTATGCCAGACCCCTCCCGATGAGTAGGACCCCGTTTTGGTTGTTCCATGAAAGCCGGTTGGCTCCCGGTCGATGAACAGGACGCGTTCCGTCCCAGTTGGTTACCTTTGATGAACACAACGTTGTTTCTCCGTTCCGACCTAGCTGGCTGGCTGCCAATGAATAGGACGCAGTTGTTGTACACATTTGAGAGCCCGCCCGTATGTATGTATGTGGCCGCATTTTTTGTTGTGTGGCTGTAGGTACGCGTACACGATTTAGACCGGATTTGCCTGAACTAGTACGTAGGGGGCTCTACTATGACACATGCCACTACTTACTCAGCCATGGTTCATCCTTGTAGAAAGACCGATCAACCAGTATATACGTACACGTTCATGACCAGATAGACAACACTACGTACAGTTCAACCGGGTGGTTCCCAGTTGTTAGGGATGATAAGGAGGTACTCCCTTGCGTGCGGAGATATATGTGGTGGGTGACAACTAACAGGGGGAGGAATCATTTTTTTGTGCATAATAAGGAGGCACTTCATTGCATGTGAAGATATAGGTGGTGGGTACAGCTGTTAGCCTCACCGTGTACAGTCGTCTTCCGACGGCTGTGGTTCTTTGACAATGTTAACCACGCCGTGCCGAGAGAACCAAGGCAGTAGAAGACGGCGAGGCCTGCTAAGGGAACGATGTGGAGCTAAGGAAGACGAGGCAGTGGATGCCCACGTGGAGGGGAGTACAAGGGTTCACTGGTTCAGCTGCAGTGTGAGGCTGCCGTCGCCGAAGAATAACATGGCGTGTGGGTGAGTAGAGGGAAGGCCTGCCGGCGGTGGGATTAGGGTGCGGTGGTGATGCCTGCGTGGCAGCACTGTCACACATGGGAGGCAGGAGCAGGCGGTCCCGCCGATGCTACTTTGGGCGGCTGGAGCAAGAAGATCGGAGGTTGAAGAAGTAGCACTGCTGTTGGATTAACATCCAACGGTCCAACTACTATAATCATTTGTTGACTGAGTTGACAAAGCCCTGACTATGAGTCAGCTTAGTAGGCCCACAAGTCAGCCTCTCCACTTACATCCCTCTGTCAGCTGTCAGCAGGTGCAATCATTTTTTCGGTGGGTTCCAGCTGTCAGCAGGAGCAATCATTTTTTCACGTAATAAGGAGGCACTTGCTTGTGTGGGTCCCTATTGTCAGCCTCTCCACTTACATCCCTCTTCTGATGGCTGTAGTTTGTTGACCATGTTGACCACGCCACGCCAAGAGCACCAATGTGGTGGACGAGGGAGAGGCCCAAGAAGGAACAACCTGGAGCCGGTGAAGCCACAACAATGTATGCCCATGCTAAGGGGAGTATAAGGGCTGACTGGTCGGTTGCAGGGTGAAGTCGTCGTTGCCGAAAAATAACAGGAGGTGTGGGTGGGTAGAGGGATGGCCTGCCAGCGGTCGGAGTAGGGTGGGACGGTGAGGCCTGCGTGGTAGCAGAACTGGCCATGGAAGGAGGGAGCAGGCAGTCCTGCCAGCACTGGTTTGTGTCGGCGTTCTGGGAACGGGGGTCCCCAGACATGCCTGCCTGTGGCCTGCGGCGTGGCTCAAGTGGGGGCCCAATGCAGCCCAGCTTCACCAGCTCAAGCTCAAGATCCTCACGAGGGGCCGAGCCTCGCGGGCCGGATGACAGGAAGCTTCCTCAGGAGCAGCCTCCTCAGGCAGGCTCGCGAGGAGGCGGAGAGATCAAGGCAGGGTACCTCCCGAGGAGCCCGTGACGCAAGCCATGATGATCGAGACCAGGCGGGCGCTGGCCTGTGCAGTGTCCTTGTTTCCCTTTTGGTGCAAAGGGGGCAAGCACAGACCAAGGCATCAGGCAAAGGTTACCGTTTCGATGCAACAAGACCAAGACCAGCAGAACGGCAGGATGGAGGTCATCGTGGAGCCCAGGGCGGCGTCATCGTCAGAGCCTTTGGCAGCCGAAGACCAACTTTATTCAGGATAAGTGTACCAGACGTTCCCCTTCAAAATGGCCAATTGTTGGCGCCCTTCCCGCTCATTATTTGGAAGAGGCCCAGGGCTTCCCTCTATAAATAGGACTAGCCACCACAGAGCAGGGGGGGGGATCGAGAGAACAGATCGATCAGAGAGAGAGAAAGAGAAGCGACTAAAGTCCCCCTAGCAGTTCATCGCACCAGCTCAAGAACAGCCCCTCGCGAGGCTGTTCTCCCTTTGTATTGTTCATCATCAGCCCCTGAGGCAATCCACCACACCACACACTGGAGTAGGGTATTACACCACAATGGTGGCCTAAACCAGTATAAATCTCGTGTCCCTTGTGTGTTCTTCTTTCTAGCCTAGATCCTTTGCGAGACTTCGAGACGTGAGCTGGTAGGGGAAAGATCTTCGTGCGCACCCCAGTGTTCGAACCTCAAGGGTCTGCCGGAACCCGAAATCTGACATTTGGCGCGCCAGGTAGGGGTGCGCCGGAATCTTTCTTCCGCTAGTCGCGTGTGATCTTCCGTCGTGTCCATGGATGACGCTCACCAAGCTCGCGCCGAGCGTTGGGCTGCTCTCGCCACCCGCGTAGCCTAGACGGTGCCCGTCGGTGGTCGCCCCATCGTTCCCCGTCGCCTGCCGCCAACGCCGCCACCGGCCTAGTGGGGAACGAGCAGCAGGCCTCGTCCCTACATCCTTCGGTGCTGCGCGATGGCCGCACCGCCACCCTGTCACTGACTCCAGCCGGTTCATCGTCCCATGCCTGTCGTGTCCCCACGGACGCGCACGCCAGGCTGCTCCTGGCGCGTGAGCTCCTGCACTACCTTACCATCGACGACCTCTACGAGGACTGGCTCCCCCGCATCACCGAGCTCGTCAGCGCCGCAGGGGGCTCTCCCATGCCGTCCCTCTCGCTACCTCGCCCTCCATCCTGCGCAGGAGGCGTGGAGCAGGAGGTGCCTCCACCACCTCCTCCCCAAGAAGGCGCCCTCGCTCCAAGGCGCGCGGCCCCAGGACGAGACCCTCCGCGTCCGGCGCCTACACGACAAGATAGGAGCTGCCAGGAAATCCCTCGTCCCCAAGAAGGTGCTCACGTGCTCCCGGCACCGGTGCGCCATGACCGCGCCCCTGCGCCACCATGTCAAGACCCCGCGCTGCTCCAGGCAGCGGTGCGCGGGAATCCCTAGGAGCAAGCCCCGCATCAGCAGAGAGCTCCGGCGGCCACTGCAGGCTGTCGCGCCTTCATCTCCGAGCTGCGTAGCATCGCATGGCCCGGCAAGTTCAAGCCGGACCTGCCTCCTCGCTATGACGGCACTGCAGACCCCGTGGAGTTCCTCCAGCTCTACGAGCTAGGCATCAAATCCGCCAACGGGGATGAAAAGGTCATGGCGAATTGGTTTCCCATGGCACTCTAGGACGGTGCCCGCACCTGGCTCCTGAGCCTGGCTCCTGGCATGATCTCCTCCTGGGACGAGATGTGCACCCGCTTCATCGCCAACTTCCAAGGCACTTGCGACCGGCCCCCGGCCATGAGTGACCTGCGCCGCATCAAGCAACAGCTAGGAGAGACACTGCAGAAGTACATCCAGCGCTTCAACAACGCTCGCCTCAAGATCCCCAGGGTGACTGAGGAGGCCATCATCTCAGCCTTCTCCGATGGCGTGCATGACATCAAGATGAAAGAGGAGCTAGCAATCCATGAAGACCTGTGCACATCACTGGAGCTGTTCAACTTGGCGACCAAGTGCGCCAGGGCTGAGGAAGGGCGCCTCTCCCTCCACGAGCTTCCGGCTGCCGACCCAGAAGAGAAGAAGCCCAAGGTCAAGGACGTGTAGCACAAGGGGGCTGTTGTGCTCGCAGCAGAGCCAGACACCAAGCGAGGCAGGGACAACCTGAGTCATCCAAGGGCAGCCGGTACTGCGTGTACCATGACCTCCACACCCACAACACCAATGAATGTCAAGAGCTTATGGCCGTGCGAGATGGGTGTATCGGCCGACGTCTCGACCGCAACGACCGGGGCTATGGCCGAGGAGGAGGAAGAGGTGGAGGACGATGGGAAGACCGTGGCCCCCGCCAAGGGTGGCGTGATCGATCTCGCGAGGACCGCTGGAAGGACCAGCCTCGCGAGGGAGGTTGGAGGGATCAACCTCGTGAGGACAGCCCTCAAGGCAACGCAGTGTCACACCCTGATTCTCATGCCACAACACTTAAGCTAATAAGTCATGATAAAATGTGGTTTGACAAAAACTTTTGAGTGTTTTGTCTTTGCTTTGATTGAATGTTTGTCTGCTGTTTGCAAGTGCTCTAAAAATCAAATAAATCCTCCAACTCCTATACTTCATCTCCTTGCTCCAAACTCTTGAACCAATGATCATGCCATGTGTATAGGACATAAAAAATATCTTCTTACAAAAATGATTTGGCCAAATAGTATTTTCAAAAATTAGTTTTTCAAAAACCCCTAAATTGAGGTTTGCACTGCAGGTACTTAATTAAGGGCAGTAAAAATCTTTCTAAAAATATATTTGACTCCTATTAGAGATAGGGTACCCAGAAACCACAAAAATATAATTTTAAAGGTTATTTTCCTATTTTATTTAAAAGCTTTTTCTTAAGGCCAGAAATGGTCTTTAATAGGGAAAAATTATTTTGTTGTTTTAAAAATATTTGCCAAAAATCAGGGAAACTCAGTGGGCATATATTGTCCATATATAAGAGTTTCAACACATGGTCATGTTCAAAGTATTGGTCAAATCCCTCAAAAACACTTTCTGGATATTTCAAGCTTTTGAAATATTTACAAAGGAAATATTCTCTAAAAATTCCAAGAAAATTCTAGAATGTCACATATGACATGTTTGACGATCTTGAGAAGTATCATGTCATGGAGAATAGTATAACTCCATGAAACCCCCTCAAAACCATTTCTGTCCATTTTGAAGTTTGAGCAACTTTACATTGCCAAACATGTCCAAATGTTCTCAAACCTTGTGAACATGCTCAAATGGTCTAATAATTCATCTAGACCAAATGGCACAAGTTGGAGAACAGGTTAACTTGACCAAAGTGCCTCAAAACTCTTTTTGTCCAGAACCAAATTTGGACAACTCTACATTGCCAAGTGTGTCCTTTTGATCTGAATTTTTGTGGACATGGTCAAATCCTCAAATGATGACACTAAACCAAGTGGTGCATCAATGAGAATAGATTTGCATGACTAAATCTTGGCAAAGCCATTTCTGCTGATTTCTAGGGTTTACCAAAGTTGCATTGGCTACTTTGCCCAAATGAGCTCAAACTTGGTGGAACACCCTACTTAAATGTGCCATTCCATCCTGTTAATTCTCATGGCAAGTGGAATTAATTTTCTTGCCCAAACCAACAACAAACACCTTCTGCCATTTTTCCAAAATCATCATTTTGACCACCTCCACTCTTCTCCATGACCTCAACTTTTTACCACAGCTCCTCCTAGTCTTCTCCTATCTCCAGCAACTCTTCCCTGGCCTCAGCTCAATGATTGAGGGGTGAAACACCCCCATTTACCCCTCTGGAAAGCACCTTCCTCTCTCCTTCTCACCTCCCTCCTCATTCCAGTGGCCTCCATGGCATCCAATGCTTCCTCCCCTTTGTTTACTCACCCCACAAAGCCCCAGACACTAGTGGACACGCCCCTGGCACATAAACAATGCCATGTCATGTAGACCTCGCGCTCTGGAGCAAGCTACAGTGATCTCCGGCACTGTAGCACGCCCATTCCAAGGCCTCCCGTCGACCTTGGGCTCCGGAATCGTGTCCCCCGAGGCCGCCTCGGCGTCCACGACACGCAACACTGTTGGCCCCTTCCTCCCTCGCCCTCCTTCTCCCTCCACGAGCTCACCCGAGCACATCCATGGACGCTGCCCACGGTGCACCGCGGCCTCGCCCATTTTAAGCCACCCCGACCCTCTCTCTCGCTTGGTTTCGAACCTCCTCTCTCCCGTGCACCCCTCAGACATCCTCCTTCTCCCTCTCGTGCCCTCCAGCACCTTCCATGGCCGGAGTGCCGCCGCCGGCCTCCACTCCGATTCGGGCAAGGGTGGGCTTCTCCCCTCCTCCTCTCCTCACCAGGAAAGCATCTAGGGTCCGGCGACCCTTTCCCCCCCATCTCCCTGACCGCCGGGGCACTGTGCCCCTGCCCATCATCGCCTGGGTATCCGCCCGCCTTGGCCAGTGCCCGCCGCGCCTCGGCCACCCTCCCTGCCATCCCCGGGGAGCCCCTGATGCGCCGCTCCCTGGCGACTCCTCCGGTGGCCGCGGCTTGGCCAGAGGTGGCCTGTGTCGCCGGGGGAAGGCGCCGGCCGGCGCACAGACGGGCTCGATCCCCTCCTGTCGCGAGCGCGGGAGGAGGAAGAAGACCCTGCGGGTGGGCCCCGCAGGTCAGTGACCCCGCCGGCCGGCCACGTCATTTAAGTGGAAACGGGCCAGCTGTTCTACGCTTCCCTTCGGGGAAAGCGTTACCAGCGAATACGCCTTCGGCGTGGCCTCCCATCGGCGGTCCGTGAGGAGCTGGGCCAGGCCCAGTGCGCTGCCCGGCTAAATTACGCTCAGCGCGTGAGATTAGGTATAAAACCCTTTTTCTCATTTTCTTTATCCAGTGAACTTAAAAAATCTCTAAACAATTCAAATGGACTCCAAATCTGATGATTCAAATTTCTAGTAGTTTCTAAAATCATTCCCTATCACATGGTGCTATTTGCACATTTTTCCAGAATCATTTCCTTCACAAATATGTATCAAAATCCCATTTTTCTATTTCTGTGATAAACTTTAGAAAATCACAGAGAGCCCATTTTTGATCCAAATTCCATGTTTCAAAATCCTAGATGTCTATAAGTTCAAAACTTAGTTTTTGAACATTTTTGCTAATACTTTCTGTATCACCTCAAATAATGGTCTATTTCTTTATATATAGCCAACTTTGCAAATTCATAGGAAAATCATCTCAACTCCAAATCCAGTGAAACCAATTCCTAGATGCTTCTAAAATCATCCTTTGTTAAATGGGTGCCTTTGCTCATTTTTCAAAAATATATTTCTGTACACTTCTTGCAAATCCACAAATCCCTTGATTCCATCATATTGAGATGTTCAGAGATGTCCATTCATCAAATCCCAATGAAACCACTTTGGTCACTCCTCATATGACCAGAGGTATCCTAGAAAAGTCCAACTCACATTTTTAGAGCACTTTTATTTTTGCCTTGTTGTGTTGCTTATTATGATTGTTTCCGACGTTAGTTGACGAAGTAGACGGAGTACTTGGAGAAGGACCAGAAGACTTCAAGACTCTGAGGAACCAGGCAAGCAGCCCTTTTGACCATGTCTATGAAACCTTTTTATGCACATCATATAGCACTCTATTAGAGTTGTTTCGGAACCATGTTGAGAGGGTAACCACTTTGGTGGATTGCCTTCGTTACTTCCTCGTTGATACTTGCATTGTGCATGACCCTACCTTCTTATGAGGGTTATGTCGGTGGGAGTAGATAGGATGCTAAAGTAGATGCTATGCAGAAGGGACGGGAATATGCATGATGAAGGAGACAAAGTGTTTTCAAAGGACTTTTTGAAAACCCCGTCGGGTGCCACTTATGCCCGAGGGAGATGATGAGATGGGTAGCCACTTGATGACGAAGTGGTGTACCGAGGCAAGTGTGTGTTGATTTCAAAACGGATTGGTTTAAGTTGCGACCGTTATTCCAACCTTACATGCGCAACCACACTACCCTTATATGGGAAAGGGCATTATTGATTACCTAGATTGATACTAGCTTGGGGCCCGCATTACTAGTGACGGGAGAGTTGTTGGTGCGCTCTCTCGGGACGGGGTCGTGCCAGGTAGGGCGGCCATGACTGTTTTCACAGGGCACCGGATACACCGTTGCGTGCCCTCTCGGATGTTACAATCTCGAGTGAATCTCGTATGATGTACATCGTGAGGATACGGAGCAACGAGTGGACTCCATGTTAGTGTCGTCTAGGGAAAGGTAGTGATCGGGTGCTTACCCCGGGTACTTGAGGTATCGCGGGTCGTGGATGACACGGAAGTTCCCCGGATCTTGTGGGTACAGTGTGCAACCTCTGCAGAGTGTAAAACTATTCGAATAGCCGTGTCCACGGTCAAGGACAGTTGGGTAACCGCTCTTGGGCTACGTCCACATGTTTACAAACCGAGTGTGTGTGTTGATAAAATGACTTGGGTCAAGTCAAGGGACTTGACATGATTGAGATGGGTTGGTGCCCACTCTATTTATGTTGATATCTGCAACCTGTCCTCATGGTTACTTGAATTCTCTCGATGCATGTCTTACAAGTTGTTGAACATGTCATTGCACTCAAAACTAGCTTTCTGCAAAAATTTACCTATATCATGCATTGATGTATCTTGAACCAAAAACATGGGTTGCTTGCGAGTACATTCAAAGTACTCATTGGCTTGCCACTGGTTATTTCATTGACCAGGCATGAAAGAACAGGATATGATGAGGAATACTTCGATGACGAACATGCGAGCTAGGACGCTTCCCAGTCAGAATGCCTGTAGGGTTAAGGCAGATGGCATGGGTCCAAGTTATCGACGAAGATTTCCGCTACGATGTTATACTCAAGACTCGACCATAATGGTCCTACTTGTGTAAAACGGTATGTATGGATGTAAGACTCTTATTATTCAGCTTCTGTGTGTTCAGTGAGCATTGATCTCTGGGATCACTGTACACGTGCATTCGGTGATCACGACTTATGAGTCGGGGTCCCCACACGCAGGCCTCCTCCTCTGCCACCACCGCCAAGGAGGAATGAAGACCATTACCAGGACAAGGGGGCCGGGGGCTTCCAGGAGCCGCGCGCAATCGCTTGCATCGTAGGCGGCACTCAGGCCCCAGCCTCTCAGCGCATCTTCAAGCAGTTTGCTTGCGAGGTGAATGCAGTCCTCCCCAAGCTTGAGGCCACGCGCCCTCTCAGGTGGTCAACGTGCGCTATCACGTTCAGCTCAAGTGCGCAGCAACGGCTGGAGTCCTCCCGATGCTCTGTTCCCCAGTCATCAGCAATGTGCAAGTCACCAGGACCCTCATCGATGGCGGAGCCGGACTCATTGTCCTGTCCGTCGAGACGTTCAACAATCTCCACGTGCCATACGATCAGCTTCAGCCGACCAAGCCTTTCTCAGGAGTCACTGATGGGTCCACTGTTCCGATAGGGCAAGTTCGCCTTCATGTCACATTTGCGCAGCACAACAACTACCGCACCGAGCTCATTGACTTCAACGTCGCCCAAATTCGCCTGCCATACAATGCCATGCTCGGGTATCCAGCTCTGGCCAAGTTCATGGTAGTGACTCACCATGGCTACAATGTCCTCAAGATGCCAGGAAGCGGTGGAATCATCACGGTGCTTTTTGAGGAAAGGGACCCAGTGTGTTCTCTTGAGCGTGCCTTCCAAGCCGCATCAATGAAGACCCAGATCACAGGAGTGGGAAGCTCCCAGAGGCGGTCCCTAAGAAGAAGAAGGCTTCACCTGGCTTGAACGCTCACGAGGCAGGCACCTCCGGAGGCGTTGCGTCAGGATCTGCGCCCGTTCAAGGGGCTCCAACCTCTATCGCATAGGAAGGCGTGCCCGGCGCCCTCCTCGGGCAGGCCTCGGGGGCTCTATCTTGGAGAGCCACTGACTTTGCCAAGGTCGCGAGGGAGGCGCTCGGGAACCACTTGGAGGCATGCTTCAAGGCACGTTTCCCTCAGAAAGGCATGAGGCAAGGAGGGCCAAACCCTCAGGAGTTCATCGCGAGGAACATTCAGGAGCTATAGGAGTCAAGAGTCATGCGCGGCAGCCGCCGCCTACCCGCCGTAGCCCCACATCCTGATGAGGATGGTGGGTTGCGTGTCTTCGTCGACATACCAGGGCTCAACCGAGCTGCGTCTCAGGAGCGCCTCTGGCCTTCACACGTGGGGCGTTGTGAGGGTCCACCTCATAGCTACGTTCGCATGCCCTTCGGCCTGCCGAACGCGGCTGCTGCCCACCAGCGCCTGAGGAGGAGCATCCTGGAAGCTCAGGTGGCCAGGCACCACGCATTCCTGGAGGAGATGGAGATGGACCTTGACGATCCGCCCGAACCCCTAGAGCCTCCCGAGGCTCAGGGCTCCGAAGGCTCGTGAATGGTGGCTTCTTCACCACGCGTCGTCAGCTACTCCGACACTCGCTCTGCAACGGTATCAGGTGACGTATTTCCAAGCTCTATTTTCAGCTGGGAGCGCCCGCAGGGCCGCATCATTCCCAGGTCGCGTGGGTCCGTCCCTGCGGCATGTATCCGTTTTGCTTATGCTCTTTCTTACCTTGTTGGGGGCGCCCCTCGGGCTGCATTATCCTCAAGCTGCTCGGGCAAAACCCAGTGGCATTTACTTTTTCCGCATCTATCTAAATTGATTTGCTCCTCCGAGCTTAACCTGGTCCCCATGGTTGTCATCTTCTGCTTATCGCGGACCTCTCCGCTCGCATGCAAAGTGCTTGCACGTTAAAAGGGGGGCACCTGAACATCGCAACTCACGGGCTCTTACTGTCTCTCCAGCCCTCACCCCCTGGCCTTGACCCACGACATCACGACCTGTCATACCAACGGCGGCTGAGCTCGCTCGAGGGCCAGGACCTAAGGACGTAGAGCATTTGCATTCTAACCACCCTGCAGGAACACACGATTGATAAAGGCCTAGAGCCAGGCGCAACCCGCCTCGAGGTAGGGCCTCGTGAGTCCCGCGCTGGCTCACGGGTGCCCAGATACACCTCTCTTAGCCCTACCGTGCCGGCCACGTGTCAGGGCGGGGCTGTACACGCCCCGGGGGCTCCTCCCGGAGGGGAGCCCCCTCCCACGTACTAGTGGAAGCACCATGCTCCGCGCTGGCTGACGACACTGCCGAGGAGCGGCTATGCCCGTACACATACGGAAGCGCTATGCTCCGCGCTGGTGATAAACAACTGAGGGCGGCTCACGGCCGTACCAACCTCAGGGAGCCCAGAGCTCAGTGTCTGGCACCATCACAATGCCTCCCCTCGGGAGTGCCGCGCGAGGGGGCTGGACACGGGGGCTGCGCCTGGGCCACATCTGAACACACGCCACCCAGCCAGGTCCCTCAGACCTGGTCGTCACGCGCCCCTCCCCGAGCGGAGCCAAGGTACGGAAGCTCGTTTGCACGTCAAGGGGGACTCCTGAGCATCGCGACTCAGGAGCCTAACTGGTCACGTAGCCCCTCACTCCTTAGTCCCGTCCTGGTTTCCGGTCGAGGCTAACGGCGGCTGAGGTATGTGCGGGGTCGGGCCCTGCCGATGTAGAACACAAGCAAATAGGAGGGAAAAATGCAAATTCTAGGGAATTCAAAAGCAAATATTACAAGCCATAGATTGTTTCACGATGCCAAACACGAGTTTAAACGCCTCCACAAGGCATGGTGCATGTTGCAGGAATTAAAGCAGGACAGAAGTTGCGAAGGGATCACTTTCCAATGGCGGCTCCGCCGCCTAAGGCCGCGGAGCCGGCGGCATCATGCTTGGGCAAGGTGCTGAAGGCACGGAACCTCCCCAGCAAAGCCTCGACTCGGCCCTTCACGGCCTCAGCAGCAGCGGCGGCGAGGTCGCCGCTCACAGGGTCCAGCAGACTGTCGAGGTCGACGTTGGGGTCGCAAAGGTAGACGTGGCTAGGACGCGCGTCAGCGCTGCAGACGACAGGGCACGCGCCTCGGCCTCGGCCGTAGGGCCAAGGCCTTCCGCGACATCTTCAAGCGCATGGACCAGGAAGGGAAGCAGCTCGGCAGGGCCGTCCTCTTCGCCAGCCAACGACTTCTCTAAGCCGCCCTCATAGAGCGTCTTCAGCACAGCACGAGCCTTCTCCTCCAGCTTGGCAAAGGCCCCTCGATCCTCATCCAGGACCTTCGCCTTGCGGTCTAGCTCGGTCCTCTCCACCTTCAGCGCCTACTCCAACGTCTCCAACCGGCCATGGCGCTCATCAAGCTCGGCGTCCCGGTCCTTGACGGCAGCCTCCCGAGCCTTCATCTCCTCCTCCTTCTCCTGGCAGATGCGGACCTCCTTCGCGAGTTCATCACACAGGCCTTGTAGCTCGACCTCCAGCGCCTTGCTGCGGCCCTGGGCATCCACAGCGTCGCCTTGGGCAGCATCGCGAGCGGCCTTGGCCTGGCGGGCAGCTTGCTTCTCCTCGTCGGAGGCAGACGCAGCCTGGCTCAGTGCCGCTTGGACAGAGGCGGCAGAGCGGGCCCAGCCAGAAGCTAGCTCCAGGCGCCCGACCACCAGGCAGGGGTCTGCGCTCTAGAGATCCTCCCGCAGCCGGCTCAGTTCATCGGCGGCCTGGTCCAAGGCGGCAGAGGGATCAGAAGAGATGGGAGCCGGTGAAGCAGGCAGAGAGGACGGCAGTGTGATCACGGCTTGGGAGGAAGGAGCCTCCTAGGCCTTGGGCATCTTAGTAGCAGCATCAAGCCCAGGCACCTCCAGGGTCAGCGGGGCCACGGGGGCTGACTCCTCGCCAGAGTGTCCCTGCTGGGCTCGCGAGGATGACCGGGCAGGGGAGGCACAAGCCTCAATGCCTCCTTTCCCCGCTGATGAAGGCACTGCCTTGGCAGACGAACTCGCCTCAAGCAGAGTCGCAGAAGCCCCTTTCAACTTCTTCGCTGCAGGTATCGGCCTGGCCAAAAGAATGCAGGCGTCAAGCCTCGGCGGCAGAAACAAAGCAAAGCACGGATCGAGCACTTACTGGTCATTGTTTGCGGACTCAAGCAGCCTCCGGCCAAACTTGAAGCCCGAGATCCTGCAGCTGGGGTCAGCCTTGGGAGGCACGGAAGCAAAGGGCGCGTGGATCGTGGGAGAACCAGCCCCGACCTGCCCTTCCTCGGGACCAGGGGAGAATCCTCCCCTCCTTGCCTGGCGCCGGCCTCGTCATTGTCCGGCATGGAACGGAGGGTGCGGGACCTGCGTCGAGGGAAGGAATCCCCCGACTCCTCGCCAGTCGCCTCAGATTTAGAATCTTCTTCTTCCTCCTCCTCTTCTTCCTCCTCACTCCCGCTAGAGTCGCTGGAGGACAGATTCACCGTCGGCAATGCTGCCAGATCCCCGGGAGCCTCTGCGGGCACCAGCCCCTCACCGTTGAAGGTGGACATGGTGTTCACCACCTGCTCCCAATCGCCGCGAAGAAACAGGGGGACGGGAGCACCCTCCGGCCTCGCCACGTCTCCCCCGACCAAGGAATGGAGGGCCGCGACCAGATCTTCGTCGGCCAAAGCTGCAGAGCTCAAGCGAAGGGCAGCGTCATCTTCCCCAAGCCTCCACAATGGGAGCAAGTTCTCCCAGAGTGGAGCCACCCGGTGCTCCAAGAACTCCCTCAGGAGCGTGGCCCCGGTCAGCTTTGCCACCCCCAGGTTCCTTGGCCTCATGTCCGCGTTCATCCTCTTCAGCACCGCCCTCGCGCGGGGGTCGACAAGCTTCGCGCGAGACCATGCATCAACGGCCTTGGGATGCCCCGTAGGCAGCACCAGTCGGGGGTGGATGCGCCCAGCGTCCACCATGACCCACTTGCTCCGGAAGCCTTTGATCTTCTTCCCCGGCTTTGAGATAGCATTGGAGTTGGAGTATGCGATGAAGCTCCCGCATGTGGAGATTGGGCCACGAGAAACCCGGAGGTAAAAGTAATGACACAGCAAGGCCACTGAGGGCTTTACCCCAACGTGAGCCTCACAATAGTAGGTGAAAATCGCCAGGAGAAGAACAGAGTTGGGGTGGAGGTGCAGAGCTTGCAAGTTGTATAGGCGAAGAACGGCAAGGAAGAACTCAGAAAAAGGGGGCATTAGACCAGCGATGATGGCGCTCACAAAGAGCGGGTCGAAGGTGCTCCCCTTGCCTTCAAGCTGGTCGGAGCCGGCCTTGAACACAGTTGCTCCCACGTTGCCCTGCGCCACCGTCCTCAGGCGCATGAGGGCGAGATTCTTCTCTGACATATTCGGGGGATCCAGCGCCGGCGAGTACCAGGCCTCGGTCGGGGTCTTGCGAGGCGCCATGACTTGCCGGATGGGACTGATTGAGGCAGATTTGGAGGATTTCGGAAGCAGGAAGGAGAAGAGTGAGAAAGGGGATCTAGAGCAAGGCAAGTGAGAACAAAGCAGGTAAGTCTGGCCCGGGCACCTCTTTTTGTCAGATGGGCGGTTGCCGAGGCATCATGGGGAAGCGAAGACGCCCACGTCCAATCAATCGCCACGCGGCGCCCGAGGCCGCAGGCTATTGGGGCCCGCGGCGCTTTGCACTTGCCCCTTCGCTTCTCTGCTAAGCCAAGTCCAGGCGCGCCTTGGGCCCGGGGGCTACTGTCGGCGTTCTGGGAATGGGGGTACCCAGACTTGCCTGCCTGCGGCCTGCGGTGTGGCTCAAGTGGGGGCCCAATGCAGTCCCAGCTTCACCAGCTCAAGCTCAAGACCCTCGTGAGGGGCCGAGCCTCGTGGGGCGGACGACAGGAAGCTTCCTCAGGAGCAGCCTCCTCAGGCAGGCTCGCGAGGAGGCGGAGAGATCAAGGCCGGGTACCTCCCGAGGAGCCCGTGACGCAAGCCATGACGATCGAGACCAGGCGGGCGCCGTCCTGCGCAGTGTCCTTGTTTCCCTTTCGGTGCAAAGGGGGCAAGCACAGACCAAGGCATCAGGCAAAGGTTACCATTTTGGTGCAACAAGACCAAGACCAGCAGAACGGCAGGACGGAGGTCATTGCGGAGCCCAGGGCGGCGTCATCGTCAGAGCCTTTGGCAGCCGAAGACCAACTTTATTCAGGATAAGTGTACCAGATGTTCCCCTTCAAAATGGCCAATTGTTGGCGCCCTTCCCGCTCATTATTTGGGAAGAGGCCCAGGGCCTCCCTCTATAAAATAGGACTAGCAAGTATAGAGTAGGGGGGATAGAGAGAATAGATCGATCAGAGAGAGAGAAAGAGAAGCGACTGAACTCACCCTAGTAGTTCATCGCACCAGCTCAAGAACAGCCCCTCGCGAGGCTGTTCTCCCTTTGTATTGTTCATCATCAGCCCCTGAGGCAATCCACCACACCACACACTGGAGTAGGGTATTACAACACAATGGTGGCCTGAACCAGTATAAATCTCGTGTCCCTTGTGTGTTCTTCTTTCTAGCCTAGATCCTTTGCGAGACTTCGAGACATGAGCTGGTAGGGGAAAGATCTTCGTGCGCACCCCAGTGTTCGAACCTCAAGGGTCTGCCGGAACCCGAAATCCGACAGTTTGGGTGGCTCGAGTAGGAAGATTAGATATTGAAGAAGCACGATGGTGGTTGGATCGACATCCAACAGTCACAACTCTGTGTTGATTAAGTTGATAAACCGTCAAAAAAATTTAGGACAGCGTCATCGTCAACCTAGTAGGCCCGCAACTCAGCCTCCAAATCCGCGAAAAACAGCATACAACCCATTTGCCATTATTTTTAATAATTTACAGCCCATTTGCTAATTCTTAAGGATATTTTGTAGCCCATCTTATTTTTGTTAGCATTAGAGACCATATTGTGGGGTTCGAACTCTTTTAATCACGAAATTTCGAGTCACTTTAAAAAGAATTATAAAAATAATTTTATTTCAAATTTAAATACAATAAAAATTTCCAAAAAAATAATGAAATTTAAAATCTTGAAATCCAGAAAAAATGAAATTTGAATCTAGTTGACGGTTTTCTGTGTTTTTAAAATTTACAACCCATTTCTTACTACTTATAGCCCATTTTTCGGGGAAGCCCAATACATCCCTCCTCGTCTTTAAATATTTGCAGCCCAGTAGGGCTGAGAAAAGCAAGTAGGCCTGGGTTGGGTATTGTCCCAAAAAAATAGAACTAGGCTAGCCATTTTCAGAAAGAAAAAACATATCAACTGGGCTCGTCATGTGCTTAAATAAAAGCCTGGGCTAGACGGGCCACAGCCCCCGCACAACGCAGTTGATACCCTAGTCCGTCTATAACTGGGCGAGTTGTTGGGTCCCTGTTGTTACAATATTTCTCTCTTTAATAAAGGAAATGGCAAGCCATTTGTCTTGTTTCAAACAAAATATGACAGTCACAACCGAGTTGAAAAGGGCAACAACATCTAACTCAAGCTTACAAATGGTACAAAAGCCCAAGGATTATTTGTTCATCGGGTTTAGACAAAACCCAGACTGAACATGGCAATAACATCTCACCCAACCACTATTTTTGGCAGTCACAAACAAATGGATCGGTCTGATCCATAAAATCAACATTCTGTGCCAAAAAGTTTACTGTAATATGACCACAAGTTGTTGTAAATAGAAGTCGAGCGTGTTCAGAAGCCCATTTGTCCACCTGAAACTTATTTTTTTGTTGTTCAACATATCAATCCGTGAGAAATTTTTTGTTGAAAAACTTAAGCCTCATTGACAATAGTAACCTTGCATTTAACAAGAAGAATGTGACCAAGCTTATGTTCGCTTGGTTGGATGCATATCCTTCCATCGTTATTGTCCTCAAACGAATGTCGTGAGAACTAAGAAAATCCTGGTGCTTATTACGCCACTAATTGGTTATATGTTTTCCACCATGTGTTAGTGCCTACGTAGAGATGAAAATTGAAAATAGTTAAGGTCTAAATAAAGAGAGTGTCAAAAGAGCGACAACTGAACGGTAATTCTAGTACAATATATATGGGCTTTCAATGGGCATGAAATAATCACCTTTATGTACAAATTCTCCATGCATGGAAAGCATCGCAGCAAGCCAATGATTTTGTTCAGATGAATACTAAACATTCTGATATATAAGGTCTTGATAGAATCTAGCACCATTGATATGCTATCAATGGACAAACTCTTCATTGAGCATATAACATAATATTAGTATCCAAAGTGTACTCCAAGATATAAAACTTATGCGCACAAATGAAAAATGCAGCTTGTGATTGCAAAAGTATAGATGATAATACAATACCTGAATAAGTGTGGAGCCAAAGACCATGTCGTGATGTTTAAATGGATCACGAATTACACCCAAGGTCTCAAGTTTAGGCGCAGAGACGACAGTTATTTGCGAAGGTTTATACAATTATCAAGGAGCAACCTTTGAAGTGAAGGGACATGTCCGATGATGAGCTGCTGTCCTTCAAAACAAATTCCAATGCTTTTAAGATGAGGCAACTTTATTTGGAGAAAATGGGTACGGATTTCTAATCCAAAAACAAGCAACAAGCAATCCAGGGCAGGGCTACCGGAGTGGATGATGCTGTGTAGTGAGGCCTCCGATAGATGAACCACCACAAGTGGAAGTCTTTTTAGCAGTGGGAGTTAAACCATTAGTACCAGATTGTCTGGTAGATGACACCGGGCTATGGTGAGTGTGTGGAGAGGGGAGGAAAACCACGAGACGGACAACAGTGGTGTGGGCAAAAATACATGGCGTTCGGGTCGCGGTATGTATTTTTTTGTAGTAATGGTAGAACTCAAGCTGCTACAGTTTTTCGAATTCAGTGGATGTCAGCCATGTGTCCACCGGGAAGGATACGGACAACAGGTAGCATGTCAGGATGCAAAGGCGTTGAACGGGGCCTTGGTGGGAGGAGATGATGGCTCTAAGAGTTCAAATTCATGAACGACAAATATCTGACAAAGTCGAGATTAAGAAGCGCGGTGCGCCAGAGAGTGCGCCACCGAGATGCGAGGACTTGTGTGTGGAAGCCATCCTTGGTGGGGATAATGGAGATGATCTCCCCAAAGGATGGCATCTGGGAGATCATTGATGCGGTCCACCAGAGATTCTACTGGTTCCTTGGATCTTGGTGGGGGGCGGGGGGGGGGGGGGGGGGGGGCTCGCCGCTTCTCCCCGCACTGCCGGGTGCGGGATCTACAACCGGCTTCACCGCTGGCGGGAGCCTCATCTCCTTGGCGCTGGGGCTAGCCAAGTCCATTTTCCTTGCGGGTGTCACGTCGAGCTCACGAATTTGAGCAGAGCCAGAGACGAGCCTAGTGGCAGTGCGAGTGGGGAAGAAGAAGGGCTGGGGTTTTCTGTAGGAGCGAGGAAGAAGGGGAATATGTGTTTTCTGTACGACTGAGGAAGAAGGTGAGCGGGGGTTTCCTGTATGAGTGAGGAAGATGGTGAACAGAGGGAATTAGGGGGCGACAGAAGGGGGAGAGTCCAACGTGATGCAGGTTTTTTTCGGGAGCTCCCCAAATTCAAGAAATATGGTATTTTCCTTGCGAAAAACTAATGGACTTTAAGATGGATTGGCTTTTTTATCTGCGTGGTCATCTGCCGTCGTGTTTCTCGTCCTGGACGGACTAGAGGAAGCCCATAAGAGACACTCTCTAGCTCTCCTAGCTTATTGCCCATTCGAAAGAAAAAAAAGAGACGCTCTCCAGCTTATCGCTCCTCATCGGCAACCTTTTTCAACTTTTAAAAAATTATGGCTCCTTCTCGGGCCCGCTTGCCATCCACCAAATTAGAGGATGCGGAACTGCATGCAGACACTCACACTGGTCGGAGCGTGGAAAAATGAGGTGTCAAATGAGGTTTCAATATTCACATTAAACTAAGCTTTAGAAGATACGGTATGCATACTAACATTCACAAGAATAAAAATTCAGCATGTTTGTGCATCTCAATGATTCACCATACTATAACAAAGACAAAGCTGTGAGAAGGTGTAGAAATAAAGAAAAACGACCGATGCTTCTCTGAGCAAAGGGCCTCCCTGCGCACGCATTAATTTCTTGGGCATGCTTGTTTCTTCTCAATGTTGCGAGCACTTTGAGCATGTTGGCAACTCCACAGCTGGCCACTTGTTTACTCCTCCACTATTCGCCGGCCAGTCTGTATTTGACTGGGAACTCTTTTATCTTGCGGTGATGTTGTGGCTGCACTACTTGTTTGCTCCTTCACACATGACAGGCTCGTTCCACACTGCAATCAGCAAAAAAACGTACAAATAAGCTTATTTCATCTTTCGTTGGTCATTGTACCTAGTTACGAATGTAGGAATGCCTGGAGCACCATGAGGTTAGCTGACAATAGGTAGATGCAGCCATATAATTTTGTGTGGTTCTAAAAAATTGAGGTTTGTGTCCCTTCCCCTTCTTATGAGAATTCTTCTTGAAGTTGGTACAATGCGACGACTTGTTCTTTGCATCAAACTTGCCTTTCCCCTAAGATTTGTTCTTGTTGTTTTTGGGCTTGTTGGGCTGGAAGTTCTTCTCGTGTACCATGTGGGCACTAGAAGCTCCCTCAGCCACTCGAGCACGTGTGTCTTTTGCTCTCGCATTCTCTTCAAAATCAAGGGTGCTAATGACATCCGAAACAAAAAACTCCCGTTTATTGTGTTTTAGAGAAGTAGCAAAATTGTTCCACGAAGGTGGAAGCTTGGCAATGATGGTCCTAGCAACATACACTTAAAGTACTCAAGTTCCTTAGCGAGTGACTGTATATCATGAGTTTGCTGAACAACAGAGTGCTCATAAGTCATCTTGTAGTCACAGAATTGCTCCGTGACGTACAACTCATTCAGCCTACGAGGCCCCAAACGTGGCCTCGAGCGCAGCCCACATGTCTTTGCTGCTACCAAATGACATATATGAATCCACAATCAAATTGTCAAGAACACTTAGAAGGGCGCCTTTGAAGAGGGTATCCATGTTCTCAAAAGCTTCCTGCAGTGCAGGATTAAGATCACCCTCAAGCTTGCCCTTAGTGGTGTCATAGTAGTACATGATCTGAAATTAGTAAACTGCTCTCGTGCGCCACCTTTTATATTGCACCCCCTTAAAGGTAGGCGGCTTCAAAAGTGCAGCAAAACCACTCAGAGTAAATTGTCTATAATTAGGTTTTTGGATTAGATTGTTGATTATATTAGCAAATTACTATGAGATTAAATCCTAATAAATAGTAAATAGATCATGACGACAATTGCAAAGATCATGAGGACTGAATAACATACTATGTAGCAGGAGAAGAACTGTTGTGGTTGATGTTGTCACTCATGTCGTTGATGAAGAGGTTGCCGAGGTCGGGGAAGAACGTTGTCGTTGAGGAAGTCGTCGCTCCCAGCAGTCGCGCGAGTGTGCTCCCCGAAACCTGATCGCCCCTCTCTCGTACAGGATCACGAAAGGCGGGGTTCCGGAGGACTGTTGTCCCTTCTCATGGTGCACGCTGGAAGGGGGATGGAGAAGTCTTGCGTGGCGGCACTGTGATCTAGAATGGTGCTAAACCATATGATACAACGACGGCTAGGGTAGAGCCTGTCAGGTCGGTCGTGCGAGTAAACCCCATATCCAAGTCAACAATAGCCCCACTAGCCAAAAGAATCAGAAACGGCTGAGTAATTAAGGCATCTTTTAATTATTAGTTAATGAATGGATTTGTGCCATTTTTGTTCTTGTCAGTGACCTTTTCCTATGTGACCATAGGAAATCTAGATGTGCTCATTCACAGTTGCATTGTCAACCCAACATTCCCTCACTTTCTTTCCTTTTTCGACCAAGAGCCCGGTCAGGCCCGCCTCAACCCCACTTTATTTTCCTTTTCAACCAAGAGATCGGTTTGTCATCTAGTCTATGTAGTACCTTTTTTCCTCTATTTGTAAAAATGTAGGTGGTGTTCCAGTGTTTGACAAGCCGAAGCATCTAGCTACAGTGGCAGAGACAGGGGAGCGGTAGGGGCCCTGCCCCCCAACATTTGAGATTTACACCTAATTAGCTGATGAACAGTGCCGAGTTGGTGATGATTTGTTGCTACAAAACCTATTATATTTCAACAGCTTGGTCCTCCCCAACTTGTTTTGACAACATCCTCCCCCCTAATCTGATTTTTGTGGCTCCACCACTAGCTACCTACATGGGGACCTTTATACTAGAGAAATATCCACATGCAAGCTGCAGCAACACGGGGAACAATCCTAACTTGATGAAAAAAGGATGCAGTGACATGGGGAGTTGGTCCATGAGAACGAGCCAGTTGTAAAAGAAGTTATACCTTTGGTCGGCGGGATAAGGCGAGGTAGGCGGTGGGATCTACCACCTCGACGACAGCGAGAAAAGATCTATGACCACCAGTGGAGAGAGAGAGAGAGAGAGAGAGAGAGAGAGAGAGTGGACAATGCCATCTTATTTAGATCTGGAGAGGGTGACGGAGTGAGAAAAGAGAGCAACCCTAGCAAGCAAGTCCCCAAGCATATATCCCAAAGCTACAGCCTACACATACTACTAGCGAATCCCAGAAAATATAGCCATTCGATCAGTTGAGGTTTGGTATGATAAGCGGTAGCGATTCACTTTGGAATAAATCAACAGCTCAAAAGTGTTCGGTGTCAGGGTGGATGGTTGGTATCAAGTTTAAAACTTGTTGTACTATAAAAACTATAATATATAAACATGCACACACAATGTGGGTCGGTTACATTGCAGAGTGATTTTGGTCAAGAAAAATAGGTCATGGAGTTCCAGAGAAATGATTCAAGACACATCAACATTGTGCATGTACGAAAGCAGAAAGAAAATACTACATTACTATACTATAGTACTATATAGTGTACCCCATCTCTGTCCTTCCCTTGGAGTGTGTCAAGTATTGCTTCCCATGTGTCCCAAGGCATCACCTGATATGTAATAGTAGAAGGTAGATAGAGAAGAGAAGAGATGTGGATAAAACTCAATCAATAACCGCGCCACCGTGTTTAGGTCGCACTTTGTATGACTCACATGTGGTCGCAGACCCTACATTAAGTGGACAACTAGATGTGTCAAATTATCATGTTAGCTGCTGCTTCGTGTGCAACTGCTCTCCACCCTGGGTGCACCCGCGCGTGTGCGGGAGGGGACGAGTGAGTGCGTGCACCTCTTCTCTTCGTCTCTCTCTCTCACTCTTTCTCTCATCTAGAGTACATTTTAGTGACATCGCAAGTCATATAGCCTGCTGACTAGACCTTATTAGACTGGCTCTAAAGTTACTCTCCACTGTGAGTAGTCTAATGCCGAGCGTGTAGCGGGTGGCACCCTCGGCCGGCGCGCCGCTTCATTGGCGGACCCAGTGAGAGGTCGTGTCTCCCTAACTTAACATCAATGTGGAGCGGCGGGCTCAGCTGGCGCCGGGCAGGAAGCGCGCGTGGGAGGGGGGAGGGGTTTTTTGGTGGGCCAGGAAGGTGAGAAGCCAGCTTCGGATCAGTCTGGATGGGGAAATATCAGGTGCCCCCATCCTTTTGGTGCTCCCATACTCCAAGTGCTAGTACTACTGTAGTATAAGTGTGTGGGCTACGTAGAGGGCCTAGTAAGCAAGTTTCTCGTTGTTCTGTGAGTTGACAGGACACATCAAATTAGTAGTTTTTTAAACGTACATTAAAGAAGTATTGTAGTCGTCTCCAAAGAGGGCCGACCATGTCC
The DNA here is from genome assembly GCA_963921465.1 of Triticum timopheevii. NCBI lineage: Eukaryota > Viridiplantae > Streptophyta > Magnoliopsida > Poales > Poaceae > Triticum > Triticum timopheevii. The sequence goes on from OY997270.1 coordinate 244,714,176, forward strand.
TTGACTACCATCCCATCACGTGCTCTGTCATTGAGTACGTGCATGATTCACATGCCATTGAAGAAACAAATTGCCTACATGCCATTGAAGATTTTTTTAAAAGAACACACCAACGCGTCATGGTCGAACTTTGATTCAATCACATGTGGTTCCCGACCCTCCACTAAGTGAACACCTACTACACGCATCAAATTATCACATGAGCTGCCTCTTCATCCATAAATGAGCTCCATCGTGTACCCGCGCGTGTGTGTTAGGGAAAGAGGCAAAGAGTATGTGCGTCCGTGTTTGCGTGTGATTGGTGCACGTACTCGGCCTATGTTGGTGACCATGGGTGAGTCTCACTTATCTCTACTTCTCTACATGTACATCTACATCTGCATCTATGTCTACACTACATCTACATCTACTATAGCACAACAAGTTTAAAACATGAGACCAGCCATTTTCTTGAATGACACGACCTGGATGATGAATGTCCCACATGTCGGCAAAAGGAGGAAGAACGATTTCCGACGACCAAGAAGGACCAAGGAACCACGCGGTGGAGCGCCTGCACTCGGCCCCTCCCAATGCTAAATCATTAAATGAAGGCTGCTTAGCTACAACAACTTAAGCACATGTGCATTGGAGGCTTTTGTTGCTAAACTATTTAATGTGCTTAGCACCTCATGTTAGCACCAGTGCATTGGAGGCTTTAGTTGCTAAACTTTTTAATGTGCTTAGCACCTCATGTTAGCACCAGTGCATTGGAGGCTTTAGTTGCTAAACTTTTTAATGTGCTTAGCACCTCATGTTAGCACCGGTGCATTTTGCTGAACTTTTTAATGTGCTTAGCACCTCATGTTAGCACCGATGCATTGAAGGCTTTAGTTGCTAAACTTTTTAGTACTACTATAGAATCAACCAAATATTCTACACATTTAGACCGGAGGGAGTAGGAAACACGACAATCCTTGTGTAGTTACATCATACATACTTGCCCACCGCAGGCTATCACAATATTTCTCGGCCTCTGTGCGACACCTAGCTCTAGTAATCCACCAACCCACATCGCTTCTCGCTCCTCGCCTCAAAGTGCGTCCGGCGGGCGATTTTGCCGTCGATTGAGGTTGGTTCACTCACACTCGCTCCCACATGTTAGAGATATGCCAATTAGTATTCTATATCTAAAAAGAATAGTGATATGACAATAGGAAGCGCTTTGACTGGCGGACCAAACATGACAGGCGTGCCGTGAGTGGGTCCAGTTTCTCGTAAGGTGCGTTAGCGCATCCACAGTGTGTTAATTTGCTGCCTCTAAGGCTACCTCTAAGTCCTTAGAGGTTGGTGCTATACACTGCATGCGTGAGCCTCTAATAAGCAAAAATGCTTAGCATCGATGCTTAGTATAGAGGCTGCCTCCAAAGTTTTGGTTTGAATAAAATAATCTGCTTGGCCTACTTGTCATTGGAGGAAATAGTTCTAGCCATGCAAAGCGGATGTGAAGGATCTGTCTAGGGAAATAGTTGTTTATTAAACATGCATCCACCTTAGAGGCTTGAAGCCATTTGCTATACACTACGATAGTTTTGTAATGAGCCTAGAGGCTGAACGTGGGTCACAGCTTAGAGGCAAGTCCGCCTCCAAGCACTGTGGATGCCCTTATGCACCTGGACGGAGGATGTAACTTGTTCAAATTTGGCACTTTTTCGGCTCATTATGTGCATTCTATAGACATTTCTTAGCCAAGATACGTACATCAAAACCCAGCTACAGCTATACACGGGTGGGATGAGAGGGGCGTGGATTGTCGTTCGATCGTGCTTCCTACGGTGCACATGCGCGATTCATGTGCCTGGGGTTCCGGTCAATTACAACACAATCCAGTCGGGTGAACGCACACAGTTTCCAGAGGCGACAGAAATAAAGTGTGTGCGATAGTAAATGACCAAGATTGCAGTGGAATCCAAATTTCCTATGTCATTTGTCTAAAAAACAACTGCACTGTACGGTTGTCCGGCCACTCCGCCCTAGAGCACACTGATAAGGAAGCAATGGCGTCCTACCGCACTGGGTTCATCGCCGCCCGCGGCCGCACACCCACGTGAGTGGACCAAGAAGCTTTACATGTACATTGTTGAGTATTATCTTAATTCTCGCAAGCAGAGATTTAATGCACCTTGAAATATGAACATGTGATGAGAATTAATAAAAATGTGACTTATAAAATGGAAAAACGAAAATTTTGATAACTAGTACTACAATATTTATAGTCTTATAGCCCACCTACCTCATTCCTATTGTACTTCATTGATTGGTTTCTATTTTTGAATTGAGCCCCGTAAACCCATATACTTGATGTTGTGCGGCTATCATCCAAAATTCGCTTGTACATATGGTTGCTTCGTGTGAGTAACTTTACTCTTTGAATATTGGTGTACGAGTGCATTCAACAAAGAGAGAAATGATGGTTGCTTTGCTCGAGCAACTTTTACTAGTACTACGGGAAAGCTGGGGCTATGTGATTTGACTAATCATTAGTCATTATTACTACGGCACAACGAGCGGGGTGAATCTCGCCAGCGGTACATGGCACATGGACCCGTATTCTGGATGTCCCACATGTGGGTGAAAGGAAGTTTTAATGATTTGTGGCATTGCTATCAAGCTTCCGGGATATGTTTACATGTACACATAATTTTCCAGCATAACGAAATTGTGTTGTGATGCTATGAAGCTTTCAGCTTTGGTTTCATGTGTCCTCTTGCCTCCAAAGTTGTCTCGTTACAACATTCTATGAAATTCAAACGAAATTAACATGCATGCTAATGCATCTAAAAAAAGCGTCAATATTTACATCCAAACTGAATACAAAGTTGTGAGAATATGTACAAATGAAGGAAAATAAAAATTAAAGGATGATGGGGATGATTGGTTTGGGACTAAACTTTGCCAAATGTTGCCACACCTAAGATTAGGCAAGTTTGACCATGTTAGATGAGTGTTTGGTTCAAGCCACACCTTAGGCAAGCCACAATAGGGCCCCATATGGTATACACACAAAAAATGTGGCAAGATTCCCTTAGGCTTGCCAATTTGTGGCTCTCATTTTAATGAACTAATCTTAGGCAAGCTTGGCAAATATGTGTGGCAAAGTGTGTCAATGCAAGGCCTAGAACCAAACAACCCCGATTTCCATAGGTATGGTTCCATTTCCTGCCGTTCATTGGTTGGCAGCTAGTTTCACGCAGCTCTGTGGAAGTGAACAAGACATGTTAGCCAAGAAAGGATTCTATGGAGGACATTGCCCTTCTGATCATTTTGTGAAGTTCCACTAAAATCGAGTTGAGCATCCCTATTAGCAAAGATATTGAACAAGTGTGATTACATTAGTGCTGGCACCAATAGTAGTTGATGAAACATACACACACAAGTAGAAGCCGGCCACGTTTGCAATCTCTCACAAAACTAACCACTTGTTGGAGAATATTAGGCTCGGAGTTGGATCTGAAGGATTGCAAAACCAATGTCCCTTTGTGCAGTCGCACTGAAATGTAGAGACGTTGCCCATGTGACATTTTAGCGGAACTTCACAAGACACTCTTAAGAAAAAAGTGATTTGTGCAGTTCATCAAAAGGTTGCAATAGCAACGAGGTGAAATGGATAGCCCTGTTTGCAAAAAAAGAGGTAGAAATGAAACAGTTACTGGCCAATAACAGTTGATGACACATACGATGGCAAAAAAGAAGCATGTTCCTTGTCCCAATGGAAGATAACAACATTTTTGTTTATCTAAAACGGTGTGAGGACGAGATTGCAATATGGAAAGTACCTCGGATGATCTACATTTTGGGCAAAGAACTAGGGAAGATACACATGCAGGATTTTCCACATGCAACAACATGGGAAGATAGGCAGTGGAGCAAGGCCGGAGGGGATACCTAGGGGTCGTCGGGATGTAACTAGGAGGGCGGTGGCGGGCGGGATCTGCCCATACCACGGTAGCGAGCAAGTGGCATAGGCCCTACCACGCCGGAGCTTGGTCAGAGCGAACGACGAGTACTGCAGATCGGGACGTGTTGCCTCAACGTCGTCGAACGGAGAAACAATGCACATCCTCCCATTCCACCGGCAGACGAGATGTGGCCGGATCAGTGATCAACAGTGAGAGAGAGGCCACCGCTGCCTTGTGTGAGATACTGTGAAGAGAGACAAACTCGGGCAGGCAGGCTCCATTGCACTACAAGAAATATGTCAACTTGTGACCTTCTGTCAGTGCCCCTAGAAGAAATGGTCGTAAATCTACGACCATTTGTGACCAATTGGTCGTAAGCTGTTCGGAGGGCTCCAAAACCTCGGAGGGCTCCAAAACCTAAACCATAACGACCATTTTGGGTAAAAAGGTCATAATTTCCTTACACGAAATGGTCGTAAAGTAGACAACACTGGTCTGCTACCTTATTTCTAGCTGATCACAACCAATATAGATGGTCATAACCTTGTAAATTGTGGTGGATTGCTATGACTAGGCGCCATCTCATCAGTTTTGCCTATGTGTCATGTCCATGTGTCATTTTTTTCCCTAGGTTTCCCAAAATTCCCAAAAATTTCTCATAAATTCTTTGGATCATATCTTTGTCAAATATGTCAAAAACCTACCTTGCCTAGTTTTTTTTGAAAGCTCAGGACAGTGAGGGCAACCCCCCACTGACTTTATATTACTTCAACAAACACAACTTACACTTTTCTCTGGGGCTACATGATGGTGGTTATGGCAGGTTCTCACCACCAGAGAGACAGAGAAGGTTGTACAAAAAGAGCAGAAAAAACGGCTGTTTGTAAACTAGATGGAAGTAACAAAGCTATCCACAAATGGCACCAAGGCCTCCTTGACTCCGTGCCTCATCATACCAAAATCGTTTTTGAATCTCAAAAGCCATCCATCAAATGTAGGCAGCACACCTCTAAAGTGCTTGTTGTTGCGCTCCCTCCACACACTCCAGGCCACAATGATAAAGACCTCCATAAACATGGGGCCTGTCCATCTGTCCCTTGCCTCATGCACAAGTTGGAACCTGTTTCCACCGTGTGCCCACACGACCCCTAGCTTCCTCCAGCACATCTTACTGATGGCACAATTGAAGGAAAGATGTTCTACTGTCTCTTCGGGTGGGTTATCACAGAGGAGGCAAGTGTAGTCGTCATCTCGTAGCTTCATACCTTTCCTCTTCAACATGTTCCTAGTGTTCAACCTGTCCGCTAGAAGCAGCCATGCAAAAACCCTCCACTTATTAGTGTACTTTGATTTCCAGATCCATTTGAACGCATCATCAACCACCACCTCACGGAAGCAATGATCATAGTATTTGCTGGAGGCAAAATCCCCTGATCCCCAAACGCACCTCCAAATGTCAGCGGTATCGCACAATTCAGTTGAGGTCATGCTGCCTTGAAGGTCACGTAACTCTTCCCTGGCTTGCGGTGAAAGCGGCAGCTGAAAATTCTGCCCAAGTGTCGACACTGTTAGCAGTGCTTGAACCGAGACATCTTCATGAGCGGCAAAGGAAAACGGCCGAGGGTGGCTGTCACTGAGGATTCTGTTATGCCACAAGTCTTTCCAGAATAGCACCTTGCTCCCGTCTCGCACCTCCACAGACGTGACCCCCCTGTAGTTAAAGTGAGCTGCAGGATGTCACGCCACCAGAATGATCCACATTGTTCAGTTGCATGTGGCACCAACCCCTCATAGTAAGTAGACCAAATCAGGTTAACCCACGGCACATCACAATGGTTGTAAAATTTGTGCGGTTGCTTAAGCAACAGGGCTTGGTTCTGAGTTTGAAGATCAATAATTCCCAGACCCCCTTTCTCTTTGGGGCGCCAGGCTAGGGTCCACGCCGCCAGCGACACTGCTTTGTGGCCATCCTCCGTGTTCTTCACCCAGAGACAGTAACGCCTTAGTTTATCAAAATGCTCCAAGATAGCATAAATCACCAGGGATGTGACCACCGAGTCGACCAGCATGAGTTTTGATCCAAGGTCCAGAAGCGAGGCGGCAGTGGAGAGCCTACGTTCGACGGAAGCAACCAGTGGCATTAGGTTAGCCACTGTCGGTTTAGCCGTACCCATCGGCATGCTAAGGTACGTGAACGGCATCTTGCCAACCTTGCAGCCAAAAACCTCCACCAAGTGATCCGTTGCATCTACCGTCGTGTTGACAGTCATCACCGTCGATTTCTTAAAATTGATGTGCAACCCTATGGAGGAGGCATAATCTTGCAGAATGCACTTGATTGTCTCCGCTTGCACTTGATCAGCTGGCATCACGAGGATCGTATCGTCTGCGTACTGGATCACTGGGTAGTCACCCTCCACAGTCGTCCGTGTACCTTGCCTAGTTCAAAAATAATTCAATGATATTCATTTTCCTATTCTGTTCAAAACAACACTTTGTGAAGGAAGTACTATTTATACATTCTTGATTGCCCTCAAAACTTTTGGGCACTGTTTACTATCCAAATCATTGCCTCTTGACAAAATTCAGCTCCATTTGCCCAGTAAATCTTCCTCAGCAAACTTCCAATGCTTTTGTTCAGCTTGATGCTTTGTAAAGGAAGTAGTAGCTATGCATATCCTAATGAGTTAAATTTTTGCCACATCTTCTATATGCCCATATCATAGCTCTCCAAAAAAATTTAGCCCCATCGAACAATGCATCAGAGCTCACCATCCAATTTTGTTTCTGGTAATATTTTCAGTTTGTGAAGCAACTATATTTTATTGCTTTATAATTGCTAAAAATTTACCAGGACATGACTGAGGGAGTCCTGGATTAGGGAGTATCCGGACAGCCGGACTATATACTTTGGCCAGACTTTTGGATCGTGAAGATACAAGACTGAAGACTTCGTCCCGTGTCCGAATTGGACTCTCCTTTGCGTGGAAGACAAGCTTGGAGATCCGGATATTAGATTTCCTTCTTTGTAAACCGACTCTGTGTAAACCCTATCCCCCTCCGGTGTCTATATAAACTGGAGGGTTTGGTCCGTATAAACACAATCATAATCATCATAGGCAAGCATCTAGGGTTTAGCCTCTACGATCTCGTGGTAGATCAACTCTTGTAATACTCATATCATCAATATCAATCAAGCAGGAAGTAGGGTTTTACCTCCATCGAGAGGGCCCGAACCTGGGTAAAACATTGTGTCCCTTGCCTCCTGTTACCATTAGCCTTAGACGCACAGATCGGGACCCCCTACCCGAGATCCGCCGGTTTTGACACCGACATTGGTGCTTTCATTGATAGTCCCTCTGTGTCGTCGCTGCAAGGTTCAATGGCCCCTCTCGTTATCAAGGACAACATCACCTCTGGGGGAGCACTGGCGGTAGGCCAAACTCTCCGACTAGGCGGCTTCGTCACGGCCGCCCGATCGGCTTCCACGCTGACGATGACCTCTCGGGTCATCAAAAAACAGCCTCCACGTCAAGTCTGAACTCGCCGAACAGATGAATCCGATGGATCTCTCCTCCCTGAATGAGCTCTTGGATCGCATCGCCGCTTTGGGAGTCGCTACAGACTATGATCGGATTGGGCTTAAACCCGACCAAAGGGATATTAAATCCCCATCGGTCACCCACGAGATAGCGGTAGTGGAGGAGCCACACATGGATTATCCCTCTATTTTGAGGACGAATTATGTCCGGATTACCGAGCTCTCTGAGCCGTATACCCGCTCACGGGAGGACATGACCCAGACCCCGGACCTAGAATCGGATATCGGGCCAGAAAAATCGGGCAGCACCCCGGATCCTGAGCTGTCAAGCCCGGAAGCTCCTCTGCCCCTGGGCGTTAGATCGGATGAGAATCCAGATTCAGCTACGCCCACCCACCCAGACTTAAACCGTCTCTCTCATATCAGACAAGAGCCCCAAGAGACAGTACATCGCTACTGGGCCAGATTCCTCCTTGTGCTAAACAAGGTCAAGGACTGTCGTGAGGAAGACGCAATCTCACTTTTTTGCAAAAACTGCACGAACAAAGAGATCCTTAATGCTATAAGTCGTCGTGACATAGTACACTTTGCTGACTGAGCAGCCATAGTACAGAAGTACTGTGCGATGGAATGCGCTTGGAAAACCCAAACAGAATTTTGGGATAGTCCGGCTCTCACTAAAACCTTTGTCCGAGCTAAACGAGCGAACTCTCGTAAGTTAACCGATCCAATTCCCAAGAAACCAAAGCCCACCACAGGGCGTGGAACCGTATTGGAAGAATGGCTCAATGGGCCATGTAAACTCCACAGCACGCCGGACACTACACCAACGCATAGCCTTAGAGCATGTTGGATACTCTGGCAGGTAGCAAAAAGCGGCGAGGATCTTCTTGTAAGCCATAAAGCAGAACAACATCCCGCCAAAGACAACAATGCGGTACTGATAGTCTTCGAGACTTTCGCCTCAAATAATAGGCGCAAGTGAGCTCATCAAAATTTCGCTGAAATCTGCCACGTGGCAAAAATAAATCCGTGGAACGACACTGCTATAACTTTTAGTGCCAGTGATGAACCTCAATTCCAAACAGTCCGGGCACCAGCCGCTTTGGTCCTTAGCCCAATCGTGGACGGCTTTCAGCTCACTAAAGTACTCATGGACGGCGGAAGCGGATTAAACTTGATCTATGAAGAAACACTAACTGTCAGGACCCCGACTCAAAGCCACACCGATCTAGCATGTAACACCTCATATCACTTTGCGGCCTCACGCACGGTATTCCCACGGGTGTCTCCTTACCTTGCCTGGGACCGTTTGCGCCTTTTGGCACACGTATATGATAGTGTCGCTAGCATCCATATGACAAGGAGCCCGGGCTGGCATGGCTAGTCGTGAACCCAAAGTGGCACTAACTTACAGGGACAGGCATCCATGACCCAGCATCGAACGTGTCGGTCATTAGCGAGTTGATCCAGGCTGTAGCACTGGGCTAGCAGGACTCCGGTGAACCGGGCTGTAGCGGGCTAACAGGACTCTGGTATTCATCGCGTGACATTTCCCCGAAGGGACAGACACAGGAATGAAGAAGGACACATGCCAGCCAGCCTAAGTGTTCCGGAGTAGTAGCAAGCTACCATGGCTCAGTGGAAGCACTAGGAGACATTTCCCGGTAAGAGAGGCTACCAAGGATAAACAACAAGGTTGTCAGATCCCACACATACCAAGCATTTCAATAACATACACACAATATGCTCGATATGTGCAAATACAACATGGCATCACAACATGACTCTACGACTCAAGTATTTTATTCAATAGGCTCCGAGGAGCGAGATATTACAAACATGGGTCTCATGACCCAACACTCAGAGCATACAAGTCAAAGCACAAGTAGAAGCTTAACATGTCTGAGTACAGACATCTACAAATGAAAAGGGCTGAGAAGCCTGACTATCTACCCGATCCTGCCGATGGCACAAGATCGTAGCTGAGGTAACAAGCTAAACGTCGAAGTCCACGCGGAACTACTAGTGAGAGTGAAGTCTCTCTGCAAAAACATAAAATAGGCAAACATGAGTACAAATGTACCCAGCAAGACTTACATCAGAACTATCTACATATGCATCATTATCAACAAAGGGATGGTGGGGTTTAACTGCAGCAAGCCAGCTTTGATTCGGTGGCTATCCTGAACTACAACTGCAAGTAACTCTTTTGAGGTGGCGCACACGAGTCCACATATTCACCATATCAATACACCACTATGGATCCGCTCCCGTCTCCCTACGAGAACGCCATCCATAGCACTCATGCTTATCTTGCGTATTTTAGAGTATCCACTTTCACTTGTCTATGAACTGTACAGGCAACCCAGAAGTCCTTTTCCGTGGACACGGCTATTCGAATAGATCATATTAACCCTGCAGGGGTGTACTTCTTCACACACACTCTCGCCACTTACCGCCATGTACACCTCGTGTATCTCAGCAACCTTCAAGCAGAAGCCTGGCGAGGGAGTCGGCCACGACCTAACTAACCACACAAGTCTCTCGTCCAGGTTTATCGCCTATTCGGGTTCCATCCGCAAGGAGATCCGGCCGGGGTGTCTCTCACGGCCCCAAACGATGTGTGCAGGGTTCCCAAGCCCACCATCTGGGTGCCACTTGGTACACCGGGCCACTGTTCCTAGTCTGTCCCAAGCCCACCTGTACCGGGTGCCACTTGGTAGACTACTAACACTACCTGCAAACACCATAAACTAGTTGCAACTTCTGGACAGAGATCAGGTTGATTGATAAGTCGAGAGGGCTTGGAGCGCCCGGAGCCCAATGTGTGGTAGTAACTGTTCATGGATCACAAACACAGAACTCAGTTCCTGAGGACGGCTTCAATGAGACAACCCACCATGCACTCCTACATGGCCTCTCACCGCTACCTTTACCAAATCGTGTTCACACATTTAGCTCACACACAGTAGGACATGTTCACACACCTCCAATTCATCCCCGATGAATCAGACCTGACTCAACTCTAAGTAGTAGCAGCCTTGACAAACAAGCATGTATGAGTAGGCACATTAGGGCTCAAACAACTCCTACTCATGCTAGTGGGTTTCATCTATTTACTGTGGCAATGACAGGTCATGCAGAGGATAAAGGGGTTCAACTACCGCAGCAAGTAACAGATATGTCGTTGTTTTCCCAATGCAGTAAAAGAGAGTAGGAGCGAGAGAGTGGGATTGTATCAGAATGAACAAGGGGGTTTTGCTTGCCAGACACTTCCGAAGATAGTATAGCTCTTCATCGGTGTCATCGATCACATCGTCGAACCAACGTCTACCGAGAGGGGACAATCACCGGCAACAGAGAAAGAACACAATCAATGCAATGCAACAATATGATGCATGAGTGTGACATGGCAATATGCTGTGGTTTGAGCTAATGCAACTAGCAATGGGTTAAATGAAGTTGGTTTGAATCCAAGATTCAAATTCAAACTCCATATGTGAAGGTTTAAATGCCATTTATATGATTTGTGCTAAACAGCAGCTATAAGTTGTTCTAACATGCATGAAAATGGTACATATGGATAGATTGGATTTTTCTGATCATTTTTCATATATAATTTATTTCATTCTGAGTTACGGTTGATTTTTTATGATTTTTAGAAGTTTATAACATTTTCTGAAATAAATAAACCATTTAAGAATTATTTAAATTCCAGAAGAATTACTGCATCAGCATGATGTCACTGTGATGTCAGCGGTCAATAGGGCCGGTCTAGGTCAAACTGACCAGTGGGTCCCGTGTGTCAGTGACTATCTAAACTAACCTAGTTTAATTAGCACTAACCTAGGTTAAACTAATTTAGTTTAAACCTAAACTAGATTAGTTAGTCGGGCGGGGCCAGCATGTCATGGACCCAGGGGAGGTCAACCCCCTGGTCAACTGAGGCTAACTCGCCGGTGGCTCGATGCCGGCGACGACAGGTGCGGCGGAGGGGCTCGGGTTCGCTCTCCTGGCATCGCAATGAGCGGCGGAGAGCACCCATGGGGAGCCGGAGCTCGCCCGTATCCAGCGCAGCAAGCATCAGCGGCTAGGGATGCGGGAGCTCGTCGAAAACGAGCTCGGGGCGGCGGCCGGCGATCGGGCGCAAGTGGCGCGGCGGCTACGGCGTGCGAGAGAAAAAATGGAGGAAGGGAGAAGAGTCAGTGGCTCATGGCAGTTGCGACGGTGGCCTCGGGGAGCTCGGGGAGGGGCTGGTGACGGCAGGAGGTCGCCGGCGATCTCGACGACCCGAGGAGGAAGAAGATGTCGGGGGCGGCGCTTCGGGGGTCTTCCAGTCGCATGGCTCGGTGAGGGGGCTGGCGACGAGGTGCAGGAGCTCGGGAGCAGCTCGGGGCATCGTCGGGACGGCGGTGGTCACGGCAACGGCGAACGACGGCGATGGGCGTGTTCAGTGGCGTCGTAGGGAGAGAGCAGAGGAGGGAGAGAGGAGAGGGGTGCTGGGCGTTTCCGTGGTGCATCTAGAGAAGTCGGGGTGAAGGAGGCAGGCAGGGAGCTGGCCACGGCGATCGCGCGCGCGACGACACGCCTCTGCGTACTGGCAGAGGTTGAAGACAGCCGCTTCACCTGATGGGCTGGGCCGCCAGCTGGAGTTGGCCAGGTAGGTCCAGGTAAGTGGCCCAGGTGGCTTCCTCTCTCTTTCTCTTTTCTAATTTAAATTGTTTCTATTTTCTATTTATTCTGTTTTGTTTTGATTTAGTAAAATACTAAACCACTTTATAAAATCCTGGAAATAATTAGGGGTGCTGTCTGAATTATTCCAGTGACCCATAACAATTTCCAACATTTTTGGAGCACCTAATATATATATAGCATTTAAATAGCTCCAATTCAAATATGTTTGAATTAATTCAAAGCCCAAATATGTCCTGCAAAAATGTAAACCATCTTTGGTAGATGCTTCCACCTCAAAACAGAAATGTTGAACATTTTTAAAGGGCATTTTGAGTTCAATGGAAAAGATTTTATTTTGACCCTAGTCGAATTCATTTGGTGCTAGGGTTTGAGAATCCCCATTTCATAGTTAAATGAAATTTAGAGATGATGACATGATGATCATGCAAGGACAAGCAAAGGCTAAGCTAGGGCTGTGACACTAACCAAGATGGAAATTGATAAAAGCCGCATTGAGCAAAGCGGCACAACCTTCAGGGGAATCATCCCTAGTCGGGAGGCACGGTGTGCGGGAAAAATCACACGATGTAGTATTCGGCACTCCGGAGAATTACAGGTCCGAAGAAATCACATTCCAAGTGGCTCCTTTCAGCAGCGGATACCACGCCCTTTTAGGGCTGGACGCATTCACAAGCTTTCAAGCAATACACCATTATGGGTACATGAAGCTTAAAATGCCCGGACCCAATGGAATCATCACTCTAGCCAGTGATCCGGATGTCGCACTTCGCGCCAAAAATAAAACTGCAGCACTAGCCCTGGAAGCATTATCCGAAGCCCTAGCAGCCGAAGAACTAACAACGCTCCGCGCCACCATGGACAGGGACGACGTGATACTCGACAAACGACCCAAGTCCACCTCATTTAAACCCGCAGACGAGATAGTCAAATTCCAGGTCCATCCAACGGACCCCACGAAGATAGCTTCCATCGGGACACAGTTGAGCCCCACAATGGACGCCGCACTATGAGACTTCCTACGTGAGAATTGGGACATTTTCGCCTGGCATCCTTCGGACATGCCGGGCATCCCACATAGACTGGCCGAACACATCCTCAATATACTGAAAGGATACAAGCCTGTCAAACAGACTCTTAGGTGCTTCTCAGAGCCCAAACGGCAAGCCATGGGAGAAGATCTAGCCAAGCTACTTGAGGCCGGATTCATCAGAGATATCAAGCATCCGAATTGGCTGGCAAATCTGGTAATGGTACCAAAGAAGGACAAATCCTGGCGCCTATGCGTCGATTTCAAAGACCTCAACAAGGCTTGCCCCAAGGATCCCTTCCCCCTTCCTCGCATCGACCAAATCATCAACGTCACCGCAGGACACGACTAATTATGATTCCTCGACGCATACTCCGGATACCATCAAATAAAGATGGCAGAGTTCGACCAAGCCGCAACAGCCTTCATAACGCCATATGGTCCTTTCTGCTTCAACACTATGCCTTTCGGGCTTAAAAATGCCGGCGCAACCTATCAACTCATGATTCAAACATGCCTGGAGAAGCAAATCGGCAAAATAGTGGAGGCATATGTGGACGACATGGTCATAAAAACAAGACACGTCGAAACCCTAATCAATAACTTGAGGCTTACGTTCGATAACCTCCGAACATACGACATCAAGCTAAACCCGGAAAAAATGTGTTTTTGGCGTACCCTCCGGGAAGTTGCTTGGCTTTATTGTTTCCAATAGAGGAATCGAAGCAAATCCGGCAAAAATCCGAGCTCTATCACAGTTGCTATCCCAACAGACCTCAAGCATATCCAGAAAATAGCTGGATGCGTGGCTGCCTTAAGCCGCTTTATCTCCCAATTACAAGAAAAGGCATTTACCTCTTTACCGCCTTCTTCGGCGCACCGAACACTTCGTGTGGACGGATGCTGCGGCGGCCGGACTGGACAAAATAAAGACCTTATTGGCCAGTAATCCAGTCCTAACAGTGCCAAATACTGCCGAACCTATGCTATTGTACATAGCTGCAACACATCAAGTTGTAAGCGCAGTTCTCGTCGTCGAACGAGAGGCAGACGGATACCAATTCCCGCTCCAAAAGCCGGTATATTACGTATCCACGGTCCTCACCCCATGCAAATCCCGATACCCACACTATCAAAAGATAGCATACGCGATCTTCATGGTATCCCGGAAGCTACGACTCTACTTCCTGGAGTGTTCGATTACGGTGGCCTCCGAAGTACCACTCAACGACATAATAAACAACCGCGACGCTACGGGCCAGATTGCTAAATGGGACATCGAGCTCCTTCCGTTCGACATAACATACAAAGCACGGCAGGCCATCAAGTCGCAAGTACTGGCTGACTTTATCGCCGAATGGACAGAAGCCGAACTCCCAAAAGAGTACGGTGCATACTCTAATTGGATGATGCACTTCGATGGCTCTAAAATGCTGGCCGGATTGGGAGCAGGTGTAGTCCTGACATCGCCCATCGGAGAAACGGTCCAATACGTACTCCAAATATTATACACAGACTCCAACAACGCAGCTGAATACGAGGCTCTGTTGCATGGTCTTCGGATGGCAGTCTCTATGGGCATTCAACGCCTGGAGGTGCGCGAGGATTCAAACCTCGCAATATCACAAATAAACGGAGACTTCGATGCCAAGGATCCAAAAATGGTGGCCTACCATAATGCTTGAATTCTGCCAAGGGGCTCGAATTCCACCATGTGGCTCGAGAAAACAATCAAGGGACAGATATCCTCGCCCGCATCGGCGCTAAATGCGACCCTGTCCCACCTAACATATTCCTGGAAAGGCTGTTCAAGCCATCCGTGGTATGGGAAGGGGAGTCCGGCAACACTAGCATGGATCCGAATACACCCCCAGATTCCGAACCATCAGACGTAATCGGAGGCTCCACCAACGAAATAACACCTTTGGCCCACGAAATCATGGCTTTAATCACCTCGTGGACTGAGCCTTTCTTGGCCTACCTAAATTGGCAGGAGCTCCCGGAGGACCAAAATGAAGCACGTTGCATTGTGCGGCATTCAAAAGCCTACAAAGTCTATGAGGGAGAACTCTATAAGAAAAGTGCGATCGGAGTGCTCCAAAGATGCATCTCCGAAGAAGAAGGGCGGCAACTCTTGGCTGAAATCCATGCCAGACTCAGCGGACACCACGCTACGGCTCGGGCACTTGTCAGCAAGGCCTTCCGCACATGCTTTTATTGGCTGACAGCCCGAGCAGATACATAGGACCTTGTCCAACATTGCGTCGGTTGCGAGCTCTTTGCCAATCAGAGCCACATGCCCCCTACCGCTCTCCAAACAATCCCCATTACTTGGCCATTCGAACCGAGGGGGGCTGGATATGGTCGGACCCCTTAAGGCGGAAGCCATAAGAAAAAATACTTATTGGTGATGGTGGACAAGTTCACCAAATAGATAGAAGCCAAACCAGTTAAAATGGCCGAATCCAGACCAGTGATAGACTTCATATCCGGGGTTGTACACCATTACGGCGTCCCCCACAGCATCATCACTGACAATGGCTCAAACTTCACAGCCGATGAAGTGAAAACTTGGTGCGGCAACATGGGAATTAAGCTCGATTACGCCTCCGTCTACCATCCCCAAACAAACGGCTAGGTCGAACATGCAAACGGTCTCATCATGAGCGGCATCAAACCCAGACTAGTGTGGTCCATGACAGAATCGGATAGGCACTGGGTCGAGGAGCTCGACTTCGTACTCTGGGGGCTGCGGACCGCGCCAAATTGCACCACCGAATACACACCATCACTACTAGGGAAAACCTTATACACAGAAATTTAGCAACAGCACGGGTCAAAAAAGGGCGCTAGTGCTAGATAGTAGTAGCGATTGAAGAAAAACTGCGCTACAGATACAACCTTAGCAGTAGCGCGTGTATTGGCAAAAGCGCTACTACTAATATTTCCATTGCTAGAATGATAGGCTACGCATAGCAGTAGCGGGCTTGGAAGAAACGCGCTACCGCTAGGGCATAAGTAGCAGCGCGTTTCCTAAGAAGAGATCTACTACTAACGGAAATAAAATAAGATGAAAAACAAATATAAAAGTAAATGAAAATGAAAGAAATAGAAAAAGGAGAAAGGAAAAAATAAAATGTAAAGCAAAATAAATGAAAAAGCGAAAAACGAAGGAAGGCATAGCAGCAGCGTGTGTTTGTAAGAGGCGCTATAGCTAACATAGCTGCAGCGCGTGTCCTAGACCCCCGCTATAGAAACAGAAAAGGAAATTAAAAAATGGAAGAAAATTACATAGCTATAGCAGCAGTGCGTTTTGTAAAAACTGCTATAGCTATCTTAGCTATAGCGCGTTTTACCAAACGCGCTACCGCTAAGTTTGACTTAACCAAAAAACCGTTTCCCCCCGGCCACCACTTCTCCCCCAAATCCCTCAACCCACCCCATGCGCCGCCGTCTCCCCGATTCGCCGTCGCCCCACTTCGCCGCCGTCTCCTACCGACGTCGACGCCACCAGAGCCGTGCGCCGTCGACGCCACCAGAGCCGCCCCTACGCCACGGAGCCGCGCGGCCTCGTCAACGGCACCAGAGCTGCTGTCGACACCACCGGATCCTTCCTCGCCACAACTGCCTCCCTCGCCGTCACCGGAGACGCCCCTGCCTCCCTCGCCACCACTGCCTCCGTCGCCACCACCGGAGCCATCCTCTGTAAGCCCCCACCTCTCCTCTCTCTCATGCATAGGTTAGCTAGTTTAATTAGGTTAATTATCTAGGTTAGGGCAAAAAATTTAGTTAGGGCTTTGACAAAGAAGTAGTTAGGTTAACTAGTTTAATTAGGTTAATTATCTAGGTTAGTGCAAAATTTTAGTTAGGGCTTTGACAGAGAACTAGTCAGGTTAACTAGTTTAATTAGGTTAATTATCTAGGTTAATTAGTGCAAAAATTTATTTTGGGCTTTGACAGAGAACTAGCTGCGTTAACTAGTTTATTTAGGGTTAATTATCTAGGTAAACTAGATTAACTAACTAGGTTAAATAGGTAGGTTAATTAGGTTCGTTGGATTAACAAGCTAGTTTAAGTAGGTTGGCTAGGTTAGAGGAAAATTTTATTTTAGAGCATTAGGTCAGAAGGGTTAGAGAAATGAAGTTCCTTTGCAATTTAATTGGGTTAGAGATAATAATGTGTGTTTGTGAGAGAGAGAGGAATAGCTAGATCAACATAATTTGGGTTCTGTCCTAGGCAGACAAGTGTTTGAAAAGACCACTATTTTTCAAGTAAAAGAATTTAGGAAAATTTTATTTTTCATTGAAGTGGTCGTGTTATATCTTTTCATTGAAGTTGTTCGATTGTGCCCAAGTGGCTTTGTTGTTTCCAAGGAATGATGCTGAGTGGCCTATGTTTTGCCAGAATGTTGATTCATTTCTGTTCCGGCAAATTTCAGGTTCTCGATTTGTCCACTTTTTAGCAAAGGTCATGCCAAAATTTCAGTGAATTTCGGCATGACTTGTGCTACAAACGACGACATATCGAGTGCCCAGGATTTGCCGCACCAGGAAGGAGTCAACATTCCTGCAAAACAATAGGCCTTTTTTATGTCATTATTCATTTTATTAGGTCTAGAATTAATTGACTAGATTTAATCATAGGAAACATGGCTAGCAACAATGAAGGACAGGGTTCTGGTGATTGCGACGATGTCTACCGGGCGGCAGACGAATTTTTTAGCCTTACCAATGATCAACCGATGTTGTTGCTGGGCCCACCGGTGGCATCGGGGACTGAGACCGACACGCAGACCGGTGCTGAGACTGAGACCGGCGCTGAGGTTCAGACCGGCATCGACCGGCGCTGAGACCGGTGCTGCCTCGGGGAGCGGAGCCGGTGTAGAACTGAAAGCAAAGAGGCATCAGGTTCCTAACAAATTCAGGACTACTAGACTGGTGGTCACGGAGGTGGACGACAATAATTTTGAGCCAAAGGCGCCCGAGGAAGCGCGCGCGTGCTACAACAATCAAATAGGCTGCATCGTACGGACAACCGCCACCATCAACGATGAGAAACTACAGAAGATAGAAAATATGAGGAGCTCCCTCCTAAAGAAGTTTCACCAGATATTCTTGTTCCCGGGCCGGAATGAGAAGGATTATGAAGATCCAGACGAGGACCCAGTAATGAAGAAGATAAACAAACACGCCATGACCAAGTTTAGCGACGCGTTGGCCGCCTTGAAAACTCGAGTGAAAACAAAGATCATCGACAAGAAGGAACCCTACTCCGAGATAGTAAAGGATAATCCAACAATCATGGAAGAGCAGTTTCAAATATTCAAGGAGGCTTGCGAGGCCGAAGCTGCCAAAAAAAAGTCTAAGTACATGAAGGGGCTTCAAGAGAGGAACATTGGGAGCCACCACCTCGGAAGCCGTCGTTACAGCGGAAAGAGGTCCAAATGGGCCAAGGAGGACGCGGAAGCCGCAGTCTGGGCATCCCAGACCCCTTGGCGGAATTCACCATCCCGCATGAGCGTGACGTCCTGAGGGCCCGACACCATTGGGACCCAGTGCAGAAGGTTTACGAGACAACACCGGTCATTATGGAGTTCATGAGACTGTTGGTAATTTTAGTTTCTGATCAATTCGACTGCACACGTTAGTCATATTTGTAAACGATCCTTGTGCCTTTTGCAGAGAGAGCAGCACCGGATTGCGGCCGAAAGCGACTCGCTGTCTGAGGCATTGGCGAGGCCCAAGTGGGACACTCCATTCAACCAGGCATTGAACATATTGAAATGACAACCGGTGGATACTCGACCGTCGTATGGACGCGTGCACGGTGTCGGAGACGGCGCCACGTGGAAGAAGTACTACCGTGAGACCACGGAGGAGAGAAAGGAAAGACGGAGGTTAACAGAATAAAACATTGACAAGAAGGTTGAGATTGCGGTTGAGAAGAAATCATCTCAGACAGTCGCAACAGCGGTAGCTGCCGCAAAACAGGTGGTTGCAGATTTGTCTACTTCCTTCGTGACGGGCGTTTTCACTTGGACAAGGCAAAATCTAGAAAAAAATGCAGATGGCTTTCCCCTTGCTGACTTCTTGGGAGCACCTGCTCCCACACCGGCTCCCGCACCGGCTCCCGCACCTGCTCCTGCACCGGCTCCCACACCTGCTCCCGCACCGACTCCCGCACCGGACGTGCTCGGTGGTGCCTCGTCTTTGGGTGAGCTCGATGCCCTCATGGTATCTGTCACACCGGCCCCATTCAATATAAATGTATAATCTCCCGTTTCCGTTGCCTTTCGGATGTCTCACATCGCAGACTTTTCTTTGCAGGACGACGAAACCCCGTGCACCATATTGTACACCATCGGCGAACAGAACGTGGACGTGGGGAAGGCGACGATAATGGAGCCGAAGGAACCATTGTTCCACAGCCGGCCGATCCCCCCCCCCCCCGAACATCTTCAATGTTTCCGTGGCCAGTGTCAAACCGGGCCACGAGAATTTGCCTCCTCTAATACTAGTGGGGGATGACGACGAGACCCCACGACGGCTTGGTGATTGTTGCAATGGGTGGGTCCTGTTGTGGCCAGAGAGTCTGCTTCATCTGGAGGCGGCCGGGAGCACACCCACGAGCACGCAGCCTCAACAAGGTATGAACATCAACACCCCACCTACCCAATTAGCGTCGGGTGTCGGGTTGGGTGATAGCAGACGTGGTAAGGAGGAGGCTCCATTAGTCGCTGATGACGTCACCATGGATGAGGATGAGGATGACGATGGCGCTGAACAGTATGTCTATGCTGGCACCTCCTCAGGGTTTGAGCGTCATGAGTCGGTGCCTGAATTACCGTCTCAATGTATTATGGACGACCTTCCGGTAGTAAAGTCTATGAAGAGAGTGAGGAAAGGCAAAAAAGTTGATTCTATGATCCAGCCGCCTCAGCAGCCTCAGCTTCAGGACCGTATAGATATCCCCGATTCAGATAAATGGCATATCCCCGGTCAACCAATCCTACCTGCAACAGCGCTACGGGCCAGATTCGGCGATCTAAGGAGACTTCATGACGATGTGCTGCGGGTAGAGAAAGGCCTCATCGTCTCAAAAGATCCAGGATACCCACTCTACGTGGTTAACGTTCCGCGGCAAATGTCGTACGTCGACAGCTTCCCCGCGGATAAGTTCTTCCTCCGATTCGATTACATATTCGACATGTTTCACGTGAAGAAGCTGGATTTTACGTTTGTCCGCCTTTATGCATTGCACATGAACTACATCATTGGGGTTGAGCAGATACGTCATATCTGTGTCGCTGACCCGTACTACATGCACGAGGGCTTCTTGGGAGTCTGCGCAGAGCACCGTGAATACGCGAGGGATTACATCGTCAGTTTCATGCTCGCCAATAAGGACAAGGAGGCGATTCTCGTGCCTTAGCATCCCGTGTAAGTCATCCACCCTGCTATCCTTCCTTCGATTTCAATAATTCATTTGCACGATGGAGGCTAATTAATTTGAGGTGTACTTATTTTGCGCAGCGGCGGGCGCGCCGTCCTCATCATCCTCTACCCCCGATTCTCCCATGCTCTTTACTTGGGCTCGTCGAAGAACATTCACAAAAAGGATTACACCCACATCAAAGATGTTCTCGACAGTGCTATGTTTTACTACCAAGCAAGGGGTGGAGAGGTTAGGGACAAGAAGAGAAGGGGCAGCAGGGTCGCCTTCAGCCATAAGACCGACTTCTGCTGCATCCAGCAACCGAACGATTCTCTTAATCATGGATTCTATGTCCTACACCACATGCTGGAGTACAGACGGGATCACCAGAACCTTCACATGTCACCTAGATCTGGCGATGCCCATATTCTGCAATGGACAAATGACATAGGAGATATCGAGGATCATCGACTTCGAGCTGAGTTCTATAACATCCAGCGCGAACTTGCCCAAATCATCATGAAGGAGGTCGTCGGAAAAACAGGGATGTTCTATGGAGAAGGACAAATGTCATGGGAAGACGTCCGAACATGGATAGCCTCTCAGCGTCTCGACATGAAGCCTTTCACTAAGCTCGAGGACTATCTCCCTGACATGGATGGATGGCACGACATGGTGGAGTGATTGTCGATATATGACAATGTGTCCGTTTAGTCCATACTTTCTGTATGACAAAACTTTGAGTTATGCATGGTGAAACTTTATTTGTGATGTAATTAAGCCGTCCTCCTCCTCGACTAGCGAAAATCACTCTAGTCGGGGCATTTTGGGTACGATGAACTTTGTTATTTATGCTTATGATATGTTGTTTCTATTTTTGCCAAGTCTGTCTCTTTCTGTTGCTCAACTATATATGTTGCATATCATCGACTCATGTGACGATGCAGGTGCATAGATCATAGATGGCGAAGAAGTGCTACGCCAGGGGTATATATACGACAAGTGGCCGGAGTGTCAGGCCCAGGTGTACCGGTTTCCGGTTTCCGAGCGACAGGCAGTAGTTAGTTTAGGTTCACGCTAATGCGAGAGAGGGATACGAACTCATGTACTCAAAGTGATAGCTCTTCTCACGTATATCTTTGTTTAGATGGATGACGATGTATTTGCAAGTAATCGAGACTTGCATCGCTATTTTCGAGATTGATGACGAGAGACCACTTTGTGTTGGATGATGATTATGATGATGACATGACTTGATGAGACTAATTGTATGTATATGCTACGATTACATTTGTATGTTTATGATATGCTAAATATTATTGTATAAAGCCTATTCAAATACAAAACAAATACAAAACAAATATGCAGGAAAATAATAATAAAACTAGTAGTAGCGAGGGCGGGGGGGGGGGGGGGGGGGGGGAATTTAGCAGTAGCGCCGCCTTACCAGTAGCGCTTCCCTGTAAACAGCGCTGCAGATAATATTAGTAGCGCCCTTTTCTAAAGAGCGCTATAGCTATTCATGTATAGCAGTAGCGTGGGACAACAGGCGCTACTGCTATACATTAGCTGTAGCGCCTTATTAGTAGCGCCGGTCCCCGCACTACTGATAGGCCCAAAACCCGCGCTGCTGCTAGGCTTTTCCCTAGTAGTGCATTTTTTATGGTGTACGACGCAGAAGCAGTACTACCCTGCGACATAATCCATGACTCACCTCGCGTGTGCATGTACGAAGAGAAGGAAGCCGAGTTAGATCGGCATGACAACTTAGATGCCCTGGAGGAGGAGCGCGACGTTGCAAAAGCCCGTTCCGCATTCTATTAGCAGCAGGCTTGACGGTATCAAAGCAGAGAAGTGCGGGCCAAAACTTATAATATTGGCGAACTTGTTCAACACCTACCGGAGAAGAAGAAGGACAAGCTCAAACCTAAGTGGGAGGGTCCCCTCATTATTGATAAAGTTCTCACCGGAGGAGCATACCGCCTGCGTAATGCATCCGATAACAGACTCGAGCCGAACCCATGGAACGTGGCCAGACTCCGGAGATTCTACGCCTAGCCGAACTCAGTGTTCGTCTCCTTACCCCCCCCCCCCCTTTTTCAATTATGTTCCTCCCCTTTTCCCCTTTTCTCCCTTTTTTTACTTCTTCACATAAAGTACTATGCGGATGTTCGGATCACTCCGGCTGCACTATGTGTGTAAACCATACCTGGGGGCTTCCTATACGGAAGCTAAAAATAATTACTTTCATGGCTTCTTGCCTATCACATATGCGTTCTTTTTTAATATGTGCCTTTTCCTCACCATTATATGCATCGATATGACTTAAGATGTGGCCATGCTGGGTTGCCTGGCTCTTGTGTTTATGCCCTACGTTCCCGTTAATTCGGCTAGGGCATAAGGGGAGCACCTCTGCGATTGTTACTGCTGGTTCAACCGGATGTGTACCTCAGACTCGGTGAAGCCGAAAGCTAGCGTTCTTAAGGGAATATTCGGTCGGTGAACAAAAGATGTTTCTTTCGTTTATTACAATGCGAATCCCCAGAAGTTTTGTATCCTGCATTTCTGTTCGCAGTCCAGACATGTACATCGATGCATGCGTACCCAGGGAAAGGAACCCCTAACGGAACTATTCTCCCTGGAAGATGTTTCTTACTACCCATGTAATATAACATAACTAGTTGGGTACTTGTCTGTTCAAGCACTTATGACCCCTACGCCTGGTTTCCACGCATACCCCGATTCTGCACAACTGAGCGGGTATTCGGATACACCCCGGACTGTCGGATCCAGGGGCTGAAGCGAAAAGGTCCGCCATGACAAATGATTTTTAATCCGGCTAGGGACTACATATGTCCATTGAATTACATAGTCACTTGGACTGACTATATTCTTCCTCCATACCGTCCAATAGGCTATCTAGTTTGCAATCCTGTTGGGAATACTTTGCGGCTAACGCTACCTGGTCATACACCAGACTCACGGGAATTTCTTGCCCATCTAGCCCTGCCGATCCGACTTTGGCCATATGGTTTGGGTCAAGCTTTATGTAGCACGTCTTCACCATGGCCCAGGCTTCTCTTGCACCTTGTCGGTAGGCTGACATCTTCCACAATCGAAAGCGCAGCCATACTCCTTGGAGCATCTCCACGAGCTCCCCCATACCTTTTGGCAAGGAGGTGGATGGCCACAAGGCCTGGGCAATACCCTGCATCACCTGCCGAGCTAGCTCGTGCAGCTGTGAAAGGTCTTGTAGTAAATCACCTGCAGACGCGGGCATCTCCACTTCAGGGTGGCCCGTCAATATACCTACAGATATAAACTCTTTCAATATGCTTCCTCACCGAGATGTACTACAGCTCGTCTAGGCACTTACCATAAATGTCACGACGAAGCCTTCTGTTCTCCTTCACGAAGTCCGCCAGCTAAGCGCAAACATCTTCTAATTCGACGCCCAGCCGGACATTGGCATCTTGAAGATCGTTCTTCTCCCACCTAACTTGCGTAAGAACACGCTCGCCAGCTTTTAGCTGCCTTTGGAGATGTGACTCGCTATCTCTTACGATCTCCGGATTCTCCCCGGGATTGTGTGCAGAATTTTCTGTTAGACTTATCAAACAAGCCACTTACTAACTGGTGCATTTCCATAAAATTACTCTGTTGAGACAAATGTTACCAGATGAGGCCTTATGGGATTCCTCTAGCTTGGCAACCGCGGCCCTCAGCTGGGTCTTGCACTCCTCCAGCTCTTGAGACAATTGGGCATTCTTATCTACGAGGACCTATGCATCAATTTCAAGTCTCAGGGCCTACTGCTATACATGCTTATCAAAATTTCTTATCCGTATATCTTTGGCATACTGGTCCGTCGCCCGGGCAATCCCGCCTTGAGCAGCTCGGATGTATGTGTCTCCTGAATTGAAAGCATTAAATGCCTCTTCGGAAAAGATGTTATTGCAAAGTACGGCCCGTCAGCGCCAGTGATTCATGGCACTCTCTACTTCGGAATTCGTGGCGGAGAGCATATCCGCATCCTCTGTCGCAGGACAATTCGGCATCGGCCCCGCATTGGCCTCCTCTCTCGAAGCCGGTTCTGGAATCCGGCTGGTGGAGGCGTGATCGGCAGGATCTCCAGATATAGTTCGGCAACTCCTCTTTCTGCCAGGACACAAAGGACGCTGTTACATTTCAAACACGATAATCAGAGAGCAGGTTTTTACCATACCTTTGTACCGTCATTCGGCCCTAACCACCTTCCTCTTAAGCCTACCCGATCCGGACACCCTTTGCCGACGAGCCCCCAGGGGCTCGGCTTCACGTTCCGATGGTCGTCTCTACAAAAATACGATATTTTAGGCATAAGGCATGGTATCAGAAAGGAGTTCCCTTCAGAGGATAAGGTTTCGGCTTTGCTTACACGCGATGCATGTAGCAGTCTGGGATAGTCGGCGACAATAGCCACTGAGGCGCCATCACAGCTAGCCTGATAAAATGTCCCGTTGACAAGCTCCATAGTAATATCTAGATCTTCTTCGAGTCCTGGATCGAAGGCCCTTCCGGGGTCCTCTAGCTGCGGGGAGGGGCTGTTGAATCCTTTTACGGCCCTCCTCAGTTCCTGCTCAGAAATATTGAGGTAAATAATCATGACGAAGGACGCCAGAATGAATGGAGCGGGGGAAAGAGTGACGACTTACTCAGCTTGGGGGGTTGTACATAGAAAACCCATCCCGTGGTTTAATATGAAGGAATTCTTCTTCTTCTCCTTTATTCAAATCAGACAATATCCTCGCCAGAGCAGTGGCAGAGTACGGACCTTTACGACCACAGCGGGTGGCATCATATTCCCCGTTGTAATGCCACATGGGCTTCCCCCGATATTGAAGTGGCTGCACTCCCCGCATTATGCATATTGCTATAACCTCGACTATTGTCAGCCCTGATTTGGCTAGTATCTTTATCCTGCTCATCAGGAAGTGTACTTCTCTAGTATTGTCCTCTTGGGGGCCCTGAGGGCACCAACTTCGGCGTGCCTTCGGCGGAGCGTTACTGGGATGGCCAGTTTTCAGGTGCCTTCTTGGGAGTACCGGATAGGTATCCAGTCTCGGCGATGCGCCATACTTCGGCTCCGCCCACTTGACATATGGATTCCCCCTAGTTGCGAGGAACGAGGAAGAACAACTTCTTCCATAACCCAAAGTGAGCCTCGCAGCCCAGAAATAGTTCACAAAGGGCAACGTATCCTGCTATGTGCAGCACGGAGGTGGGGGTGAAGTTGTGCAGCTGGAGGCCATAGAACTCCAGGAGCCCGCGAAGGAATGGGTGGATTGGAAACCCGACGCCTCTTAACAGATGCGGGACGAGGCATATTCGCTCCCCCAGGGATGGATTGGGAGATCTCTCCGCTTGCTCCCCGCCATTATAGGTGGCTAGTCCAGCTCGGACGGGAACCATGAATGCCGGTGGAAGAAACCCTTGGGTCTGTAACTCTATCAAACGGCTTTGAGGAACTGAACACTCTTCCCAGTCACCTGGCTTGGAGCGAGGGGGACGAGAAGAAGAGCTGCAGTGACCGGCCATGTTGGAATGGTTTCTTCTGGAGCGCTCTGTTGGATGCTTGCTCAAGGGAGGAAGGTGAGGATTGGATCTGAGGATCCCTGTCCCTTCAAATAGACGGTTTGCTTGCAGGGCTGGGGTGCCAAATGCAAAGATGCCCCGGCTCCTCATATTCGCTCGACACGTGGAGATGGCCATTATTGAAGCACGAAAGACGAGGAGTACAACATTGATGGGAAGCCGGACACTGTTCGTTTCAACAGGTACTTTGGAGTATTCGGAGATGGAACCCGCCTTGCAATGCCGAAGACAAAACTCCGCGCCGGGCTCATCGTCATTGAAGCTTGGTTCAGGGGCTACTGAGGGAGTCCTGGATTAGGGGGTATCCGGACAGCCGGACTATATACTTTGGCCGGACTGTTGGACCGTGAAGATACAAGACTCAAGACTTTGTCCCGTGTTCGGATGGGACTCTCCTTTGCATGGAAGACAAGCTTGGCAATCCGGATATTAGATTTGATTCTTTGTAAACCAACTCTGTGTAAACCCTAGCCCCCTCCGGTGTCTATATAAACCGGAGGGTTTGGTCCATATAGACATAGTCATAATCATCATAGGCTAGCTTCTAGGGTTTAGCCTCTACGATCTCGTGGTAGATCAACTCTTGTAATATTCATATCATCAATATCAATCAAGGAGGAAGTAGAGTTTTACCTCCATCGGGAGGGCCCGAACCTGGGTAAAACATTGTGTCCCTTTTCTCCTGTTACCATTAGCCTTAGACGCACAGATCGGGACCCCCTACCCGAGATCCGCAGGTTTTGACACCGACAATGACCCAGCCCATAGAACCTCCCTCCACCAAATTTGAGCTCATTTAATTTAACCATCTTCCCTCAATATTTTTCCCAATTTTTTGTTCAGTGGAGAGCATTGTGAAGAAAGTACCATTTTTATATATCCAAATTGCATGAAATTTATATAGTGCCTTCATATGCACAAATTATCACCCTCCTACAAATTCAGCTCAATCACATCATCTATGTTAGCCCAGGTTCAATTTCTATTTTATGGCCAGATTGGCACATTGCAAAGCAAGTGCTATCTAGACCCCTCCTATTACCCTCAAAAATTTTGTGCACTCTTCCATACCCAAATCATTGCCACATGATAATATTCAGCTCCATTTTCCAAGTAAATCTTTCTTAGCAAATTTCTAAAGTTTCTATCTAGAGAGAAGCTTTGTGAAGTAAATACTAGCTAGGCTTATCCAAATGATCTTATATTTTTCCAAATCTTCCATATGCTCAAATAATCACTCTCCACAAAATTTGAGCTCTATCAAACAAACCATATTATCTCATCATCCAATCTTTTATTTTTGTCACATTTTCAGTTTGTGAAGCGACTTTATTATATATTGCTTCATTATTTCTGAAAATTTACCAGGGCATGACCATACCTATGTAACTTACCTACACCAAATTTGAGCTCATTTCATTTATCCAATTTCTCTCACTATTTTTTCCAAGTTTATGTCCAGAGAAGAGCATTGTGAAGGAAGTACCACTTTGGCATGTCCAAATGGTATCAATTTTCTATAGTGGTTTCCTATGCCCAAATAACCATCCTCCACCAAATTTCAGCTCAATCCATTCATTCATTTGAGACCAGCTTCAACATTCATATTTCTGTCCAGTGTGGTACTTTGCAAAGCAAGTGCAACCTAGGCTCCTCCATTTGAGCTGAAAATTTGTGAAGAGAGTCTTTTTAGTAGATGATCATCCTCAGCCAAAACTCACGCCCATTGGCCGTGTGCATTTCCCGTACCACTAATCAAACACTTGGCTGCTAATTCATGTTTGAGCATAGTTCCGTTTCCTCATGAGATTTTTCTGTTGTCATTTTCTTCCTAACACCTACCTGGGGATTGCCCAACCCACTAGACATTCCTATGCCGTCCAGAACGCATGGCAATGCCAGGGTCATGTGGTGACCATGCGGTGGGCATGCGAGTTTACGCGCTCTGGAGTTGGGGCCCTCGGCCAACGTCCAAACCTTGACGTATCGCCACAAAACCATGTATTTATGATTAAATAGATACTTACGTAACTAGAAATGATTTTTGGAAAAAGTAAAGAGCAAACTACAAGGCAGCTGCAGTTCAAATTTGACCCGCTTCGTACTGAATCGACAAAAATTTGTCTTTTTCACGAGAGGTGGATCAAAACTTTTGACGCCCAACCATTTGATAAATGTGCATTAAATATGGCCTACTATTTTGAAAATTATTTGGTCCAAGTTTTTAACAAATATATGGTAGGTCCTTCACAAAAAAACTCGTTTTGGGCACTCAAAAAATGGAAAATGATTTTTCGTCAAAAGAAAAAGAAAACTCCCATAGGAAACATTGTTTGCCATCCCAAGAAGCACCCTTGTGCACAATATTAGATCATTTGAACAAACAATGCCATGAATGTGGCCATAAGATTGATCATTGGCTTGAAAGCCACGAATCTCCACACATGATAGCTCATTTCTAAGAACACTCTTTTCAAATAATTACCATATTACAACATTATTATTTTTCTTGTAACTTGGTCACATATAATGATACAATGCGACAGTTTTCCAATTTTTTTGTTTTTTTGAAAATTTTATGCCCGTTTCAAAATGTGGTCAAAATGGCGGGCATGATCGTTCCTAGCTAGTTGTTGAATCTTGGAAAACTTTTTGTGTTTATATTATTAAATAGATACTTATGTACCTATAAATGATTTTTGGAAAAACTAAAGAGCAAACTATGAGGCCGCTACAGTTAAAATTTTACCTGCTTTCTTCCAAATCGGCGGAAATTTGTCTTTTTCACGAGAGGTGGACCAAAGCTTTTGAAACCCAACCATTTGTTCAATTGTGCATTAAATATGGCCTAGTATTTTATAAAATTTATTTGGTACAATTTTGCAACAAATATATGGTAGGTCCTTAAAAAATCATTTTGGGCACCCGAAAAATGGAAAAGTGAAATTTCCGTCCAAAAAAAATGAAAACCTCCTTTGGCAACATTGTTTTCCGTTCCAAGATGCACCCTTGTGCACAATATTAGATCATTTGAACAAACTATGCCATGAATGTGGCCATAAGATTGATCAATTAGCTCGAAACCCATGAATCTCCCCCACATGATAGCTCATTTCTGAGAACACTTTTTAAAAATAATTGCCGTATTATAAGTTTATTATTTTTCCCGGTAACTTGGTCACATATAATGACACAATGCGAAGGTTTTCCATTTTCTCAATATTTTTTTAATTTCTTATGCCCGTTTCAAAATGCGGTCAAAACGTCCGGCATGACCGTTCCTAGCTAGTGGTTGAATATTGGAAAACTTTTTGTGTTTCCCTAATTAAATAGATACTTATGTACCTAGAAATGATTTTTGGAAAAAAATAAAGAGCAAACTATGAGGCAGGTGCAGTTCAAATTTTACCCGCTTTCTACTCAATCAGCGGAAATTTATCTTTTTCACGAGAGGTGGATCAAAGCTTTTTACACTCAACCATTTGAACAATTTTGCATTAAATATGACCTAGTATTTTGCAAAATTGATTTGTTACAATTTTTGCAACAATTATGTCGTAGGTCCTTCACAAAAAAACTCATTTTGGGCACTCAAAAAATGGAAAATGAAATTTCCGTCCAAAGATAATGAAAACTTCCTGAGGCAACATTGTTTGCCATTCCAAGATGCATCCTTGTGCACAATATTAGATCATTTGAACAAACAATGCCATGAATGTGGCCATAAGATTGATCATTGGCTTGAAAGCCATGAATCTGCGCACATGATAGCTCATTTCTGAGAACACTTTTTAAAAATAATTTCCATGTTAAAAGTTTATTATTTTTCCTGGTAACTTGGTCACATATAATGAACGCGAATGTTTTCCATTTTTTATTTTCTTATTTTTTTATGCCCGTTTCAAAATGCGGTCACGCGGGCATGACCATTCCTAGCTAGTTGTTGAATCTTGGAATATTTTTTGTGTTCCTAATATTAAATAGATACTTATGTACATAGAAATGATTTTTGGAAAAAATAAAGAGCAAACTATGAGGTAGCCGCAGTTCACATTTTACCCGCTTTCTGCTGAATCGGCGAAAATTCGTCTTTTTCACAAGAGGTGGATCAAAGCTTTTTGACACCCAACCATTTGGTAAATTGTGCATTAAATATGGCCTAGTATTTTATAAAATTGACTCGGTACAATTTTGCAACAAATATATGGTAGGTCCTTAAAAAAACTCATTTTGGGCACTCAAAAATGGGAAAAAATGAAATTTCCGTCCAAAGAAAATGATAACTTCCTTTGGAAACATTGTTTGCCATTCCAAGATGCACCCTTGTGCACAATATTAGATCATTTGAACAAACTATGCCATGAATGTAGCCATAAGATTGATCATTTGGCTCGAAAGCCATGAATCTCCACACATGATAGCTCATTTCTAAGAACATTTTTTAAAATAATTGCCGTATTACAAGTTTATTATATTTCTTGGTAACTTGGTCACATGTAATGACACAATGCGAAGGTTTTTCAATTTTTCAATATTTTTTGATTTTTTGTGCCCATTTCAAAAGGCGGTCAAAACGTCTGGCATGACCGTTCCTAGCTAGTGGTTGAATCTTGGAAAACTTTTTGTGTTTCTCTGATTAAATAGATACTTATGTACCTAGAAATGATTTTTGGAAAAAACAAAGAGCAAACTATGAGGCAACTGCAGTTCAAATTTTACCCGCTTTCTACTGAATCGGCAGAAATTTGTCTTTTCATGAGAGGTGGATCAAAGGTTTTGACACCCAACCATTTGGTCAATTACGCATTAAATATGGCCTAGTATTTTATAAAATTTATTTGGTACAATTTTGCAACAAATATATGCTAGGTCCTCACAAAAGAATCATTTTGGGCACTCGAAAAATGGAAAATGAAATTTCCGTCCGAAGAAATTGAAAACTTCCTTAGGCAACATTGTAGATGCACCCTTGTCCACAATATTAGATCATTTGAACAAACAATGCCATGAATGTGGCCATAAGATTGATCATTGGCTTGAAAGCCATGAATCTCCACACATGATAGCTCATTTATGAGAACACTTTTTTAAAATAATTGCCATATTACAAGTTTATTATTTTTCCTGGTAACTTGGTCACATATAATGAAACAATGCGAATGTTTTCGATTTTTTATGTTTTTTATTTTTTATGTCCGTTTCAAAATGCGTTCAAAACGGTGGGCATGACCATTCCTAGCTAGTGGTTGAATCTTTCAAATATTTTTGTGTTCCTCTGATTACATAGATACTTATGTACCTAGAAATGATTTTTGGAAAAAATAAAGAGCAAACTATGAGGTAGCCGCAGTTCAAATTTTACCCGCTTTCTACTAAATCGGCGGAAATTTGTTTGTTTCACGAGAGGTGGATCAGAGCTTTTGACACCCAACCATTTGGTCAATTCTGCATTAAATATGGCCTAGTATTTTAGAAAATTGATTTGTTACAATTTTGCAACAAATATATGGTAGGTCCTTCACAAAATAACTCATTTTGGGCGCTCAAAAAATTGAAAATGAAATTTCCGTCCAGAGAAAATGAAAACTTCCTCAGGCAACATTATTTGCCACCCTTGTGCACAATATTATATCATTTGAACAAACTATGCCATGAATGTGGCCATAAGATTAATATTTTTGCTTGAAAGCCATGAACCTCCACACACGATAACTCATTTCTTAGAACACTTTTTTAAAATAATTTCTGTATTACAAGTTTATTATATTTCCTGGTAACTTGGTCACATATAATGACAATATATGAAGGTTTTCCAATATTTTGATTTTTTTATGCCCATTTCAAAATGTGGTCAAAACGGCGGGCATGACCATTCATAGCTAGTGGTTGAATCTTGGAAAACTTTTTATGTTTCTCTAATTAAATAGATACTTATGTACCTAGATATGATTTTTTGAAAGTAATAAAGAGCAAACTATAAGGCGGCTGCAGTTCAAATTTTACCCTCTTTCTACTGAATCGGCAGAAATTTTCTTTTTCACGAGAGGTGTATCAAAGCTTTTGACACCCAACCATTTGGTCAATTGTGCATTAAATATGACCTAGTATTTTAGTAAATTGATTTGATACAATTTTGCAACAAATATATGGTAGGTCATTCATAAAAAACTCATTCTGGGCATTCAAAAACAAAACTATGATGGGCATTTCTAAGGACATTTCTTTTAAAGATATGTGTCTTATTACTAGTTTGTTATTTTCTTCTTCTTAAAACTAGGTCACATTTGATGACATGACTAGAAGGATTTTCATTTTTTTCAATTTGTTCGAATTTCTCAGGTCAAGAAAATAGCTTGATTTAACATATTTTTTTAAATCTACTGCGACCAATTTAAAAGATCTTAATATTGTATGGTGTATTGCGTTCTGATTGGTCCAAAGACAACACACGCGGATCATGCATGAACACCGTTGGATCCTCTTGGATCCAATGGCAGCCCTCTCCCCTTGCCGCCCCATCAACCTCACCTCAGCCAAAACCCTAGCACTGTCCTTTGGACATCTTCCATCCACCCCGCGCCTCCTTTTTTCTTTCTCGTGACCCCGATCTCGATCCCCTTGTTCTCTCCCTCCCCGTTAACTCCACCGACGCTCTCCTCTCGCGACCCCGATCCTGATCGCGATCATGATTCCAAACCCGCCGCTGGCGATCTCCTCCCCCCCCCCCCCCCCGCCGCCCCCACCTTCTCTTCCTCTCCCAAGGGAAGGGAAGGGAAGGGAAGGGAGGGAAGGTCGGGCAAGGAGGTCGTTCGAGCGCCCAAATCCATGCCGCCATCCTCGACCGGATCTGCGTTTGTCCTTGAGGGAGGTCGGTCATGGTGGTCCGCACTCACCCACCTTCCACCCCGTTCCTCCCATCCGCGGTCCAACCTCGCCCGCTGCTCCTTCGACTAGGCGCGGCCAACCTCTGTCTCCGGCCCCTTCGGCTATACCCCGACCTCGCCCGCTGCTCCTTCGACCACATGCTCCGCCACGAGGTGAGCTTCCCCGCCTTCTCCGCTCGATCCGCGCCAGATCCGCGCCTCGTGTCTTTTGTTGTGTTGTTGCTTGCTTAGGAGTAGTATAGGCCCCGGGACTGGGTCTGCAAGTGCTGTCCGGCGTCCGTCTGCGTGTGTGGTGCGCGGAGCTGGCCACCGGCTTCTTCCTACCGTGACGGGCGCTGCCTCCTTGGCTTTTCCAGGGCCCTCACTACAAAAAAAAGACACATCCGTGACATTTTGGGTCAAATGAAATTCTTTTTGTGTCATGCTTATAACACTTCTATGACGATAATTGTGACAAAACCCGGTATCATCATAGATGTTGTGGGCTCCTACTTCTATGACAAAAAATCATGACAGAAAATGGGCTTTTCATCCTGGACGGGCCGGAGACACAACTGCATGACATTCTTTGGGCCGTCCATGATGAAAAAACAATGGTAGAAGCGAGGGCAAGGAAAATACCAGGGGTTACTGGTCACGGTGGGTGGTCGGGGCCGAGCGATGCAAGGAGGGATTGCGTGTTTCTCTCATACACGTATGTGTGTGGGTGCAATGCGTTGGGCTCTAACTGAACCCGAGCGATTGCACTGGCTATGAGTTACTGAACCCGAGCGATCGATCGATCGCTGGCTATTAACTGAACCAGATCGAGCGATTCCTTTGCTACTGCTGCTAACTGAAGCCGATCGATCCTACTGCCTCTTGATGAACAGTGAGTGTTGTTGGGGGTTGGATGAACAGTTCCTGGTGAGGGTTGGATGAACAGGACCCCGTGGTAGTAGAGGTCGTTGTCGCTGGATGAACAGGACCCCGATCGAGCCAGTTGGGTGTGGATGAATAGGACCCCGTGGAGGGCTGGTTGAACAGTAGCTGGTGGAGGGCTAGATGAACAGTAGCCCGTGGAGGGCTAGTTGAATAGTAAACGGTGGAGGCTGGATGAACAGAAGCTCGTGGATAAACAGTAGCTGGTGGAGGAAGGAGAGAGACGCCGTGGATGAACAGTCGCAGGTGGAGGCTGGAGGAGGTCGACGGTGGATGAACCGTAGCCCGTGGAGGCTGGAGCGAGGCAGTAGACGTTGGATGAACAGTAGCCCTTGGCATCCTGTTTTGCGGTACGCCACACCCCTCTCGATGAACAGGACCCCCGTTTCGATCGTAGGAGGTTGAAGAGAAGTCTGTTTCCTCCGTTTTGCGGTATGCCACACCCCGCCGGATCAACAGGACCCCGTTTCGACCGTAGGAAGTCGAAGAGAAGTCTGTTTCCTCCGTTTGGCGGTATGCCAGACCCCTCCCGGTGAACAGGATCCCGTTTCGACCGTAGGAGGTCAAATATAAGGCCATTTCCTCCGTTCTACGGTACGCCGGGCCTCATTTTGGTTGTTCCGTCCAAGCCGGTTGGCTCCTGATGAACATGACGCATTCTGTTGCCTCCCGATGAACACGATGATGTAGTCTCTCCAACCGACCCAACCGGTTGGCTGCCGATGAACAGGACACCGTCGTTGCTCTCCACTGCCTCTCCATGTACATGAGCCCTGCCCGTATGTATGTACATGGTCATATTTACTTTCTTGCACCCTGGTTGTACGTATGTGTACATGATATTGACGGGACTGCGTGACATGCTACGTCCGCGCCTCTACTACGACACGTGCCTTTCCTTA
This sequence comes from Triticum timopheevii, assembly GCA_963921465.1. Lineage (NCBI taxonomy): Eukaryota > Viridiplantae > Streptophyta > Magnoliopsida > Poales > Poaceae > Triticum > Triticum timopheevii. The sequence continues at coordinate 244,749,155 of OY997270.1, forward strand.
CTTGGTCACGGTTCATCGTTGTAGCCTCCAGACAGATCGATCGACCAGTATGTACGTACATGTTTGCGACCAGTATGACAACGCTACATACGCTTCGACGAGGTGGGTCCTGACTGTCAGGGAGTACAAGGAGGCACTTCCTTGCGTGCAAAGTTATTGCTGGTGGGTCCCAGCTGTAAGGGGGAGAATCATCTTTTTTTTGCCCATAATATGGACACACTTCCTTGCGTGCGAAGATGTAGCTGGTGGGTTGATAATCCCCAAATGCAAGGAACCATCATAGCAATTTCCAAAGATGGAAGTGATAAGTATGGAGTGTCGAACCCACAAGGAGCTAAAGGTAGGATCAATATTCTCTCAAGTCCTATCTACCACTGATACGACTCTACGTACACCAAACATTTGCTTCCAACTAGAAACGAGAAATAAAATTATGTTGTGGGTGTGAACAGGATAACTTTGCATGGTATCGGAGAGCTAAAATATAAAAGTAGGTGTTGTTATCATAAAGTTAGAATAAATTACTTAGGTATTATAAATAGCGAGTGTGGAAAAATGAAGGGTCGGTGTGCGGAATTGTCCTAGGCAATTGTTAACAAGACCGGTAATCACTATTGCAATTTCATATGAGGGAGAGGCATAAGCTAACATTCTTTCTCTTCTTGGATCATATGCACTTCTGATTGGAACTCTAGCAAGCATCCGTAACTACTAAAGATTATTAAGGTAAAACCCAACCATAGCATGAACATATCAAGTCCCCTTTATCCCATATGCAACAACCCCCTTACTCGGGTTTATGCTTCTGTCACTCAAGCAACCCACTATAAATGAATCATGAATGTATTGCAACACCCTACAGCGGGAATCCCTCACTCTTGCGCAACACGGAGGGCACAATACGACAACACCAAAATAAAACATACAACTCATACCAATCTAGATCATCAATAAACCCAAAGACATAGGATGGCAACACATCATTGGATCATAATATGTGGCATAAAGCACTATGTTCAAGTAGGGATTACACCAGGGTGTGGGAGAGTGGACCGCATAAAAGAGATGAGGATGGTGATGATGATGGTGATGTTGATGAAGACGATCACCGCGACGATGATTCCCCTCCCGATGGCACTCCGGCGCCATCGAGAGAGAGGAAGAGAGGTTCTCCCCCATGTGCTTCTTCCTCCATGGCCTCCCCCCTGGTTGGGGAGATGTTCCCCCTCTGGTCCTTGTCCTTCATGGCGATGATGGCCCCTCCGAGATCCTCCTCTATGGCCTCCGGTGATGATGCCCCCCTCTAGCAGGGTGCCTGAGAGGGCCTAGATTGTTTTCTTGTGGCTACAGAGGCTTGTGGCGGCGGAACTTCCGATCTCTGGTTGGCGTTGGTTTCACGTCAAGGGGGCCCATGGGGGGCGCACCCTAGGGGGGTGCCCTCCACCCTTGTGGTGCCCTCGGGACTCCCCTTCGGTAACTTTTCATTCCAGTATTTTTTATATTTTCCAAAAATATTCTCCGTTGATTTTCAGCGCATTCTGAGAACTTCTATTTCTGCACAAAAACAACACCACGGTAGTTCTGCTGAAAGCAGCGTCATTCCAGGTTAGTTCTAATCAAATCATATGAAAATCATGTAAAAATATTATAAACATGACATGAATACTTCATAAATTATAGATGCGTTGGAGACGGATCTTGGGTCCCAGCAGTCGGGAGAAATGTTTTTTCTCAAAATACAGTGGCCCGTCCGGTGGGTCCCTGCTATCAGGTGGAGGAATAATTATTTTACGCGTAATAAGGTTGCACTTCCTTGCTGCGGCCGTTGACCCAGCTATCAGCCTCTCCACGTACAGTACTCTTTCGTTTGAAGTCGTTCCTTGACCACATTGACCATGCCGCGCAGAGGGCACTGAGGCGGTGGATTACGACGAGGCCTAGGAAGGGGATGACGCAGAGCCGGGGAAGACACGGCAGTGGATGCCCATGTGGAGAGGAGTACGAGGGTTGACTGGTTCTACTGTGGTGTCAGGCTGCCATCGCTCCAGAATAACAGGGGGTGTGGGTGAGTAGAGGGATGGCCTGGCCAGCGGTGGGAGTAGTAGGGGGCGGTGAGGCCTCCGCAGCAGCACAGCCGTCCATGAGAAGCAGGAGTAGGTGGCAAGACCGGCACTGGTTTGGGTGGCTGGAACAAGAAGACCCTAGGTTGAAGAAGCACTACAGCCGTTGGATGGACATTGAGTCACTGGATCTAGAATCGTTCATATTTACTAAGTTGACAAAGCCCTCCGTCCAGGTCAACCTAGTAGGCCCACAAGTTAGCCTCCCACTATGGTGGGTCCCAGCTAGCAGGGGGAGTATTCGCTTTTTGTGTGTAATAAGGAGGCACTTCCTTGCAAGCGAAGATATAGTTGGTGGGTCCGAGCTGTCAGCGGGGGGGGGGGGGGGGCATTTTTTCGCAATATACAAAGGCCCTTCCGGTGGGTTCCAGCTGTCAGGTGGAGGAATCATTATTTTGCGCGTAATAAGGAGACATTTCCTTGTGAGCGGCTGTGGACCCAGCAGTCAGCCTCTCCACGTACAATCCACTTTCGATGGATGTCGTTCGTTGACCACGTTGACCCCGCCACACTGAGAGCACCAGGGCGATGGACGATGGCGAGGCCTAGGAAGGGAATGACATGGAGCCGAGGAAGACTCGGCAGTGGTTGCCCACACGGTGGGGAATACGAGGGTTTACTGGTTCGGCTGCGGTCGCCGGAAAATAACAGGAGGTGTGGGTGAGTAGAGGAATGGCCTGACCAGCGTTGGAGTAGGGTGGGGTGATGCGGCCTGTGTGGCAGCACAACCGGGCACGGGAGGCGGGAGCAGGCAGTCCCACCAACGCCAGTTTGGGCGGCTGGAGCAATAAGATCAGATATTGATGAAGCAGCATTTCCGTTGGATTAACATCCCACGGTCACTACTGCTACAATCGTTTGTGGACTGAGTTGACAAGTCCTTTCGTACAAGTCAACCTAGTAGACCCACAAGTCAGCCTCCAAAGCTATCCCAAACAGCATACAACCCGAATTTCTAGCCAGATTCAAATTAATATAAAACTAAACATACCTTAATTTAAATCCAATGAAATTTTACCCGCACAAAAACAATGCAATTTAAAATATCAAAATCCGAAAGAAAAAAGTATTTTGGAAGTAATTGCTTGTTTGCTGTATTTTTTCATTTTACAACCCATTTATTATTACTTATGGCCCATTTCTTATTACTTATAGCCCATTTTCTAGGCAAGACCGAATGCATCCCTCCTCGTCTTGAAAGATTTCCAGCCAAGCAGGGCGTAGAAAAGCAGGTAGGCCTACGTTGGTTATTCTGCAAAAAAGAAAATAGTTGGGCTAGCCAGAAAGGAAAAAAATGGGTTGGTCATGTGGTAAACATATGAATCATGGGCTAGACGGGCCACAGCTCCCGCACAGCCTAGTTGATACCCTTCTCCGTCCCGAAAAAATACGGTGTGTGCTGCTGGGTCCCTACTGTCATCCTCACCATGTACAATCATCTCCTTATTCCTCTCGGTTGTTGCCATGTTTACAACAACGGAGGGCGGCGCCGTGGCGATCATACCAAGGCGGAGGACGATGGTGAGGCCTCGGACGGGAACGAACAGGAGCCTGGGATGATGCACAGAGTTTTAGGGTGCGATGTGGCCACGATGCGTGTGCAGCAGCACAGCTAGCCATGGGAGGCGGGAGCAGGCGGTCCCGCCGGCACTGGTTTGGCTTTGGCGACTGGAGGAAGAAGAGACTGAGGAAAATGACAGATGTTTAATACCAATCCAACAGTCAAGGTTGGCACAATCGTTTGTTGACTAAGCCGACACCAAGTAGCATACTTTTTTATATATAGGAAGAAAAAAAACTGGGCTCGTTCGCCTGATAACATTCCCAAAACTGTGATCGTTCGATCTTGCGTCGCAACTAAAACTGCGTTGAAAATGAGTTTTTCTGCCATCCGCCTCCCAAGGAACGTTCGCCACATAAGTGACTAGCACCCTTGGTTTTGAACCGAGAGGTCTTGGGTTTGAGTCCCTGGAACTCTCAATTTTGTCCTCCTTCCTTCCTCGCCAAAAAAGAAAGAAAATCAAAGACATGAGAAGGCATACAGAACAAGCTGGTGTACCTGTAAAGAGACATTGCTTCGTTTTAGAAAAAAAAAAGATGTGTTCCTGTAGCTGGTTCGAATCTGAACCTAGACTATGACTATATATGGTGCTATGCTACTCTGCAAGTAATGAAACTGACATATCCAACGTTTGCTTCTCCTCTTCTCTACTTACTATGCCTAGCATCAGAAGCTCTGGCCTCAACAACCATGTGCGCTGCTTGCTCGTCCACCTGCTCTTCAGTAGGAAACAACCAGATATGTGCTAAGTCGCTACCCGTACCATCACCTATGGGTCTAGTCACACCCCCGCTAGCACACGCACCGCAGCCGATTGCTCATCGCAACCTGCTTCCGTTGGTGTGGTGCCACTGCTGCAAATTATGCAGAGTCGTCTGTCACGTCTCAACCACAATCCGCAACCCTGGCCGAGTCTTCTAAATGCCCGAATCATGGGGTAATAATATGTTTTTAAGTGTTGTTCTGTTGCTTTCAGTTACTGATTTTTTTAATAGTTTGGTTGATGATCTTCCAATTTGATTCATGCATAAAAGGGAAGATTCGTGTGATTTGTATTTCTGGGAAGTTGCTGATGTGGGCGAATGCAACTATGCTAATTATTTGGTTAGCCGAGGAATCCCAATACCAGCAGGTTGGGGTGTTGGACAAGTTACTAAAGGAACGGCAGAAGAGGAAGATGCAGAGCAAAAGGTTAAAGATGCAGTTCCTCTGATCATGGCCAAGCAACATCTGCTGAATAGCCTTGACAGCAATGAGGAGATGAAAGAGCTTTTGAAGATAATGGGAAAAATCGATGTGCTCTATAGGATGATTGTCTCTTTATTTGCAGTGTATGTAGCACTCGTGATGTATTCAGTGGCTATGACATGAGAACTTTGCTGAAACTAGTAATGAATGAAACCTATTTAGCAGGCTGGGCATAGTGTTGTGAACATCTAATGATTTCTATTAACGGAAATCGGGGGTGTGTATCCCCTTTTGCTCAAAAATAAATAAATAGCAGAGGCCTTTTTGCTAATAAATAAATTAATTAACAGAGGCTCTGTCGGGTCAGCTTTGTTCCCATTCAAAGACGTCAAGCAAATTGCAGTCCAAGAGCAAACTATGTCATCAAATACAAGTTTCACAGCCAAATATGAGTACAACTAAACAATGATGTCATCATGTTTTAGTCGTCATACAATCACCAAACACAAATCAACATACATAATAAGTGATGATCTCACAAAATACTAAACAACAAGTATATTAGGTTTCAGTTGTCATAGCAGACACAATTTCACATAGTAGATAAAAAACGTCTTCTGACAGGCAAATACGACAAAAGCAATCTAATCATCATCTGCAGCAGCAGCGTCAACATCTTCGCCATGTTTATCAGTCTGAATCGTATATCCCCCTAGTGTAATCTTCTTATTCATCCTCAATGTCCTCGAACGTTGGCTTCTTATTGATCAACTCTCGTATGTCCATAGCCACAGGCAATCTTTTCGCCAGCGTCATTGATGTGATGGTTCTCAAAGATCTTAGGAACATCTGGGGAATCTTCTACATTAGGAGTAGTGTAAGCATCATCTTGTTGTGCAACTTCATTAAACGAATTCCTCTACTCATACCTTTGTAATACTCTCCATTCATCGCTACATGCAAATGTGTCTTCCAAGAAAAATATCTATGTTGCTCAATTTTCCAAAATAAAAGGCTCGTAGTTCTGGTACGCCGCCTTGAAATTGATGGATTTGAAATAATCACCAGCTCTGGGTTCTGCGATCCTGGAAATCAGGTTATACCAATGACAACACAACAGAACCACACACCAATGAACCTCGAAACTGGAGATATACTGCAACTGAACAATGTCTGTTATGTTAGCATACATTTCAGTTGTCACTTCTCCGTACTTATCCATGCTCATGATGGCATTGATTTGTGTTTTCCTGCCTTTGTCGCATGCAAGGGTGTTGTAGCGCACATCTCCAACAACGCAAGATTCATAATGTCTTAACCGAGTATCAGGACCCATTGCTAGTGCATAAAGGGCATCACCAACTGCCTACCCATCCTCCCACATATTCTTAACCTATGGCTAGAAAATAGACAAGCTGGTCATCTTATGTACTCAATATATTATAAAAATTGACAGTGCAATTCAAAATCTTACATGACTCTTGAACCATTTCGCAAATCCTGCCATAATCAGTTTGTCAATGTTTCTTGGATTTTGCGGCAGTAACTCCTTTTTGTAGATGCTGCACAACATAGTGATCACTTCAAACAACTAAATATATAAGAATGTGTTGCAAGTTTAGTAGATTATGATGTATAAGCTGCAGTACTTAGCACTTACTCGATATAAGTTAGAACCTCAGGACAGTTATTCAACACATACCAAACCATTTTGTCCAAATTTTTAGGTTTGTCGTCTTGTCAACTCTTCCCTGTAACTCAAACAGAACAATCGAAAACATTGTTCCCGAGATTGTCTTCACCCACCTGTTTGCTAAGTTGATCAGTTGTTTCAATGTATTTGAGCATAATGTCAACGCTTCTGTAGCAATGTAGGCCTCTGCAATAGAACCCTCGGGTCTCGCTCTGTTCCTAAATACCCCTTGAAAGTGCGTAGCCACCTTTCAATAGGGTACATCCAGCCATACTGTACTGGACATCTAAGTAGTGCCTCATCAGGTAGATGAACAACCAAATGCACCATAACATTAAAGAAGGATGGAGGATATATCTTCTCAAGGTCGCGTAGGATTGTTGGTATCTTGTCTCTAAGATGCTCCAAAGCATCTATCCTGATATTTCTACTACAGAGTTCCCTGAAGAATTGTCCCTCCAAGTGTGAAAAGGTCCCTCCTAGGGTTCTACCCTACATCATCTTGGTATCATGAGCCACGTTGATTCACATCCTAGAGTCCCTACCTTCCACTTTCTAGCTTGATTTTGTTGTCTTTCGTCCTAATCCGAAAATCCCCACCAAAAATAGCCCCAAAAATTTTTCTTGCAATTTGTTGATCTTGTGAGATTTGGTTGATTTGATCCACGAATTTGGTGTTTGGCAAGTGGATCTACCCCTCCACCATCATCCCCACCCTTCCCCCACTGGAATTTGGCCAAAAACTTGCAATCAAAACGAAATCAGATTAGTTCATCCGCTCTCGGGAGGCCCCATGCACATGGGCCATCGGGACCCCGTGCACGGGCTATCCAGGAAGTTTCGGCAATTTTTTTGTTTTTCTCATTTCATTCCACCACCACCTCTTGTGTTCTTCCGCACCATTCCACGTGTTTGTTTGAGTGTTCGGTCACGATTTCCCTTGTGTCCTAAGGTGTTTCGGCTACTTAGGCGCGAGGTGGTCATCATCGCCACCAATCATCGACTCGAGCAACACATCGGCTTCGACAATATCATCTTCGACCGTAAGCAAGGACGGTAACCTCGACGACACCTTCTACTCCCTTGCCATTGACTTGATAGCTTCGAGCCTTTTGTGTAGCTTACCCATCGAGACTAGCTTGTTGAGTATTGCCGGGCCACGCTTTAGTGCACCATTTAGTGTTCCGTCCACCCCGTGCATTTACTACTTGTTACCTTGTTGTGTGGCTAGTATATCAAGCATCGTGGCATAGTGAAAAAAAGGAAGAAGAAAAAGATTTTAAGCAAAAGAGAAGAGAAGCAAAGAGGTTATAAGCAATAGCATCGAGCCTTAGCATACGTGCATCATCTTGGTCACCACATACATAACCATACTTGGGATAGTGAGACGAGTGGATTCTCTATTAGGTTAGCGCACTAGCGTATCTAGCCCATTAGTGTAATCGAGCTAGCGTCTCTCTAGTATCTGTACGACAAGAGCTTTTCCCGTGATTCGACATCTTCGAGCTCACCGCTTGGTTGTGCGGATCCCATTTATATTCCTTGTGTGTGTTCCTCGTGTTATCTTGGGAGGTTGATCTATTTGTCTTATTTGCCTTTTGTGAATCTTCTCAACTTTATTAACATCTTGACTAACATTTTCTTGAATTATTTGTGCCTTTCCTAACCAAGCTCCTCCATAGACCATTTACTTGTAGGTGTGAGAAACAATTCCCGGTACCTATTCCCCTATTGTAACATCACATGGGATCATACTTGTTACATCCACAATCTTCGGAAATGGTAACTTTGGTATTGTTCTCTCATTTTCCTGCTCACCACCACTTTCTTATGATGGATAGGACAAGTTCCTCTACCAACCCAGTCTTCATCGAGCAAGACGACAACATGTCATCATTCGTCACCAAGAGCTACCTCTTTGGTGCATAACGAGTGTTACATCAAGAGAAACAAGCAATGAACGACCACATCGACAACCTCGCCACCGACTTGCGACTCTCCGAGCAACGTACACGAGATTACTTCGACAACAAGCTTGACGCGCAAAAGCAAGAGAACGATGCAAGAATGGACGAGATCCGCGCTTTGTTGGTCAACCAGCCTCCTTCAACTTCTTCCTACTCAAGACGGAGCCACTCAAGTCGACACTCTGACGACACCTTCTCGGGCTCAAGTACACCGTCATCGACCATTCTTCGACGAGCCGCGCGTCAAGACCGTCATGCATCTCGCAACCCGCTACACGTCAAGCATTCACAAGAGCAAGTCGATGAGCAAGTTCCTCGTCCTCAATCAAACCAAGTCGCTTTTGGTCAAGCTCAAGAATGACAATGACTACGGCGCCAAGAGGAAGAACGAGCACGCCTACACCAAGAGGAACAAGACGCCAAGGCTCAACGTCTTCAACAACAACAACAACGAGAAGCACAAGCTCTTGAGGCGGAATGTGCCCTTCAAGAATCAAGTCGAGCCATCGCCAACCGCAATCGCGAACGGCGCAATAGAGGAAGCCCTTCGATAAGAAATCCAAGAGAGGAACTACCAACCACGTGTGCACCGTCAAGCTCCTCAAGCTCCTCCACAAGCTCGTCAAGCTCCACCTCAACCTCAAGTTCAACAAGAGAAAGTTGATCATGGACTTCCTCCACGCCAAGAGCGACACCAAGTGGAACAAGTGCTTCAAGACCCTCCTCCACGCCCAGAGCGACATCATGAGGAACGAGCATTTGAGGACTTTCCAAGGCAAGAGCGATATCACAACCGCTATCAAGATGAAGAGCAATGCTATGGAAAACTCAAATTCACAATGCCCAAGTTCAATGGAAGCAATGATCCAGAAGAATACCTCTCATGGGCATTGAAGGTCGACAAAATCTTTCGTTTGCACAACTATGAGGAAGATAAGAAGATCGCAATGGCATCACTTGATTTCCAAGACTATGTGCTCATATGGTGGGAACAAGTCCTTGAGCACCGAGAAGCAAGAGGTGACCCTCCAATCACCACTTGGGCTCAAATGAAGGATGTCATGCGAGCACGATTTGTGCCCACCTACTACAACCATGATCTCTTCAAGAAGCTAGAAATCCTCAAGCAAGGAACAAAGAGTGTTGAAGAATACTACAAGGAAATGCAGATAGCCATGATTCGAGCCAATGTCAAGGAAGATGATGAGCAAACAATGGCACGATTCTTGAATGGACTCAATCATCCCATCAAGAAGATCGCCGACTTCCAACCCTATTCCAACCTCGTCGAGCTCGTGCATCAAGCGACCAAGGCGGAACGTCAAGTGCAGGATGACTTCAAGTACGCCAAGTACTCATCCAAGACATACGGCTTCTCCAACAATCAAGCTTCAACAACTCCTCCAACATCTACTTCAACCAAGCCTTCTCCAAGCAACGACGACAAGACAACCTACACGAAACTTTCGTCAAGTTCAAGTTGTCTTCCTCCTACTACAAGCAACTACAAGCCGCGTGCTTCTTCCTCTACTCCGACCGATGAGACCGTCAAGACAAGTTCAATCAAGTGCTTCACATGTGGTGGCCGAGGCCACAAGTCCTTCCAATGCACCAACAAGCGCACCATGATCCTCAACGACGATGGCACCTACGACTCAATGAGTGAAGATGAACTGGAAGCTATTGAGCAAGTGGCCATGCACCGGCGCGTGAACGAGGATGAAGATGATCAAATCTTTTGTGATGAAGATACGAGCCCCGCTCTCGTTGTCTTCAAGGTCTTGACACTTCAACATCAACAAGAAGAAGACCAACGATGCCATATCTTCCACACCAAGGCCGACATCAATGGAAGGTCCGTCAAAGTCATCATCGATGGAGGTAGTTGCCACAACTTGGCAAGTGAAGAACTATGCTCCAAGCTTCAATTGGTCAAGAGGAAGCACCCGCACCCCTACAAGGTTCAATGGCTAAGTGACTCCAACACTATACGAGTTGAGCATACGGTCCAAGTCTCCTTCAAAATTGGAGCATATGAGGAGACTTTGGAGTGTGATGTGGTCCCAATGACCGTTTGACACCTAATTCTTGGTTGACCATGGCAATTCGACCGTGGTGTCATCCACAATGGGCATACCAATCACTATAGCTTCAAGATGAAAGGAAAGGAATTTGTGCTACGACCTATGTCTCCTAGTCAAGTGATAGCCGACAAGCAAGCCACCCACCATAGAGAGAAGAGTGAGAAAGTGAGCCACCCAAACATGAGTGAGAGCAACAAGCCAAACTTGAGCGCCTCTTCGCCTAGAGAGAAAAACCTCATACTATTCGCCACAAAAAGTGAGATGAGAGAAGTATGTGAGAACCCATCGAGTGTGATGCACTTTGTCCTTGTGTGCAAGGATGGAGAACCAAAAACTAACACCACTCATGAGCTACCTTTGGTGTTTTAATCTCTTTTGCAGGAATTTTAAGATGTTTTCCCCAATGAGCTACCTCCGGGTCTACCTCCTCTACGAGGCATTGAGCATCGAATCGACCTCATCCCCGGAGCGCCACTTCCAAACAAAGCTCCATACCGTGTCAATCCCTAAGAAACCAAGGAGATTGAACGGCAAGTACAACAACTAATCGACAATTGTCATGTACGTGAAAGCTTAAGCACTTGTGCCGTTCCCGTTATACTTGTGCCTAAGCCCGATGGAAGTTTCCGCTTGTGTTCAGATTGTAGACCTATAAATGCTAACCGTTCGCTATAGGCATCCCATTCCTCGCTTAGATGATATGCTTGATGAACTTAGTGGAGCCAACTTTTTCTCAAAAAATGATCTTAAAAGTGGCTATTATCAAATCCGCATACAAGAAGGTGATGAATGGAAAACTTCTTTCAAAACAAAATTTGGCTTATATGAGTGGTTAGTCATGCCTATGGGTTTATCGGAGGCTCCCGGTACTTTCGTGCGTCTCATGCATCATGTACTTCGCCCTTATATTGGAGTCTTTGTTGTGTTTTACTTCGATTATATTCTTGTGTTTAGCAAAACCATGAAAGAGCATCTTGATCATGTTAGGGTTGTTTTGCAAACACTTCGCAAGCAAAGTCTTTATGCCAACATGAAAAAGTGCACATTTGGTGTTGACAAAGTGGTTTTCTTGGGTTTCGTTGTCTCTTCCAAGGGTGTCCATGTTGATGAAACAAAAATTGAAGCAATTAAAACTTGGCCCCAACCCACCAATTTGCAACAAGTGCGAAGTTTTCTTGGTCTTGCGGGTTTTTATCGTCGCTTTGTGAAAGACTTTAACACTATTGCCGCCCCTTTGCATGATTTGAGTAAGAAGAATGCTCCTTTTGTTTGGGGATCTTTACAATCCACCGCTTTTGATGAGCTCAAGTCTTTGCTTACTCATGCTCCGATTCTTGCTTTGCCCAATTTTGACAAAACTTTTGAGGTTCATTGTGATGCGAGTGGTACCGGAATTGGCAGAGTTTTGATGCAAGAAAAACGAGTAATTGCATATTTTAGTGAAAAATTCTCCGGTGCTCAACTTAACTATCCCATCTATGACAAAGAATTGTATGCTTTAGTGCGTGTGTTACATGTTTGGGAACATTATCTTAGACCTCATGAATTTGTCATCCATACCGATCATGAAACTCTTAAGTACTTAAAAGGTCAAACTAAGTTGAACAAGCGTCATGCCAAATGGAGTGAATTTATTGAATCTTTTCCCTATGTGATCAAGTACATTAAGGGTAAGGAAAATGTAGTTGCCGATGCACTTTCACGCATATGGACGCTTGTCACTAAACTTGAGTTAAATGTTATTAGCTTTGAGCACATAAAAGACCTGTATGCTAATGATCCATCTTTTGCAACTCATTATGCTAAATGTTTGACGCATACATCTTGGGAACAACATTACATCAAGGATTGTTATCTTATGAGAGCTAACAAACTATGCATTCCTGAGTCTTCTCTTCGTTTGCTCCTTTTGCAAGAGGCTCATGGAGGCAGACTCATGGGACACTTTGGACGCGACAAGACTTTGGCCACGCTCTCCAAGAACTACTTTTGGCCCAAGATGTTTCGCGACGTCTCACGCTTCACCACCCGATGCTCTACATGCCACAAAGCTAAGTCTAAAGCTCAATCCCATGGTCTTTACATGCCTCTTCCTATTCCTTATCAACCTTGGGAAGATATTAGCATGGATTTTGTACTTGGTTTGCCTAGAACTCAAAGTGGAAAGGATTCCATATTTGTTGTTGTGGACCGATTTTCTAAGATGGCTCATTTCATTCCTTGCAATAAGATAGACGATGCTTCACATGTTGCCAACCTCTTTTGTAGGGAAATCTTGTGCCTCCATGGAGTACCAAAGACAATCATCTCCGACCGCGATGTCAAGTTCTTGAGTTACTTTTGGAAGACGCTATGCGCCAAGCTCGGAATCAAGCTCTTGTTCTCATCCCCATACCATCGTCAAACCGACGGCCAAACGGAGGTGAAGAACCGGACAATATCCACTCTACTTCGCGTCTTGATCAAGAAGAACATCAAGGAGTGGGAGGCATGTCTAACCATCGCCGAGTACGCCTAAAACCGTGCAAGACATTCGACTACCGGCAACTCCCCCTTCGAGGTCGTCTACGGCTTCAACCCGTTGTCCCCATTGGACATTCTACCTCTGCCTCTACAAGAGCACACCAACATGGATGCGAGTGCATGAGCAAGCTACATCAAGAAGATGCATGAAGATACAAGGAACATCATCGAGTGCTAAGTACATCGACTAGCGACCAAGCTCAACGTCAACAAGCAACCCATGATCTTCAACATAGGTGATCTCGTGTGGCTACACCTTCGTAAGGACCGCTTCCCCAACGAACGCAAGTCCAAACTTCTCACTCGAGCCGATGGACCATTCAAGGTGCTAGCACGCTACAACGACAACGCCTACAAGATTGAACTCCCACGAGACAAGTACAACGTGAGCGACATCTTCAACGTCAAAGACCTCTCGTCTTTCCATGGTGATGAAGATTTTGATCCGAGGTCGGATCTTTCCCAAGGAAGGGGAGATGATGCGAAGCATCCTTCCATCATCCCCATGGAATCTACATCGACACATCCAACCCCACAAGGACCCATGACAAGAGCTAGAACACGTGCTTTGGAAACCGAGGTGAACTCCTTCCTACTAGACTTGCATATGGACACAAATGGAACATGTATACTACCTCACCAAAATATGCTATGCCTCCTTAGGTATGAAGAGGAACATCACCAAGGAGCTCAGGAGCATCACCAAGAAGAAGGAGAACCCCCCCAAGGCCACATGGACCAAGAACAAGGAGAACAATAGATGCACAGGAGGCTCGAGGCGACCCGTGCGCACGGGCCTCCAAGACCCCGTGCCCACAGAATACACAGGAAACTGACGCTGGAGCACCCCGTGCGCACGGGCCTGTACCGTGCCCACGGGACCCCCGTGCGCACGGGCCCAACTTACCCCGTGCGCACGGGCCTCCCAGGATGGCCGGCTGAGATTGCATCTTCAGCTCCACTTCTTCTCTTTCGACCCCAAGGCTATATATTCCGTACCTAGGACCATGTTTAGGGTTAGCAAAGTATTAGATGAGATCTTGGTGAGCTTTGCTCCATTACCTTCCCTCTTTGAGGATCAAGACCCCATAGGGAAGAATCCTTGAGGATTTTAAGACATCCATTGGGAGAAGACTACCTTCAAGACCCCTCTTCCTTGGGATTTGGGATGAACTTTGCCATTGTATCTTTCCATTGATTGTGTTTGTGACTTGTGGATCTTGTGTTGCTACTCTAGTGGATGTGTAATCGGGAATTGTTGGAGTGATTGCCTCTTTGTGTTCATCTTTGTGTTCTTGTTGTTCTTGTGGTTTCTCTCCTTTTTCCTCCTCCAAGTGTGAAAAGGTCCCTCCTAGGGTTCTACCCTACATCAGGTTTTCAATCTCGGTGCAACCGATTAGAACCTTTCGGTCACACCGAGTTGCTGTAACTGCTCGCAGTTTTGCATCTCGGTCCCACCGAGTTGTTCCACTCGGTCACACCGACAGGGTCAGGTTATATATAGTGACGGGTCAAATTTTGGAATTTTTTCCGAAACTCTTCACCCGCGCGTAACCTGCTCTGCCTCTTCGGGTCTTCGGATCGTCTTCTCGCCGCCAGCGACCTCCCACCGCTGGTCTCCGCCACCGTCAACGGCAATCTGCCCCGCCGTTGCCGTCGTAGCAAGTTCACCGCCGAGTTAGGGTATGAACTTGATACTTTGTGCTATTCATTAACTCCGATTCGTAGCACATTGCGTTGCCATGATTCTTGCCACGTATGAAATCGTCCTGTCAAGCGAAAACATCCTGTAGATTAGATTTGCTTTGAAAATTTAGTGTTAGGTTTTCGCCGAACTCATCTCGGACCGACCGAGTTGTTGAAATCGGACTCACCGATTTAGCTTAGGCCATTGCACATGCGATTTTCGGTCTGACCGAGAATTGCAAATCGGTGTGACCGAATTTGATTCTTTGTGAAACCCCAGTAGTCTCGGTGCCACCGAACTGTGACTCAGTCTGACCGAGTTCACTAGTTTAGGTTCCAAAGCTGCTTCGGTATCACCGACTTTACAAATTGGTAGCTCCGAAATGCTTTCTGTGGATAACTAAAACTAAGTTTTTGACTCAATTGTTTTGCAAAACCTCTATACTTTGTGATGCTCATCCACTCTACCTCATCTATATCTATTCATAGGGTCTACTGTCAGTGAGTTTGCAGAGATGTCTGATCAAAGTGATTGCCAGAACAAGTCTGAAGAGCAAGCTCAATTGAGTGAGGGCACTAGTCCCTCAAGCAGCTATGATGAGGGCAGCAGGAGCACACCCAGTAACTTGCCAAAGGTAGCCACCAGGACAAGGAAGAAGAAAACCTCAGATTCAGAAGATGAGGATTATGTTGTTGTTGAGGATGAGGCCACCTCAAAGAAGAAAGTGATGAAGAAGGAGTATGGCAGTGCTGCTACCACAAAGCCAGGCATGAACAAGAAGGCACCTGCCAGGAGAGTTCCTACATCCAAACCCAGGAAGGTTGCCACAGGTGAAACTATGAAGTTCACCATTGAATCTGAAGAAGAAGCAGCTGTTGAAGACAAGAAAAAGAAGAGGGCAAGAACAACTACTGCCAAAGTTCTTGGCAAGACCTCCATGTGGAGAGATTCTGAAGAAGAAGATGAAGAGGAAGAGGAAGAGGATGCTGCTCCAGCTCCTAAGGCTCAGAAGATCACGGGAGATGCAATTAAGTTAGGGGCTGCTTCTAAGCCCAAAGCTGCTCCCAAGGCTACTGCTCCAGCTCAAAAGCCTAAACCCAAGAGGAACACCAGAAGTATACCTACTGAGGAGAAGAACAAGGCCCCAGTGCTTGAAGCTGCAGAAGAAGATGATTCACTTGTTTTGAGAAAACTGAAGCCCAAGATCCCTGACCACAATGAAGCACACCCTGTTGCAGAGAACATGAAAATCATGAAGGATTCATGACTGAGATTATGGAGACAGTCTGATCCATATGCTGTCAGGAGAAGAACTATTGTTGACTACATGTTTCACACAAAGGAACAACAAGACTTTTATGAGACAATCTTGCTTGACAAGAAGCCTATTGTCTGTGACATGAGATGGGTTGACTGGGAGTACATCAAGGAGAATGAAGATCACTATCCAGGTGTATATGACAGCTTCAAAGCATGTGGAGTTGATACATTTGTTTCCCATAAGCTCACCAAGTGGAATGATGAGCCGATCATGCAGTTTTACTCCACTGCCCACTTCTACCCAGATGGGAAGATCATATGGATGTAAGAAGGTACTAGGTACCAATCCTCTGTGGAAGAATGGGCTCAGTTGATCCATGCCCCAGATGAAAGTGAAGATGATTTAGATGTTTATCCTGAAAAGAAGAAAGACCATAACACTATGGCACACAGGTACAAAGAGATCCCAAATGATGCTTTGGAGACTCATAAGTTTGGATCTGTCCATTTCTTGTTGTCTGGTTTGCCTACCATCAACTAGATCCTAAGGCACACATTGCTACCCAAGTCAGGTGATCACAAGATGCATGATCAGAGGACATGTTATCAATTTGCTACATTTGTTTGATGTGCCTCGAAAGTTTAAAGTCACGAGTCTGATTGTGGAGACAATCAAAAGAACAGCAGCTGATCAGAAAAGATCTTGTGGGTATGCCCCACAAATTCAGGAGCTCATCAACTCCAAGATGGGCACGGGCAAATATCTATTGGATAAGGAGCACCTGCCCATCTACCCTGAATTTGAAGACAACACTATTGTTATGAATGAGAATGAACCATCATCACCTCAAGCACATGAGAAGAGAGAGAAGGCAAGGGTAAAGAAAGCTGCAAAGATGCCAATTTCTGAAGAGGCATCTCAAGTACTCCTGAAGAGCAAGCAAGATCAGCTTGGATATCTGATTGCCTCCACCTTGAGGATTGAGAAGGGCTGGGCCACCCTGACTCAAAACTAGGAGAGTTTGGAGAGGATCATTGAGCAGAAATTCTATGCTCTTGATGTCAAGGTAACTGAGATCCAAACTGCAGTTGAGCAACTTCAGGAGGAAGTGGAGGAGAAGAAGGGCAAGTCTACTACAGATGCTTTTACTAGAGTGCCCAGAGGACAGAGATCTGCTGCAGTGTCAATCACAGATACTAGAGCTACAACATCTGCACCAGCTGTTAGAGCTTTAGTACCACCAGCTCCAGCAGCCACTCCACCAGCTCCAGCTACATCAATAGACGCTTTCGTCCTTGGAGTCATCTCTACACCACCTCATGAAGACCAAGCCTGAGAGACGTTTAGCACTATGCATTTTTTGAACTTTTTGGTAACCTGTTGCCAAAGGGGGAGAAAATGTATAGATCATAGGCTTCGAGAGAGTGTTGTTCTTATCTCTCTTGTTTTTGGTTGAACTTGTTTGATTGTGTGTTTGTGAGCTACTTGTTTACTTGTTCGATCATGTGTTTGATCATATGCTACCCTTAATGCTTGTTGGACGATATTTCTCTTATATCCTTATATGATCATTCACTTTGCTTGGTGATGAGTGCATGTGTTCAATTATTATCATTTTGAGCGATCCACCAAGATGTATGTGACATGAAAGAGTAACCCATGATCCTAACACATTGTGTATTTGTAGTCCAAAGCAAATTTTAAATAATGCACAAATTTAGGGGGAGCTCTTGCTTATCACATACTTCTCAAAGCGACGATGTTTTTCAATCTTATTATCATTTGTCGAAGCTTTGATCTCTATGTTGTCATCAATTACCAAAAAGGGGGAGATTGAAAGTGCAACTATCCCTGGGTGGTTTTGGTAATTCCTAACGACATATAGCTCATTGAGCTAATGCTATTTCAAGATAAATATTTCAAGAAAGCTCGATGTTTGGCATGCATGGATGAGAAACATGGACCCCTCAAAATGCTAAGGACAAAAGGATTGGCTCAAGCTCAAAGCACAAGACTCTACATTTTTCATTTTAGTGATCCAAGATCACATTGATTCCATAGGAAAAGCCAATACTATCAAGAGGGGGTGAGGTGTTGCTAATGAGTTTCTTGCTCAAAGTGCTTAGTGATATGCTCCAAAAACCCTTAACTACTTTATCACATCCACATATGTCCCAAACGAAAAGTCAAACTCGGCCCCACCGAAACTTTCTATCCGGCGCCACCGAGTTCAGTTGACATAGCCATTGCGAGAAACCCTAGTCTTTTCGGTCTCATCGATAGGGATCTCGGTCTCACCGAGATGGGATTGTAATATCGCTGTTTCCCTTCGTAACGTTTCGGTCAAACCGAGATGAGCGATCGGTCCCATCGAGATTGCAATGCAAACTCTCTGTTTCCCTTTCGTAACATTTCGGTCCAACCGAGATGAGCGAATCGGTCCCACCGAGTTTGCCTGACCAACTCTCTAGTTGTCTATTACCAAAATCGGTGTCACCGAGTTTGTGTAATCGGTCTCACCGAGATTAAGTTATGCCCTAACCCTAACCATATCGGTCCCACCAAGTTGACGTATCAGTCCCACCGAAATGCCTAACGGTCACATTATGAACTAAATCGGTCTGATCGAGTTTCACGATTCGGTCCCACCGAGTTTGGTTAATTGTGTGTAACGGTTAGATTTTGTGTGGAGGCTATATATACCCCTCCACCCACTCTTCATTCGTGGAGAGAGCCATCAGAACATGCCTACACTTCCAACATACATTTTTTGAGAGAGAACCACCTACACTTGTGTTGAGGTCAAGATATTCCATTCCTACCACATAAATCTTGATCTCTAGCCTTCCCCAAGTTGCTTTCCACTCAAATCTTCTTTCCACCAAATCCAAATCTTGTGAGAGAGAGTTGAGTGTTGGGGAGACTATCATTTGAAGCACAAGAGCAAGGAGTTCATCATCAACACACCATTTGTTACTTCTTGGAGAGTGGTGTCTCCTAGATTGGCTAGGTGTCACTTGGGATCCTCCGTCAAGATTGTGGAGTTGAACCAAGGAGTTTTTAAGGGCAAGGAGATCGCCTACTTCGTGAAGAACTACCCGAGTGAGGCAAGTCCTCCGTAGGTGACAGCCATGGTCGGATAGACAAGGTTGCTTCTTCGTGGACCCTTCATGGGTGGAGCCCTCCGTGGACTCGCGCAACCGTTACCCTTCATGGGTTGAAGTCACCATCAACGTGGATGTACGATAGCACCACCTATCGGAACCACGGATAAAAAATCTCCGTGTCAACATTGCGTTTGCTTCCTCAAACTCTTCCCTTTACCTTCATATGCAATTGTTTTACATTCCATTGCTATATTCTTAGAATTGCATGTGTAGGTTGATTGCTTGACTTGTGCTAAGTTGCTAAAATCTGCCAAGAACTAAAATTGGGAAACGGCTAGATTTTTATTTGGTCAAGTAGACTAATCACCCCCCTCTAGACATACTTTCGATCCTACAGCCCCCTCAAAAAAACTTGGTGCTTCGTGCGATCCAGCGATACTACTACTAGTAATCCGGTAATCCCGACTAAAACGGCGCGGCCGGGTCTTTTCCCGCGCGATATGCTGGGAGGTTGGTTTAGTTGGTTTATTTAGGACGAGTAATGCTACACCTACGTAATCCCAGTTACGTAATTAACGTAATGTGAAACATGTGAGCTGTTGATTAGAGATTGGGGAGAGGGAGGGGCCCACCACCATGAAAACCAGGGGGAAAGAGAGAGGCAATATACGTTAACCCATTTGTAGGTTCCCGTAGATGTAGAAAGATGTGAAATGCGTGAATGTGTAGTGGACATACTATTGGAGTGCCTAAGATAAATTGTGTATGTAGACCCTATGTGTTTATTTACTTCGCATGTTGGCTTTGTCTCGAGTCAAACCTTGTAAGTTTATACACACAAAAACGAATCATCATTCCATATATTTTAATACTCCTACAATATATCTTACTATTATTATGAATGTTCATATACACCAGACGAGATTCATGCAAAAACGACAGATTTTCATTACATTTCAAACTTTTATAGGGCTAAAGAATAAAGAAACCCAACCATAAACTTATTCTACGACGGCGACTGATGTCCTCCATTTGCAATCTCGATGTACGGGGGCGGGGTTCAAGACCCGTGAAGTGAAGGTGCGGTCTCCGGCGAGGATGAGTAGAACACAGGAGACGGACCGGCCAGTTGGCACACCATGCCCTGCCACCTCCCAGGCCCTACTCATCCACGGAGGAGTCCCCGACCTCGGCGGTGCGGTGGATGTGAGGTAGATGATGATGGATGCAGACGGTCCGTCGCTTCACTTGCCACATGCGCCACTGAACGGTTGATGGCGGCATAGGATGCGTGGCTAATGGTGCTCCTATCGTCGGCCGCCAGCGTGGCCACCGCTTGTGCGGTCACGTCCGCGTCCGGCTATGCCGCTATTGTGTTGCGAGCTGCGACTTGGGAGAGGGCGGCGACCTCGAGCTTCATCCCCAAAGACAAGCTCTCCCACAGAGCGTCCGCGCTTGCGGTCATGGCGGATGTGGTGCCAGGTAGGAGGACGATGCGGTATGGTGTGGAGTTTAGCTGGGCGTTTCCACTTTAAGTAGCGCATTCCGGTGAGGCCAAGAGTCCGGGTGCGTCATTAAGTCGCCGGAGTTGGTTCCTCGGGCACCGAGCCTCTTAATGATGGCATACAGACGACCGACATGAATGCAGGCAGCTAGCGCCGGCTGGGAACGCACCGCACGACGGTGCGAGGGACAAGGGTTTTTTGTGTGCCAGGGTAGTCAGCTACGGTCGTGGCAACATTGGAGATGCCTTTTGCTCACATGCGATCCCCACATGTCATTGAAAAAGCAAAATGATATGACATGGTCTCAGGTCCTAGGGATGCCATTGGCCACGCTACAACACTCCACGGACGCGTCACAGTGCACGCGCACTTTGGTGCCCCGTGCATGCTTGATGAGTCGGGTGTAGATCTGCTGGTCGTGCCACAGCGCTAATGCCACCCTTGGCACCCGGAAGCCGACTGTGTCTAGCGACGATGAGCGTGTCGCTAACCGCGGTCGCCATGTCCAGAGGCGGTGCCGGAGCTGCGCCACGTTGCTGGCCCCTACCACCCACATGAACGGTTGTCGGTGGCGAGGAGGTCGTGGGCCAGCTCCTGCATTGGACTAGTTTGCGCCACGTCGTCCTGACAGGTGTGCCCCACATGTTGATTTCCCTGTTTTCCCGGCCAAATTCGAGCATTAATGCTCCGCGTTGCGCATTAGGCGCAGAACAGGTGATTTTGTGCCCTAGTTCAAATGTGGTACAGTACCAAGTTGCTACCCTAGCCCCAAGTGTGGTGGTTTTGGGTACGGTACCACCCTTTTCCTTTTCAACAAGTGAAGCGTAACACTTGATTAAGTTGACGGATGGTGTGCTAATGTAGGTGTTCGACTGTTTGAAGGAATAATTGAGGTGTGCCCGGTTCGTGCCTACATTTAGGGGTCCAACTTACAATGTTCCGACAGTAGTAACTATACTAGTCCCTGCGTACTCCTTCTGTTTTTATTTACTCCACATTTTAGCTTTGCTCAAAGTCTAACTTTGTAAACTTTGACAAAGTTTATAGACAGAAATAATAACATATACAATAACAAATCAATACCATTAGATTCATTATTGAATATGCTTTCACATCATATAGATTTGCTATTGTAAATGTTCATATTTTTTCTATAAATTTGGTCAAATTTTATGAAGTTTGACTTCAGTCAAACCTAATATGCAGAGTAAATAAAAACGAAGGGAGTATCTTACTCCGTGACCAAGACGGAAGGGAAAACGAGACAACTTATTGTTTATTTGAGTCGTTTAAGTATAATCATGCGGCATTGCTTATTTCTCATTCCTCTCCAATCCTCTTCTCCATCGATCATGCCGCCCTCCGGTCGAGTCCATCCTCCCGAATTCCTCATTTGAACATTCCGCCAAGTATCATTCGCATGTGAGCCTAGACCATGCTTGTATTTCCAATGTTGTAATTTGTTCGATATGCATATAGACAAATGGTTCGTTTAAAGTATCACTTTGCCTCCACTCCGTGTCGCTTCCCATCTTAGTTTTGACATCCCATTCGGTTCATGCCCGACACATCTTCATGACATCAATTGATGTTTAGAGATCAAGTGCATGACGTGCAAGGAGACAAAGGTTTGGTGTGTTTCTATGATAGAAATGACCCGGGGGTCTATGGAGATCAGAGGAGGTATATTGTCCGTTCAAAAGAGAAATGAACGTACTGTACCCACCCTAGTCCTCTTTCAATCGATCTCTAGAACCCGAGATGAAACCAAGAGAGAATAGTGGCTGCTTGTGTGATACCTAAGGCGGATTCAAAATTTTGAACCGGTGAAAATAGCATCAGCAAATCATATATAAAGGGTATTCAATGTTAGTTTCGCTTTTAAACATAGAATATACTCCCTCTAATCCTTTCTACTTTACATATAAATCTTATGTGTAGTCAAAGTATCTCTACTTTGATCAAACTTATAGAAAAAAGTATCAACAATCAACAACGCCCAATCAATATTTTTAGATTCCTCTGTACTCCTAGATGTGTATTCAAATAGAGATGGTTTCCAATTTGTTTTCAAACACGTGAATGTGCTTGTTCTCGCGCATGTTGTTCCTACTAGGATTTCGCCATTTATTGCCAGTCCAATAGTAACTTTTTTTAAGCTCCTTGTCCAATAGTACTAGTGGAGTACTGACAACATCTGCAGTAGAGTACACAGTGCTCATAGTACTAGTAGTATACTCCCCCTGTTTTTATTTACTCCACAAAAATGGAGGGAGTAATAGTAACACTCAGCTGACCTCTCTCTCTTCTACTACCTCCGTCCTAGTTTATTAGTCCTCTTTGTAATTTGTGCAAAAAATTTCTTAATGATTTAACTGATGGAATGTTAGTGCATGTTAATAAAATTATATCGTTGGATTTGTATTTGAACATAGTTTTTAATGATATAATTTTTTATGACATGTATGAATGTTTTGTTAGTTAAATTTATGGTAAAACTTTGGCACATATTACAATGGAGACTAATAAACTAGGACAAAGGTAGTAGTAGTAGTATAAATGATGCGGGCGGGGGAGGGGGAGGGACGTCGGTTTGCTCTCAACTGCGGTACCACAAGGGAGATAAATGCAAGATGAAGCGCATTCCATTCGGTGAGCGATGTGGAGGGTCCATCGTGTCGGGGTGCAATGCGAATGCGACAAGAGCGACGTACAGTCAAAACCAATTGACTAGTCATCATCGGAACCACTATTCACACCAGAACATTTGCTTCTCGGCCTACACTAGTCACTGCCCCAAAACCACACCTCCTCTCCACCCAATTCCCCCACCTTTCGATCCCCTAGCCCACAACAAGCATCCCTAGTTCGCCTGAAAGCCATGGTGCGCTGCAAGATCATGTATTACAAGATGCTGACGCTGGAGCGCCGCGCAGAAATCGCGACGGCGGTCGGCGCCACAGACCTCTGTTCCCAAGCTCGCTTTGCGGCGGGCCAATCCCCGAGTTCTCTTGAGCCAAGATCCGAGGAAGAGGAAGCCGATCCATGGTGCAGGCGGACCAGCAGTTCAACTTGGCGATACTAAAGGAGGACCGGGTGGCGGAGGCTCAACTTGACGCAGAGCACCTAGATGCCGCTGCCATCGAGGCCCTCCTATAGGCGGAACCGGATGTCGTGGATGTGAACCGGTTGACGGAGGCTCAACTTGACGTGGAGCACGCGGATGCCGTTGCCATCGAGGCCTTCCTGCAGGAGAAACCGGACGTCCTAGACTTGAACTTGGCGGTGGAGGCTCAACTCGATGCGCAGCGCGCGGATGCTGCTGCCATCGAGGCCATCCTGCAGGCAAAACCGGACGTCCCGGACTTGAACCGGGTGGTGTTCGCGTCAATGCAGAGCACACGCACACTCCTCGTGAACTAATAGCTGGAGGCCGAGGACAACCACGG
Organism: Triticum timopheevii; assembly: GCA_963921465.1. Taxonomy (NCBI): domain Eukaryota; kingdom Viridiplantae; phylum Streptophyta; class Magnoliopsida; order Poales; family Poaceae; genus Triticum; species Triticum timopheevii. Next base: position 244,773,300 of record OY997270.1, read on the forward strand.
TGTGGAGACAAACATCGGCAACTACGGCTAGTTCCCGCCGGCAGCCAAAGATGACGAGGCCGTCTTGTTCCGCGAGTAGTTATAGTTTTTCTTTATGTTGTTGTTTTTAGGGATCTTTTGCTATGTAAAAACATATATTTATGCAAGTCGCCAGACTTTCATCATTTGGGTCAGTCGACCATTTCAGGCAGTTGGATGAATATCCTACGTCTCCTAACCCTTCTTCCTCACCTCTTCTTCTTCCCCAATAGACCACCACACGAGCCGTACGGATCTTCCCCAACATGTTGTTCGATAAATATACTGTATGAACGAAAATTATGTGTTAGCGGTAGGATGTCTGAGTTTGGTTTGATCACATGCGGTAGCATGTGTCAGGGAGGGTGCGTTCCCTGGATTGGGTTTGCGGCGTGCAGGAGCAACTGTGTGAGGGTGCGGTGCGACCGCGACAGCCGTGCGCAAGTGTATGTCCTTTTCATTTTGAAAACTTTAGGCAAGCTTGGCAAAAATGTGTGGCGAAGTATGGCAATGCAAAGCCTAGACCCAAGCTGGATACAAGTACGTACGTAGGTGTACTACTTGTTTTAAAAAAGAAAGGTGGGGTTTTCCTTCGCGGGATTGATCGATACAAATCCTCGTTTGACGTGTCAATTAATGCATACTTTTTTCACCAACGCCCAAAGAGCTAACCATCTCACTCCTCATCACTTGATTAATGAAGCGCCATGCAAACCAACCTTCTCACTTCCGCATGCAAGCAAGGGTATATTAATGTCCTTGATTGCTAGAACGAGGCAAACCCCATCAATTTTTCCTTGATTAGTGTTAGTGGCCTTATGCAAATTGTAATTTTGATATACGGGCCTTGTGTACAAAAAAATGGAGATAGTAACTGTTTGGCTTCCTTCCCCATTGCGGTGACGTCGATGATATCTCGAACGTTGTGGTTTGGCGAAGTGCGTTCAGCGAAGAACACCATTGAGGGAGACCACGGTAAGTCGTTCGGAAGTGCCGCCTACAAGCCGAGACAACCGCCTTATTTGCATCCAGGAAGTCCGTTAAACCAAAGGACGCGTTAACATACTAGTACTACACAATAGCATCGTCCGTCCAGCTTAGTGCGGTAAGGTGGTTTCTTGAAGAAGACGATGGAGAAGCGGAGTTAGCGAAGAGTGAAATGATGGTTGCTTCATCCGTGCTTTGTGATTTGACGCCTCACTGCTTTGTGATTTGTGATAGAAGTGACAGGAGAGTAGACTCTGTGCTCTATACTGTACATGCATCCAAGCACAAGAGAAAGAGGAGAGAAGTTGCATTTTTCTATTCCTTCAATCAATCAATTAGTGAGCTTCGGTTCCATATTTTTGGCTTTGGCAGGACCGTCCACAGTGGTTCCCATCGATGCCAAAAGCTATTTTCATTTGGCTACACACTGTGGATGCCCTTAACCATACCACTTGGTTTTGCTCCTTTCGACTATCTATACAAATCTCGATTATATTGATCTATAAAATTATAGTATCAAGATTAATAAAAAGGTGGTGATTTTGCCGCGCGGATGGCGGGGGAGGTTTTTTTATTTTTAGAGCATGTTGGCCTGGCAGTTTGCTAACATGCGGCCCCACGTGTCAGTGCTTTACCAAGTTGATCTGCGTCCCACATGAGGCAGTACAACGGCAGAAGCAACACGTGGTTAACTTGAAGAAGATGAGGGAGAAGCGGCTTCAGCAACGAGTGAAATGATGGTTGCTTCGTCCCTCCAACTTTTTTTAGCATTATTACCTCATCCCTCCAACTTAACTGCAGGAAAGGTGCAGCTTTGCCACTAATGCAGGATGCTGCTAACGCGACACTACGATCAGAGACCCTTCGACGAAACTATGTGCGATGCAATAATCGCAAACGGTTGTGTAAAAAAGCCGTCAAAAAAGGTGCAAAACGTTTGTGACGACAAATGCATCAAACACGGTTTAGATTTTGGTTGCGTGTACGATGCAGGGCATACGGTTTAGTTCAATTAACTATTTGCGATGAGGAGTAACAAAAGAAACAGGCTGCCAGATGAAGGCGTGCACTACCAAAAAATACACTTCCGTGATGATACGTGTTTGTGACAGTAGGTCGCGTTTTTTGTCATGCATGTACATCCATGACAATTTTATGACAGAATCAAGATAGTCATACATGTGCTGTCGTAGAAGTGTTCCATGACATTACCAAAATTATCATCACGGAAGTGCCCACTTCTGTGATGATAAATCGCGCGTCACAGAAGTGCTTTCGTTAAGGGTGTCCGACATGTGGCATCCACCGTAACGGAACACTGTTAAGCTATCGGGTTCAGTTTTGGATCCGATAACCCGTTAACAGCCCGGACCAATGGGGATTTTCCACGTGTAAAATCATCATTGGCCAGAGGAAACACGTGTTGCCTCACCGTTGGGACAGATGTAATCCACTCATTGTACAGGAGGCGCCTATGATAGGTCGACACATGGCAGGGCCCAACAGTGACCCATTCCGTGAAAAAGGCCGGCCCAGTAAAAATTAGCAGGTCGGCCCATATACGGCCTACTTGTGTTAGGTCCATTTAAGCCCACGGCCCATACGAGATGTGCAAATTCGGCCCATCAATGGCCTGTTAAAGATTTGACACCTTTGCAGCCCATCGCCACCAGTTCGAGCCCGTTAACAGCCCGCTATATATTTGGGCTCAATATCGGCCCGATGAGATTTCGGCCTGTTAACGACCCATTCAATGGATGGACCAATTTTCAAGATGTACATCTTTTTGCCTTTTAGCGACCCATTTAAATGTTGGGCTAATTTCCGGCCCGATGTGTCTTTCAGCCTGTTGACGGCCCATAAATCAAATGGGCCATTTGTAGTCGAACCTCAGTTTCGGCCTTTTAGTGGCCCATTTAAGTGTTGGGCCAATTTTCGGCCCAGTGTCTCTTTCAGCCTGTTGACGACCCATAAATCAGTTGGGCCATTTGTAGTCGGACCTGAGTTTTGGGCTTTTAGCAACCCATTTAAGTGTTGGGCCAATTCCCGGCCCTGTGTGCCTTTCGTCCTGTTAACAGACCATAAATGAGTTGGGACATTTGTAGTCGGACCTTAGTTTTGGCCTTTTAACGGCCCATGCCCTTCATGGTCCAATACCAACCCGGTTTCTCTTTCGGCCTACTAAAGGCCCACAACACAGTTGGCCCATTTACAATACGACCTGACTTTCGGCCTCTTAGCGGCCCATGCTCTTCATGGTCCAGTACAAGCCTGCTGTCTCTTTCGGCCTGCTAAAGGCCTACAGTATAGTTGGGCCATATGTAGCCCAAACTTAGTAACGGCCTGTTAACGGCCCGTGAAATCAATTGGGCCCACCTGATGCCTGCTTCGATGTCGGCCTGTTAACGACCAGGGAGGTAAGAGGGCCGACCATTAACTTTCGGCCTAGTAACGGCCCATTAACTTAATGGGCCCACTAATGTTCGTACATGTCTTTAGGCCAAATTAGATAATTTGAGCCCATTACGACGGGCAATTATGCACAGGACCAAAACCGATCAAGCAAAGGTACGGCATACAGGGAAAAACGTTGCACATCCAGCAAATATTACAGGAAATTGCATCCACTGGGCAATCAAAGATTGATGCCATTGCAAATAAATGAACAGGACCTAACGATCTACAATGTCACAATCTGCAACCTCAGCATGGATGACGCCCATAAGCATGTGGGCAAGTTCTTGCTGCTTTGCTACACTGTCTCTAAAAACATTGATCACTTGTTGTGTCGCACGACTCTGCACCTCTGATTCCTCCACCATTTCCATCATTGCTTCAGCCATTAATTGGTTCACAAACATACATTTATTCCGTTGCATTCGAGATAGAGGATACTGAACAGATTTAGATGGCAATTTTGGCAGGCTTGTACTATTGACAGTGGAGTGTCTCGACCACTGCATCATAACATAAATTAGGAGGGGAACCAAATAGATTAATCATGAGTTATTGCCATATTACGTGGCCTAGATTTATTGGAAAGAAACAATGGGGTTGCCTTGCTGTTTTTAGAGTTTGTCTTCTTATCTTTAGCAGCCTGCACCAAATTAACACACTAGCATCGCTATCATTGGCAAAGTCAGATAATAGGAAAGCAACATTGACACAAGGAACGTTTGGGCAACTAGCCTACACAGAATTAACACAATATGGCACAGCTATCATCAGTCAGGTAAGGTAATACGAAAGCAACATTGACACAATGAATGAATGGGCAACTAGAGCAGCACTACAATTCAGTAATGTGCATGATATGAGATAGTACACTCATGCAGCTCAGTATGAGAAACTATCAGGCAGTTTTCCTTACAAAAATCAACATTGGCGCCTTTAACATTTTGCTACAACTAATTTTAGATCAGATAAAGGTTAGATTCACGCTGATTAACAAAATACATGTTGATGTAAAAATATAGTGATATACAATAGGTACTTACATCAGCATTGGAGCACAGAGAATTCCCGCAGGATATGTTCCTCGAATACAATCCTAATGGAGGAAGTCTTCTATCGTTTAACCTTATTTTCTAAAAGAGAGATGGGTAAGAAACATGTAGAAAATATGATCAGAATGCTATAAAATTTCATGATGCGAGGATACGCATACGCTTCTTAGAATGGAGTTGACATTCTTTTGCTGGACTGGAGCGGACTAGTTCTTTGGCCACTGGAATCTCCTTATTATCAGTGGGAGTTGGGTTTCTCTGTGCTGGAGTAGTATCTATGAAAAATGGAATTGGTTTATTATCTCCTGGCATTTGTATCTTTTGCAAAGACCTGGTTTGTAACCCTTTAGATTCTAATATAGCCATCTTCCCGTTGCATGCCTTATATAGAAGAATGGTGCTTCAATTATAAAACATGCTACAACAGAGATGGAATAGGTACTGAAGAATAGAAAGGCATGACATATTGACATGTATCTCCTCCATCCAGAAATAAATGGATGGGTCTAGGCGTATTTCAGTTCCAGATACATCCAGTTTTATCCATTTCTGCGACATGTAATCCGAACGGAGGGAGTATGATGTAAGAGCTAGGGATACGACAGGACAACATAGTAAAAAAACACTAAAACCCCACTACAGAAACAAAGTATTCGAACCCACCGATATGAGATAGTACACTCATGCAGCTCAGGATGCAAAACTACCAGGCAGTTTTCCTTACAAAAATCAACATTGTGGCCTTTAATCATACATTTTGCTACAACTAAATTTAGATCAGATAAAGTTGGATTCACGCCGATGAACAAAATACATGCTGATGTAAAAATATAGTGATATACAATAGGTACTTACATCTGCATTGGCGCACAGAGAATTCCTGCAAGAATCTTTCCTCATGGACGATACTAGTGCAGAAATTCTTCTATCTGTTAAGCTTATTTTCTAAAAGAGAGATGGGTAAGAAACATGTAGAAAATATGATCAACATGCTATAAAATTTCATGATGCAAGGATACGCACACGCTCCTTAGAATGGAGTTGACATAGTTTTGCTGGACTGGAGCGGACTAGTTCTTTGGCCACTGGAATCTGCTTATTATCAGTAGGAGTTGGGTTTCTCTATGCTGGAGTAGTATCTATAAAAACTGGAGTTGTTTTATTATCTCCTGGAGTTTGGATCTTTTGCAAAGGCCTTGTTTGTAACCCTTCAGATTCTAACATAGTCGTCTTCCCCTTGCATGCCTTGTATAGAAGAATGGTGCTTTAATTATAAAACATGCTACAATAGAGAGATGGAATAGGTACTAAAGAATAGAAAGGCATGACATATTGACATGTATTCCCTCCATCCGGAAAAAATGGATGGGTCTAGGCGTATTTCAGTTCTAGATAAATCCTTTTTTATCCATTTCGGCAACATGTAATCCGAACGGAGGGAGTATGGTGTAAGAGGTAGGGATACGACAGGACAACACAGTAAAAAACACTAGTTGAATGTAAAACTGTATGCTAGCGGAATACGTATAGAAAAAACTAAGGCAACATACACGTGTATGATTGGGAAACTAAGATGGCATTGCAACAGAGCACTAGAACATCACTTCAATTTAAAAAACATGGTATGGTAGACAGATGAAGTACATACTGATGAATAACAATGCATAAGATATTCAGAAGCATGATGTCCAAATTAAGGAGATGGCATTGCGATAGAGTAGAATGACAGTACTTGAATTTGAAAACATGTTATCATGAATGGAATAGGTACTGAAAAACAGGAATGCATGACATATTTACATGCATGATCAGCATGCTAAGCACGTAGCATTGCAACAGAGTAGATACACTCCAGGACATTATATGCATGTTGTACCCATATCACAGGTGGACCTTGTGGGGTGAAGAGGATTCATCATCTTTCTGCAAGTCTTCTGAAGAACTGCCTTTACATGTTCCATCATATTGGGTATCATTGACATCAAGTTTATTGGCCTTTACGTTGCTCCGTGAGGTTCTTATGGATATATCAGTGTGTGCAATTATATCTGACATGCATGGAAGACAACTAGTAGTTAGATTTATGCAATGAGTGCCTGTAGGAGACGACATAAATAGTAGGACTGGGGTTAACTAGCAGCAACAGGTCTCAAAAACTAAAGGGAGAACATAGATGAAAGCTACAGAATATGTATCGTTTGTACTCGAGATTAACTAGATGGCACATAAAAGTATTAAAGAACAACATAGATAATACTAGAAGTGGTATAATACTATAATCACCAGCCTGTGGGATAGCACTGGCCGATGGATGATAACTATGGAACAACGTTACCTAAAGAACAAGTATCTTAGCTGAACTATGGAACAACGTTAACTCCTAAACAAGACCCGTAAGAGATCAGCATGAATATAGAGTGAAATGTGATAATCTATTTTCCATTCTTAGATGAATAACAAAGCCATAAATGTTGCACACAAGTAAGATGAGGGTACAACCTATCTGGCCGCCATCCATAGGAGTGAGCATCATGTGTTGACTTGTCGATGGCCCTGCAGTTGTTGTGGCTGTCCATGTCGGGCATGCGCATTCGATGCAGGGAACTGTTGAGTGGGGACTATAGCTCCCATCTGGTGTATGCTTCCCTTGTTGGAGCAGCTGCGGTGAGTCGAAAGATGGTGTGGCTGAAGATGCGGATAACACATAATGTTAAGAAAGACATATCTCTTTGATCTGAAGAAATACACTAAGAGATCAACAGCAAAGTACGAGAGTGGTCACACGTCTGTTGACTGAAGACTAAATTGGGGTCACACGATTTTATTTTATTTTGGTACTGTCAGATCTACGCCGGATGTCTTGATGGCCGTCTTGTGCCTCCCGGCTGACACTGTTCGGAATCTTCCCCGAAGAGCCAGCGACCAACGGCAGAGCAGCCTACCTCCGCCGTCCGTGGCCCCGGCCAAAACCTCGCTCCCCGCCCCACTGCACTGCCGTGGTTGCGCCACCCCCGGGCCAATCCACAAAGACTCCCCGTCATCCTGATCCGGCGGTGGCAGTACCTTCAACCCACGCAACTCTAAGATAGTCATCTAAGCGCTGCTTCCGCGGCGAACTTGCGGCCCCGCACCCTTACGTTAGACACCAGCCAACTGGCAGCCTAGGAGCTCCGCCGCCTCGAGGGGTGCTGCTTCCCATTGGGAATCGATTGGCCAGAATAAAATTTCAAACAACTGACGCCTAAATAAAGTGATTTGAGATGAGGGTGCGACCTATCTGGCGGCATGGTGAAGTAGGCTGGTCCAGCTGCCGAGTCGGTGAGGCCGGTGCGGTTGCAATGGCGACCGGCGGCAGGGAAACAACGGTGTCGTGACGGTCGATGGCTATGGGGAAGCAACGCTGGGACTCTTGACGGATCCAAAGTTGGAGCCGCTCCGGCGCCGTGAACAATGGCGGGGGTGAATTGGCTCCGGTACGGTTCATGCGGCCGTCGTCGAGGCAACTCCAGCAGCACGGAGTAAGAGGCACATGGCCCTGTGCACAACGGAAAATGGACAGCGCCTCCGGCATTAGGGAGGAGGGCGGCTATGAAATTGGTGTGGTGGGGGCGCCATGGAGGAGGTGCTGAGGTTTCGCGGCTCGGGAGAAGGGAGCTTCCGGGGAGAAGGTGATTTGGCGCCCACGAGGTATGAATGGGGGGGAGGGGGGAATTGGGAGGGGAGTGGAACCATGTCTTACATACGCATTTGTCTGAAATGTGAGGGGGAGTTACAGTTCTACCCCTGCCTTTAGGCTTCTCGGCTTGGGTCTGTGTACTGAGGGTCGAGGATAGTAGAGTAACTTTGCTTCTCCCCAAATAGTGGGCGGGAGCGATTTCAGGCGAGGAGGGCGTGTTTTGAAATATAGTGGGTGCGAGTGATTTCAGGCGAGGAGAGCATGTTTTGAAATAGTGGTGCGAGCTACTTCGGGCTAGGAGAGCGTGTTTTGCTGACCATGGTTTATGAATTATTCGGCACATGTCATTTCGGCCGAGGAGAAGGGGCGCTTGGATGAAGTTACGAACCTACCCTCGATGTACAATGGGCCAATTGATGCGTGTCCCACATAGGACGACAATTTCGCGTCTCCCATTTATTTGCTCGGGCGAATTCCACCGAGCAGAGGATGTTTAATGGTTCATTCAAATTTTGGGAGAACGAGCATTCACGTTTACCTTACCAAGTCGATTCGAATCAAATTTTGAAATATTAGCTTGCCACTTCTATTTTAGATGGATAGATGATGCTCGGGAGTAATGTGTTTTTACATGCTCGTTGCTAGTGATTTACTATATGACAAATATTTGACCCACTCAAAAACGTGAATCAAACCCAAAATGAAGTATCTCGATTCAATGAAATAGCTCGTTCACTAGTTCAAAATAGTGAACTAAATCCAAAATTGAACACCTCAATCGAGTAGCATGTTGTACAATATTATAGTAATCCATGAACATGTTGAAAGTCAAATTAATGAACTTGTTTGATATACGCATATATCCGTTCATGTGTGGATTGCAGACAACATGTTCTCCAATTTAAATATTTGAATGCGAGTTTATTTCGAAACATGGTTTATATCAGTCTTTGATGCATAAAACGCGACCTCCCCCTCTCCCAGACTCCTGCTCTCTCTCTCTCTCTCTCTCTCTCTCTCTCTCTCTCCGACAATCTTCAATTCTGTCGCACGCATCCAACACACAAACCTTGTTGGTCCCTCTCCCTTTCTCTCCATCTCTCTCTCTCTCTCTTTATGTGTGTGTGTGTATGGGGGGGGGTCTTTCTAGTTCGCATGCATACATACTCCATCTATAGGTCTCTCGCACACTATGTATGATACTCTAGCTAGTCCAAGCTACATATCTTGGGTGCACTCATCGTACGCACACAAATTCGTTGGCTCGTTGCCCGTAACTCTCTCACGCACCACTCTGTCGTCTCGGAGCTCTTCCCCCTCTCTCAAACTCTCAATCTACCTGGGTCACACATACACTTGCATATCTCACTCGCACTCGATAGGCCCATCTAAAACTCTATCTCTCTCCCTCGTTCTCTCTCCATCTCACACGCACACACACACAATCTCATGCCTAGCTAGCCAAGTATGATGGTCTCTCACTCAATTGTAGGCACACGCAGTCCCCCCTATATGTATATGACTAGCTAATCTTAGTCTCCATCACAAACATGTGCATGGTCTATCTCGATTTCTCTCTGGGCATCTTTCTCTCGTGCAGGCACCTCCCTCGATCTCCCACCCATATAGTCCCCTCACGATCTCGAGGCGATCTCTCTATCACAACACACTCTCTCTCCCTCCCCATGCGTCCATGTCATCAATGTGTCCCTCTTGACCTTTGTTCCATGTTGGCCAGACCTTTATTGGATATGTGCTACAGGGGTGTCTCTCTCCGTTGCAAACAATCACACACTAGCTATCTTCGTGTATCTCCTCGCCTCGCTTTTCTATCTCGGAGATGCATGCGTGATATGTTCGCATGAGAAACGAAAAAAAACACTCTCTCACTAATTTATCATTTGTTGTCACTTTCTCTTTCACAAACATACTCTTTTTGCACACTTACACATTCTTCTTCACACGCACTTGATCTGTCTCGACTTAGGCACTCTCCTTGGTCCATAGCATATAGATTTATTGAAAAGTCAAACATCACAAAGTTTGACCATGTACGTGGAGAAAAACAATTACATCTAGAATGGAAATCATATACCATTAAATTCACCATGAGATGTAGTTTTGCATGATGTATCTTTGGTATTGTAGATATAAATAACATTTGCGTAAACCTGATCAAAATTTCCAAAGTTTGACTTCTAATAATTTTACATGCACTACATTATCAAGCGGATGGAATATCTCTTTCCCCCTCTCAGCTATCTGACGTACCACTTAGCCTTATCAGGGCTCCTCAATCACTCTCAAACTTTATTGGCCAGTTTGGTTCGTGACCTGACCCTCATGCCTTGATGGCCAGTACTGCCTGGTGTGGACGTGAGATGTAAAATATTTCTGCCTGGCTAGGCTTGTGTGGTGCTGAAGCGTTTGGTTCATGCCTGGGCCAGGCAAAGCATCAACATCCCATCAATCAGTCCATGCAGCAATTATTTAATGCAAATATCCATCTAGGCTGCTGTTAGCCTCGTGGCCGCACGACCAGGCACGACCAGGCATTCGAAAATCGGTCGCTTGGGCCAGGCTACTTGTAGTGTCTGGAGTTCAGCCAGGCTAATTAAGGTGCAAGGGAATCCAGGCCAGGTGGGCTTTGTTTTTTCACAGGATAGCAGCCAAACAAGCGTGCATGAAATCCAGGCACAACCCCAGTCCTGGCAAAAGATGCTCAGGACGCAAACCAAACTGACCTTATATCTCCCTGGTTCACACATACACATGTCTCGCTCGCGCTATACATATAGACCCATCCAACACTCTCCGCCCTTGTTCTCTCTCCATGTGACATGCACCCCCCTAAGTACCATAATCCCTCACTCCATCATAGGCGCAAGCACCCCCCACCTAAGTATGATCATCTCTCACTAGCCATCAGGAACACACTTATTGTCTCCTTCCATCCATACGTCTATCTCGATATCTCTCGGGGCATCTTCTATCGCGCACACACCTTATCACTCGATCTCCCACCCATGTAGTCCCATCGTGATCTCCAGGGGATCTCTCTATGACAAACATACACTCTCTCCTCCCCATGTCTGCATTTTCTCCGTACGTCTCTCTCGACCTTTCTCCCTTGTTTGTCAGACCCCCACTACTAGAAAAAGGCCAACTAATGCTGCACCAGTTTTGCCTACTAATGGCGCACTACTGGTGCGCCATTAGTAGCACGCCACTAGTATTTTTTACTAATGGCGCACCACTGGTGCGCCATTAGTATACGAGATACTAATGGCGCACCTGTAGTGCGCCATTAGTATGACCTCACGGTGCGCCATTACTATCTGACTTAGTAATGGCGCACCACATAGAAGTGCGCCATTAGTAATAAATTTTTTTCAAAAAAAATTTCAAAATTTTTTTTTGATTTTTTTTTCATTTTTTCTTAATCTCGGGTCAATATGCTTAATCTCAGGTCAAATCACACTCCGTGGTCAAACTTCCCGAAAGGTCACCCATCCTCACACTACTCCAGCCCAAGCACGCTTAACTTCAAAGTTCTATTCAACCTCAGCAACAGGTCACTTCACAGGCACTTGTTGATATATCTAGCATATCAATCCTATTATACCTTGTTGATGTCTAGGACTTTGTTCATGTTCATGTTCATGTTCATGACTATGATGGAATTTTGAAAAATATTTCAAACTTCCCGGTCATATTACGTATCATTTTTTGAAAAAAAAATTCAAAAAAAATTTTCAAAACCAATTTTTTTTCTGTTACTAGTGGCGCACGACATCCACGGTGCGCCACTAGTAAGTTTGAAATTTTTTGAATTTTTTTGCTTCTAGATCTTGAAAGCCCCGTAACTTTTTTTCTGTTAGGTTTTTGGGGATTTTGAAAAGGTTTGACGGGGTTCCCCCCATTAAATTCGGATGTAACTTTTCGAGTAGATGATTTTTCATATAAAAAACTTTTTAATCCAAGTTCCTATGCAAAAGTTATGCCCATTTTACAAATTTCCAGAGAGATTTTGCAAATAAAGTCGAAATTCATATTTGTAAATTTTCCCAACAACTAGACCACATATGACATGGGAAACTTATTTTCTTTTATTTTTTTGACATTTCCATCATTTTGTTTTATTTTTTTAAACTGAAAAGGCGGTCCACGGGGGGGGGGGGGGGTGCATTCGGTGTTGGGCCAAGTTAGTAATGGCGCACCGTGGGGTGGCGCACCACACCCACGGTGCGCCATTACTAGTTTTGAAAAAAATAAAATAAAAAAAATTGAATTTTTTTTGAATTTTTATGAAAAAAACTTAGTAATGGCGCACCAGTGGACAGTGCGCCATTACTAGTTAAAACTAGTAATGGCGCACTGTCCACAAGTGCGCCATTACTAACAATTTTTTTCTATTTTTACTTTTTTTTCAAAACTACTAATGGCGCACCGTGGGTGTGGTGCGCCATTACTATGTCAACTAGTAATGGCGCACCACCCCCATGGTGCGCCATTAGTAGTTTTGAAAAAGAATTTACTAATGGCGCACCGTGGGATGTGGTGCGCATTAGTATTTGCACACTAATGGCGCACCAACACATGGTGCGCCATTAGTATTTAGTAATGGCGCACCACATGTACAGTGCGCCATTAGTGTCCATCCCATCTATAGCCCTTTTCCTAGTAGTGCCCTCTTGGCCACGTGCTAGGGGTCTTGCTCTCTCGGTTCCAAAGAACCACACACTATCTCCTCACCTTGCCTCCGTTGTCGAAGATGCATGTGTGATATGTTTGCATAAGACACACACGCTTTTTCTCTACTTTTATCGTGTGTTGTCCATGTCTCTTTCACACACGCACACACACTTTTTTCACTCACTCTTTCCATCTCTCTCTCTCTCTAGTTAAGGATTGTGTCACGTACATAAGCATATGGATGTTTTGAATAGTCAAACCTCAGAAAAGTTTGACCAGGTATATGTGGAGAAAAACATTTACATCTGGAACGATCATTAGATTCATCACAAGATGTACTTACTTCATACTATCATTTATCTTTGTTATTGTAGATATAAGTAATGTCTTTATAAACTTGGTCAAAGTTTCAAAAGTTTGACTTTAAAAAAAATGTTGGAAATACATTATCGAATGGAGGGAGTAGCTCTTCTCTCTCTCTCTCTCTCTCTCTCTCTCTCTCTCTCTCTCTCTCTGCTATCTCTCACGGGCCTCCCCTCTCACTCGAACTCTCTATACCGATGGATTATACACTCACTGTATCAGTGTATAGCTCCGTATATTGTTTAGTTGACTGGTCAACCAGTCCACATTCTGCCTTGTTAGCTCGTGTTCTGTATCTTCGTGTGCTGGCCCATGTGGCAATGGGTGAAAATAAGTAAACTAGAGGCCCATCTGACACACGGTGAAGTAAACAAAGTTGAAACCACTCGGGGTAGCACCCCGCATGCTAGTAAATTGAGGGCGCATTGAGGATACACTTCTTGCGCATGAAGGACGTACTCACGCATAATTCACCACTACGTGGCGGCATGCATAGAAGGACGCACTCGCGCACACCCAGCACAAAACACACACCAGCACACATGTACACCAGCGTCGCCACCGGTTGATATGGATGGCGAGGCAACCAACAAGCGGAGGAGGCTCGAGCCAAAACCGCATCCGGCGAGCCTGGACTTCCTCAGCCGCCTCCCCTACAACATGCTGCTCGTCATCATCGGCCTCCTCCCCACCAAATCTGCCATGCGGACCGCCCTGCTCTCCTGACGGTGGCACCCCCTCTGACGCCGCGTCCCCCTCAACCACACCATCGACAACTGCCTCTGCAACGGGGATTGCAAACGCATGACCGCAGTCTCCAAGCTCCTTTCATCGCACCCTGGGCCAGCCAGACGCCTTGACATCCGTATGTTCAGTACCAACTGCAAGGTCCAACCCAAGTTCGACGAGTGGTTCTTATCCCCCGCACTAGATCAGCTCGAGGAACTCAGCTTTGAAGCTGGACAATGTCGCTCTCTGCCGCCATCCGCGCTCCGCCTCACGCCAACGTTGCGCCGCGCCAGCTTCAGCTCCTGCTATCTTCCCCAGATTAATGCCACACCCGCCCTTCTTCTCCCTCAACTCAAGCAGCTCAACCTCTTCAACATTGTCATCTCGAAGAAGGCTATGGAGCACCTGCTCCGCAGCTGTACTGCGCTCGAGTACCTTTGTCTTGAGCAGATCCACAGGTTCATTAGCCTCCACATCGCCTCGACGAATCTCCAATGGATTTATGGTCTTGCTGGCCCCGCAACAAGACATCAATTGGGAAGAGATCACTCCAGCTGTTCCAACGTTATGGTCATTGAGAATGCGCCTTTCCTCGAGAGATTGCTTGTATCGGATCTAGAAGGTCCAACAAAAATCAGGGTCATTGACGCGCCAAAATTGACAGCATTGGTGTACTCGTCTGCCAAATTCTCCGAACTCTTTATTGGATCCATAATCCTTCAGGTACAACACTCATTTTCTTCTTTGTCTTCTTGAAATTCACGTTTTTAAATTTCTTCTTGATGTATTTACGACCGTCTTCCAGAAAATGATTCTCACAAGCTTGACCCAGTCCATGCGCATAATGAAGACTTGGCACTAAAATCTATCGGCCCCAATCTGGATCAAGTTGTTGGATTCCTTACATGCTTTCCATGCACAGAGAAGCTACTCATCGAGGTGAAACTTCTTTCCTATTAGTAAACAGTAATCACAATGTAGCTCATTTTTTTTCGTAATTTTCCCAAATTACGATGACAAGTGTAGTGTTCAAAACTGCATCTACGCACTGCACTGAAAGAAATGTTTTTAGTATTTTTTTCTCATGTGATCACCTGCATCGTTTTTATGTTGTACTACTATAGTAGCCTAGGCTAGTCATAGTGGAAAGTAACTTAGACTACTCCATTAACTCTATGGTTACCCTAAGAGCAAGTACTACCTCCGTCCTGGTTTACTCTTCCTATTTCGTAGTATCAAAATTTGACCATAGATTTAGCTGACAAAATGTTAATGCATGTCACTAAGAACTATATCGTTGGATTCGTATTTGAACATAATTTCAAATGGTGTAATTTTTAGTGACATGCATTGGATTTTTCTTAGGTAAATCTATGGTCAAAATTTTATACTAAATACGAGGTAGTACTCCCTCCGTCCCAAAATTCTTGTCTTACATTTGTTTAGATAAGGATGTATCTAACACTAAAATGTAACTAGATACATTCGTATTTAGAAAAATTTAAGACAATAAATTTGGGATGGAGGGAGTACAAAAGTGGGCTATGTAGGCCAAAACACGTGCCAAATTCACTTGTGATGCATTTGGCATCGATGCCCCTCCGTTTCTCACCTGGTGCCCCAATCTGGATCACCTACTTTGCTCTGGTGCCAAATTAACTCACACAATGAAAAAACACTTGTGTGGGAGAGATAGAGGACTAAGGCAAAAAAAACACTTGTTTGGGAGAGTGAAAGGCTGGTGTAGTTGGTTTGATTGATTTGTTTATACATGTGGGTCTGTGTGCAGAGCGGTGCCAACTCTCTCACATCGCGAGAGCGGTGCCAAAATCTTTTGATTTGACATTGATGCATATTATATGGCATACTTTTGCGAAATATGGCATCGGCCACATAGTGGAAGTCAACAAATGCCCAAGCTCTTCACGTGCTCCTAGGTTAATGAGAGGAAACAGAATGAGAGAGAGAGAGAGAGAGTGAAAAAATATCACTAGCCAGCCAACCCTATCGTATGAGCGAATGATATTGGTACCTCTTGATGACACGACAATCTTATACAGGCAGGTGCTCTAATATGTTCTCTTCTTTTGCAGATAAAAAAAGACCTGAAAGTGAAAAATGTGCTGCACTGTAACAATCTCATCGAATGCCTTGATCTCCATCTTATAGAAATTGATTTGATCGACTACTGAGGCAACACATCTGAGATTAAATTGGCCAGGTTCTTTGTTCTGGAGGCAAGTGTGCTCAAGCTAATGAGATTTGGCGTTCTCTGGCGCAACAATGAATGACGTGCTGATCACCGCAAGCGTCTAAGCCTAAATGACAAAGTCTCCGCAGAAGCTGAATTTGTTTTTGAAACATCAAGTGGCCAGAGACTCGAAAAATTATTTTCCCATTAGTGACTTGTCAGGGCGGTGGATTTTAGTTTGTACGATAATGCTGCATCCACCTAAAATAACAAAAGTTCTTACGTAAACTTCCTAGTAATTCCCTCTTCGTAGGTGCATCATTACTCCTAACATTTGTAATATCAATTTGAAAGTTGTAATATTGACGTGTCCTATTCCTGTGTTTTCAAAATCCTGCGAATCAAACAGGTCCTAAGTTGGTGATTATGTTGTGCCTCCCATCTTTAACCAATAGCCGTCGGATCTAGATCTGATGCATACAAACCAAACTTCTCCATTTTTGCAAAAAGATGCCCGCACTTGTTCCCTATTTACAAACAACTCCTTGTCTCTCACAATCAGCCTTATCTACTCCCCACCACATCTAGAAGGCCGCGGAAAAATCTGGCACGATGGCCCCTGCCGGCGTCGTCCACCCCTAATCTTGGTGTTCCGTGCAATGCACGGGCATCTACGCACGGGAAATTATGTCGAACAGGGCTAGTTGTAAGCAGGCTAGCTCTACAGCCATGATGATAGTGACTGCAGACAGTGAGGCTGACTATGGTATGCCAAACACGGCGCCTATACTCAAGTGTCATCTCTGGCGTGGGGTCTTGTCACTTCACTGTGAGGAGCAGCACGTAATAATTTGACCAACGGGTAGTACAGTGCTAGTACTCCTACTACATTGGTAGTACTACTACTAGTAGCACCACCGTCTGGATTTAGGAGTACTACCACGTCCATCTGGACTTTAGTATTTGACTAGCAATATCTAGTAATGCATGTCACAAAAAATGTACCACTCCCTCAGTAAATAAATACATGGTGTATTGCTTTATTCCTATCGGCGAGAGAACTTAATGTCTTTTTGCTAATTAATGGGATTACATGCAATGAACTAAACACTGCATGTCATGTTTGGTAGTCTCAAGTCATTGAAAGCATGCACGGCCAACATCTCTCATTGGTTGATACGTCACAAAATAAGAAACGAGGAGGGAGTTAATGTACCGTGCCTAAGTGTTTTGGGATTATTTGGTTTTCGTAAGGTGACTTACACAACATTTTTGTTTACATGCATTAACATTTTATTAGTTAAATCAAAGGTCAAAACTTGGCGCGAAATGCAAAGGGGACCAATAAACCAGTAAACATCAAACTTCTCTCGTTTGGCCCCAACTAGAGGTCCGGTGAGATGACTATATTGCACCGGCACAGAGGGGGACGCAGCTTCATTGACTTACTGCAACTGCCTTTGGGTGAATGACACGTGGGCCCAACAGGTGGCTGGCCCACCTATCATACATCCAAAGGTAGGTGCAGTAGAGGGCCGAGGAGTAGATGGCAAACACGCACGTGAATTCAACACAGTCTGCACTTCTCATATAGAGGCTCCCCACCAGTCCTATCTACTTCCTCCGTCTAGGTGTGTAAGTCATCTTAGGTTGTGCACCGTGACCAAGGAGGGGAAAATGAGAGAACTTAATGTTTATTTGCTAATTAATAGCATTGCATGCAATGAACTGACCACTTCATGTCGTGTTTGGTAGTCTCAAGTCATTAAAAGCATGCACACCCCAAATCTCTTATTAGTTGATATGTCAAGAAACAAGAACCGAGGTAGAAGTTAATGCACCACACCTAAGTGTTTTGGGATTATTTGGTTTTTGCAAGATGACTTACACACCTAGATGGAGGGAGTAGTACAAAATCCTACGCACCTACGCACGCTAACCAAGGGCAAGAGTGATCACTCGAATCGCAAGATCAGTTGACTAGAAGCTAAGCTAGAGCCATGGAGGCAATGATCGCGAGCATCAGCCGGTTGTGCCAGATGGTCCACGATGCCGGCCTGCGGCCCGACACCAAGGAACGTCTCCAGGTATTGCTTGAGGCCTCCAGGGCGAGGGGCTGCTTGGACGACAGCTTCGTCTCCTTGTTCGACAAGGTCCTCGTCAGTTTCCTCGACAAGTTCAGCATCGTCAAGAAGCGCGCGGACGACTTTGGCGTACGCCTCTAGCCGACGCACGCAGGCTCTGCGATGCCCGCCACCCTCAATGGCCACTATGGTGACAACCTTTCGATGCACTGGTGGCCCTACGATTGCCCGCCGTCGCGCTAGAGAATGTCCACCTCGAGGTTGCGCTCCCCGCGCAGCGCCTGGCGCAGCAAGACACCATCGACATAATCACCCATGTCTACGCGCAAATCGTCCACAAGGACTACTACATGCAAGAGGAGGACGATAGGACGCTGGCCTTCTTGGACCGCAGGGTAACCTTGGACGACATTGTTCAGAAGCACGTTGAGCTCGCCGCCAACGCCGCTGCTCCTCACACGTCTGTTGGTGACCCGGCACACTAGGGCGTGAGGATGTCGTTGATGGATCCATATGTATTTTTATCTTTCCATCAAATCCATGCAGTAGTATATGGTACTACTAGTAATTATCTTACCTTTCGCATCAACTTCATAATTTTCGTACGTACTCCATGCATGAACGGCGTCAGAACCAAACTTCTCGTTACTCTAGGGAAAATCATTATTCTCTATCTATCGGTCGCGCCATGGAGCAGAACCAAATTTTACAAACTACAAGTTCAAAAGGAAAAGCATGCCGTGTTCGCGTCGCAACCCCACACGGTTGGTCCGGCACGCCGCTCAAGGGGGAATGCATGCGGTGTTGCATTTTCACTTACAAGTGGGACCACAGTTGAGCAAACCGACTATCGGCAAACCCCCACCCCGCCCACCACGCGATGGCTGAGAAAACAGGAGGGAGAAGAGATGGCTGTAGCAGGACTCCAAGAAAATTGGTGTCGGATGGGACTCGTGTGGGTGGTGTGTGCCATACTGCTAGACGTGAATGCTAGTTATGGCCCATGCCACCCCACTATATCGAGCCTATATCGAGGTGCTGGTTACGTAGAACAAATTACCTGGAGTCCATGCTCAGCCCTCCTCTATCTCTCTTCTCTGCCAGCCAGAGGACGCATGGAGCCCATCGTCTGTTTGCTCATATGCGGTCCCACATGTCAGTGAAAACGCAAGAAGACCCACTGAACCTGCACATCTTTCACCTCGACGTGCTGGTGATGAAAAATAAATCCAATAAAGATCTTCAGTGGCCACTTTTGGAGTTACTCAAGAGTAGTAAGATTCTATTTACAGTTTAACCCAAGATGCACATCACGTGGCTTCAACTACCACTCTATTTTCTTGCATGACACGACCTGGATGCTGGATATCCCACGTGTTGGCAAGAGGAGGATGAACCCGACCAAATCTTCGGTTGTGCTCTCGGATTAGACTAGTTGTGCTAACTTTAAAATTTTATTGTGTAGAATGGATGCAAGTTTTGGTATTGGGAGAAAAGTACATCGATATATTGATAGAGCACAATTTAGTAGATGTTCTAGCACTTTTCGCTAGCATAGAGGCTAGAGATGAGACTAGTGCACTTGTTGATAGAATAGAGGCTAGACATGAGACTAGATGAGAGGAAGGAACGTCTACTTATTTACACTCCAAGAAGAAAGAAGCACGCAAGATCGAGCCTCCGCGGATCAACAATGAATCCATCGAGAAGGCACTAATCCAACTTACAGGAGCAGTTATGGAAGTTGGATATCTTCTAAAATGTATTCTTGTGGTTCTTGTTTTCTTTGGTCTTGCTTTTTCTAGTCAAATTATCGTTGGAGTTCGTGCAAAATAGAGGTCCGTTTGGGGTCGTGCATTGGAGTTGGCCTTACAAGTGGGACCGCAGTTGAGGAAACCGACTATCGGCAAACCCCCACCTCACCCGCCGCGCGATGGCTGAGTTATAGAAACGACGACGTTGAAGAGATTGCTCTAGCACGGACTCCAAGAAATATGGTGTCAGATGGATGTAGTGCTGGTGGCGTGTGTCCTACTCCTGGACATGAATGCTTGTTCTGGCCGATGCCACCCTACTACTCCTACTACTTATATAGTACTAGTAGTATCGAGGATTCGAGGTGCTGGTTATGTACAGCGAACACATTAACATATGGCTACAGTAAAAACACCCGCTCGACGCGCGAAGCATGTGAAGCTAGTACAAATAGTGTACAACTATTGTTGATTAGCATCATCCGTTAACCTGTTGCAATGCACGTACAATTATGTATTCGGAAAATATATTTTTGCCTCGTCGCACCACTCACTCCGAGAAGCGACTCGAAAGCCATTCAGAAATTTAGTAAGTGTATCACAGGCATTTCATTTTATTACATAGAACAGGTCATCAACCCACATCGACAACGAGGATACATTATAAATACTAAAGTTTTGATCACACAAAAAATAACAAGCAATGAAATGAACTTCAACTCAACCAATCCTCGGTGTTGGAAACGCTTGCTATGAACCACAAGTGATTCTCTGGGAAGGGCCATCCATTGTCGATCTCCAGACCAACGCAGGACTGATCATCCAGGCTGAAGCGGCCTACTATATCAGTACCAGGGTAGGGAACCACCGAAATGTCCGAGGTATAGATACAGCTGCTTCTCATAAATGGTAGTAACATTGTGTCAACAATAGTTGGATCGCCTTTCACCATCATTGGATAGTTTTGTCCAAGGAAGAGGAAGTTTTCTCCAAGACTATCAATTCTGTAGCAGGAAGAAGGTGTTGGCGCTAGCACACTAGTATCCATCCCGAATACCGTGCAACGGGTGTTGGAGTAGGTCCGGAGAGTGCGACCATGGGAGACAACACCTGCTTCCTTAGTAGTAACATCAGCAGTGGGTTGTATACAGACAAGAAGAGGTGATCCATCGGAATTACTTGCCAGGTGCCACTGGGTATATGGGTGCTGCTCGTCCTCATGCTTGTGATCATCACCATCGTCATCTCCCCCTTGGTTATAAAAATTGTCAAGTATAGGTGGTGGAATGTTCACATGACCTTGGAAACACAAGAAGAAGGTTAATTAGTAAAGGGGGCGCCATTGCTGGCTGCGTCGCCTGGATCCCGAGGGCCAAGGGGGCATACCCAGACGGCGCCACGAAGGAGAGGTGGAAAGAATGATGGGGCTGGTGGTGCTAGATAGAGGAGGAGGACCCGCCAGCATTCTGCGAGGTTCGCGAGAAACTGCCGGTCCGTAGGGGCGATTGGGGTGATGTCGACGCCAACGACGCGAAGCTTACGACCGCCACCACCAGGATTCTTCGGCTCACCCAGGCTAGGCTCACCCTTGAAATGATCGGGGCGGACTTCATCCACCGCCGAATTTCCCCTCTGCACAACAAGGGGAGACCGGCCTGGCTTTTCGTGAACACCGCCAACATCATGAGGCTCCGCCCCGGCCTCGACAACAACCTGACGGTGCTGAGGCACACCCATCTCTGCCAACGGATCTTCCAGCTCGAGGTTGATGATGAGGGCGAGGTCGAGCGGTCCAGCAAGCTTGCCATGGCTGCCGCGAAGGTCGGCAAGGTCGACAAGGAGCCTATCTTCAAGCTGCCAGCAGGAGTGGTCCCGCTGAGTAACAACTCTCGCCGGAACAAGATCATTGCCATGATGCCGCTCTTCAACGCACATGGCCTTCACCTGAACTGGGTTGAGCCGGACGGGCTCACGGTGCAGGAGTTCTTTGACACCTTGCATGAGGTGTACATCACCGCCGAGCCACGGCTTATCCAGGACACTTCTCCGGCAGAGCTGGACTATATCGCCGCCAGGGTGGAGGACGCGAGGCTTGCCGAGGAGGAGGCAAAGCTTGTCAAGGAGGCCGACAGCACCGGCGGCGTGGTGGACAAGGCCGCGGCGGAGGCTGAGGAGGGGAAGCTCGCCCGGTGGGCAGCAGCCGCTAGGGAGGCCAGCGGCGCCGACACCGGGGCTGCCCTCGTTGAAGATGCCGCCGACGGGTCGTTGGAGGAGGAAGGAGAGGGGGCGAAGACCGCGACTGTCGATCCTCCAACCGTCGTAAAAGGGAGGGTCCTGCAGCGGGCCGTCTCCGGCGAGCCGGTTCGCCTCGACCGGGCCGCGCAGCCGCGGCAAGCCTAGGAGGCGCCCCGCGCCAGACGAGGGTGGTGACTATGAAGAAAGCGGCAAAAGTCATGGCATCAAAGAAGAAGACATCTGCTTCTTCGTCGTCCAAGCGCGCCTGGACGCCATCGCCTCCCCCCTCGCTGGCAAACATCGGCGCGGGGATTGGGTTTGACTTCGGGCCTCTCAGCCGGGAGAGAGAGCTCGGGCCTCTCAGCCCGGAGAGAAAAAGGAAAGCAACAGAGGAGGAGGAGGAAGAGAACAAAGAGTAAGCTTCTGCTTTCGTCCCTCATTCCTCACACTTCCCCTGATGGCGTGGCTCACTTGTCTTCATCTTGCAGGGATGTGGTGATGCTGGCCCAGAGGAAAAAAGGGCCAGGATTTCGGCGAGTGGCCAGCCCCCGGCAGGCACCTCCCGTACGCCACTGGTGGTGTCGAGCAGCCCGGACAACAGCCCCCAGCCCAGCCCCCAGTGTAAGTCCACCATCCGGCCTCTATCAACATGCGTCAGGCGCGATGCTTCAGTGTTAACCATGCCGTGGACGCAGGAGAGGAGTGGCACCAAAGGGATCCACAGAGGGCTTCTCCGATCGTGCCGCGTCCGTCAACTACGCCACCCCAAGGGGCGTCCCCGGCAAGGGCACCAAGCACCGAGCCCATGCACACGGAGGAGGGGGAGGAGAACGCAGGCGCCGGTAGCTTTGCCTCAACGCCAGACCTTGGCGAAGAAGGGGCTTCTGCCTCTTGGCCTGGCATGGGTAAGTCACTCGCTCTCCACTTCTGCTTGCATTCTTCCTTTGCTCTTTTCCTTGTTGGCTTTCGATCTTGGCTTCGCCCTGTCTCTTTCTTGGCGTCCAGACCCCTCCTCAGAGGACGTCGACACCACCATCAAGGACATCGCCATGGAGGCCGTAGCAGAGGCAGAGAAGATTGCTGCCGAGGAGAGCGCAGGGGCGCCGCGGAGGATGCCGCCATGGGGCCCGCCGAAGAGCCCAGCAAGGGGCCTGCCGGGGAAGCCGGCAAGGCCACTGCTGAGGAGGTGGTGTTCGACGACCTGCCCTCCTCCTCCGCTGCCTCTGGCTCCGGCAGGTACCTAAGGGTAAGTGACGACCTCTTCGTCCATCTCCTTGGCGCGTCGAGCACCAGGGCTCCCTTTGAGGGAGAGGTGTTCGACGAGGAGGCGCTTGCCGCCGCCAGGCTCGAGGTCGTCGATGAGCCGGGCGTCGGTAGCGTCGGCTCCCAGGAGGAGCAGCTGCTCCAGGCCATGGGGGTCAGCTTCCGGAAGCTTCAGGCGCTCCACCGCGCCCGTCTGGACAAGGCCAAGTCCAGGATGGCGTTGGTGGAGAAGGCGGAGGAGGACTTTGGAGGGCGCATCCTCGAGGCACAAGACTGGTTCCGCCAGGCCTAGGACAAACTGAAAGCCGCCCAGGGCGAGCTGGCCAACCATGAGGTGGAGCTCGCCCTGAAGCTGGCCGACGTCGAGAAGGCCCAGGAGACGACGAAGAAGTTGGCCGACGAAGCCGAAGCCACCCAGACCCAACACGAGGCCACACTGAAGACCCAGGAAGAGGACCTTGCCACGTGTGAGGAGAAGCTTGCGCCATGCTCCGCGGTAAGGACGAAGAGGTGGACAAGCTCGTCCTGCAACAGACCCAAGAGCTGGAGCAGAGGCATCAGGAAGCACTCAATGCCTAGGCTCGGGCCTACACCGGCAAGGTGAAGGAGCTGGAGGGGCAAGCTCTGAAGCTGGCCCAGGAGAGAGACACGCTCAACGACACCCTGACGGTGGCGCAGGGCAAGGTTATCAGCAAGGCTGGGGAACTCTCTGAAGCCAACATCTCCATCAAAGACCTCAAGCTAAAGCTAGGAGAGCTCGAGGAGATGCTGTCGGAGGCCAAAACCTGGGAGGATATCCTGACCAAGGAGCTGGAGACGGAGAAGCAGCTGCTGATGAACGAGACTGCCAACCTCAAGGACCATGAGGCGGGCGAGAAACACTAGCTCGAGCGCCTTGCCATTGTCGCAAACTCGGCCGCCGATCAGCTGGCCATTATGGGGATGCCGGAGATGAGATACGCCCCGGAAGCGAGCCTGAGCCCCAATCCCAACCTGACCATATACTTTGAGAAGGTCGCCGGCGCCCTGAGGCGGCTTCACTCCAACCAGGCGACCTCCCTGGCCGAGGAATCCCGAATACTCTACCAGGGGACCATGACCAGGGTGCTCGTCAAGATTGCGCACTGGCACCCAGACCTCGATTTCGAAGCTGTGTTGAAGAGCTTGCCGGAGGATGCCGACATCGCGGCACTCAACAAGCGTATCCAGCCCATCCTCAGCCGCATCGACAAAATCAAGAGGTTGGAGGGCCAGCGCCGGGACTTGGCACCCCGTCTTCGTCGCCGCTGCAGGTTCATGACCAAGACAATGCTATCTTTAGTTAGAACCGCGGCGGCAATTTGTGTAATATAACTCTGCAATGCTCCTGAAACTATGCATGTTATTTTCCTATTTGATTTTCCTTTGTATGTCCACCCTATGTCAACTAGGTAAGCTTGCCGGCACGTAAACCCAGGGTGGCGCTTTGAGGACGGATCCTCATTAGCCTGCCGGGTGTGCTCGTTGCCGGGCGAAGCACCTTGCCGCCCTTGGTGCGGCCGCTCGATCTGTCGAGCTTGACTCGAGATAGAACCGAGAGCGTTGCCGATGGCGAAAGGTTACCCTGCCGCTCTCGACGCGGCCGCTTGAACTGTTGAGCGGACTCGAAATAGAACACGGGCATTGTCGATCGCAGGAGGGCCCCTCTACGTACAGGCCCTCCATACATAGGCCGAACCGTCGAGGATGATAACCTTATATTTAAGGAGAAAACTTGAGAATTCAGCATGACTTAGCTCTCTCGTTGCCTTCTCGGCGTCCTTCGTGCCAACTGGCAGCGCTGCCATCTCCGCAGGAGCTGTGATGATGATGAACTGCTAGGCCAGATTCTCACAACTACGCACCCCCTACCTGGCGCGCCAAAAATGTTGGTGGGAAACAACACCTATGGGATCACTGGAATCCCTACTACGGTTGCGGGGCGCGGGGATCATGAGAAGAGCGGGACTACTAGACAACACAAACAGGATTTACCCAGGTTCGGGCCGCAAAGATCCGTAAAACCCTACGATTCTGCTTTGGTGGATGTATTTAGTGTTCTTGAGCTCTTCAACTAGCTCCAGGTGCTGCGAGGTTCGAAAAAACCGAATCCTTCCCTCATGCGCCATGGGCCTCCTTTTATAGGCGAAAGGGGCTGCCATAGCAGCACACAGGAGGTGGAAAGTGCTACAGTGCTATGAGCTTATCGCTGGTATTACAGGACAAAAGCGCATTTAATGCGAAGCTTAGGCCTATGTTAGAGCCACTGAAAGGACACCTCCCTGGCCGAGGAATCCCGAATACTCTACCAGGGGACCATGACCAGGGTGCTAGTCAAGATTGCGCACTGGCACCCAGACCTCGATTTCGAAGCTGTGTTGAAGAGCTTGCCGGAGGATGCCGACATCGCGGCACTCAACGAGCGTATCCAGCCCATCCTCAGCCGCATCGACAAAATCAAGAGGTTGGAGGGCCAGCGCCGGGACTTGGCACCCCGTCTTCGTCGCCGCTGTAGGTTCATGACCAAGACAATGCTATCTTTAGTTAGAACCGCGGCGGCAATTTGTGTAATATAACTCTGCAATGCTCCTGAAACTATGCATGTTATTTTCCTATTTGATTTTCCTTTGTATGTCCACCCTATGTCAACTAGGTAAGCTTGCCGGCACGTAAACCCAGGGTGGCGCTTTGAGGACGGATCCTCATTAGCCTGCCGGGTGTGCTCGTTGCCGGGCGAAGCACCTTGCCGCCCTTGGTGCGGCCGCTCGATCTGTCGAGCTTGACTCGAGATAGAACCGAGAGCGTTGCCGATGGCGAAAGGTTACCCTGCCGCTCTCGACGCGGCCGCTTGAACTGTTGAGCGGACTCGAAATAGAACACGGGCATTGTCGATCGCAGGAGGGCCCCTCTACGTACAGGCCCTCCATACATAGGCCGAACCGTCGAGGATGATAACCTTATATTTAAGGAGAAAACTTGAGAATTCAGCATGACTTAGCTCTCTCGTCGCCTTCTCGGCGTCCTTCGTGCCAACGGGCAGCGCTGCCATCTCCGCAGGAGCTGTGATGATGATGAACTGCTAGGCCAGATTCTCACAACTACGCACCCCCTACCTGGCGCGCCAAAAATGTTGGTGGGAAACGACACCTATGGGATCACTGGAATCCCTACTACGGTTGCGGGGCGCGGGGATCATGAGAAGAGCGGGACTAGTAGACAACACAAACAGGATTTACCCAGGTTCGGGCCGCAAAGATCCGTAAAACCCTACGATTCTGCTTTGGTGGATGTATTTAGTGTTCTTGATCTCTTCAACTAGCTCCAGGTGCTGTGAGGTTCGAAAAAACCGAATCCTTCCCTCATGCGCCATGGGCCTCCTTTTATAGGCGAAAGGGGCTGCCATAGCAGCACACAGGAGGTGGAAAGTGCTACAGTGCTATGAGCTTATCGCTGGTATTACAGGACAAAAGCGCATTTAATGCGAAGCTTAGGTGTCCTTTCCAGGCCTATGTTAGAGCCACTGGTATTACAAGACTTGGCTGGCGTGGGCCTAACAGTGGCTCTGCTGGCGCGCTTGGAGAGGGCCTTGCCGGCTGGCCCGTCAAGGGTCTTGCTGTGGCGTGCAGGCGTCCCCGGCTAGGATCTTGCCAGGGGTCTTGCGGGTTTCTTCGGTGAGGATGGTTGCCTTCCTATCCTCATTTGGTCTTGACTATTCTTTGTCTTCACAAAGATGTGCATGCCACCACGGAGGTGCCTCCCGAGCCCTATCCCAACGCGTTTGTTTAGCATTTAATGGGCTCAAAGGTGGCTCGCTCGGCTGGTGGGGGCGAGCTGCCCCGGCAAGGGTCTTGCCGGGGCCGCTGAGGCTGCCCCGACAAGGGTCCTTGCCGGGGAAACCTGCTTCGTCCATCCGATCTTTGTGGCCTTGGTGCTTGTCGTTGCTTTGTTTGTCTTGTGCCTTCGGTTTCTCTCCGGCTTCCCTTTCCTACCCTGTTATGTGTGGCCGCGGCGGGTGGTTCTGACTGCCCGTGCACAAGTAAAGGGGTCAAAAGGAGAGCCCCTACTTTTGTACACTGACACCCAGCAGCTCGCCCAGTTATTTTTGTTTTGGGTTAATTTGATAAATGCAACTCCAAATCTGGTGTTTCCGAGAAATGCCACTGCAATTTTAAAACTTTGAAAAATGCCATTTCATGCCATGTCTAGTAGCATTTTTTGAAGTCTGGAATGGCATTTTACAAAGTTTGCAAGTTGCAGTGGCATTTTTCAAAGTTTGCAAAAATTAAAGTGGCATTTTTTCAAAGTTTGGAAATTGCAGTGGCATTTTTATGAATCGCCATAATTGCAGTGGCATTTATCTAATTTTTTTTGAGACGGAAGCAGGGTGTCAACTGGGCTGTGCGGGACACTCTGACCTGTCTAGACAACCTTTTCTTTTATGTTTACCACAGACCAGCCCAGTAGTTTTTTTTTCTTTCTGACAATGGCTAGCCTAGTTTTTTTGTGATTTGTCAAGTAAGTCGCTTTGTCAGGCCTGTTGGGCTGCAAATCTTTCAAGACGAGGAGAGCTTCATTCGGCTGGCCTAGAAAATGGCCTATCAGTAATGAGAAATGGGATGTACATTTTTAAAACACATCAAACTGGCAATTAGTTTCAAATATCTTTTTTTCATTTCGAGATTTTAAATTGAATTGATTTTTATGCGTGGACAATTTATTGGATTGATATACATTTATTTTTAAAATTAGTCTAAATGCGACTCGAAATTTTGGGATTAAAAACCATTCAAACCGCACCGACATATGCAAATTTTTGTATAGTTTTTTAACCGCGGCCACAATATGGGCTGTAATGCTAACAAAAAGAATATGGGCTCCAAAAAACCCGTAAGAATTAGCAAATGGGCTGTAAATTATTAGAAATAATGGCAGATGGCCTGTATGCTGTTTCCACAGATTTGAGGCTTTCCTAAAAAAAGGTTGACGCACAAGCAGGGACTGTTGTATCTCTGCTCTTCCTGCTCCAGCCGCTCAAAGAAGTGCAGACGGGACTGCCTGCTCCCTCCTCCCCGCGGCCGGCTGTGCTGCTGCGCAGGCCTCACCGCCCCACCGTACTCCCATCGCTGGCCTAGCCATCCCTCTACTCACCCACACCTGCTGTTATTCTTCGGCGATGGCAGACGAACTAGTAAACCCTCGTACAGTAGTACTCCCCTCTGAGTGGGAAACAACTGCCGAGTCTTCCCTGGCTCCGTGTCGTTCCCTTCCTAGGCCTCGCCTTTGTCCACCGCCCTGGTGCTCTCGGCATGGCATGGTCAACGTGGTCAACGACCGACATGCATCTGAAGTGGACTGTACGTGGAGAGGCTGACAGCTGGGTCCATGGCTGCACGCAAGGAAATGCCTCCTTATTACGCGCAAAATAAAGATTCCTCCACCTCACATCTGGGACCCATCGAAAGAGCCTGTGTATTTCGCGAAAGAGACGTTACCGCCACTGACAGCTCGGACCCACCAGCTATATCTTCGCACACAAGGAAGTGCCTCCTTATTACGCACAAAAATGAATACTCCCCCTGCTAGCTGGGACCCAGTATAGTGGGCCTACTAAGTTGACGGGGATGGAGGGCTTTGTCAACTTAGTCAATATGCACGATTCTAGCTTGAGTGACCGTATGATGTCCATCCAACGGCAGTAGTGCTTCTTCAACCTCTGGTCTTCTTGCTCCAGCTGCCCAAAGCAGCTCCAGTCGTGCCGCCTGCTCCTGCCTTCCGTGGCCGGCTGTGCTGCCGTGGAGGCTCACCGCCCCCATACTACACCCACCATTGGCCAAGCCGTCCCTCCACTCCACTCGCCCACACCCCCTGTTATTCTGCGGCAACGGCAACACAGCTGAATTAGTGAACCCTCGTACTCCTCTCCGCATGGGCATCCACTACTGTGTCTTCCCCGACTCCATGTCATCCCCTTCCTAGGCCTCGCCGTCGTCCATCGCCGTGGTGCTCTCGGCGTGGCATGGTCAATGTGGTCAATGACCGACTTCCATCGGAAGAGTACTGTATGTGGAGAGGCTGACAGCTGGGTCCATGGCAGCCGCAAGGAAGTGCCTCCTTATTACGCGGAAAATAATTATTCCTCCACCTGATAGCAGGGACCATTCCAACGGGCCACCAGTATTTCGCAAAAAAAGTTTCCCCCCTGACTACTGGGACCCATCGGACAGGCCACCGTATTTCGCGAAAAAAATGTTCCCCCCGCTGTCAGCTCGGACCCACCGGAAGTGCCTCCTTATTATGCACAAAAAAATGAATACTCCCCCTCCTAGCTGCGACCCACCTTGGTGGGAGGCTGACTTGTGAGCCTACTAAGTTAACTGGGACGGAGGCCTTTGTCAACTTTAGTCAATATGAATGATTCTAGCTCCAGTGACCGTACGATGTCGATCCAACGGACGTAGTGCTTCTTCAACCTCTGGTCTTCTTGCTCCAGCCGCCCAAAGCAGCGCCAGTCATGCCGCATGCTCCTGCCTCCCGTGGTCGGCTGTGATGCCGTCGAGGCCTCACCGCCTCCTACTACTCCCACCGCTGGCCAGGCCATCCCACTACTCACCCACACCCCCTGTTATTCTCTGGTGACAGCAGCCTGACACCGCAGCTGAACCAGTGAACCCTCGTACTCCTCTCCGCATGGGCATCCACTGCAGCGTCTTCCCCGGCTCTGCGTCGTCCCCTTCCCAGGCCTCGCCGTCGTCCACCGCCATGGTGCTCTCGGTGTGGCGTGGTCAATGTGGTCAACGACCGACTTCCATCTAAAGGGTACTGTACATGGAGAGGCTGACAGCTGGGTCCACGGCAGCCGCAAGGAAGTGCCTCCTTATTATGCGCAAAATAATTATTCCTCCACCTGACAACAAGGACCCACCGGATGGGCCACCGTATTTCGCAAAAAAAATAGTTCCCCTGACTGCTGGGACCCACCTGCTACATCTTCGCACGCAAGGAAGTGCCTGACAGTCAGGACCTACCTGGTCGAAGCGTACATAGTGTTGTCATTCTGGTCGTGAACGTGTACGCACATACTGGTGGATGTAGAGCCACGCACGTGTCATAGTAGAGACGCGCACGTAGCATGTACACGTACGTACATCGGCCAGTGTGCAAGAAATAAAATACGGCCACGTATGTACATATGGGCGGGGTTTCGAGCGCCTACTCGTGCATACGTACGGCCAGGGCTCGTGTACATGGCTGGGTCGGAACGGAGAAATTACGTCGTCGTCATGTTCATGGGGAGGCAACGGAATGCATCGTGTTCATCGGAAGGCAAAGGAACGTGTGGGAGCCAACCGGCTTGGACAGAACAGCCAATGGAAACGAGGCCTGGCGTACCACAGAATGGAGGAAACAGCCTTGTGTTCGATCGGCCATGTTCGAAACAGGATCCTTTTCATCGGGAGGGGTCTGGCGTACCGCAAAACGGAGGAAACAGACTTGTGTTGGACCTCCTAAGGTCAAAACGGGGTCCTGTTGATCGGGAGGGGTGTGGCGTACCGCAAAATGGAGGAAACGGACTTGTGTTGGAGCGATACGGTCGAAACGGGGGTCCCGTTCATCGGGAGGGGTGTGGCATACCGAAAAACGGGACTCCACGGGATACTGTTAATCGCCACCGTCGAACTCCTCCAGCCTCCACGGGGCTACTGTTCATCCACCGTCGACCACCTCCAGCCTCCACCTGCGACTGTTCATCCACGGGCTCCTGTTCATCCAGCCTCCACCGCGCGCTACTCCACCGGCTACTATTCAACCACCTCCATGGGCTCCTGTTCAACCACCCCTCCACGGGCTAATGTTCATCCACCCCTCCACCGTCTACTGTTCATCCACCCCTCCACGGGGTCGTCATGTTCATCTGGCCCTCCATGGGGTCCTGTTCATCTAGCCCCAACCGACTCGATCGATCAGGGTCCTGTTCATCCAGAGGTAACACCACGGGGTCCTGTTTATCCACCCCACCGCTCACTGTTCATCCAACCCCCCCCCTCCCCCCGCAACGCTCACTGTTCATCCAGAGGCAGCATCAATCGGCTTCAGTTAGCAGCAGTAGCGAAGGAATCGCTCGATCGGGTTTAGTTAACAGCCATCGATCGATCACTCGGGTTTAGTAACGCGTAGCCTGTAGTGCAATCGCTCGGGTTCAGTTAGAGCCCAACACCTCGCTCGGGTTCACTTAGAGCCCAACGCCTCGCACACATGCGCGTACGTGTACGAGAGAAACGTGCATCGCTCGGCCCCCGACCACCCACGGTAACCGGGTACTCGCCGAAATTTTCCTCGCCCTCGCTTCTACCACGGATTTTTCCGTCATGGATGGCCCAAAGAATGTTATGCAGCTGCGTCTCCGGCCTGCCCTGGGCAAAAAGCCCATTTTCTGTCATGATTTTTTGTCATAGAAGTAGGAGCCCACCACATCTATGATGATACCGGGTTTTGTCACAATTATCGTCATAGAAGTGTCATAAGTATGACAGAAAAAAATTCATTTAGCCTAAAATGTCACGGATGTGTCTTTTTTCTGTAGTGGTGTGCGATGTTGAGCGTATGGTTCACTCATATGAACTGTTTGTGACGAGGCGGAACAACATAAACGGGCAGCCAGATGAAGGTGTGTGCAACATACGACATACAGTTCACTCAGATGAACTGTTTGCGTTGAGCCAAGAGAATAGAAATGGTTCAACTTACCAAGATGTGTGTGATACGCGACAAACATGTTTGTAATCGAAAATGTGTGGGAAGACCAATAACAACACAGACGATTCCTGTTAACAAGCCATGTGTGTTGTGAGCAAATGATTGGTGGTATACAATTGTCAGTGATTGGTGAAATCATCACCGACGGGTTCCATTGTTTAGTATGTGTGCAATGTGATTTGCTCTGTCTATAGAGCATCGACATATATACTTAAAAAGACAACATTGCATAACCAAATTAAGCATACAGTTACACAAGCTAATAACACACATAACATTTTCACACATCAAAGTAAGCAATCACATGCATACAAAACTAGGAGAAACGAGGATCTAATCGTCTACTTCTTGTTGTGACGACACTTGCCATTGCTCTGCTTCCAGCTGGATCCCTGGCTGTTTTGGGGAAGGAGGCACTTCCTCATGTCAACAATCCATCGTACATGTCGTAGCTCGTGTACGCCTCCTTGGCCGCATACACAATGTGAGCTTTATCGAGTTTCTCCATCCAGGCTGAGTGCCAGGCACGCTTTTCCTTATTGCAGGAATCCTTCATGTCACTGTAGTAGGGGTCGATGATGGCCTCGGCGAGGTGAACTAATGACTCCTTCTCATGCTCCTTGCTACCCCAGATCTTGTATTGGCCCTGGATGTCGACAAGAGTCTGGCAGGCGATGCCCGAATTCTTTAGCACCTTGACATCGTTGGTGATGTCCACCATGGCGAACATGTAGTGAGGGATGTTGACAAACCTAGAGAAATGCTCGCAAGGCCTTGTGGCCCGGCAGTAGTGGTAGACGAGGACATGGTTGCGCACACACATATGGGAGACGGTGACCTCGGGACGAGACCCAACATGAGCACGGGTGTACTCGAGGTCGAACCCGACCACCTTGTACTTCTCCTTGGCAAGCAACAGCTCCATGATGTGGATGGAGTGCTCCACCCGGACCGGGTTGTTGGTGTACTGTCACGCCTAATATGCGGCCCTATCCAAAAGGAACTCGAAGGTCCCACCAAGGATAGACCCGCATATTGAAACGCTTTTGCAAGGTGAATATCATTACATCAACATTACATAATAGATGGGGATGCATAGAAGAGGCATACAATGCCACACGAATACAACATCATCATACATAAGAGCACCATCCGACTACAGATGCAACACAAATAGAAACTCAAACGACATCCACCCAGCTAGCCCAGGCTGCCGACCTGGACCCTATCCCCTGATCGAAGAAGAAGCAGAAGAAGAACTCCAAACAAGCAAACATCGCTCTCACGTCATGATCATCGCATAACCTGTACCTGCAACCGTTGTTGTAGTAATCTGTGAGCCACGAGGACTCAGCAATCCCATTACCATGGGTATCAAGACTAGCAAAGCTTAATGGGAAAGGAAGGGGTAAAGTGGTGAGGTTGCAGCAGCGGCTAAGCAAGTATGGTGGCTAACATACGCAAATAAGAGCGAGAAGAGAAGCAAAGGAACGGTCATGAATCTAGCAATGATCAAGAAGTGATCCTGAACTCCTACTTACGTCAAACATAACCCAAAGACCGTGTTCACTTCCCGGACTCCGCCGAGAAGAGACCATCACGGCTACACACGCGGTTGATGCATTTTAATTCGAATCTGGTGTCAAGTTATCTACAACCGGACATTAACAAATTCCCATCTGCCACATAACCCCAGGCACGGCTCTCAAAAGTTTATACCCTGGAGGGGTGTCCCAACTTAGCACATGATAAGCTCTCACGATCAACGAAGGATATACCTTCTCCCAAGATGACCCGATCAGTCTCGGAATCCCGGTTTACAAGAAATTTCGACAATGGTAAAACAAGACCAGCAAAGCCGCCCGATGCGCCGACAATCCCGATAGGAGCTGCACATATCTCGTTCTCAGGGCAACATGGATAAGTCAAGCTACGAGTAAAACCAGACCTCGAGTTGCCCCGAGGTGGCCCCGCAGGTTGCTCGGTTTGGACCAACACTTAGACAAGCACTGGCCCGGGGGGCTAAAATAAAGATGACCCTTGGGTTAATTACTCCCAAGGGAAAGGTAGGTGGTGGTGAGACAAATGGTAAAACCAAGGTTGGGCCTTGCTGGAGGAGTTTTATTCAAAGCGAACTGTCAAGGGGGTCCCATAAATCACCCGACCGCGTAAGGAACGCAAAATCCGGGAACATAACACCGGTATGACAGAAACTAGGACGGCAAGAGTGGAACAAAACACCAGGCATAAGGCCAAGCCTTCCACCCTTTACCAAGTATATAGATGCATTAATTAAATTAGAGATATTGTGATATCCCAACAAAATCCTGTCCACCATGGAGCAATCTTCAACTTCACCTGCAACTAACAATGCTATAAGAGAGGCTGCGCAAAGCGGTAACATAGCCAAGCAATGGTTTGCTAGGAAGGGTGTCAAAGGTTAGAGGTTCATGGCAATTTGGGAGGCTTGAAGAACAAGTGATAGGAAGCGCAACATAGCGATAGAACGAAGCAACTAGCATAGCAATGATAGTAGTGAGATCCAAGGTGATGGTCATCTTGCCTGAAATCCTACAAGGAAGAAGAATGAGTCCATGAAGAAGTCGAACGGATGAAGACGAACCAAGCGTAGACGAACGGATCCTCACGATCGCAACGAAACGGAAACTATCGAGAAGAAGCACACAACATGGTAAACACACCACACATAGACAAGACAAGATGCACAACCAAGCATGATGCATGAGAAAGCTAGATGAAGCTACTCATGGCAAGAGATGATGCAAACAAGAACAACACATCAAGGCAAGTTTAAATGAGGCCGGAAACAACATATAACAATTCCGGTAAGTCCTCATATGCAAATTTCGA
The DNA here is from genome assembly GCA_963921465.1 of Triticum timopheevii. Taxonomy (NCBI): domain Eukaryota; kingdom Viridiplantae; phylum Streptophyta; class Magnoliopsida; order Poales; family Poaceae; genus Triticum; species Triticum timopheevii. The sequence goes on from OY997270.1 coordinate 244,808,444, forward strand.
AATTGGTCCAGATCTGAATAAACCTTATGTTCAAGTTGTTAAACAGCAAGTTAATATGCACCAAAATGATCTACACGAGATTCTAGTCAAGTTACGTATAAAGTTCATTTAGTTCGGAGCTACGGCCTAGAAGATATGAGCAAAACAAGTTAAACATGGCATTGATGCAAAATGCATACAAACATCAAGCAAACACCTCCAAACAAGGATGCAACATGATAATATGAAACTTCATGCAAAATCAAGCAAGTTTCATATAGAGCACACTCAAAACGGAGCAACGGATCAACACATACACTCTATACAAGCTATAACAACAATCTGTCCAAAACAGCAACTAGGCATATTGCAAGCATCAAAACAACAAGCTACAGCATCCCAACGATAAAACAAAATGCATGGGCATGAAGTGCAGGTAAATCCTAACAAAACATGAACACTGAGCTATCTCCAGAAATCACTAGAACATGCTCAAACACACATGGCAAGATTGCAAATAATAACAGTTTCAGACTTTGCAGAAATAACATCAGGTTGCAATGTTTAGAGCTATCAAACAACATGCTACAGGAACTTATCATGGCAAACAAAGGCATGGCAAGGAAACCAACAGTAAGAATACATGTTTGAGAAGCTAAGATCGGCAAGAACAAGTTCATAGGGTACATGGATCACTAGCAAAGCTCATGGCAAAACTGAACTTAATGTTAACAGGCTGACAGCAACATTATGTAGCAACTTTGAGAGCAAGATAACAACAAGTTACATCAGGCTATAAATGCAACCAGGGGCATGAATGGATATAAAATGACATGTATAACAAAACATCCTTAGTGAACATCTCCAGATTATGCATAGTATGACTTGTAGCAGCAGGTTTACATAGCATCACAAAATAACAGATTCAGCCTAGCAAAACAGTAACATCAAGTACCCTACTTAACAAGCTTGATGCACTCAGCACACAACTCACAAAAATACATGGATAGCACCCCTGTGAAGATGGCATGACATAGATCAAAATACATGTAGACATCAATCTCATAGGATGCACACATCAAACATGGCAAAAATGACAAATGAACAAGTTATAACAGTTTCAGCAGATTAACATCATATAGCACTCTTTCAACGATAATTCAGGCATCAAGATGGACCCAAGTGAACATGATGCAATGGAATGAAATGAGGAACTAGTCGAGCCGAACAATTTGACATATTACACGCATAAAACGGAGCAACATGCAAGGAGATATGATGCGATGAACATGGCATAAAAATACTGCAGATCTGGGGACTTAGCAGAAAATTCAACCTCGAAATTCAACGGGATGGAGCGGTTCTGGGACGTAGAGATCCGGGGCGCGGGCAACACGTTTGGTTGAGATCCCAGCGGATCTCATCCCGATCCACCGGATCCGGCCTGCGAGCTCCGGCGAGGAGGCGGATTCCGGCGAGGGAAGGCGCGGGCGCCGGCGAGGTGGAGGCGGCGGCTTGGCTTGGTGGCGGGTGCGGTGAGCGGCACGGACGGCGGAGGGGCGGCGGCTCAGCGCTGCGCGCCGGTGTAGCGGCGGCGAGGCGGCGGGGCCGACGCGGGGGTTCGCGGCGGCGGTGGCGCAAGGGCGCGGGCGGCGCGCGGATCTGTGTGGCGGCGGGGAGCCTCGGGCCCGGGCGGGCCTCGCGCGGGCTCTGCGGGCCGCGGCGGCGATGTGGGCGCAGGGGCGCCACGTGGCGGCTCCGGAGAGGGCGGACGGCGGCGGCGGACGCGTCCGGATGCGGCGGACATGTCCGGGCACGGAGAGGGAGCGGGGCTAGGGTTAGGGGTGGATTTCATCCGCGAATTTTCGGGGGGAGGGCATATTTATAGGTAGAGGGAGCTAGGAGAGTCCAAATGAGGAGCGGTTTTCGGCCACGCGATCGTGATCGAACGACCGAGAGCATGGAGGGGAGTTAGATGGGTTTTAGGCCACTTTGGAGGGGTGTTGGGCTGCAAACAAAAGAGGCTTTTACGGTTACCCGGTTAACCATTGGAGTATCAAACGGACTCCAAATGGCATGAAACTTGACAGGCGTTCTACCGGTGCTATAACAAGGCCGCTTGGCAAACCTCAGGCCATTCCGAGAAAGTTTAACACCTGCTCACAACAGGAGACAAAAAGGGGAACGCCGGAGGACATAGGAGTGTCGGATTGCAAAACGAACAACGGGGAAAATGCTCGGATGCATGAGACGAACACGTATGCAAAATGAGATGCACATGATGACATGATAAAATGCAACATGCAAGCAAATGACATGGCAATGATGGCGAATAACTGGCGGACACCTGGCGCATCAAATCCGGGGCGTTACATGTACGCCATGGAGAGCTTCGTGAACCTTCGGTGGGTGTCCACCACGGCATGCATGGTGAACTGTTGCTCGTCGTCGGCCACCGCTCAGAGCACCATTGGAGCCGCGCAAGATACCCTCTAAGAATTTTTCGTGGTGGGTGTGCTTCTTGCAATGGTGGGGCGCGATCGAAAGGTTGAAGAGACACAAGGGTTAAATGGCCACCTCAATAAATGGGGGCCGGCCGGCCTGTAATCGTCACGTCTTGTCACGACGTTCATAGCAGAGGATTACAGTGCATGCTTGACAACAGCGCACTGCACGCGTTTCGTTTGACCACGCGTGGGCTTGAAGAGGCGCCAAATGTATCATCGGTGAGCTTGTTCCCGCGCTACCGCGCAGTTTATGGCGCAAGCTTCCTGCCCGACTAGTTTGGCCACGCGTCGGCTAGAAGAGGGACAAATCGTGGGCGTTTATTGGCAAAAAGCTTTGTAAAAACGAAGTGTGTGGAATGACTTCGGTCATAAGTTTACCCGTGGGTGATGAGGTCAAAGTTACACAGAAGGGTGATGATGGACACTCGAGTGCGATAATTAATTCTGCACTCTATAGGGCTGTCGGATATCGGGTTCCAGCAAAACCCTTAAGGTTCGAACTCTGGGGTGCACACGAAGATCTTCTCCCTACCGAAACACGCCCTCAGCCTCGCCGCGGTTTCTAAGCTAGCACGACAAACAACACAAGAGACACGAGGTTTATACTGGTTCGGGCAACCGTTGTGGTATAATACCCTAATCCAGTGTGTGGTGGTGGATTGCCTCTTAGGCTGATGATGAACAGTACAGAGGAAGAACAACCTCGCGAGGAGAGGTGTTCTTGTGGTGGTGTGTGATACATCTCCAACGTATCTACTTTCCCAAACACTTTTGCCCTTGTTTTGGACTCTAACTTGCATGATTTGAATGAAACTAACCCAGACTGGCGCTGTTTTCAGTAGAACTGCCATGATGTTGTTTTATGTGTAGAAAAGAAAAGTTCTCGGAATGTCCTGGAAATCCACGGAGGCACTTTTTGGAATTAATAAGAATTTCTGGTGAAAGAATAAATGCCAGGGGGCCCACTGTCTGTCCACGAGACAGGGGGCGCCCCCCCTAGGGCGCGACCTCCTATCTCGTGGGCCCCCTGGACCTCCACCGATGTCAACTCCAACTCCATATATTCACTTTCGGGGAGAAAAAAATCAGAGAGAAAGTTTCATCGCGTTTCACGACACGGAGCCACCGCCAAGCCCTAATCTCTCTCGGAAGGGCTGATCTGGAGTCTCTTTGGGGCTCCGGAGAGGCGGATTCGTCGCCGTCTTCATCATCAAACATCCTCCATCACCAATTTCATGATGCTCACCGCCGTGCGTGAGTAATTCCATCGTAGGCTTGCTGGACGGTGATGGGTTGGATGAGATTTACCATGTAATCAAGTTAGTTTTGTTGGGGGTTTATCCCTAGTATCCACTATGTTCTGAGATTGATGTTGCTATGACTTTGCTATGCTTAATGCTTGTCACTAGGGCCCGAGTGCCATGATTTCAGATCTGAACCTTTTATGTTTTCATGAATATATGTGTGTTCTTGATCCTATCTTGCAAGTCTATAGTCACCTATTATGTGTTATGATCCGACAACCCCGAAGTGACAATAATCGGGATACTTCTCGGTGATGACCGTAGTTTGAGGAGTTCATGTATTCACTATGTGCTAATGCTTTGTTCCGGTTCTCTATTAAAAGGAGGCCTTAATATCCCTTAGTTTCCACTAGGACCCCGCTTCAACGTGAGGGTAGGACAAAAGATGTCATGCAAGTACTTTTCCATAAGCACATATGACTATTTACGGAATACATGCCTACATTACATTGATGAATTGGAGCTAGTTCTATATCACCCTACGTTATAACTATTGCATGAGGAATCGCATCCGGCATAATTATCCATCACTGATCCATTTCCTACGAGCTTTTCATATATTGTTCTTCGCTTATTTACTTTTCCGTTGCTACTGTTACAACTACTACAAAAACCCAAAAACATTTATCTTTACTTTTTTACCGTTACCTTTATTATCATACCACTTTTGCTACTAAACACTTTGCTACAGATACTAAGTTATCCAGGTGTGGTTGAATTGACAACTCAACTGCTAATACTCAAGAATATTCTTTGGCTCCCCTTGTGTCGAATCAATAAATTTGGGTTGAATACTCTACCCTCGAAAGCTGTTGCGATCCCCTATACTTGTTGGTTATCAAGACTAATTTTTGGCACCGTTGCCGGGGAGCATAGCTCTATTCTCTGAGTCACTTGGGATTTATATCTGTTGATCACTATGAAGAACTTGAAAGACGATCGAACTACTATTTTGCCCTCAACTACGAGGGGAGGTAAGGAACTGCCATCTAGCTCTGCACTAGATTCTCCTTCCGTTATAAGTAAGCTTGCGACACCTAAACCTGCTACTACTATGAATTCTGATATGTCGCATGTTATTGATGATGCCATTTCTGCTGTGCATGATGAAACTACTTCTGTGCGTGATACTACTATGCCATTAGGTGAATTTCTTGATGAACAACTTGCTAGAGTTAGGGGGAAGAATGAAAATATTGAAGAACCTATTATTGATGATAGTGATGATGAAGGTTCTCCCAATTATTATGTATTACCTGTTGTTCCTAAGGGTTATGTTATGAATGAAAAAGTTGCTATGGAAATTCTTGCTTGAAATGATAGAAATGATCTTAAAAAATTATTAGCTAAATGGAAGCGGCAGTCTCTTAATGCTAGAATGAAACCCGATCCTGCTTTTGCTACTTCACCTATCTGTGTTACTCATAAGGATTATGAATTCTCTATTGATCCCGATATTATTACTTTAGTTTAATCTGATCCTTTTTATGGCCTTGAATCTGAAACTGTTGTGGCACATCTTACCAAGCTGAATGATATAGCCACCCTGTTTACTAATGATGAGAAGTCTCGCTATTTATATATCCTTAAGATATTTCCATTCTCATTGAAGGGTGATGCTAAGACTTGGTATAATTCTCTTGCTCCTGGTTGTGTGCGTAGTCCCCAAGATATGATTTATTACTTCTCTGCTAAATATTTCCCTGCTCATAAGAAACAAGCTGCCTTGCGGGAAATATATAATTTTGTGCAAATCAAAGAAGAGAGTCTCCCACAAGCTTGGGCGAAGCTTCTCCGGTTACTTAATGCTTTGCCTGATCATCCTCTTAAGAAAAATGAAATACTTGATATCTTTTATAATGGACTAACCGATGCTTCCAAGGACTACTGGGATAGTTGTGCTGGTTGTGTTTTCAGGGAAAGAACAGTCGACGAAGCTGAAATACTATTGAATAATATGTTGACTAATGAAAATAATTGGACTCTTCCTGAGCCAATTCCTGAAGTAATTCCTGAACCAATTGAGCCAACTCCTGAGCCTATTCCTAAACCCACTCCAAAGAAGAGAGGTGTTTTATTTCTCAGTCCTGAAGATATGCAAGAGGCAAAGAAATCAATGAAAGAAAAAGGTATTAAAGCTGAAGATGTTAAGAATTTACCACCTATTGAAGAAATACATGGTCTTAATTTACCGCCTGAAGAACCACATTGTCATGATAACCCGACACAGGTAGTAAAGGTAAATTCTCTCTATAGATATGATAAAGTTGAAATACCCTCTACTAAATTTCATAGCCCATGCTTAGATGAATTTGATGACTTTATGGCTAGACAAGAAAGTTTTAATGCTTATGTTGGTAGAGAGTTAAGGAATAATGCTTTCGAGATAGGACGCATAGGTGATAATGTGGCTAGAGTTAAAGATGAACTTCACCGCGTTAGCAAATATGCTTCTATGGTTGCTACTCAAGCTGAGCAAGTACTTAAAGCTCAAAATGATTTGCTTGATGAATTAAATAATAAGAATGACTTTGCTGTTAGAGTGGCTACTAGAACTGGTAGAATGACTGAGGAACCTTTGTATCCTGAAGGCCACCCTAAGAGAATCGAGCAAGATTCTCAGAGAAATAATTTAGAGGAACCTAGTTCTTCTAAAAAGAAGAAAAATAAAAATGATAGGACTCTGCATGCTTCTAGTGAACCTACTATAGACACACCTGAGAATCCCAATGATATTTCTATTTCTGATGCTAAAACACAATGAGGTGATGAACATGAACCTAGTGATAATGTTAATGATAATGTTCATGTTGATGCTCAACCTAGCAAAGACAATGATGTAGAGATTGAACCTATTGTTGATCTTGATAACCCACAATCAAAGAATCAACGTTATGATAAGAGAGATTTTGTTGCTAGGAAGCATGGTAAACAAAGAGAACCATGGGTTCAGAAACCCATGCCCTTTCCTCCTAAACCATCCAAGTCAAAGGATGATGAGGATTTTGAGCGCTTTGCTAAAATGATTAGACCTATTTTCGTACGTATGCGCTTAACTGATATGCTTAAAGTAAATCCTTATGCTAAATATATGAAGGATACCATCACAAATAAAAGAAAGATACCGGAAGATGAAATTTCCACCATGCTTGCTAATTACACTTTTAAGGGTAGAATACCAAAGAAACTTGGAGATCCGGATGTACCAACTATACCATGCTGTATTAAAAGAAATTATGTTAGAACTGCTTTATGTGATCTTGGAGCCGGTGTTAGTGTTATGCCTCTCTCTTTATATCGTAGACTTGAATTGAATAAGTTGACACCTACTGAAATATCTTTGCAAATGGCTGATAAATCAACTGCTATACCTGTCGGTATTTGTGAGGATGTGCCTGGTGTGGTTGCAAATGTCACTATTTTGACGGACGTTGTTATTCTTGATATTCCCGAGGACGATAGTATGTCTATCATCCTTGGTAGACCTTTTCTTAATACTGCAGGGGCTGTTCTTGATTGCAACAAAGGCAATGTTACTTTTCATGTTAATGGTAATGAGCATATGGTACACTTTCCGAGGAAACAATCTCAAGTTCATAGCAACAATTCTATTAAAAAAGTTCCAACTATCATTTTTGGAGGTTTTGAATTTCCTCTCCCGACTGTCAAGAAAAAGTATGATATTCTTATTGTTGGGGATTTTCATATCCACGTTGAGGTAACTTAGTGTTATTCAAAATTTCTCCGGTTCCATGTTATTCGGAATGAGTTTGTTAACAAGACTTGATCAACCTTGTTAGTGGATTCATTTTGATGATCACGATATGGATGAAACTAGAAGGCACAACCTTCTGTACCCTCCTTTTACTTTCTGTTATTTAGAATACATAAAGCAAAAATAGTATTATCTGTCTGTTTTCTGAATTATCCGTGCATTAAAAAAATAGTCTGAAAATAAAAGTGCTCCAAATGCCCTGCAAATTTAGTATGATTTTTTCTGGAATATTTGAGGATTTTAGGCACTGAAAACACTGCAGGAGGGGCAAGCACCAGGCCACGAGAGAAGAGTGCGCCCCCCTCCCTTAGGGCGCGCCCCCTGTCTCGTGGGCCCCTAGTGGGCCCCCTCCACTTATGCCAGCACCCACACACTTCATCTTCTACCCAAAAAATCCCCATCCAGCTCAAGCACGAGTTCTAGCTCGTTTTGCTGCAATTTTCGATCTCTTAGCTCAAAGCTCCATTCGCAAAACTTCTTTGGGAGATTGTTGCTTGGTATGTGACTCCTCCACTGGTCCAATTAGTTTTTGTTCTAGTGCTTTATTCATTGCAAATTTTTGCTGCATAGGTGACCATGTTCTTGAGCTTGCATGTTAAATTTTTGAGGTCCCAAGCAATTCCAAAGCATGATATAGGCTCTAGGCACTTGTAGGACTAGTTGCTGTCAATCTTGTTTAGTTTTATCTACTTTTATTTTGAAGTTACTAAAATTTCAGAAATTTTCAGAAAATGTTAAGGAGGCTCTTTAAAGGCTCTTCTAGCCAAAGCTCTAAGGAAAAACAAGACAAAGAGAAGGAAAAAAGCCAAGTATAATCTTCCTCGCTTAGCGGAAGTACGGTCGTGCGAATGGCCATGTGAGGATTTCTTGAAAGAAGCCGGAATTCATGAAGATTTTTATGCTTTAATCTAGAGTGCAGGCCTCACCGGTTTCATGAACGACCGAATCGATCAGTATCTCTTACTCACCAATACTTTCGTGCAAAACTTTTATTATTATCCTAAGGAATCACCGCCTGCAGTATCATTTCATTTATATGATGAATTCAAAGAAATGTCTTTACGTCATTTTTGCGCGGTATGTAGGATACCTTATGAGGGAGAATTAGATGAACCCCATCATGAAGATGTGGGTGGCTTTGTTAGTACTATTGCTGTAGAGGAGCCAAAGAAGGGCTCCGAGGCGAAGGTCTCTAGCATACACTTTCCTGTTTTATGCTACTTTGCCATATTTGCTAGTAGATGCTTGATTGGTCGTGGAAATAGTGGAAATTTGAGCATTCCAGATATTATTATTCTTCAACATGCTTTGCTAGGAGACAATACTTTTAGTATGGGTGTCGTCGTTGCTAAACAGCTAGCCCTGAATCGTACAAAAGGCCCCATATTTGGAGGTATCTATGTTGCATGTCTTGCTGAACATTTTCAGATACCCATTAGGCACCATGAGGAGGAGGAGACAAAATTACCTCCTCACATTTTAGATTACAAGAGCATGGTAGCACACAAGTTTATTGTTGACAACGAATAGAAGACCGCTCTTGTATAGACTTAGATTCAATAAGAAACACTTTGAGTTTATTATTTTGCCTGCACCTCTGGTATTTGATTTGCTTGCAGAAAGTCGTCTTGTCACGCCGGAAGCGGTGAACAACCATCTATCCCAAGCTTTTACTCTGGAACCTGAACCTGAGCCGGAACCTGAACTGGACCCTTATTGTGCATCATCTGTCCAGTGGGATCCGGAGATGACCAGCCCGTGGTATCCTGATTACACCTCCCATTACACCGGGGAGAGTAGCGGCAGTCCTTGGTATTAAACCAACTTAGGCCAAAAGCCTAAGCTTGGGGGAGTACGTATTTCTCACCGACTTTACATTCATGTTCCCACACTAGTCGTCGGTGCTCATACTCTTTCATTGTATTATCCATGTTAGTTTAAATTTCTTTTTCTAGTTTTCTTCTTGTGTGTTTGATAAACCTTGAGAAAAACCAAAAAAATTAGTTAGTTTAATTTCCATGCTTGTAGTAGAAATTAAAATGAAAACCCCAAAATATTTCTCGTTCTTCTTTTACCTGTTGGGAGCTTTCCCGTGTAAATAGTTTTATTTTCTTTTCTTTCTTTTGGGGGTCGAGAAGACCATATTGAAAATGCTTATTGGCTCTTATATGCATGATTGTTTATTTAATTTAGAGCCTATATTACTTGTCTTCTCTCTTGAGTTGATGCTTGCAGATTCCAGCTTAGTCCAATGCACGTGCACTCTTATTATTATACACATCGTTCAGTCATGCAAGTGAAAGGCAATAATAACGATATATGATGGACTTATTGGGATGAGAAAAGCTGGTATGAACTCGACCTCTCTTGTTTTTGTAAATATGATGAGTTCATCGTTCCTGAGTCAGCTATTATGAAGTAAACATATTTGCAATGACATTTAGAGATTATAGTTACTTGTGCCATGCTTGATTAGCTATGAGTTATAATGGTTTACCTTGCATGCCAACATGCTATTAGAATGATTATGATGTGGTATCATGGGATGGTATCCTCCTTTGAATGAATTGATTGACTCGACTTGGCACATGTTCACACATGTAGTTGAATCAAATCAACATAGCCTTCATGATATTAATGTTCATGGTGGATTATATCCTACTCATGCTTGTACTCGGTGTAAATTAATTTTAATGCATGTTTACGACTGTTGTCACTCTCTCAGTTGGTTGCTTCCCAGTCTTTTGCTAGCCTTCACCTGTACTAAGCAAGAATACTACTTGTGCATCCAAACTCCTTAAACCCCAAAGTTGTTCCATATGAGTCCACTATACCTACCTATATGCGGTATCTACCTGCCGTTCCAAATAAATTTGTATGTGCCAAACTCCAAACATTCAAATGAAATTCTGTTCTGTATCCTCGAGCAGCTCATGTTTCAACTAGGGCTGCCTATATCTTCCATGCTAGGTGGGTTATTCTCAAGAGGAGTGGACTCCGCTCCTCATTCACGAGAAAGGGCCGGTAACCGGGATGCCCAGTCCCATGATCCAAAAAGATCAAAGCAAATCAAAATAATTAAACAAAACTCCCCAGGGCTGTTGTATGTTGGAGGCACTTGTTGTTTCGAGCAAGCCATGGATTGATGCTTGTTGGTGGTTGGCGGAGTATAAACCTTTACCATTCTGTTTGGGAACTGCCTATAATGCATGTAGTATGGAAGATACAGCCATCTCATAGTTGTTGCGTTGACAGCAAAAGTATGCCACTCAAAATGTTATTCAATCTCTATTTTAAAATCGAGCTCTGGCACCTCTACAAATCCCTGCTTCCCTCTGCGAAGGGCCTATCTATTTACTTTTATGTTGAGTCATCACCCTTCTTATTTAAAGCACCCGCTGGAGAGCACACTGTCATTTGCATTCATTATTATTGGTTTATATTGGGTATGACTTGACTGGATCTCTTTTACCATGAATTACAATGTTTAGTCAGTCCTTGATCTTTAAAGGTGCTCTGCATTTATGTTTTGCGGTCTTAGAAAGGGCTAGTGAGATACCATTTTGTTATATCATGTTATGATTATTTTGAGAAAGTGTTGTCATCCGAGATTTATTATTATGGCTCGCTAGCTGATTATGCTATTGATATGAGTAATTGTGAGACCTATGTGTTATTGTGAGTATGGTTAGTTCGTAATATTTGCTGAAACTTGAATGCTGGCTTTTCATGTTGCAACAACAAGAGCAAACAGTGTTTGTAAAAGTTTTTCTTTATCACTTTCAGTTTATCAACTGAATTGCTTGAGGACAAGCAAAGGTTTAAGCTTGGGGGAGTTGATACGTCTCCAACGTATCTACTTTCCAAACACTTTTGCCCTTGTTTTGGACTCTAACTTACATGATTTGAATGAAACTAACCCGGACTGACGCTGTTTTCAGCAGAACTGCCATGATGTTGTTTTATGCGTAGAAAAGAAAACTTCTCAGAATGTCCTGGAAATCCACGGAGGCACTTTTTGGAATTAATAAGAATTTTTGGTGAAAGAATTAATGCTAGGGGGCCCACAGCCTGTCCACGAGATAGGGGGGCTCGCGCCCCCTAGGGCGCAGCCTCCTATCTCGTGGGCCCCCTGGACCTCCACCGACGTCAACTCCAACTCCATATATTCACGTTCGGGGAGAAAAAAATCAGAGAGAAAGTTTCATCGCGTTTCACGACACGGAGCCACCGCCAAGCCCTAATCTCTCTCGGGAGGGCTGATCTGGAGTCCGTTCGGGGCTCCGGAGAGGCGGATTCGTCGCCGTCGTCATCATCAACCATCCTCCATCACCAATTTCATGATGCTCACCGCCGTGCGTGAGTAATGCCATCGTAGGCTTGCTAGACGGTGATGGGTTGGATGAGATTTACCATGTAATCAAGTTAGTTTTGTTGGGGTTTGATCCCTAGTATCCACTATGTTCTGAGATTGATGTTGCTATGACTTTGCTATGCTTAATGCTTGTCACTAGGGCGAGAGTGCCATGATTTCAGATCCGAACCTATTATGTTTTCATGAATATATGTGTGTTCTTGATCCTATCTTGCAAGTATAGTCACCTATTATGTGTTATGATCCGACAACCCCGAAGTGACAATAATCGGGATACTTCTCGGTGATGACCGTTGTTTGAGAAGTTCATGTATTCACTATGTGCTAATGCTTTGTTCTGATTCTCTATTAAAATGGGGCCTTAATATCCCTTAATTTCCGCTAGGACCCCGCTTCAACAGGAGGGTAGGACAAAAGATGTCATGCAAGTTCTTTTCCATAAGCACGTATGACTATTTACGGAATACATGCCTGCATTACATTGATGAATTGGAGCTAGTTCTATATCACCCTATGTTATAACTATTGCATGAGGAATCGCATCCGGCATAATTATCCATCACTGATCCATTTCCAACGAGCTTTTCGTATATTGTTCTTCGCTTATTTACTTTTCTATTGCTACTATTACAACTACTACAAAAACCCAAAAACATTTATCTTTACTTTTGTTACCGTTACCTTTATTATCATACCACTTTTGCTACTAAACACTTTGCTGCAGATACTAAGTTATCCAGGTGTGGTTGAATTGACAACTCAACTGCTAATACTCAAGAATATTCTTTGGCTCCCCTTGTGTCGAATCAATAAATTTGGGTTGAATACTCTACCCTCGAAAGTTGTTGCGATCCCCTATACTTGTGGGTTATCAGTGTGTTTGAGGAGGGATTGATCCGTCTCCGTTGGCTCTAGATAAGATGCCTTCTACTGTGGTGGCTAGCCCTATTTATAGAGGACCTGGTCCTCTCCCCAAATATTGAGCGAGAAGGGATCCAACAACGGCCATTTTTAATGGGGACAACTAGTACAAGCTATCCTGACTAAAGGTGGTCTTCGACTGCCAAAGGTGCTAGTGATGACGCCGTCTTGGGCTCCATGTTGACCTCCGTCCTGCCGCTCTGCTGTTCTTGGTCTTGTTGCCCCGATATGGAAACCTTTGCCTGATGCCTCGGTACTCCACGCCTGCGCTTGCCCCGTTTGCACCAAAGAGGAAACAAGGACACTTCATAGGCTGGCGCCCGCCTGGTCTTGATCGTCATGGCTTGCGTCACGGGCACCTCGCGAGGTACTCCTTGCCTTGATCTCTCCGCCTCCTCGCGAGCCTGCCTGGCGAGGCCACTCCTGAGGATGCCTTGCGTCGTCCTCCCCGCAAGGCTTGGCCCCTCGCAAGGGTCTTGAGCGTTGGTTGATGAAGACGGGCCGTACTGGGCCACTGGTTGAGCCATGCTACAGGCCGCAGGCAGGCAAGTCTAGGGACCTCCGTCCCCAAAACACCGACAGTAGCCCCCGGGCCCAAGGCATGCTCGGACTTGGCTTAGCGGCGAAACGAAAGGGCAAGTGCGGAGCGCCACGGGCCCCAACAGCCTGCGACCTTGGTCGCTGCATGGCGATTGATTGGACGTGGGCGTCTCCACTTCCCCACGCTCCCCCAATATCCGCCTGGCTAGGCGGCCATGGAGCTTTACACAGTTATTTCCTCCTAGTTGCCCGCGTGCTTCTTGTTCCCCTTTCTTCCTCGAGTCTCTGTTTCCGCTTCCAATCTGACTTGAGCTCTGCCCCCTCCATCACCATGGCGCCAACTAGCAAGGAGAAAGGGAAGAAGCCTCTGTCATCATCCATTTCGTCCCCGGCAATCGAGCCCGCCATCGGCTGGTCGTTGGTGCTCAACTTGGAGGCCCTGGGCAAGGTCTGTGCTGCGCGCGCATCCAGCTTCAACGAGTGCGGAAAGACGATGGCTTGGCCTTCGTCCCACGCCTCCATTGATAGGATAGTCACTGAGGTTCGATTCTTCGTCGACACCCTGTGGGCTGGCCTGGTTCCCCCTTTCTCCGCCTTGTTCAATGCAGTGCTTTCCCATTATCAGATCCATATGATGCATCTTGAACCCCAATCTATTACCCTTCTTGCCGTCTTTGCCATTGTTTGTGAAGCCATGGTGGGCATTGCTCCTTCCGTCGCCCTCTTGCGCCACTTCTTCTCGCTGCGCCTGACCGACCCCTCGTAGTGCTTGGGGTGCGTGAGCTTCCAGGCCGTAGCCTAGATGGCAGCCTCGGGGATTGATTTTGATCTCGCACCGTCCACGAGTGGGTTCCGGACGCGGTGGATGTCAGAGTGCTCAGCCCTCTGCTCTCGCCTCCGTCATCGCCTGGGGTTGGGGACACGAAAGACTTGTGAGCCCCCGACTCTCCTTTGTCTGGTACCGCCTGAGGAGGTTGAGAGATCTAGGCATGACTGCGCCTCGGGTGGTTAAGGACTTCCTCCAGCGTCGCATTGCTCCTCTCCAACGCCATTCCCAGCCGATGTGGGCCCTGGCCGGCGACCGGGACCGCATGAGGCTTCAGGAGACGGAACTTGCACCAGCAACGCTGAGGATGGTGCTTGAGGTCTTGGCTGGCGACCCCTCGCCGGGATATATACGGCACTGGGGTAGCCTCCTATATCTCTGCTCGAACAGGGCTGAGTTCGTGGGACAGATGCCTCTCTTCGATGAATGGGGATTGCGTCCGGCTAGCCTTGCAGGGCCTCGCGAGAATCCTGTTGCCGTGGCTCCATTCCTCGCCGCCAGCATCAACCTTGCCCTAAGAGTGGGCGCAGGGAGGCAAGCATTGCTTGAGGCTGGAGGCTCGGGTGTCGAGGCGCCGACGCCGCACGGGGCTCCTGAAACGTCATCCTCCAGAGCTCATGAAGCCCGCCTTGAGGCGGTCGTTGATGGGGGGACGCAACCCGCGGCTCCCGAGGCCGGAGCTCCCGAGGCCCCAGCAGGCCGTTTGGAGGTGGTGCCGATTGCTCCTCCCAGCTTGGCGCCCCTGAGGTTGGCCGCCCGGGTGCTTCTTCACCCATGCCACGCGCTAGTCCTCACGTCGAGCACCTGGGTCGGTTCCGCGTGGACTTTGCCGCACCCCGCAAGAGGAAGGGGTCTTCGAGTTCAGTGGACACTGATATGTCACCAACGTATCTATAATTTATGAAGCATTCATGCTATTTTATTATCTGTTTTGAATTATTACAGGCTTTATTATACACTTTTATATTACTTTTGGGACTAACCTACTAACCGGAGGCCCAGCCCATATTGCTGTTTTATTGCCTGTTTCAGTATTTCGAGGAAAAGGAATATCAAACGGAGTCCAAACGGAATGAAACCTACAGCAGCGTGATTTTTTGGAAGAATATGATCCTGGAGACTTGGAGTTCATGTCAGAAGATCCTCGAGGAGGCCAGGAGATAGGGGGCGCGCCCCCCTACTGGGCGTGCCCCCTGTCTCGTGGGCCCCTCGAGCACCCCCCCGACCGACTTCTTTCGCCTATATAGTCCTACGTACCCTAAAAATATCCACGGAGAAGATATATCGGGAGTTCCGCCGCCGCAAGCCTCTGTAGCAACCAAAAATCTCTCGGGAGCCCGTTCCGGCACCCTGCCGGAGGGGGAACCCATCACCGGTGGCCATCTTCATCATCCCGGCGCTATCCATGATGAGGAGGGAGTAGTTCACCCTCGGGGCTGAGGGTATGTACCAGTAGCTATGTGTTTGATCTCTCTCTCTCTCTCTCTCTCGTGTTCTCTCTATGGCACGATCTTGATGTATCGCGAGCTTTGCTATTATAGTTGGATCTTATGATGTTTCTCCCCCTCTACTCTCTTATGATGAATTGAGTTTCCCTCTTGAAGTTATCTTATCGGATTGAGTCTTTACTTTGAGAACACTTGATGTATGTCTTGTCGTGTTTATCTGTGGTGACAATGGGATATCACGTGCCACTTGATGTATGTTTTGGTGACCAACTTGCGGGTTCCGCCCATGAACCTATGCATAGGGGTTGGCACACGTTTTCTTGACTCTCCGGTATAAACTTTGGGGTAATCTTTGAAGTACTTTGTGTTGGTTGGATGAATCTGAGGTTGTGTGATGCTTATCGTATAATCATGCCCACGGATACTTGAGGTGACAATGGAGTATCTAGGCGACATTAGTGTTTTGGTTGATTTGTGTCTTAAGGTGTTATTCTAGTACAAACTCTTGAATAGATCGATCCGAAAGAATAACTTTGAGGTGGTTTCATACCTTACCATAATCTCTTTGTTTGTTCCGCTATTAGTGGCTTTGGAGTGACTCTTTGTTGCATGTTGAGGGATTGTTATATGATCTATCTATGTTATTATTGTTTTGAGAACTTGCACTAGTGAAAGTATGAACCCTATGCCTTGTTTCCTATCATTGCAATACCATTTACGCTCACTTTTATCATTAGTTACCTTGCTATTTTTAATATTTCAGATTACAAAAACCTTTATCTACCATCCATATTGCACTTGTATCACCATCTCTTCGCCGAACTAGTGCACCTATACAATTTACCATTGTATTGGGTGTGTTGGGGACACAAGAGACTCTTTGTTATTTGGTTGCAGGGTTGCTTGAGAGAGACCATCTTCATCCTACGGCTCTCACAGATTGATAAACCTTAGGTCATCCACTTGAGGGAAATTTCCTACTGTCCTACAAACTTGTGCACTTGCATGCAGGCCCAACAACGTCTACAAGAAGAAGATTGTGTAGTAGACATCAAGCTCTTTTCTGGCGATGTTGCCGGGGAGGCTAGGTAAGCGGCACTCACACCCTGTCAAGTAAGCTCTTTTCTAGCGCCGTTGTCGGGGAGGTGAGTGCTTGAAGGTATATCTTTAGATCTTGCAATTGAATCTTTTTTTTGTTTTACCACTAGTTTAGTTTATAAAAGAAAACTACAAAAAAATGGAGTTAAGTTTGTCTCATATGCTTCATCTTTTTAATATCTTTCGTCAGTATGATGGAAAGGAAAATTGTGCTCAAGTGCTAGAAGAAGAATGCATTAAAATGCTTGGTACTAAATCTTTGAATGATGAGCATGATTGCAATGTTGTTAGTATAAACTCCTTGAATATCCATAGTATTAATGATGATTGCTCTAGTCATGATGAAAATATCTCTTATGAGCATGTCAATTTTTGTGGAGTGCATGTTTGCATGAACACACCAAATAGAGAGGATATATATTGCAAGATGCATAGGCATTTAGAAACTAAATTGTTTCAAGAAAGGCTAGATGTGAGTGCTGAAAATTTAAATTTTCTTTGCCGTACTTGTGAACTTTGCAATGAACGTGGTCATTTACATCTCTGATGCAAATTGTTTCATCATCGAATCGTGTCCAAAAATTGTGATGATTTGATTTCCCTTGCACATTATAATGAACTTAGTTTGCTTTTGGGTTATGAAGAGTTGAAACGTTTAACTAAGCATATTCCAGAATTTAATCTTGAGCATTTCCTTGATATTGATCTAGAAAAGATTTGTATGTATTGTGCGGTGAATTGCATTGAAAATCCTTATATTGCCAATTACATAAAGAAAAGAAAGCAAATAGAAGATGATGAGAATACTAATGAAAGGGAAGAGACTTCCCAATATCCTCCTATTATTTCTTATGATGAATCAGGTAACGAGGAGGAGCTTTCTATTCAACCAATCTCGTCAATACGGAGCTCAAAAAGGAAGGTTGAACCCACACATAATGTGAAAAAGAAAAGGAAAAAAGGGGCAACAAAGGTAAAAAGGTATCCCTCCCAAATGATGTTGCTCCTACTACTCATTTTGATGATGATAATTGCTATACTATTGGTGCTATCCATACTATTAATGATGAGAATGATTATGCTTATGATATGAAAAGGCCCAAGCTTGGGGAAGCTATGTTTGATGAGGATGAAATATTTGAGAATATATTTGCTGAAATTAATGTTTGTCCCAAGCTTGGGGATGCTATGTTTAATGAAGATGATATTTTTAGCATCCCAAGTTTTGATACTTATGATGATAGCATGCCTCTTACGTATGATGATTATATTGATGAAAGTGGGTTTGGAAGAGTGTCAACTTTAGGAATTAGTGATCCCACTATTTTGGAGGATGTTGAATTTTATTTTGATGAATACGAAAGTGGATTTGGAAGAGTGTCAACTTTATTTAGTGATTCCACTATCTGGGGAGAGGTTTCAATCGATTATGATGAGAGCGAAGTTGCTACTTATGATGATTATTGTGATGAAAATTATGCTATAAAAGTAGTGATGTTTATATTTATAAAACATGTCATGATTATGATTACCCTTTTTTTGAACATTACCCCTTTAATGTGGAAACAATTTTTAGTGTTCAAGTCTCTTATGATACTCCCACTATTCCGAATGAGAAGAAATTTGCTTATGTGGAGAGTAGTAAATTTTCTATGCTTGTAGATCATGAAAAGAATACTTTATGTGCTGGTTATATTGTTGAATTCATTCATGATTCTACTGAAAATTATTATGAGGGAGGAATATGTGCTTGTAGGAATTGCAATAATATCAAGTTTCCTCTCTATGTGCTTAAAATCTTGAAGCTATGCTTGTTTTACCTTCCTATGCTCGTTGATTATTGTTCCCACAAGTTGTTTGCTCACAAAATCCCTATGCATAGGAAGTGAGTTAGGCTTAAATGTGCTAGTCATATGCTTCATGATTTTCCTATGTTTCAATTCTTATCTTTTATGTGAGCATCGTTGTCATCATCATGCCTAGCTAAAAAGGCATTAAAGAAAAGCGCTTGTTGGGAGACAACCCAACATTTACCCTTAATGTTTTTGTGTGTCCACATTATTATGCTACTGTAGTAATCATGTTTTATAGCTTTTGTTTCAATAAAGTGCCAAGTAAGACCTTTGGGATAGCTTACGGCGATAATTGTGTTGATCCTGCTGAAAATCAGAAACTTTTGCACTCAGTAAATTAGTTTTGTTAATTAACAGGAACGTGCTTATGATCTGATTATTTTTTATCTGGATTGGTACACGAATTTCTTAGGACTTCCTAATTTGGTAGGATTTTTTGAGTTCCATACGTATACGTTTGGTACAGATTACTACAGACTGTTCTGTTTTGGACAGATTCTGTTTTCTATGTGTTGTTCGCTTATTTTGATGAATCTATGAGTAGTATCGGAGGGTATGAACGATAGATAAGTTGAAGTACAATAGATATTACACCATTATGAATTTAGAATGAGTTCATTACAGTACCTAAGTGGTGGTTTTATTTTCTTGCACTAACGGAGCTTACGAGTTTTCTGTTGAGTTTTGTGTTGTGAAGTTTTCAAGTTTTGGGTAAAGATTCGATGGACAATGGAATAAGGAGTGGCAAGAGCCTAAGCTTGGGGATGCCCAAGGCACCCCAAGGTAATATTAAAGAACAACCAAGAGCCTAAGCATGGGGATGCCCCGGATGGCATCCCCTCTTTCGTCTTCATTCATCGGTAACTTTACTTGGAGCTATATTTTTATTCACCACATGATATGTGTTTTGCTTGGAGCGTCATTTTATTTTGTTAGTGTTAGCTTGCTGTTATTTAGAATAATGTTTTGCATATTTAGTTCCAATAAAAATGTCAAAGATAGCTTTTACCATGCTTATTTTGCTAGTATACATGTTGCTGTTTGAAAACAGAAAGTTTACCGCTGTTGCAAAAATTCCCTAGAAAAGTCAGAGAATGATATAATGTTGAAACTTTTTGCATAATGAGATCTGATAAATCTTATACAGTGGGAATGTTATTTCATAATTTTGGGAGTTAGGGAAGTATGATGAATCTTGCATTCTTTACAGACTGTACTGTTTTGACAAATTGCTGTTATGTTTGCATTGTTTGCATATGTTTGCTTGTTTAATGATTCTATTTGAGGATAGGAGTATTAAATATGCAGAGGCATTTAGTATGCAATGTTGAATCATAATTTTAGTGATTTGTTACAGTAAAAAATGATAAGGTTTTGCATTGGTTTATACTAACCTATCTCACGAGTTCTTGTTGAGTTTGGTCTGGATGAAGCTTTTGATAAAAAGAGAAACCATGATATGAGAGGAATTAAGGAGACACAAAATTTCAAGCTTGGGGATACCCAAGGCACCCCAAGATAATATTTCAAGAAGTCTCAAGCATCTAAGCTTGGGGATGCCTCGGTAGGCATCCCACCTTTCTTCTTCAACAACTATCGGTTAGTATCGGTTGAGCCTAAGTTTTTGCTTCTTCACATGAGTTGTGCTATCCTTGCAATGTCATTTTACTTTGTGTTTCTTGCTGTTTGAATACAATACCAAGATCTGAAATTCTTAAATGAGAGAGAGTCTTTGCATAGTTACATAATTATTTAGCTACTCATTGATCTTCACTTATATCTTTTTGAGTAGTTTGTTATTTACTCGTGTGCTTCACTTATATCCTATGAGTAAATGGTTAAATGAGTTGATTGTCATAAATCTTAAATTATATATGTCTCATTTTCTTATTCCATGGGGAGTTATGACTTCACATCTAAAAAGTAGAGGTTGTAAATTTATTGAAGGTTGTCAAGCATTGTATTGGCCACTCAAACAATTCATGAAAGAATATTGAAGGAAGAGAGATTTCACATATAAATACACTATCCTAGACATCTTTTATAATTGGGAGCACTCATTAAGTATAACATGCTAAAGAGTTGATGTTGGACAAGGAAAACAACATAATGGTTTATGTTTTTCGACATCTCAGTTAAAGTATATTGTCATGGATCATTCAAACATGTTGAGCTTGCCTTTCCCTCTCATGCTAGCCAAAATTCCTTGCACCAAGTAGAGATACTACTTGTGCTTCCAAATATCCTTAAACCCAATTTTTGCCATGAGAGTCCACCATACCTACCTATGGATTGAGTAAGATCCTTCAAGTAAGTTGTCATCGGTGCAAGCAATAAAAATTGCTCTCTAAATATGTATGATCTTTTGGTGTGAAGAAAATAGCTTTATATGATCTTGTTATGGAAGCAATAAAAGCGACGGACTGCATAATAAAGGTCCATATACAAGTGGCAATATAAAGTGATGTTCATTCGCATTAAGATTTTGTGCATCCAACCCTAAAAGCGCATGACAACCTCTGCTTCCCTCTGCGAAGGGCCTATCTTTTACTTTATATCTTTTACTTTTATGCAAGAGTCAAGGTGATCTTCACCTTTCCCTTTTTCATTTTATCCTTTGGCAAGCACTTTGTGTTGGGGTGATCCTGATATATATATCCAACTGGATGTAAGTTAGCATGAACTATTATGGTTGACATCACCCAAAGGTGAATACGCTGGGAGGCAACACTATAAGCCCCTATCTTTCTCAGTGTTTGATTAAGACTTCATAACATCAAGTATTGCGTGAGTGTTAGAAATTATAGAAGACTATATGATAATTGAGTATGTGGAGTTTGCTATTCCTGAAAATAAGATGAATTGCAATTGTTTGATGACTGAGAATGAAGTTTGCTAGTTTTCAAGAAAGTTTATGGTCTATGCTTTCACATGTGAATTGCTTGTTACTTTATCGTGAGAAGTTTTATGAGATGAAATACTGTTATGACATATTATCATGCTAGAAAAGGTGATTGAAATTATCATTGGTCAAACTTGTGCACCTTCTAGCATTCACACTTCATAAATTCTTTCTTTTATCATTTACCTACTCGAGGACGAGTAGGAATTTAGCTTGGGGTTGCTGATACGTCTCCAACGTATCTATAATTTATGAAGCATTCATGCTATTTTATTATCTGTTTTGAATGATTACGGGCTTTATTATACACTTTTATATTACTTTTGGGACTAACCTATTAACCGGAGGCCCAGCCCATATTACTATTTTATTGCATGTTTCAGTATTTCGAGGAAAAGGAATATCAAACAGAGTCCAAACGGAATGAAACCTTCGGCAGTGTGATTTCTTTGAAGAATATGATCCTGGAGACTTGGAGTTCACGTCAGAAGATCCTCGAGGAGGCCAAGAGATGGGGGGCGCCCCCCAACTGGGCGCACCCCCTGTCTCGTGGGCCCCTCAAGCACCCCCGACCGACTTCTTTCGCCTATATAGTCCTACGTACCCTAAAAACATCCACGGAGAAGATATATTGGGAGTTCCGCTGCCGCAAGCCTCTGTAGCCACCAAAAATCTCTCGGGAGCCCGTTCCGGCACCCTGCCGGAGGGGGAACCCATCACCGGTGGCCATCTTCATCATCCCGGCGCTATCCATGATGAGGAGGGAGTAGTTCACCCTCGGGGCTGAGGGTATGTACCAGTAGCTATGTGTTTGATCTCTCTCTCTCTCTCTCTCTCTCTCTCGTGTTCTCTCTATGGCACGATCTTGATGTATCGCGAGCTTTGCTATTATAGTTGGATCTTATGATGTTTCTCCCCCTCTACTCTCTTGTGATGAACTGAGTTTCCCTCTTGAAGTTATCTTATCGGATTGAGTCTTTACTTTGAGAACACTTGATGTATGTCTTGTCGTGTTTATCTGTGGTGACAATGGGATATCACGTGCCACTTGATGTATGTTTTGGTGACCAACTTGCGGGTTCCGCCCATGAACCTATGCATAGGGGTTGGCACACGTTTTCTTGACTCTCCAGTAGAAACTTTGGGGCAATCTTTGAAGTACTTTGTGTTGGTTGGATGAATCTGAGATTGTGTGATGCTTATCGTATAATCATGCCCACGGATACTTGAGGTGACAATGGAGTATCTAGGCGACATTAGTGTTTTGGTTGATTTGTGTCTTAAGGTGTTATTCTAGTACAAACTCTTGAATAGATCGATCCGAAAGAATAACTTTGAGGTGGTTTCATACCTTACCATAATCTCTTTGTTTGTTCTCCGCTATTAGTGGCTTTGGAGTGACTCTTTGTTGCATGTTGAGGGATTGTTATATGATCTATCTATGTTATTATTGTTTTGAGAACTTGCACTAGTGAAAGTATGAACCCTATGCCTTGTTTCCTATCATTGCAATACCATTTACGCTCACTTTTATCATTAGTTACCTTGCTATTTTTAATATTTCAGATTACAAAAACCTTTATCTACCATCCATATTGCACTTGTATCACCATCTCTTCGCTGAACTAGTGCACCTATACAATTTACCATTGTATTGGGTGTGTTGGGGACACAAGAGACTCTTTGTTATTTGGTTGCAGGGTTGCTTGAGAGAGACCATCTTCATCCTACGCCTCCCATGGATTGATAAACCTTGGGTCATCCACTTGAGGGAAATTTGCTACTGTCCTACGAACCTGTGCACTTGCAGGCCCAACAACGTCTACAAGAAGAAGGTTGTGTAGTAGACATCAGACGCCCCTTCCGACCGTTGAAGCATAGGAAGTACTTCGCCATAGATGAGTTAGTACCTCATTCTTGTAATTCCTCAATCGCGGCTCCCTTTCCCGACTGTGGCTTTTCAGGACCCCTGCTGCCAAGCCGACGGAGTCTCCCAAGAAGCAACTTCCTCTGGCCTCGCCTTCATCGCTGGCCTTGAGCGTCCCGAGCCAGTATGCTGCCCCTGACGCGGGGTCAGCCGGAGAAGCAAGCCTGCCCGCAGAGTGTCTTGAGCCTATGCCCTTGCCACCTTTCCTTCGCGACCTTGCCTAGGGTGTGACCAGCCTGCCCAGGGCTCCTCCTCTGATCATGGATGGCGAGTGGTTGGAGTCTCTTCTCGGCACTTCTTCAGGTGATGGACCTACGCCGGTCCAGGTCCCTTGCGGAGCCCGGCCGGCGATCATGGGGGCGCCAGCCCCCAGCCCCCTGCCGCGAGGGGGCAAACCTCTTTAGGGCCCGCCGGCAGCGCCGGCGGCGGAGGACGACATTGATAGTGTGCTCAAGCGTGTGCGAGAGCGAAGCGTCGTTCACCGAGAGTTCCTCCAGAAGGCGATGGACGCGATGGGCCAGCTTGGTGGAGAGCTTGCGGATGTGGATGCGTGTCTTGAAGCTGAGGGCCTGTAGCTGATTGAGGAGCGATGCAAGCTAAAGGTGGCAGTCAACCTCGCGCGCTACCAGCATGAGCTCGACAATGCGAAGGCCGAGGCGTCCCTTGCATCCTCGCGAAAGGCCTGGTACTGAGCTCTGGAGGAGGCTCGGGAAGCAGATCATCGCCGCGAGATCGCGGAGAAGCGTGCATGGGAGCTCCAAGCCTGGAGCGCTTCCCTGGAGCAGCAAGTGGAGCTGCGTCAGGCCGCCCTTGCATCGCTGAAGGGGACTCCTGTCGACAAGGAGGAGCTTCGGAGGCGCAAAGAAGCGCTGACGCTGGAGGCCGCTGAGCGCAATCTTGACCTTGAGCGGTTCGAACGAGGGAGCGCCAGGTTACCCAGGCGGAGGACGATGTTGGCGCGCGAGAGGCTCGAGTCCAAGAAGAGGTCAACCACCGCGTGGCGGAAGTTCGTGCAGATCTTGTGCGCAGGTATAACCACAGGCTAGAGCTGATTGAAGCCGAAGCCGCAAGCGGTACTGCCGCTCACAGGTCCAAGCCGACTGAAACAGAGCAGCGCGCGTAGGCCGCGGAAGCCGCCCTGGTCTTGGCGCAGACTGAGTTGGCCTCCACCCGTGCCGAGCTGCTTCTTCTTCAACAGCGGGTCGATGACGCCGAGTCCATTGTGCGGCAGAATAGAGAGGAAGTTCTTGAACGGCAGATGCTGGAGCACATGCACGGCCCCATGCTCCAGGAGCTCAGGAACAGGGCCAACACGGCCCTAGGCAATATATGTGATGCGTAAGCCCCGCATCCTCATGTGACCAACTATGCCAATCATCTCCGCTTCTTCACTGATGTGGTGACGCGCCTAGAGAACTGCTCTGAGAGAGCTTGCCAGCTTGTCGAGGAGAGGAGACGTAGCCTGCTCGGGTGTGCATTTTCCCGCGTCTTCAGCCATCTTTAGAACACCGACCCCCACTTTGACTTTGACGTCGTCATCACCTCGGTGCCCGAGGCCATCCGAGGCGACCTGGCGTGGTGGGTGGAGGACAATGTGGATGCGCTTGTTAGGGCCTTCGCTTCCGACAATGATGGGGTGGTAGTTGCAGCGGATGAAGGTGATGTGGTTAATGGTGGTGAAGATGGCGCCAATGATGGCGACGGTGATGCTAGTGAAAACGACAGCGGCGCCAGTGCTGCCTCTGGAGGCGACCAAGAGGGTGCGGTGAGTGATATGTCTGACTGACCCTGTGTTCCCCTGTTGTTTATCCTGCACATAAAAGCTCAGGCGCGGCCCAGACGGTTGTAAGAGCATTTTGGGAGGGGAAGCCCCTCATGTAAAAAGATTGTCGTCCGTATGCTTCTAGGAACGATGCCGAACATGCGCCTACATGATTTTACATGCCCTGTGGCGAGCTAGTTGCTGTAGTTTACCTTTGGCCCGGACAAGTCCTGAATAGGCTTGCGTGACCGTGAGCCCCTGAGGGTCCTCTGCGGGACCTGCTGACCAAGTGGTGAGGACCTTGCGAGAGCGAGTGCCGGCCGCGGGATGGCATGCGCGTGTGCACTTGGCCCAGCCCCACCCATGAGAGGCTTGCGAGGGGGAGGCAACTAGTGCGAATTCCAAACTTGGGCAAAAACCAAAATACGAGAAATCACATGAACGAGACAAGACACCCCACCCCCGCATACACAAATGCAAACTCAACTTCAACTTAAATCCGAAGCAAGGAAGCTCGACCACAGAAAGGGAGGCAAAAAGAAAAAGGCCGTGTCCGGCACCTAGTCTAGTCTTTGATGTCTTCTCACCAGTGCGTAGCTAAGTGCTTCCTGGGCGTGGGAGGGAGCCCCCGAGGCCCGAGGGCGGCTCTCCGGAGACTCCGGGGCGTGTACAGCCCCAACTCATTATTATGTGAGAGTGTCACGGGTGGCGAGCTTCACATGCACTAGGCCTTCTTCAGAGGCACCGGCTTTGCTTCATATCGCCAGTCGAGGGCCCCGCCTTGCGCCACCCTCGACCACCATAGACGGCGGCCGGAGACCAAGGACGACGCCAATGGTGGAAAAGGGGACGCCAGCGGTTCCCTCGGCGACCACGGGTCCTCTACCGGGGCAGGCTTTGCAGCACCTCCCCGGTAGAGGGCCTACCTCCAGGGGTTGCCTTGCTCCGCGCACCGTGGGGAGGGGCCTGGATCCCGGCCCCTCTCCTGCAGCCCCCACTGCGCCCCTCCCGGCGGAAGGGAGGCTGCTAAGCTGGGGTAGCCTTCCGTTGCGATGTCCTGAACCTCCTGCGACCCATGGTTAGCATAAGCTTGCTCCTGAGGAACTAGCAGTACCCGGTAGCTGCTGCTGCCAGCACGTTTGGTGAGGCTTCCTTGAGGCTCCTGAAAAGGCTCGGCTTTTGGCGTCTCTTCCTCCCAGCCTGACCCGAGAAACGAGCTAGGGTCATCTTCCAGCGCATACTCCCGATACACCATGTGGGTCACGTAAGCCTCCGAGGTCGCTGCCTCGAAGACTTCGCCGTAGTGCCCCATGCTCCATGTGGCCTGGCCTAACGCGCCGTCTTGAGGATGGTAGGACAGCGGCCCGCCTGGGCCGTAGGCGGCGATGCGCATGCCCATGTTCACCGGAGGTGCCGCTGGTGCAGCCTAGCGTCCGGCGCTGATGGTTGAGCTGGTGTCGATGAAGCCTTGGGGCGCGCCTGAGGGCGCGCGGGCATGGAGAGGCCCGCTGCATGGTCCGACCGAGGCCTAGGGTGGAAGCTGGAAATAGAAAGGTGGCGCCCTCGAGGCCGCGGCATCCAGGAGCTCGGCGACGCGCTCCAGCAACACGTCTCGGCCGTCCTCTTGCAACCTGCACCGCAGCAGCTCCCGAGCCACAGTGGGGGCGGCCCTCATGTTCGCTTGCTCCTGCCTGGTGTGCGGCGTCGTGGCCGCGGCGTGGCTTGAGGCCCTTGCGGCCGATCATGCTTGCCGCGGAGTAAGAGCAGGCAGTGCTGGACTGCGTCGCCCGTGCCCCGTAGCGTTCTGTGGTGCGCGGGCTGCCTGGGGTGCGGGATTGAGGTCAACTTGGGCAGGCGGTGTGGCACGGGCTGGCCATGCCGCCCAGCGGTCGGCGTTGGTCACCGGGTTGCCGGACATGGATGCGACGAAGCAGTGAAACGCAGATCGGCGAAAGGAAGACTCCGGCGCACCCCTACCTGCGGTGTGCACGAAGATCTTCTCCCTACCGAAACACGCCCTCAGCCTCGCCGCGGTTTCTAAGCTAGCACGACAAACAACACAAGAGACACGAGGTTTATACTGGTTCGGGCCGCCTTTGTGGTGTAATACCCTAATACAGTGGGTGGTGTGGTAGATTTCCTCTTGGGATGATGATGAACAGTACAGAGGAAGAACAGCCTCGTGAGGAGAGGTGTTCTTGTGGTGGTGTGTTTGAGGAGGGATTGATCCGTCTCCGTTGGCTCTAGATAAGATGCCTTCTACTATGGTGGCTAGCCCTATTTATAGAGGCCCCGGTCCTCTCCCCAAATATTGAGCGGGAAGGGATCCAACAACGGCCATTTTTAAAGGGGACAGCTAGTACAAGCTATCCTGGCTAAAGGTGGTCTTGGACTGCCAAAGGTGCTGGTGATAACGCCATCTTGGGCTCCACGGTGACCTCCGTCCTTCTGCTCTACTAGTCTTGGTCTTGTTGCACTAATATGGAAACCTTTGCCTGATGCCTCAGTACTCTGTGACTGCGCTTGCCCCCTTTGCATCAAAGAGGAAACGAGGACACTGCGCAGGCTGGTGCCCACCTGGTTTGATCGTCTGGTTTGCGTCACGGGCACCTCGCGAGGTACCCCTTGCCTTGATCCCTCCACCTCCTCGCGAGCCTGCCTAGCAAGGCCACTCCTGAGGAGGCCTTGCATCGTCCGCCCCGCGAGGCCCCTCATGAGGGTCTTGAGCGTTGGTTGATGAAGACGGGCCGTACTGGGCCACTGGTTGAGCCACGCTGCAGGCCGGAGGCTGGCAAGTCTGGGACCCCCGTTCCTAGAAAGCCGACAATGGCACTCTATGGAAGAAACCAACTATGTGCAATAATGTCGAAGATCACAGTCGAGTTAGCTATACAAAATAGTGCTACCAATATATGAGTCTCATACGATGCCATTTCAACGATTGTACCACGAAAGCTCGAAATATTACAAGGTTCAAATTCTAGATTTATATGGCTCAAATTCGAAGATTACAAGGTTCAAACTGATATTAGAAATGAAATTCAGCTCATCAGCTGCAAACGCTTGCGCTGATCTGAACATGGATATCAGAGAGGTTCAAACTAATATTACCACTTCTAAGTTTGGTTTTGAAACCTCACAATTTTTGCAAAGGGGTCAGCCACTGAGAAGTCATGTATGGGGTTGACACGATTTTTGGAGCCTATTCCATTCTGCCGCAGGCGCTGGCGCTGATCAACAAACCATTCATTTTTGCGAAATAAATGTAGGGCAAACCTCATTACCTTCAGCACCCTTGCTCTGACAACAAAGAACCTGGCGCATATAATCTCTGATAAGGTCCCTCGGTAGGAGTTCAAAGTAATGTCTAAGAGATGCAGATCTAGGCATTCGACATGATTGTTATATTGTACTCACATTATCCACCACTAGGCCTAATCTTATCTGCAAAAGAAGAAAACATGTTAGTGCCTACATGCAGTTTTAAACACTACTACAGGCCTATTTGGTTTGCTGGATTTGTAAAATGCCCTAACATGCCATCTTTGATCTGACATGATTAACATGGGCATTAACATGCCATCTTCGATCTTCACAAGAGGTTGGAGTGGATGAAAAGTTCCCTAAGAGAACTAGTACAGATGAATCCAAAGGAGAAATACATATGGGTTGTAACAATATGGATCAAGCAACCAATATGGGGGGCATGTATGTACTGAAATCCTCCAGAAGAATCCTTCAGAAATCGTAGTACATTGTCATTGTAAACTTGGAAAAAGGTGTCACAAATTCAGCCCCCTTATGGTTAACATTTAACAGGAAAGGAACGTCACCTTGATATATAGCTTCTCAAGGCACGGAAAGCATCTCAGGAAATTGACAACTTGCTCCAGGCTGGGGTCGATAGATTCTGGTGCCAAGACTAGTGCCAAGACCTTCACTATGCGTAGTTTTGGGGTCAAGCTTGTCGGAATCATTTTTTGAATGACAGATGAACAAACATCTTCAAAATTAGAAATAATGTTAATTTGTAGAAGGAGAGGTAGTAGGTGGCTGTTGTACCTGAAGGGTTGTGGATCCAATAACGAGTTTGGAGTATTTGTCAGACGAGTAGCCCACCACTGTCAATTTCGGCGCAGAAATGACATTGATTCTTGTTGGACCTACTTGATCAACTACAAGTAATCTCTCAAGTGCAGGTGTGTCCTCAATGACCATACTGTGGTTCACATCTTGTGATGTCTTCCTGCCGAACCAGCAACACACATAAATAGTCTGGAGAGTCATGGAGGTGATGTGGAATGTACTCAACCCATTGATCGCCTGAAGATGAAGGTACTCAAGTGTAGTACAACTATGGAGCAGGTGCTCCATGTCACCGTTTGAGAGGCAGATGTCAACGAGCTTGAGCTGCTTCAGTCGTGGTAGAATAAGAGCGGGCGCGTCATTAAGGGGGGAATGGCAGTTCTTGAACTTGGCGACGCGCAGCGTGGGTGCGAGGCGGAGCACGGACGTTGGCAGCAAGCTCATATGCCCATCATCAAAAGTGAGCTCCTCGAGCTGATCTAGGGTGGGGGATCATAACCAGATGTCAAGCTTGGCTCGGTGCTTGCCGTTGGAATGGAACTTGCCCATTCTAAGCCCTCTGGTTGGGCCAAGGTGACTGCCGAGGATCTCGGAGAACACATCCGAGCTTTTGCGATACCCATTGCAAAGCTCGTGGCTGTCGATGAGGTTGAGAGGGGTGGAGTTCCATAGGGGGCGCCACCGCCGGGAAAGGACGGTTGTCCGTGCCCCATATTTGATTGGGAGGAAGGAGATGATGACTGTCAACATATCATTGGGGAGGCTACTGATGAAGTCTAGGCCTGCTAGAGTCGGTTGCGGTTCTAGCTCGCCCTGCCTCCGCTTGTTGGCAGCCCTGTTCTCCACCTCCGGAATCTCCTTGTCAGCAGCACTTTCTGATAGAAATGTGAGTACAGGGAATATTTAGTTAAAACAGGGCAATACAAAAGTGTATTGGTAACTAGAAGTTATTAGATAGGAATATAGTAAGAAAAGGGAATAACAATCGGTTGCTTAAATACTACACAATTCATTTGACATTGTTGGGTAAGTCAACATGCAGATAGTTGAAAATAAAACTTACTTCAAACAAAGTCTGGACAGATGATATTGTCTGGGAAGTTAGCATATATCTCATGACCATGCCCTTTTATGTGCAGTGCAATTTTAGCGCCAGCTTCCAGTACATAAAACTTAGAAATTTCTTTCCAAAAGTCAGTGCCAAAATAGGAGTCAACACGTTCATCAAGTCTTACAGTAGCAACGATTGTAAATCCATTGTTTGTGTGCAGTATGACATCCCTGCAGTCTTGATTTATGTAAAGGGAAAGATTGTGCACTACATATTCTATATAGCAAGGAACGCACTGTAGAAAATTGTAGGATTGTTAAAGAAAATATGGTAACATGTAAATATGGGCCCAAATTGAAAGAGTTGTACAACAGTTAAAATCGAAGGATAAAATTCTATAATTAAATAGATAGGTAAACATTATGTCATGGAAATATGAGAGTAATAGAAAGAATAATAGATCATTAATTTGCCTAATATAGAAAGAAGAGGGGGAAAATCCCCTCTGACGTATATGGTGCATGTGGCACCTTTTATCCAAATGTAGCAATATTCAGAATATGTTCAGGAAAGTAGGCCATGCCAACCGATTTAGGGTGAGATTGAACATAACGCGCACATCCTCAAGTAATTTGGTACGGTGAGATGGAATCTCTAGCGGAGGCCGCAAAGTCCTAATGTGTCGTTGCACTGTACACTCTACCAATGAAAGAAAACCCTCAAATCAGCTCGAATAAAAATGAATTCACGATGATTTCCGTCAAGTGATTAAAGGAGCCAGATGAACTAGGATAAGAGATGAGATAATATCTCATTAAATTAGTTACCTTGTTGTCCATGAGAAAGAACCCTCAGTACGGCAGATTCCCCAACCGAGCGGAGCTGGGTCGACCGTGAGCAGCATCGAGAAAGTCAATGGCGATAGGCGGTGGCAAGCGGAAGTGCCGAAATGCGGTGGGGTTTGCCGGCAGCCTGGCGGCGGCGGCAGGCGTCGAGCTAAGTGGTTACCACCGCAATAGGCGGTGCCATGCATAGACTCTTGTGCAGGTGTGAATGGGGACGTTTTTGTGACGTGGGGATGGCGAGGGTTTTCTTTTTTTTTCTTTTTTGAATTGGGTGGTGAGGGTTTTCTGTCCCACAAAGAATTTTGGAGGCAACGGTTTGCTAGAGCCAACCGTGTGTGATTGACGCAACAGGCAAAATGGAAGTCATTGCACACGGTTCCAATTTTGGGAACCGTGTGTGATTGACGCAACAGGCAAAATGAAAGTCATTGCACGTGGTTCCAATTTTGGGAACCGTGTGTGATGGACGTTCTACCTCCGTCCTGGTTTATTAGTCCCCTTTGTAATTTGTACCAAATTTCGACCAAATATTTAACTAAGAAATGTTTATGCATATCACCAAAAATTATATCATTGAACACTATGTTCAAATATGCATCCAACGATATAATTTTTGCTGACCTGCACTAATATTTTGTCAGTTAAATCTTTGGTCAACATTTAACACAAATTACAAAGGGGACCAATAAACGAGGACGGAGGTAGATTCCATCAACCGAACTGATTGCATCCATATCCCACAGTTAGACATAAGTCACCATAGAAACATACTCAGACATAGATAATAAGCATAGACATACACAAGCATAGTTCTACCGTCATTAAGCATGCTCAAGCGTACATATTCGGTCCCACATCTCATCTCACATGTCAGCACGATCCTGAAGTTTCTCCAGGTACTCGGCGTACGCATCGTGCGCCACCCTGTGAGAATATTTATGCTTGAAGGAGCCAATGGAATGTGCTCTTGCATGCGCCAGAACACTTTGATACGCGTCATGACACTTGTGGTTGCCGAATGGGCGTCGATAGCCGCCGTTCCAGGTCCTAATACACCTGTTATGCATTCATGCATAAAGGTCCCTCAGGATTTGCCTCTTGTACCTCCTCTGGACATCTTCATCCTCGCTGTCCACATCGTCAGACAACACCTATACAAATAGAAAAAAAATGTGGCGTCAAATTAATGGTTACAAACTAATCTAGCGAACATTTGGTAGTTACCAAAAATAGGCATCAAATCAACGACTACATGCCGTGAAGTGGGATTAGGAATTTATGGCTATTTATTTATACATATCCAGAGATCATGGTTCGATTTTTAAGCACATTTATCTATGTACAGACCAATCCTGAAGAAAATAATGGCACAAACATATGTAGGTCATTCAAAACCAATTGTCAAGTCCTGGCTAGGAATTATTAGCATGAACACTAACCCTAGTCGGATTACTAGCAGAAATCATTTCCACAGATGAGACAACTAATCACTTATCATTTGTACCATTCAAACAATCAATACAATACACGGATCTAACGAAACTTACTCAGATTTCATGGATTGGAAGAACATAACCATATGATTTCTATTCTAAAAAGCAGGAGGCAGGAGTAACCAAAGAAACCCTAGGATCTATTTGACACAAAAATGGGCATAGATGACTAACCAATTGTCTGTCGTCGTCAGAGTCGTCGCCTGAGTGGTTGTCGAAGTCGTCGTCGGGGTCGTCGCCCGAGTCGTCACCAGAGTCAGTGTGGAACTCCGCCTCCGGCTATGGAAGGTCGACGTCGTCGATGATGTCAAGGTGCAGCAATAACTCGCCGGTGGTGATGACAACCTCTATCTCCATCTCTACGTCGTGCTCCGGTGCTTTAGCAGCCCTGGCGTCGCCACTCCCTCCGATGGGGCGCTTCGGCGGCATCCTCATACACTGACGACTTTGAGGACTGAGAGCGGCGTCGAGGATGCAAGCGGAGAGAGAGGATTGTGTGTGTGGTGAGGATGGGGGGTGCGGCCGCTCGGGCGCACCATTAATATGGAGTAGTGGGAGTGGTGGGAGAGAGGCAGGCGGCGGTCAAACCGATGGCTCGCCACCCGGTGAGCCTGCGCATCGGACTGCTGGCATGCCAAACGTCGTTTCACACAGCTACTTGCACGACTCCCGATGACACTGCACAGCGTGCACGCCTCCGTCAATTCACACACCTGCATGCATGCCTCCTGGCCTGCCTACGCGGTGGACTGCTGGAATGCGTCCCGTCAACTCACACCTGCTCGCACGGCACATGGGTTGCGCGGCGGCATGTATATTGTTTTTCTATTTGGATGATTAATGTTTCCGCTTTATTGCTTAACTGAAGCATGGCATGTATGCATTGTGGTCTAACACTCACGGTTCGAATAAATAATTCGTTTGGGATAGTGGTTACCGATTATTAATAATCTCCCATTTGTAATTAAATAAAGGTTACATCAAAACTGGTCTCAAATTTGACAAAAAAAAGTACAATGCCACTTTGTATTGGTGTGCATATGACAACACGATAAGTTTCATGAACTTCAAATAAGTTTTGGATGTACTAGAATTTAAAAATCAAGATTCTCAATGTTTGAAATTTGATGCATGGGGAGTAAACATGCACCCAGTGAGACACATGTGTTTTTGCAATCCATTTAGGTGCACTGCCACGTGTGCATGTAGCTCAAATTTCATTTTTGCACATTATACCCGTAGAAAATCAATCAATTAATGTACTAAAATGTCTTAATGATCTCTGTTTTTATCAAAATTAAAACGTCCCTCCTTTGGTAACATATGTTCACTGCGGGGTAATTAATTTAACATGCATCGTAGTTGCGGTGGATTCGCGGTGTGTGTGTGTGGGTGTGTGCGTCTGGGGGTGGTGGGTGGCTTGTAGTACACTACGAGTTGTGAGCCACCATGTGGGTTGGCCATTTTGTTAGGCAGGCCGGTGCCACATCAGAGTCGTGAATTCGTTATTTAAAACATTACACAACCCTTTCATACATACATGTTTTGGCCACATGTAGTCGATGGTTGTCCTACACGACACACGATACTCTCGTGTGACGCTTTCTGTGGGCCTGCAAGGTCGTCGTCCATCACTTTGACGAACAGCCGACAGTGAGGTTAATTTGACCAGAAAGGTAGAATCTTTTTTGTTTGTGTTATGGTGGTATATAGTACGCGTCGAAGAGGTGGGAGGGGACTGGCATATATACTATACATACGCGTCCGTGAACAAGTACACCTCACTCCGTGCCGGAACTTTTTGATTTTCAAGGCACATGCCACATCAAAATTGTGAAATTGGCTATTCAAATATCACACAACACCTCTTTGAGCCACATGCATGCAGGCGGTGGTTATCCTAGTTAGGACACTCATGTGTGACGCTTCCATCTGTGGGCCCATGAGGCCATCGTTGATGCATGCATGCATCACTTTGACCTACATCGGGAGAGTTTAATTAATTTCACCATCGATGAGGATTCTTTTTTGGGTTGTATGTATTATGGTAGGAGCATATAGTATGCGTCGAAGAGGGGGAAGGGGATCATCATATGTAGTATGCTTCATGAACCTTGCTCTGTGTGGGTGCATGGTTTACGGTTTTTGAGGCATGTGGCACATCAAAGTTGTGCATTTTGGGTATTCAACATATATATGTTTTTCCCACATGCAAAGCGATGGTGGTTGTCCTCTCGCACCCACTTAAGCGGTTATCAGCGATATCGATGCTTTCCATCTATTGGACCTCTTGGTCCATCACTACTTTTTGCCTGACAACGAGAGATGTTAATTTGACTTAGGAGGGGATTATATTTCTTTGCTTGTAATACGGTATATACATATATAGGTCATGCTCTAGGATGACATGCATGATACAGTTTGAGCACACACACTTGCATGTGTACGCATGAATCCCTCCCATCGAGTCGAAGTGGCTAGTACAACGACACGTCATGAACCGATCTCGTTCTTTGTGGGAGTGTACGATTTTTGACGCACGCGCCACATCAATGTTGTGAAATGGTATTCAAACATACATGCACGCATCACCTACATAGCCTTCAAACGGTAAACTCCCTCGCGTGGTTACCGGCGACAAGCCTATATATTCGCGGGCCTGCGTGGACATCGATGATCACCTTGACCAACAGCAGGATAGGTTACAATCGTAGATTCTTCATTTGGTTCGTGTTATCATAGTAAAGGTCATGGTGAGATTCAGTCCTAATTAAGTTTGAGTGCATGTACTATGCACACATGCATGCATGAACCCCTGTCGTCGGCTTGAAGTGTGGTGTAACATACATATGCATTGTCAACCTAACCCTCACTCAATGTGGGGATTTCTAGTTCGAAAGCACGGTGCCACATCAAAGTTGTTCCATTGTGTACTAAAACACACACCTGTCCATACATATGTTTGAGCCACACACATGCAGTGGTTGTCTTCGGGGACTAGCTACTTGCGTGATTATTGGCGAGCTAGCCCATCTCCGGGGTCGCATGGATGGCCATCATTTTGACCAACAACAAGAGAGAGGTTGTGTCGTGGAATAGTCACGGCAGATGTACTAGCGAAAGGACTTAGTCGTGGAGCCATCACAACTAGGTAGCTTAAAGGGGTTAAACGGGACAAAGGACATGGGATTTTATACTGGTTCGGCCCCTTGCGGTGAAGGTAAAGGCCTAATCCAGTTTGAGGTGGTATTGCTTATGTCTCGATTACCAGGGAGCGAATCCGCTTGACCTAGCTTTCGATCGGTTGTTTCTTGTCCTGAACCGCCGCCGGGTCGTCCCTTTATATACACAGGTCGATGCCCAGCGGCTCACGGAGTCCCGGCCGGCTCATAGACAACGTGTCCGGCTCGGTGACTATCTATACATGACTTACGATACAAGTCTTCCATCTATGGCGGTTTATCTCTACGGGCCTTAAGTCGCCCTTTGGCCTTGGGCCCTTATCTTGAATTGCCATCTTTAATATCCTCGTGGGCTTCATATGATGAATCGCCATAGGTATAACCCGGCCCCTCCTGGGCAGGTCTTACCTAATAGTTATATCCCCAACATTAGGCCCCAGGTTGCTTTGAACTAGTTCATGTCAATGTTCAACACTTAGAAAAATCTTCCCTTCTCTATCTGTGTGGGAATTCATAACCCGCCATGACATCATCTCCTGGAAATGCGATAACCTGCCATGACGTCACCTGTCATTGATTCGCACAATATCCAATATATCTCAACGGATCTTTATCTTAATAACTGTCCCGAGAATCGAGGCGCCCGAGCAGCTGGATAACCATGTTTAGCCTCCTCATTTTTCACGCCGACTTATTAACCTTTCCTTATAAATAGTCACGCACAACCACTTCTCATTCTCCCCCCTTTCCATCGTCTTCCTCCTCTCGCGACTCTCCTGTGCTGAGCTCCGCCACCGCCGTGAAGCACACAGTCGTCCTCGTCTTCGGCCGCTGCATCACCCTGAACGAACCAGAGAACGGCAGCGCTCCTCCACAGCTGATCTGCATCTATAAGTACTCGCTCTCCTGTACCCCAGACCCGCATTAGGGTTTCTAAGCTTTTCGTGTTCTTCGTAGTTCGTCATTCATCTTCAACCCAAGGCACCCGGTGATCTGGAAATAGCATAGAACTTGTGCGGTAGTAGTTTTGCCCTCGCCTTCAATGCCAGTGGATCATTTTCCTCAAAAAAGAGATCTCATTAGAGCTTATGAACTCCCCTGTACTGGTTTAGGTCTTCATTTATTTTCTTTTTCTAAACTGCCACTGATCCGAAATGATAATAGTGATCTATGAAACTTGTTTGCCTGGTACTTAGCAAAATTTGCCTCTTGATAGATCCATCTGGTCATGGCGGTTTATACCACCGACTATAGTTAAATTTAATGTTGAACAGATTTCTCCTTTGATAGACATCAAACTGCTCATGGCGGCTTATCCCGCTGTAACTAGTTATATACCATTAGGCCCGTTTTTAAGC
Organism: Triticum timopheevii; assembly: GCA_963921465.1. NCBI lineage: Eukaryota > Viridiplantae > Streptophyta > Magnoliopsida > Poales > Poaceae > Triticum > Triticum timopheevii. The sequence goes on from OY997270.1 coordinate 244,845,676, forward strand.
CGCCATTCTAAATGTGTGCTATAATACCTTCCGTCCGGCTTAATTTGAATCGGCAAACTTGTTATTTTTTCTATTTAGGCTTCCTTCTTCATAATGCCGCCCAAAACAACTACTTCTTGTAACTGGGTTCCCTCCGTCATCGTTGAAAACACACTTCAAGACTTTGTGAAAACCGGTTATTTGCTGAAGAAGTCTGTCATGTCTTACCGCGCCCCCAAGCCGGAAGAAGAGAAACCTCAACCCAAGGAAGGAGAAGTCATTTTCTTCACTGAGCATATGAACCGAGGCTTCTCACCGCCCGGCTCTAAATTCTTCCGGGACGTTCTGCACTTTTTCAACCTTCATCCTCAAGACATCGGACCCAATTCCGTGTCCAACATATGCAATTTCCATGTGTTCTGCAAAGTCTACGTTCAAGAGGAGCCTAGTGTGGAGTTATTCAGAGAATACTTCTATTTGAACCGGCAAAATGAGTATTCAAACAGACCCAGTCTGGAGCTTGGTGGAATCTCAATTCAGCGCAGAAGGGATGTAATCTTCCCTTACGCCCGCCTGCCGAGTCACCCCAAGGACTGGAACCAGACATGGTTCTATTGCAAGGATACCTCTCCGGCTGACGAGAACCAGCTGCCTGGCTTTCGCGCCCTGCGTCTTGAATCAAACCATCCTCTTCTTGACAAGCTGTCAGCTGCTGAACGCAAGAAACTCACCCCTACCTTTGCCAAGGTCAAGGCTCTGTTGGGAAACGGCCTAACTGACATTGAGGTTGTTCGATGCTGGGTTTCATGGCGGGTCATTCCCTTAAGCCGCCACTCTGGCTTAATGTGTGCCTACACGGGTGAGAAAAAGGATCCACTACGCCACAGCTCCGTGGACTTAACTGACGAAGCCATCAACGAGATGACGAAATCCCTTCTGCATGAAATCCTAGCAGACTGCGGCAAGGTGGGCCTAAGCCCTTTCTGCGCAGCTAACCCGGCTCCATGAGTAAGCTGCCAAACTTAGTTACTTTGCCTTCATCTTTAGTACTTTATTTAATTCAACTTCTGATGACTTTCACAGGCTGATGATGACTTTTGGAAGAAAGAATATGACCATGAGGCCGCGAAAAGAACCAGGAAGGCCAAGAAAGCCGCCAAGAGAACCACCAACAAGAAGGGAAAGAAGCCCAGTGCTTTTGAGCTGTTTGAGCTGGACGACACCTCTGAGTCGGAGGTAGCCCTTGACTCTCATGGCTCCTTTTTCAACCATCTTATTGACATTGACTATCATCAGGATGACATGGGGACCAGTCAAGCTCTTGAAGAAGAGGTAACTATCATTTCATCCGAATTCGAGCCTTTGCCAAGACAGAAAATCCAAGAGTAACCCGGAAAGTAAGATTTTCACACCCCTTAGCTCATCTAGATCCTCACTTTCTTTTGAAGCAACAACATCACCAGAGCCGGTGATAGACTCGGACTAGCAAGGATGCAGAACTATCCTCCGGCTTACCGAATACTCCGAGGAAACGTCGAAATGAGGTCACCCCCGACTTAAACTCTTTTTATCCTTTGGCGGGTCTCACTCGCCAACCACTCAATGCTTCTGACTCAAATTATCAGGAAACATCTCATTCCTCTTCCGGCGAATCAATTCAATCTAATCTGCCGGTTTTCAAGACTGCTCCCGGGTAATAACAATTACTTATTATCTATTTTATGCTTCTTGATACTTATACTGACCTTTCACGACTTGTGAAGTGAAAAGCCAAGCCTAGCAAAAAAGCAAGGGTGAATAAGCCGGTCGAAGACCCAAAAGTTAGTGCACCGGAGCAACAAACAGCAGCACCTGAAGACTCTGTTCCTCTACCATCAGAGCAGGTTCTTGATGACCCGCCAGTAACTTCTGACCCTGCTATGGAGCAAGCCAGTGACAACCCTTTGAATCCTGAAACATCTAGTCCAGTGAAGACGGCTGAGACTCATGACGAAGATGTGGTGATCACTGACACCGGCTTTAGAGAGCCGGGGAGGCCTAATGCTTTGGCCAAGCACTCCGCCAAGGAAGAACACATTGAGCAGCGCAGAGTGCGATTTGATGTCACCAATTATTCTCAACTGAGCATTAGCCCCCAAGTGCCAATTGTTGTTGCCTGCAAAAGGCTTGGGACTAAATGTTTTGAACTAATCGTTGAATTATGATTTTGATCCGGTGTATGAACAGACCACCACTGCTCAACTTCAATCAGAGTTGTCTGACTTGAAGACTTGTCTGGAGCTGCAAGAGGCGGAGACCCAGAAGGCGAATTCAAAGTTTGAATTTAGTGTGGTTGAATCAGAAAAAGTGAAGGCCAGATTTGAAGTTGAGAAAAACGCCTAGGCTGAAGAGAAAATAGCCTTGACACAACGGGCTGAGAAGGCGGAGGCGTCTGTCTAGGAAGCGACCACTAAACTCACCGCCTTAAAACGCCAGGTGTCTCAGATGGTTTCTGCTATCTTTGGTAAGTCGCCTTATGATTGTCAAATTTGAATATCTTCCTTGATGATATGGACCACTTTTAACCCATCCAATGATTATTTTGCAGGCCCCAGAAGCACCAATCTCAACCAAGATATGCTTGTGAAGCTGAAGGTGGTTTACACATTGGCGGAGCAGCTTTACACTGGTGCTCAGCGCGCATTGGCCACAATTTCTCCATCTAATGAAGCCCCCACGCTCTTGGTTGATGTGTTAAGGAAGCTTTCAGTCTTGCCCGAGAGGTTTAGTGAAATGAAGCAATCATCTGCGAGAGCCGGAGCTGTGACTGCCTTAAGCTGGGCCAAAGCATGGTTACCGGAGCTAGACTCGGCCGATATCTCTATCGGGTATCCAAGCTTTAAGGAAGACGACACTCCGTTTGACCAGAAGGACTTCGCTGCTTGGATGAAGGATATACGTCCTATGGCCAGTCTGATTGCCAATGAGACAGACCTCACCAAGTATTAGCCGGCTTATGACTTGGGAAATCAGAAGATGCCAACGCCGTCTTACAAAGTGAAAGACCTGACCCCCCAATTCGTAAGCACACTTTTGCTCCTGAAGTTGACCCGTCCAAGCTTATTGATGATGAAGCTGAGTTCCAAGATTTGAGTGGCATTGACTGGTCATCACCAACCTTCTAGGAAATAGAACAAGACGAAGAAGCAGAGAGGGATGATCCGGAAGCGTCAGGCCATCAAGAAGATTGATCCGCTGGGCGGTTCATATTTGTGACCTTCTGAAAAAAACAGTTAATCATTTGGACTTCGGGAGTCATCTAATAGGGTAGCAATAACTTTGCTCTGCCGTGCCATCGTGCGGGTTTCTGTTATGCTCAAACATTGGTAAGCCGCCACTTGATACTTTTCCTTGTAGGTTTATCATGATGTTTGAGTGGTGCAGAAAAGTTTCGATTTCTCCTGCACACAAGTAAATCAAAAGATCCCTTGGCGGTTTACTGCAGGGTCGGTCATAATATCTCGCATACAACCACTGATGCTTAAAACATCTATGGATAAGGCTGGTGAAACCCGAATTGAAACATAATAATAACAATACCGTAATTGAATTTGTAACACCCCAAAAATTTAACCATGTTTTGTTTATTAAAATTTTGCTAGGAAATTAAATTTTCATTTTTCTGGATTTATTCTTGATCTCAGAGCCTCTCTTTTCTTCTAAGTTGTGGAGTTTTCACCCCAAGTAAAAACTTTTCAATCATTATTAGACTTATTTACCCTCTCAATTAACACAATTTTTTTTATCAGTGGGGTTATTTATATAATTATTTTTCCCTGAACTTTATTTCTCTAAAATGGTTTTTCACAAGTTTTAGGGCCCCATTTGAACTACAACCCTTTGATAAATTTATTTAAAAATCTCACCAAAATCTGGGGATGACATATGATGTCCCTAAATCACTTTTATGAAAAAATATTCCTTAGTCATTTGGAAATTTTGAGTTTTACCACAAGTTTTTTAATCTGGTCCAGTTGCACTTTTGCACTACAACCTATTTAAATAATTCTTTAAAACTTCCACCAAAATTAGGGGAGGTCAGTAGGAGTATATTATTCATCTTTATGCAAAAACCCTGTTATGTCCTTTGAAAAATTTGAGTGAATCAACCTCATTTTCATTCTGGTCCAACTTGATGATTTGTACTGCAACCATATTTTAACTTGCTCCTTTACCCATGACTCTTTTCCCTGCTTATAGACCACCCTGCAAAACCCTTAAGTCCAGGAGAGTGAACCCATTGAAGTATGTTTGGTCCATGCAATAATGCCTTTTACCTTCTGTCCAGAACTGAAGATTTGCAAAACTTGCACTAGCAAGTTTCTGGTTTTGCCCAAATGACCTTGCCACCATCACCTACACCTAGAGAGACACTGGTCTGGGGATTTTGGCCACCCCAAGAGTTGCCTAGATGCCCTTGGCATTCTGTCAAACACCTTGGGTGCATGGTCGGTTTTGACATGATTTTGAGTTTGCATTATAAGCTTGATCCACTGACTCAGCAACCTTGTCCACTAAGCTTCTAACTAACGCTAACCAAGACCTGTAAATCCCCAACCTTACCAAAGCCTCCTAGCATGCCCTGGCATTTTGCCGAACAGTTGGCGTGCACGCTCTGGGCGCGGCCAGAGCGCGCATTTTGCACGTGCGTGCGCCCGAGCTGCCGCGTCCCAGGTTGACCCCTCCCCCGAGCTTGATCTGATCCGCTGGTATAGCCATGTCTCGCCCCACTCGATCGCCCCCTGGCTCCTTGCAGCGTCGCTGCAGCAAGCTTCTTGGCGGCACGCCTGTGGCCGCGTCCGTTCCTGCCATGGACGGCGCCGCCCAAGCCTCCTCCGTTCGCCAGCTGCCCTCGTGAGCAGGCCGTTCTCATCCCCCAATTCCTGTAGCCACGCTGTGCCCCGCTAGCACCGCCACGTCGTCCTGCAAACCACAGTGGCGGTGAGCCACCGCCCTTATCCATGGTCATCGCCGAACCGCCTCTCCGTGGCTATATAAACCCACTCTGGGCTCTTCATGCTGGGCATGAACCCTCCTTGATGCCATAGCAAGGCCCCTCTAGCTCCCATTCCTCCAGAGGCCATCATTCTCTCCGTCTCTAGCAGTTTGGGCTGCCGCCGCCCTCCGGTCGATTCCGAGCAACTAGAGCGGCTTCCCCTCCATGCTCTCCTCCATTAGATCCAAATCGACCCCGAGGACCCTTTCCCACTTCCATTTTCACCTAGGAGCCACGGTATGCCATACCCCATTCCCTCCCGAAGCTTCCCCTCCGCCATGGAGGAAGGTGCTCTCACCCTCAAGCTCCCCCGCGCCCCCAACCACTGCAGATGGATGCGGTGCCTCCTCCCGATCACCCCCATATCTGGTGGAAGCATATTTCCGGTAAGTATGCGACCAATCTCAGAAGACTTTGTCCAGGTGAACCGTTTTCCTTTTTCTATTTTTTTAATATTTTCAAAATAGGATTTTTGGAGAAGAAGAAAACTTTCAAAAGTTTTAGGATGCACCCTGCCTCTACACAACTTGAAGGCAAGCATTCTGAACCCTGGCATAATGTTGTGTGTGTTATCTGACACGGTTACAATACGACACGGAATATCCATTATTTTATGTGATGATATGTTCAAACTCATGAGTGCATGCTATTGGAGTTTGCTATGTTTGGAATAGTAGTCACCATCATATGCCTTTCATGCATACCGGAAGGAACCCGGGAAAGCCTCTGTCTTGGGTAGACACAGGCTTGTCTCCAGTCCTCCGTCGAGACGGTTGTGTCCGGTACGGCATGATGAGGTATGTCGAGTGGTGATTCTGTCTGTTGGTTGAAATATATTGGTTATGCTAATCATGCAGGGAATACTTAAACCTCCCGAGTCGACCGTAGATCGAGTCTTGTTCCAGTAAACCCCATACTTGTTTCGTACTACCACTTGTCCCTGCCATAGGTAGGGCACGGTTCAATAAGTTGTCAACCCCTTTCTAGCACACACCGTACAGAGAGGCAATGGTGGAAGATACCGGAGGCATCCGGTAGGCAGGCCACCTAGTCCGGGGGCATGGGTGTTTTTGGTTGTAGCCGAAGGGGTAGCTCCCCTAGTTTGCACGCGGTATAAATTTTGTGATCCCATGCTAATCGAGGTTGTAGCCTCCCCACTTAGAGTTTTGCTTAAACATGTGTCATGGGTGATTCCAGACACCGATAAGTCAGGCTGGTGTGTGCGGTTAGGTGTGTTTTCAATTAAAAGACCGTAGACGGAATTAGTCCGGATGGACTAACGGAATCCGTTACTCGTGGGTAAAGAGTACACCCTCTGCAGAGATTATATCTATTCGAATAGCCATGTCCATGGTTAAGGACTACAGTCTGGGATGGGTTAAGTGTCGGTCTTAGTGTCAGTCTTCGGAGGAGAAACTACTAAAACAGAACATGGATCATGACTTGTGACTTATGATGATTATGATTATTGGACTAACCCTTTTATTACTTGAAATATTGAGTATCCCTGGGATGGTTCTACCTCCTGGATATTCACTGTGATCATTTTTCTTTATAAGCCCTTTATGTGGCATCGCTCAGACGCCCGACTGTGGCATGCTTGTTATTTATTTATCGTATAAGCCCTTTATGTGGTGTCGCACAGATGCCCGACTGTGGCATGTTTGTTACTTATTTCACCTATAAGCCCTTTATGCGGTGTCGCTGAGACGCCCGGCCAAGGCATGCGTCATATTATTGTCCTTTCGAGGCGTCGCTTCACACACCTGATCGGTGCATTTTATTACTACCCCGTTATTGCATATTCATGTAGTATATAAATAACCTGCTTGCATGTATCAGGGTTATTATTTTTATGACTGACGTTGTGAGCATAGAATATTTTAGAGTATGATTATTGTTTGTTATATTATACTCGTGTTCATAATGTTTGCGAGTACATTCAAAAGTGCTCACTGGCTTGTTCCTGGCTATTGTCTTGGCCAGATTGCTTGCTTGGAGAGGAGCGTTGCGATGACTGCCCCGGAACCTAAGCAACGGTGATAGCAGCCTCGCGAAGATAGGAGTTATCCAGGTCAGCTGTTCCTGTGGGAAATGGAGTCCCATAGACGCTGATGATCCCCAAACCGCTTCCGCCATCAACCAGTAGAAACCATTTGTTGTACTCATAGGCCATAATGGTCTTGTACTACATATTTTGTATTTTGCTTGGAATTCTTGTATCAAGTTGGTGCCTCATCAGCTAACAGTAATCCTGGGGCTGGTGAGCACAAGGGCCATTTTCTGGAAATTTATATCCCGAAAATTCGGTCCTTACAAAATTGTACTGCCGGTTTACGATACCTGTGCAGTAAGGGTGAGCACACAAAGCTTTTTAGAAGCCAATATTTCCAAGTGCTGGATATCATCATGTATGGGCGGCTTGCCGCCTCTTATTAAGCGGGTAATAGAAACCACGGGTAAGCTTCAAATATGTGCTGTGAAAGTAAACGCTGCATGGCCGGAATTACCAAACCAAAAGGCAAGATAGTATCAAGAAGAACCGGAAAAACTTCAAAAAAGCAAGCCAGATGTCAAAAGTGAGGCTATGCTTCGAATACAAGCAGGAAGCCGAACCATAAAGGTTAATAGCTATGATTCGAATACAATCAGGAAGCCCCCAAATGGTTTTTGGCATTGCGCCGATCAAAGACAGCTATGATTCGAATACGATTAGGAAGCCCCCCAAGTGACCAAAGTATTTAACGACTATTATTGGAATACGATCATGAGTCAGACCAAGAGGGGTTAATAGCTGTGATTCGAATACGATCCAGCCCCCAAGTGATCTAAGTGTTTACGGCTATGGTTTGAATACGACCAGGAAGCCGGACCAAAGGGGTTAATAGCCATGATTCAAATACGATCAAGCCCCCAATGATCAAATTGTTTAACGGCTATGATTTGAATACGATCAATAAGCGGACCAAAAGGGGTTAATAGCTGTGAGACGAATACGACCAAGCCCCCAAATGATCAAAATGTTTATGGCTATGGTTCGAATATGACCAGGAAGCCGGCCAAAAGGGGTTAATAGCTATGATTCGAATACGATCAAGCCCCCATTTGGTCTTTGAAATTATGATGACGAAAACGCATGATTGTTGAAGATGAAACAATAGAGACCCTGCTTTATTATAATCATCATAATATATACATCATCCAAAATATGTACATCACAAGAGCCGGTGGCTCAAGTATAGTAAGGCCATAGATCAGCAATATTCCACGGCCAGAGGATCTCCTCCTTCGACTTACGTGAGTCCTTGTGCTGTCGAATATCAATAAGGTAGTATGACTCGTTGTTCACATTCTTGCTGACCACAAAGGGTCCTTCCCAAGGTGGGGATAACTTATGCATCTTAGTTTGATCCTGGATGAGCCGGAGCACCAAATCGCCTTCCTGAAAGGTTCTGGACTTAACCCGCTGAGCCGCCTGCTCGGCTTCTTTACACACCCTGTCCTGATCAACCAAGTAAAGAGCTCCATCACGCACCGGGTAATGCCCACGTGGCTGGTCATGGCGCTGGGCGTTGCTTGAAACGGCTGGTGAGTCAATGTGCCTGCTCGAACTCCAGCTTGGGCGAGGGGTCGAGTGAATCCTATCTCGACTGTAAGAATATGCCTCCTGCTGTGGCAACGCTATCTAAAGAAGTTCTCTGGCCCTTCGTGTTTCAACCGCCATTGGAGAGTCACCATCCACCGGGAGAGCCGCCAATCGTGCCGCCGCAGAAATCATGATCTCCAAAGGATTAGAATAATGACCCGATGGTGTCGGTACATGCTGAGGCGGAGCGGTATTCAGACGAGGGGATTCCTTCATGCGTGGTTGAACCGGCGTCCGAGCCCCGGGTGCCGCAGCCCGGTATATCTCCAGCGGGTTCCTGGTCCCCGCACCAGGCGTGCGAAAGAGATTTCTAGCCTCATAAACCGGAGGTAAACGGGACTGGTGCCTCCTCATGATTTCATTTGAAGTGTTTTGATCCATCGTAAGCCGGAAAGCCTCTGACTAAATCCGTTGGGCCTGAGCATCTAGAGCATCCCGTTCTGCAGCTATCCTGACGTCCACCACCGCCAGGTCTTCCTTGGCTAGTGCTACCTTATCACGTAACTTTTCAACCTCCACATCATGCTGAGCTTGATTCGCCGGGTTGACCACTCCTGTCAATAGCTCTGTCAGCTTATCTATTAAAGCCATCAAAACCTGAGCCGGCGGGCGCACAGGACCACCTGCCCCGGCTGCCATCACCACCGCTGACCCAGAAGTCATTGCTGCCATGGTTGAAGAGTTTTGCCCAGGCTGCGTGCCAGCCATGAAGATCCTGACTCTGTTTGGCGGCTCATAGGGGTCCGGAATACTGTCACCATTGGAATAGCCCCCAAGCCCACCATCTTGCAGTTGATACAACGAAGTAGTCTCGCCCGTGGACGACTCACCACTAGAGTAGATGGTTGTCTCACTGCCAGACATAGATCCTTCATCAAATTCCGCTCCATGGATGCATCCCATGAAGGCACGTTTCACGGCGGGTTGAGTTCGGGCGGGTCTCGCATGCTGAGCCGTCTCGATGATGTCGGTGCAGATGTCGGGCTCAGGGCCCGGCTCGCCGATCTTGCCGATGAAGACGTGGATTCCGCCAAAGGGGACCCGGTACCCGTACTCAATTGAGCCAGCATCGGGGCTCCAGCCTGCATCGTCAATGTAGAGCTTGGCACGATGACTCTTGGTCATCTGTCCAATAGTGTATCCCTTGAGCCCTTCGAAGATGCCCTTTAAGAACTCGAAACCACCGTGCGCTAGCCCCATGGTGGGCACCAACTGTCATGGAATAGTCACGGCAAATGTCCTAGCGAAAGGACTTAGTCGTGGAGCCATCGCAACTAGGTAGCTTAAAGGGGTTAAACGGGACAAAGGACATGAGATTTTATACTGGTTCGGCCCCTTTGCGGTGAAGGTAAAGGCCTAATCCAGTTTGAGGTGGTATTGCTTATGTCTCGATTACAAGGGAGCGAATCCGCTTGACCTAGCTTTCGATCTATTGTTTCTTGTGCTGGACCGCCGCCGGGTCTTCCCTTTATATACACAGGTCGACGCCCAGCGGCTCACGGAGTCCCGGCCGGCTCATAGACAACGTGTCCGGCTCGGTGACTATCTATACATGCCTTACGATACAAGTCTTACATATATGGCGGTTTATCTCTACGGGCCTTAAGTCGCCCTTGGGCCTTTGGCCCTTATCTTGAATCACCATCTTTAATATCCTCGTGGGCTTCATATGATGAATCGCCGTAGGTATAACCCAGCCCCTCCTGGGTGGGTCATACCTAATAGTTATATCCACAACAGGTTGTACGAACAAGGTGGATTATTCTTGGTGCATTTTACGATCCATCTTGGTGAGATGCCTCTCTGGCCCGCCGACTGAAAGTGTGTGTGCGGGGGGGGGGGGGGGGGCTGCTACTTCGCACTTTGCTAGGTGAACCTCTGTTGGGGGGGGGGCATGCATTCATAGCATAGGATTTCCTTCATGCCAACAGGAGGGGGGTTGCTAGCTACTTCGCACTTTGCTAGGTGAACCTCGGTTGGGGGGCATGAATTCATAGCTTAGGATTCCCTTCATGCCGACACGAGGGAGGGGGGTCTTCTAGTTACTTCGCACTTTGCTAGGTGAACCTCGGTTGGTGGGGCATGCATTCATAGCTTAGGATTCCCTTCGTGCTGACACGAGGGGGGTGGGGGCAAGCAAAACCGTGCGCTTTGCGAGATAGGTGCCACATCGAAGTTGCATTTGGTATTTGAAAATCAAACCAACCTTTTCATACATAAATTTGGTCCACATGCAAGTGTGTTCGTGTTCTGACCCTCTCCCGCGTCATTTTTCGCCAAATTTATGAACATTAGACAAGTCGGATGACACAACAGACACGGTTCACTCAAACTAACCGTGTGCATTGGGCTCCATGAGGCTTCCCCTCTCAAAAATATCTACCCGCCTGCAGCTTTTTCTGTTTGATAACACATGGTTATTGTGTTTCGACCGTGTGTGATGTTTCTTGTTCCCAATCCTGCCTCCATCCCTCAAAAATATCTGCCCGCCTCGAGGGTTTTTCTATTTCATAACACACGGTTGTTATCTCCGGACCATGTGTGATGCCCCAACATCAAAATTATCAATACCCCCGGCATTTCACTCCTGCGTTTGACTCCCGCGTAGTGACTTTTTGAGTGCCCACATCATTTCCTCAAACACACCCATTGCCCACCCTCCACACACACACACACACACACCAAAACCTCCTCATGCGTGCGCGCACACACACACACACACCCTCCCTTGCTCGAACCCTAGCAAGGTCCCCGCCGATGCCGCCGCATGGCCTCCATTGTCAACATCTACCGGTTTGCCCGTGCGGCTTACCCACCGATCTCCATACTCAGGCCGCCCTGAGTTTCTTAGATCATGCCTTCCAAACGCCCCCTTTCCCATAAATCCCCATCCCCGTCCCCCATTCCAGAGCGCCGCAGTCTAAGCCCGGCTATGCTTCCCGTGGAGCTCGAGGAGTGCCTGGCCCAAAAGAGGGGTATCGCGGTCTCTTTGCCCGACGTTACCGAGGAAGCTGACGACCATTACTGGTCGTAGACACTCAATCAGTGGGCTAGAGTATGCGGGTCTGTCACGGACGCCGACTCTGACATCGAGGTCGTCGACAGCGACGGCCTAAGTGGGCTATGTCACAGGTTAAGTGGCCCACCCCCAACCCCTCGGGTTCAACCACCGTTGATATCATCCATGGCCCCGCCGCTAATATCCTCTGGTTCGTTGTCAAGAATTTGCCATCCTACATCGCCATTGAGCCCCTTTTGTCATTTCTGAAGGAAACGTTCTGCGATGTTGGCTTGGGATCCACAGATTCCAAGTCAGACCTCATCAACGGCGACCACGAGGAGGGCACCCTCTCCGGCTCGTCCAAGGGGAAAGAGCCCATCTGCTCTTCCAGGGGGAAAGAGACCGTCTGCGACATCAGGGAGGGCACCCTACAGCCATGCTCTTACAAGGGGAAGGAGCCCATCTGCGACAACATGGAGCGCATCCAGGGTCTGTGCTCTTCCCACGGGACCGAGCCCATCTGTGAAAAATGAGGAAACCCATGATTTGTTTTGCCGTGCCTCTTCACAGGGGGAAACCCATGATTTGTTTTGTCGAGTCCCTTTTGTAGTGTAGTGAGAATATGTCTAGTTCTAATTGCTATATCTAGTTGTTTGCGGTATGCCTTGTTTATTTCAGTTGTTCACAATGTGATACTCTATATGTGCAATTATTTGCTGTGCTATACATTTCATCAACCCAGTTTTAAACATACTGATAGGAATGCATATATTTGCTTGCTGTTAAGCCTGTTATAGCTAGCATATGCCTCTTTTAAAGTTTTTTGATTGTTCAGTTGTTTGTAGTTAGCATATGTCCAGTTTCAAATGCTATCTTTGGTTGTTTGTAGTATGCCTTGTTTATTCCAGTTATTCACAACATGATGTTCTATATGTGCAAGTATGAACTGTGCAGTTCAATTTCATCAGTACCAGTTTCAAGAATACCACTATGAATGACTACATTTTGTTGCTGCATCTTGTAGTTAACACGCCTTTCCATTTTTATTTAACAATAACCAGTGTATTTAGACCGGCACAATACCAGTTTGAATGATTATGTTTGCTTATTATTAAATGTTAGGCCTATTGCAGTTGACACACCTTTCCACTTGTTTTGCTTTACTAGCGTGCTTAAACCTGCACACTGAAGCTATCTTTTGGAGATTATTTTGTCTGCCATGGATAATTTTGGTTGATGTTTAGCCTATTGTGCTTAACTTGCTTCTCGATGTACCTACACAGGACAATTTTGGGAACTACTGTTGTTTTCCATCAAGGTTATTTGTGCCCAAACTAGCTCAAACTAGCTCAAACTAGCCCTCATGTTTAGATATACTTTAGCGCTATTTGTGCCCAAACTAGCTCAAACTAACTCTAACGCATGGATACAATAGAAGTTAATCAGCCGATAATTTGTAAGAATGCAATAAACTCCTTGCGGCCCATAATATAAGATGTTAATTCATCTAATATGTGAGTATATTGGATGTTATAAGATATTATAAAAGAGTGTTTTACTACATCATTGTGCAATTTTTGTTTAGCTTCTAATATTAACTTGGTGCTTTTAGGTACATATGTCATTGGTAAAGATTCGCGCTTTGACCCTTTCTGTGTATGGGGAAATGAGATATCGATGAACCAGCATCAAGTGAGGAAGCTGATAAAGATTGTTAGTAAACTGGGTCAAAAGTTGGCAATTAAACTATTTGTTTACAGTTTATCCAATACGACAGCGAACTGCAGGATGGTAAGTAAGAACTATGCAACCTTCTTTTTACTACCCATAATGAGTTGTGTTAGATGACAAGTTGTGAATCTTTTTCCTTTGCAGTGGTTCCCAAAGCATTTTACTCAAGATTACCTCTCAAACTACATGATTGGCGGGCATGTAAAGGTTAAAGTATTTCTACCAGACCACGATGATTATCTAGATATTTTAATGAAAATCATGAAGGATGGGCGGTCGTCCATCACAAGGGGTTGGATTAGAGTCGTGTGTGCCTTCTGCATGGAGGAGGGCACAATATGGGCATTCCTCTTCACCTTGTTCAACAACTAGAATGTATTTCACCTCTTTCATTACCATCTTTAATAGTACAAGTATATAACTATGGTTCATCATTCTTTATTTGGTTCTTATATAATTCCTGATATGTACCTATGAATCAAATAAAGCATTGGTTGTTTGAACCTGATGGATATGAATAAAGCTATAGCATACATTCAAATTCAAATTCAAATCTGGTACAATTTGAAATAGCAGCAATTAAATTGTGGTGAAATTACTCTCTCCAGGTCGTTATGGCACACATGGTTGGTAAAACACAAAAGTTTGCGATATACACCATAATCCGAGACGGTTCACAGAGAGGAAACGTGTGCAAGCATGCACACAGTTTCCATTTGCAAAGCGTGTGCGATGTCAGACAATATCACAAACGGTGTACACGATTCGCAACCATGAACTGTTTTTGATGAAGTATGCATCATAAATGTTGCACCACAGAATAGCGTGTGCGATAGTTGTCGTGTACGATGATCTTACGATGGTGTGACGTTTTGTAATCCTGTCTGACTCTCGTACGATGACTAGCTAATCTTCTTAATTAGTTATCGCATACGGTTGGGACAAGCGAATGTGTGTGATTGTATGCTTATCATACACGTTCTATAATAGTGAACCGTTTGTGATGGGTCGCGCATAATAAACGTAGCACCATAGAATACCGACTGCGATGACAATGCGAGCACAAACGGTAGGAGTATTGTATATGCATCTTGGCTCCCTATCCCCGATGGTTTCTGGGTCGTGTGGGAAGGACCCCCCTATCGCCCACACTCACCTGGCGACGGTTCCAAATGTCGTCGCGGAAAGGGGTTAAAAACCGTTTCTATAGCACCGATGCGTACCAGTGTGTGATTTGATGCCTCATTGCTCATTACTATGATGGCGCCATGACTGGGGTGCTTCACCCCTGCTACTCTGCACTGTTATTTCGGTATGGCATGTGGACCCGGTTGCTTGATGTCCCACATGTCAGCGAAAGGGACTAGAATGTTTATGAAAGCGATCGCTCCACTATTACGACGGAGGAGTACACGACACAACGGCCTAGTGAACGGTTACTTTTATTGTAGTACTACTATAGTTTTGCTGTTTCGCACGATCCATCGTACAAACCCGATTAAACAGGCAAGGGTAGGATTTTTCTTGCGCGGTAGATGATACTAGTGTAACGCCCAATATATGACCCTATCCTAAAGGAATACGAAGGTCCCACCAAGGATAGAAGTGCATATTGGAGACTCTTTTGCAAGGTGGATATCATTACATCGTACCATTACATAATACTTGGGGATACATACAAGAGGCATACAACGCCACATAAATACAACAACATCATACACGAGACCATACAATGCCACGAACTCAAATGACATCCACCCTGCTATCCCAGGCTACCAGACCAGGAACCTATCCCCTGAACGGCAAAGCAGAAGAAGAACTTAAAACAAGCAAGCATCGCTCTCATGTCCTGATCATCGCATTACCTGTAACTGCAACTGTCGTTGTAGTAAACTATGAGCCACGAGGACTCAGCAATCCCATTGCCATGGGTTTCAATACTAGCAAAGCTTAATGGGTATGGAAAGGATAGGTGGTGAGGTTGCAGCAGTAGCTAAGCATCATATGGTGGCTAACTTACGAGTACCAGAATAAGATGAGAAGCTACGCAAACGGTCACAAACTAGTAATGATCACTAAGTGATCCTGAACTACTTACGTTCAAACATAACCCCACCATGTTCTCTTCTCGACCCAGTCGAAAAGAGACCATCACAGTTACACACGCGCTTGGGTATTTTAATTCGAATCTGGTGTCAAGTTCTCTACAACCGGATATTCACAAATTCCCATCTGCCACATAACCTCGGGCACGGCTTTCGAAAGTTTGAACCCTGCAGTGGTGTCCGAACTTAGCCCATTATAAGCTCACGATCCGCGAAGACAATCCTCCATCGCGGGACATCCGATCAGACTCGGGATCCCGGTACACAAGGCATTTCGACAATGGTAAAACTAATCTAACAAGACCTCCCGGTGTGCCGACACCCTAATAGTAGCCGCGCGTATCTAGTCTCAGGCCACGACAGATGAGCGACGGGTACAGGTGCCAACATAACCCAGGTTGCCCCGGGGCGGCCCCGCACAGTGCTCTAGTTTGAGACCAACACCATCCGCACTGCCCCCTGTTTATGTAGAATTACTCCTCGGGTAGTGCTAACTCCCTATGCGTGAAATTTAATATCAAGTTTAGTTATTATGATGGGAAAATGGTAAAACCAAAGTTGGGCCTTGCTGTAAGAGTTTTATTCAAAGCGAACTGTCAAGAGGGGCCCATAAACCCACACCGTGTTAGGGACGCAAAATCAAGGAACATAACACCGGTATGAAGGAAACTAGGGCGGCAAGAGTGGAACAAAACACCACGCATAAGGCCGAGCCTTCCGCCCTTTACCAAATATATAGATGCACTAATTAAATAAGAGATATTGTGATATCCCAACATAATCCTGATGCAACATGGAGCAATCTTCAACTTCACCTGGAACTAACAACGCCATATGAGGGGCTGAGCAAAGCGGTGACATAGCCAAACAACGGTTTGCTAGGAAGGGCGAAAAAGGTTAGAGGCTCACATGGCAATTTGAGAGGCTTGATAAACAAGTGATAGGTAGCGCAGCATAGCGATAGAACGAAGAAACTAGCATAGCAATGATAGTAGTGAGATCCAGGGTAACGGTCATCTTTCCTGAACTCCCGCTAGGAAGAGGAATGAGTCCATGAAGAAGATGAACGGGCGTAGTCGAACAAAGCGTAGACGAACGAATCCTCACGATCGCAACGAAGCAGGAACTATCAAGAAGAAGCACAACCGGAAAGAACAAACAACATGGTAAACACACAACACATAAACATGACATGATGCTCAGCCAAGCATGATGCATGACAAAGGTTATATGATGCTACTCATGGCAAGAGATGACGCATACGAGAATAACACACCGAAGCAAGTTTAAATGAGGCCGGAAACAACATATAACAATTCCGGTAAGTCCTCATATGCAAATTTCGATCTTACTAAACCTTATGTTCAAGTAGTTAAACATCAAGTTAAGATGCACCATGATGACCTACAAGAAATTCTAGTCAAGCTACATATAAAGTTTATTTAATTCAGAGCTATGGCCTAGAAGATATGAGCAAAACAAGCTAAACATGGCATTGATGCAAAATACATTCAAATATCAAGAAAACACTCGCAAAACAAGTTTGCAACATGATAATATGAAACTACATGTAATTCTAAGCAAGTTCCATATAAAGCATGCTCAAAACGGAGCAACGGTGTAACACATACACTCCAAACAAGACATAACAACAATCTGCCCAAAACAGCAAGTAGGCACTTTGCAACCATCAAAAAAACATGCTACAGGAATTATATGAGGACAAACTTGACATGAACTTTATGTATAGTTAACATAATTCAAAAATAATTAAGGTTCAGGTTCATAGGCCTCAACATTAATCCAAGATGATCAAAGCAAAAGGCAACTTTATAACACAGGAGCATATACATGAGCAGAGTTAATATGATGGCATGTTGGAGGCATGAAACAAACATGCTACAACAACTATACATGGCAACCAAGGGCATGGAATCCACTTACACATAACAAAGATCAAATAAAATCAGGTAATCATATACATATGGCTCATGTATTAGTAGGAACCAACAAGACAAGATTGAATGTTGAAACAGTTTCAGCAAGTGTAAAATGGCAACATTATGATAGCATGTTTGCAAGAACGGAACAGAGGCATATGACATCAAAAATTAGCAAACATGGCATGTGAAACAACTAATTATAGCATACTTCAAAACATGTAATTGGAGCATCTTCATAATAAGCATGTATCAACTAATATCAAGCTCATAACTAGGCATCATGAAGTTAATAGAAATCTGGAACATTATATAAGCATGTTCATGGCAATGAAAACATATTCTACAGGTCATATATGAGGCATCCAAAGGCATGTCATGATAGAGCATAACAAGTACAACAAAACATGTCAACTAAGCATCTCCAGATTATGCACGGATAAATTGGTAGCATCAAGCAAAGATAGCATCACGATATGACAGATTCAGCATTGACAGATCATTAACAACAAGTAGCCCACTTCAAAAGCTTGATGCACTCACTATAGGGCATATAAAAATACATGGATTGCACCCCTGTAAAGATGGTATAATTATGCTCCTAAAACATGTAGACATCATGCTCATACGATTCACACACAAAATGCAACAAAAATGACAAATCAGCAAGTTACAGCAGTTAATAGCAATATGCACTTTTGCAATAGGGATTTTATATCTATATGCACCCTAACATGAATTCAAAGCACACCAACATGTAGATCATGAAGACCTGAATATGTGCATATCAAGATCATCATCATAGGTTCAACAGAGACAAAGTTATAGCACTCACAAGACACCTATATGATGTTAACAAGCAGCAGTTTCAGCAGTTTATATCAACAAATATTAAGGCATCAATATGAATAGTAATATGAATGCAAACTACTCCATCATCTAGAGCATCAAGAGGTGAACATTTTTGACATATTATACATATTATGCATGCAAAACGGAGCACCGAGCATCAAATTATGATATGATGAAGATGCACACATAAAATAGCAATTAGGGGACGGTAGTTTTCAGAAAAAAATAGTGTGAGCATCAAATAGCTATTCAGCGCACCAGGCGGAGGATAGCTACTAGGCTGGGCTGCTCACCTAGCGGGCCGAAGCCCAGCTTGGTGGAGAGGCTGAGGCAGGCCGACGCTGGGCTGGAGGGAGCTGGGTCGCGGTCGGCGCGCTAGGCCGTGGCCCATGCGGGGCAAGCGAGCGGGGCATGAGCGCTCGTGCTCGTTTGCGAGCGCGGCAACGGCGGCGGATGGCGGCGGGGCTCCCGGACTCCGGCGATGGCGCGAAGACGACGGGGAGGCCGGGAACGGACAGATCTAGGCGAGGGGAGTCGGGATCTGGCGGGAGGCGGGCCGGATCTGACTAGACGAGGCACGGTGCGGCGCTCCGGTGAGCTAGAAGGCCGGCGGGGTCGGGAGATGCCCTGGCGGCTGTGGGAAGGAGCTCCGGTGGCGCGGCTCTGGCGAGACGTGGCCACAGGGGACGACGGGATGGTGCTGGGGGTTTGCGGGGCGCGGACCACGGCGAGCTCCGGCCGGTGGCGGCGCATAGCAATGAGGTGATGGGGCGGCGGGGTCGATCTGGATTGGGAGCTCCTCTCCCGATCTGGATTGCTCGGGGCGAGAGGGCATGGGCTCCTGCGGGGTGCGGTCGGGCACGGGCGGCCCGGCCCCAGGCCCCGACGGGCCTGGCAGCGCGGAGAGAGAGAGAGGATGGCGACGTGGCAAGGCGTGAGTGGCTGGCGGGGCTGCTCGGGGCGAGGTGGCGGCGCCTCATTGGCTAGGGTGACGTGGTGGCGGTTTTTGGTGGTGGCGGCAGCGAATCTGGCAATGACAAGTGGTGGGCGCGGGTGGCGGCGCCGGATCCGAGGAAGGGAAGGGATTAGCTGCGGCTAGGAGGTTAGGGGTATGTTTAGACTGCCCAGAATGGAAGGAGGAGGGGTTTAAATAGGTAGGGATTAGGGTTAGAGGGTTCTTAGGGGGGTTTGGAGCCTCCGATCTCGATCGGACGGTTCCGGGTAGAGGAAGGGGTAGGCTGGGCCTAGGAGGGGTTAGTGGGCTTTGTCGAGAAGGCCTTGGGCTGAGAAGAGAGAGAAGAGGTGCGGCCCTGTTGCAGTTTCGGAGACCGAAACATCCGACAAATAAACCGGCAAAGGTGCCGCTACGGATGACGGTTGGGATATCAAACGAACTTCGAATGCGACGAAACTTGACAGGCGGCCTACCTACACTATAATAAGACTGCACGCCAACTTTCACCCCATTCCGAGAACATTTCTATGCCACTTATAATATAATATTTCGGAGGTGCCGCGGGTGCGTGCAAGTGTGGTTAGGCTCAGAACGGACAACGTAGAGAACCGAGGGAACCCGAACGGATGCGAGTTTTGAAAAACATGCAGATGAAAAGCATATGATGACATGGCTAAATGCAACACGCAAGCGAATGGCATGGCAACAACGACGAATGACTAGAAGACACCTGGCGCATCGGATTTGGGGGATTACAACTCTCATCCACTAACAAGAGATCTTGTTCCGAGATCTTAGGAACGAGACGAAAGAGAAAGAGGAAGAGGTGGTGAAGAAGAACAAAGTCGAGAGCACTCGGTAGAAGAGAGGAACAACGAATATGACGAGAATTAAAAGCTCAAGGAATAAGATAGGCTCTGAAACCACTCCGGTTAGACAAGGTAGGAAAAGAGTAAGAACGAAAGAATTTCGGCAGCACTTCGGCTGAAAATGGAAGGAATAGAACATGAACTTCACAAGATGGGATGACACTTGACGAGAGCAACAACACAATGCCCCGGGAAGAATTGAAATAGTGTAATGAAAAGAACGGATAAGAGAACAACAACCTCCACCACGAATGAATTTATATGATGACAAAGGAAGAGGGATGTTGAACGAACCACCGTAAGAATTTGAGAAATGAAAGAAGAAAGAGAATGAATCACTGGGAAGAATTAGAAGAGCAAGTATGCTTGAGGGGACTTAGATGCAAAAGAACGAATAGATAACGATCTGATTAAAGAATACTTGAGAGATGCGCCGGGATAATTGGATAACGATAGCTAGAATGTGAGGACGAGGAATTCTTCTAGAATGATGGCCTCTGGATGAAACGAAACAAAAAACAACTTCTAAAATACTCCGGATGGGTAAGAAAAGAATATCTGACAAACGGAATAATTCGGGAGGATAAGAAGAAGCTGGAACCACGAATCTTCGAGAGAACGGACAAGATTTAGGAGAAACTCTTCTTCGGACTTCAAATGTAGAGAATGACGACGAGAAACACCACCAAAATTGTTGAGATACTCCGGATGAATGAAAACAGGAAAAGTTGAACCAGCAATGAAAATAATTTGAAAGCGATCTTGGAAAAGGCATCTGACTGATGAAAGTTCATTCTTATGTCAGACTTTGAAAAGAATTGGGAATAACTCCGGGAAAATTAGAAGAGTCAGGTAAGATCCTGGGAAAAGACCTGTGGGTTAGGGCCCATTGAACAGAAAACACCATTGAAAAGGACTGCGGAAGAGATAGATGGTGCACCAGAACAATTGAAATATTTGAATGAGGTGACAACCTCGAATTAATTGGAACACAGACGAATTTCCTGAGATGTCTTCGGCACTCTGGAACGGTTAAATCGCGAGAGGCGAACGAGCAATGGGAACACTTGATCCAAGGAAAAGAACATGATCACCCCAAAAAAGTTGAATTGAGTCCACCGGAAAGAAAACAAGACGAATCAGTGATGAACTTGACAACAATTCACCAGTTGAAATGATTGACGAAAGACTGAAGAGGCTCCGCATGAATGAAATTGATGCTCGAAAGAGACTCAGGCTCCGAAAGAAAAAGGGGTGGGATGGTGGTAAAAACAAAGGCAACTTGGAAGGGGAACCGACAAAAATCTTAAAGAGAAAGCACCGATTAAAATAATTGAGGAAATAATGCAAAGGCTTCGCACTAGTAGGATTACAGACTCCGGCTCTAAGAAGAAAAAGGGTGGGCAGGTGGGAAAAGAAAACAACTGAGGATGGGGAAACAACTTCATTGAGAAAGAACTGAGGATTGATCTTGCGAAAACAAAGAGGGTCAAATCGACTTGACGAGAAATGCACCGGATGAAAGGAGCTGAGAACCAACGATCGGAAAACCAACTGCTTGATCCTAAATAAACTTACGAAGGGAAGAGGAGTAATTCAAAACACCTATGTCAAGATTCCTCACCAGGGCGACGAAGGGGCTGAGGAGTAAAAAGAATTCCTACTCTCCGATATAACTAAACTCCAAAAACGGTTTTCTTCTAGACTCAACAACGGCCATGCTACAAACAAGAAAGGGGGCTCCTATGGTCGGTCGTGGCACTGATACCAACTTGTAACGCCCAATATACGACCCTATCCTAAAGGAACACGAAGGTCCCATCAAGGATAGAAGCGCATATTGGAGACGCTTTTGCAAGGTGGATATCATTACATCGTACCATTACATAAAACTTGGGGATACATACAAGAGGCATACAATGCACATAAATACAACAACATCATACACAAGAGCAACATCCTACTATGGATGAAACACAAATAGGAACTCAAACGACATCCACCCTACTAGCCCAGGCTGCGGACCAGGAACCTATCCCCTGAACGGCGAAGCAGAAGAAGAACTTAAAACAAGCAAGCATCGCTCTCACGTCCTGATCATCGCATTACCTGTACCTGCAACTGTTGTTGTAGTAAACTGTGAGCCACGAGGACTCAGCAATCCCATTGCCATGGGTTTCAAGACTAGCAAAGCTTAATGGGTATGGAAAGGATAGGTAGTGAGGTTGCAGCAGCGGCTAAGCATGATATGGTGGCTAACTTACGAGTACCAGAATAAGATGAGAACCTACGTAAATGGTCGCAAACTAGTAATGATCACTAAGTGATCCTGAACTACTTACGTTCAAACATAACCCCACCGCGTTCTCTTCTCGACCCACTTGAAAACAGACCATCACGGTTACACACGCGGTTGGGTATTTTAATTCGAATCTGGTGTCAAGTTCTCCACAACCGGATATTAACAAATTCCCATCTGCCACATAACCACGAGCACGGCTTTCGCAAGTTTAAACCTTGCAGGGGTGTCCCAACTTAGCCCATTATAAGCTCACGATCCGCGGAGACAATCCTCCATCGCGGGACATCCGATCAGACTCGGGATCCCGGTACACAAGACATTTCGACAATGGTAAAACTAATCCAGCAAGACCTCCCGGTGTGCCGACACCCTGATAGTAGCCGCGCGTATATAGTCTCAGGCCACGATGGATGAGCAACGCGTATAGGTGCCAACATAACCCAGGTTGCCCCGGGGCG
The DNA here is from genome assembly GCA_963921465.1 of Triticum timopheevii. Lineage (NCBI taxonomy): Eukaryota > Viridiplantae > Streptophyta > Magnoliopsida > Poales > Poaceae > Triticum > Triticum timopheevii. The sequence continues at coordinate 244,868,549 of OY997270.1, forward strand.
GCCCCGCACAATGCTCTAGTTTGAGACCAACACCATCAGCACTGCCCCCCTATTTATGTAGAATTACTCCTCGGGTAGCGCTAACTCCCTATGCATCAAATTTAATATCAAGTTTAGCTATTATGATGGGCAAATGGTAAATCCAAAGTTGGGCCTTGCTGCAAGAGTTTTATTCAAAGCGAACTGTCAAGATGGGCCCATAAACCCACACCATGTTAGGGACGCAAAATCAAGGAACATGATACCGGTATGAAGGAAACTAGGGCGGCAAGAGTGGAACAAAACACCAGGCATAAGGCCGAGCCTTCCACCCTTTACCAAGTATATAGATGCACTAATTAAATAAGAGATATTGTGATACCCCAACATAATCCTGATCCAACATGGAGCAATCTTCAACTTCACCTGCAACTAACAACGCCATACGAGGGGCTGAGCAAAGCGGTAACATAGTCAAACAACGGTTTGCTAGGAAGGGCAAAAAAGGTTAGAGGCTGACATGGCAATTTGAGAGGCTTGATAAACAAGTGATAGGTAGCGCAGCATAGCGATAGAACGAAGCAACAAGCATAGCAATGATAGTAGTGAGATCCAGGGTAACGGTCATCTTGCCTGAACTCCCGCTAGGAAGATGAATGAGTCAATGAAGAAGACGAATAGGCGTAGACGAACCAAGCGTAGACGAACGAATCCTCACGATCGCAACGAAACAGGAACTATCGAGAAGATGCACAACCGGAAAGAACAAACAACATGGTAAACACACAACACATAAACATGACATGATGCTTAGCCAAGCTTGATGCATGACAAAGGTTATATGATGCTACTCATGGCAAGAGATGATTCATTCGAGAATAACACACCAAAGCAAATTTAAATGAGGCCGGAAACAACGTATAACAATTTTGGTAAGTCCTCATATGCAAATTTCTAAATTGGTCCAGATCTGAATAAACCTTATGTTCAAGTAGTTAAAAATCAAGTTAAGATGCACCATAATGACCTACATGAAATTCTAGTCAAGCTACATATAAAGTTCATTTAATTCGGAGCTACGGCCTAGAAGATATGAGCAAAACAAGCTAAACATGGCATTGATGCAAAATACATTCAAACATCAAGCAAACACTCTCAAAAAAAGGATGCAACATGATAATATGAAACTACATGTAATTCTAAGCAAGTTCCATATAGAGCATGCTCAAAACGGAGCAACGGTGTAACACATACACTCCAAACAAGACATAACAACAATCTGCCCAAAACAGTAAGTAGGCACTTTGCAACCATCAAAACAACATGCTACATGAATTATATGAGCACAAACTTGACATGCACTTTATTTATAGATAACATAATTCAAAAATCATTAAGGTTCAGGTTCATAGGCATCAACATTAATCCAAGATGATCAAAGCAAAAAGCAACTTTATAACAGAGGAGCATATACATGAGCAGAGTTAATATGATGGCATGTTGGAGGCATGAATCAAAGATGCTACAACAACTATACATGGCAACCAAGGGCATGGACTCCACTTACACATAACAAAGATCAAATAACATCATGTAATCATATACATATGGCTCATGTATTAGTAGGAACCAACAAGACAAGATTGAATGTTGAAACAGTTTCAGCAAGTGTAAAATAGCAACAAAATGATAGCATGTTTGCAAGAATGGAACAGAGGCATATGACATCCAAAATTAGCAAACATGGCATGCGATACAACTAATTATAACGTACTTCAAAACATGTAATTGGAGAATCTCCATAATAAGCATGTATCAACTAATATCAAGCTCATAACTAGGCATCATGAAGTTAACAGAAATATGGAACATTATATAAGCATGTTCATGGCAACGAAAACATATTCTACAAGACATATATGAGGCAAACAAATGAATTACATAATATATCAAAACAAGGACAACAAAACATGTCAACTAAGCATCTCCAGATTATGCATGGATAAATTGGTAGCATCAAGCAAAGATAGCATCATGATATGACAGATTCAACATTGACAGAAAATTAACAGCAAGTAGCCCACTTCACCAGCTTGACTCACTCACTACAGGGCATATAAAAATACATGGATTGAGCCCCTGTAAATATGGCATAATTATGCTCCTAAAATATGTAGACATCATGCTCATAAGATGCACACACAAAATGCAACCAAAATGACAAATCAGCAAGTTACAACAGTTTTCAGAAGTTAACAGCAACATGCACTTTTGCAACAGGGATTAAGATATCTATATGCACCCTAACATGAATCCAAAGCACACCATCATGTATAGCATGAAGAGAAGAACATGTGCATATCAACAACATCATCATAGGTTCAACAGAGACAAAGTTATAGCACTCACAATACACCTATATGATGTTAACAAGCAGCAGTTTCAGCAGTTTATATCACATAGCAGTTTTGCAACGAAGATTAAGGCATCAATATGAACATTTTGACATATTATGCACGCAAAACGGAGCACCGAGCATCAAGTTATGATATGATGAAGGTGCACACATAAAATAGCAATTCAGGGACTCGACAGTTTTCGAAAAAAATAGGGTGAGCGTCAATTAGCTATTCAGCGCACCAGGCGGAGGATAGCTACTAGGCTGGGCTGCTCACCTAGCGGGCTGAGGCCCAGCTCGGTGGAGAGGCGGAGGCAGGCCGGCACTAGGCTGGAGGGAGCTAGGTTGCGGTCGGCGCGCTGGGTCGTGGCCCATGCGGGGCGAGCGAGCAGGGCACGAGCGCTCGTGCTCGTTTCCGAGCGCAGCAATGGCGACGGACGGCGGAGGGGCTCCCGGACTCCGGTGATGGCGCAAAGACTACGGGGAGGCCGGGAACGGACAGATCGAGGCGAGGGGAGTCGGGATCCGGCGGGAGGCGGGCCGGATCTGACTAGACGAGGCACGGGGCGGCGCTCCAGTGAGCTAGAAGGCCGGCAGGGTCGGGAGATGCCCTGGCGGCTGCGGGTAGGAGCTCCGGTGGCGCGGCTCTGGCGAGACGTGGCCACAGGGAACGACGGGATGGCGTCGGGGGTTTGCGGGGCGCGGACCGCAGCGAGCTCCAGCCGGTGGCAGCGCACGGCGATGAGGTGGCGGGGCGGCGGGGTCGATCTGGATCGGGAGCTCCTCTCCCGATCTGGATCGCTTGGGGCGAGCGGGCACGAGCTCCTACGGGGTGCGGTCGGGCCCGGGCGGGCCGGCCTCGGGCCCTGACGGGCCTGACAGCGCCGAGAGAGAGGATGGCGACGTAGCAAGGCGTGAGTGGCTGGCGAGGATGCGCGGGGCGAGGTGGTGACACCTCATTGGCCGGGGCGAAGTGGTGGCGGTTTTTCGTGGCGGTGGCAGCGAATCTAGCGGCGACAAGTGGCAGGCACGGGTGGCGGCGCCGGATCCGAGGAAGGGGAGGGATTAGCTGCGGCTGGGAGCTTAGGGGTAGGTTTAGACTGCCCAATATGGAAGGAGGAGGGGTTTAAATAGGTAGGGATTAGGGTTAGAGGGTTCTTAGGGGGGTTTTGGAGCCTCCGATCTTGATTGGACGGTTCCGGGCAGAGGAAGGAGTAGGCTGGGCCTAGGAGGGGTTAGTGGGCTGTGTAGAGAATGCCTTGGGCTGAGAAGAGAGAGAAGAGTTGCGGCCCTGTGGCAGTTTCGGAGACCGAAACATCCGACGATTAAACCGACAATGGTGCTGCTACGGATGACGGTTGGGATATCAAACGAACTACGAATGCGATGAAACTTGACAGGCGGCCTACCTACACTATAATAAGACCGCGCGCCAACTTTCATCCCATTTCGAGAACATTTCTATGCCACTTATAATATAATATTTTGGATGTGCTGCGGATGCGTGCAAGTGTGGTTGGGCTCAGAACGGACAACGGAGAGAACCGGGGGAACCCGAACAGATGGAAGTTTTGAAAAACATGCAGATGAACTGCAGATGATGACATGCCTAAATGCAACACGCAAGCGAATGGCATGGAAACAACGACGAATGATTGGAAGACACCTGGCGCATCGGATTCGGGGCGTTACAACTAGCCATACATTTCAAATGCAATTTTAATGTATGCAAACTGAATAATTAAGTAACAATATGAGATCTTGTAAAACTAAAAACACATATGATTTATTGTGTTAGAGTGTAGTAGTAGTAGTGTTGTTTTGCATAGTTGTTAGATGTAACATGCGAGAACGTGTGTACTTTTGGAGGGCCTACAGAGAGAAATTGGGCATAAAGTGGATTTAAATATTTGTATTCGTCTTCATAGCATTTGTAACTCATTTCTACAGTTTGTGCACTAGATGTGATAGAGGCAAAGGTGTCCCGTCTTTCGATGAGATGGTGGATTTCGCTTTGGTGGAAGTCGACTTTGACGATCTGACTACAAACGTGCGAGGACGTCGCACCTTAGCAATCGCTAAACCAACTCCGAGAGGTTATTGACCACGCAGGAGCATGATCAACCTGACCACGAAGGTCTGTTTCCTACGAGCAAACGAAGAACAAGCAAGAAACTAAGATTGCAATCTGGATATTGCGAATATAAGATGAAAGCTTTATTGATCAAGGTGGGGTTCTGTGACGCCTTTGTCTGGTCGTTGAACACAAACGAAGTACGCGAAGTTGCAGCTATGGCGAACTTTAATCTAAACAAAACCCAAAGTCTAAACGGTGCCCTAAGGGCTGTATATATGGAGGAAGAGGGGGTGAATTTCGTGGCCCTTGGTGGAGGGGTCCGAAACTAACCCTATCTCTTGTTTCCCCACACATACGGACTCTAAAAATAGCCTATACTTATGTATTTCGAAATTACATGGGCCTGGCCCAATAATAAGGTGACGCAGCACCTAGAATAGCCTCTGGACGAAATTTATGAAGTGGCATCTTGTATATTTCGTCCAAGGCTTCATGCACTCATTATGGTGGCTTCATAGTCTTGAAATCATCACTTGTAACTCCGTTCTTGTTCCCCTTGCGCATGCCATCATCTCCATGCTTGTTCTTGCTCCAATGTTCATCCTTCTCCAAGCTAGGCCCTTCATTTGTAAGCAAAACAAATGTATCCAATTTACGCAGCATCATATTCTCATGAACATTAGAATCATTACCAAGAAACGAAAGTACCTGGTAATTTAGTTGGCGTGCGCTAGCTCTAGTAATTGGTCCAGTATGTATAGCAGCAGGGGCTGTGGGTGTAACAATGGTATTGATGTCCTCATCATCCTCCCCTTCTTGAAATGAAGTCGTCCTCGACGGAAGTTCATCTTCCTCACCCAAATATGGCTTCAAATCTGCAATTTTAAAAGTGGGACTAACCCCAAAATCTGCAGGCAGCTCAAGTTTATATGCATTATCATTTACTTTCTCCAACACCTTAAAGGGACCAGCAGCACGTGGCATTAGCTTTGATTTGCGCAAATCAGGAAATCTATCCTTACGCAAATGTAACCAAACAAGATCTCCAGGTGCAAACACAACATGTTTTCTACCCTTATCTCCAGCAAGTTTATATTTAGCATTCATACGCTCAATGTTTTCCTTAGTTAACTCATGCATTTTTAAAATCAATTCAGCACGTTCTTTAGCATCAAAATTAACCTTCTCCGAAGATGGAAGAGGCAACAAATCAATAGGTGCACGAGGTAGGAAACCATACACAACTTCAAAAGGGCACATCTTAGTAGTAGAATGCAATGAACGATTATAAGCAAATTCAATATGAGGCAAGCATTCCTCCCACATTTTCTTATTATTCTGTAGAACAGCCCTAAGCATAGTAGACAATGTTCTATTGACTACTTCAGTTTGTCCATCAGTTTGGGGGTGACAAGTAGTACTAAAAAGCAGTTTAGTCCCCAACTTAGCCCATAAACATCTCCAAAAGTGTCTAAGAAATTTAGTATCACGATCTGAAACAATAGTATTTGGCACACTATGCAAGCGAATAATTTCATGAAAGACCAAATCAGCAACATTAACAGCATCATCGCTTTTATGACATGGTATAAAGTGTGCCATTTTCGAGAATCTATCCACGACAACAAATATGTTATCCCTCCCCTTCTTTGTTCTAGGTAAACCAAAAACAAAGTCCATAGATATATCCTCCCAAGGAACACTAGGTACAGGCAAAGGCATATATAAACCATGAGGATTGAGTCGTGACTTAGCTTTTTGACATGTAGTGCAGCGAGCAATAAAACGCTCAACATCCCATCTCATCTTTGGCCAAAAGAAATGTGTAGCAAGTATGTCCTCCGTCTTCTTCACGCCAAAGTGTCCCATTAGTCCTCCTCCATGCGCCTCCTGCAACAACAAAAGACGAACGGAGCTAGCTGGAATGCATAGCTTGTTAGCACGGAACACAAATCCATCATTAACGACAAACTTGTTCCATGTTCTTCCTTCTTTACAATTCTGCAATACATCTTTAAAATCAGCATCATGCACATATTGATCTTTGATGGTCTCCAAACCAAATATTTTGAAGTCAAGTTGTGAAAGCATAGTATAGCGACGAGACAATGCATCAGCAATAACATTTTCTTTACCCTTCTTGTGTTTAATGACATAAGGGAAAGTCTCAATGAATTCAACCCATTTAGCATGTCTACGATTCAGTTTAGCTTGACTTTTAATATGTTTCAAAGATTCATGATCAGAATGTATAACAAATTCTTTGGGCCATAAATAATGTTGCCATGTTTCTAAAGTCCGAACAAGAGCATATAATTCTTTATCATAAGTAGAATAATTCAGACTAGGCCCACTCAATTTTTTAGAAAAGTATGCAACAGGTTTGCCATCTTGTAATAACACACCTCCTAATCCAATTCCACTAGCATCACATTCAAGCTCAAAAGTCTTATTAAAATCAGGAAGTTGGAGTAAAGGAGCATGTGTCAACTTATCTTTCAACACCGTGAAGGCTTCTTCCTGTGCGGTACCCCAAGCAAAAGGCACATCCTTCTTTGTAAGCTCATTGAGAGGTGCAGCAATGGTGCTGAACTCTCTCACAAAACGCCTATAGAATCCAGCGAGGCCAAGAAAACTCCTCACTTGTGTGACCGTTTTGGGCTGCGGCCAACTCTCAATAGCTTCAATCTTGGCTTTATCAACTTCAATTCCCTGTGGAGTAACAACATAGCCAAGAGAAGACACTCGGTCGGTGCAAAAGGTGCACTTCCCAAGGTTACCAAACAAACGTGCATCACGTAGAGCAATAAAAACAGCACGTAAATGTTCCAAATGTTCCTCCAAAGATCTGCTATAAATCAATATGTCATCAAAGTAAACTACCACAAATCGTCCAATGAAAGCACGTAAAACTTCGTTCATTAATCTCATGAAAGTACTAGGTGCATTAGTTAACCCAAAAGGCATGACTAACCACTCATATAATCCAAACTTAGTTTTAAATGCTGTTTTCCATTCATCCCCCAATTTCATATGAATTTGATGGTATCCACTACGCAAATCAACTTTGGAGAATATTGTATAGCCACTGAATTCATCAAGCATATCATCTAGCCTAGGAATAGGATGACGATAACGAATAGTAATATTATTAATGCCTCTACAATCAACACACATACGCGATGTACCATCCTTTTTCGGCACTAGAATAATAGGAACAACACAAGGACTAAGGGATTCGCGTATATAACCTTTGTCGAGAAGCTCTTGTACTTGACGCATAATCTCCTTCGTCTCCTCTGGATTGGTACGGTATGGCGCACGGTTTGGCAGTGAAGCACCGGGAATTAAGTCAATCTGATGCTCAATCCCTCGAATAGGCGGTAATCCCGGTGGCACGTCTTGTGGAAAGACATCAGCGAACTCCTGCAAAATGTTAGTGGCAGCAGGAGGCAAAGAGGAAGGCACGTCCTCGAATGAAAATAATGCCTCTTTGCACACAAAAGCATAGCAAACAGATTTGCTAAAATCTAGCTCATCAATATCAGATTTAGTGGCAAGTAAACATGCACTTTTCAATTTAATTTCAGAAGCAACACTAGATGGTTTACTATTAGGCTTCATATGTTGCTCAAATTCTTTTGCCACAATCTGATTTTCACTCTTATTTTTCTCCTATTTTGCTTTATTAGCTCTATTAATATCATCTTTCAAAATGGATTCAGGAGTCATAGGAAGCAAAGTAATATTTTTATCCTTATGAACAAGAGTATACTGATTGTTTCTACCATGGTGTACAGAATTTTTATCAAATTGCCATGGTCGACCAAGTAATAAGGCACATGCTTGCATAGGTACCACATCACAATCAACATAATCAGCATATGTAGAGATACTAAAATGCACACGAACAGTACGTGTTACCTTAACCTTGCCGCTGTTGTTGAACCATTGGATGTAGTAAGGATGTGGATGTGGTCTTGTGGTGAGAGATAGCTTCTCCACCATCTCCATGCTAGCCAAGTTGTTGCAGCTCCCTCCGTCTATGATGACGCGCACAGAACGTTCCTTCACAACTCCCTTGGTATGGAACAAATTGTGCCTCTGATTTTGCTCAGCTTGTGTGACCTGCACACTCAAAACATGTTGAGCAACTAAACATTCATACCTGTCAGCGTCTTCAGGAGCCATGTATTGCGCCTCATGATCAGAATCATCTCCACCGTGTTCTTCATGTGTAATAAGAGCCAACGTCTCCTCATCATAGTCACTAGCGGACTCATACCCACCATCCTCAGTAGCAATCATCACACGCTAAATTTGCATTCTCTCGCATAATGACCTCTTCCCTTACAACGACGACAAATAATATCACTGGTGTGCCCAGTTGATGCCATGGAAGAAGAAGAGCTCTGTGTAGGCCTGGCAGGTGCGCTCTTGGCAGATAGTGGAGGTTGTGCCTACTTTCTTGTATCACGGCTGGAGGTAGCAGCTGATGGAGGTGCTGGTGTAGTGGAAGTAGAGGATGCACGCGGTGTCCATGATGAAAGTCGACCTGCAGAAAAGTTAGTTCGCGCCAATGCTTGTCGATCCTGCACTTCACGTTCAACTTTACAAGCAAGATGGAATAAACGAGTGATATTAGTATACTCCTTATACTCTAGAATGGTCTGAATCTCTCTATTTAATCCACCTATAAAACGTGCAAGCATAGCTTCATTCTCCTCAACAATACCACATCTAATCATGCCAGTTTGTAATTCCTGATAATATTCTTCTACAGAATTTTTTCCTTGTCTTAAACGCTGCAATTTTTGAAGCAATTCACGTTGATAATATGGTGGAACCCAACGAGTACGCATAGCAGTTTTCAAAGCAACCCAAGTAGCGGGAATAGGATATAATCTACAATGTTCAGACCACCATACACATGCAAAACTAGTGAAAGCACAAACAGCAGCAGCAACCCATCTCTCCTCGGGATATTGTAAACATGTAAAACGTTGTTCAGTTTCTAACTCCCAAGTAAGATATATATCAGGAACATATCTACCCTCAAATGGTGGAATATTCAATTTCAGTTTAGGAATATGGACATCATCTCGTACCTGAGGTGGTGGTGCAGGCCTACCATTACGAATATATACCTGAGGTCGACCTGCTGGTGGTGGTGCTGGTGGCTGCACGTAGTTCTGACTTTGATCAACCTCATCCTCATAATCGCCCGCATACTCATCATCCTCCTCGGTACCAGCAGCAGCAGTAGCAGGAGCCAAAGAAGCACCAACAGTAATAGCAGCGGCACCAGAATTTTGTCCTGGCTCAATAGGAACACGCTGAGCTCGTCCATACTGATTCGGAAGGGGGCGTAGTTGTTGTTGTTGCAGAGGTGCGATAGGTGCAGCCGGCGGTGGTTGTGGAAAATGCGCGAGCAATTGATTAAACTTGCTATCAAGCTTTGTTTCAAACGTCTTCTCAATGCCATCTATCTTCTCCATGGCCTCGTCAAATCTGTTTAGCACATCTTGCACCTGTCCACTCATCATTTGCTGAAATTTATCATGTAGCTGCTTGTTCGTCAGGTTCTCCCAATCAGTCTCATCGGCTTGTGATCCTACCATGGTTAGAAGCAAATAGAAACACACAAGAATATGATCCTATAGACTACTAAGAAGTGGTGGTGGTGTATCACAAACCCGTCAAGCAAATCTCAAATTCTTACCAGTTCTTACCCAGCAGCAGGTGGTGATGGGCAACCGTTTTAGTCAAAACTCTCAAAGCTTGGATATAGCGATTACCAGGGAGAATCAAACGCACGACATAGATGTATGTGGAGCTGGGAAGGCTTATAATATGGTAGCAAAAAAGGTCAGCAATAATCAATTCAGAGATGCAAAGTTGAATAAACGCTCAACGACGGTACTGTGCTGGTCCTAGGCTAGACCGTGCTAGAGACGTGAGCCTAGAACACTAACAAAATCACGGCGCTGTACGTAAACAAGGGAAAAGCACACTCTGGAATTTATTTATTTTCGCTCCTCTTTTTTTTTGCGCTGCTCTTTTTTTTGCGCTGCTCTTTTTTTTGCGAAAAATCACTATAATGGCGAGTGTCTCAAAACTCTTCCCAGGTCAAACTGACAGGATGGGCACGAAGTTTTTTCGACCAAATTTTTTTTTCGACTGCCTGGACCCAAAAACTGGAAACGGGTCAAAAAAACTTTCTATAACGGCGACTGTCTCAATACGCTTAGAAACACCTAAAAATAGGATAGCCAGAAATTTTTTTGTCAATTGCGTTTTCGGAAAATTTTGGGCCTAAACGGAGGGTGGTTTCCAGACTCTTTTTTTTAAACCAACCTCTTCTACGGACGACAAAAGATTGCTGGAATCCGAAACCTACTCAGACAAGGAAACACGAATTAGAAATTAGATGGATCCCGAAAACAAACCTAATATGCAAGGAACTCGGATTGGTGGTGGATATATGGTGGTACGATATGGCAGCAGTGGTGGTATATGATACAGATTCGAAGCGGTGGTGGTAGATGGCAGGGGCGATGATGATGGTGCGGCGGCGGCGTGACAACTTATGACCAGAACTCGAAACTCTAAAAGACTAGACTCTAAGACCAGCAACTAGACACGACGATGCAACCACAAATTCAACAACGCAAATACAGAAAAGATTATGCAAAGGCTCAGATTGGTTCGGATATGATGAACTAACCCTAATTTTTTTGTGGCTTTTTCGTGGACTGTAGGTATGAAGAACAGACTCGATCTAAACTACGAAAAACTGTAAAATCTCACCGAGCAACCTGGAAATCTGATACCACTTGATAGATGCAAAGGTGTCCCGTCTTTCGATGAGATGGTGGATTTCGCTTTGGTGGAAGTCGACTTTGACGATCCGACTACGAACGTGCGAGGACGTCGCGCCTTAGCAATCGCTAAACCAACTCCGAGAGGTTATTGACCACGCCGGAGCACAATCAACCTGACCATGAAGGTCTGTTTCCTGTGAGCAAACGAAGAACAAGCAAGAAACTGAGATTGCAATCTGGATATTGCGAATATAAGATGAAAGCTTTATTGATCAAGGTGGGGTTCTGTGACGCCTTTGTCTGGTCGTTGAACACAAACGAAGTACGCGAAGTTGCAGCTATGGCGAACTTTAATCTAAACAAAACCCAAAGTCTAAACGGTGCCCTAAGGGCTGTATATATGGAGGAATAGGGGGTGAATTTCGTGGCCCTTGGTGGAGGGGTCCGAAACTAACCCTATCTCTTGTTTCCCCACACATATGGACTCTAAAAATAGCCTATACTTATGTATTTCGAAATTACATGGGCCTGGCCCAATAATAAGGTGACGCAGCACCTAGAATAGCCTCTGGAAGAAATTTATGAAGTGGCATCTTGTATATTTCGTCCAAGGCTTCATGCACTCATTATGGTGGCTTCAAAGTCTTGAAATCATCACTTGTAACTCCGTTCTTGTTCCCCTTGCGCATGCCATCATCTCCATGCTTGTTCTTGCTCCAATGTTCATCCTTCTCCAAGCTAGGCCCTTCATTTGTAAGCAAAACAAATGTATCCAATTTAGGCAGCATCATATTCTCATGAACATTAGAATCATTACCAAGAAACAGAAGTACCTGGTAATTTAGTTGGCGTGCGCGAGCTCTAGTAATTGGTCCAGTATGTATAGCAGCAGGGGCTGTGGGTGTAACAATGGTATTGATGTCCTCATCAAGACGTGAATGCTTGTTCGCTCTTATGAAACCAGTACATCAATAATGGGGTGGCATGCGCCAATTTAGGCACTGGCACGTTGGCCAACTCGGCTCCATAGAGAGAGCGAGAGAAGAGATAAATACATGAGCGATCGGTGCATTTCAAGAGAAAAGCGTAATACGGTCACCGGACTTTAGAATATGCTCATTACGGTCACTATATACGTTTTACATTTATTATATGGTCACTTGCTCACCGTTCAGCATCGGATTGCACTCTGTTGACCGGCCAATTAGTCTGCGTGGCACTCTGTTGACTAGTTAAATTGAGCATGTTCCTGGTGGATCCCACCTGTCAGTTCGTATAGGAAAAAGGTCAGATAAACAAAAAATTTTGCAGGCGTGACAAGACTCCAACCCATGTGGGGGAACCACCTGGTTGTGTATGTGTCAGGGCCTGATGTGTGTGCATGCACGTGTAGGTTGAGCACTTGAGCGTGAGAGTGTGTGTTGGTCGTGTGGTGTGTGCATGCATGTGTGGATGTGTGTGTTGCGTGTGTGCATGGTTGTGTTTGTACGTGTGAGTGTTGCGTGCTTGCATGGATGTGTGTGTTCGTGTGAGTGTTGTGTGCATGCAGTTTGTGTGCATGCGTGCGTGTGTGTATAATCATCACACAAGCTCCTGTGTGTTATAACAAACGGCTCAGCATACCATTACAAGGCCACCTTGTTTGTTGTGCCCGCGGTCATGACTTCGAACCATCGTCCAATATTTTTTTATCGTTTGCTCTCATTCTTATACATGCCGACAGGTGGGCCCAATGGTAGTGAGATAATGTGGTGCAACACTAGAGGTACCACATGGAGCGTTTAACTAGTCAACTAGTCGTGTCTTGAGCAAATAAAGAGCTGCACGGTGAGCCCGTGATCGTACAATAACCACGAAACATAAATGGTGACCGTAATCAGTGGATTCTGAAGTCCAATGTACGTATCATGCTTTCGCTTCAAATACAATGATCGTCATGTATATATCGCGAGAGAAAGATGAAACATGTGTCAATGTGCTATGGGCGTACTTTTAGAGGACCTGGAGATAGTTTGTGTGTGTACGTGAAAGGGGCGTAGAGGGGGTGTATGCGATGGAGAGATAGATGCTCTTCATTTCTCTATATTATGACTAACTTTATATATAGTATAAAAATATAAAAATTTACAGTGCAGAATAAATATCATTGGGGGCACCATGCAATGCAAATTAATGTTCATACTCCACCATATAACTTTGTAATGTTGTATATATGTAGAAATTCTAAAATAATTTTTTGGCCACACTTTGTGTGGTTTTATTCAAAAGGAATGTTGTATGCGAAATAAAAGTGAAGAGAGGGCTTTTTAGATCAATGGGGTACGTGATGTAACATGTGTGAATTTGTAGTTGATGTATTTGGCAGGCCTAGCTAGAGAGGTATGTGTATGTATTACGTATTCGAGAGAGGCATGGATAGAGGGGTCGCCGGGGGGGGGGGCGTGGGAGAGATAGCACGAGAAATGAGAGAGGTGTAGAGAGAGGACGAATAGGATGTCACGGCGAGAGATGCCCTAGAGTGTGTATATGCAAGGGGGGAGGGTATAGAGGCATGAGGAGGAAATATTTTGTGTGGTGTCTATGTTGGTATGTGTGGGTGTGAGAAGATAATGAGACCTGTGGGCAGAGGGTGTGTCACCGCATGAGGTCCGGTGGGCCGACATGAGGCCCTTGGTTCGGTTTCGCCCAGCGCCACATTGGTCGGCCCGTGACGCATTTAGGGAGACCCATGGAGACTAGTCATACAAGACAAAGATAGCAGAGTCGTGATGGACTCTGTGTCCACTGACAAAACCGGCTAGGATTTGTAACCCTAGGTCCTCAGACTAAGGTAACCCCTTATCTCTGATATTACTATTCATCCAACCTAACTTTAAGGGGCATCCTACAGAATGCTCTGCTAGAATCATACTATTCAATTAGGAAGAGAGGTGGAGACAATGCGTGAGAGACAGGCCTAAACATAATGTGCGTGCGGGAGACACGTAGGCAGGTCTATGTATATAGAAAGGGTTGATGGGGATTGTGTATGTGTATGCTTGTGAGAGGAAGAGTGCTTGTGATAAAGGATAGTGAAAACAGTCGTAAATGGTTACGAGAGGGAGGGAGGGTTATATCGAGAGCATGTCTGCAAGAAAGACACCTCGGGGGAGAGTGTGTGAGCATGTGTGAGAGACCACCGATGGATATACACCGTGTGCGCGTATGTGTGAGAGAGAATGTCAGCGTGTGTATGAGGAGGGGCCTATGGAGAGTGAAACTACACGTAAAAGACTGTTGTACGCATTGATTAAAAATATAAATTGTATCCAAATATTAGGATGGGATCATGATATTTGCAGTTCACATAAGGAACGGTCATTGTTCCATCAGACATCTATATTCTATCGAATTTGAGCATGTCCATGTTATTATTCGACATAATTGATCCACAGAGTTAGTCTTTTGAACTCCAGACAATGCATCACTTTGGCAATTGAATATAAACATGAGTATAGTTCATGTTGTGTGTGTAAAGCACATTATACATACAAAAGTTACACAGTGAACATTATAAATAGCTAGCTATGAACTAGCATACATTTGAATTAAACTTAAGGTGGTTTAAAATTTTTGAATTCAACAAGAAGTCCATTCAATTATTTGAATTCGATATCATGGCATTTGTAAATCATACCTAAATTATGGGGGCACCAAACTTTGCTCTGCTTTTGTACATAATAGCATATATAGTCGTGTACAAAATAGATTCAAATTTACCTCCTCCATTCCAAAATAATCATAGTTACAGGATTTTCAAGTGTCAAAATTTCAAAAAGAAGCGCATAATTTAAAGAGGTTTTCAAACATAGAAGGTCAAATTTAACGTTGTCTATTTAGGTCAATCTTCCAAGTTCAAGAATACTCCCTCCGTTTTTATTTAGTCCGCGTATTCGCTTTGGTAAAAGTCACGCTTTATAAACTTTGACCAAGTTTATAAAAAATATATTAACATAAGCAATAACAAATCAATAAAATTAGATTTATTGTTGAATGTACTTTCACACCATATAGATTTGTTATGATAAATGTTTATATTATTTTTTATAAACTTACTCAGACTTTATGAAATTTGACTTCAGTCAACTCTAATATGCAGAGTAAATAAAAAATGGGGGGAGTACCCTAAACATGAATGCTTCTGTTTCAAAATTTCAAACGAAGCGCCAAAACAGCCTCTACTTGCCCGAAACCGTGTGAGACCAATGTTCGGTAGAAGGAAATTACTTTTCTAACTCCGACCCATGAAACCTACCGGCCCGACGTCCAAAGGTCTAAACCGAGGTAGGTTTGTAGCTTCATCTAGGCACCACGCAACCTCCTCCGAAAAACATTCATACACCATGGCCGCCTAAGCACACATGCGCTTGGCTGAAATCGCTCCCGCCCACTATTTGGGACACCTGGGACTACCGTCCTACCCTTGACCCGCAGTAGGTCCAAAATTTAAGAGGGGGGCAAAGTTTGTACTTTCCCCAAATTTCAAACAAGCTTCCCATCTATTCAAAAAACATAAACAAGCGCGTCCTAGACCGAAAGATGGTTCCCCCTTAGCTCCCCCCGGCCCCCTATCCGATTCCCCATTCATACTCTGTGGGCGCCAAAACTACCTCTCCACCAGCCGCGAAACCCCGGCATCCTCCGTATGCCACCCCATCCCACCCATCAACCGCCGCCCTCCTCCATCACGTCGGAGCCAATACCCCGACGTCGTCGTCCACAGCAACCGCAACTGCAATGCCCTCCACGGCTAGTACTTGAAGCCGAGGCCGAGCTGCCTCCAAGATGCCGACGTGCGCCGTACCCGAGCCAGTTCAACCATGCCGTCCTGCGCCCCACCACTGCCGCTCCAACGTCGCCACTGTCCACCGCACCGGAGTTGTTCCTGCTACGCCGTCCTTCGCTGCCTTGGATCTACTTCCCCTCCGCCGACAGACGGCCATCGCAACACAGTCAATAATTTGGCCATGGGTTCATCCAAGGCTCCACCCTCCTCCAAAACATCGGCTCCCTCGGTAAAAAGAAGAACATCGCCGCGATATCCAGAGGACACAGCACTGGCAACCGGAAATGGTATTCCTCTTCCCTTATTCATGCTAATCTTACGTGTCTGCTAATATTTCTCCGTCGTATCTATAATTTTTGATTGTTCCATGCCAATATTCTACAACTTTCATATACTTTTGGCAACTTTTTATATTATTTTTGGGACAAACATATTCATCCAGTGCCCAGTGCCAGTTCCTGTTTGTTGCATGTTTTATGTTCCATAGAAATCCCATATCAAACGGAGTCCAAACGGGATAAAAACGGACGGAGAATATTTTTGGAATATTTATGATTTTTGGGAAGAAAAAACCAAAGTGAGACGGTGCCCGAGGGGGCCACGAGGCAGGGGGCGCTCCCCTGACCCTCGTGGCACCCCATAAGGCGGTTGACACTCTTCTTTTGCCGCAAGAAAGCTAATTTTCGGAGAAAAATCTGGGCGAAGGTTTCACTCCTATCGGAGTTATGGATCTCCGTATATATAAGAAACGGTGAAAGGGCAGAATCAGAGAACACAGAAACAGACAGAGACAGAGAGATAGATCCAATCTCAGAGGGGCTCTTGCCCCTCCCACGCCATGGGAGCCTAAGACCAGAGGGGAAACCCTTCTCCCATCTAGGGAGAAGGTCAAGGAAGAAGAAGAAGAAGAAGAAGAAGAAGAAGGGGGGCTCTCTCCCCCTTGCTTCTGGTGGCGCCGGAACGCCGCCGGGGGCCATCATCATCACCGCGATCTACACCAACAATTTCACCGCCCTCATCACCAACTCTTCCCCCCTCTATGCAGCGGTGTAACCCCTCTTTTACCCGCTGTAATCTCTACTTAAACATGGTGCTCAAAGCTATATATTATTTCCCAATGATGTATGTCTATCTTATGATGTTTGAGTAGATCCGTTTTGTCCTATGGGTTAATTAATGATCGTGATTGGTTTGAGTTGCATGTTTTATTATTGGTGCTGTCCTATGGTGCTCTCCGTGTCATGCAGCGTGAGGGATTCCCGCTGTAGGGTGTTGCAATACATTCATGATTCGCTTATAGTGGGTTGCTTGAGTGACAAAAGCATAAACCCGAGTAAGGGGGTTGTTGCGTATGGGATAAAGAGGACTTGATCCTTTAATGCTATGGTTGGATTTTACCTTAGTGATCTTTAGTAGTTGCGGATTCTTGCTAGAGTTCCAATCATAAGTGCATATGATCCAAGAAGAGAAAGTATGTTAGCTTATGCCTCTCCCTCAAATAAAATTACAATAGTGATTACTGGTCTAGTTATCGATTGCCTAGGGACAAATAACTTTCTCGTGACAAAAAGCTCTCTACTAAAACTAACTTTATTGCTTCTTTATCTAAACAGCCCCTAGTTTTTATTTACGTGCTCTTTATATTCTTGCAAATCTATCCAACAACACCTACAAAGTACTTCTAGTTTCATACTTGTTCTAGGTAAAGCGAACGTCAAGCGTGCGTAGAGTTGTATCGGTGGTCGATAGAACTTGAGGGAATATTTGTTCTACCTTTTGCTCCTCGTTGGGTTCGACACTCTTACTTATCGAAAGAGGCTACAATTGATCCCCTATGCTTGTGGGTTATCAATACCTTTTTCTAGCGCCGTTGCCGGGGAGTCATAGCGTGGGGTGAATATTCTCGTGTGTGCTTGTTTGCTTTATCACTAAGTAATTTTTATTTGTTGTTCTTAGTTGTTTTCTGTCTTTAGTTATGGCTAGGAAACGCAAAATACCAAAAAAATTAGTTGTACCTACTGAACCAATGGTTGAAGAACCACTCAAAATCTATCACACTCCTGAAGCTTTTTACTTGGATTATCTTCGATCCCTTTGTGCTCGTGCTAAAAAACCCACTAGCTTAGTTGAGGGCAAATCTTTAGATGAGCATGCTTGTTATGTGCGACACCATATATCTGAAAAGGGAAACTTTTACTAGATCAAATTCATTGTTTGCAATGCTATGCTTGGAATTTATGTGAAATATATGATTTTACTTATTGTTCTGAAAACCCTAAGAAACACCTTCCCTACCAATGTGAGATTAGTGATAATGGAATCTTATCTTCGTATGCTAAGGGTGTTTATAATTACTATGATGTTCAACAAATTGAAGAATTTGTTGCTTTTAAGGGTGCTTATGAAATTGCTTCTTTGATTGAAAAGTATGATGCTACTCTCTACAAATTTCAAAATTTTGCCATATTTAAATGTTGTTATGATAATTGTGCTTCTAATGCCTATGTTAAACCATATAGTGAGGACTCCTCCGCTGCCCAAGAAGAGACTAATATTTTGCAGGAGTCTATGGAAGAAGAAATTGATGAAACTGTGAGCTCGTTGGATGAAAAAGATGATGAGGAGAGCGAAGAACAAAAGGAGGAAGAGCGGATTAGCTACCCGTTCCCACCTTCTAATGAGAGTAACTCTTCAACTCATACATTGTTTAATTTCCCTTCGTGCTTACCGAAGGATGATTGCTATGATGATTGTCATGATCCCATTGATTCTTTTGAAATATCCCTTTTTGATGATGCTTGCTATGCTTGTGGTCATGATGCCAATATGAATTATGCTTATGGCGATGAAATTGCTATAGTTCCTTATGTTAAACATGAAAATGTTGCTATTGCACCCACGCATGATAGACCTATTATCTTTTTGAATTCTCCCGACTACACTATATCGGAGAAGTTTGTGCTTATTAAGGATTATATTGATGGGTTGCGTTTTACTAGTACACAAGATGATTTTGATAGATATACTATGCATGTGCTTTCTGCTCCTACTTGCAATTATTATGAGAGAGGAACTATATCTCCACCTCTCTATGTTTCCAATATGATAAAATTGCAAGAAACTGCTTATACTATGCATTGGCCTTTACTATGTGTGCACGAATTGTTCTTTTATGACATGTCGATGCATAGGAAGAGAGTTAGACTTCATTGTTGCATGATATATGTTACTTTGTGCTCACTACTAAATCACAAATCATTGTTAATTAAAATTGGATTTGATATACCTTGGGATCCGGGTGGATCCATTACTTGAGCACTATATGCCTAGCTTAATGGCTTTAAAGAAAGCGCTGCCAGGGCGACAACCCGGAAGTTTTAGAGAGTCATTTGTTTCTGTTTTGTGCTTTCATATAGTTTAAAAACAAAACAAAATAAAGAGGGAAACCCAAAACTTTTCAAAATGGAAAGTGAAAGTGAGAGAGACAAGCATTGTTGAAGTGGGAGAGCTCCTTGAACTTTGTTCATGCTCACGGAAACTTTGTGAATCTTGATTAAAGAAACTTTTCATCAAAAATAATTATCCCCTTGTACAATTACATTGTATTATAAAAATAATGTGCCAAGGTTTGTCTTTAGGATGTTTACAATGCTTGTTGGTTTGTACGGTGCATGACAGAAACTTTGGCTGTAGTGCGCGATTTTATATTTTTTTACTGGAACACCAAACGGTTCTGATTCTTTTTGCACTATCTTGCTGTACAAATTGAATATTTTTCCTAATTTTGGTAGAAGTTTTGGGGTACAGAAGTATGGTGAATGTTCAGATTGATACAGACTGTTCTGTTTTTGACAGATTCTGTTTTTGATGCATAGTTTGCTTGTTTTGATGAAACTATCAATTCCTATCAGTGGATTAAGCCATGAAAAAGTTATATTACAGTAGACACAATGCAAAAACAAAATATGAATTGGTTTGCAACGGTACCTAGAGTAGTGATTTGCTTTATTATACTAACGGATCTTACCGAGTTTTCTGTTGAAGTTTTCTGTGGATGAAGTGTTTGATCGAGGAGGTCTCCATATGAGGAAAAGGAAGAGAGGCAAGAGCTCAAGCTTGGGGATTCCCAAGGCACCCCAAATAAATATTCAAGGAGACTCAAGCATCTAATCTTGGGGATGCCCCGGAAGGCATCCCCTCTTTCTTCAACAAGTATCGGTATGTTTTCTGATTCGTTTCATTCATGTGATGTGTGCAAGTCTTGGAGCGTCTATTGCATTTAGTTTACACTTTTCTTTTATGCACCATGATGGTATGAGATAGTCCATGGTTGATTTATAGAAATATCATTGCACTTCACTTATATCTCTTGAGTATGGCTTTATAGAATGCTTCATGTGCTTTACTTATATCATTTTAAGTTTGGATTGCCTGTTTCTCTTCACATGGAAAACTGCCATTTGTAGAATGCTCTTTTGCTTCACTTAGATTTATTAGAGCGTGGGCATATTTTTTGTAGAAATAATTAAACTCTCTTGCTTCACTTATATCTATTTAGAGAGATGACAGGAATTCGTCATTCACATGGTTAGTCATAAAATCCTACATAAACTTGTAGATCGCTGAATATGATATGTTTGATTCCTTGCAATAGTTTTGCGATATAAAGGTGGTGATATTAGAGTCATGCTAGTGGGCGACTGTGGATTAGTAGAAATACTTGTGTTGAGGTTTGTGATTCCCGTAGCATGCACGTATGGTGAACCGTTATGTGATGAAGTCGGAGCATGAATTATTTATTGGTTGTCTTCCTTATGAGTGGCGGTCGGGGACGATCGATGGTATTTTCCTACCAATCTATCCCCCTAGGAGCATGCGCGTAGTACTTTGTTTCGATGGCTAATAGATTTTTGCAATAAGTATGTGAGTTCTTTATGACTAATGTTGAGTCCATGAATTATACGCACTCTCACCCTTCCATCATTGCTAGCCTCTTCGGTATCGTACACTGCCCTTTCTCACCTCGAGAGTTGGTGCAAACTTCGCCGGTACATCCAAACCCCGTGATACGATATGCTCTATCACACATAAGCCTCCTTATATCTTCCTCAAAACAGCCACCATACCTTCCTATCATGGCATTTCCATAGCCATTCCGAGATATATTGCCATGCAACTTCCATCATCATCATATACATGACTTGAGCATTCATTGTCATATTGCTTTGCATGATCGTAAGATAGCTAGCATGATGTTTTCATGGCTTGTCCCTTTTTTATGCCATTGCTACGCTACATCATTGCACATCCCGGTACACCGCTGGAGGCATTCATATAGAGTCATATCTTTGTTCTAGATATCGAGTTGTAACATTGAGTTGTAAGTAAATAAAAGTGTGATGATCATCATCATTAGAGCATTGCCCCAGTGAGTAAAGGATGGTGGAGACTATGATTCCCCCACAAGTCGGGATGAGACTTCGGACTTAATTAAAAAAAGGCCAAAGAAGCCCACCAAGAAAAAGAGAAAATAAAAAAATGAGAGAAAAAGAGAGAAGGGGCAATGCTACTATCCTTTTACCACACTTGTGCTTCAAAGTAGCACCATGTTCTTCATATAGAGAGTCTCCTATATTGTCACTTTCATATACTAGTGGGAATTTTCATTATAGAACTTCGCTTGTATATTCCGATGATGAGCTTCCTCAAATGCCCGAGGTCTTCATGAGCAAGCAAGTTGGATGCACACCCACTTAGTTTCAGTTCGAGCTTTCATACACTTATAGCTCGTAGTGCATCCGTTGCATGGCAATCCCTACTCCTTGCATTGACATCAATTGATGGGCATCTCCATAGCCCGTTGATTAGACGCGTTGATGGGAGACCTTCTCCCTCTTTGTCTTCTCCACACAACCTCCACCATCATACTCTATTCCACCTATAGTGCTATACCCATGGCTCACACTCATGTATTGTGTGACAGTTGAAAAGGTTTGAGAACATCAAAAGTATGAAACAATTGCTTGGCTTGTCATCGGGGTTGTGCATGATTTGAATATTTTGTGTGATGAAGATGGAGCATAGCCAGACTATATGATTTTGTAGAGATAACTTTCTTTGGCCATGTTGTTTTGAAAAGACATGATTGCTTTATTAGTATGCTCGAAGTATTATTGTTTTTATGTCAAATGATAGACTATTACTCTGAATCACTCGTGTCTTAATATTCATGCCATGATTAGACATATGATCAAAACTATGCTAGGTATCATTCCACATCAAAAATTATCTTTTTTATCATTTACCTACTCGAGGACGAGCAGGAATTAAGCTTGGGGATGCTGATATGTCTCTGTCGTATATATAATTTTTGATTGTTCCATGCCAATATTCTACAACTTTCATATACTTTTGGCAACTTTTTATATTATTTTTGGGACTAACATATTGATCCAGTGCCTAGTGCCAGTTCCTGTTTGTTGCATGTTTTATGTTCCGCAAAAACCCCATATCAAACGGAGTCCAAACGGGATAAAAACGGACGGAGAATATTTTTGGAATATTTATGATTTTTGGGAAGAAAAACCAACGCGAGACGGTGCCCGAGGGGGCCAAGAGGTAGGGGGCGCGCCCAGGGGGCAGGCGCGCCCCTGACCCTCGTGGACACCCGTAAGGCGGTTGACGCTCTTGTTTTGCCGAAAGAAAGCTACTTTTTGGAGAAAAATCTGTGCAAAGGTTTCAATCCAATCGGAGTACGGATCTCCGGATATATAAGAAACGGTGAAAGGGCAGAATCGGAGAACGCAGAAACAGAGAGAGACAGAGAGATAGATCCAATCTCAGAGGGGCTCTCGCCCCTCCCACGCCATGGGAGACAAGGACTAGAGGGGAAACCCTTCTCCCATCTAGGGAGAAGGTCAAGGAAGAAGAAAAAGGGGGCCTCTCTCCCCCCCTTGCTTCTGGTGGCGCCGGAACGCCGCCAGGGGCCATCATCAGCACCGCGATCTACACCAACAACTTCACCGCCCTCATCACCAACTCTTCGCCCCTCTATGCAGCGGTGTAACCCCTCTTTTACCTGTTGTAATCTGTACTTAAACATGGTGCTCAACGCTATATAATTTTTCCCAATGATGTATGGCTATCTTATGATGTTTGAGTAGATCCGTTTTGTCCTATGGGTTAATTGATGATCGTGATTGGTTTGAGTTGCATGTTTTATTATTGGTGTTGTCCTATGGTGCTCCCCATGTCGTGTAAGCGTGAGGGATTCCCGCTGTAGGGTGTTGCAATACGTTCATGATTCGCTTATAGTGGGTTGCTTGAGTGACAGAAGCATAAACCCGAGTATGGGGGTTGTTGCATATGGGATAAAGAGGACTTGTTGCTTTAATGCTATGGTTGGGTTTTACCTTAATGATCTTTAGTAGTTGCGGATGCTTTCTAGAGTTCCAATCATAAGTGCATATGATCCAAGAAGAGAAAGTATGTTAGCTTATGCCTCTCCCTCAAATAAAATTGCAATAGTGATTACCGGTCTAGTTATCGATTTCCTAGGGACAAATAACTTTCTCGTGACAAAAAGTTCTCTACTAAAACTAACTTTATTGCTTCTTTATCTAAACAGCCCCTAGTTTTTATTTACGTGCTCTTTATATTCTTGCAAATCTATCCAACAACACCTACAAAGTACTTCTAGTTTCATACTTGTTCTAGGTAAAGCGAACGTCAAGCGTGCGTAGAGTTGTATCGGTGGTCGATAGAACTTGAGGGAATATTTGTTCTACCTTTAGCTCCCCGTTGGGTTCGACACTCTTACGTATCAAAAGAGGCTACAATTGATCCCCTATACTTGTGGGTTATCATCTGCTTGCATGGTATTCATCCCACAAAAGACATTAGTTGACCGCTTCTTCCTACACCTTCTTCCTGATACTAGGTGTTTCTAGTAACTCAAGATGCACAAGGTTTCTCCTCATATACTATTTCACCTTAGCTAGAGGTCTGTCGCCCCCTTGGATTTCAATTCCTGGTCAGTTGATTCCCAATTAAAGGAAGCATCCCCCGGCGTAATAGGCTCTAGTCCTTGTATTACACTGGGGAAGCAGTGCCTCGGTGTTTATCTTAGGGGCGTGTGGGGCCTAGGAGCTGCTGGCGCCCTATTTGGAGGTCAACCGGGCTTAAAGGGATGGCCGGGGGGTGCTACCAAGCACGGCGATGGTGTGAGGTAGAGAGAACGGTGGGGCGGCAGAGGCAGGGATCTGGGCTGGTGGTCACTGGCGGTTCGATAAAGATCGTCAACAGTGACTGGCGGGAGGTAGACGAAGGCCATCTGCCTGTTCCTTGTAGATCGAATGGTTCATAAAAAATTCGACTGACCTATTTATTTTCAGTCGATTGTTATTTTGATAGGACCACATGTGGTGGTGTGCTGGAGGAGTACCTGCATTTCCCAGCCATCCCTGTGCTCATATATTACAAAATCATACGGAGTAGAATCTAATTTTGTTTGCCATGCAATGTTGTAGAGCTATCATATGTCTCCTGTCATTTATTTTTCAGCCACCTATTATCTGCTACTTTTAAAGTGCACTAGTTCTCCACACCTATACTCTCACTATTGTTTCTTTATGCATGGGTATTTCAGACTCTGCCAACCGGCTGATAGAAGCACAAAATAGAAGAGAGAAGCAGCTCCAGCTTTCTTCGGGCTTAGGCAAGACACCTTTAAGCGTTATAAAGTGTGCAGTGTCAGTAGATGGAGACGGAAATCGTAGCTCTGGAGTTGATGATCTCGCTCGCCATGAACCACCATCCCAGGTGCTTGCTTTAACTTCGCGGTGTCATATGTGGTTGCATGTTGCATATGGTGTCTAGCTTGTATTGCTTCCAATTTTGTTAAATTGCATCTGCTTAGCTTACACATTATACCTTTGAATATGGCATGCCTTCCTGCTTTTGGTACATACTAGTACATATGTCTATTAACGATGTTCTTACATCAAACTAATGTTCTTGTGTATCCCTCATCAATCACTTGTGATGAGACAGTCAAGCGCGCGGATTACTGTGAGAAAAGATGCTCTTTTAAAGAATGCAGTGTTTGCCTCCCCACATGATTCTCAAGAAACAGCAAGGCTAGATGAAGATAGGGAATGTAGCTCTGTAGTTGATGACCGCATTTCCCCTACACCACCATCGCATGTGACTGCTCTAACTTGGGAGCGTGATATGTGGTTGCATGTTGCATGTTGCATATGGTGTCTAGATTGTAATTCTTCCAATATGGTTAAATTGCATGTGCTATTCTGCTTAGTTTATACATTATACCTGCTAACGTGACATGCCTTCCTATTTTTAGTACATAGTACATCTATCTATTAAGCATGTCCTTACATAAAACTACTTTTTTTCCCGCATCAATCAATATGACGAGACAACTTTAGTATATGCAGTGTGATATTGGTTGCATCTTTCATATGATTTATAGCATGCGCTACTTATAATTTGTTGAAATGACATTTATGATGGGACGCTTTTAACTTGGCAGAGTCATATTGGTTGCATCTTTCATGTGGTGTTTAGCTTGCATTGCTTCTTATTTGTTGAAATGGCGTCTTCTTAGTTTACACAAATAGTTGTGAATATGCCATGCCGTCCTATTTTTCGTACATATTCCATCCTGGTATCATGTGTTTGCCTTACATCAAGGTAGTGATTGTCAGTATCACGCATGAATGAGTTCCGAAGAGTGAATTTTATTGATTTTTCTTGTCGGTTTTACTTGACAATTCATGCATACACATTCTACTCCGCCACCCCTCAAGAAGATTTGCAAGACAACACATGCATACACACTCAACATAGCTGTGTTGATGATGAGCACGTCTCCCCTAGTACACCATTACAGGTGCTCCCTCTAACCAGGCACGGTTATATGTGGTTGCATGTTATGTATGATGTCTAGCTTGTAATGCTTCTAATTTTTTTGAATTCCATCTACTGACTTTACACATTATACTTGTGAATAAGACATGTGTTCCTCACCATGTTCTTACATCAAAGTAATACTGTTGTGTAACCTGCAACAATCACTTATCATAAGACACATTTAACTTTCTAAAAAAAGACAAGTTTAACTTGGGAGTGTGGTATAGGTTACATCTCGCATTGTTTTCTAGCTTGTACTACTAATTTGTTGAAATGGCAATTATGATGAGACCGTTTTAACTTGGTAGAGTGATATTTGTTGCATATTTCATATGGTGTATAGCTTTAATTGCTTCTAATTTGTTGAAATGTCTTCTGCTTCGTTTACACATCATAGCTGTGAATATGCAATATTGTCCTTTTTTCTTACACATTCAATCGTCGTATCATGCGGTCGCCTTACATTAAAGTAGCGCTTGTCAGCATCCTGCATCAATTACTTCTAAAAAGCAAATTTTTATTCATTTTTCTTGTGGGTTTGACTTGACAAGGCAATACAATTAAGAAATAGGAAGGAAAAAAATAAGCCAGGGACTGATGGCGGTCTTCCGGCGAAACCAGCATCCCAGGTGCTTTCTCTAGCTTGGCAGTGTGATATTGTCTTGCATGTTGCATACGGTGACTCACTTGTATTGCTTGTAATTTGATTAAATGTCTTCTTCTTAGTTTACAAATAGTTCTGAATATGCCATGCCGTCCTATTTTTCGTACATATTCCATCCTCGTATCATGTGTTTGCCTTACATCGAGGTAGTGATTGTTAGTATCATGCATGAATGAGTTCTAAAGAGTGAATTTTATTGCTTTTTCTTGTCGGTTTTACTTGACAATGCAAAATCAATAAAGCATAAGGAAATTAGCAAGGCAGTGGACAAAGGTGCTTCTTCCAAATGGTGGTCCTCTACACATTCTACTTGGCCATCCCCCCAACAAGATTTAGAAGATAACACATGCATAGACACTCAAAGTAGCCATATTGATGGTGCAATAGAAGATAAAAGTCCAGCTGAAAATTGTACCAAAGCGGTATCCCGTGCTACACAAGCTGCAAAATAAGCCAAACGGAAACTAATAGCTGCCACCAAACAAGCAGCGATAGCCCTAGTTGTTGCAACACCTTCCACAGTACCACCAGCTGCACGAGTTACTTGTTTGTCAACTCAGCTAGCAGCATGTTCCCAAGCTCCCTTGCCACTCTACACTACTTCCAAAGCACTCTTGACGCAATACGAGTTGGCAAGATCATATGAACCTTGTGAGCTTCAAAAACAAGAAGGTAGTTGCTGGAGTCAATTTACAATTGCATGCTTCTTTATATGTAATCTCACAGTTTGATGTATACTAACACTTCCTATATACGTTGTGGGACTAGTACCTAGGCGCAAGAGGAAACAAACATCAAGGATAATGCTCGATAGGTTAACTAAATCTAGAGGAGGAAGAATGGAGATCCGTTTTGAGGCAGGTTTAAAAAGGTCACGTGATGCTACAGAGTCAGCCAAGTTATTATCAGAGGCAACGGTTGCCGTTAGGTGTCATGCACGTATCCTCTCAACATGGATTCATTACAGGAATGACAAAGACGAAACCCAGTTCAACACCTTCCTCGACCATTTATCTGTAAGTATGGTTATGTATGGAAACTAGTAATATCGTCTTGCTCCGTCCCATACTTTCTAGGTTGCTGATAATGAGACTCCCATAATTTTCAATAGATGATGTTCAAGTTGGATAGCCAAGATGATGCAACCAGACAAGCTTGCACCCATGTTTTCAAGTCTGCTATGCGACAGTATCGGTATAACTTGAGGAAAACTCACTTTGAAGGCAAGGCTCACAATGAACTTGCCCAAACATCTCCAATGGAAATTATATCGGATGAAGACTAGAGAGGCTTCGTTAAACACTGGTCTGATCCAAAGTATCAAGTACGTTATATGTATGTGATCAGATCACATGCTGAATTCCTATTTATGCATGTGCCTCACAAATCTATCTTCTCGTAGCTGATCTGTTCAAAGAACAAGGACAACCATACGAAAGTGAAATTCCAATAGACGACAGGATATTGTAGCTATATTGCACAATGTGAGGCTCTTGTAATTAGCTATTGTTTCACTCTTTTCATTGTGCCATATTATCAGATCTATATTGACTTGTTCCAAATGTAGAGGAAAGCCCACAAGGAGCAAAAGGTACCTGAACCAAATGCTGTGGAAATTTTCAAGGACTATCACACCAGCAAGATGAAGGGCATGACTACACCAGTCAAAGCCACTATTGTGAGTCCTTAATCCTCATGCCTTTTAACTACTACTTACTCTGACACATGCATTGAACTTCACGGCTTGCAGCCAATGTCTATTACTCTTTTCAATTTTATACACAATTGTCTTAGCGTGTCATTGCACCTTACAAGGTTTAAAAGAGAGGAGTGATGTGCCTTTGATCTTGATCTGTAATTTAGTTCCATGTTGGACTTGCCCACACAACGTTACAATTGCATGTTTGTCTGTTCTCAGTTGTTTTATGATATGAATGATTCATACTATGCTTACCGTAATATAAACTTTGTCTCTTTATCCTTAGCTGTCAATGCAATGTGAAGAAATAGACAATACATTAGCCATGGTACATGGTCATATGTTTGGAACCTGATTTTATTATGTACTTTGCAGTAAAATACAACTAATATTTTACACGGGTTCACCAGAATAAGTTCTGTATATAGACCAAAGCTATTTTCTTTGGTTTTGCTACCTCCATAATATCTTCTGTTATGGTACTACTAATATAAAAACTCAACTTTTCAGCAAGCTATAGAAAAATGGTGGAGCCGCCACCTTCTGAAGGTGACGAGGCAACTATAACCGCAATGTCACCTCTTGCTGTAGTGGGTTAGTACCTCTCCACTAACAGTTCCAAAAGCACGTTCCTGCGTAATACTAGGTTGGTTGTTAAGGCAATCTCGTCCAAAATACCTCATGATCAAGATATGCAAGCTCAAAACAATGTTATATCTGCACTACAGACACAAGTCCATTCCCTAACAGAGACCTTTGTGAAACAAGGACAGCCATTGTTCGATGTCGTCAAGATATACATGGTTTTCAAACCAGACTATGAGACATTTGCTATGTTGTTTAGGAGCCTAGGAGAAATGAAGGCAAAGTTTATGGTGCTCCATCAGATAGTACAACATGAAAACATAACAGTCAGGTCAAATGAACAGAGCTTTTGAACTTCTGGTGGTGCATTTATCTGCCAGACTGTTAACTTTTATGCCAATCTTCCTTTTGTTTTATGGTTGTAATTTGTTTTGTTGTGATACAAAATTTGTTCATAACGTGCAGCCATCGGCTGAAGAAAACGGCAAGCCATTTTTGTATAGTGTAGGGTGTTCCCTACATTTGCACTGGTGGCGAACTTTGATGCCCATTGGATGTAATCTGTGCAATCGCCTTAATAGCCTAGCATTAGTTTTGCGCTTATTTATTTTCTAGTCTTCTTTTTCCTTGGTTTGCTAGTGGCCACAAAAAGCATGGGACATATATAGACCGTGGTAACCTTGACCCTACTACATGCCCTAGGATCCATCGGCCTCCTACGGGCCATCGGATAAATGGGCCTCCAACGGGCCGTAGAATCGGTGGGCCTCGGGCCATCGGATAAATGGGTCCATATGGGCCGTAAACGGGTGTAATTTGTATCGGGCCATCACGGTAATGGGCCGTTAATAGGCCAGAAGATAGCAAAGGCTTAATTCTGTCATAGGCGTAGCGGCTCGTTAATGGGCCTGAATATAGGACGGGCTGGAAACGGCGCAACGGGTTAAGAGGCCACAAACGGGCTGATTATAACCACGAGGCGAATTTGGCCCATTAGGGGAACATGCCAGTAATGGGCCGGAAGTAATCAAGGGGCCGGAAAGGAGCCCAAGAACGTATGGGCCGTCAGTAGGCTGAAAGCTAACAGGGGCTAGAAACGGCCCATGTGAATCATGGGCCGTTAATGGTACAAAGAAACTTACTGTTCATTATGGGCCAGAGTCACCGTGGGCCACTAAAGGGCCTAAAGATACGAAAGGCCTCATATGGGCCGAAAGACGTCGTGGGCCATACATGGGCCAAAAGTGAAACGTGCTGGTGTTATATTCGACAGCCCACATGACGCTGTTGGGCCGATTTCGGGAAGGCCCTAATGGGCCATGAGTTACCGGGACATAAAATGGGCTATATGCGAACAAACCATTAACAGGCTTTTCATGGCCCGGCCCGCTAACTTTTGACCAAGTCAAACGGGTCGGCCTTTGTAATCTAAATGGGCCAGTGTTGGGCCGTCGCACGTGTCAACATATCATAGGCGCCTATCTGACCCAGTGACGAGCTGACACGTGTTTCCTTCGGCCAAAGAGAATTTTACATGTGGAAAATCCCCATTGGTCTAGGCTGTTAACGGGTTATCGGATCCAAAACCGGACCCGATAGCTTAATGGTGACCCGTTACGGTGCATGCCACATGTCGGTTACCCTTGACAAAAGCAGTTCCATGACGCCTCATTTATCGTCATGGAAGTGACACTTCTGTGATGATAATTTTGGTATTGTCATGGAACACTTCTAAGACATCACAGGTGTGACTATCTTGATTCTATCATAAAATCGTCATGGATGTACATACATGACAGAAAACGTGACCTACTGTGACAAACACGTATCATCGCGTAAGTGTATTTTTTTGTAGTGCCTCCTGCCCTGCGTTTATGTGCTGCTCCTCGTCATCATCTCTATGGGTGGGTTCCTCCCCTGTAAGCTCTGATCTTACCTACGACATGGTTAGTTGATTGGTTGGTGGTTCATATGTATTCTGTCAAAGTTCGTTGGTGATGTCATGGTTATCGGTTTGGTTATTTCTGGGTACATGTGCACTAGATAGGTTATATTTCTTGGTACTCTGGACCTTGCAGATATGTCATGTTAGAGAATGCAAGTCTGTATGTCATGGTCATGTCCTCAATCTGCAAACGAATAAATCATTGTCTTGTTTTTTGTCCATGTGTAGTCCATAAATATTAACAAAATAGAAATGATCAATTAATAAAAAAGATTAATCCCAAGATTCACTATGTAGTCCATCAAGATTATTTGTTTTCCTATAACAGAAGTATTTCATATCATAGGATAATTGTAGCTCGAAGATCATGGTCATCGTGTTGTTCGTACAGAAACCTGAGCCGAATTGCTTGTACAATTAACTTAAGACATAATTTTCCATTAGTGAGCATGGTAATTGGAAATCACTATGTAATGATAAACTAATTAAAGAACTTATATTCTTTAGAAATAATTAAAGAATAGTTCATACATTAAACATGAGCCCATGCTGCTGGGGTATGTGCCATGCTCAACACATTTGATTTTCTAAGGTTGTCTTAAAGTTTGTTAACGCACAGGCAATGCCCCTGAACCCCATTTTCCGCCCATCCGGCAGTGTGCTGGATGTCGTCCTCCTTGGCGCGGCCATCCCCGACGAGCTCTGTTGGTCAGAGGAGATAGAGCAGCAAGGCCTCCTATCCTCCAGTGCGTGGACCAATGGCTGCATCCTCCTGCTCTCCTAGCTTGGTGAGCTTCCCCTCTCTCCCCCTACCCCAGATCTAGATGATACTTGCAATTTTGCAGCTATATATGAAATAAATCAGGTCTTGGTTCAGTTCTGTATGTGTCTATTTGATTAAACCTTGACTGAAACCAAAGCATCATGTTTGGATGTTTGATTTTCATAGGTATGCAATACTTGTTGGTTCAAGCAAATTGCTTGATACAGTTGTACCTGGGGAATCTCTGTATGGTTCAAGCACTGGCACAATCTCTTTACTTTCTGGAACGTAGGATAAATCGAAGCACAAAATGTTTTAAAGATACACATTTACAATTTCAGAAATGAGCAGTAGTGAAGTATGAAGCTACACATTCAGTTAGTAACCTAGCACAGAATGTTCATGTAAATGGGGTTCATTTCTTTTACATACATGTATGACCATATATGTAGGCATATTCATCACTAGATGGTTAACACATCAAGTAGTGTGCATCTATGCATGCAACGCCACTGATTCTACATCCAAAACTTTTTTGTAAGAACGTGGGCTGCCATTTCGTACAGAAATGAGCTCCACCGTGTACCTGCGTGGGTGTCGCTACGCACGAAGCGTGAGTACGTGCACCTATTCTCTTCATGTACGTACACCACCTACGTGGGTGTGTGTGAGAGAGATAAAAACCTAGAGAGAGATGGTGTGCGGGTTCGTGAGTGTTTTGGGGGGGTGCCTGAGAGATAGACAGGGAATATGTGTTGATAATATCTCAAACAAAAAATGTAACATATGTAATATGTGTGAAACAGAGGCCTGGATATATCATATATAGAGGGGTGATCCATGAGAAGAGAGTGGAGGTATCATCGGATGAGATATCCATAGAATCAAAGAGAGGGATGAAGTGTGTGTATGTGCGCGATTGATAAAGAGTGCCATCGAATTTGTGTGTGCCTACGTCAGAGATACTGGCCTACTGGAATGTGAGAGGGGATAGGTGCAGTTTGTCTCTGTGGCATGGATACCTACCTACAGCATTCGACTATCAGTGTGTGGGGGGTAGGGGTGAGGGAGTCCTGGATTAGGGGGTATCCAGACAGCCGGACTATATACTTTGGCCAGACTGTTGGGGCGTGAAGGTACAAGACTCAAGACTTCGTCCCGTGTCTAGATGGGACTCTCCTTTGCGTGGAAGACAAGCTTGGCGATCCGGATAGTAGATTTCCTTCTTTTTAACCGACTCTGTGTAAACCCTAGCCCCCTCTGGTGTCTATATAAACCGGAGGGTTTGGTCTGTATAGGGACGATCAAGACAATCATAATCATCATAGGCTAGCTTCTAGGGTTTAGCCTCTACGATCTCGTGGTAGATCAACTCTTGTAATACTCATATCATGAAGATCAATCAAGCAGGAAGTAGGGTTTTACCTCCATCGAGAGGGCCCGAACCTGGGTAAAACACTGTGTCCCTTGCCTCCTGTTACCATTAACCTTAGATGCACAGATCGGGACCCCCTACCCGAGATCCGCCGGTCTTGACACCGACATTGGTGCTTTCATGGAGAGTTCCTCTGTGTCATCGCTGCAAAGCTCGATGGCTCCTTCAATCATCAACAACGTGGTCCAGGGTGAGACCTTTCTCCCCGGACAGATTTTCGTGTTTGGCGGCTTCGCACTGCGGGCCAATTCGCTCGGCCATCTGGAGCAGATCGACAGCTACGCGCCTAGCCGTCAGGTCAGGTTCGGAAACTTTAACTACACGGCCGATATCCGCGGAGACTTGATCTTCGATAGATTCGGGCCTACGCCAGGAGCGCCGAACAATTACGATGAGCACGGCTTAGACCTGTTGTCAGACAATACTCGGGTTATCGTGCCTGCAGGATCCCCGGACCTAAATCCGGGGCAGATTGCGTCGTCCGAAGACGGGTGGATGGACCCCGCCCCATAGACCGCACACTCATCAGTAGTAGAGCCGAACACAGACTTCATACCCAGGGAAGCCTGTGTCTCTGGACCCCTGGACTTGTGTCCGGGCGTAGGCCCCAGACCGCGCGCCCCCAAGCCCGCTGATTCTAGCTGGGCTCCAGTAATGGAATTTGCCGCCGCGGATATCTTCCAGCACTTGCCCTTTGGTGACATGCTGAACTCATTAAAGTCTCTCTCCTTGTCAGGAGACACTTGGCCGAACTATATCCGGCTCAAAGGGGAATAAGGCGACGAAGAAATTCGTTGCCCACCCACCACCCACTTCATAGCCACTGTCGATGACGTAACAGACATGCTTGACTTTGACTCTGATGACACTGGCGGTATGGACGTCGGCGCAGGAGACGATTCAGAACCACCACCCACGGGGCGTTGGACTGCCACCTCATCATATGATATATACATGGTGGATACGCCTAAGGAGGACGATGGCGACGGAACGGAGGATAAAACCCCTGGACAAAAACCAAAATGACGGTGCAGACGCCGCTCTAAGTCCAGCCACAGTAAAAATAGCGATAATAGCGCTAGAAAGATCGACACCCCAGTCAACTCCAAAGGCAACAACGACCATATGGACCAAGTGATGGAGCAGGATGAGCCAGGTCACGCCGAACACAGCCTGGAGCAGACGCCCAATCATAGTGATCCCGAGGGACGAACTCATCAAATAGCCCCGGGAATGGAGCACAGTCCGGACGACGACGCATTCATCATCCCGGAAACACGCTTGGAACGAGATAACCTCCACAGAAGGCTTATGGCCACTGCGAAAAGTCTAAAGAAGCAGAAGCAAAAGCTTAAAGCCGCACAGGAAACGCTCAATCGCAGATGGAATAAAGTACTAGACATTGAAGAAAAGTACGGCGACGATCGCCAAACAAAGAGCTATCCAAAGCGCAAGCTACTACCAGAATTCGATGACGAGGCCGTTCCACCGAAGAACAATACAGCCAATAGGCCGAACCAACCACTTCATAACCGCAATAGAGTAGCTACTGACCCCGCACACGATTTACGTGAGATCCTAGATAAAAAGGCCGGCGCGACCAGGTCAATCTATGGATCTAGAAGACATGCCCCGGTGCAGGATATGGTCACCAAAACGATCAGACTGATCGGATACCAGTTCAGAATCAGCACCGGACACAACAATAGCCGACGGCATGCCACAACACTTCCAGATACAGAGGGGCTGCTCACCCTCTGTGCTTCACCGAAGAGGTGCTAGACCACGAATTTCCATAGGGTTTTAAACCTGTGAACATAGAGGCATCTGACGGAACGACAGACCCCGGGGTCTGGATTGAGGATTTTATCCTGCATATCCACATGGCTCGTGGGGACGACCTCCATGCCATCAAATATCTACGCTTCAAATTGAAGGGAACAGCTCGACACTGGTTGAAAAGCCTCCCCGAAAATTCAATCAGAAGTTGGGAGGAACTCGAGGATGCTTTCACGGCCAATTTTCAAGGGACCTATGTCCGACCTCCGGACGCGGACGATTTAAGTCACATAATTCAACAGCCCAGAGAGTCCGTCTGCAAGCTTTGGAACAGATTCCTCACTAAGAAGAATCAAATTGTCGACTGCCCGGATGTCGGATTTCAGGTTCCGGCAGACCCTTGAGGTTCGAACACTAGGGTGCGCGCGGAGATTTAACCCTCTGCCTGCCTGTTCCTCGCCGAATCGCTAGGATCTAAACTACCAAACAGAACAACACAAGAG
The DNA here is from genome assembly GCA_963921465.1 of Triticum timopheevii. Lineage (NCBI taxonomy): Eukaryota > Viridiplantae > Streptophyta > Magnoliopsida > Poales > Poaceae > Triticum > Triticum timopheevii. The sequence continues at coordinate 244,903,955 of OY997270.1, forward strand.
ACACAAGATTTATACTGGTTCAGGCCACCATTGTGGTGTAATACCCTACTCCAGTGTGTGGTGTGGTGGATTGCCTCTTGGGCTGATGATGAACAATACAAGGAGGAACAGCCTCGCGAGGGTCTGTTCTTGGCTGGTGCAATGAACTGCTAGGAGGAGTTCAATCGCTCTATCTACTGGTTTCTTGGTGAGGATCCAGATGCCCTGCCCTGGGGGTGGCTAGTCCTATTTATAGGCAAAGGCCCTGGGCCTCTTCCCAAATATTGAGCGGGAAGAGCGCCAACAATTGGCCAATTTGAAGGGGAACAGCGGGTACACTTATCCTGACTAAAGTTGGTCCTCACCTACCAAAGGCTCTGGTGGTGACGCCTACTTGGGCTCCACAACGACTTCTCCCCTGCCGTTGGGCTGGTCTTGGTCTTGTTGCACCGAAATGGATGCCTTTTCTTGATGCTCTCGCCTGCGCTTGCTCCCTTTGCACCAAAGAGGAAAGGAGGACACTATGCGGGCTGGCGCCCGACTGGCGCCCCTGGTCGTCATGGCTTGCGTCATGGGCACCTCGTGAGGCACCCCGCCTTGAACTCTCCGCCTCCTCGTGTGCCAGCTTGACGAGGTCGTGCCTGAGGAAGCTCCTTGTCGTCCGCACCGCGAGGGTTGGCCCCTCGCGAGGGTCTTGAATTTGTGTTGATGAAGATGGGCTGTGCTGGGCCTCCCTTGAGACACGCCGCAGGCCACAGGAAGGCAAGTCTGGGGACCTCCGTTCCCAGAACGCCGACAGTAGCCCCCGGGCCCACGGCGCGCCCGAACTTGGCCGAGCAGAGAGGCGAAAGGGCAAGTGCCAAGCGTCACGGGCCCTAACAGCCTGCGGCCTCGGGTGCCGCATGGCGGTTGATTGGACGTGGGCGCCTCCGCTTCCCCATGACGCCTTGGTAACCGCATGGATTCGACAAGTCCCTGCATGCAAAGCGGGTCATGATTACCTGCGGTCGTGGAGGTCAATGGTTGGCCTTCGCCGGCTATAAGTACGGAACGGCGCGCGTCCTTCCAGTCTATCCCCTCTTGCTTCTCCTTCTTCTTCATGGCTTCGCCAAGGAAGTTCCCGGCCGCAGAGAAAGGAAAGGCTCGCCAGGTGGAGTCTACCTCTCCCCCGCCCAAGCGCGGTCGAGGTCGCCCTCGCAAACATCCTGTGGCCTCCACGGCGGCCCCCCGCGGTCGTGGAGGTGGCTCTCTGCACAACAGTGAGCGGCTGGCCATGGTCGGGGGGCGTGTTCCGGCCGTGCGACCCCTGAGGTCGCGCCTCCATACTGCGGAGGTGCTGCCGGAGTTCATTGTGTGGGCCGTGGAGCCAACCGGCGCCCGGCTTCAGCTCCCTTGCTTCCTCCTAGGTGAGCTCCCAGCTGGCGCCTTGGGTGGCCTCTGGCTCCAGGTAGATGGCTGCTGCAGCCGGGCCTCGTGGGCTTCACTGGAGGTCTCCGCAGTCGGGAGCCTGGCCCTGACCCGCGGCTGGCAGACGTTCGCCCGCGCGCGTGGCCTCCGCCGCCGGTGCTCTCTACACTTCAAGTTCGACGGCGACGCCACCCTCTATGTGAGGGTGTTTGCGGAAGATGGTCGCCATGCAGGGTGCTGCCCTGAAGATGACGACCGCGGCCGGGGACTCAGCCCCGGCGAGGACGGAGAGGATAGCGCGCGCGCGGTTGGCGGCGCCCGTGACTCCTCAAGCTTCACCAGCTCTTCTTCGGGTAGCGACCCTTCTAGCAGCGGCCGCGGTCAGCCTCCACGCCATCGCGCCTGCTTGGAGGGCGGTAGTGGGTCTGCCCGCCGTCGCGCTCCGGTGAAGCGCGAGAGGGAGTCCGTGTGAGCTCCAGAGGCGGCTCGAGCCTTCCATGAGGGCCGGCGCAGGGCAAGCTTCGCCTGCTTTGTTCTTTCCTTTCTTTTCTCCTGCGCAAAAAGATAGCAATGTGGGGCCCCGTGGGGGTGTGTTTGGGTTAACGTCGTCAATCATCGTATTGTTTCGGTTATTCCGGCATTGTTCCTTTCTGTTGAATGCCCATTCGCAAGTAATCTCCAGTCTCAGCCGTGGGGGCGACCGACCTAGGCCCTGTATTCGTGTTGTGGTGCTCGTGAGGCATGGTCTGGAGGGGCGCTCCTGTAGTGGACCTGGGCCGTGAAAGCTTGAGCGATAGGGGCAGGAACACTCGCGAGGGCTCCCGGGGCTTCCACCTCGCGAGCCCCCGCATAAGAGAAATCGAGGCAGGAGAGCAAAAAAGTCGAAGAACCACAGGTCAAAAGGCGGCGATAGTTTCGATAAAACTCCAAATGAGGATGAACTAGCCAACTGCAGAAAGCAAATGAAAAAGTCGCGTCCGGCACCTAGTCTAGTCTTCGACGTCTTCTCACCAGCGCGGAGCTAAGTGCTGCCACTGGCGTGGGAGGGAGCCCCAGGGCCTGAGGCCGGCACACCTGAGACTCCGGGGCGTGTACAGCCCCAACTCATTATTACGTGAGAGTGTCACGGGCGGCGAGCTTCACAGGCATTGGCCTTCTTCACAGGCTCCGGGCCTTTCTTCGGGGAGGCAAGCTTCACGGGCATTTACCCTCTTCATAGGCTCCGGGCCTTTTCCAAAACGCGACAGCTTCACAGGCATTCGCCTTCTTCACAGGCTCTGGGCCTTTTCCAAAAAGATGGGCTTCACAGGCATTCGCCTTCTTCACAGTCTCTGGGCCTTTTCCAAAAAGATGAGCTTCACAGGCATTCACCTTCTTCACAGGCTCTGGGCCTTTTCCAAAAAGATGAGCTTCACAGGCATTCGCCTTCTTCACAGGCTCTGGGCCTTTTCCAAAAAGATGAGCTTCACAGGCATTCGCCTTCTTCACAGGCTCTGGGCCTTTTCCAAAAAGATGAGCTTCACAGGCATTCGCCTTCTTCACAGGCTCTGGGCCTTTCTAGGGGTAAAACCTCTGGAGGTGCTGGATGTTCCATGCGTTCTGTACGGGTACTCCCTCCTGAGTCTCCAAGCGCACGGAGCCGGGCCTGGAAACATGAACAACCTTGAACGGGCCTTCCCACATAGGAAAGAGCTTATGCAGTCCCTCCCTGGAGAGGACCCGCCGGAGCACGAGGTCCCCTACCTCGAGAGTTCTGGGGCGGAGGTTGCGGCAGTGGTATCGCCGTAGCGCCTGTTGTACCTTGCCGCTCGCAGCGCAGCTTCTCGACGACGCTCCTCCCCCATCACGAGGTCCATCCCCCGCATGGCGTCCTGCAGCGTCTCATCGAACGCTAGGACCCGCGTGGAACGATGCCTGACCTCGTGAGGGAGGACCGCTTCGGCTCCGTAGACCAAGAAGAAGGGGGTCTCCCCAGTCGGCTTGGTCGCGGTTGTGCGGATGGACCACAACACGGACTGAAGCTCGTCATACCAACCTCTGCCTCAGGCCTCCAGTTTCTTCTTGAACGTCCTAGTCTTGAGGCCCCTCAGAACTTCTGCGTTGGCCTGCTCGGCCTGGCTGTTGCGTCAGGGGTGCACCACCGAAGCGTAGCATATCTGCATTCCAAGGTTAGCACAGTACGTTTTGAAAAGGTTACTGGTGAACTGCGAACCGTTGTCAGTGATGATGCGGTTCGGCACCCCGAACCGGCTCACGATGCCCTTGATGAACTTGACCGCAGAACCAGCAGGGATGGTGCGGACGGCCTCGACTTCGGCCCACTTGGTGAACTTGTCCACGGCGACGTAGAGGTAGCAATATCCCCCTGGCGCCCGAGGAAACGGGCCCAGGATATCCAGCCCCCACACTGCAAATGGCCACGTGAGGGGTATGGTTTGCAGACCTCCTGCCGGCTGATGGATCTGCTTGGCATGGAATTGGCAAGCCTCGCAAGCCTTCACTAGTTCGACAGCGTCATTGAGTGCAGTAGGCCAATAGAAACCGCTGCGGAATGCCTTGCCGACGAGGGTCCGCGACGACGAATGATGCCCACAGTCTCCACCATGTATATCTGCCAGCAGTTCCTTCCCTTACTAACTGGTGATGCAACGCAGGGACACATCATTCGGTCGTCTCCGGTAGAGCTCTCCATCCATGATGCAATATGCTGTAGCTTGCCGCGTGTAATAGCCTGGCTTATTAGGGATGATAGACTACTCATATCAATAAGGAATTCCTTCTTTTCTCGGAGCCCATTCTGACAGAACTCCAAAGTTAAGCGTGCTCAGCTTGGAGTAGTGTCAGGATGGGTGACCGACCGGGAAGTTGCCCCCGGGTGCGCATGAGTGAGGACAAAGTGCGCAGAAAAGACTAGTATTGATCTGTGGGGCCAGTCTAGATCCCGCCAGGAGTAATGACCACCGGCGGGTGTGTCCGGGGCGTTACAAGTTGGTATCAGAGCCGACCCTCGTGGTTACACAGATGGTTGCGGACAGGTGCGCGGTCATGTTGTGCATGACGTTTGTGGCCCGTCGTGGTACACGGCATGGCACATGTACCGGACTGGATGCATAGACGTATGTGCCAAGAGGGAATGTTCCTGTGGCCCGACGAGGACGTCGGTTCCTTTGAGTGAAGGTGTATGTAATAGCCTGGCTTATTAGGGATGATAGACTACTCATATCAATAAGGAATTCCTTCTTTTCTCGGAGCCCATTCTGACAGAACTCCAAAGTTAAGCGTGCTCAGCTTGGAGTAGTGTCAGGATGGGTGACCGACCGGGAAGTTGCCCCCGGGTGCGCATGAGTGAGGACAAAGTGCGCAGAAAAGATTAGTATTGATCTGTGGGGCCAGTCTAGATCCCGCCAGGAGTAATGACCACCAGCGGGTGTGTCCGGGGTGTTACACCGCGCCACACGCTCTGCTTCCTCCTCCTTCTCCGGCAGGGTCCCTTGCGTTAAGTAGCTCCGGAGCTCTATGATCCAGCACCCCTCCTGAGGCTCCATCGTTAGGAGTAGGCATGCTCCTGAGGCCGGGCCACAGGCTGGGGCTCCCGAGGCAGGTGGCTGAGGAAGCTCCACCCGAGGTTGTGCTGTGTTCGATAATGATGGCAGGGCCGAGGGCTTGAAGAGCCATTCCTCGAAGATGCCCGGTTCCTGGGGCAACCGCTTGGAGGCTCGTTTGGCAATGTCGTCGGCCTCTTTATTAGTGCCGCGGGGCACATGCTGTAGCTCCAACCCCCAGAACTGCTTCTCCATCCTGCCGACCTCCGCAAGGTAGGCCTCCATGTGCTCATCTCTTGGCTCGTATACCTTGTTGGAGAAATTGACAAGGAGCTGTGAATCGCCCTTGATAGTAAGGCGCTTCACCCCCAGGGCAGCGGCGGCCTTCAAGCCCACTATCAGTCCCTTGTACTCCGCTATATTGTTGGAGACCTTTTCACCCTGCTGGAAGCAGAGCTGCACGGCGTAGTACAGCTTGTCCTGAGTGGGAGATATGAGCACCGCCCCAGCCCCAGCGCAATGCCTGGAGAACGCCCCGTCGAAGTACATGACCCAGCCTTCTGGCGCCTCACTTCCTGGGGAGAGTGATCGGTCCTCGTCGGCCTTGAGGTCCGGTGCTTCCGTCCATTCAGCCACGAAATCTGTTAGCGCGGCACCCTTGATAACCCTGGTTGTACTGAATTCGAGCTGAAATGCTTGCAGTTCAATGTTCCACTCAGCGACCCTTCCGGCCGAGTTAGGGCTCCTGAGCACCCTTTCCAAGGGGTATGCCGAGACAACCTTGATCGGGTGACCCTGGAAGTAGTGTCGCAGCTTGCGCGAGGCCACCAGCAGCGCGAGGAGGATCTTCTGTGGCATTGGGTACCGTGCCCTCGCATCCCGCAACACCATGCTGACGAAGTACACCGGGTTCTCGACGAGGCTTGGAGTATCGGCGCTGGTGGCGCCCTCCGGAGGCCGTGGCGCCTGCTGAGGCGACGGGGCCTCCGGAAGCTGGTTGCCTGGGGGAAGAGCTTCCTCCGTTCTCGGCACGCTTCCCTGCGGCGGCTGATCCTCCTCAGCCGTGGTAGCGACCTCTGCGAGTCCTTTTTGGTCCTGCTTTGCCTTGACACAGGCAGCAGCCGTGGCTTTGGTCCGATGCTCGTCCCTAACTGCCACCAGAGCCGCGCTGGCAGAGTAACGAGTGGCGGCGAGATAGAGTACCAAGGGCTCTTGAGGGTGTGGGGCCACCATCATCGGAGGGTTGGTTAAGTATCTCTTGAGATCTTGGAACACTTTGTTGGCTTCTTCAGTCCATTCAAAGGGCCCCTTCTTCTTCATGAGCTGAAAGAAAGGCAGCGCTCGCTCCCCTAACCTGGAGATGAAGCGCGCCAGCGCAGTCACGCGCCCCGTGAGCTTCTGCATTTCTCTGAGGGTCTTTGGTGGGCTCATGTCCTCAACTGCCCTGACCTTTTCTGGGTTGGCCTCGATGCCTCGGTGGGACACGAGGAACTCCAAGAGCTTGCCCAAGGGGACTCCAAACACACACTTCTCCGGGTTGAGCCGTAGGCTCACTGCGTTGAGGCTCGCGAAGGTTTCCTCCAGGTCTTGTATCAGGGTCTTGGCCTCGCGAGACTTCACTACGATGTCATCGACGTAAGCCTCCACATTCTTCCCGAGCTGCGGGCCCAAGGTGATGTGCATGAGCCGCTGAAAGGTTGCCCCCGCGTTGCGCAGTCCGAACGGCATGCATGTATAGCAGTACACCCCACACGGGGTCAGGAAGGCCGTCTTCTCCACGTCTTCCACCGCCATCTTGATCTGGTGATACCCGGAGAAGGCATCCAAGAAGCATAACAGGTCACAATCAGCGGTGGAATCAACGATCTGATCGATGTGAGGGAGCGGGAATGGATCTTGCGGGCATGCTTTATTGAGGTTGGCGTGAAGTTGACACACATGCGCTCCTTCCCTCCCTTCTTCGGCACAACCACGGGGTTGGCCAACCAATCTGGATATCGGACCTTGCGAATAACCCCCGCAGCTTCTAGCTTGCAGGTCTCCTGGACGATGAAGGCCTGCTTTTCCGTGGACAGCCTCCTCGCCTTCTGCTTCACGGGGCGCACGTTGGGACACACATTGAGGTGGTGCTCGATTACGCCCCGTGGGATCCCTGCCAACTGATCGGGATCCCAGGCGAACACCTTCTTGTTTGCACGCAGGAACTTGACCAGGGCTTCCTCCTACTCGGGCCCGAGGTTGGCGCCTATGGTGAAAGTGGCGTTAGTGGACCCGTCCTTGTCTTCAGGTACCTGCTTGGTCTCTGCCTTGTCTTGGGTGAACAACTGCTTCTTGTTGGTTGGCGCAGCCCCCTTGGGCTTGGGGGTTTCTGCGTCGGCGGGCCGTGCCACCGCCGCCGTCTTGAGGGCGAGCTTCAGTACTCGCAGCACACCTCCGGTGTCCCCGGGCACGGTGAGGACACCGTTGCTCCCGGGCATCTTCATGAGGTTGTACGCCGGGTGAGTCACGGCCATGAATTTGGCCAATGCTGGATAGCCGAGGATGGCATTGTAGGGGAGGCCGATGGGGGCGATGTCGAAATCGACTAGCTCTGTGCGGAAATTGTCGTAGGTGCCGAAAGTTACCGGGAGTCGGATCTGCCCCAAGGAGCTGGACGACCCGCCTCCGACGCCCGAGAAAGGCCGGCTGGGTTGCAGCCGCTCCCGGGGTATGCAGAGGAGGTTGAAGGCTTCAACTGAGAGCACGTTGAGGCCCGCGCCACCGTCGACGAGAGTCCTGGTGACAGCCACCTGGCAGATGGTGGGCGTGCAGAGCATGGGCAGCGCACCCGAGCAGGCCGAGTTGGAGGGGTGGTCCTCAGAGCTGAAGGTCAGCCTGGCCGATGGCTCCGACCGGCCCGGAGGAGCCCCCTGCCGCGTGGAGGCGGGGCCGACCTGGCGGATGAATGGCTTGACGTGGTGGCTGGAGGGCGGCGCCTGCGAGCCGCCCAGGAGGGCCGCAACGACCGAGGGAGCCGGCGCGACGGGGTGGGTGAGGAAGAGGTCGTGTGGCTCTTCCCAAGAGGCCACGGGGGAATGCTGGGATGATGCTTGCTGCCCGAGGTTCCCCGTCGGGCTGGTGGCGGCATTGACGGTGGGTGACGGGGAACGACGGGGGCGCCCGCCGACGAGAGCCGTCCGGGAGACGCGGGAAGCAAGGGCGGCTCGGCGCTCGGCGCGAGCCCGATGAGCGTCAGACATGGATGCGATGGTCGAAGGAGAACAGGACGACGGAAGGCAAATTCCGGCGCACCCCTACCTGGCGCGCCAAATGTCAGATTTTGGGTTCCGGCAGACCCTTGAGGTTCGAACACTGGGGTGCGCGCGGAGATTTAACCCTCTGCCTGCATGTTCCTCGTCGAATCGCTAGGATCTAAACTACCAAACAGAACAACACAAGAGACACAAGATTTATACTGGTTCAGGCCACCATTGTGGTGTAATACCCTACTCCAGTGTGTGGTGTGGTGGATTGCCTCTTGGGCTGATGATGAATAATACAAGGAGGAACAGCCTCGCGAGGGTCTGTTCTTGGCTGGTGCGACGAACTGCTAGAAGGAGTTCAATCGCTCTATCTACTGGTCTCTTGGTGAGGATCCAGACGCCCTACCCTAGGGGTGGCTAGTCCTATTTATAGCCAAAGGCCCTGGGCCTCTTCCCAAATATTGAGCGGGAAGGGCACCAACAATTGGCCATTTTGAAGGGGAACAGCGGGTACACTTATCCTGACTAAAGTTGGTCGCCCGCCAAAGGCTCTGGTGGTGACGCCTGCTTGGGCTCCACAAAGACTTCTCCCCTGCTGTTGGGCTGGTCTTGGTCTTCTTGCACCGAAATGGATGCCTTTGCTTGATGATCTCGCCTGCGCTTGCTCCCTTTGCACCAAAGAGGAAAGGAGGACACTGCACGGGCTGGCGCCCTACTGGCGCCCCTGGTCGTCATGGCTTGCGTCATGGGCACCTCGCGAGGCACCCCACCTTGAACTCTCCGCCTCCTCGTGAGCCAGCCTGACAAGGCCGTGCCTGAGGAAGCTCCTTGTCGTCCGCCCCGCGAGGCTTGGCCCCTCGCGAGGGTCTTGAATTTGTGTTGATGAAGATGGGCTGTGCTGGGCCTCCCTTGAGCCACGCCGCAGGCCGCAGCAGGCAAGTCTGGGGACCCCCGTTCCCAGAACACCGACACCGGATGCCGAAGCCCTACTAGCCTTCGAGCACAGTATCCGGGACGAGTGGCTCGCCAGACACCTCGGCCAAGAAAATCCAAGGACAATGGCAGCCCTAACAAGCCTTATGACCCGCTTTTGCGTGGGTGAAGACAGCTGGCTGGCCCGTAGAGGCACCAGCGACCCAAGTACATCCAAAATCAGGGATGGCAATGGGAAGCCACAGCGCAATAAAAACAAACGTCGAAACAAGGAAGAAAGTCCGGACAACACAATGGTCAATGCCAGATTCAGGGGCTCTCGACCCGGTCAACAAAAGAAGCCACTTAAAGGCAGCAAAGAAGGACCGTCCGGCCTGAACAAAGTCCTGGATAGACTATGCCAAATCCATGGCACCCCCAAAAACCTGCGAACCACACTCACAGTGAGTGCTGGGTCTTTAAGAAGGCCGGCAAATTAAATGTCGAACACAAGGGAAGGGAAACACCAAGTGAAGACGAGGATGAGCCTCACCTGCCGAACACTGGGGGACAGAAAAAATTACCACTAGAGGTAAAAACAGTAAACATGATCCACGCGACTCACATACCCACGAGAAGGCGCGAACGCGTGCTCCGAGACGCATACGCTATAGAGCCCGTCGCACCCAAACTTAACCACTAGTCGGCCTGCCCGATCACTTTTGATCACAGGGAGGATCAGCTGCCTTGGTGCTCGACCCAATAATCGACTGATACCATCTCACTCACATCCTCATGGACGGCGTCAGTAGTCTTAATCTAATATACCAGGACACTGTCCGCAGGATGGGGATAGACCCATCCAGAATCAGCTAAAGTAACACCACCTTTGAAGGGGTGATACCAGGCGTTGAAGCCCACTGCAGGGGCTCCCTCGTACTAGAGGTAACATTCGGTTCCCCAGGCAACTCCAGAAGCGAAGAACTACTCTTCACCATCTCCCCCCTCCAAAGCGGCTATCATGCATTGCTTGGGAGAGTTGCCTTCGCCCGCTTCAACACAGTACCGCACTACGCCTACCTTAAAATCAAGATGCCCGGGCCACGTGGCGTCATCACTGTTAACGGAAACACAGAGCGTTCCTTACGCGCGAAAGAATACGCGACGGCTCCAGCAGCCGGACTCTAAGCGGCCTCTAATACCAGAAAGCATGATTGGTCGTTAAGACCACGGACACAGTTAGACGAGTCCGGCAGCCCAGATAAACCTAATCTAGGCGCCACACATGTAATCCCATAGAGGACACCAGGGGCTATAGATAGTTAATAAAGCCCAATTCCTGGCCTGATCTTATTAACAGGCCAATGTCTTACACTTTTACTATCCATTAGTGATAGCCAACTTTTCGCATGCTTACGTCATACTCTTCTACATGAGTTTTTCTTTTTACAGACACCATTTGTGCGACGCCCTCCCAGGACACGGCACAATGGGGACAAAGGCCAGACGTGCAGCAGGGCCCCGCTCAAAGGTTTCTCTTTAGATTAAGCCCCCGTGTAAACCTTCTTTATTGTCTCTTGTTGCTTACACATCCCATGGGTACTACACCCACAGAGGATACTGCCGTTATTGGCATTTCGCCATGACAGACTAAAGCACGTACCTGGGAATACAGGGTTCATAATAAAGGGCGTTACTCAGCTCAATATATGTTATAAAGTCCGAATACCTTCGGGAGTGTTCGGCGTCGCGAGTTTGGCCTTATATGCATCAGCTCCGAATCATGTCTTTGGTCAAATGTTGGGTTTGCTCGGCTCCTGGGTTTGCCGCCTTATGTTCCGTTCTTATCGGCTAAGGTGGCCAAAGGAGAACTACTGCGATTGTGCCCTGGTTCTTCCGGATGAGCACCTTAGTAGAGAAAGCAGAAAACTGACTGTCATGATATAATGAGAGACTGTTCAACCACTCGAAGACTTATTGGAACCTTTAGGGTTCCTCCGCATTAACGAAAGACCGTTTACCGGTCATGTACACACGCACCTGGATTCGGATGCACGCAAAGGTACAAGGGGCTACATAGTAGCCCCACCGTCAAACTCCTATGGCTAAGTGAAAGTGTTAAAGCTATATAGTCCGGTTGCCTAGTTCGACGTGTGATCACCTCCTTAATGGACCAAGACGTTGGATCAAGTGTGATTACACATATTTTCGCGAACACCCCCGCATTATATGCGTGGGGGCTGAAGCCAACGACTGCTAACTTTCATAATTGCATATATACATAAAATGGCCGCACAGGAGGCACAATAACACTTTCGGGCGAAAAGTATAAACATAGCCTCCATAATTAAAATAACATTGTTTTTACAATGACACGATTTGTCACTTGAAAATGACATTCTTTGAGCACTGAGCCTCTATTAAGCGAGCACCCTCTACTACCTGCTCCAAATAGTGCTCGATCGGATCCTGGCCTCCCGCCACATTCTGGGTCGCAATGATGGTGGCCTCCATATCTGTCCAATATGCTTTAACGCGGGCAAGAGCCATCCGTGCACCCTCTATGCACGCCGACCTCTTCGTGGCATCAATCCGCGATACGGCACCAAGAAATTGTTGCACTAAACCAAAATAATTGTCCGGCTTAGGCCCCTTGGGCCATAGATGGTCTATTACAGACCGCATTGCAAGTCCGAACAGTCTATGGAGCTCGGCCATAGAAGCCATCCTCTCACTCAACGGCAATGTACGCGTTGGAGCACTGAATTGCGAACAGAAAAGCTTTTCCACTTCATATCTTTTTGATCCTCGAAAAACTTGGCCCCATCAGCCGTACTCTTCGCCAAATCCGCGTAGGCGTCCGCAGGACTCCAGCGTCGATCCAGAGGAGCGTACTTTGGATCTAAAAACTTCATCCGCAACAAATAAGGGTTTCTAGCCGCGATTTCTCCGGCCTGTCGAAGCTCCTCCCGCGCATCCCTAATCTCGGAACGCGTCTCCTTGGCTACATCAAGGGCCTTTTTCAGGTCAGCCGAATTAGCCTTATTATCTTTTTCAAGGAGCTCATACCGGTCGGCGGCATTTTTTAGCTCCATAGCCATTTCGACTATTTTGTCTTCGCTTCGGCGACGAGCAGCCTGTTCGGCTCTCAACTCTTCGGCCACCTTTAGGGCAGCCGCATTGCTTGCCCGGGCTTGTTCCTTGGCTAGGCAAGCTCCGCCCTCAAGGCTTCCACGGCAGCAACTCCGTCTATAGTCCAAGCATATAACATTAACATTATGCTCCTCTTAGTTTTTCCTATAACAAATAAGGAAAGTAGAGAACATACCTTGTGACTCGTTAAGCCGCTCGTTCACAAGTGTGATATCGGCATCAATAACTCCAACCTGTCGCCTCAGTTCGGCGACTTCAACGGACCGGTCGGCTGCCGGACCCTTAGCCACCTGTGCATAAAACACAGTATGCTCATTATTCAATGATGTGATCCTCCATTTGCCGCCTTGGGCTAGCAACCAGAGTCTCAGGGGCTACTATCCATATGGAGCACACCTAGCGCGTGCGCCATAAATCAAGAATTACGTATTTCGTTTCATACCTCAAAGCCTCTGAGCAGGCTCGTAAAAGCTTCATTCAACCCGCCTGTGGCGGATGAAATCTTCTTAAGCACCGTGCTCATTAATGAACGGTGATCCTCCGAGAGAGCAGCTCACTCTAGAAGGCCCGACAACGTATCTGGCCGGTCACCGAACTGTGTCGGACCTTCCTTATCGCCCCCGTGGGAGCCAAACGCTCCGGACTCAGGGCGGCCGAACTACTAACTTCTGGCCTCGGCAAATCCGGACTCCTCCGTGACGACACCTCGGGGTCGCCCACCCCATGAGGCGGAGAGGTTGTTGTGGTTTCACTCTCCATCATCTCCGGAAGGAGATCCCCCGATGACGAACTCTGTCGAGAAGAGCTGCTAGCCGGACTGCAAAGAATGGATCCTGGTCACTGTACTTGGAGGAGGACACACTATGCTTTGTATTTACGATTAACTTATAGCTCGGTTGAGGGCTGGCCCATTTGCGGGCATGGCGCGATGAAGACACCCTTCGGGGCAGGGCCCCCTGGTGAAGTTTTCTTCCCCTGTCTGGGCGTCTCTGTCTCCAAGTCTTCGGAGGCGGCCCCCTTCTTACCGCGAGGGGAGGAGACCTTAGATTCCCCTCCCCGACTATCCTCCTCTGGGGAGGTAGCAATTCCCCCGGTTTGGATGTGCAATGTGTGAAGTTCTGCTTCTCTATTCTTCCCTTTGCCTTTCCCCGAGGGCACTTTACTTAGCACACGACCAAGCATCTTGGCTATGGCAGGACTTGGTGAGCCTTCGGGAACTGGCGCCGGACACCTGATTCTCTCCTCCTTGCTGAGCCATTCCTGGCCACGGAGGATTTTCAGAATAATGTTATGAGAAATATAAACGAAGTGTTCGGTTTCTGGGTTACTTACTTGGGTATCTGGGCGATTGTAGCTCAGGCCCGCATCCTCGATGGTGTCCGGATAATTTACTTGTGGTCCGAAGAATAACTTACACATCCCTTCGAGCGTCAGGCCGAAGAAGTGCAGAATAGTCCGCGGACCTTCCGGATCAAACTCCCACATCCGGAGAGGCCGGCGTTTACACGGCAACATCCGTCGGACTAGCATTACCTGAATTATGCTGACTAGGCTAATGTCCCTCTCAAGAAGCTCCCGGATACGGCTCTGCAGTGTTGGTACATCATTAGCAGACCCCCAATCCCATCCTACATTGGTCCATGACACCAGTTGAGGAGGAGGGCCCGAACGGAAGTCGGGGGCAGCCACCCACTTTGTGCCTCTGGGAGCCGTGACGTAAAACCACCTCCGCTGCCATAGATCGGACACCTCTAGGAAGGAGCCCTCTGGACATGGGGCGTCGGCGTTCCTGCTTATTACAGCACCTCCGCACTCCATGTGTCGCCCCTCAATCATCTTCGGCTTCACGTTGAAGGTCTTGAGCCATAAGTCGAAGTGCGGAGTGACGTGGAGAAAAGCTTCGCACACGACGATGAACGACGAGATGTGAAGGATGGCGTCCGGACCTAGATCATGAAAATCTAGCCCATAATAGAACATGAGACCTCTCACAAAGGGATCAAGGGTGAAGCCTAAGTCACGGAGGAAGTGAGAAACAAATACGACGCTCTCGTTGGGCTCGGGAGTAGGGATGACCTGCCCTGGAGCAGGTAGCCTGTGCTTGATGTCGGCGGTCAGATATCCGACCTCCCTAAGCTTTGCAATGTCCTCTTCTGTGACCGAGGAGGCCATCCACCGGCCTTGAAGGTTGGATCTAGACATGATTGAGGATCCGAGGTGCTTGAGCTTGGGCTTCGGGTGTTAGAACTCGAGATGCGAAAAGGCGCAGGAGTGGTGGAAAAGAGGGATAGGCCTCGGCTCCTTTATAAGGGGGGTGAATATCAATCATCCGCGGCGTAACCGCTTGGGACTTGCCTAAAAACACGGATTCATACTAACAGGCATCGTGGGGTTGCACGCACCCGTATTGATAGAAGATCCCGTGATAAGGAGAACACGATCTCTGCTTTGGCGAGGTGCGCCAATAAGACTGCCTCGCGACGCGTGTCGAGGCAGGCCAAGAAAAACCGGTTCGTATTGGGTCGGGCCACGATGCAGGAGCATGCCGTACAAAAATCATCTGCAGATCAAGATTTATGAAGTGCTATGCTCTTTACTATGATGTGCGGAAATTATCTCGCAAAGCCAGACACAATCATCAATCTACTTTGGAATGTTCGGAGATGGAACCTGCCTTGCAATGTCGAAGACGATCTACGCGCCGGACTCATCATCATTGAAGCCTGGTTCAGGGGCTACTGAGGGAGTCCTGGATTAGGGGGTATCCGGATAGCCGGACTATATACTTTGGTCAGACTGTTGGGGCGTGAAGGTACAAGACTCAAGACTTCGTCCCGTGTCCGGATGGGACTCTCCTTTGCGTGGAAGACAAGCTTGGCGATCCGGATAGTAGATTTCCTTCTTTGTAACCGACTCTGTATAAACCCTACCCCCCTCCGATGTCTATATAAACTGGAGGGTTTGGTCCATACAGGGACGATCAAGACAATCATAATCATCATAGGCTAGCTTCTAGGGTTTAGCCTCTACGATCTCATGGTAGATCAAC
Source organism: Triticum timopheevii (assembly GCA_963921465.1). Classification (NCBI taxonomy): domain Eukaryota; kingdom Viridiplantae; phylum Streptophyta; class Magnoliopsida; order Poales; family Poaceae; genus Triticum; species Triticum timopheevii. The sequence goes on from OY997270.1 coordinate 244,919,239, forward strand.
TCTTGTAATACTCATATCATCAAGATCAATCAAGCAAGAAGTAGGGTTTTACCTCCATCGAGAGGGCCCGAACCTGGTTAAAACATTGTGTCCCTTGCCTCCTGTTACCATTAGCCTTAGACACACAGATCGGGACCCCCTACCTGAGATCCGCCGGTTTTGACACCGACAGTGGGGGGTAGAGACCTAACTATAGAGGTAGAACGGCTGGTATATGTGTGGAGGAGGAGAGAGACCTACCTTATGTATTGAGGGAGATCAATCGGCATCCATGCATATGTGTAGTATAGGAATAAGGTTGGGAGAGAGACAGAGCTTCCCACAAATGGTGGGAGAGGCCTTCTAGACAAATGGAGGGCACACCTGCAATATCAATAAGAGAGGGGATTCCTGCCTGTCTGTGCACGTGCGTGTGAGAGACAGGTCAGGAGGCATGCACGAATGATGAGGTGGGACGATATTGTTGTGGTAAGCAGACATAACTACATAGGAAGATCAATCGTCTTGTGTTGGAGAAAGGGAGAGATATAACTTGTGAGGTACATCAATCGATGCGTGGGGAAAAGAGTTATAGTCGACCTAGGTATATGTAGGGAGATCGATCGGTATACATGCATGCATGTGCTAGAAGCAAATAAGGCCCGGAGAGAAGGATAGAGAGAGAGGCATGCGGCTACGAGGTGGTGCGAGAGGCCTACTATATTGAGGGCGAAGGAGTGTGCAAGCATGAGACCGATGAAAAGAGGGGCGGGAGTGTGCAGATGTGTAGAACCATATTAGACAGTGGGGGCATGGACGGTGATAAGAGAAGAAGGAAAGCTTGTGTTTGAGGTAGGCACACTTGGCTAGAGAGGTATATCAATCGGTGTGTGCCAGAAAGAAGGAGCTGGGGGGCCTACACACACCATGGGTGAACGACCTAAAGAGAAATGACAAATGTGCGCAATGGAGCTAGAGAATGATGAGGGAGGGTGAGAGGGAGGCGGGCGTGTGCATGCATGAGAGAAAATTAGCACTAGCTACGAAGATGAGAGCATTGTGTGGGTGTAAAAGACGAATAGAGATCATAATTCATTATAAAAGTATATTCACATATTTGAACAAGAGATCATAGTGTTTTAAACCGACGCATGCATGATTATATATAATGGTGCTACGCATGGTGTGGTTATGAACATGTTATACTACATACGATATATAGAACATTTATTTGAATTTGTGATAATGTGTGGCTTTTGCAGCTCAAGGCTAAATACTTGTCATAATGTAGGGTGGGGCACTATACTTTGTGTGATAAATACAGTGTACATATGAAACATGGTTTAGATTATGAAGATCTAGCTAGTACTTCAAATGTACTATTATTTGGAATCAACATCAAGTGTATTCAAAAAATTTAATTTGAGTTCATATATATAGCACACATAGTTCATATCTAACTCTATAGTAACCATGTAGTGTGTTGTTAAGATAATATACAAACGATGGTTTAACTTGGCAGCAATCATGATTATAAGTTCTTATTCAAATAGAGAAACGAATTTAAATTTAGTTCGAATTGCAGTGGTAGTATAGACATTCGATATGCACTAAAATGTTCGTATGAGTAGGTTACATGCATTATACAGCCAGCAAAAAAATTTAATTGGACATACTCCCTCCATTCCCTTATGCAAGGCCACAAACTCAAATTACAAGTACCAAGGTAAAATTTAATAACTGCTTTGCAATTCAATTATTCTTTTTGTTAATCGAGATCATTAATAAGCCCGCATGCATGCAAAGAAGGAATGAGAAGGAAGTAGCACAGTGACATTATGACTACATGCATGCAAGTATTAAACAAGTTGGTAGTACGAGGAAACATTATTAATTTTTGCCTCGATTACTGTTAGTGGCCTTGTATAGATGCAAATTGTATTTTTCATAGTGGCCTTGTATAAGGGAATGGAGGGAGTAACATGGATTCATAGCTTTCAATAGCACTTGTACAGTAAAACGGGACAAGAATCTCTTTATGTGGTGCGATTTTTTTCATTTTTTCGTTGAGGGAAGTGCGAATTGATTTTGCACATACATTATTACATGTTAGGCTTGTCCCTAAATTTCAACCCGTGCCTTGTTATCCTGAAAATTTAGATATCGTCCTCCCAAAACTTGCGCCTTCACAACCAACGCCTTGCTATCCTGAAATTATAACACACGCGAAATCTCCCTACAGCTTCCAAATCCCAACACACGAAATCCCCCTTCTAACCCTGACCTGAAGGGGCCACTAGTTCAAATCGGTGGGTGAAAGTGCAACTATCCCTAGGTGGTTTTGATAATTCATAACAACATATAGCTCATTGAGCTAATGCTATTCCAAGACTATTATTTCAGGAAAGCTCAATGAATGGCATGGCATGGATGATGAAAGTGGATCCCTCAAAATACTAAGGACAAAGGATGGGCTCAAGCTCAAAAGCTCAAGACTCTGCATTTTATATTTTAGTGATCCAAGATCACATTGAGTCTATAGGAAAAGCCAATACTATCAAGGAGGGATTAGGTGTTGCCTAATGAGTCTCTTGCTTCATGTGCTTAGTGATATGCTCCAAAACCCTCAGCTACTTTCTCACATCCACAAATGACCTAAACCTAAAGCCAAACTCGGTCACACCAATTCTTCCTATCCGGCGCCACCGATTCCAAAAGTCATAGCCACTGCCACAAACCCTAAGCAAATCGGTCTTACCGATAGGGATCTCGGTCTCACCGAGATGGGATTGTAATCTCTCTGTTTCCCTTCGTAACGTTTCGGTCTAACCGAAGTGAGCGATCGGTCCCACCGAGATTGCAATGTAAACTCTCTGTTTCCCTATTGTAACATTTCAGTCTCACCGAAAAGAGCAAATCGGTCCCATTGAGTTTACATGACCAACTCTCTGGAAAGCTTATTACCAAAATTGGTCTCACCGAGTTTGTGTAGTCGGTCTTACCGAGATTACATTATGCCCTAACCCAAACCGAATCAGTCTCACCGAGTTGCATGTCAGTCCCACCAAAAATCACTAACGGTCACTAGGTTTATCAAATCGGTCCGACCGAGTCTGTTGAATCGGTCCCATCGAGTTTGCTAAATTGTGTGTAACGGTTAGATTTTGTGTGGAGGCTATATATACCCCTCCACCTCCTCTTCATTCGTGGAGAGAGCCATCAGAACAAACCTACACTTCCAACTTACCATTTCTGAGAGAGAACCACCTACTCATGTTTTGAGGCCAAGATATTCCATTCCTACAATATGAATCTTGATCTCTAGCCTTCCCCAAGTTGCTTTCCACTCAAATCTTCTTTCCACCAGATCCAAAACCTATGAGAGAGAGTTGAGTGTTGGGGAGACTATCATTTGAAGCACAAGAGCAAGGAGTTCATCATCAACGCACCATTTGTTACTTCTTGGAGAGTGGTGTCTCCTAGATTGTCTAGGTGTCACTTGGGAGCCTCCGACAAGATTGTGGAGTTGAACCAAGGAGTTTGTAAGGGCAAGGAGATCGCCTACTTCATGAAGATCTATCGCTAGTGAGGCAAGTCCTTCGTGGGCGACGACCATGGTGGGATAGACAAGGTTGCTACTACTTGGACCCTTCGTGGGTGGAGCACTCCATGGACTCGCGCAACCGTTACCCTTCGTGGGTTGAAGTCTCCATCAACATGGATGTACGATAGCACCACCTATCGGAACCATGCCAAAAACATCTGTGTCTCCAATTGCGTTTGAATCCTCCAAACCCTTCCCGTTACTTTCTTGCAAGTTGCATGCTTTAATTTCCGCTGCCTATATACTCTTTGCATGCTTACTTGAATAGTGTGATGATTGCTTGACTTGTCCTAAAATAGCTAAAATCTGCCAAACTCTAAAATTGGGAAAAGGTTAAGTTTTTAATTAGTCAAGTAGTCTAATCACACCCCCCCCTCTAGATATACTTCAAGGTCCTACAAGTGGTATCAGAGCTTTGGTCTCCATTTTCTTTGATTTCCATAGCTTTTGGTGGTCATAGCCTTGGTTTCACAACCTAGGACAGTATGGCGTCTAGCGAGGGAAATTATCACCGTAGAGGTCCTTACTTTGATGGTACTAATTTTGATAGTTGGAAGCATAAGATGAAAATGCATATTCTTGGACATAACCCCACCGTTTGGGAAATTATTTGTATTGGCTTGCAAGGTGAATTTTTTTGATGGGAGAGAACCAAATCGTGAAGCTAATGCAGAAGAATTGAAGATGCTGCAATACAACGCTCAAGCTTGTGATATCATCTTCAACGGATTGTGCCCCGAAGAATTCAACAAAATCAGCCGTCTTGAGAATGCAAAGGAAATTTGGGATACTTTGATTGATATGCATGAAGGTACCGAATCCGTCAAGGAATCCAAGTTGGATGCGCTCCAAAGTCAGCTTGACAAGTTCAAAATGAAGGATGGTGAAGGTGTCGCTGAAATGTACTCTAGGCTTGCTCTTATCACAAATGAGATTGCCGGCTTAGGGAGTGCAGAGATGACCGACAAATTCATCATCAAGAAGATCCTAAGAGCATTGGATGGAAAGTATGATACCGTGTGCACATTGATCCAAATGATGCCAAACTACAAAGATCTCAAGCCAATGGAAGTCATTGGAAGAATTGTTGCTCATGAGATGTCACTCAAGGATAAGGAGGAACTTCACAACAAGTCAAGTGGTGCCTACAAAGCCTCAAGTGAAACCCCCACATCATCAAGTGAGAAACAAACCTTCAATGAAGAATTGAGCTTAATGGTGAAGAACTTCAACAAATTCTACAAGAGTAGAAGCAAAGATAGAAGCTCAAAGTCAAGGTCTTACAATGACAAAAGATCTTCTAGTCGAGAGCGCAATTGATATAATTGTGGGAGACCCGGACACTACTCCAATGAGTGCACGGCACCCTACAAAAGAAGAGAAGATTCTCCAAGAAGAAGAAGCAAAAGAGAAGAATCACCACCAAGAGAGAGGGGGAGTAGAGATGATTGTTATGAACGAAGACCCTCACGGAGAAGCAAGGATTCGGAAAGGAAGGACAAGTCATCAAGGAGCTACAAAAACGAAGACATCAAGCTCATGTTGGTGAATGGTTATCCGGCTCCGACTCCGACAATCACTCCGAGAGAAGCTATCACTCCGACTCCGAATATACTCAAGATGAAGGTGTTGCCGGTCTAGCACTTGTGTCAACCAACTCCTACGACATATTTGATTCACCAAATGAAGGAATTGGAAGATGCTTCATGGCCAAAGGTCCAAAGGTAACACATCCTGAGTATGTTGATTTCAATAGTGATGAAGATGACTTGCTTGTGGATGATGATTTACTTGTTGACAACTCTAGTGATGAATACTATGATGAAACGTCAATTAATCATGCTAATCAAGATAAAATGAATGACAATGATAAGGAGAAGATTGAGCTTCTAACTAAAGAACTAAACAAACTATCTTCGAAGATCATTGAGAACTTTTAAGGGCTCATGAGAAGTTACGCTTTGAAAAGCTCAATCTTGAGCAAGAGCATGAGTTCTTAAAAGCAATCAATGATGATCTCTGTAAGAAAAGTTCTTTTTACATTGCCAAGCGTTTACTCTTATCTACTTACATGCCTCAAGTCAAGTCTAGTAACAAGTACAAGAAAGATACTTCCTCTAGTAGTAACAATAATAATGTCAAATCCAATATTGTTGCTTCTAGTAGTTCTCTTGATTCCACTAATGATTCTCTTAGCCAAGTTACACTTGAGCAAGAAAATAGCTTATTGAAGGGAATTATAGAGAAAGGTGTTTACAAGAGCCTTGCCGGGAGTAAGCAATTCGAGGAAATTGTACGCAAGCAAGGAAGGCATCGGAAGAATCAAGGTGTTGGTTTTGAACGAAAGTTCAATGCCAATGGAGTTGAGTGGGAAGAAGATCAATACCCCAAGACGAAGTTCATTCCTCAACAAGAGAAGTATGATCCTACTTCCTTCAAGGGAACACAAGCTCAAGATGATCTTCCACCACAAGACCACAAGAACAAAGGCAAGGACAAGCTTCAAGAAGAGATTGATGCATTTGAAGAAGCACCTAAGGCCTCATTCAAGTGGGTTCCCAAGACTACGTCAAGTTCTACTTCATCAAGTACGACTACAACTCCAAGGATTCCCATCAAGATGATGTGGATCCCAAAGAAGAAGAACTAGAGAGTTCTTGAGGGTGACTCTGCCAACATTCTTCACTCATATCATTATGGCAAGAACAAGTGCAATAAACTTCCACATCTTGCACTAGTTCAAGGAGTCACAAACCCTCATGTTGGTAAGGCAAGGGACAAGGTAACTTAATGATTTCATGGACATCATATTATGTGTGCTTCACTCTATGTCTATGGATATCCTTGTTTGTTCCTTGTGGGACTAACCCATGTAGGTAAGTTGAAAGTGCAACTCACTCCAAAGGATTGCTCCAAATGATCTACATCAACATTGAGCATCCACATCTTCAACACCTACATGAAGTCATCATCGACAAAACCCAAGGTTAGTTCATCCCTCTAAAAGGGGATCTCACATCTAGGGGGAGCTTAACTCTAAGAATTGAGTCAAAGCAACTCTAATGGTGTGAACACATCAATGCATTATGTAAAAGTGGTAACCCCACTTGAGCTTAAACGATGAGTATGACCTATGATCAAATGTTTTTCATTTGACTCCTAAGTCAATATACTCATATATAGATGACCTAGTCATCGCCAATTGTTTGATAGATGCTAGAATTGGTTGTGCATGCTTTGCCACATATTTCATTTGCCATCTTATTGTGTGAGCATGTTGGTGCATATTTTACTCATTCAAGGACATCCACTTGTTGTTTTGATTGTTTGGATTCTTTTCTTTTTGCCAAGTGGATGGACAAGAATGCCTAAGAACCTTCTCTAGCTATCTATGCTTTTCTCGTCTCAAACTCTATTCATGCTACATCACAAAATTTGATCAAGTCAGATTCGAACCACTCTGTGTGAGGAGCACTCGGAGTCCCCGATTCGTCATAGACTTAAACTTCCAAAACTTCTTTGTGATTCTCGGTCTGACCGATTCCTCCATTTCGGTCCTACCGAGATCATTAAGTTGATCTAAGTTTTCAATCTCGGTGAAACCGATTTGAAATTTTCGGTCACACCGAGTTGCTGTAACTGTACACAGTTATGCATCTCGGTGCCACCGAGTTGTTCCACTCAGTCACACCGACAGGGTCGGGCTATATATATAGTCACGGGCAAAAATTTGGAAATTCCTCCGAACCCCTTCACCCATGCAATAGCTCGCTCTGCCATCGAAGGTCTTCGGATCGTCTCCTTGTCGCCAGCCGCCTCCAGTAGCTGGTCTCCGCCGCCGTCAACGGATTTTGCCCCCGTCGTTGCCGCCGTAGCGAGTTCATCGCCAAGCTAGGGTATGGACTCGATCATTGTGCTATCCTCGTCCGATTCCTAGCACATTGTGTTCTTATTGATTCTTGCCACGGTTGAAACACTCCTATCCAGTCAATGTAGTCCGTAGATTAGATGAGATTCAAAGTTTTAGGGTTAGGTTTCCACCGAAACCATCTCGGACCCACAGAGTTGAAAAACTCGGTCCCACCGATTTGTCTTATGCCATTGCACTAGTAACTCTCGGTCTAACCGAGAATTGCTAATCAGTGAGACCGATTTTAAGAATTTGTGAAACCCTAGCAGTCTCGGTGCCACCGAACTGTGACTCGGTCCAACCGAGTTCATCAGTTTAGGTTCCAAAACTACTTCGGTATCACCGAGTTTGAAAATCGGTTGATCCGAAATGCTTTCTGTGGAAAACTAAAACTGAATTTTTGAATCATTCTTTTGCAAAAATCTCTGCATTTTGTGATGCTCATCCACTCTATCTCATCTATAACTCTTCACAGGGTCAGCAGTCAGCTTTTGCAGCATGTCAGACCAGAGTGACAGCCAGAACAGGTCAGAAGAGCAGATTGACATGAGTAAGGGCACTAGTCCCTCAAGTTCTTCAGATGATGGGAGCAGAAGCACCCCAAGTAACCTGCCTAAGGCTGCTACCAGGCAAAGGAAGAAGAGAACCTCAGATTCAGAGGATGAGGACTATGTGGCAGCTGAAGATGAGGCTACTTCGAAGAAAGTAGTGCTCAAAAAGTAGTATGGCTCAGCAAAGAATACTAAGCCTGGACTGAACAAGAAAGTTCCTACCAAGAGGACACCAATGCCCAAGGTCAGAAGGTCCACTCAAGTGCCAGAATAGACTGAACCCAAAGAGGCACCTGCAAAGAAAGTTACAACTTCCAGATCCAAGAAAGTTCCTACTGGAGAAACAATGAAGTTTACCATTGAATCAGAGGATGAAGGTGCTCAGGACAAGAAGAAGAAGAAGAGAGCAAGAACCACAACTGCCCAGGTTCTTGGAAAGCCCTCAATGAGAAGAGATTCTGAAGACGAAGAAGAGGTTGCTGCACCAGCACCTAAGGCACCAAAGCTTATGGGTGATGCTATAAGATCAGGGGCTGCAACATCTAAGCCCAAGGAAGCACCCAAAGCTGCCCCCAAGGCCAAGCTTGCACCAAAGAGGAATACCAGGAGTATTCCAGCTGCTGAGAAGAACAAGGCCCCAGTGCCAAATGTTGCTGATGGGGAAGATGAAGAAGGACAGGTCCTAAGGAAGCTCAAGCCCAAGATACCAGACCACAATGATGCCCATCCTGTGGCTGAGGACATGAGGATCAGGAAGGACTCAGGATTGAGGATATGGAGGACAGAAGATCCATATGCCTCAAGGAGAAGAACTGCTGTTGATTACAGGTTCCATACAAAGGAACAGTAGGACAGACAATCTTGTTGGATAAGAAGCCCATAGTTTGTGATATGAGATGGGTCGACTGGACCTACATAAAGGACAATGAAGAGCACTATCCTGGAGTGCAAGACAGCTTTGTTGCTTGTGGAGTTGATGATTTTGTTGGGCAAAAGCTCACCCACTGGAATGATGAACTTATCATGCAATTCTACTCCACAGCACACTTCTATCCAGATGGAAGGATTGTTTGGATGTCTGAAGGTACAAGGTACCAGTCCACTGTTGAGGAAAGGGCAAGTCTGATAAATGCCCCAAAGGAAAATGATGATGATCTGGATGTATATGCCAAGAAGAAGATGGACCACAATTCCATGGCACACATGTACAAGGAGATCCTAGACAAAGCTGTTGAGATACATAAGTTTGGATTAGTCCACTTTCTGCTACCAGGGCTGCCAACTATCAATTGGATTCTGAGGCACACTCTGTTGCCTAAGTCTGATGACCACAACATGATCAGAGGGCATGCCATCAACATGTTGCATCTGTTTGATGTGCCACAGAAGTTTAAGGTCATGAGCCTTATGATAGAGACCATTAAGAGGACTGCAGCAGATCACAAGAGGAGCTGTGGATATGCCCCTCAGATTCAGGAGTTGATTAACTCAAAGATGGGCACAGGGAAATATCAGTTGGATAAGGAACATTTTCCACTTTATCCAGACTTTGAGGACAATGAGGTTGTCATGAATGAGAATGATCCATCATCAGTTCAAGCTCAAGAGAAGAAGGAGAAGGCAAGGAAGGAGAAGGCTGCCAGAATGCCAACTCAAGAGGAGGCATCTGAGTATTTCTTGAAGAACAAGCAGGAGCAGCTTGGTTACTTGATAACATCACCATTGAGATTTGAGAAGGGATTGGCCACCCTCACTCAAAATCAGGAGAGCTTGGAAAGAATCATGGAACTCAAATTCCATGACCTTGATGTCAAAGTAACTGAGATTCAGTCAGTTGTAGAGCAACTACAAGATGACATGCAGGAAAGGCAGGGCAAGACTACCACTAATGTGTTTGCCAGAGTGCCTAGAGCCCAGAGGTCAGTTGCAGTGCCTGTGACAGACACTAGAGCAACATCATCTGCACCAGCTACAGCCCCTACTGCACCAACAACATCAACTGAAGCCTTCGTTCTTGGAGTTATCCGGACACCACCACCTGAAGATCAAGCCTGAGAGTCGATCTAGAACTATGCATTTCTATGAACTTTTTGGTAACTTGTTGTAAAGGGGGAGAAAAATGTATTGATCATAGGCTTCGAGAGAGAGAGAGTGTTGCTTTTATTCTCTCTTGATTTGGTGGTTAAACTTGTTTGCTTTTGATTGCTTGAGATACTATGCTTTGCTTGTGAGACATTGATGATCATGTGTTTGATCATAAGCTACACTTATGCATGTTTGATGATATTATCTTATCTATCCTATGTGATCATTCACTTTGCTTGGTGATGAGTGCATGTATTCAATATTTATTATTTTTAGCGCTCCACCAAGATGTATGTGACATGGAAGAGGAATCCATGACCCTAATTCATTGTGCATTTGCATTCCAAAGCAAATCTTAAACCATGCACAAATTTAGGGGGAGCTCTTGCTTATCACATACTTCTCAAAGCGAAGATGTTGTTAAATCTTATTATCATTTGTCGAAGCTTTGATCTATATGTTGTCATCAATTACCAAAAAGGGGGAGATTGAAAGTGCAACTATCCCTAGGTGGTTTTGGTAATTCATAACAACATATAGCTCATTGAGCTAATGCTATTCCAAGACTATTATTTCAGGAAAGCTCAATGAATGGCATGGCATGGATGATGAAAGTGGATCCCTCAAAATACTAAGGACAAAGGATTGACTCAAGCTCAAAAGCTCAAGACTCTTCATTTTATATTTTAGTGATCCAAGATCACATTGACTCTATAGGAAAAGCCAATACTATCAAGGAGGGATGAGGTGTTGCTTAATGAGCCTCTTGCTTCATGTGCTTAGTGATATGCTCCAAAACCCTCAGCTACTTTCTCACATCCACAACTGACCTAAACCTAAAGCCAAAATCGGTCACACCGATTCTTCCTATCCGGCGCCACCGATTCCAAAAGTCATAGCCACTGCCACAAACCCTAAGCAAATCGGTCTTACCGATAGGGATCTCGGTCTCATCGAGATGGGATTGTAATCTCTCTGTTTCCCTTTGTAACGTTTCGGTCTAACCGAAGTGAGCGGTCGGTCCCACCGAGATTGCAATGTAAACTCTTTGTTTCCCTTTTGTAACATTTCGGTCTCACCAAAAAGAGCAAATCAGTCCCACTGAGTTTACCTGACCAACTCTCTGGAAAGCTTATTACCAAAATCGGTCTCACCGAGTTTGTGTAGTCGGTCTTACCGAGATTACGTTATGCCCTAACCCTAACCGAATCGGTCTCACCGAGTTGCATGTCAGTCCCACCGAAAATCACTAACGGTCACTAGGTTTATCAAATCGGTCTGACCGAGTCTGTTGAATCGGTCCCACCGAGTTTGGTAAATTGTGTGTAACGGTTAGATTTTGTGTGGATGCTATATATACCCCTCCACCTCCTCTTCATTCGTGGAGAGAGCCATCAGAACAAACCTACACTTCCAACTTACCATTTCTGAGAGAGAACCACCTACTCATGTGTTGAGGCCAAGATATTCCATTCCTACCATATGAATCTAGATCTCTAGCCTTCCCCAAGTTGCTTTCCACTCAAATCTTCTTTCCACCAGATCCAAAACCTATGAGAGAGAGTTGAGTGTTGGGGAGACTATCATTTGAAGCACAAGAGCAAGGAGTTCATCATCAATGCACCATTTGTTACTTCTTGGAGAGTGGTGTCTCCTAGATTGGCTAGGTGTCACTTGGGAGCCTCCGACAAGATTGTGGAGTTGAACCAAGGAGTTTGTAAGGGCAAGGAGATCGCCTACTTCGTGAAGATCTACCGCTAGTGAGGCAAGTCCTTCGTGGGCGACAGCCATGGTGGGATAGACAAGGTTGCTACTTCGTGGACCCTTCGTGGGTGGAGCCCTCCGCGGACTCGCGCAACTGTTACCCTTCATGGGTTGAAGTCTCCATCAACGTGGATGTACGATAGCACCACCTATCGGAACCACGCCAAAAACATCCGTGTCTCCAATTGCGTTTGAATCCTCCAAACCCTTTCCTTTACTTTCTTGCAAGTTGCATGCTTTAATTTCCGCTGCGTATATACTCTTTGCATGCTTGCTTGAATAGTGTGATGATTGCTTGACTTGTCCTAAAATAGCTAAAATCTGCCAAACTCTAAAATTGGGAAAAGGTTAAGTTTTAATTGGTCAAGTAGTCTAATCACTCCCCCCCCCCTCTAGACATACTTCAAGGTCCTACAGTGGGGGTACTTTTGTAACACACCCTACATTTTGGACAAGCGCATCCCTAAGCCATGGTTTCCCCCTCCCATCACCTCCTTTTCGCCATTCAAAATCCAGGCCACCATAACCTCTCTGCTCCAACCACAAAACCCCACCCTCCTCCGTCTACCACCCCACTGCTACCCAGCCGGAGCCTCTTCCCCGATGACGTCGTCCATCACAACAGCTTGACGTCCCTCATCCACCTCCTCAAATGAGGATCTGTCGTCGATCTCGTCGTCCCGCCGGTTCAGCCGCCCCGTCCTCCACCTCCAAGGAGTTGCTCCGATGATCGCCTCGACTATCACGGTTGATCCATCGCCACAGCGCTGCCTTAACCTGCTCCACCGGAATAGCAACATCCTCACCGGCTCCTCAGATGAAACCGAGGCCTACTCGGTGCCACCAAAGAGGTTGTACACTCATCGTATCGCACCTTGTCCTTAACTCGACCTCCCGGCGCCAACGGTGCTTGATCTCGCACCCCCATGACGCGGCTACCTCGAAGCCGGCGCCACCGGCACCATCTCCATGGTGGCTCTCTCCCAGTGCAAGGCTCCCTCGGCAATGGCGTCCCTACTAGCCAGATCTGCTGCTGTTGCTCCGGCTCTCGCTCGCTCGCTCATGATGTTGCTGCCACTACTCCGGCTATCGCTTGCTCGCGCTACTATTGCTGCTGCTCCGGCTCTCACTCGCTCGCGCTGATGCTCTGCTCTTCCCCTCGCTCGTACTGCTGCTCTACTATTGCTCTCACTTGCGCTGCTGATCCAGGTACACAAGCTACTCCAGCTACACGAGTTGCTGCTCTGGCTCTAGTTCGTGCTGCTCCTCCAGGCACTGTTGCTCCGGCTGCTATATGCTACTGTGTTCCCTGTTGATCGCCTGCTGATTTAGATTAATGTTTCTCTACTACTAGTGCTCGAGCGGCCTAAACTACATGTGAAGTACCTCGCTACCATTGCGTTCAGTTTCGACAGTAACATTCAGATTCCACAGTAAATTTCAGTTTTGACAGTTAAGTTCAGAGTCAATAGTTTTTACCTCATATGTTGTAGTCAGGTGTTTCTGGTGATGTAAATTTTACATCTATCACTTTTTGGTAATGTATTTCACATCATCTATTGGAGATGCTATTAGAATCCCACTTGAGATTAACAATGTCTGTCTTGTACTGCTTCAACCTCAATGTCTTATGACTCGCCAGAGCTGCTCCAACGACGGAACCATCCATCACAATAGAGTAGTACCCTAGACTCCATCTACAGACGCCTCAGGTCTTCCTCCACACCTCCGACAGCCACCTCTGCCGCAACTTCTTCAGTGACCAACCCAATGATGTTGAGGTCGACACGGCTACGCCATAGAGGTTGTACACTTGTCGCATCAGTTATTACTCCACATTCATGTCGATCCATTAGGACTATTTTGGTTCAAAGGAAAAAGTGAAGGAAAAAACATAGCAATAGGAAATTTTCCTATGGCACTCTACTATTGAATTATTCATGTATTTCATTAAAAGGAATGGAGCAAAAGATCCAGGTGGACCTACTTTTCAAAATCCTACGCAAGAGAAAAAGACTAAGTTCATTAGTGGCAGAATAACATTCTAACTGTACACACTTTCATATGGTTTCACTTTAATTTGGCCATGTTTCTTTGTATTCCTCTACTCTTCCAATTCCTATGAACCAAACACCCAAGTTGACAGAAATCCCATGTGTACAAATGCTCTGTTTCCCATGCGCATTCCTATCCTATTCCGGTGTTTTTCCTATCCCTGCATTTTTAGAATCCTGCAAGACAAAGGAACCCTTACAGAATTAGTTCAGCTATAGATAGGTGTCGAAGAAACCTTTGTGTGGTTTGTCCTGCTCCTGCCGCGACGTCACGCGCCTCACCTGAGCTGCTCCATCGACAGAAGCATCCACCATACCAGACATCACGACTCCTGACTATCTTGCGCCGCCTCAGATCTCCTTCCCTTCCGCCGGCACCCACCGCAACTGCATCACCATCATCAACTCAGCAGATGAACCTGAGGAGTACACGGCTCCACAAGAGAGGTCACACTCTTTAGTTTCTGCTTATGTTATGTATTGCTTAATATTACCTGCTACTTTATCGTCATGTTCACCTCTTAGACTCCAAGTCAGGTTGAAATTATTGTTCAAACTTGAGTTTTAAATTTACTTGTGGGGCACATATCGACGCAGTAATGAATAGTATCTATGTCTATTATCTGGTTCACCTAGGGTATGCCTATGTTGTTCATCTTGGGTGGGAAACAAATAGTAAAGCAATCATCATCCGTCTTTTTATTAAATTAAAGCTATCATCAGCCTGCTATCATTATTTTTGGATCCATCCACTGGTTGTTACCATCACTCAAGATTTCTGCATGCTCTCCTTACATAATCTCACTATATTTTTTTCGTATGCATGTCAGATATTTTATACAGTCATGCTGAACATTTAGAGAAAAAGTGAAGAGTTTTGCGTGGCAACACAATGTCATGCAGACATCACTCCATGGTGGGTTCAATGGAAAACCCTCCCCCCCCTACAGATTGAAATGCAAAGGAAGATATATGTTCTGAGGCGGATTCAGACCGAGCTGACCACTCCTATTTACCCCCGGATGTGTTCGCTCCAACTTGGCATGATGATGTTGCTCATATCATGCATATGTTGCCTTGTAGTGCCTACTTTCGACATCATATATGTCATCTATTTAGTTTAGACATGTTCTGTAATGCCACCTGTTTAGTTTCTATATCATATATGTGAATTATGCAATCTCATCTTTTTTAGCCAGCCATAATATATGTGAAAAATGCAACGCCATCCTATTTAACCAGGCATCATATATTTGAATGATATCTTGCCAATCTTTTCGTCATTACATTTCCATTTGTCGAAAATGTTTGTACATTCAACTACTCTTACTATGAATTAGCCATTTGAGTGGGTGACGGAAAACTCTGGAGTGGAAACACGGTCTTCAGAGCAGACAGTGCTACCTATCGAAGCAGATCTCTTGCTGGGTCCTGATAGCTCCTCAGAGATGGATTCAGAGATAGATGACCTATCCTATTCCCTCACTGAGGTGTATGCTCTAACTTTTCACAGTTATACTGTTCATATCATGCATATGGTGTCTTGCATTGCATAGTTTAGACATCACATACACAATATTCAACACTATGTTCTTAGTTCAGACATCATATATGCGAATGCCCTCTGCTTAGTATATAAATCACATATGTGAATTAAATCATGTGATCCTAATTAATTAGATAACATGTATGTGAATTATGTCATGCGAACCTGTTTACTAAAGACATCATATAATTATCTCATGCCATCCTGTTTAGTTAGTCATCATATCTTTGAATTAAGTCATGCTATGCTATGCAGTTTAGATAGACATCATATATGTGAAATTATGTCATGCTATCCTTTTTAGTTAAACAATATTCATGTGAACTATTTCATGCCCTCTTTTTTCCACACTATCTATTGCATCTGTCTCTCATACAGGGTCTGTACATTAAACTACGTTTCTTGTTTATCAGCCATTTGAATTGGAGAGGGTGATAGCAGTATCTAGCGGAGTAAAAATAATCAAGTAAAATAGTGCTACCTCCTGGTGGAGATAGCACCCCGGTTGTACATGCACAAGAACCAGCCCCACAACACATAACCCAGACTCTCGCAGATTGTACCCCTACTCCGATGGACAGAGAATCGGCTTCACCCAATCTAACCCCAACCCCAGCAGATAGTAACCCAGTTCCAGTTGACACAACACCATCTCCACCACAGAGCTCCCAAACTAGAGCAGTTAGTAAGGCAGCTCCAGTTCCCAAAGCGCGAGTACTACCACCGTGAACCCCAACTACAAAGTTAGTACACCTATTCCTGTGGACGAAACACAACTAGCCATTTCTAGTTTAGCATCTATCACATTTGATTTTGTTAAATCATATGTGTGTATCTTCCCATCATGAGAATATTATACTGAAGATGAAGGAAAATGCCAGTTGCAGGTGTTCGTCCAGGAGTTATGTGTAAGTAATGTTATTCATGGCAATTACTTTGCTTTGTCCCATACATTCTACCTCCATGCTAGTTATAATAAAACAAATGTTCCCATTTTTCTCTATAGAGAAGGACCGATTTGAAAACTTAGGATGAGGTAACCTATGCTAATACCTCTGCTATCTTCAAGAATGCTTGGTGGTAGTATCGGAATTACCTGAAGAAAACATACTTCACTGGCAAAGAAACTCATCAAATTCTATTACGTTCTCCCGAGACGCATTTACGGGACGATGACTGGTAACGCCTTGTTCTGTACTAGTCCAGAATCAAGAATGTGGTAAGGTCTATGAGATCATTTTTTTATTTTGAAGTACTATATGCCTACGTCTTACTGTACTCTGCTCCTGTAGAACAAGTGCTTAAACCTGAAGAACAATTGTTCCCACTTAAGATTCCATTGCTATGGTGCATACTGCTTTGCTCTTGTATCACTGTATTTACTCATACAAACTTATTTTTAAATTGAAGGATCCAATCGAAACTCCAATGGCACAACCGGCATGTTTAAGTATGTTTCTTTAACAGGTTTGCTCTTCTAAATAGCTCTGTTGATTTCAATTTCACTTGTGTATACAGTTAACTTCTCATATCATGCACATTACTAGCATCACAACAGAGCCAATAATGTTGTTGTACATGTATACCCGTGGTACCCATCTGAAATCTTGTTGTGCCATGTAGTTTACCACACTTTGTATTCTTTCAGTGTTGCTTTGTCTTGAACAGATATAATTTGAACCGTGTTTGTATTTTGATTTGGCAAGACAATGCAGTGACCATAGGACACAGATATATGTTTGTTTGATGCTTTTATTATATACTACTTGGCAATAGAAGACTTGGTAGTTAAATCATGTTCACCTTACTATGAACTGGTTTACCGAAATGAGTTTCATATACTACATGCTAAACCTGTTATGTGTCTGCTTTTTCCTTCTTTTAGAATGCTGACAAAATATTGGGGAAGAGTACCTTATTAAGCAATGGTAAAGGAAGTAATGCAGATAAGGTTCAGGATAGTGAAACATCCTTGTTGGTCTTCAACAAAGCTGAAAAAACAGCTAAGGAAAACTATCTTAAAGATAGTGAGACAACCCCAAAGTTCTGTCTTGGTGCAATTTTCGAGTTACTGGCCACTACCGCTGGCACAATCTCTTCGAACTCAATGTCTGAATCAGTTCAGTTTCTTGAGTCTCAACTACAAGCTGAAAGACATCGATCAGTTGTGCTGCGACAAGAGGCTGAAGGACTGCGAAAGTCCCTGGAGAATTCAGATGCATACTTTCAGGTGCAACAACAAGCAATGGAGGATCTAAGTGCCAAACATGAGAAAGCTAATAAGATTGCTAAGCTTATTCCCAGCATGGTGGATACACAAGATAACATTTCTTGAGCTCTTCTGAAGTTGTTTCAGTTATGGACTTGTTTTTCTACCGCATTTATTTGGACTGGTGGACAATTTAGACGGCCAATGTATGTAATATGCTGCTTTGTTCCCTATATTTGCACTGGTGGCGAACTTTGGTGCCCAGTGGATGTAATATGTGTAATAGCCGTAATAGCATGGGATTAGCAGGGTGGATGTCGTTCTTCTTTTTCGTTTGATTTCATCTGTAGTCGGATCCTGCTCTTCTGTATGATGATTGCTATGTATTGATGAACTTTTGTATTCATGTTGTAGCTTGTGGCGAGTGTAAGCCTTTATCTTGTATTCTCATCTATTCAGTATACGGTATATTGTAATTATATCCACCTTGCTATGTGCTCGAAATGCGGTTGTGAGTTCATCACGTGATTGGGATATAATCGCATCTTGGGCGCTACAGGCAATTATCTCCTGGTTTTGCCATTTATAAGGTTTCCAAGGCATATAAATGTAGCGACCAGACCTCAAACAGTCTGATCTCTATGCATCAATGTCATCCCTAGATCAGTAATGCTGACACGCAGAGTACTTGAAGGATTTATAACAGAGTTCCAATCACACACTTGTTACATCGAATGTCTCAAAAGAGAAATTATTACAATAAATATGGCTTAAGGCCATCTAATAACGATAACAGCGGAAGGCTTGGAAGATAAGTGAGTCCATCAACTCCAACGGCATCAGAGAGTATAGAACCACGACCTAAAGGCACCTTACTCGTCATCTGAAAAGTCTGCAACATGAACGTTGCAGCCCGAAACGGGTCAGCACATGGAATATGCTGGCAATGTAACACATAGAGAGTAATGAAAGAATAAAGCTATACTACATGCATATAAGGCTAGTGGAAAGCTATATGGTTACAGTTTTTGCATAAAGCCAATTTTTCCCTACTACAAAGGAATAAATTTTATTTAACTATCATGGTGGTTGTTAAACATTGAGAGTGTAGACACCCTCTCATTCCCAATTAAACATCATCATCAAAAACCCAACAATATTAATTAAGAGTAACATGATGAGATTCACATGATAATCCAAGTACTAGATAGTCAAAACGTCCATAACCAGGGACACGGCTAACCATGATTAGTTTATACACTCTACAGAGGTTTGCACACTTTTTCCCACAAGACTCGATCTCCTCCGTTGGGATTCTCGCACTACATGGTGTTTGAGAAACGAATGGCCGAGACATAGTCTTTGAGAAGCGCTAGCACCTTACAATCGGGTAGACCGTTACACCTACTTTCCCCTACATCTGCTAGTCTACCACTATAAGAGTTCGCACGACTTAATCAACTATGCTAGAGCCCATAGTAGCTTCTGGCTGCACACGGAAGTTTCTAGCATGAATAATCTCATGATCCCTTTGAGCCTGGGTGGCGGTCCGTAAAGAAAACAGGCAATCACCGGAATACCCAGGTGCCTCAATCCACCCATATGTATGTTAAAGTTGCCACCTTAAATAAACCATTAATTAAACAAACTCACATCTATCATGGATACACTCACCCAATCCACGTCTACTAGCATAGCATGGCATAATAAGCAAACGTAGAGTAACTCCCAAGGGTTTGATAATAAAACAGGTAATAGGTACTACCTCATCTACTTCCCAAAACCCACTTATTAATCAGATCCTAATCATGCAATTGTTTGAGGATTGATCTAATGCAATAAAACTGGGTAGTAAAAAGGTATGATCAAAGTGTTACTTGCCTTGCTGATGATCCGTGAAACCTAGAGATTCGAAGTAGCAAGCGGCGCACTCCGGGTACTCTATCGCAAACAAACAAGCATACAATAAGTACTTATCTAATGCACGGATAAAACTCAAATAAGAGACCTAACCAGAAAGTTCAACTTAAGAACTCCGGTTTGCAAAAAGAATCAAATCAAATGAAGCAACGAAGGTCAAACGGCGAAAGAAACAAGCTTCATTTACTAATCTGGACCTAAGTCAAATTTTATAGTAGCAAAAACTTGTTTGAGTTGGTTAAACGAAAAGAGGGTTTCGAGACGAAACTCTAGGCGCTTGAATCGCCTGATTCCGATAAACGAGCGAAAAGATAAACTAAAACGAAAACAGAACGGAAATCACGATAAAAAATAATCACGGAAAATCCGAGAAAAAGAAAAACTGACGAACAGGCTAATGAACGAACGTTCGATGTCTGCGGCTAAACGACGAAAACCATTCGTTAAAACGAACGTATGGACGAACATCCGCTAAATAAACTAAACCGAAAATAAAGGATCTAAGGTTTCTTTAAAAAAACTAACGAAAAACCGGCGGAAAAACCGAACGGTTTTCTCGAGGAAAACCGCTAGCGGCGAGGTGGCGGCTACCTCCGGCGAGGGGGCGGCGGGGTCCGGCGGGGCGGCGGCGGGGCGGCGGGGTCCGGCGGGGCGGCGGCGGCGGCAAGCGGCGGCAGCGTGGGATCCGGGGCGGCGGCGCGGCAGCGGCGGCGGCTTAGGGTTAGGGTTTGGGCGCGGGGCTGGCTGGTGGCTCGGTGGGCTCGGGCGGCGCATTATAAAGGACCGGCCAGACGGAGTCCTGGCCGAACACGGCCCAAATTCGGTTTTGTTTTTTTAACATTACGCGCAGAAAACCAAATAAAAGAAATACTAAACGGACTCCAAAAATCCCGAAATAAATTTTCCCCGACTTCTAAAATCAAGCCAGTTTAGATGAACATTTATTTGGGGCCTAAATGCAATTTAGAAAAATGCACATTTTTCCTAAATTCAAATAAAATAGCAATAAACTCCAAAATAAAATCTTATTTTATTATCAAATCCTCAATATTTCTTTATTTCGGGAAAGTCATTTTATTCCCTCTCTCATATTTTCATAGTAGAATTAATTGAAGATAAAATAAATAAAATCAAATGATCATATTTTCAAAATTTGAGAAAACTCCAATATGAAAATAACGAAATTCCCAACTCTCTCCGTGGGTCCTTGAGTTGCGTGAAATTTCTAGGATCAAGCCTAAATGCAATAAAAATATGATATGCAATGATGATCTATGTATAACATTCCAAATTGAAAATTTGGGATGTTACAAACCTAGCCCCCTTAAGATGAATCTCGCCCTCGAGATTTGGGTTGGCTAGAAAATAGGTGAGGGTGGTCCTTCAGCAGATCTTCCTCTCGCTCCCAGGTGGCTTCATCCTCGGTATGGTGGCTCCACTGAACTTTGCAGAACTTGATAACCTTGTTGCGGGTGACTCGGCTGGCATACTCAAGAATCTTGACTGGTTTCTCCTCATAGGTCAAATCACAATCCAACTGAATTGGTTCCAGCGGCACTGTATCTCTCAGCGGTATATCTGCCATCTCTACGTGGCACTTCTTCAACTGGGAAATGTGGAACACATCGTGAACTCCTGACAAACCTTCGGGCAATTCCAATTTGTAAGCAACTTCTCCCATTCGCTCCAGAACCTTGTAAGGTCCCAAAAACCTTGGCGCTAACTTTCCCTAAACTACAAGCGCTTAACTCCCCGAAGTGGAGATACACGAAGATAAACTCTGTCTCCGATTTCGTAAACAATCTCCTTACGTTTGGAATCTGCGTAGCTCTTCTGCCTGGATTGGGCTACCTTGAGCCTATCGCGAATCAACTTCACCTTCTGTTCAGACTCCTTAATCAAATCCGGTCCAAACAACTGGCGGTCTCCAACTTCATCCCACGATAATGGGGTCCTGCACCTCCTTCCGTACAAAGCTTCGAAAGGGGCCATCTTTAGGCTGGATTGATAACTGTTGTTGTAGGAGAACTCTGCATATGGAAAATTATTGTCCCAACTAGATCCATAATCTAGAGCACAAGCTCTCAGCATATCCTCCAAAATCTGATTAACTCTCTCGGTCTGTCCATCTGTCTGCGGGTGAAAAGCTGTACTGAACTCTAGCCTGGTACCCAAAGTTTCATGCAACTGATTCCAGAACTTTGAGGTAAACTGGGTTCCTCTATCTGATACAATACTCCTCGGAACTCCATGCAGACATACGATCCTGGAGATGTAGATCTTAGCTAACTTAGCACTGGTGTAAGTGGTCTTCACTGGGATGAAATGAGCTACCTTCGTCAAACAATCGACTACAACCCAAATCGAGTCGTAGCCTGAACGAGTCCTGGGCAATCCCGTGATAAAATCCATGCCTAACTTATCCCACTTCCATTCGGGTATTGGCAATGGCTGTAGCAATCCTGCCGGCTTTTGATGCTCTGCCTTCACTCTCTGACATACATCACATACTGCTACATACTCTGCTATATCCTTCTTCATTCGGGTCCACCAGAAAGTATCCATCAAACCCAAATACATCTTGGTATTTCCTGGGTGAATCGAATATGGTGAATCATGGGCCTCCTGTAGAATCAACTTCCTGATCTTCGGATCATTGGGCACATAAATGCGGTCCTCAAACCATAAGGTATCGTGCTCATCCTCACGAAATCCTTTAGCTTTTCCTTTGCTCATCTTCTCCTTTATAGAGGCAATCTCCTTGTCGGTCTTCTGAGATTCTCTGATCTTATCCATCAGGGTTGACTGAATCTCCAATGCTGCTACATAACCTCACGGAATTATCTCCAAACATAGTTCGCGAAGGTCCTCGGCTAACGCCTTTGGTAACTCTCCGGTCATGAGTGTGTTGACATGGCTCTTACGGCTCAACGCATCGGCTACTACGTTACCCTTTCCGGGGTGATAATGCAATCTCATATCATAATCCTTGATGAGTTCCAACCATCTCCTTTGCCTGAGATTCAATTCCTTCTGTGTGAAAATGTACTTCAAACTCTTGTGATCCGTGTACACCTCACAATGGTTTCTGATGAGAAAGTGTATCCATGTCTTCAATGCATGCACTACGGCTGCTAACTCCAAATCATGTGTGGCATAATTCAGCTCATGAGGCTTAAGCCATCGAGAAGCACAAAAAACAACTCTTCCCTCCTGCATAAGCACGGCTCCAAGTCCTCGACGTGAAGCGTCGCAATATACCTCATAATCCTTGCGCTGATCCGGCAAAATCAACACTGGTGATGTAACCAAACATTTCTCAACTCCTGGAAACTGGCGTCACATTCCTCAGTCCATTTGAACTTGGTATCCTTCTTTAACAACTCCGTCATAGGCTTCGCAATCTTCGAGAAATTCTAAATGAATCTCCGGCAGTATCCTGCCAGCCCAAGAAAACTCCGGATCTCTCCAACTATTGTTGGTGCTACCCAATTTGTCACCGTGACAACCTTGGTGGGATCTACTGCTATTCCTTCTCCGGATATAACATGTCCGAGGAATCCAACTTCTTTCAACCAAAACTCACATTTGCTGCACTTGGCATATAACTGATGTTCTCTGAGCTTCTCCAGTACCAAACGTAAATGCTCCTTATGCTCTTCCTCATTCTTCGAGTAAACCAAAATATCATCAATGAACACCACGATGAACTTATCCAAAAACTCCATAAACACCTTGTTCATCATGTTCATGAAATACGCAGGTGCATTAGTCAGACCAAATGACATAACGGTATACTCGTATAGCCCATACCTAGTGGTAAACGTTGTCTTAGGTATATCCTGCCTCGAATCTTCAACTGATGGTACCCTGATCACAGATCGATCTTGGAAAATACCTTAGCTCCTTGCAATTGGTCAAACAAATCATTGATCATCAGCAGTGGGTACTTGTTCTTGATGGTCACTTCATTTAGTCCTCGATAATCAACAACCATCCTCAAAGATCCATCCTTCTTCTCCACTAGAAGCACCGGTGATCCCCAAGGTGAAGAACTTGGGTGAATATAGCCTTTATCCAATAACTCCTTAATTTGCTTCTTAATTTCCTCCAAATCTTGTGCGGGCATCCGGTACGGTCTCTTAGATATCGGCCATGTGCCTGGCAAAAGCTCAATCAAAAACTCAATGTCTCTATTCGGTGGCATGCCTGGCAACACTTCGGGAAATACATCAAGGAAATCCTTCACCACTGGTACTTCCTCCTGCACAACTCCTGATAAGGAATTTACTTGTGTCCACTTTGGCTCATGCCGTGATACTTACTTGATCCCTCTTCCTTCTGGGGTGGTAAGCAAAATCGACTTACTGGCGCAATGGATGTTTCCTCCATACATCGACAGCCAATCCATACCCAGAATTACATCCAAACCTTGGGATTCCAAAGTGATTAAATCCGAGGGGAAAACATGCCTACCTATACTCAATGGCACTTTAAAACATCCTCGATTGGCCATATACTTCGCTCCTGGTGAGCTTACTAACATAGGTGTTCTAAGAACCTTGGTGGGCAGTTTATACTTATCCACAAATCCCCTTGATATGTATGAATGCGATGCACCAGTATCAAAAAGAACGATTGCAGTAAATGACTTAACCAAAAACTTACCTATTACTGCATCTGGCTGGGCTTCAACCTCCTCCACATTAACGTGGTTCACCTGTCCCCTGTTGAAAGTGTTCGGCTTCTTTCCTGAGCTTCCATTGCCATTTCCATTCTGGGCTTCAGGACATTCATTGGCATAATGTCCAGTCTTCTGGCATTTAAAGCAAGTGACTTGGCTCAGGTCTCTCTTGGCTGGGGTTGACGGGTTGGTACGGTTCTGGCCGTTGCTTCCTCCATTCCCATTACTATTCTTGGGACCATTATGGTTGTGCGAGCTACCTCCTCTATGGGTATGCTGGAAATGTCCTCCCGATTTCGGGGTAAAACGTGGCTTCTGCTGAGCTCCAGAATTGTACTTCCCTTGTCCATACTTCCTCTTGTGGTTTTCAATCTGCTGCTGCTTCCCTTCAATCATAAGAGCACGATCTACCAACTCCTGATAATTGTTGAAAGTGGCTACCATCAACTGCATGCTCAGTTCATCATTCAGTCCTTCTAGAAACTTCTCCTGCTTAGTTGCATCCGTAGCAATGTCATCTAGGGCATAACGTGCTATCTTACTAAAGTCATCCACATACTGGCCAACTGTTCGTCCTCCTTGGCGCAAGTTGCGAAACTCATGCTTTTTCATGGCCATAGCTGCTGCTGAAACATGAGCAGTACGGAAAGCCTGCTGAAACTGATCCCATGTGACAGTGTCGATAGGATAAGTGGCTGTGCAATTCTCCCACCATGATGTTGCGGGTCCTTCCAGCTGATGTGCGGCAAAACGCACCCTCTCCGCATATGTGCATCCTGTAGTGGTTAACTCCCTTGCTGTCTTGCGGAGCCAATCATCTGCAACTATCGGCTCGGTGCTACTGGAGAACACCGGCGGATTCAGTCTAAGGAAACGGGTTAAGTGATCGACATGTGGTGGTGGTGGTGGTGGTGGTGGGTTGTTGTTGTTGTTCCCCTGATTCTGATTTTGGACTAGCAACTGCATCAAGGCATTCTGTTGCTGTATCAACTGAGTGAGCTCCGGTGGGAAAGCAAATCCATTGTCACGTCTCGGAGGCATCTGAGGGTTTAGAAAAGATGAGAAAATAGAATAGAATGAGGTCTAGAGAGAAAACACTACCCATATGCACATGAGACAATTGCAAACAAAATCACTTCATTCAATCAAACAAGGGCATGCAACGGTCTAACTATCATTACAAAAAGTGCTCGGACTATACTAGATACATGGGGGAATACTACTACTGTTATGGTGGTCGACTAGAAAAACTGCTCCGATGAAGATTCCATGATATCTACTCCAGCTTCGTCAACATAGTCATCATCGCTATCGTCTAGGTCCGATTCGGTGTCATCGATGATGATGTAGGTCTCTGGACAAGTGCAATCATCTTCTCCTCAAGTCGCGGGAAATCCCATGAACACTCTTAGCTTCTTCTTCAGATCATCATTCTTCTCCACTAGTGTTGCTATTTCCTCCTCATATCCATCGCGTGTAGACTTGAGTTCTTCCTCCAGCTCCGTGATCTTGGTCATGGCCTTCTTCAGGTATAACATGCCTGCGCACATCTGGTTCTCCTGGCGTCGAATGTGCTGGTTTAACTCCTGGATGAAAGCTGTGATTGATCTATCCTTCCTGGTGCTAATCATCTCCCATTGCTCATCTTGGCGCCCACAAATCTGGTAGATAGTATCCTTGAGATCCTTTTGGTAAACTTCTCTAATGCGTCCCATTGTGATGTGGGCTACCATGCTCTTTCCTAGACTCCAGGTTGGTGCATCAAGGGAAAACTCTATGGGCTCAGTGACTGGCATGAACGTTCTTCCTGGAACTTGGACTTGAACCGTCCAGCGCTCCTCTTTAGGTAAAGTGGCATTGTAGGTCCCGGTGAAGCTTGGTACTCCTATGTTCAGGTATCTAGTGACTTCCTTCAAGTGGCGTCCAAAGGGTGTATCTTCATCCGGTTGGGTGAACTTGTTCCTTGCATCCGCCATCCTAAAAGAGTAGAAAAGATGAGGGGTCAGAAATTAGAAGAGAGAGTAGTGATCTAGGGTTTTTAGCTAAGTGGTTGTGTCCTACAGTCAGCGTGTGCTCTGATACCATCTTGTAGCGACCAGACCTCAAACAGTCTGATCAATGTGCATCAGTGTCATCCCTGGATCAGTAATGCTGACACGCACAGTACTTGAAGGATTTATAACAGAGTAGCAATCACACACTTCTTACATCGAATGTCTCAAAAGAGAACTTATTACAATAAATATGGCTTAAGGCCATTTAATAATAATAACGGCGGAGGGCTTGGAAGATAAGTGAGTCCATCAACTCCAACGGCATCACTGAGTATAGAACCACGACCTAAAGGCACCTTACTCGTCGTCTGAAAAGTCTGCAACATGAACGTTGCAGCCTGAAACGAGTCAGCACATGGAATATGCTGGCAATGTAACACATAGAGAGTAATGAAAGAATAAAGCTATACTACATGCATATATGGCTGATGGAAAGCTCTATGGTTACAGTTTTTTGCGTAAAGCCAATTTTTCCCTACTACAAAGGAATAAATTTTATTTAACTATCATGGTGGTTGTTAAACATTGAGAGTGTAGACACCCTCTCAATCCCAATTAAACATCATCATTAAAAACCCAATAATATTAATTAAGAGTAACATGATGAGATTCACATGATAATCCAAGTACTAGATACTCAAAACTTCCATAACCGGGGACACGGCTAACCATGATTAGTTTATACACTCTGCAGAGGTTTGCGCACTTTTCCCCACAAGACTCGATCTCCTCCGTTGGGATTCTCGCACTACATGGTGTTTGAGAAACGGATGACCGAGACATAGTCTTTCAGAAGCGCTAGCACCTTACGATCGGGTAGACCGTTACACCTGCTTTCCCCTACATCTGCTAGTCTACCACTGTAAGAGTTCGCACGACTTAATCAACTATGCTAGAGCCCATTGTAGCTTGTGGCTGCACACGGAAGTTTCTAGCATGAATAATCTCATGATCCCTTTGAGCCTGGGTGGCGGTCCATAAAGAAAATAGGAAATCGCTGGAATACCCAGGTGCCTCAATCCACCCAGATGTGTGTTAAAGATACCAGCTTAAATAAACCATTAATTAAACAAACTCACATCTGTCATGAATACACTCACCCAATCCACGTCTACTAGCATAGCATGGCATAATAAGCAAACGTAGAGTAACTCCCAAGGGTTTGATAATAAAACAGGTAATAGGTACTACCTCATCTACTTCCCAAAACCCACATATTAATCAGATCCTAATCATGCAATTTTTTGAGGATTGATCTAATGCAATAAAACTGGGTAGTAAAAAGGTATGATCAAAGTGTTACTTGCCTTGCTGATGATCCGTGAAACCTAGAGATTCGAAGTAGCAAGCGGCGCACTCCCGTTACTCTATCACAAACAAACAAGCATACAATAATTACTTATATAATGCACGGATAAAACTCAAATAAGAGATCTAACCAGAAAGTTCAACTTAAGAACTCCGGTTTGCAAAAATAATCAAATCAAACGAAGCAACAAAGGTCAAACGGCGAAAGAAACAAGCTTCATTTACTAATCTGGACCTAAGTCAAATTTTATAGTAGCAAAAACTTGTTTGAGTTGGTTAAACGAAAAGAGGGTTTCGAGACGAAACTCTAGGCACTTGAATCGCCTGATTCCGATAAACGAGCGAAAAGATAAACTAAAACGAAAACAGATCGGAAATCGCGATCAGAAATAATCGCGGAAAATCCGAGAAAAAGAAAAACTGACGAACAGGCTAACGAACGAACATTCGCTGTCTGCGGCTAAACGATGAAAACCATTCGTTAAAACGAACATACGGACGAACATCCGCTAAATAAACTAAACCGAAAATAATGGATCTAGGGATTTTTTTTAAAAAAACAAACGAAAAGCCGGCGGAAAAACCGAACGGTTTTCTCGAGGAAAACCGCCAGCGGCGAGGCGGCAGCTACCTCCGGCGAGGGGATGGCGGGATCCGGCGGGGCGGCGGTGGGGCGGCGGCGTCCGGGGCATCGGCGGCGGCAGGCGGCGGCGGCGTGGGATCCAGGGTGGCGGCGCGGCAGCGGCGGTGGCTTAGGGTTAGGGTTTGGGCGCGGGGCGGGCTGGTGGCTCGGTGGGCCCGGGCGGCGCATTATAAAGGCCCGGCCAGACGGAGTCCTGGCCGAACACTACCCAAAGTCGGTTTCGTTTTTTTAACATTACGCGCAGAAAACCAAATAAAAGAAATACTAAACGGACTCCAAAAATCCCAAAATAAATTTTCCCCGACTTCTAAAATCAAGCCGGTTTAGATGAACATTTATTTGGGGCCTAAATGCAATTTAGAAAAATGTGCATTTTTCCTAAATTCAAATAAAATAGCAATAAACTCCAAAATAAAATCTTATTTGATTTTATTATCAAATCCTCAATATTTCTTTATTTCGGGAAAGTCATTTTATTCCCTCTCTCATATTTTCATAGTAGAAATAATTGAAGATAAAATAAATAAAATCAAATGATCCTATTTTCAAAATTTGAGAAAACTCAAATATGAAAATAACAAAATTCCCAACTCTCTCCGTGGGTCCTTGAGTTGCGTGAAATTTCTAGGATCAAGCCTAAATGCAATAAAAATATGATATGCAATGATGATCTATGTATAACATTCCAAATTGAAAATTTGGGATGTTACAAACCTAGCCCCCTTAAGATGAATCTCGCCCTCGAGATTTGGGTTGGCTAGAAAATAGGTGAGGGTGGTCCTTCAGCAGATCTTCCTCTCGCTCCCAGGTGGCTTCATCCTCGGTATGGTGGCTCCACTGAACTTTGCAGAACTTGATAACCTTGTTGCGGGTGACTCGGCTGGCATACTCAAGAATCTTGACTGGTTTCTCCTCATAGGTCAAATCACTATCCAACTGAATTGCTTCCAGCGGTACTGTATCTCTCAGCGGTATATCTGCCATCTCTGCGTGGCACTTCTTCAACTGGGAAACGTGGAACCCATTGTGAACTCCTGACAAACCTTCGGGCAATTCCAATTTGTAAGCAACTTCTCCCATTCGCTCCAGAACCTTGTAAGGTCCCACAAAACGTGGCGCTAACTTTTCCTTAACTCCAAGCGCTTAACTCCCCGAAGTGGAGATACACGAAGATAAACTCTGTCTCTGATTTCGTAAACAATCTCCTTACGTTTGGAATCTGCGTAGCTCTTCTGCCTAGATTGGGCTACCTTGAGCCTATTGCGAATCAACTTCACCTTCTATTCAGACTCCTTAATCAAATCCGGTCCAAACAACTGGCGGTCTCCAACTTCATCCCACGATAATGGGGTCCTGCACCTCCTTCCGTACAAAGCTCCGAAAGGGGCCATCTTTAGGCTGGATTGATAACTGTTGTTGTAGGAGAACTCTGCATATGGCAAATTATCGTCCCAACTAGATCCATAATCTAGAGCACAAGCTCTCAGCATATCCTCCAAAATCTGATTAACTCTCTCAGTCTGTCCATCTGTCTGCGGGTGAAAAGCCGTACTGAACTCTAGCCTGGTACCCAAAGTTTCGTGCAAATGATTCCAGAACTTTGAGGTAAACTGGGTTCCTCTATCTGATACAATACTCCTCGGAACTCCATGCAGACATACGATCCTGGTCATGTAGATCTTAGCCAACTTAGCGCTGGTGTAAGTGGTCTTCACTGGGATGAAATGAGCTACCTTCGTCAAACAATCAACTACAACCCAAATCGAGTCATAGCCTGAACGAGTCCTGGGCAATCCCGTGATAAAATCCATGCCTAACTTATCCCACTTCCATTCGGGTATTGGCAATGGCTGTAGCAATCCTGCCGGCTTCTGATGCTCTGCCTTCACTCTCGGACATACATCACATACTGCTACATACTCTGCTATATCCTTATTCATTCGGGTCCACCAGAAAGTATCCATCAAATCCAAATACATCTTGGTATTTCCTGGGTGAATCGAATATGGTGAATCATGGGCCTCCAGTAGAATCAACTTCCTGATCTCCGGGTCATTGGGCACATAAACACGGTCCTCAAACCATAAGGTATCGTGCTCATCCTCACAAAATCCTTTAGCTTTTCCTTTGCTCATCTTCTCCTTTATAGAGGCAATCTCCTTGTCGGTCTTCTGAGCTTCTCTGATCTTATCCATCAGGGTTGACTGAATCTCCAATGCTGCTACATAACCTCTCAAAACTATCTCCAAACATAGTTCGTGAAGGTCCTCGGCTAACGCCTTTGGTAACTCTCCGGTCATGAGTGTGTTGACATGGCTCTTACGGCTCAACGCATCGGCTACTATGTTACCCTTTCCGGGGTGATAATGCAATCTCATATCATAATCCTTGATGAGTTCCAACCATCTCCTTTGCCTGAGATTCAATTCCTTCTGTGTGAAAATGTGCTTCAAACTCTTGTGATCCGTGTACACCTCACAATGGTTTCCGATGAGAAAATGTCTCCATTTCTTCAATGCATGCACTACGGCTGCTAACTCCAAATCATGTGTGGCATAATTTAGCTCATGAGGCTTAAGCCATCGAGAAGCATACAAAACAACTCTTCCCTCTTGCATAAGCACGGCTCCAAGTCCTCAACGTGAAGCGTCGCAATATACCTCATAATCCTTGCGCTGATCCGGCAAAATCAACACTGGCGATGTAACCAAACGTTTCTTCAACTCCTGGAAACTAGTCTCACATCCCTCAGTCCATTTGAACTTGGTATCCTTCTTTAACAACTCCGTCATAGGCTTCGCAATCTTCTAGAAATTCTCAATGAATCTCCGGTAGTATCCTGCCAGCCCAAGAAAACTCCGGATCTCTCCAACTGTTGTTGGTGCTGTTGGAAATATGCCCTAGAGGCAATAATAAAAGGATTATTATATTTCAATGTTCATGATAATTGTCTTTTGTTCATGCTATAACTGTATTATCCGGAAATCGTAATACACGTGTGAACACTTAGACCCAATGAGTCCTTAGTGAGCCTCTAGTTGACTAGCTCGTTATGATCAATAGATAGTCATGGTTTCCTGACTATGGACA
Organism: Triticum timopheevii; assembly: GCA_963921465.1. Taxonomy (NCBI): domain Eukaryota; kingdom Viridiplantae; phylum Streptophyta; class Magnoliopsida; order Poales; family Poaceae; genus Triticum; species Triticum timopheevii. The sequence goes on from OY997270.1 coordinate 244,950,640, forward strand.
TAGGATGTCGTTGATAACGGGATCACATCATTAGGAGAATGATGTGATGGACAAGACCCAATCATAAGCATAGCATAAAAGATCGTATAGTTCGTTTGCTAGAAGCTTTGCCAATGTCAAGTATCTATTCCTTCGACCATGAGATCGTGTAACTCCCGGTTACCGTAGGAGTGCCTTGGGTGTATCAAACGTCACAACGTAACTGGGTGACTATAAAGGTGCATTACAGGTATCTCCGAAAGTATCTGTTGGGTTGACGCGGATCGAGACTGGGATTTGTCACTCCGTATAACGGAGAGGTATCTCTGGGCCCACTCGGTAATGCATCATCATAATGAGCTCAATGTGACCAAGGTGTTGGCCACGGGATCATGCATTACGGTACGAGTAAAGTGACTTGCCGGGTAACGAGACTGAACAAGGTATTGGGATACCGACGATCGAGTCTCGGGCAAGTAACGTACCGATTGACAAAGGGAATTGTATACAGGGTTTGATCGAATCCTCGACATCGTGGTTCAACCGATGAAATCATCGAGGAGCATGTGGGAGCCAACATGGATATCCAGACCCCGCTGTTGGTTATTGCCCGAGAGTCGTCTCGGTCATGTCTGCGTGTCTCCCGAACCCGTAGGGTCTACACACTTAAGGTTCGGTGACGCTAGGGTTAGTAGGAAGTCAAGTATGTGACTACCGAATGTTGTTCGGAGTCCCGGATGAGATCCCGGACGTCACGAGGAGTTCCGGAATGGTCCGGAGGTAAAGATTTATATATGGGAAGTCCTGTTTCGGGCATCGGGACAAGTTTCGGGGTTATCGGTATTGTACCGGGACCACCAGAGGGGTCCCGGGGGCCCACCGGGTGGGGCCACCTGCCCCGGGGGGCCACATGGGCTGTAGGGGGTGCGCCTTGGCCTGCATGGGCCAAGGTCACCAGCCCCACATAGGCCCATGCGCCTAGGGTTCAAGGGGGAAGAGTCCTAGGAGGGGAAGGCACCTCCTAGGTGCCTTGGGGGGGAGGGAAACCCCCCTTGGCCGCCGCCCCCCTAGGAGATTGGATCTCCTAGGGCCGGCCACCCCCCCTTGGCCCTCCTATATATAGTGGGGGAGAGGAGGGACTTCATACCTTGAGTCCTTGGCCTTTGGTTGCCTCCTTCTCCCTCCCCAACACCTCTCCTCCTCCGTTGTGTGCTCAGCGAAGCCCTGTCGGAGTACTGCTTCTCCACCATCACCATGCCGTCGTGCTGCCGGTGGAGCTGTCTTCCTCAACCTCCCCTTCCTCCTTGCTGGATCAAGACGGAGGGGACGTCACCCGTGCCGTACGTGTGTTGAACGCGGAGGTGCTGTCCGTTCAGCACTTGGCATCGGTGATCTGAATCACGTTCGAGTACGACTCCATCATCACCTTGCAAGCTTCCGCACGCGATCTACAAGTGGTATGTAGATGCAAACTCTCTCCCATGACTCGTTGCTTAGATGAACTCATAGATGGATCTTGGTGAAGCCGTAGGAAAAATTTTAATTTTCTGCAACGTTCCCCAACAGTGGCATCATGAGCTAGGTCTATGCGTAGTTCTCTAATGCACGAGTAGAACACAATTTGTTGTGGGCGTTGATCTTGTCATCTTACTTGCCTCTACTAGTCTTTTCTTGCTCAACGGTATTGTGGGATGAAGCGGCCCGGACCAACCTTACACGTACGCTTACGTGAGACCGGTTCCACCGACTGACATGCACTAGTTGCATAAGGTGGCTGGCGGGTGTCTGTCTCTCCCACTTTAGTTGGAGCGGAATCGATGAACAGGGCCCTTATGAAGGGTATATAGAAGTTGACAAAAAATCACGTTGTGGTGATTCGTAGGTAAGAAAACGTTCTTGCTAGAACCCAATCGCAGCCACGTAAAAGATGCAACAACAACTAGAGAACGTCTAACTTGTTTTTGCAGCGATTGATCATGTGATGTGATATGGCCAGAAGTTGTGATGAATGTTGAATTGTGATGTATGAGATCATGTTCTTGTAATAGGATTCACGACTTGCATGTCGATGAGTATGACAACCGGCAGGAGCCATAGGAGTTGTCTTTATTTTTTTTGTATGACCTGCGTGTCATTGAAGAACGCCATGTAAACTACTTTACTTCATTACTAAACGCGTTAGTCATAGAAGTAGAAGTAGTCGTTGGCGTGACAACTTCATGAAGACACGATGATGGAGATCATGATGATGGAGATCATGGTGTCAAGCCGGTGACAAGATGATCATGGAGCCCCGAAGATGGAGATCAATGGAGCTTGATGATATTGGCCATATCATGTCACAACCATATAATTGCATGTGATGTTTATTATGTTTATGCATCTTGTTTACTTAGGACGACGGTAGTAAATAAGATGATCCCTTACAAAATTTCAAGAAGTGTTCTCCCCTAACTGTGCACCGTTGCTACAGTTCGTCGTTTCTAAGCACCACGTGATGATCGGGTGTGATGGATCCTTACGTTCACATACAACGGGTGTAAGACAGTTTTACACAGCGAAAACACTTAGGGTTAACTTGACGAGCCTAGCATGTGCAGACATGGCCTCGGAACACGGAGACCGAAAGGTCGAACACGAGTCGTATGGAAGATACGATCAACATAAAGATGTTCACCGACGATGACTAGTCCGTCTCACGTGATGATCGGACACGGGCTAGTCGACTCGGATCGTGTAACACTTAGATGACTAGAGGGATGTCTAATCTAAGTGGGAGTTCATAATTTTGATTAAGAACTTTATTATCATGAACTTAGTCCAAAAACCTTTGCAAATATGTCTTGTAGATCAATGGCCAACGCTAATGTCAACATGAACTTCAACGCGTTCCTAGAGAAAACCAAGCTGAAAGATGATGGCAGCAACTATACGGACTGGGTCCGGAACCTGAGGATCATCCTCATAGCTGCCAGGAAGCAATATGTCCTAGAAGGACCGCTAGGTGCCGCTCCCGTCCCAGAGAACCAAGACGTTATGAACGCTTGGCAAACTCGTGCTGATGATTACTCCCTCGTTCAGTGCGGCATGCTTTACAGCTTAGAACCGGGGCTCCAAAAGCGTTTTGAGCATCACGGAGCATATGAGATGTTCGAAGAGCTGAAACTAGTTTTCCAAGCTCATGCCCGGGTCGAGAGATATGATGTCTCCGACAAGTTCTACAGTTGTAAGATGGAGGAGAACGGTTCTGTCAGTGAACACATCCTGAAGATGTCTGGGTTGCACGCACGTATGACCCAGTTGAACATTAACCTCCCAGATGAGGCGGTCATTGACAGAATCCTCCAGTCGCTCCCACCAAGCTACAAGAGCTTTGTGATGAACTACAACATGCAGGGGATGGTAAAGACCATTCCTGAAGTGTTCTCGATGCTGAAGTCAGCAGAGGCTGAAATCAAGAAAGAACATCAAGTGTTGATGGTCAATAAGACCACTAAGTTCAAGAAGGGCAAGGGTAAGAAGAACTTCAAGAAGGACGGCAAAGATGTTGCCGCGCCCGGTAAGCCTGTTGCCGGGAAGAAGTCAAAGAATGGACCCAAGCCTGAGACTGAGTGCTTTTATTGCAAGGGGAAGGGGCACTGGAAGCGGAACTGCCCCAAATACTTAGCGGATAAGAAGGCCGGCAACACCAAAGGTATATTTGATATACATGTAATTGATGTGTACCTTACCAGTACTCGAAGTAACTCCTGGGTATTTGATACCGGTGCCGTTGCTCACATATGTAACTCACAGCAGGAGCTGCGGAATAAACGGAGACTGGCGAAGGACGAGGTGACGATGCGCGTCGGGAATGGTTCCAGGGTCGATCTGATCGCCGTCGGCACGCTACCTCTACATTTACCTACGGGATTAGTTTTAAACCTCAATAATTGTTATTTAGTGCCAAGTTTGAGCATGAACATTGTATCTGGATCTCGTTTAATACGAGATGGCTACTCATTTAAGTCTGAGAATAATGGTTGTTCGATTTATATGAGAGATATGTTTTATGGTCATGCTCCGATGGTCAATGGTTTATTCTTGATGAATCTCGAGCGTAATATTACACATGTTCATAGTGTGGATGCCAAAAGATGTAAAGTTGATAACGATAGTCCCACATACTTGTGGCACTGCCGCCTTGGTCACATTGGTGTCAAGCGCATGAAGAAGCTCCATGCTGATGGACTTTTAGAGTCTCTTGATTATGAATCATTTGACACATGCGAACCTTGCCTCTTAGGCAAAATGACCAAGACTTCGTTCTCCGGAACAATGGAGCGAGCAACCAACTTGTTGGAAATCATACATACTGATGTGTGCGGTCCAATGAGCGTTGAGGCTCGCGGAGGATATCGTTATGTTCTCACTCTCACTGACGACTTGAGTAGATATGGGTATGTCTACTTAATGAAACACAAGTCTGAGACCTTTGAAAAGTTCAAGGAATTTCAGAGTGAGGTAGAGAATCAACGTGACCGTAAGATAAAGTTCCTACGATCAGATCGTGGGGGCGAATACTTAAGTCACGAATTTGGTACACACTTAAGAAAATGTGGAATCGTTTCACAACTCACGCCGCCTGGAACACCTCAGCGAAACGGTGTGTCCGAACATCGTAATCGCACTCTATTGGATATGGTGCGGTCTATGATGTCTCTTACCGATTTACCGCTATCATTTTGGGGATACGCTCTAGAGACAGCTACATTCACTTTAAATAGGGCACCGTCTAAATCCGTTGAGACGACACCGTATGAATTATGGTTTGGGAAGAAACCTAAGCTGTCGTTTCTAAAAGTTTGGGGATGCGATGCTTATGTCAAGAAACTTCAACCTGAAAAGCTCGAACCCAAGTCGGAAAAATGCGTATTCGTAGGATACCCTAAGGAAACTGTCGGGTATACCTTCTACTTAAGATCCGAAGGCAAGATCTTTGTTGCCAAGAACGGATGCTTTCTGGAGAAAGAGTTTCTCTCGAAAGAAGTAAGTGGGAGGAAAGTAGAACTCGATGAAGTACTACCTCTCGAACGGGAAAGTGGTGCAGCGCAGGAAACCATTCCTGTAATGCCCGCACCAACTGAAGAGGAAAATGTTGATGATGATCAAGGTACTTCAGATCTAGTTGCTACTGAACTTCGAAGGTCCACAAGGACACGTTCCGCACCAGAGTGGTACGGCAACCCTGTCATGGAAATCATGTTGCTAGACAACAATGAACCTTCGAACTATGAAGAAGCAATGGCGGGCCCGGATTCCAACAAATGGCTTGAGGCCATGAAATCCGAGATAGAATCCATGTATGAAAACAAAGTATGGACTTTGACAGACTTGCCCGATGATCGGCGAGCGATAGAAAATAAATGGATTTTTAAGAAGAAGACGGACGCGGATGGTAATGTTACCATCTATAAAGCTCGACTTGTCGCTAAGGGTTATCGACAAGTTCAAGGGATTGACTACGACGAGACATTCTCTCCCGTGGCGAAGCTTAAGTCCGTCCGAATCATGTTAGCAATTGCCGCATACTATGATTATGAGATATGGCAGATGGACGTCAAAACGGCATTCCTTAATGGACATCTTAAGGAAGAGCTGTATATGATGCAGCCGGAAGGTTTTGTCGTTCCTCAGAACGCTAACAAAGTATGCAAGCTCCAGCGATCCATTTATGGACTGGTGCAAGCATCTCGGAGTTGGAACATTCGCTTTGATGAGATGATCAAAGCGTTTGGGTTTACGCAGACTTATGGAGAAGCCTGCGTTTACAAGAAAGTGAGTGGGAGCTCTGTAGCATTTCTCTTATTATATGTAGATGACATACTCTTGATGGGAAATGATACGAAACTCCTGGACAGCATTAAGGCCTACTTGAACAAGTGTTTTTCGATGAAGGACCTTGGAGAAGCTGCTTATATATTAGGCATCAAGATCTATAGAGATAGATCGAGACGCCTCATAGGTCTTTCACAAAGCACATACCTTGATAAGATTTTGAAGAGGTTCAAAATGGATCAGTCCAAGAAGGGGTTCTTGCCTATGTTACAAGGTGTGAGATTGAGCTCGGCTCAGTCACCGACCACGGCAAAAGATAAAGAAGAGATGAGTGTCATCCCCTATGCTTCAGCCACAGGATCTATTATGTATGCCATGCTGTGTACCAGACCCGATGTAAACCTTGCCGTAAGTTTGGTTGCAAGATACCAAAGTAACCCCGGCAAGGAACACTGGACAGCGGTCAAGAATATCCTGAAGTACCTGAAAAGGACAAAGGACATGTTTCTCGTTTATGGAGGAGATGAAGAGCTCGTCGTAAAGGGTTACGTCAACGCTAGCTTCGACTCAGATCTGGATGACTCTAAGTCACAAACCGGATACGTGTATATGTTGAATGGTGGAGCAGTAAGCTGGTGCAGCTGCAAGCAGAGCGTCGTGGCGGGATCTACATGTGAAGCGGAGTACATGGCAGCCTCGGAGGCAGCGCATGAAGCGATTTGGATGAAGGAGTTCATCACCGACCTAGGAGTCATACCCAATGCGTCGGGGCCGATCAAACTCTTCTGTGACAACACTGGAGCTATTGCCCTTGCCAAGGAGCCCAGGTTTCACAAGAAGACCAGGCACATCAAGCGTCGTTTCAACTCCATCCGTGAAAATGTTCAAGATGGAGACATAGAGATTTGCAAAGTGCACACGGATCTGAATGTCGCAGATCCGTTGACTAAACCTCTCTCGCGTGCAAAACATGATCAACACCAGAACTCTATGGGTGTTCGATTCATCACAATGTAACTAGATTGGTGACTCTAGTGCAAGTGGGAGACTGTTGGAAATATGCCCTAGAGGCAATAATAAAAGGATTATTATATTTCAATGTTCATGATAATTGTCTTTTGTTCATGCTATAACTGTATTATCCGGAAATCGTAATACACGTGTGAACACTTAGACCCAATGAGTCCCTAGTGAGCCTCTAGTTGACTAGCTCGTTATGATCAATAGATAGTCATGGTTTCCTGACTATGGACATAGGATGTCGTTGATAACGGGATCACATCATTAGGAGAATGATGTGATGGACAAGACCCAATCATAAGCATAGCATAAAAGATCGTATAGTTCGTTTGCTAGAAGCTTTGCCAATGTCAAGTATCTATTCCTTCGACCATGAGATCGTGTAACTCCCGGTTACCGTAGGAGTGCCTTGGGTGTATCAAACGTCACAACGTAACTGGGTGACTATAAAGGTGCATTACAGGTATCTCCGAAGTATCTGTTGGGTTGACGCGGATCGAGACTGGGATTTGTCACTCCGTATAACGGAGAGGTATCTCTGGGCCCACTCGGTAATGCATCATCATAATGAGCTCAATGTGACCAAGGTGTTGGCCACGGGATCATGCATTACGGTACGAGTAAAGTGACTTGCCGGGTAACGAGACTGAACAAGGTATTGGGATACCGACGATCGAGTCTCGGGCAAGTAACGTACCGATTGACAAAGGGAATTGTATACAGGGTTTGATCGAATCCTCGACATCGTGGTTCAATCGATGAAATCATCGAGGAGCATGTGGGAGCCAACATGGATATCCAGACCCCGCTGTTGGTTATTGCCCGAGAGTCGTCTCGGTCATGTCTGCGTGTCACCCGAACCCGTAGGGTCTACACACTTAAGGTTCGGTGACGCTAGGGTTAGTAGGAAGTCAAGTATGTGACTACCGAATGTTGTTCGGAGTCCCGGATGAGATCCCGGACGTCACGAGGAGTTCCGGAATGGTCCGGAGGTAAAGATTTATATATGGGAAGTCCTGTTTCGGGCATCGGGACAAGTTTCGGGGTTATCGGTATTGTACCGGGACCACCGGAGGGGTCCCGGGGGCCCACCGGGTGGGGCCACCTGCCCCGGGGGGCCACATGGGCTGTAGGGGGTGCGCCTTGGCCTGCATGGGCCAAGGGCACCAGCCCCACATAGGCCCATGCGCCTAGGGTTCAAGGGGGAAGAGTCCTAGGAGGGGAAGGCACCTCCTAGGTGCCTTGGGGGGGAGGGAAACCCCCCTTGGCCGCCGCCCCCCTAGGAGATTGGATCTCCTAGGGCCGGCCACCCCCCCTTGGCCCTCCTATATATAGTGGGGGAGAGGAGGGACTTCATACCTTGAGTCCTTGGCCTTTGGTTGCCTCCTTCTCCCTCCCCAACACCTCTCCTCCTCCGTTGTGTGCTCAGCGAAGCCCTGTCGGAGTACTGCTTCTCCACCATCACCACGCCGTCGTGCTGCCGGTGGAGCTGTCTTCCTCAACCTCCCCTTCCTCCTTGCTGGATCAAGACGGAGGGGACGTCACCCGTGCCGTACGTGTGTTGAACGCGGAGGTGCTGTCCGTTCAGCACTTGGCATCGGTGATCTGAATCACGTTCGAGTACGACTCCATCATCACCTTGCAAGCTTCCGCACGCGATCTACAAGTGGTATGTAGATGCAAACTCTCTCCCATGACTCGTTGCTTAGATGAACTCATAGATGGATCTTGGTGAAGCCGTAGGAAAAATTTTAATTTTCTGCAACGTTCCCCAACAGGTGCTACCCAATTTGTCACCATGACAACCTTGGTGGGATCTACTACTATCCTTCTCCGGATATAACATGTCCGAGGAATCCAACTTCTTTCAACCAAAACTCACATTTGCCGAACTTGGCATATAACTGATGTTCTCTGAGCTTCTCCAGTACCAAACGTAAATGCTCCTTATGCTCTTCCTCATTCTTCGAGTAAACCAAAATATCATCAATGAACACCACGAAGAACTTATCCAAAAACTCCATAAACACCTTGTTAATCATGTTCATGAAATACGCAGGTGCATTAGTCAGACCAAATGACATAACGGTATACTCGTATAGCCCATACCTGGTGGTAAAAGTTGTCTTAGGTATATCCTGCTCTCGAATCTTCAACTGATGGTACCCTGATCGCAGATCGATCTTGGAAAATACCTTAGCTTCTTGCAATTGGTCAAACAAATCATTGATCATCGGCAGTGGGTACTTGTTCTTGATGGTCACTTCATTTAGTCCTCGATAATCAACAACCATCCTCAAAGATCCATCCTTCTTCTCCACTAGAAGCACCGGTGATCCCCAAGGTGAAGAACTTGGGCGAATATAGCCTTTATCCAATAACTCCTTAATTTGCTTCTTAATTTCCTCCAAATCTTGTGCGGGCATCCGGTACGGTCTCTTAGATATCGGCCCTGTGCCTGACAAAAGCTCAATCAAAAACTCAATGTCTCTATCCGGTGGCATGCCTGGCAACACTTCGGTAAATACATCAAGGAAATCCTTCACCACTGGTACTTCCTCCTGCACAACTCCTGATAAGGAATTTACTTGTGTCCTCTTTGGCTCATGCCGTGATACTTACTTGATCCCTCATCCTTCTGGGGTGGTAAGCAAAATCGACTTACTGGCGCAATGGATGCTTCCTCCATACATCGACAGCCAATCCATACCCAGAATTACATCCAAACCTTGGGATTCCAAAGTGATTAAATCCGAGGGGAAAACATGCCTACCTATACTCAATGGCACTTTAAAACATCCTCGATTGGCCATATACTTCGCTCCTGGTGAGCCTACTAACATAGGTGTTCTAAGAACCTTGGTGGGCAGTTTATACTTATCCACAAATCCCCTTGATATGTATGAATGCGATGCACCAATATCAAAAAGAACGATTGCAGTAAATGACTTAACCAAAAACTTACCTATTACTGCATCTGGCTGGGCTTCAACCTCCTCCACATTAACGTGGTTCACCTGTCCCCTGTTGAAAGGGTTTGGCTTCTTTCCTGAGCTTCCATTGCCATTTCCATTCTGGGCTTCAAGACATTCATTAGCATAATGTCCAGTCTTCTGGCATTTAAAGCAAGTGACTTGGCTCAGGTCTCTCTTGGCTGGGGTTGACGGGTTGGTACGGTTCTGGCCGTTGCTTCCTCCATTCCCGTTACTATTCTTGGGACCATTATGGTTGTGCGAGCTACCTCCTCCATGGGTATGCTGGAAATATCCTCCCGATTTCGGGGTAAAACGTGGCTTCTGCTGAGCTCTAGAATTGTACTTCCCTTGTCCATACTTCCTCTTGTGGTTTTCAATCTGCTACTGCTTCCCTTCAATCATAAGAGCACGATCTACCAACTCCTGATAATTGTTGAAAGTGGCTACCATCAACTGCATGCTCAGTTCATCATTCAGTCCTTCTAGAAACTTCTCCTGCTTAGCTGCATCCGTAGCAACGTCATTTAGGGCATAACGTGCTAGCTTACTAAAGTCATCCACATACTGGCCAACTGTCCGTCCTCCTTGGCGCAAGTTGCGAAACTCACGCTTTTTCATGGCCATAGCTGCTGCTGAAACATGGGCAGTACGGAAAGCCTGCTGAAACTGATCCCATGTGACAGTGTCGATAGGATAAGTGGCTGTGAAATTCTCCCACCATGATGTTGCGAGTCCTTCCAGCTGATGTGCGGCAAAACGCACCCTCTCCGCATCTGTGCATCCTGCAGTGGTTAACTCCGTTGCTGTCTTGCGGAGCCAATCATCTGCAACTATCGGCTCGGTGCTACCGGAGAACACCGGCGGATTCACTCAAGGAAACGGGTTAAGTGATCAACAGGTGGTGGTGGTGGTGGTGGGTTGTTGTTGTTGTTCCCCTGATTCTGATTCTGGACTAGCAACTGCATCAAGGCATTCTGTTGCTGTATCAACTGAGTGAGCTCCGGTGGGAAAGCAAATCCATTGTCACGTCTCGGAGGCATCTGAGGGTTTAGAAAAGATGAGAAAATAGAATAGAATGAGGTCTAGAGAGAAAACACTACCCATATGCACATGAGACAATTGCAAACAAAATCACTTCATTCAATCAAACAAGGGCATACAACGGTCTAACTATCATTACAAAAAGTGCTCGGACTATACTAGATACATGGGGGAATACTACTACTGTTATGGTGGTCGACTAGAAAAACTGCTCCGATGAAGATTCCATGATATCTGCTCCAGCTTCGTCAACGTAGTCATCATCGCTATCGTCTGGGTTTGAGTCGGTGTCATCGATGATGATGTAGGTCTCTGGACAAGTCCAATCATCTTCTCCTCCAATCGCGGGAAATCCCATGAACACTCTTAGCTTCTTCTTCAGATCATCATTCTTCTCCAGTAGTGTTGCTATTTCCTCCTCATATCCATCGCGTGTAGACTTGAGTTCTTCCTCCAGCTCCGTGATCTTGGTCATGGCCTTCTTCAGGTCTAACATGCCTGCGCACATCTGGTTCTCCTGGCGTCGAATGTGCTGGTTTAACTCCTGGATGAAAGCTGCGATTGATCTATCCTTCCTGGTGCTGATCATCTCCCATTGCTCATCTCGGCGCCCACATATCTGGTAGATTGTATCCTTGAGATCCTTTTGGTAAACTTCTCCAATGCGTCCCATTGTGATGTGGGCTACCATGCTCTTTCCTAGACTCCAGGTTGGTGCATCAAGGGAAAACTCTATGGGCTCAGTGACTGGCATGAACGTTCTTCCTGGAACTTGAACTTGAACCGTCCAGCGCTCCTCTTCAGGTAAAGTGGCATTGTAGGTCCCGGTGAAACTTGGTACTCCTATGTTCAGGTATCTAGTGACTTCCTTCAAGTGGCGTCCAAAGGGTGTATCTTCATCCGGTTGTGTGAACTTGTTCCTTGCATCCGCCATCCTAAAAGTGTAGAAAAGATGAGGAGTCAGAAATTAGAAGAGAGAGTAGTGATCTAGGGTTTTTAGCTTAGTGGTCGTGTCCTACAGTCAACGTGTGCTCTGATACCATCTTGTAGCGACCAGACCTCAAACAGTCTGATCTCTGTGCATCAGTGTCATCCCTGGATCAGTAATGCTGACACGCACAGTACTTGAAGAATTTATAACAGACTAGCAATCACACACTTCTTACATCGAATGTCTCAAAAGAGAACTTATTACAATAAATATGGCTTAAGATCATCTAATAACGATAATAGCGGAAGGCTTGGAAGATAAGTGAGTCCATCAACTCCAACGGCATCACTGAGTATAGAACCACGACCTAAAGGCACCTTACTCGTCGTCTGAAAAGTCTGCAACATGAACGTTGCAGCCCGAAACGGGTCAGCACATGGAATATGCTGGCAATGTAACACATAGAGAGTAATGAAAGAATAAAGCTATACTACATGCATATATGGCTAATGGAAAGCTCTATGGTTACAGTTTTTTGCGTAAAGCCAATTTTTCCCTACTACAAAGGAATAAATTTTATTTAACTATCGTGGTGGTTGTTAAACATTGAGAGTGTAGACACCCTCTCAATCCCAATTAAACATCATCATTAAAAATCCAACAATATTAATTAAGAGTAACATGATGAGATTCACATGATAATCCAAGTACTAGATACTCAAAACGTCCATAACCGGGGACACGACTAACCATGATTAGTTTAAACACTCTACAGAGGTTTGCGCACTTTTCCCTACAAGACTCGATCTCCTCCGTTGGGATTCTCGCACTACATGGTGTTTGAGAAACGGATGACCGAGACATAGTCTTTCAGAAGCGCTAGCACCTTACGATCGGGTAGACCGTTACACCTGCTTTCCCCTACATCTGCTAGTCTACCACTCTAAGAGTTCGCACGACTTAACCAACTATGCTAGAGCTCATTGTAGCTTGTGGCTGCACACGGAAGTTTCTAGCATGAATAATCTCATGATCCCTTTGAGCCTGGGTGGCGGTCCATAAAGAAAACAGGCAATCGCTGGAATACCCAGGTGCCTCAATCCACCCAGATGTGTGTTAAAGATGCCAGCTTAAATAAACCATTAATTAAACAAACTCACATCTGTCATGGATACACTCACCCAATCCACGTCTACTAGCATAGCATGGCATAATAAGCAAACGTAGATTAACTCCCAAGGGTTTGATAATAAAACAGGTAATAGGTACTACCTCATCTACTTCCCAAAACCCACATATTAATCAGATCCTAATCATGCAATTGTTTGAGGATCGATCTAATGCAACAAAACTGGGTAGTAAAAAGGTATGATCAAAGTGTTACTTGCCTTGCTGATGATCCGTGAAACCTAGAGATTCGAAGTAGCAAGCGGCGCACTCCGGGTACTCTATCGCAAACAACCAAGCATACAATAAGTACTTATCTAATGCACGGGTAAAACTCAAATAAGAGATCTAACCAGAAAGTTCAACTTAAGAACTCCGGTTTGCAAAAAGAATCAAATCAAACGAAGCAACGAAGGTCAAACGGCGAAAGAAACAAGCTTCATTTACTAATCTGGACCTAAGTCAAATTTTATAGTAGCAAAAACTTGTTTGAGTTGGTTAAACGGAAATAGGGTTTCGAGACGAAACTCTAGGCGCTTGAATCGCCTCATTCTGATAAACGAGCGAAAAGATAAACTAAAACGAAAACAGATCGGAAATCGCAATCAGAATTAATCGCGGAAAATCCGAGAAAAAGAAAAACTGACAAACAAGCTAATGAACGAACGTTCGCTGTCTGCGGCTAAACGACGAAAACCGTTCGTTAAAACGAACGTACGTACGAACATCCGCTAAATAAACTAAACCAAAAATAAAGGATCTAGGGGTTTTAAAAAAACGAATGAAAAACCGGCGGAAAAACCAAACGGTTTTCTCGAGGAAAACCGCCGGCGGCGAGGCGGCGGCTACCTCTGGCGAGGGGGCGGCGGGGTCCGGCGGGGTGGCGTTCGGGGCGGCGGCGGCGGCAGGCGGCGACGGCGCGGGATCCGGGGCAGCGGCGCGGCAGCGGCGGCGGCTTAGGGTTAGGGTTTGGGTGCGGGGTGGGCTGGTGGCTCGGTGGGCTCGGGCGGCGCATTATAAAGGCCCGGCCAGACGGAGTCCTGGCCGAACACGGCCCAAAGTCGGTTTCATTATTTTAAAACATTACGCGCAAAAAGACAAATAAAAGAAATACTAAACGGAGTCCAAAAATTTGGGATGTTACAATAAAGCTTTGTCGATAACCAAGAGATTTTGCCAGTTCTAAAATAGCTTTGAAAAACTTGTTGTCAACTGCAGCATAAAAATTTCTTTGGGCTTCTGGTTAATAACGGACTAAATACTATAGCTCTTTTGAAGAGGAAAACTTTCTATATACATGACTATACTTTTGACATGTACCACATGCAGGAACTAGAAACAAGAGATCATGTCTTTTTCTACTGTCCTTTTGCATAATTGTGTTGGCAATACATATGTCCCAACCCCCCCCCCCCCCCCCCGATCATCATCTTAATTTCATCTTTGAACATATCACCCCAAACCTGTATGCTCGCATGAGAAAATTCAAAGAGAAACTCAAATGGATCATTTACATAGTTAGGAAGGAATAGAATGGCTTTGAAGACTAGATCAAGGCTTTCAGATGATTTTACTCCTCATGATGTATTTTATTGTCTTCTCTTTTTCTTATCTTAGGTTCTTTTTTCTTTACTTAGGGACTGTATAGTTATGCTTTCATTATTTGGACCTTACTTTCGTACTATTTGAAAATTAATAAAAAATAAACAACACAGTCATGTTGTTTCCCTCAAGTTGAAATTAATGGGCTAGCCATTGCATTCAACGGGTATGCACTAAGAATGTCCATGCACATGCATAGAACCCACATTTTTCTAGCTAGCTAGTTGCTAGCTATTACCGTTCGCATGCATATGAACAAAACGATGCACAAACCAAGAATGACACCGAATAGCCATGCTCAAAGAGCACGCTCCTCTACGGGCGTAGCCAGCGGTTCACCAGGCGGTGGAGCCGCGTTGGATAGGCATCTCCGGCGACCACAATGTGGTGGCCGCGAGAAGAGATAACGATAAACGACTACTCATTCTTTTTGGCGGCTCAGTTTGGTAGAAAAGGTCGGGGTTATTTTTAGACGGAGAAAATACTTGTTTTCATAAATACTTTGGTATTAATGCCAAAGTTTTTAGTGGTAGCCAAAAACCTCAATCAAAGTAAATAAAACTATTGTATTCTGAAAAGCTGTAGTAAAATAGTTTCAAATTACTTACGTTGCTATATCAAACAGGGCCTTAAGAGGGTTTAATTTGTTGTCGTCAGAAAATTGCGTTGACAACTGTTGACCAGGGCCAGGGGTGGTAGCCCCACACCTCAGTGAAATACAATGACCGGACTGACTGGATGATGGCCCAACCAGTCAGCGAACGGGCCCGCGCTTCGGAGCGGCGCCTCCTTGAAACGATCCGCTTGGCGCCTAAACAAAACCGTCGTAACAAACTCTTCTTCCCCTCTGCTCGTCTTCCTCGCAACGCCAAGAAACCAAGAAAGCCGAGGAGAATCAATCCACCCGCCTGCACCCCTCTCTGAGCCAAGCTTCGATCCGCAGCGGACAGTGATGGAGGTGTTCGAGGGCGTGGACTTCGTGCGGCTGCGGAGCATGCAGCACGGCGGCGCGTACGTGCACGCCGCCAAGGACGGGCGCTCCGTCCGCCTCCACCGCACCGGCCTGTCCTGGTCGTACAACGCGGTGTGGGCAGTGCAGCGGCGTATCTCCGCCTCAGGCACGCTCTACGTCCTCCTCCGCGGCGCCTACGGCCGGTACCTCGGGGCCCCTGACGCCAGCACGCGCGGCTCCCTCTGCCCGTTCCCTCCCCCCTGCCGGGTTGCCGCGCAGCGCGACTTCGACGAGCCGGAGGTCCTCGCCATCATGTGGCGGGCCGTCGCCACGGGCCGCCGCGGCCGGGGCGCATTGCTGCTGCACGACGCGTCCGGGCGCTACCTCCGCGCCAACTCGAGGTGCCTCCTGCCGTGCCGCTCCAGCGTCTCCGTCTCCTCCTGCAGCAGCCTCGGCACGGCGGTTCAGTGGGTGGTGGAGGCCGTCCCCCGGCTCCAGGCCAGGCCATACCTCCCGATAGTGCGTGATGTGAGTTCCTTACTCATCCCCTGCATTCTTCCACAATCTCGTCATCTGGAGATTCTTGAGATCGTCATAAATTCATAATATTATTCTTGCGAAAATTCTGCTAGAGTTCTTTCTGGCGCAGTTATTTGATTCCTGTGTTTGCTCATGTCAAAGAATCAATCAATCAATTACAGTATCATTCTTGCAAAAGAAACTCTGCTACTAAATTCAGTTGGAGTTCTTCTTTCCGGCGCAGTTTCTTGCCCAAAACTTTCATCGCTTGCAGTTAAATTTAGTGCCAGGATTTCCAGTTGATTTTGTGATGATGTGCAGTCGGAGTGGGGCAAGCTCTTCGCCCTGGTGTGCCCACCGCTGTCCCGCCTCTGGGTGCGGTGGTTCTCCTTGGAGCGGGAGATACGGTGGGTGCGGGCCGGCGACTCCGGCGCCTTCAGCGAGGACGACTGGGCCACGATACGGTACACCGGGAGGCACACGATCCTGATGAAGGGACAGGTGGTGAACCTGCTGGACCCTCCGGAGTCCGCCTCCAGCTGCACTCTCTGCGTCCGCGCCGGTCGCTACGGGGAGCCGAGCCCTCTGGCCATCAACCTGCCTCGCAGCCGGGAGCCGTTGGACGTGGTGATTTTCCGGGTCGGCTCAAGAGGTCAGTGTGCTTATGAATTTACTGTGGCCTGTGTCTGGTAATGCCTTTTGCAGTTCCGAATTAGGAATTTGTCAGCTTGATTTCTGCTGGCTTAGTTTAGATTAGTAATGTGATATTTCTGAGAGTTGAGGGCTTACCTGAAGAATGCTGTGGACCATCTGAAACTAGCGATATGCACTAAAAAAGCAGTAGATTGTCTGAAGCTAATTACATGCAATGCAACATGTTCCATATAACCTTCTGAATTTACTGTGGCCTGTGGCTGCTAATTGCAGTTCCGAATTAGGAATTTGTCAGCTTGATTTCTGCTGGCTTAGTTTAGATTAGTAATGTGGCATTTCTGAGAGTTGAGGGCTTACCTGAAGAATGCTGTGGATCATCTGAAATTAGCGACATGCACTAAGAAAGCAGCAGATGGTCTGAAACTAATTACATGCAATGGAACTTGTTGCAGATAACCTTGTGTTGCTCTACATTCTTTCCTATTACCTGCTTTCACATTTTAGGGCTTTTTAGTTTTTACCACTTGCCATGTAGCAGCAGGCCGTGCCTAACTGACTGCATCTGTGGCTGCAGCGGATGATGAGCTGATATACCCAGATGTGATGGCACCGGAGATGGCACGGGCAGCGCCAGCGGACGACGAACCACTGCTCTGACGACCGACTGCGCCCTCTTCGAAACCATCGCAACTTGTTCCAGATTTTATAGCTTGTTGGGATTACAAGGGATGAATGATCCCGTTTTCCTTTTTTTTCTCAACTCCAACTTTTAGCAGTTTCAGTGTTTGATCCAGGATTGAAGTTTCCAGTCGACACTGAAATCCAGTTTCCATGATGTAGAACGGCAGAAATCAAAGTTTTGTCAGGGTTGACATTGGCTACAGCATCTTCTGAGCTATGAACAAAGTAGTGGTTGCACTTTACAGCCTTCAGAATGATATGGGTATGAATATCTTCGTTTTTTGGTATTCCTGAAGTGATATGAAACACGCTCCCATATGTATGTCACGGTAGAATGCATCTCTGAATTCTGCCTTGCTCACTGGCATTGATTATATTTTTCTTCCGACCAAAATAGACGTTGCAGATACCGTCTTCAGTCTTCATTGGCTCTGTTGTTGTTGCCATGTGCTCTGAGACAAACTCTCCTGAAATTGCATACGTACATGTGCAATATATTAAGCGTTGTCTCTGCACTGTATACGCCATTAGGTTTCTTAAATACTGGAACTCGGAAATCTCGGAACAGTCAGGTGTGTATTTCATTTGCTCAGCTATAGTTATTGTAGTCTGAATACTGATAAAGGTAGCAATGCGCTATCAAGTGTTTCATTCTTGTTGGTATAATTTAGTCGCCTGCAAAAAACGCTGTCATGGCAGGGAAATCCATAGGGGCATCTTTCTGTTAGCATTTTTCCCGTTTTCAGTTAAGTCAGTGTAGGACTGGGGAACGTGGACCATTAGAATTAAGGATTGGGGAGGAAGGCCCCGCAACCCCTGAAAAGCAGGGGGGCAAAATTAGTTAGAAGGGAGCCTTGTAAAACGCCCGTAATCGTCCGCGAGTTTAGCATTATTGCTGCACGAGGGCATGCTTCGTTGTATGCTCACTGCGCTTAGGTAGTACCCGACGTGGGTCAGCTACAAGACCTAGTCCCTAGGATGGCACGGGCATGATGTGGTGCATATTTCCTAACACGTTGCATGAAAAACAAAAAACCTCGACGCACACGCAAGAACTGTCCATGGAGATGCATAGCTACGAAGAGGGGGAGAGCATTTACATACCCTTGTAGATCGCTAAGCGGAAGCGTTTATCAACACGGTTGATGTAGTCATATACCTTCACGATCCGTCCCGATCAAGTACCGAATGTACGGCACCTCCACGTTCAGCACACGTTCAGCTTGATGACGTCCTCGTCTTCTCGATCCAGCAAGAGAGGCGAAGTAGTAGATGAGTTCCGGCAGCACGATGACGTGGTGACGGAGGTGGTGAAACTATTCGCAGGGCTTCGCCAAGCACAACGGACGTGGACGAAGGAGGAACTAGAACTAGAGGGAGACGGGGCGCCGCACACGGCTTGGGGATCGTGGTGTGTGTTGCCCCTCTCCCTCATCACATATATATAGGTGGGGGGAGGAGGAGGCTACCCAGACGCACCCCTAGGGGGTCGGCGGCTAGCACTAGGACGCCTGCCCTTAGGCGCGCCCCCTTCCTTATTTGCTCTCGGGGGGAAGGAAAGGGGAGGAGAGGAGAGGGGAGGCAAGCGGAGGCCGACTCCCCTCCTTCCTTTTCTCCCCAAGGCCAGCGGTCACACGTGGGGCGCGCCAACCCCTTGTGGGCTGGAGTGCTACCCTCATTTGGCCCATACGGCCCAATAACCTCCCGGGGCCTCCCGGAACCCCTTCCGGTGATCCGATGAAACCCGTACATTCCGAAACCTTTCCGGTGACTAAATATGATCGTCCTATATATGAATCTTTACCTCCGAACCATTCCGGAGCTCCTCGTCATGTCTGTGATCTCATCCGGGACTCTGAACAACATTCGGTCACCAACTCATATAACTCATACAGTACTATATCGTCAAAGAACGTTAAGTGTGCGGACCCTATGGGTTCGAGAATGATGTAGACATGACCGAGATGCTTTCCTGGTTAGTAACCAATAGCGGACCTGGATGCCCATATTGGTTCCTACATACTCTACGAGGATCTTTATCGGTCGAACCTTTATGACAACATACGTAGTTCCCTTTATCTCTTGGCATGTTACTTGTCCGAGATTCGATCGTCGCTATCTCCATTCTAGTTCAATCTCGTCACCGACAAGTCTCTTTACTCCTTCCATAATACATCATCTCGTAACTAACTCCTTAGTTACTTTGTTTCCAAGCTTCTTGTGATGCTGTATTACCGAGAGGGCCCAAAGATACCTCTCTGATACACGGAGTGACAAATCCCAATCTCAATCCATGCAACCTCAACAGACACCTTCAGAGATACCTGTAGAGCATCTTGATGATCACCCAGTTACGTTGTGACGTTTGATAGCATACAAGGTATTCCTCCGGTATCCGGGAGTTGCATGATCTCATGGTCGAAGGAATATGTATTTGATATTAAGAAAGCAGTAACAATAAACCGAACGATCATATGCTAAGCTAACGGATGGGACTTGTCCATCACATCATTCTCCTAATGATGTGATCCCGTTATCAAGTAACAACTCATGTTCATGGTTAAGAAACCTTAACTATCTTTGATCAACGAGCTAGTCTAGTAGAGGCTTACTAGGGACATGGTATTTATTTATGTATCTACACATGTATTTAAGTTTCCGGTCAATACAATTCTAGCATGAATAATAAAACTTCATCATGAATAAGGAAATATAATAACAACAACTTTATTATTGCCTCTAGGGCATATTTCCATTAGTCTCCCACTTGCACTAGAGTCAATAATCTACACTACATGGTAAAGAATCTAACACCCATGGAATCTTGGTGCTGAACATGTTTTGCATGCGGAAGAGGTTTAGTCAATGGGTCTGCCACATTCAAACCCGTATGTATTTGGAAATTTTTATGTCTCCATCATTCACCTTTTCACGAATGAAGTTGAAGCGTCTCTTGGTGTGCTTGGTTCTCTTGTGAAACATGGATTCCTTCGCTAAGGCAATTGCTCCAATGTTGTCACAAAAGATTGTCATTGGACCCGATGCACTGGGTATTGCACCCAGATCGGATATGAACTCCTTCATTCAGACTCCTTCATGCGCTGCTTCTGAAGAAGCTATGTACTCTTCACACGTATATCCCGCCACGACGCTCTGCTTAGAACTGCACCAACTGACAGCTCCACCATTCAATATAAATAAGTATCCGGTTTGTGACTTAGACTCATCTGGATCTGTGTCAAAGCTAGCATCGATGTAACCCTTTACGACGAGCTCTTCGTCACCTTCATAAACGAGAAACATATCATTGGTCTTTTTTAGGTATTTCAGGATATTCTTGACCGATGTCCAGTGATCCACTCTTGGATTACTTTGGTACCTCCCTGCAAACTTATGGCAAGGCACACATCAGGTCTGGTACACAGCATGACATACATAATAGAACCTATGGATGAGGCATAGGGAATGACTTTCATTTTCTCTCTATCTTCTTCCGTGGTCAGACATTGAGTCTGACTCAATTTCACACCTTGCAACATATGCAAGAACCCTTTCTTTGACTCGTCCATTTTGAACTTCTTCAGTACTTTGTCAAGGTATGTGCTTTGTGAAAGTCCTATTAAGCATCTCGATCTATCGCTACAGATCTTGATGACTAATATATAAGCAGCTTCACCGAGGTCTTTCATAGAATTTTTTTATTCAAGTATCCTTTTATGCTATCCAGAAATTTATATCATTTCCAATCAACAATATTTCATCCACATATAATATCAGAAATGCTACAGAGCTCCCACTCACTTTCTTGTAAATACAGGCTTCACCGCAAGTCTGTATAAAACCATATGCTTTGATCACCTCATCAAAGCATATATTCCAACTCCGGATGCTTCCACCAGTCCATTTATGGATCCTAGAGCTTGCACACTTTGTTAGCACCTTTAGGATTGAAAAAACCTTTTTGTTGCATCATATACAACTCTTGTTTAAGAAACTCGTTAAGGAATGCAGTTTTGACGTCCATTTGCCAGATTTCATAATCATAAAATGCGGCAATTGCTAACATGATTCAAACGGACTTAAGCATCGCTACGGGTGAGAAAGTCTCATCGTAGTCAACCCTTGAACTTGTCGAAAATCTTTCGCGATAAGTCAGGCTTATAGACAGTGATATTACCATCAGCGTCTGTCTTGTTCTTGAAGATCCATTTATTCTCAATGGCTTGCCGATCATCGGGCAAGTCCACCAAAGTCCACACTTTGTTCTCATACATGGATCCTATCTTAGATTTCATGGCCTCAAGCCATTTGTCAGAATCTAGGATCATCATAGCTTCTTCATAGTTCGTAGGTTCGCCGTTGTCTAACAAGATGACTTCCAGGAAAGGATTACCGTACCACTCTGGTGTGGTACGTGTTCTGGTCAACCTATGAGGTTCAGTAGTAACTCGATCTAAACTTTCTTGATCATCATCATTAGCTTCCTCTGTAGTTGGTGTAGGCATCACGGGAACGGTTTTCTCTGATGTGCTACTTTGCAATTCGAGAGAAGGTACAATTACTTCATCAAGCTCTACTTTCTTCCCACTCACTTCTTTCGAGAGAAACTCCTTCTCTAGAAATGACCCATTCTTAGCAACAAAGATCTTGCCTTCGGGTCTGTGGTAGAAGGTTTACCCAATAGTTTCTTTAAGGTATCCAATGAAGACGCACTTCTTAGATTTGGGTTTGAGCTTATCAGGCTGAATCCTTTTGACATAAGTGTCGCATCCCCAAACTTTAAGAAATGACAGCTTAGGTCACTTGCCAAACAATAGTTCATACGGTGTCGTCTCAACGGATTTAGACGGTGCCCTATTTAACGTGAATGCGGCTATCTCTAATGCATAACTCCAAAATGATAAAGGAAATTCGGTAAGAGACATCATAGAACACACCATATCTAATAAAGTATGGTTACGATGTTCGGACACACCATTACGCTATGGTGTTCCAGGTGGCGTGAGTTGTGAAATAATTCCACATTGTTTTAAATGAAGGCCAAACTCGTAACTCAAATATTTGCCTTTGCAGTCAGATCGTAGAAACTTTATTTTCTTGTTACGATGATTCTCCACTTCACTCTGAAATTCTTTGAACTTTTCAAATGTTTCAGACTTGTGTTTCGTCAAGTAGATATACCCATACCCATACCGCCGCGTGCCTCATCAGACCACATACATCGGTATGTATTATTTCCAATAAGTCATTAGCTCTCTCTATTGTTCCGGAGAATGGAGTTTTATTCATCTTACCCATGAGGCATGGTTCGCAAGTATCAAATGATTCATAATCAAATGATTCCAAAAGTCCATCCGCACAAAGTTTCTTCATGCGCATTACACCAATATGACCTAAACGGTAGTGCCACAAGTATGTTGCATTATCATTATCAACTTTGCGTCTTTTGGTATAAATATTATGAATATGTGTATCACTATGATCGAGATTCAACAAGAATAGACCATTCATTATAGGTGCATGAACATAAAAGGTATTATTCATATAAATAGAACAACCATTATTCTCTGACTTAAATGAATAACCATATCACAATAAACAAGATCCAGATATAGTGTTCATGCTCAACCCTGGCACCAAATAACAGTTATTGAGGTCTAAAACTAATCCCAAAGGTAGATGTAGAGGTAGCATGCCGACGGCAATCACATCGACCTTGGAACCATTCCCGACGTGCATCGTCACCTCGTCCTTAGCCGATCTTCGTTTATTCTGTAGCTCCTGTTTCGAGGTACAAATATGAGCAACCGAACCAGTATCAAATACCCAAGCGCTACTACGAGCATTAGTAAGGATTACATCAATAATGTGTATATCAAATATACCTTTGTTTAGTTTGCCATCCTTCTTATCCGTCAAATATTTGGTGCAGTTCCGCTTCCAGTGACCATTTCCCTTGCAGTGGAAGCACTCGGTTTCAGGCTTGGGTCCAGCTTTGGGCTTCTTCATGGGAGAGGCAACTGGCTTGCCAGTTTTCTTGAAGTTCCCTTTCTTTCCCTTGCCCTTTTTTCTTGAAACTAGTGGCCTTGTTAACCATCAACACTTGATGCTCCTTCTTGATTTCTACCTCCGTTGATATCAGCATCGCGAAGAGCTCGGGAATCATTCTCATTATCCCTCACATATTATAGTTCATCACGAAGCCTTTGTAGCGTGGTGGCAGTGACTGAAGAACTCTGTCAAACTGGAAGATCAATTCCCAGATGAGTCAAGTGGTTATGATACCCAAACATTTTGACTATGTGTTCATTGATAGAACTGTTCTCCTTCATCTTGTAGCTATAGAACTTGTTGGAGATTTCATATCTCTCAACCCGGGCATTAGCTTGAAATATCAACTTCAGCTCTTGGAACATCTAAGCTTGAAGGAAATATGCCCTAGAGGCAATAATAAAGTTATTATTTATTTCCTTATTTCATGATAAATGTTTATTATTCATGCTAGAATTGTATTAACCGGAAACAGAATACATGTGTGAATACATAGACAAACATAGTGTCACTAGTATGCCTCTACTTGACTAGCTCGTTTATCAAAGATGGTTATGTTTCCTAGCCATGGACAAAAGAGTTGTCATTTGATTAACGGGATCACACCATTAGGAGAATGATGTGATTGACATGACCCATTCCGTTAGCCTAGCACTTGACCGCTTAGTATACTGCTATTGCTTTCTTCATGACTTATACATGTTCCTGTAACTATGAGATTTTTGCAACTCCCGTTTACCGGAGGAACACTTTGGGTACTACCAAACGTCACAACGTAACTGGGTGATTATAAAGGAGTACTACAGGTGTCTCCGAAGGTACATGTTGAGTTGGCGTATTTCGAGATTATGTTTTGTCACTCCGATCATCGGAAAGGTATCTCTGGGCCCTCTCGGTAATGCACATCATTATAAGCCTTGCAAGCAATGTGACCAATGAGTTGGTTACGGGATGATGCATTACAGAACGAGTAAAGAGACTTGCCGGTAACGAGATTGAACTAGGTATTGGATACCGACGATCAAATCTCGGGCAAGTAACATACCGATGACAAAGGGAACAACATATGTTGTTATGCGGTTTGATCGATAAAGATCTTCGTAGAATATGTAGGAACCAATATGGGCATCTAGGTCCCGCTATTGGTTATTGACCAACAATAGTTCTAGGTCATGTCTACATAGTTCTCGAACCCGTAGGGTCCGCACGCTTAACGTTATAATGACAGTTTTATTATGAGTTTATAAGTTTTGATGTACCGAAGCTTGTTCGGAGTCCCGGATGTGATCACGGACATGACGAGGAGTCTCGAAATGGTCGAGACATAAAGATCGATATATTGGACGACTATATTCGGACACCGGAATTGTTCGGGGTGATTTCGGAGAAAACCGTACTGCTGGGGGGGAGTTACCGGAACCCCCCAGGAGAGTATTGGGCCTTATGGGCCTTAGGGGAAAGGAGAGAGGGGCGGCCAGCATGGGCCGCGCGCCCCCTCCCCCCTCTGGTCCGAATTGGACTAGGAGGGGGGGCGACGCCCCCCCTTTCCTTCCCCCTCTCCCCCTTCCTTCCCCCTCCTAGTAGGAGTAGGAAAGGAGGAGTCCTACTCCTACTAGGAGGAGGATTCCTCCTCCTTGGCTCGCCCCAAGGGGCCGGCCGGCCCTCCCCCTTGCTCCTTTATATACGGGGGTAGGGGGGCACCTCTAGGACAACAACAATTGATCCCTTGGATCTCTTAGCCGTGTGCGGTGCCCCCCTCCACCATAATCCACCTCGATAATATCGTAGTGGTGCTTAGGCGAAGCCCTGCGTCGGTAGTACATCAAGATCGTCACCACGCCGTCGTGCAGACGGAACTCTCCCTCGACACTCGGCTGGATCGGAGTTCGAGGGACGTCATCGAGCTGAACGTGTGCTAGAACTCGGAGGTGCCGTAGTTTCGGTGCTTGATCGGTCGGGCCGTGAAGACGTACGACTACATCAACCGCGTTGTTCTAACGCTTCCGCTTTCGGTCTACGAGGGTACGTGGACACACTCTCCCCTCTCGTTGCTATGCATCACCATGATCTTGCGTGTGCATACGATTTTTTTTGAAATTACTACGTTCCCCAACAGTGGCATCCGAGCCTAGGTTTTATGCGCTGATGTTATATGCACGAGTAGAACACAAGTGAGTTGTGGGCGATACAAGTCATACTGCTTACCAGCATGTCATACTTTGGTTCGGCGGTATTGTTGGATGAAGCGGCTGTTGGGGAACGTTGCAGAAAACAAAAATTTTCCTACTCGTTTCACCAAGATCCATCTAGGAGTTCATCTAGCAACGAGTCATCGGATGCATCTACGTACCTTGTAGATCGCGAGCGGAAGCGTTCAAATAACGGTGATGATGTAGTCGTACTCGACGTGATCCAAATCACCGATGACCAAGCGCCGAACAGACGGCACCTCCGCGTTCAACACACGTACGGGACGGGAGACGTCTCCTCCTTCTTGATCCAGCAAGGGGGAAGGAGAGGTTGATGAAGATCCAGCAGCACGACGGCGTGGTGGTGGATGCAGGGCGTCACAGAAGCAGGGCTTCGCCAAGACTACGAGAGAGAGACGTAACGGGGAGAGAGGGAGGCGCCAGGGGCTGGTGTGTTTCCCTCCTCTCCCCCCCCCCACTATATATAGGGGTGCCATGGGGGGGCGCCGGCCCTAGTAGATGAGATCTACTAGGGGGGGGGGCGGCGGCCAAGGGGAGGTTTCCCTCCCCCCCAAGGCACCTAGGGGTGCCTTCCACCACTAGGACTCCTCCTAGGTGGAAACCCTAGGCGCATGGGCCTATAGGGGCTGGTGCCCTTGGCCCATGAAGGCCAAGGCGCACCCCCTACAGCCCATGTGGCCCCCCGAGACAGGTTGCCCCACCCGGTGGGCCCCCGGGACCCCTCCGGTGGTCCCGGTACAATACCGATAACCCCGAAACTTGTCCCGATGGCCGAAACAGCACTTCCTATATATAATTCTTTACCTCCGGACCATTCCGGAACTCCTCGTGACGTCCGGGATCTCATCCGGGACTCCGAACAACATTCGGGTTACTGCATATACATATCTTCACAACCCTAGCGTCACCGAACCTTAAGTGTGTAGACCCTACGGGTTCGGGAGACAAGCAGACATGACCGAGACGACTCTCAGGTCAATAACCAACAGCGGGATCTGGATACCCATGTTGGCTCCCACATGCTCCACGATGATCTCATCGGATGAACCACGATGTCGAGGATTCAATCAACCCCGTACGCAATTCCCTTTGTCAATCGATATGTTACTTGCCCGAGATTCGATCGTCGGTATCCCAATACCTCGTTCAATCTCGTTACCGGCAAGTCACTTTACTCGTACCGTAATGCATGATCCCGTGACCAGACATTTGGTCACTCTGAGCTCATTATGATGATGCATTACCGAGTGGGCCCAGTGATACCTCTCCGTCACACGGAGTGACAAATCCCAATCTTGATCCATGTCAACCCAACAGACACTTTCGGAGATACCCGTAGTCTACCTTTATAGTCACCCGGTTACGTTGTGACGTTTGGTATACCCAAAGCACTCCTACGGTATCCGGGAGTTACACGATCTCATGGTCTAAGGAAAAGATACTTTGACATTGGAAAACTCTAGCAAACGAACTATACGATCTTGTGCTATGTTTAGGATTGGGTCTTTGTCCATCACATCATTCTCCTAATGATGTGATCTCGTTATCAATGACATCCAATGTCCATAGCCAGGAAACCATGACTATCTATTGATCAACGAGCTAGTCAACTAGAGGCTTACTAGGGACATGTTGGTGTCTGTTATTCACACATGTATTACGATTTCCGGATAACACAATTATAGCATGAATAAAGACAATTATCATGAACAAGGAAATATAATAATAATGCTTTTATTATTGCCTCTAGGGCATATTTCCAACAGTCTCCCACTTGCACTAGAGTCAATAATCTAGTTACATTGTGATGAATCGAACACCCATGGAATTCTGGTGTTGATCATGTTTTGCTCTAGGGAGAGGTTTAGTCAACGGATCTGCTACATTCAGGTCCGTATGTATTTTACAAATCTCTATGTCTCCATCTTGAACATTTTCACGAATGGAGTTGAAGCGACGCTTGATGTGCCTTGTCTTCTTGTGAAACCTGGGCTCCTTGGCAAGTGCAATAGCTCCAGTGTTGTCACAGAAGAGCTTGATCGGCCCCGACGCATTGGGTATGACTCCTAGGTCGGTGATGAACTCCTTCACCCATATTGCTTCATGTGCTGCCTCCGAGGCCGCCATGTACTCCGCTTCACATGTAGATCCCGCCACGACGCTTTGCTTGCAACTGCACCAGCTTACTGCCCCACCATTCAAAATATACACGTATCCGGTTTGTGACTTAGAGTCATCCAGATCTGTGTCGAAGCTAGCGTCGACGTAACCCTTTACGACGAGCTCTTCGTCACCTCCATAAACGAGAAACATTTCCTTAGTCCTTTTCAGGTACTTTAGGATATTCTTGACCGCTATCCAGTGCTCCTTGCCGGGATTACTTTGGTACCTTCCTACCAAACTTACGGCAAGGTTTACATCAGGTCTGGTACACAGCATGGCATACATAATAGAACCTATGGCTGATGCATAGGGGATGACGCTCATCTCTTCTATATCTTCTGCCGTGGTCGGACATTGAGCTGAGCTCAATTTCATACCTTGTAATACAGGCAAGAACCCCCTTTTAGATTGATCCATATTGAACTTCTTCAATATCTTATCAAGGTATGTGCTTTGTGAAAGACCTATGAGGCGTCTTGATCTATCTCTATAGATCTTGATGCCTAATATATAAGCAGCTTCTCCAAGGTCCTTCATTGAAAAACTCTTATTCAAATAGGCCTTGATGCTGTCCAAGAGTTCTGTATCATTTCCCATCAAAAGTATGTCATCTACATATAGTATGAGAAATGCTACAGAGCTCCCACTCACTTTCTTGTAAACACAGGCTTCTCCATAAGTCTGTGTAAACCCAAACGCTTTGATCATCTCATCAAAGCGAATGTTCCAACTCCGAGATGCTTGCACCAGCCCATAAATCGAGTGTTGGAGCTTGCACACTTTGTCAGCATTCTTAGGATCGACAAAACCTTCCGGCTGCATCATATACAATTCTTCCTTAAGGAAACCATTAAGGAATGCTGTTTTGACGTCCATTTGCCATATTTCATAATCGTAGAATGCGGCAATTGCTAACATGATTCGGACGGACTTCAGCTTCGCTACCGGTGAGAAAGTCTCATCGTAGTCAACACCTTGAACTTGTTGATAACCCTTAGCGACAAGCCGAGCTTTATAGATGGTCACATTACCATCCGCGTCTGTCTTCCTCTTAAAGATCCATTTATTTTCTATGGCTCGCCGTTCTACGGGCAAGTCAGTCAAAGTCCATACTTCGTTCTCATACATGGATCCTATCTCGGATTTCATGGCTTCTAGCCATTTGTCGGAATCCGGGCCCGCCATCGCTTCTTCATAGTTCGAATGTTCACTATTGTCTAACAACATGATTTCCAAGACAGGGTTGCCGTACCACTCTGGTGCGGAACGTGTCCTTGTGGACCTTCGAATTTCAGTAGGAGCTTGATCAGAAGTATCTTGATCATCATCATTAACTTCCTCTCTAGTCGGTGCTGGCACCTCAGGAACATTTTCTTGAGTTGCGCCATTTTCCGGTTCAAGAGGTAATACTTCATCAAGCTCTACTTTCCTCCCACTTACTTCTTTCGAGAGAAACTCTTTCTCTAGAAAGGACCCATTCTTGGCAACAAAGATCTTGCCTTCGGATCTGAGGTAGAAGGTGTACCCAATAGTTTCCTTTGGGTACCCTATGAAGACACATTTTTCCGATTTGGGTTCGAGCTTTTCAGGTTGAAGTTTCCTGACATAAGCATCGCATCCCCAAACTTTTAGAAACGACAGCTTAGGTTTCTTCCCAAACCATAATTCATACGGTGTCGTCTCAACGGATTTCGACGGAGCCCTATTTAAAGTGAATGCGGCAGTCTCTAAAGCATAGCCCCAAAAAGATAGCGGTAAATCGGTAAGAGACATCATAGATCGCACCATATCTAATAGAGTGCGATTACGACGTTCGGACACACCATTACGCTGAGGTGTTCCAGGCGGCGTGAGTTGTGAAACTATTCCACATTTTCTTAAGTGTGTGCCAAACTCATGACTCAAGTATTCTCCTCCACGATCTGATCGTAGAAACTTGATTTTCCTGTCACGTTGATTTTCAACCTCACTCTGAAATTCCTTGAACTTTTCAAAGGTTTCAGACTTGTGTTTCATTAAGTAGATATACCCATACCTACTTAAATCATCAGTGAGGGTGAGAACATAACGATAGCCACCGCGAGCCTCAACACTCATTGGACCGCACACATCAGTATGTATGATTTCCAATAAGTTGGTTGCTCGCTCCATTGTTCCTGAGAACGGAGTCTTGGTCATTTTTCCCATAAGGCATGGTTCGCACGTGTCAAATGATTCGTAATCAAGAGACTCTAAAAGTCCATCAGCATGGAGGTTCTTCATGCGTTTGACACCTATGTGACCAAGGCGGCAGTGCCACAAGTATGTGGGACTATCATTATCAACCTTACTTCTTTTGGTACTCACATTGTGAACATGTGTAGCATCACGTTCGAGATTCATAAAGAATAAACCATTCACCATAGGAGCATGACCATAAAACATATCTCTCATATAAATAGAACAACCATTATTCTCGGATTTAAATGAGTAGCCATCTCGAATTAAACGAGATCCTGATACAATGTTCATGCTCAAAGCTGGCACTAAATAACAATTATTAAGGTTTAAAACTAATCCCGAAGGGAGATGCAGAGGTAGCGTGCCGACGGCGATCACATTGACCTTGGAACCATTCCCGACGCGCATCGTCAGCTCGTCCTTTGCCAGTTTCCGCTTATTCCGCAGCCCCTGCTTTGAGTTACAAATGTGAGCAACTGCACCGGTATCAAATACCCAGGAGCTACTACGGGCACTAGTAAGGTACACATCAATTACATGTATATCACATATACCTTTTGTTTTGCCGGCCTTCTTGTCCGCTAAGTACTTAGGGCAGTTCCGCTTCCAGTGACCGCTTCCCTTGCAATAAAAGCACTCAGTCTCGGGCTTGGGTCCATTCTTTGGCTTCTTCCCGGCAGCTTGCTTGCCGGGCGCGGCAACCTCCTTGCCGTCCTTCTTGAAGTTCTTTTTACCCTTGCCTTTCTTGAACTTAGTGGTTTTATTGACCATCAACACTTGATGTTCCTTCTTGACTTCTACCTCTGCTGATTTCAGCATAGCAAATACTTCAGGAATGGTCTTTTCCATCCCCTGCATATTGAAGTTCATCACAAAGCTCTTGTAGCTTGGTGGAAGCGACTGGAGGATTCTGTCAATTACCGCATCATCCGGGAGATTAACTCCCAGCTGAGTCAAGCGGTTATGTAACCCAGACATAGTGAGTATGTGCTCACTGACAGAACTATTTTCCTCCATCTTACAGCTGAAGAATTTGTCGGAGACTTCATATCTCTCGACCCGAGCATGAGCTTGGAAAACCATTTTCAGCTCTTCGAACATCTCATATGCTCCATGTCTCTCAAAACGCTTTTGGAGCCCCGGCTCTAGGCTGTAAAGCATGCCGCACTGAACGAGGGAGTAGTCATCGGAACGTGCCTGCCAAGCGTTCATAACGTCTTGTTCTGCAGGGAGAACAGGTGCGTCACCCAGCGGTGCTTGTAGGACATAATCTTTCTTGGCAGCTATGAGGATGATCCTCAGGTTCCGGACCCAGTCCGTATAGTTGCTGCCATCATCTTTCAGCTTAGTTTTCTCTAGGAACGCGTTGAAGTTGAGGACTACGTTGGCCATTTGATCTACAAGACATATTGTAAAATATTTAGACTAAGTTCATGATAATTAAGTTCAACTAATCAAATTATTAATGAACTCCCACTTAGATTAGACATCCCTCTAGTCATCTAAGTATTGCATGATCCGAGTTAACTAGACCGTGTCCGATCATCACGTGAGACGGACTAGTCAACATCGGTGAACATCTTCATGTTGATCGTATCTTCTATACGACTCATGCTCGACCTTTCGGTCTTCTGTGTTCCGAGGCCATGTCTGTACATGCTAGGCTCGTCAAGTCAACCTAAGTGTTTGCATGTGTAAATCTGTCTTACACCCGTTGTATGTGAACGTCTGAATAAAACACCCGATCATCACGTGGTGTTTTGAAACAGCGAACTGTCGCAACGGTGCACAGTTAGGGGGAACACTTCTTGAAATTAGTATGAGGGATCATCTTATTTACTACCATCGTTCTAAGTAAACAAGATGCAAAACATGATAAACATCACATGCAATCAAATAATAAACGTGACATGATATGGCCAATATCACATAGCTCCTTTGATCTCCATCTTGGGGCTCCATGATCATCTTGTCACCGGCTTGACACCATGATCTCCATCATCATGATCTCCATCATCGTGTCTCCATGAAGTTGCTCGCCAACTATTACTTCTACTACTATGGCTAACGCGTTTAGCAATAAAGTAAAGTAATTTACATGGCGTTTCTCAATGACACGCAGGTCATATTAAAGAATAAAGACAACTCCTATGGCTCCTGCCGGTTGTCATACTCATCGACATGCAAGTCGTGATACCTATTACAATAGCATGAACATCTCATACATCACATATAGATCATTCATCATTCATCACAACTTTGGCCATATCATATCACAAACCACTTGCTGCAAAAACAAGTTAGACGTCCTCTAATTGTTGTTGCAAGTTTTACGTGGCTGAATTAGGGTTCTAGCAAGAACGTCTTCTTACCTACGTTAAAGCCACAACGTGATTTGTCAACTTCTATTTACCCTTCATAAGGACCCTGTTCATCGAATCCGCTCCAACTAAAGTAGGAGAGACAGACACCCGCCAGCCACCTTATGCAACTAGTGCATGTTAGTCGGTGGAACCGGTCTCACGTAAGCGTACGTGTAAGGTTGGTCCGGGCCGCTTCATCCCACAATACCGCTGAAGCAAGAAAAGACTAGTAACGGCAAGAAAGTTGACAAATCCACGCCCACAACTAATTGTGTTCTACTCGCGCAAGAAGAACTACGCATAGACCTAGCTCATGATGCCACTGTTGGGGAACGTTGCAGAAAACAAAAATTTTCCTACTCGTTTCACCAAGATCCATCTAGGAGTTCATCTAGCAACGAGTCATCGGATGCATCTACGTACCTTGTAGATCGCGAGCGGAAGCGTTCAAAGAACGGTGATGATGTAGTCGTACTCGACGTGATCCAAATCACCGATGACCAAGCGCCGAACGGACGGCACCTCCGCGTTCAACACACGTACGGGACAGGAGACGTCTCCTCCTTCTTGATCCAGCAAGGGGGAAGGAGAGGTTGATGAAGATCCAGCATCACGATGGCGTGGTGGTGGATGCAGGGCGTCACAGAAGCAGGGCTTTGCCAAGACTACGAGAGAGAGACATAACGGGGAGAGAGGGAGGCGCCAGGGGCTGGTGTGTTTCCCTCCTCTCCCCCCCACTATATATAGGGGTGCCATGGGGGGGCGCCGGCCCTAGTAGATGAGATCTACTAGGGGGGGGGGGGGGCGGCGGCCAAGGGGAGGTTTCCCTCCCCCCCAAGGCACCTACCGGGACCCCTCTGGTGGTCCTGGTACAATATCGATAACCCCGAAACTTGTCCCGATGGCCGAAACAGCACTTCCTATATATAATTCTTTACCTCCGGACCATTCCGGAACTCCTCGTGACGTCCGGGATCTCATCCGGGACTCCGAACAACATTCGGGTTACTGCATATACATATCTTCACAACCCTAGCGTCACCGAACCTTAAGTGTGTAGACCCTACGGGTTCGGGAGACAAGCAGACATGACCGAGACGACTCTCAGGTCAATAACCAACAGCGGGATCTGGATACCCATGTTGGCTCCCACATGCTCCACGATGATCTCATCGGATGAACCACGATGTCGAGGATTCAATCAACCCCGTACGCAATTCCCTTTGTCAATCGATATGTTACTTGCAATACCTCGTTCAATCTCGTTACCGGCAAGTCACTTTACTCGTACTGTAATGCATGATCCCGTGACCAGACATTTGGTCACTCTGAGCTCATTATGATGATGCATTACCGAGTGGGCCCAGTGATACCTCTCCGTCACACGGAGTGACAAATCCCAATCTTGATCCATGTCAACCCAACAGACACTTTCGGAGATACCCGTAGTCTACCTTTATAGTCACCCAGTTACGTTGTGACGTTTGGTATACCCAAAGCACTCCTACGGTATCCGGGAGTTACACGATCTCATGGTCTAAGGAAAAGATACTTTGACATTGGAAAACTCTAGCAAACGAACTATACGATCTTGTGCTATGTTTAGGATTGGGTCTTTGTCCATCACATCATTCTCCTAATGATGTGATCTCGTTATCAATGACATCCAATGTCCATAGTCAGGAAACCATGACTATCTATTGATCAACGAGCTAGTCAACTAGAGGCTTACTAGGGACATGTTGGTGTCTGTTATTCACACATGTATTACGATTTCCGGATAACACAATTATAGCATGAATAAAGACAATTATCATGAACAAGGAAATATAATAATAATGCTTTTATTATTGCCTCTAGGGCATATTTCCAACAGCGGCCCGGACCGACATTACGCGTACGCTTACGCGAGACTGGTTTTACCGCCGTGCTTTGCACACAGGTGACTAGCGGGTGTCAGTTTCTCCAACTTTAGTTGAACCGAGTGTGGCTACGCCCGGTCCTTGCGAAGGTTAAAACAGCACCAACTTGACAAACTATCGTTGTGGTTTTGATGCGTAGGTAAGAATGGTTCTTGCTCAGCCCGTAGCAGCCACGTAAAACTTGCAACAACAAAGTAGAGGACATCTAACTTGTTTTTGCAGGGCATGTTGTGATGTGATATGGTCAAGACGTGATGAGATATAAGTTGTTGTATGAGATGATCATGTTTTGTTGAAGTTATCGGCAACTGGCATAAGCCCTATGGTTGTCTCTTTGTTGCATAAGATGCAAGTGCCAAATAATTGCTTTACTTTATCGCTATGTGATAGCAATAATTGCAAGAGCAATAGTTGGCGAGATGACCATGTGACGACACATTGATATAGATCAAGATGATGAAGATCATGGTGTCGTGCCGGTGACGATAGAGATCATGACAGTACTTTGGAGATGGAGATCAAAGGCGCAAGATGATCATGGCCATATCATGTCACATATTTTGATTGCATATGATGTTTATCTGTTATACATCTTATTCTATTTTGATTGAGGGTAGCATTTTAAGATGATCTCTCACTAATTATCAAGAAGTGTTCTCCCTGAGTATGCACCGTTGCGAAAGTTCTTCGTGCTGAGACACCACGTGATGATCGGGTGTGATAGGCTCTACGTTCAAATACAACGGGTGCAAAACAGTTGCACACGCGGAATACTCAGGTTAAACTTGACGAGCCTAGCATATACAGATATGGCCTCGGAACACGGAGACCGAAAGGTCGAACGTGAATCATATAGTAGATATGATGAACATAGTGATGTTCACCATTGAAACTACTCCATCTCACGTGATGATCGGACATGGTTTAGTTGATTTGGATCACGTAATCACTTAGAATATTAGAGAGATGTCTATCTAAGTGGGAGTTCTTTAGTAATATGATTAATTGAACTTAAATTTATCATGAACTTAGTCCTGGTAGTATTTTGCAAATTATGTTGTAGATCAATAGCTTGCATTGTTGCTTTCATATGTTTATTTTGATATGTTCCTAGAGAAAATTGTGTTGAAAGATGTTAGTAGCAATGATGCGGATTGGATCCGTGATCTGAGGTTTATCCTCATTGCTGCACAGAAAAAATTATGTTCTTAAAGCACCGCTAGGTGACAGACCTATTGCAGGAGCAGATACAGACGTTATGAACGTTTGGCTAGCTCAGTATGATGACTACTTGATAGTTTAGTGCACCATGCTTAATGGCTTAGAATCGGGACTTCAAAGACGTTTTGAACGTCATGGACCATATGAGATGTTCCAAGAGTTGAAGTTAATATTTTAAGAAAATACCCAAGTTGAGAGATATGAAGTCTCCAACAAGTTCTATAGCTAAAAGATGGAGGAGAATCGCTCAACTAGTGAGCATGTGCTCAGATTTTCTGGGTACTTCAATCGCTTGAATCAAGTGGGAGTTAATCTTTCAGATAAGATAGTGATTGACAGAGTTCTCTAGTCACCATCACCAAGTTACTAGAACTTCGTGATGAACTATAGTATGCAAGGGATGACGTAAACAATTCCCGAGTTCTTCGTGATGTTTAAATCGACGAAGGTAGAAATCAAGAAAGAGCATCAAGTGTTGATGATTGACAAGGATCACTAAGTTTCAAGAAAAGGGCAAAGGGAAAGAAAGGGGAACTTCAAGTAGAATGACAAGAAAGTTGTCACTTCCATGAAGAAGCCCAAAGTTGAACCAAAGCCTCAAACTGAGTGCTTACACCGCAAAGGAAATGGTCACTGGAAGCGGAAATGCCCTGAATATTTGGTGGATAAGAAGGATGGCAAAGTGAACAAGGGTATATTTGATATACAGGTTATTGATGTGTGCCTTACTAGTGTTTATAGTAGCCCCTGAGTATTTGATACTTGTTCAGTTGCTAAGATTAGTAACTCGAAACAGGAGTTACAGAATAAACAGAGACTAGTTGAAGGGGAAGTGACGATGAGTGTTGGAAGTAGTTCCAAGATTGATATGATCATCATCACACACTCCCTATACTTTCGGGATTAGTGTTAAACCTAAATAAATGTTATTTGGCGTTTGCGTTGAGCATGACTATAATTTGATCATGTTTATTGCGATACGGTTATTCATTTGAAGTTAAAGAATAATTGTTATTCTGTATACATGAATAAGACCTTCGATGGTTATACACCCAATGAAAATAGTTTGTTGGATCTCGATCGTAGTGATACACATATTCATAATATTGATGCCAAAAGATGCAAAGTTAATAATGATAGTGCAACTTATTTGTGGCACTACCGTTTGGGTCATATCGGTGTAAAGCGCATGAAGAAACTCCATAAAGATGGATTTTTGGAATCACTTGGTTATGAATCATTTGATGCTTGCGAACCGTGCCTTTTGGGTAAGATGACTAAAACTCCATTCTCCGGAACAATGGAACAAGCTACTGACTTATTGGAAATAATACATACCGATGTATGTGATCCAATGAGTGTTGATGCTCGTGGCAAGTATCGTTATTTTCTGACCTTCACAAGATGATTTGAGTAAATATGGGTATATCTACTTGATGAAACATAAGTCTGAAATAGTTGAAATGTTCAAAGAATTTTAGAGTGAAGTGGAAAAATCATCGTACCAAGAAAATAAAGTTTCTGCGATCTGATCGCAGAGACAAATATTTGAGTTACGAGTTTGGTCTTCAATTAAAACAATGTGGAATAGTTTCACAGCTCACGCCACCTAGAACACCACAACGTTATGGTGTGTCCGAACGTCGTAACCGCACTTTATTGGATATGGTGCAATCTATGATGTCTCTTACTGATTTACCACTATTGTTTTGGGGTTATGCATTAGAGACAGCTGCATCCACGTTAAAAGGGCACCATCTAAATCCGTTGAGACGACACCGTATGAACTATGGTTTAGCAGTAAACCTAAGCTGTCGTTTCTTAAAGTTTGGAGTTGCGATGCTTATATGAAAAAGGTTTTCAACCTGATAAGCTCGAACCCAAATCGGAGAAATGCGTCTTCATAGAATACCAAAAGGAAACTGTTGGGTACACCTTCTATCACAGATCCGAAGGCAAAAAACATTCGTTGCTAAGAATGGATCCTTTCTAGAGAAGGAGTTTCTCTCGAAAGAAGTGAGTGGGAGGAAAGTAGAACTTGATGAGGTAACTATACCTGCTCCGAATTGGAAAATAGTTCATCACTGAAATCAGTTCCAGTGATTCCTACTCCAATTAGTGAGGAAGCTAATGATGATGATCATGAAACTTCTGATCAAGTTACTACAGAACCTCGTAGGTCTTCCAGAGTACGGTCCGCACCAGAGTGGTACGGTAATCCTATTCTAAAAGTCATGTTACTAGACCATGATAAACCTACGAACTATGAGGAAGCGATGATGAGCCCAGATTCCGCAAAATGGCTGGAGGCCATAAAATCTGAGATATGATCCATGTATGAGAACAAAGTATGGACTTTGATTGACTTGCTCGATGATCAGCAAGCCATGTTAAATAAATGGATCTTAAAGAGGAAGACGGACACTGATAGTAGTGTTACTATCTACTAAGCTCGACTTGTTGCAAAAGGTTTTCAACAAGTTCAAGGTGTTGAATACGATGAGATTTTCTCACTCGTATCGATGCTTAAGTCTGTCTGAATCATGTTAGCAATTGCCACATTTTATGAAATCTGGCAAATGGATGTCAAAACTGCATTTCTTAATGGATTTATTAAAGAAGAGTTGTATATGATGCAACCAGAAGGTTTTGTCAATCCTAGAGATGCTAACAAAGTGTGCAAGCTCCAGCAATCCATTTATGGACTGGTGCAAGCCTCTCAGAGTTGGAATATACGCTTTGATGAGTTGATCAAAGCATATGGTTTTATACAGACTTTTTGAGAAGCCTGTATTTACAAGAAAGTGAGTGGGAGTTCTGTAGCATTTCTAATATTATATGTGGATGACATATTGTTGATTGGAAATGATATAGAAATTCTGGATAGCATGAAAGGATACTTGAAAAAGAGTTTTTCAAAGCAAGACCTCGGTGAAGCTGCTTACATATTGAGCATCAAGATCTATATAGATAGATCAAGACACTTGATAAGATTTTTCAATGAGTACATACCTTGATAAATTTTTGAAATAGTTCAAAATGAAACAGTCAAAGAAGGAGTTCTTGCCTGTGATGCAAAGGTGTGAAGTTGAGTAAGACTCAAGACCCGACCATGGCATAAAATAGAAAGATAATGAAAACTCATTCCCTATGCGTCAGTCATAGGTTCTATAAAAGTATGCCATGCTATGGACCAGACCTATTGTATACTCTGCCCTGGTTTGGCAAGGGAGTACAATAGTGATCTAGGAGTAGATCACTGGACATTGGTGAAAATTATCCTTAGTGGAATAAGGATATGTTTCTCGATTGTGGAGGTGACAAAAAAGGTTTGTCGTAAAGGGTTACGTCGATACAAGTTTTGGCACTGATCCAGATGACTCTAAAGTCTCAATCTGGATACATATTGAAAGTGGGAGCAATTAGCTAGAGTAGCTCCGTGCAGAGCATTGTAGACATAGAATATTTGCAAAATACATACGGCTCTGAATGTGACAGACCCGTTGACTAAGCTTCTCTCACGAGCAAAACATGATCACACCTTAGTACTCTTTGGGTGTTAATCACATAAGCGATGTGAACTAGATTATTGACTCTAGTAAACCCTTTGGGTGTTGGTCACATGACGATGTGAACTATGGGTGTTAATTATATACAGATATGAAAATTAGTGTTAAATCACATGGCGATGTGAACTAGATTATTGACTCTAGTGCAAGTGGGAGACTGAAGGAAATATGCCCTAGAGGCAATAATAAAGTTATTATTTATTTCCTTATTTCATGATAAATGTTTATTATTCATGCTAGAATTGTATTAACCGGAAACATAATACATGTGTGAATACATAGACAAACATAGTGTCACTAGTATGCCTCTACTTGACTAGCTCGTTTATCAAAGATGGTTATGTTTCCTAGCCATGGACAAAAGAGTTGTCATTTGATTAACGGGATCACATCATTAGGAGAATGATGTGATTGACATGACCCATTCCGTTAGCCTAGCACTTGATCGCTTAGTATACTGCTATTGCTTTCTTCATGACTTATACATGTTCCTGTAACTATGAGATTTATGCAACTCCCGTTTACCGGAGGAACACTTTGGGTACTACCAAACGTCACAACGTAACTAGGTGATTATAAAGGAGTACTACAGGTGTCTCCGAAGGTACATGTTGAGTTGACGTATTTCGAGATTAGGTTTTGTCACTCCGATCGTCGGAGAGGTATCTCTGGGCCCTCTCGGTAATGCACATCATTATAAGCCTTGCAAGCAATGTGACCAATGAGTTGGTTACGGGATGATGCATTACAGAACGAGTAAAGAGACTTGCCGGTAACGAGATTGAACTAGGTATTGGATACTGACGATCAAATCTCGGGCAAGTAACATACCGATGACAAAGGGAACAACATATGTTGTTATGCGGTTTGACCGATAAAGATCTTCGTAGAATATGTAGGAACCAATATGGGCATCCAGGTCCCGCTATTGGTTATTGAACAAGAATAGTTCTAGGTCATGTCTACATAGTTCTCTAACCCGTAGGGTCCGCACGGTTAACGTTACGATGACAGTTTTATTATGAGTTTATAAGTTTTGATGTACCGAAGTTTGTTCGGAGTCCCGGATGTGATCACGGACATGACGAGGAGTCTCGAAATGGTTGAGAAACAAAGATCGATATATTGGACGACTATATTCTGATACCGGAATTGTTCCGGGTGATTTCGGAGAAAACCGGAGTGCCGGGGGGGGGGGGGTTACCGGAACCCCCCGGGAGAGTATTGGGCCTTATGGGCCTTAGGGGTAAGGAGAGAGGGGCGGCCAGCATGGGCCGCGCGCCCCCTCCCCCCTCTGGTCCGAATTGGACAAGGAGGGGGGGCGGCGCCCCCCCTTTCCTTCCCCCTCTCCCCCTTCCTTCCCCCTCCTAGTAGGAGTAGGAAAGGAGGAGTCCTACTCCTACTAGGAGGAGGATTCCTCCTCCTTGGCGCGCCCCAAGGGGCCGGCCGGCCCTCCCTCCTTGCTCCTTTATATATGGGGGCAGGGGGCACCTCTAGGACAACAACAATTGATCCCTTGGATCTCTTAGCCGTGTGCGGTGCCCCCCTCCACCATAATCCACCTCGATAATATCGTAGCGGTGCTTAGGCGAAGC
The DNA here is from genome assembly GCA_963921465.1 of Triticum timopheevii. Classification (NCBI taxonomy): domain Eukaryota; kingdom Viridiplantae; phylum Streptophyta; class Magnoliopsida; order Poales; family Poaceae; genus Triticum; species Triticum timopheevii. The sequence goes on from OY997270.1 coordinate 244,991,292, forward strand.
CCTGCGTCGGTAGTACATCAAGATCGTCACCACACCGTCGTGCTGACGGAACTCTCCCTCGACACTCGGCTAGATCGGAGTTCGAGGGATGTCATCGAGCTGAACGTGTGCTAGAACTCGAAGGTGCCGTAGTTTCGGTGCTTGATCGGTCGGGCCGTGAAGACGTACGACTACATCAACCGCGTTGTTCTAACGCTTCCGCTTTCGGTCTACGAGGGTACGTGGACACACTCTCCCCTCTTGTTGCTATGCATCAGCATGATCTTGCGTGTGCGTAGGAATTTTTTTGAAATTACTACGTTCCCCAACAAAGCTCTGTGGCGTTCAAAACGTCTTTGAAGTCCCGGTTCTAAGCCGTAAAGCATGGCACACTAAACTATTGATTAGTCATCAGATCGAGCATGCCATACATTCATAACATCTACAGTAGCTCCTGCAGCAGGTCTTCCACCTAGCGGTGCATCAAGGACATAATTCTTTTGTGCAGCAGTGAGGACAATCCTCAAGTTACGGACCCATTCCGCATAGTTGGTACCATCATATTTCAACTTAGCTTTCTCTAGGAGCACATTAAAATTCAAGGGAACGAGGGCACGGGCCATTGATCTACAACATAGATATGCAAGAACTATTAAGATTAAGTTCATGATAAATTTTTAGTTCAAATAATCAAGTTACTAATGAACTCCCACTTAATTCAACATCCTTCAAGTTGTCTAACTGATACATGATCCAAATAAACTAACCCATGTCCGGTCATCACGTGAGATGGGGTAGTCATCAATGGTGAACATCTCTATGTTGATCATATCTACTATATGACTCACGTTTGACCTTTCGGTCTCTAGTGTTCGGAGACCATGTCTGTACATGTTAGGCTCGTCAATGTTAACCCAAGTATTCTGCATGTGAACTAGAGTCTATCACACCCAATCATCACGAGGTGCTTCGAAACGGCGAACTTTAGCAATGGTGCATACTCAGGGAGAACACTTTTATCTTGAAATTAAGAGAAGGGATCATGTAGGAACTAAGTATGTCTACCAGATGGGGGTGAATGGGAGTTTTATATTTTCTTTGAAAAACTTAAATCTTTTAGAACCCAGCAGCGAAAAGAATGAAAAATAAACTATAGTGAATTAAAACAGAATACCGAGAGGAAACTAAGACATGCATTGATACAGATCATACGAATGAAAATGCATCGAAGGGAAACATGGGTGACAGAGATAATCGAAGATGCTCGATGGCAACAAGGAATTTGTTCGACTAGTTCGTCCTTCTGCACAAGGACTACGTCTAGTTGGAGGGGCTATGACTTAACACAGAAGATAAACTCTCTTCACCCTATTCTCCTCGACAATCGATTCGTCAACCGATGTCGATTACTCTTGGTAGATACTTGAAGGCGATCTCCGAACCTTTATAGACCTCTTCTTCGAGAACCACAATCACTCTTGGTCTTTGAAGAAATTAACACCTAACCGTCTAGAGAGTTTGCAGCTCTCAAGAGTAATAGGTGGAGCATACTAAACTTAGTTTCTAGTGATTCTGAACCACTCTCTAATTCTTTTGCTCTAGGGTTTTCCTCTCGATGGATTTTAACTCAAATCGCTCAGAGAGTGGGTTGCTTAACAATCTTCTCAGAATCAAACGGAGCAGCCACCAGACAAAGCCAGCGTGGGGTGACTATTTATAGCCGCAACCTTCCCAGATGGGAAATGACCATTCTGGACACGAGGTCCAGCCAATAGCCGACCGATATGTTTGCAATTGTTGGATTTTGGAGCAATGGTAACATTACTTGAGGAACAAGCAATGCTAACTCCTCGGTCTGAGTCAAATCTCTCGCAACAAAGAAGTTCAAGTTTCTTGCTGGCAAGTATTTTCTTGGAGCACAAAGAGATTTCTCTCACAACTTTCATAGTATTTGGGCTTAGCATCAGAGTCTCAAAGCTTCGAACACTACACCCCTCTTAATAGTATGGTGGTCCTATGACTCAATGAAAGAATAAGAATAACAAAATAAATGCTACGTCTTCACTTCGTCTTCATTCTTCCTGGAACAACATCATATGCTTCGAACAGGCACCAAAACAATTGCTTGAACTTCAGCAATTTTTAGGGGTCACTCTTGTTATCTTCATCTTCGGTGATAACCTTCGCTGCAGCGCAGGGAGATTATCTTCGTTGTTTGTATCAAACTCCTCGATACTTCAGGGACCTATTACTCTGTGTGCACTAGCAAACACATAAGTCCCATGTTGTTTATGTCGACAAATTCCAAAACATAAGGGGCCTATCATTGCACCAACAACCTCCCCCTTTTTGGATGGTTGTTGACAAAACAGATAATCATCAAAGTGAAGATAGATAAGTGAAATGTAAATCGAACAAGAGTGAACTTGTGTTACTTGACTCGATGATGAAATGTACTCCCCATAGATGTATGCAGGATTAATTATATTAGATAAGATTCACTGCAATTCATTGACTTATTTGGAGTATTTTTCAATCATTCGAGGTAATGATTCACACTGATGATAAGTAATCCAATGAGAATATAGTGCAATCATTCATGACTTCTAACAATAATTACACATGCAAAAAAAATGCTTCAAGAGAATATAGTGCAGCAGGCAGGGTTGTTAATATTACAGCCCATATCATAAGTTTAACAACAGAGCACATGAAGTGGCATAAATAGTCTATGAAGCATATAACGTAAAAAGTCTCATAAACCAGAGCAAATAACCACCGAGACCGAAACCAACAGAGCAAATCTATCAAAACTCTCAATGTAATTCTCCCCCTTTTTGTCAACTAGTGTAAAAAAGGTGACGAATAACACGAGTGCGAAAAAGAAGTGAACTTGATTCACTCCGAGGCATTGCTCGAAGAACTGCCCGGAGACATTTCTGATTCGGAGGTGGCTGGAAAATCTTCATCGTCAGCAGCAGTAGAAGTTCCTTCAATACTGGCTCGGAGCTCAGAAGACGAAGGCACATTGGGATTAGCCCATTGAGTCTGGTAAGACAGAACATTTCCTTCAGCAGGTTTCTCTGTGGGCGAGGTTGCTTCTGATTCGTCGAGCAATTTACGCAGCTGAAATCGAAGTTGATCTGTTGTTTATTCACGAGCTAGCAGAGGCAGAGTAATCCGATCTCGAAAATCTTTAGGTGAAAACCCTTGATCAATATATTCGTAAAGTTCTTTGAGATCAGAGTTGCTCAATTGCTTCTTGGAGAAGAACTTACGAAGCAATTTCCATAGGCGCTTCTTATTTTCGGATGTGGTCATGTGCATAATTTTGGTTCTGTTGTTGATGGCATTCAATTCAGTAGCCAGGTGTTCTTTTTTGCAGCGGTCCTCAGCCATGTGCTTCAATAGCAGTTATTGAGTGCACAAACTCACTTCAAAGATGTGAAGGAGGTTGAGTATTTGGTTGACGATCACGCCGAGGTAGCCGTGGCCCATTGAAAGTATTATGATAGTCTGGAGGGCTTGACACTGGTGCTTTGCCTGAAGAAAAATCTTCCATGATTTTCAATGTATCACGTACTGGAGGAATGAAGCTTTTGTGCCTGACTTTTGCTAGATATTCGGTCTTCATTGCATAGTCAACCACCCTCTGAATCCATGGCCCGAAGACTTTGATAGTTTTCAGATGTTGAGCAGAATCCATCAGAATGCGCAAAAACATATCTTCGACATCGAAGGTAAATCCTTGGGAGATGGCATGGATGGTGTTCCGAAGAACATCAGAAATAATGTTGTATGTATTCATCCAGCCAGCAGACAGAGGTATAAGTGAGAATATGATATAAGGTCTGATTGTCGAATGTTAAGTGCTCAGGCAGGGGAGGACCATTGTAGTCACAACCTTTATCTTTGTACATTGTGCATCGGAAATCTTCATCAGAGATTGCATCAATGTTATGAACTTGAATCTCAGTCTTGCCATGTTCGAACCGAGGGAAATGAAAGTGGGAGACAAAGTCTATTGCAGAGCATTTTATTCTTTTCCCTGATCCATTTTGTGCTATCAGATTCATCACCGGAGATATACAGTGTGGCATATAATTGAAGAATTATCTCTCTGTTCCATGGGTGCTGAAATGCGAAGACATGCGTGAGGCCAAAATCTATGATGTCCTACAAAACCTGATTGAAGCAGCCAATGTTCTTCATCACAGCAATATCTGGGAACTCATGAGGAAAAAATCTTTTGGATGTCATAAAGAATTTGCGAAATAATATATTGCATGTTCCTGAGTCCAAAACCGAGGAGATTTAGAAGAGCGGGGCTTGCTGTATGGACTCTCTTGAAAGAATTTTGGATGAGTCTTCCAATTGAAAAGTGGTCCTTTGACGCCAATGCTGATGGAGAATAACGGCAGTTGCTCGCGAGGATAAGGATATTTGAGCTCATCTTCAACGGAGATCACTTCATTGCCATAAATTACTGAGTCTGGGTGATGAGCAGAAGCAGATTTTGCTAAACAAGGATCAACATCTGAAGTTCTTTGTGCAATACCGAGTTAAATTTGTAGAGGACAGGTATCAGACACTTTGTCAGGTACTGAATCTTTATCAGGCACCGAATCTTTATCAACCAATGGGGACCGTTGAGGATTTCTTCAGCAGACAGTTGAGGTGTAGAGGGAGGAATTGAATCATTTTGTTCAACATGAGCTGGAGAAGCCTGGGGAGTAGTGTGAGGAGTTTCACCTTCTTATGAAACATTGTGTTGAGGCATTTTGTTCAACATGAGCTAGAGAAGCCTGGGGAGTAGTCTGAGGAATTTCACCTTCTTCTGAAACATTGTGTTGAGGCAGATTCGCTTCATGAATTGGAGAAGCCATAGGCACTGTTTCAGTTGGCCTTGGCGAACTAGGAGCATCTGCATTTGATATATGAACTTGAGAGGGAATTGCAGGTTCTGGTGAATTTTCCTTCTGTTGTACAACATCTGGAGATTTTTCTTTCATGGGAGGAGGAGGAGCATTTTTCTTCTTCTTCTTTTTCTTTGATGATTCAATGTTCCCTTTGACAAGATCATTGTAGCCAGTAAGTTTGGCTTGATAATCGAGGCATACCTTGCAAACAATTTGATCTAGGTTAGAATGAAATCCTAGTCTTCTGTGTCGAAGGATAGTCAAAGCCTTATTGACATCCACATAGGATTCTTCAAGTTGCTTGATGACAAGCTTGGATTTTGTATCTTCCATATGGTTGTCAAGTTCATTGAGCAGGGTACACTACAAAAAAAGACACATCCGTGACATTTTGGGTTGAACGAATTTTTTTTCTGTCATACATATGACACTTCTATGATGATAATTGTGACAAAACCTGGTATCATCATAGATGTGGTGGGCTCCTACTTCTATGACAAAAAATCATGACAGAAAATGGGCTTTTCGTCCTGGGCGGGCCGGAGACGCAGCTGCATGACATTCTTTGGGCCGACCATGACGGAAAAAACCGTGGTAGAAGCGAGGGCGAGGAAAATTTCGGGGAGTTCCCGGTTACGGTGGGAGGTCGGGGGCCGAGTGATGCGCGTTTCTCTCATACACGTACATGCGTGTGTGCGAGGCGTTGGCTCTAACTGAACCTGAGCGAGGCGTTGGGCTCTAACTGAACCCGAGCGATTGCACTGCAGGCTACGTGTTACTGAACCCGAGCGATCGATCGTTGGCTGTCAACTGAACCCGATCGAGCGATTCCTTCGCTACTGCTGCTAACTGAAGCCGATCGATTGGATGAACAGTGAGCGTTGCACGCGAGGGGGGGGTGGGGGTTGGATGAGCAGTGAGCGGTGGTGTTGCCTCTGGATGAACAGGAACCCGTGCTGTGGAGGGCTGGATGAACAGTAGACGGTGGAGGGGTGCCCGTGGAGGGGTGGTTGAACAGGACCCCGTGGTGTGGAGGGCTGGATGAACAGTAGACGGTGGAGGGGTGCCCGTGGAGGGGTGGTTGAACAGTAGCCGGTGGAGTAGCACGCGGTGGAGTCTGGATGAACAGGAGCCCGTGGAGGCTGGAGGAGGTCGACGGTAGCCCGTGGAGGCTAGAGGAGGTCGACGGTGGAGATGAACAGTATCCCGTGGAGTCCCGTTTTGCGGTACGCCACACCCCTCCTGATGAACAGGACCCCCGTTTCGACCGTAGCACTCCAACACAAGTCCGTTTCGTCCGTTTTGCGGTACGCCACACCCCTCTCGATCAACAGGACCCCCGTTTCGACCGTAGGAGGTCCATTTCCTCTATTTTGCGGTGCGCCACACCCCTCCCGACCAACAGGACCCCCGTTTCGATCGTAGGAGGTCCGTTTCCTCTGTTTTGCGGTACGCCACACCCCTCCCAATCAACAGGACCCCGTTCCGAACGTAGGAGGTCCGTTTCCTCCGTTCTACGGTACGCCAGGCCTCGTTTCCATCGCCTGTTCCGTCCAAGCCCTCCCGATGAACACGACCACGCATTCCGTTCTGACCCAGCCGGTTGGCTCCCACGCGTTCCGTTGCCTCCCGATGAACACGACGCATTCTGTTGCCTCCCCATGAACACGACGCATTCCGTTGCCTCCCCATGAGCATGACGACGACGTTGTTTCTCCGTTCCACCCAGCCATGTACACGGGCCCTCGCCGTATGTATGCGCGAGTAGGCACTCGAGACCCTGTCCGTATATACGTACGTGGCCATATTTTCTTTCTTGCACCCTAGCCGTTGTACGTACGTGTACATGCTACGTGTGTGCCTCTACTACGACACGTACGCGCCTCTACTACGACACATGCGTCCCTCTACATCAACCAGTATATATGTACGTACACGTCCGTGACCAGAATGACAACGCTACATACGCTTCGACCAGGTGGGTCCCGACTGTCAGGCACTTCCTTGCGTGCGAAGATGTAGCTGATGGGTCCCAGCAGTCAGGGGCGCGAATCATTTTTTTTTGCCCGGACGCACTTCCTTGTGTGCGAAGTTGTAGCTGGTGGGTCCCAGCAGTCAGGGGGGCGAATCATTTTTTTGGACGCACTTCCTTGCTTGCGAAGATGTAGCTGGTGGGTCCCAGCAGTCAGGGGGAATTTTTTTTTCGCGAAATACAGTGGCCCGTCCGGTGGGTCCCAGCTGTCAGGTGGAGGAATCATTATTTTCCGCGTAATAAGGAGGCACTTCCTTGCTGCGGCCGTGGACCTGGCTGTCAGCCTCTCCACATACAGTCCACGTCCGATGGAAGTCGTTCCTTGACCACGTTGACCACGCCGCGCCAAGAGCACCAGGGCGATGGACGACGGTGAGGCCTAGGAAGGGGACGACGGGGAGTCGGGGAAGACGCGGCAGTGGAAGCCCGCGCGGAGAGGAGTACGAGGGTTCACTGGTTTGGCTGCGGTGTGAGGCTGTCGTCGCCGCAGGGCCTGGCCAGCGGTGGGAATAGTAGGGGGCGGTGAGGCCTCCGCGGCAGCACTGCCGACCACGGGAGGCAGGAGCATGAGGCACGACCGACGCTGCTTTGGGCGGCTGGAGCAAGAAGACCAGAGGTTGAAGAAGCACTACGGCCGTTGAATGGACATCGTACGGTCACTGGAGTTAGAATCGTTAATATTGACTAAAGTTGACAAAGGCCCCCGTCCCAGTCAACTTAGTAGGCCCATAAGTCAGCCTCCCACCATGGTGGGTCCCAGCTAGCAGGGGGAGTATTCATTTTTTTTGTGCGTAATAAGGAGGCACTTCCGGTGGGTCTGAGCTGACAGCGGGGGGAACATTTTTTTCGCAAAATACGCTGGCTCGTCCGGTGGGTCCCAGCAGTCAGGGGGGATACGTTTTTTCGCGAAATAAGGTGGCCCGTCGGTGGGTCCCTCCTGTCAGGTGGAGGATTAATTATTTTGCGCGTAACAAGGAGGCACTTCCTTGCGGCCGCCTGGACCCAGCTGTCAGCCTCTCCACGTACAGTACTCTTCCGATGGAAGTCGGTCGTTGACCACATTGACCACGCTGCGCCGAGAGCACCAGGGCGGTGGTCTGGACGACGACGAGGCCTAGGAAGGGGACGACGCGGAGCCGGGGAAGACGCAACAGTGGAAGCCCGCGCGGAGAGGAGTACGAGGGTTGTCTGGTTCGGCTGCGGTGTGAGGCTGCCGTCGCCGCAGAATAACAGGGGGTGTGGGTGAGTAGAGGGATGGCCTGGCCAGCGGTGGGAGTAGTACGGGGCGGTGAGGCCTCCACGGCATCACAGCCGGCCACGGGAGGCAGGAGCACGCGACACAACCGGCGCTGCTTTGGACGGCTGGAGCAAGAAGACCAGAGGTTGAAGAAGCACTACGGTCATTGGATGGACATCGTACGATCACAGCAGCTAGAATTGTTTATATTGACTAAGTTGACAAAGCCCTTGGTACGCGTCAACTTACTAGGCCCAGAGCTCAGATTTGGCAGAGAACATATAGCCCATTTGCGATTTATAAGAATGTACAGCCCATTTTTTAATTCTAATGGAATTTACTACAGCCCATTTACAGTTTGTTAAAAGTACAGCCCAACTTGTAGCTAGGACAACGATTAATAATTTCAAACAACCGCTCAAAACAGAATTAAAAAAGAATTCCCACATTTTGATGGGATCCGAAATTTCTAGTCAGGTTAAATATAATTTCAAAATAAAGTTGTATTATGTTAAAATCCAACGAAATATTGCGCGCGCAACAAGTAATGAAATTAAAATTTTCAAATTCCAAAAATAATATATTTTTCAAACTAGTTACGTGTTTGGTGCATAGTAACTGTCCAGTTATTATAATTACATCCCATTTATTATTTTTAAAGTCCATTTTCTTGTTAAGCCTAATGCATACCTCCTAGGAAAGTTTGCAGCCCAGCGGGGCGGAGAATAACAAGTTGACCCGGATATTGTGTACAACTGTTGGCCCAGTCCCCGCAAAAAAAACCGCAAAAAAAACTGTCAGCCCAGTTGCATTGCTGATGTTGAAAAAAAGGCCTGTGTAGTACTGTACATCCTAACACGGTTACTCAGCACACATTCAACGACGCCGGAAAGGCCCAAACAAGCCTTCTGTACAAATTTTTGAAGTCACTGAGCTCAATTAATAACTTAAGAAAAAAGTTAGATTACAGTGGAACCTAATTAAAAGCTGTCACGAGCAAATAAAAAATTCAACGGGTCCCACTTGTGCGTGTGCGCGTGTGTGCGCGTGCGTGCGTGTGTGTGTGTGTGTGTGTGTGTGTGAGAGAGAGAGAGAGAGAGAGAGAGAGAGAGAGACTCATCGGTCGATGCTCATAAATACATCTTTCAGCCATATGCATTGCTGATGCTCAGTAAAAACTTATATAGTTGACACAATCATATAGAACATCATAGCACACTGAACTTGCATACAAAAATTTCACGCAGGTGGCACAATCAGGATGGAAGCAGTGGATCGCTACGGGAAGGGCTATGTTGAAACCAACGAAGTCGTACATAATGGTTCATCGTCTTTATCAATGATGGGGAAATATCTTGATGTTGTGCAAAGAAAACAGACAGACAACACAATAAGTTCTGCTAGCACATTAAGTTGACGTACAACCCTTTCTAAAAAAAGTTAAGGTACAAAATTAGAACAGGTCACAATCAAATGTACTGGCATATCAGTGCTTTACACCCATAGCTCGGATTAAACTAGTATCTGACAAGATTCAGTTGTTACCTCAAATTAGAACACATCCAGGCAGCCAACCCTGCCTCTTCTCCCAAAGAAGCAGTGGCCTGCGCCGCGCGATGGAGTAGGCCCCATGCCATCCATCATTCCGAGCAACACGGGGAAAGTCTGACGTTGACTCCTGTAATGGACGTCGTCGACGGACCCTGGCACTAGCGGCGGCGGTAGGACTTCGATCGATGGATTGACCACTTCTTCGACATGCACGAACACTCGATACAGGTACATCCCTAACGTGGTCCGCGGTGGCCTTGGTGGCGACGAATAGTACAAGCCCGGTTCCTGCACCGGTATCTCAACACCAATCACCTTCGGTATGGTGGACGGCTTCTTCATCCATATCAGAGCCCAACTGTCTGGAGGAACAAACATACTTACGAGCTCACCTCCAAGGTCGTTTATAAGCTCGTTCATGGACTCGCTGTTCCAAGCACGTCGAGGCATGCCGTGGAAGGTAAGCTTTGTTAACTCAAGCTCAGAGGGCACCGAGCCCCATCCTGGGTGCCACCGATCAAAGCTCACCAGCGCGCCATCGCAGAACAAACGCTGGGAAGATTTGAACACATGACTGCAGTCGAAAGTTGTTTGGAACCTGACGAAGAAATCAGTCGGTGGCGGACAGACTTCGACGAGCAAGTCACTTATTTGGACGCCGTGCGCAATGCCAAGAGCGTTGACAAGGTCATCCGGTGAGACGGGAGGCCGGTCGCCGTTGATGGTTACTGAGGGAGTCCTGGATTAGGGGGTGTCCGGATAGCCGAACTATCACCGTCGGCCAGACTCCAAGACTATGAAGATACAAGATTGAAGACTTCGTCCCATGTCTGGATGGGACTTTCCTTGGCGTGGAAGGCAAGCTTGGCGATACGGATATGTAGATCTCCTACCATTGTAACCGACTTTGTGTGGCCCTAGCCCTCTCCGGTGTCTATATAAACCGGAGGGTTTTAGTCCGTAGGACGAACAACAATCATACCATAGGTTAGCTTCTAGGGTTTAGCCTCCTTGATCTCGTGGTAGATCTACTCTTGTACTACCCATATCATCAACATTAATCAAGCAGGAGTAGGGTTTTACCTCCACCGAGAGGGCCCGAACCTGAGTAGAAACATCGTGTCCCTTGTCTCCTGTTACCATCCGCCTAGACGCACAGTTCGCTACCCCCTACCCGATATCCGCCAGTTTTGACACCGAACAGCCCGAGCACCAGCCGCATTGGTCCTCAGTCCAATAGTGGGCGGCTTTCGCCTTACTAAGGTACTCATGGATGGCGGCAGAGTCTTAAACCTTATCTACGAGGAAACCCTTCAAAAAATGGAAGTAGACTGGAGCCGCATTGAGCGAAGCAACACAACCTTCAGAGGAATAATCCCTAGTCGGGAAGCATACTGCACAGGAAAGATCACACTGAATGTGGTATTCGGCTCGCCGGATAACTACAGGTCCGAGGAGATCATGTTCCATGTGGCCCCGTTCAGCAGCGGATATCACGCTTTATTAGGACGAGAGGCATTCACAATTTTTCAAGCTATACCCCATTACGGGTACATGAAGCTCAAAATGCCCGGGCCCAACGGAATCATCACCCTTGCCAGTGATCCGGACGTAGCACTCCGCGCCGAAAATAAGATAGCCGCACTAGCCCTAGAGGCGCTATCTGAAGCCCTAGCGGTCGAGGAACTCACAGCACTGCGCTCCACGGTGAACAGGGACGACGTGATACTTGACAAAAGATCCAAGTCCACCTCTTTTAAGCCAGCGGACGAAATAGTCAAATTCCAAGTCCATCCAACGGACCCTACAAAGACGGCCTCCATTGGGGCACAATTAAACCCTGATGTAGACGCCGCACTATGAGAATCCCTACGGGAAAATTGGGATATTTTCGCCTGGCACCCTTCAGACATGCCAGGAATCCCACGCCGGCTGGCAGAGCACGGCCTAAATATTCTAAAAGGATTCAAGCTAGTCGAACAGGCTCTTCGGCGATTTTCCGAACCCAAAAGACAGGCAATGGGAGAGGAGCTAGCCAAACTATTAGAACCGGATTCATCAGAGACATAAAACATCCAGACTGGCTAGCAAACCTGGTAATGGTACCAAAGAAGGACAAATCCTGATGCCTGTGTGTCGATTTTAAGGACCTTAACAAGGCTTGCCCGAAGGATCCCTTCCCCCTTCCCCGCATCGATCAAATTATCGACACTACCGCAGGGCACGATTCATTGTGCTTCCTCGACGCATACTCTGGCTACCATCAAATCAAGATGGCGGAGCCAGATCAAGCCGCAATGGCATTCATTACTCCATACGGACCATTCTGCTTTAACACAATGCCCTTCAGGCTCAAAAATGCCGGCGCAACATACCAGCGCATGATTCAGACATGTCTGGCAAAACAGTGGAGGCATACGTAGATGATGTGGTCGTCAAATCCAAACACGTCAAAACTCTAGTAGACGACTTGAGGCTCACATTCGACAATCTTCGAGCATATGACATTAAGCTCAACCTGGAAAAATGCATTTTCGGCGTACCAGCCGGAAAGTTCTTGGGCTTCATTGTATCCGGTAGAGGAATTGAAGCAAACCCAGCCAAGATCCGAGCTCTGTCACAATTGGATATCCCAAAAGACCTCAAGCAAATACAAAAATTGACTGGATGCGTGGCGGCTCTAAGCCGCTTCATCTCCTGCTTAGGAGAAAAGGCATTACCCCTTTATCGCCTCCTCCGGCGTACCGAACACTTCAAGTGGACGGATGCCGCCACGGCCGAACTCGAAGAAATAAAGGCCATACTGGCAACAAATCTGGTCCTGGCCGCGCCCAACTTGGGCGAACCAATGTTATTATATATCGCGGCAACACATCAAGTCGTAAGCGCGGTGCTCGTCGTCGAACGAGAAACGGACGGACACAATTTCCCTCTTCAAAAACCAGTGTACTATGTATCCACTGTCCTAACCCCATGCAAGTCCCGATATCCACATTATCAAAAGATAGCGTACGCAGTGTTCATGGCATCCCGGAAGCTCCGACACTACTTTCAAGAGTGTTCGATAACAGTAGCCTCCGAAGTACCTCTGGATGACATTATAAACAACCGTGACGCAACCGGCAGGATTGCAAAATGGGCCATCGAGCTCCTACCATTCGACATAACCTATAAACCACGGCGAGCTATCAAGTCGCAAGTTTTGGCCACTTCATCGCCGAATGGACTGAAGCCGAACTCCCTAAAGAGTACGGCGCATATTCTAATTGGATCATGCACTTCGACGGCTCCAAAATGTTGGTCGGCCTAGGGGCTGGCGTTGTCCTGACGTCCCCAACCGGACACACAGTCCAATACGTACTCCAGATAATGTACACGTACTCCAACAACGCAGCCGAATACGAGGCCCTTCTACACGGCCTCCGGATGGCGGTCTCCATGGGCATTAAACGCCTAGAGGTGCGAGGGGATTCGAACCTCGCGATATCCCAAATAAAGGGAGACTTTGACGCCAAGGATCCAAAAGTGGCAGCTTACCATAACACCGTTCTAAAAATGTCAGCTCGGTTTGAAGGGCTCGAATTTCACCATATAGCCCGGGATAATAATCAAGCGGCGGACGTATTGGCACGCATCGGCGCAAAGCGCGATGCCGTCCCTCCCAACATCTTCCTGGAACGGCTTTTCAAGCCATCCGTACTATGGGAAGGGAGTCCGGAAACAACAATCCGGACCCAACCGCACTGCCCGACACCGCACACTCTGACACAATCGGTGGTTCTGCCAATGAAACAACACCTTCAGCCCACGAAATAATGGCAGTCATTGCCCCGTGGACCGAGCCATTCCTAGCTTACTTAACTAGGCAGGAACTTCCCGAGGACCAAAACGAGGCCCGCTGCATAGTACAACAATCTAAAGCCTATAAGGTCCATGAGGGAGAGTTCTATAAGAAAAGCACAATCGGAGTCCTTCAAAGGTGTATCTCCGAAGAGGAAGGGCGAAATCTTCTGGCTGAAATTCATGCCGGACTCGGTGGGCACCACGCCGCAGCCCGGGCCCTTGTAAGCAAGGCCTTCTATACAGGATTTTATTGGCCAACGGCCCGGACATACGCTCAGGATTTAGTCCAAGGATGCGTCGGTTGCCAGCTCTTTGCTAATCAAAGCCACATGCCACCCACCGCCCTGAAAACTATACCCATCACCTGGCCGTTCGCGGTCTGGGGGCTTGACGTGGTTGGACCCCTTAAAGGAGGAACCCACAAGCAAAAATACCTATTAGACATGGTGCATAAATTCACCAAATGGATAGAGGCCAAGCCAGTTAAGACGGCCGAATCCGGACCCGTGATAGACTTCATATGAGGGGTGGTACACCGTTACGGTGTCCCCCATAGCATCATCACTGATAACGGCACAAAATTCACGGCAGACGAGGTTAAACTCTGGTGCAAAAACATGGGCATTAAGCTCGACTACGCTTCAGTCTATCACCCTCAAACTAATGGTCAAGTCGAGCGAGCAAATGGTCTAATCATGAGCGGCATAAAACCCAGACTAGTGCGGTCCCTCAAGGAATCTAACATGCACTGGGTAGAGGAGCTCGACTCCATACTCTGGGGGCTGCAGACCACGCCGAATCGCACTACCGGATTCACACCATTCTTTATGGTGTACGACGCAGAGGCAGTTTTGCCCCGCGACATAATTCATGACTCACCTCGCATGCGCATGTACGAAGAAAGAGAAGCCGAGCTGGATCGGCAGGACAGTTTGGACGCCTTAGGGGAGGAGTGCGACGTGGCAAAAGCTCGTTCCGCATTCTATCAACAGCAGGCTCGAAGATATCAAAGCAGAGAAGTACGGGCCAAAACTTACAATGTTGGCGAACTAGTTCTACGTGTACCGGACAAGAAAAAGGACAAACTCAAGCCCAAATGGGAAGGTCCCTTCATCATCGACCAAGTCCTGACCGGCGGAGCATACCGTCTGCGAAATGCATCGGATAACCGACTCGAGCCGAACCCATGGAACGCAGCCCATCTCCGAAGATTCTACGCCTAGCACCGGACTCTGAGTTCATCTCCTTCCTCCGTCTACATTTTATACTTTAGCTATCTTTTATTTCTCTCTTTCTCCCTCCCTTTTTCTTAAGGCCCTTGGAGGCTTGTCTGCGCATTGTTCGCACCCACTTGACGTGCTACTCGCACTCGTTATACCTGGGGGCTTCTTTAACAGAAGCTTATTTATACGGGCTTTATGCCCAACACATGTGTCACACTTCTGCATGTACCTTTTATTCACCATTATATGCATCGATATGACTTAAGTTTTAGCCAAGCTGGGTTGCCTGGCTCCTGTGCTTACCCCTACGTTCCCGATTGTTCGACTAGGAGGTAAAGGGAGCAACTCTGCGATTGTTACTGCCGGGTCAGCCGGATGTGTACCTCAGACTGGGTGAAGCCGAAAGCTAGCGTTCTTAAGGGAATATTCGGTCGGTGAACTAGAAGACGATTTCTTACCTATTTATTTATCTGCCCCCAGATGCTTTCCTGCTTTTTTTGCAGTCCAGACATGCACTTTAGGGGATGCCTCCCAGGGAAAGGAACCCCTAACGGAACTATTCTTCCTGGAAGATGTTTCTTACTAACCATGTAATATAACATAACTAGTTGGGCACTTGTCTGATAAAGCACTAATGACCCCTACGCCTGGTCTCCACGCATGCCTCGGTTTCTTTATAACCGCGAGGGTATTCGGACACACTCCGGACTGTCGGGTCCCGAGGTTGAAGCGAAAAGGTCCGCAATGACAAACGATCTACAATCCGGCTAGAAGGCATTTTACATGTCATTTTAAATTACATAGTCAAATTGACTGATTGTATTCCTCTTCAATACCATCTAACAGGTTGTCTAGTCTACAGTCCCGCTGAGAATACTTTGCGGCCAACTCTACTTGGTCGTACATTAAGCTCAGAGGGATCTCCTTCCCATCGGGCCCCACAGGTCCGACCTTGGCCATGTGGTTTGGGTCAGCCTTCGTGTACCGCGTCTTCACCATGGCCCAGGCCTCCCTGGCGCCTTGACGGCAGGCCGATATCTTCCACAGACGAAAGCGCCGCCGTGCTCCCTGAAGCTTCTCCGCAAGCCCTCCAAGACCCTCGGGTAGGGAGACGGACGGCCATAAGGCCTGGGCGACGCCACTCATCACCTACCGAACTCGTTCGTGCAGTTGCAGCAGCTCGGGAAGTAGGTCACCCGTTGAACCGGGCATTTCCTCTGCAGGACGGCCAGGGAGCATACCTACAGACATATTCCTGTTAATCCACTTCCTCGCCGAACTCTTCTTTTCAAAAGTTCGTTCAAGCACTTACTATAAATGCCGCGACGAATCCGCTGATTCTCCTTCACGGAGTAAGACAGCTGGACCCAAACATCTTTTAGTTCCTCGCCCAGCTGAGTGTTGGCATCTTGGAGGTTATTTTTCTCCTGTCACACCCTTGTAAGCACCTTCTCGCCGGCCTTTAGCTGGCGCAGTAGCTGCTGCCTGTCCAGATCTAGTCCGGCACCATCTGCAACATTATTGTCAGACCCATACACACGCCGCACTTCACAAACTACTTCTCTTTCGAAAGTATATATTACCGGAGGGGGTCTCTGTGGCTCCTCCCGTGGCGGCTAGTGCGGCCTCAAGTTGGGCCTTGCACTCCTGAAGCTCCTAGGACAAGTGGGTATTCTTCTCCGTAAGATCCTACATAACAAATGATCCTTAAGTCAGTTATTCTAACTATTTTAAGTCTCGGGGGCTACTGGTGTCGGTGTCAAAACCGGCGGATCTCGGGTAGGGGGTCCCGAACTGTGCGTCTAGGCGGATGGTAACAAGAGACGAGGGACACGATGTTTTTACCCAGGTTCGGGCCCTCTTGATGGAGGTAAAACCCTACGTCCTGCTTGATTAATATTGATGATATGGGTTGTACAAGAGTGGATCTACCACGAGATCAAGGAGGCTAAACCCTAGAAGCTAGCCTATGGTATGATTGTTGTAATGTATGTTGTCCTACGGACTAAAGCCCTCTGGTTTATATAGACATCAGAGGAGGCTAGGGTTACACAGAGTCGGTTACAATGGTAGGAGATCTACATATCCGTATCGCCAAGCTTGCCTTCCACGCCAAGGAAAGTCCCATCCGGACACGGGACGGAGTCTTTAATCTTGTATCATCGTAGTCTTGGAGTCCGGCGGACGATGAAAGTCCGGCTGTCCGGACACCCCCTAGTCCAGGACTCCCTCAGTAGCCCCTGAACCAGGCTTCAATGACGATAAGTCCGGCACGCATAATGTTCGGCATTGCAAGGCGGGTTCCTCCCTTGAATAATCCAAAGAAGATCACGAACACCAGGATAGTGTCCGGCTCTGCAAAATAAATTCCACGCTCCACTGTAGAGAGAATAAAATATACACTTAGTTCAATCTGCTGACGTATTATGCGGCGTGACATCACACCGCTACCAAGCCTTCGTTTAAATCATTTTTTACTATACCACCTCAGCACGTTTAGCGAAGCGGTTTCCTTGGCACGTCCTGTCGAAGCAGAGATCGTGTTCCCCTTATTCCGGGATTCTCATCAATACGGACGTGGGTAACCCAACCGCGCCATTGATGGTGGCGCTTGGGAGATAAGCGAGTTTTATCAGGCCGACGGGACGCATAATTTTCGTCCGCCTATATATAAGGGATAAGGATTTACCTTCTCACCTACGCCTTCTTCCTCCTTTGCCTATCCACCTCCGCGCACTCAAGCTCCAACGCCCAAGCTCGCGCATCTCGCCTCGACCTCCTCCGAATATGTCCGGAGCGGGAGGAAAATGGTTGGCCTCCACCGTTAAGGAGGAGCACATCACCAGACTGCACAGTGCCGGATATCTTTCCGGCGATATCGCGCATCGGCTGCCCGACGAGGGGCAGCTCGTCCCCACCCCAGGCCTCACGAGAGGGTCGTCTTTCTTCCCCACTTCCTCCGCGGACTGGGCTTTCCGCTCCATCCATTTGTCCGGGGGCTCATGTTCTATTACGGCCTAGATTTCCATGATCTGGCGCCGAACTTCATCCTCAACATCTCGACGTTCGTCGTGTGCGAGGCCTTCCTCTGCATCCGGCCCCACTTCGGCCTGTGGCTCAAGACGTTCAACGTCAAGCCGAAGGTTGTGCTGGGTACGCAAGCGGAATGCGGAGGCTCTATGTTGGGTAAATTACCCAACGTCCTTTGGCTCGAAGGGGCCTTTGTGGACTCCGTCAAGGGGTGGCAATCGGGGTGGTTCTACATCACCGAGCCGCGCAAGCCCACATGGGCGGCGGCCCCCGAGTTTAGATCTGGCGTCCCCATGCAGCTCACCTCCTGGAAAGAGAAGGGCTTGCTGTGGGGCGATTCGAAGGAGGTGACTGGACTCCGAACCTGCATCCAGAAGCTGGTGAGCAATAAGCTCAGGCTCGTCGATGTAGTCCAAGTCATGCTCATCCGCCGGATTCTCCCATGCCAAGAACGGGCATTCAATCTGTGGGAGTTCAATCCGGAACAGCACCAGGCGCTGAGCAGGCACTTCGATACAACATATGAAGGCGCCTGGAGGGTGCTGTTTAAGGGCGCCGAAGCCCCCGCATCCCCGACGGAAGATCGCGGATTCAGCTCGCAGTATCCAACAGACGAGGTAAGTGATTCGACCCCATTACGGGACACTTTGTAGTAATCGAATTAATTATAAGAGGGTTCTTTTTCCTTTGACAGGAATGGATGGAGAAGGCTAGGCAGCTTATCTGCCCGGCTCCCATGCCAGAAGATCCAGTGGATGCCCGTTTAGCAGGGCTGCTGGTTCCGGCACCGCACGTGGTGCCGGAGAAGAAGGCCAAGAAGGTGGCGCGGGGACTCGAAAGAGTTCCCGCAATCAGGTGTCCGACGACGAGACGGACTCCTCCCCTGAAGACGAGGAGGGTTCTCTCCCAGAAGAGGGAGAGAAGAAGAGGAAGGCCTCTCCCATGGGGGAGGCCAAAGGGTCCAAGAGGGGGAGAGTTATCCCCCCGGACAGTTTCGCCAACACCAGCGTTGGCGAGGATGAGTGGCCTCCCAGGGCCAGGCGTCCGGCAAGATCGTAAGTGTCCGGATCCTTTATATGCAATATCCTTTATCTCGCGTGATGTCCTTCTAACGCCGCATTTGGTCCATAGTCCGGCTGGTGATGATCTTCCCGACTCATCGAGCGGGTCGTTGGCCTCGTCGGATGTGAATTCACTTCCGACTGCCTCTACCCCACGTGCCGACGAGGACGCCGAGGTGGGATCCCAAAGAGGGACCCATCAGGAGGAGGCTCCAGAGGCGCCGTCAGGCAGCCTCCCGGACTTTGTGCCAGACTCTACATCGGAACCCGCAGTGGTTCCAGAGTCCGGCAAGCGGCCCCTTCGAAAGAAGGGCAAGACCGTGACACCGGCGGCCTCCGTCCAACCGGAGGCGCCGGATAACTTGCTGGAGGCGCTTAAAGGCGCTTCCATTGAGGAAGAAAACCGCACTATCATGAGTGCGGTGATTCAAAAGGTTCAGCTCGCCAAAAGCGGGCTGACCGAAGCCTGCAGCAGCCTTTTAACAGGCTTTGAGGTAAGAAGTTAAAATTATGTAATGTAATACCGCATAGACAGTAGCCCCTGATGCTGAGTTCGGTGTTCGGAAAGAAAAAGCCGAACTGAGGATCTAACAAGATATGCGCAGGGTTGCTAAAAATATGTCAATATGGGTTTGCAGGCTGCGCTGCTGACCTCTGCCGCACTAACGGCGGAGGTCGATGTGCTAAAAAAGGATCTCGAGCGGTCCGAGCAAGAGCTCGGCCATGCCAAGAAGCAGCTCGAGGACAAAGAAGGTGAGTAACACCTCTTTGAATAGGTACCTTACAGAAAAGGATTTTGGTTTCACTTAAATTAACCAGGATAATATGTGTATCGCAGGGGCCACTAACGAGGTGGCCGCCCTAAAGGATGCTGTGTCCGTGGCCGAACATAGTGCGGCCACGGAACGGGCAGAGCGAGAAAAGCAGGAGGCACAGGTGGCGGAGGTTCGGCAAGAGCTCCGGGCTCTCATGGAAAAGCATGAGAGTTTGGAGCGTGACTCCAAGACTCGAGAGTCCGAGCTTGCCTTGGCTCTCGAGAGTGCCAAGTCTGCCAAGGCCGAGGCCCATAAGGCCCTTCAGGAGGTTGAAGATATAAAGAAAATAGCGGCGGGTAAGGCATTTTTCATGCAAAGCAAGCATGTTAATGTAAAATACCTGACACTTACCCGCATTCGGAGCTCTCCAGGGGCGTTTGCAGATCTGCCGCGTAGTGCGTCCGATGCCGCCGCATTCTATCGTGGCGAGGAGGGGAGCTCGACGGAAAAAGTCTTCTGGTCTCAGTATGCTTAGGCCGGACACCCGGTGCCCCCAAGCGACCAGCTGAAGCAGCTGGTCGAACTCCACAAGGTAGCTGAGGAGGCCATGAAGGGCCTTATAGTCCGGTTGTGGCCTGGACAGGCCATGCCTGGGAGCTACTTTGGCCTCGTGCGGCGGCTGGTGGATGCATGCCCCTGGGTGGATGTCATCAAGCGCTCCGCCTGTATTGAAGGCGCTCGCCGGGCCCTTGCCCGCACAAAGCTGCAATGGGGCAAGTTGGATGCGGAGAAGCTTCTCATGGACCCCCCGCCGCCGGGCAAGGAGTATCGCACGCCCGAGATGTATTATAAAACTGTCCTGAAGGGAGCCCGCAATATTGCGGATGAGTGCCCCCGAAATGTAATCTTTGAATGAATTTGCTGTGTATTATCCTGCGCGCTGAAACTTTGTTCATGTGCGCGTTAAGCAACGCTTGTTTAATTTAAAATATTACCTTCTCTGCAGCCGTTTATAAAATCTGAGAGATGGCAAGTCGTTGGCTTCAGCCCCCAAGCCACGAGTGCTGGGGTGTTCGGGATAAACTTGAGCACTCTTGTTCCCATTGTTGGGTCCATTGAGGGAGGCACTCAACACAACGAACAAGGCAACCAGACTTATAATGCTTGAACACTCTCACTTAGCCATAGAATTCTATAATTTTAAATTTCGGCGAAGCCCCTGGTATTCGGAAGGCCGAATCCGGGGCGCTATCCACGCCTTCATCGGACATTGTCCGGAACTTCGCTCGAAGCGGCGTGAGTCTTTAAGGACCCGAAGAAACCTCTCAAACAGCGACCAGTCTCTCGCCTTATCATGCCAGTCAGTTTTAGCTTTCTCCACTGAGGCGCTCGCCCGGCTCAACCGGGGCGCAATCGCAGTGGTTCTCCCAGTGCCACCTTAGCCGACGGAACGGAACGTAAGGCACCAAAACGTGGGAGCCGGGCAAACCCAACTATTGACCCAAGACATGATTCGGAGCCGATTCATATAATGCTATAAGTTCGGGGTGCCGCACTTGTGAAAGTGTTCGGACTTATCACACCATAGAGTGGGGAACATATGCCCCTGGTGTATTCGGCCGTACCAAAATATACGGGTGCAAGATGTCGTGTAATGAACATACATATAAAAGGTAATGCAATTGTAAGCAAAAAGGTGCTGCATTATTTATGAAAGAAAGTCTGCAAAGAGAGCGGACTAATACAAATAGTGCGGTAAGCAAGGGATGTGGACTAATTAAACATGTCCCCCTCCATGGGTGAGCTGCGGACTTGGTGTATATAATCGAATTTAATGCTTGTAATTGAGACCACCTGAGTGTTCGTCGCAGCCCTCTTTAGTCCCTGACTATTGCATCCTGAGTTCGGCAGGTGCGCCGCCGTACAGGGCTTCTGGTTAATGGAGTCCTGTGTAGATAAAAGAAGGAAAATAAAATAAAATAAAATAAGGGGGGCACACTTGCGAGCCCCGCATCCTGGGTCCGTTGCGATTGTGCCCCCTCCCCTGTGCCCATGCTATCTCCAAAGTGTAATGATGTACGCGGAGTGTTATTATTGCGATTATACGCGGGCGAGGGTTGGGGCCGCATTGCTACGTATGCTCTGTATGGCTTCGGGCGCGTTTTGCTGTATCCGGCTGTTTAACGGCCGGACTGGAGAATTGCCTTAATAGGCTACTCTGTACTTCTGCCGCGAGAGCCGCTGTATGTTCCTCCGTTCGGAGGGAGCGTTCCGTATTCCCATTGACCGTGATGACTCCACGAGGGCCTGGCATCTTGAGCTTTAGGTATGCATAATGCGGTACCGCGTTGAACTTTGCAAACGCGGTTCGTCCGAGCAGAGCGTGATAGCCGCTGCGAAACGGGACTATGTCGAAGATTAACTCTTCACTCCGGAAATTATCCGGGGATCCGAAGACCACTTCCAGTGTGACTGAGCCTGTACAATTGGCTTCCACTCCTGGTATGACACCTTTAAAGGTTGTCTTTGTAGGTTTAATCCTTGAGGGGTCTATGCCCATCTTGCGCACTGTATCCTGATAAAGCAGGTTCAGGCTACTACCGCCGTCCATCAGGACTCTCGTGTGGTGGAATCCATCGACGATTGGGTCTAAAACCAATGCGGCGAATCCACCATGGCGTATGCTGGTCGGATGGTCTCTTCGATCGAAAGTTATCGGAAAAGAGGACCATGGATCGAACTTCGGGGCGACTGGCTCCATCGCATAGACATCCCTTAGTGCGCGCTTCCTCTCCCTCTTTGGTATATGGGTTGCGTAAATCATGTTCACCGTCCGCACTTGTGGGGGAAAACCCTTCTGTCCTCTACTGTTCGGCGGTCGGGTCTCCTCCTCGTCATCGCTGTTTAGCCCCTTGTCATTGTTTTCAGCGATGAACTTGCCTGCCTGTTTGAACACCCAGCAATCTCTATTAGTGTGGTTGGCTGGTTTTTTAGGGGTGCCATGTATCTGGCATAAGCGGTCGAGTATTCGGTCCAAATTGGATGGACCCGGAGTGGTTTTTTTGAATGGCTTCTTCCGTTGACCGGGTTTAGAGCCTCGGAATCCGGCGTTGACTGCCGTATCCTCCTTGTCGTTGTCGTTAATGCGGCGTTTGTTCTTGTTTCGATGTGACCTGCCGTTGTTGTCCTTAGTGTCCGGACTGCCAGAATTTTTACGGAGGTTGTTGCTGCGAGCTAGCCAGCTATCCTCTCCCGCGCAGAAGTGGGTCATTAATGATGTGAGGGCTGCCATAGATTTCGGGTTTTCCTGTCCCAGGTGCCGGGCTAGCCATTCGTCCCAGATGTTATGTTTGAAGGCTGCGAGGGCCTCTGCATCCGGACAATCGACGATTTGATTTTTCTTCGTCAAGAACCGTGTCCAGAATTGTCTGGCCGATTCGTCTGGCTACTGAATGATGTGGCTTAGGTCGTCGGCGTCTGGTGGTCGCACATATGTGCCTTGGAAGTTATCAAGGAATGCGGCCTCCAGGTCCTCCCAACACCCAATTGACTCTGCGGGCAAGCTGTTAAGCCAATGCCGAGCTGGTCCTCTAAGCTTGAGTGGGAGGTACTTGATGGCGTGGAGATCGTCGCCGTGGGCCATATGGATGTGGAGAAGATAGTCTTCGATCCAAACTGCGGGGTCTGTTGTGCCATCGTAAGATTCGATGTTTACGGGTTTAAACCCTCTGATGATCCATTACTTCGTCAGTGAAGCATAGCGGGTGTGCGGCGCCTCTGTATTGAGCAATATCGCAACGCAGCTCGAGAGAGCGCTGTCTGCTGTGTTCGGCCCGGCCAGGGTTATTGTATCCGGCGCGACGGTATTCGTCGTGGGTCGTAGGGCGCCCACGTGATCCATAGATGGATCTGGATTGCTTTGCTTTGTCCTCCAATATGTCTCGCAAGTCCGGTGCGTTCCCTCTTGGCTTCGTACTTTTGGAGCGATGCCGGGGTATGGTCTTGGCTGGGGGCCTGGATGCCTCTCTGTCACTACCACGGGGTGGTCGGTCAGCCATATCGTGCGCTGGTGATGGAGGTATGTATGCTTCCTCCTCTAATCGGGGGAGCAGCTTGCGTCTTGGGTAACTTTTGGAGGGACGTTCGAGTTTATACTCTTCGGCCGCAAGGACCTCGGTCCATCGATCGGCCAGCCCGTCCTGATCAGCTTGAAGCTGTTGCTGCTTTTTCTTTAGGCTGTTTGCTGTGGCGATAAGCCTGCGCTTGAAGCGCTCTTGTTCGATGGGATCCTCGGGTACGACGAATTCATCATCGTTGAGGCTTGCCTCGTCTTCGGAGGGAGGCATATAGTTATGATCCTCAACCTCTTCGTCTGCCGCCCCCTCGTGAGGGCTTGCTTCTGCATCCTCCTGCGTTGAATCTTGCTGGAGGGGATTGTCTTCGGCACTCTCTGGGGTATTGTTATCTCCTGTGCCGGAATCTCCATTCTTGCTGTGGCGGGATTTAGAGCGGCGCCGCTGACGCCGGCGCTTGGGCTGTTTCTTTAAGGGATCTGCCTCCGCTGTTTCTTCGCTGTCCCCATCTTTTGGGGTATCCACCATGTATACGTCATATGACGAGGTGGCCTTCCAGTGCCCTGTGGGCGCTGGTTCCTGTTCGTCTCCGGCATCGTTGTCCATGGCGTCGTTGTCTTCGGAGTCATAGTCTAGCATGTCGGTTAGATCGTCGACAGTGGCTACAAAGTGGGTGGTGGGTGGGCTCTGAATTTCTTCGTCGTCCGCATCCCAACCATCTTGGCCATAGTCCGGCCAGGGCTCTCCTGATAATGAGAGATGCTTTAGTGATTTCAAGATATCGCCAAAGGGCGAGTATTGGAAGATGTCCGCGGCGGTGAATTCCATAACCGGCGCCCAATCCGGATCGATTGGTAAGGGCGCGGGAGGTTTGGAGTCCGGCAAGGAGTCCGGCGCCTCGGAATCACGAGTTTCGCAGGGGACTAGATTAGTGTTCGGCTCCATCGCCGTGGATGTTGAAGCCCCCAGGGCGGCGTCTATCCACTAGCCCTCGATCTGGGCGATCGGCTCCAGGCTAATGGCCGAAGCAAACTCGTGTGCAGCCACCAAGGCACTGTTCGGTGGCAGAGCTAGATCATGCCCGTCGTCACACTACAGTGCGCTTGGCTATGGCTCGAGTCCGTCGAAGATCAAGTCTCCGCGGACATCGGCCGTGAAGTTTAAGCTTCCAAATCTGACCTGACGGCAGGGGCGTAGCTTTCGATCTGCTCCAGATGGCCAAGTGAATTGGCCCGCAGTGCGAAGCCGCCGAATACGAAGATCTGTCCGGGGAGAAAAGTCTCACCCTAGACAGCGTTGCTGGTTGAAGATGCCATCAAGCCTATCGGTGACGACACAGAGGAACTCTCAATGAAAGCACCAATGTCGGTGTCAAAACCGGCGGATCTCGGGTAGGGGGTCCCGAACTGTGCGTCTAGGCGGATGGTAACAAGAGACGAGGGACACGATGTTTTTACCCAGGTTCGGGCCCTCTTGATGGAGGTAAAACCCTACGTCCTGCTTGATTAATATTGATGATGTGGGTTGTACAAGAGTGGATCTACCACGAGATCAAGGAGGCTAAACCCTAGAAGCTAGCCTATGGTATGAATGTTGTAATGTATGTTGTCCTACGGACTAAAGCCCTCCAGTTTATATAGACACCGGAGGAGGCTAGGGTTACACAGAGTCGGTTACAATGGTAGGAGATCTACATATCCGTATCGCCAAGCTTGCCTTCCACGCCAAGGAAAGTCCCATCCGGACACGGGACGGAGTCTTCAATCTTGTATCTTCGTAGTCTTGGAGTCCGGCGGACGATGAAAGTCCGGCTGTCCGGACACCCCCTAGTCCAGGACTCCCTCAACTGGCATATATAACTGTCAAAATTCCTCACCCGTATGCCTTTCACATACTGCTCCGTGGCTCTGGCTAGGCCATCTTGAGCGGCACGGAGGTGCGCATCTCCCGAATTAAAGGCATTTAGCGCCTCTAGGGAGAAGCATGCGTCACGAAGAACTATCCGGCGGCGCCTGTGATTCATGGCGCTCTCCACCTCAGATCTGGTGGCGGACAACCGGTCGGCGTCCTCTGTTGGGGGAGCACCCGATGCACGCCTTGTGTTCGCCTCCCCCTCCGAACCTGGTGCTGGAGCCTGGCTGGCGGAGGCTTGATTGGCAATCTCTCCGGACACAGTTCGGCGAGTGCTCTTTCTCCTGAAAAAACCACGAGCGTTAATATGCCTTCCAGGAATCTTTCCTGGAAACGTAGTGGCGCGCCATACCATTGCGGCGATGTGTCGATCCGCACCACAATTCTTTTCCGCCTGCTGGGCCGAGCTGCCCCTTGTTGGCCAGCCGCCGCGGGCTCGGCTTCCCGCCTCGAAGGCACCTCCTGCGGAACACCATTGGTATACGGTGGTCAGATAAGCATGGATGAGTGATGGTGTCAGGACTCCGGTCATAGTTACCTGGGAAACCGGAGATATTCCTGGGTAGTCGGCCGTAATGGCGACCAAAGCATTGTCGATGCTAAGTTGGTGGAACACCCCGTCGATCAGCTCCACCTTTATGTCCGGATCCTCTTCGGAGGCCGAATCGAGGGATCGTTCCGGGTCCTCGGGTTGTGGATCCAGGCTGTGTATATCCTCTATGGCCCGGCGCAGTTCCTGCGTCAAAATCACAAAGTGAGGTACTTAACTTTGGGAATATGGATCGGCTAGACAAACGTCCGCTTACCTAGCTCCGAGGGTTGTTCATGGAAAATCCGTTCGATGGACTAGCATGGAGGAAGTCCTCTTTCTCCCCTTTGTATAGGCCGGACAGGATCTTCACCAGATCGGCTACCGATCCCGGCCCCTTGCGGCCATGACGGGTGGCATCATCCTCCCCGTTGAAATCCCACATAGGGTGGCCCCTATACTGGAGTGGCTGCACCCCTCGCATAATGCATGTAGCCATGACCCCAATCATGGTCAGTCCGGAATGGGCCAATAACCTTATTCGTCCCATCAGATACTGGACGTCCCTATCATTCTCCCGTTGAGGGCTCCGTGCGCGCCAACTCTGGCGTTTCTTCAGAGGAGAGTTGCTGAACTCTGGGAGGCCGATCCGAACTGGGTCCGGTAGCGGGGCGTCTTCCATATAAAACCATTCCGAAGGCCAGTCTCCGGACACCTTCTTCGGAGTTCCGGATAGATATCCGGTCCCGGTGATGCGCCATAGTTCGGCTCCGCCCACTCGATATATCGACCCCTCATGAGAACGATGTACGAGGTAGAATAATCTCTTCCACAGCGCAAAATGGGCCTCGATGCCCAAGAACAGCTCGCAAAGGGCCACAAAGCCCGTGATGTGCAGGATGGAGGCAGGCGTAAGGTGGTGAAGCTGGAGCCCATAGAACTCCAGGAGCCCCCGGAGAAATAGATGTATGGGAAATCCGAGTCCTCTTATTAGATAAGGGACGAAGCATACCTGCTCTCCTTTGGAGGGATTTGGGACGCTCGCCTCCTGCTTTCCGCCCTTGTAGGTGGCAAGTCTGGCTCGAACCGGAACCATGAAGGCTGGGGGAAGAAATCCCTCGGCTTGGAGCGTCACTAGCTCACTATGCGGGACAGAGCATCTTCCCCAATCTCCTGGCTGAGGGCTGGCAGCGCGAGAGGAGGAGCCGCGTTGACTGTCCATGATGGAATGGATTTTTGGTCAAAAGTGCTCCGATGAATACTCGTGGGAGGAGGATGGTGTGATTCGGATCTGGATCCTCGCCTCTCTTTATAGGCGGTTCATTCACGCAGCCAGGGGGTGGAATGTAAAAATGCCCTGGCTTTTCGCATTCGTACGACACGTGGAAGATGGCCATTATTGGACGTGGAAGCCAAGGAGCGCAGCATTTATAAGAAGCCGGACACCATTCGGCGAGTACATGGAATTTCGAGAAGAACCCGCCTTGCAATGCCGAAGACAATATGCACGCCGGACTCATCGTCAGTGAAGCCTGGTTCGGGGGCTACTGAGGGAGTCCTGGATTAGGGCGTGTCTGGATAGCCAAACTATCACCGTCGGCCGAACTCCAAGACTATGAAGATACAAGATTGAAGAGTTCGTCCCGTGTCCGGATGGGACTTTCCTTGGCGTGGAAGGCAAGCTTGGCGATACGGATATGTAGATCTCCTACCATTGTAACCGACTCTGTGTGGCCCTAGCCCTCTCCGGTGTCTATATAAACCGGAGGGTTTTAGTCCGTAGGACGAACAACAATCATACCATAGGCTAGCTTCTAGGGTTTAGCCTCCTTGATCTCGTGGTAGATCTACTCTTGTACTACCCATATCATCAATATTAATCAAGCAGGAGTAGGGTTTTACCTCCACCGAGAGGGCCCGAACCTGGGTAAAAACATCGTGTCCCTTGTCTCATGTTACCATCCTCCTAGACACACAGTTCGGGACCCCCTACCCGAGATTCACCGGTTTTGACACCGACAGTTACCATCATCACTTTGCCAACAAACTGGTCGTCAAGCGCCGCCATGCCACTGTTGAGCGACATCACGCAGCGACCGAAGGCAGGACGGACCTCAGGATCTCTGGCTCGGAGATCCGCGTTGACCGGCGACATGATAGTGCACTTGAGTACAGGGAGTACAGGAGGGGGATTTGGGGGAACTGGAGTAGGAATCGAGATTCCAGAGGTGGCGGAGGGGCGGGAGACTAGGGATGAAAAGGTAGCATGAATTTCGAGCATGCGCCAATATGCTCTCGGCGCGCAAGCGCACTAAAACACCAGCGGCGCCCACATGTCGGCCTAAGAGTCCTTATTCTTTCTTTTTTGGAGAGCCCGGCCTTTTTTTGCAGGATCTTTTGAGAGCTCGGCCTGAGAGTCATAATTGACCTATTTAGCATTGCGTTACTACTTGTCCCATATTCAACGACACCTCACTGGCCCAAACAAGTGTACATCATCGAAAAGACACTGAGCTCAAATTATATAACTTGAAAAAAGGAAATATAGTCTGAACACTGGAGAATGGCGATGCCCTCATTTAGCCCACCAGTAATTTGAGACAATAAACAGTTTGAAACAACGATATATACAACATTCAAACACTGACTAGTGACTACTACTGACATAAACAACAAGACATGATAGTTCATAAGAAGTCTTCCTACACCACCAAAACGCACCCATCTGCAGCGCTCAGACTCTCGTGATCCAGACGAGAATGACATTCTAAACAGAAGCAACTATTACATAGTAAGAGTGACATAGATGAGGATGACCAAATGACAAGGAATATGCATAACAAAAGAAAGAACTACCCATCCAGAACCAGCAGCAGAGACAACAAAGTCATTCGAAGAGATGATCCAACACCATCATAATTTGCAGCCCCGCTTCAGCGACTAGTGATCTGGAGACACCAGTACTCCACCCTTTCGATGCAACAGCCCAATTACCTATCAACCTGAAGGCTTGAACCACATCACTGCCTGTCGTAATTGAGACATCCAAGGATCAAAGTTAATCCGGATGCCCTTTCTCATTCTCACCTTCTTTTGGCTGCAGGCTATATCATTGACAATCAGGGGAGTTTGCTCCCGAACTCGTAGGGCTCGCCGTGTAGACACAATTTTCCATAGCAAACAGAGCCCCTCTGCCATCAAGGTCCTTGCCAACGGTGATCTCCTGGTTAATCGGATAATTGACTCCGAGAAATAGAGAGTGTGAACCAAGGCTATTTACCCGCCTCCAACTAAAAAATCCTAAAGGCCCCAACAAGCTGGTATCCTGCTCATAGACGTAACAGCCAATGTCCGGATACTCATGTATTACACAGTGCTTGTATACAGTGGGGTTTTTGAAATATAACTTTTCTGGCTCATGTGTCCGAATGATCATCAGCCTTTTGTCGTCGTCTGATCAAGCGAGGAACCAGCTGTGCTTCCCTATTTTGGCAAAGGTGGTGTGATTACAAAGGGCAGTAACTATAGGGACACTGCATCATATCAAAAAGGTCAGGTATTGTTAATGTAAGATCAGCATTGTTCAGAGTATGAGTAGGATAATGCAAGAAACAACATTGATATGTCCCTGTTGGAACTGGGAGGAAAATACAGGGAAATGTATACTGGGTTCAAAAATATAGAAGTGCCATGCATGGTTATACTCATGTTATCTCCCAATCGATTCTTCACAGGAAACTACCATGTCATGCATGTTATGTAACAATGTTCTGTCCTCACAAACAAATTCTTCAAGGTAACTAACAGACCATGCATTGTTATATACTCGTGTTCCGTGGGCAAAAATTTTGTGAGGATATTATTCCAGCCATTGATTGCTGAAGGGCGAATATAGGTATGTACACATGGTAAGAATTGCAGGATTTCACTACTTCCAAATATAGAGTTCTCCACATGCACATTTACTTCCCTAATGTATGGTTAGATGAAACCAACAGTGTGGTGCATGTTTCTACATCATGAAAATGAGGAAACTAACATGCCCATTGATACACACTCGTATTTAGTAGTAGTATATAGATTACTGTAAAATAAGGATAATATCCATATATTCCTAACCGTTTGATTATTCGGGGTACAAATTGGCTGTAATGACATGGTCACAATTGCATGAATTAACTCATTCCAAATATAGCTGATTTACGGCGTCTCTAATACATTGCCATAGTTCTACTCACATTCTGCTCAAACAGGGATATGCCAATCATCACAAAAAGTTCAAACAGTGTCATGGCGTCATCATTAAC
The DNA here is from genome assembly GCA_963921465.1 of Triticum timopheevii. Lineage (NCBI taxonomy): Eukaryota > Viridiplantae > Streptophyta > Magnoliopsida > Poales > Poaceae > Triticum > Triticum timopheevii. The sequence goes on from OY997270.1 coordinate 245,021,742, forward strand.
ATGAGACGGAAACAACTTACACGCGCTGTCCCAGCAATACGTGGTGCCATCTACTTTGTCGATCGCGTAGATGATGCCATTGTGTTCAATAGCATCACCGAAGTATGTATTAGCTTTGACGATGATCGACTGCGAGCCGAGTTGTCTCCAGCTAAAGAAGGCACCAGCGTAAAGATAGGCGAGTCCGCGGTCGAACAAGGCAATTAGTTTGAAGTCTGCGTAATTTGCATGTCGTGTGGGCACTTGGCAGATTACAATCTTCTGCAAAACAAGGTCCATCCAACTGACGTAGTAATCTAGATGACTTGGACCGTGATGCTAATACTCTATATAATCCAACGGAGGAAGGATAATCTCATGAGAGGTCTGGAAGTTCACGAGCACCAACTTTTTACCGTCTTCTCTGAAGGCAGCCATCCAGTGGGAGTTCATGCCGACCCAGTACATACCTGCCAAGAAGTTTCGGGCGATGGTGATCGGATCGATGTCGAGGGAAATGATGTACGGCGACACACTACATACCTGCAAAGAAGTTTCAGCTAATGGAGATCGGATTGAAGTCGAGGGGCATCATGCACGCCTCCGTATCATGGTGAGCCAATCTCGCAAGACCAGATAGCAGTAAGCAGGGTGTCTTGAAAAGCTTAGGCCTCGCTTTGACGATGGCCGTGTGCATGTCCCTCGAGCATGCAGCCAGCCGCAGGGCACTCAACATATCCATACACGAACAACAGAGGTTGAGGATGTCACTGGGGAGATTGCTCCAATCGCGGCTCATATGGATGTTGCGCAGTTCGCGTTTGGCCATGGTGGAGTTTGGAAGGGGGCTTGATTTACGGGGGAGAAGGATGTCAGTGCTGGAGCAGCTAGCGAGGGAATAGTGGTACTGGGGGGAGGCGAGTGAGGCGACGGTACACGGGGGCACAGTGAGATGGAGACAGAGACGGAGACGGTGAAGGAGATGGAGATGGAGTGGCGCTATGGGAGCGGAGAGGGAGACGGGGCGAGGCGCCAATGTGCTGTACAGCGGCGGTGACAGACTGCACAGTGCACAGGGTGAGGCTGACTTTGGTAACCCGAGCACGCCGCCTGGACTAGTGTCAGGCGCAGGGTGTTGTCACTTCACTGTGAGGACCGGATGAATAGTATTTTGACCATCAAGTGTACCACAGTTGTACTACTACTACTACTACTAGTAGGAACATGAGTACTCCAGTATTGTATAGCGGAAGTAGGTCTCCCGTGCTAGCATGCCTGTTCACTTCATCGTTCAGGTATCATCCATATTGCGAGCAGAACCAAATTCGCGTGCATGCCCAATCAACGCCCTGCCGCGATGCATGTAGTGGTCGTTCTGGTGCATCAAGGACGGCATGCAGATCGTTCCACACTTGAGAAGAGAAAAATGGAAAGGTAGAACGCGACAGCAGAGGAAGAGAACGCTGGCTAACGAGGGTGGGAGGGGATCGAGCAGGAAGTTAATGCTCCACGCCTAAAGGTTTTGGGAAAACCTGATTTTCATAAGGTGACTTATACTCACCTAAACGGAGGGAGTATTCCTTAACTAGAGAATGTTGTGTCTCCCACTCACGCGCTCAAAAAAAAGTTACTACACATTTTTTTATCTGTTTGCATAGGTCCCACCTATCAGGAAGGATGGGCACGTACACGAACAGGTACGACTCATCAGTCTACCCGCATAGCCTTTTCATTTAGTCTACCTAGCCGTCTAATCAACTGCTTGCATGCCACTTCTCCCATTTACTTCTCCATCGGGAACCGATTCTCCTCGGCTTCTTCACCTCCCCTTCATCTTCATTTGCATCCAAACCCCACTGCGTTCACATTGTTTTAACCTCTTTAAATAATCATCTACTACTTCAGTTAGACTAGCCATCTAATCCTAATTCTCCAAACCATAGCCCTCCGTTCCAGCGGTTCCAAATGGCGAAAGAGATCGAGAAGCAGGTTTTTAGCGTCCAACACGTCCTCGTCGAAGGCTCGATGCGCATAGTTGCCACCGTCACCATCCACCCAAGGGTTGTTCGGCAGTGGATCAACAATGTATCCAACTCCCTCGAAAAGGTAGAGATGAGGGTCATCGGTCTCGACGCAGAGTAAACGGAGCATGCCCCTGGGAAGATGATGTTTTGGTGTACCACATCATACACTCGCCCTCCATACCAGGTGAGCTTCATGATTTCTTGTCTCGGGAGGACGTATACTTCTGTGGGGCAGCCATCGAAGGGGACAAACATAAGTTGTAGCCGTACAACCTTGATTTGAAAAGCATCACTGACCTAAAAACCAGAACCAAAATTCCTGTAGAAGATTGTGATAAACAGACACCATCCCTATTCGACATAGCAAATTTTATGCTCGGTACAAATCTTCAGAAGGGTGATGATACGGTGGCATCAAGGTCGTCTGGATGGGAGAATTATCCCTTGATGTACAAGCGGATAAAATATGCTACCCTCGATGCCCGTGTGAGTTTCGAGATAGCTGCAAGGTCCAAAGAGCTTGTTGCGAAGCCATCTCCCACAGAGAATGAGAACAACAACAACAACAACAACAACAACAACAACAACAACAACAACAACAACAACAACAACAACAACAACAACAACAACAACAACAACAACAACAACAACAACAACAACAACAACAACAAGAATAAGAAGAAGAAGAAGAAAAGGCTGCACCAGCAGGAGGGCATTATGGATGAATGAACTATTTCCTCTCTTGTAAAAAAAAATTATTCCCTCTCGGTGTATATTGATATAGATGGACTATTTCGATGGTGTACATGTCTTTGGAATAGAGTAGTAGCGTGGGTCCGCTTGACTATAAGGAACTATTTATCCGCATATATAGCTTTCTCTGCTACTCCTTCCAGTGATCGGTATGCAGTGCATGTGTCCGTAGACATGACGGCTTGTCCATGGAAGTTCAACTACGGCGACCATCACATTTCATCTTGCAATTCCCATGACGCCTCTCCAACCCACGGCACCACGCCCCCCGATGTGCGCCTCACCCCTCTCGGCCGCATCGCCCCTCTGCCTTTGTGTGCATGACATGTGGGCCACCTAAAATGAGGCGAGCATGAAGTTTCTACCACAGCCACCCGCGATTCCCACGACGCCGCTCGAACCCATGAAACCACATGTCCCTCGACCTGCGGCTCACCCCTCTTGGCCCCACTGCCCCTCTTCCTTCGGGAGCATTTCATGTGAATCAGTCACCTATCGGGTCCACATGTTATTGACTCAAAGGTAGGTGTAGTAAGGCGATGAAGCTCAGTCCCGACGGCCCTGAGAGGGAAATGTAACTCCTGCGCCAGGGCTTGTGGTGCTCCCGCAGCACGAACTCGTGCCAAACTCGAGATTTGTTTCTTTACTATACATGCACGCAACGATTTAATGGACATTGTAATCTCAACATGTGATGGGGAGCTCTAAATTTGAATTTGAAACTTATAAAACAAAAAGATTCAAAACAAATAAACTGGGAGAGAGGGAGTATATCGTAGGATGTGTCCCATACAAAAAGTCCCCTGGTTTGTCACCGCGAAGATGCGGTTAGAAAGGAGCACAGCGTCTTCCTACTCGTACGGCAACAAATCGGCCGCAGATAGCATGGTCCGCCTGTGAACGCCATGTGCAAGGTTCGTGCTATCTTATTCAATCTCACCGTGGTTCCATCATACCAATTCATGCGGTGGCCCGTTGCATGGCTGATCCCAATGTTGGACAATGGTTCTACGGGAATGGTGTCACCGTTGTAAATGTTGTGCAAATTGATGTTGGTACCCTCCCGTACATATGCAAGCCAATCTCCTTTCGCACCGAGCCTAACCTGTGAAACAGTGGGCAGGGGGAGAATTAGGAAATGGACACGGAAGTAGTCTTTAGAATGCATTTACTAGGTGATCAAACTCATATTACCTGCTCATCGGAGGAAATCCGAGTGCCCCTCAACGTCGGCATCTCAAGGGGCGTCAACTTGCAACTACGGCCATGCCGCGCTGGAGAGACCCCCAAGGAAACATCCTCGTGCGTTCCACGGAACATCAAGATGCATTTGTATGAGTAGTTTATCCTGTGAGAGAAAAGGATGAACAAGGGAAGGCCTCTAGAGATAGAGATGGACACTACTACTACCAATGTGCTGGCCCGTGCATTGCAATGGATCCAAAGTAGTAGAATAATACTTGTTCACGTGATTGAAATATAAACACTCTAGTTTTATATACATGTTTCAGCAGACATGACATCTTGTCCATGGAAGTTGAACCACGACGACCATCATGTTTCTTGTTTCTACCACTGCCACACCCACACGTGATTCCCATGATGCCGTTCCAACCCACGGCACGACGTCCCCCGACATGGACATGGATCCTCTGACGTGGCTATCACTGCCTTTCCCTGCCTTTCCTTCGCTGACAAGTGGGACCCACACTTATGGGTCCCACATGTCAGTGACAGAATGGTAGGATTGTTCGCGTTAGGGGATCCTCATCCCCCCGACGTGCCCCTCATCCCTCTCGGCCCCACCGCTCCTCTGCCTTTGTGTGCATGACATGCGGGCCAACTGAACTACGGCGACATCAACTTTCTACCACGGACACACTCGATTGGGCGCGGTTTGCCTGCTCCGTTGCTGTGCTCCGATCCGTACTCCCGCACCATCGTATTTTCATCCAGCGGCTATGACACATTTCGTCCCGGGCATCAATTCTCAGCTGGAGTACTTATGTACTACAGGTAGTACCCGCCGGTGTGGCCATCTACGCCTTGTAACGCCCCGATGCCTAGCTGTGGCACCCTTGCCACGGCCACGCCACCACCGGCCAGTTCATCTCGAATGAGTGAGTCGCGAACCACGCCACCACCATGAGAATGACATGTGGGCCAGCCACATTTAAGGTTCGCATGTCATTGACTCATAGGTCGGGCACTAAGCCACTGAAGTTCGGTCTCGTGGGCCTCGAGAGGGAAATGTAACTCCTGCGGCAGGCCTTGTGGTGCTCCCGCAGTACGAGCTCGTGCCAAAACTGGAATTTGTTTCTTACTACTACCAACTAGTACTAGTAAGGTACACGTGCATTGCACGCATGAGATTCTGGTGGTTTGTGCATTATGCTTCTACATGTGGAGTTTTCTGGATTCTAACATGTGGCAAAATCTGGTGGAATGTAAGATTAGGCAAGTTTGATTAACTTAGGTGAGTGTTTGGTTCAAGCCACACCTTAGGCAAGCCACACTAAGGCCCCACATGACATACACACAAAAAATGTGGCAAGATTCCCTTAGGCTTGCCAACTTGTGGCTCTCATTTTGAAGAACTAATAACTTTGCCTAAGCTTAATTGTGCCAAAGTTAGTCATGAATTAAGTTCAACCATGGAGTCTTCTAGATTATACATGTGGCAGAATCTGGTGGATGATATCCAACGGCCAGTAGTGCTCGGATTTGCCATCTTTGTACCGTCGGATTGGCTTCATCCAACGACCAACTTTCAAAGTTTTTCACACACTATATAGGGGGTATAGATATAGATGTGCCGGTCCGTTGCAATGGATCCAAAGTATATCTATTTAGTGGAGTGCACTCTAAACACATTATCTATTTATTTTTCTCTAACCTTCCGTAGCCATGCAACCAAGCCACATAAGCTTCATGGGTGCCCCCCCACATCATATTATTCATACTACGTTGATTGAAAAAAAGATAAATCACCCAAAACAAGATCTTCCCGTTTTTTGTTCCTACGATGTTGTGCCGTGCACATACCTACTAGTTGTATAGTGGTAGTACTAGTAATATAGTATTAGGAGTACAAACTTGGTACTAGTAGGAGTAGTACTAGTACGGAATGCTCCTACTCTATCAACGAGCCCCGTCCGACACCAAATTTCTTGGCTTCCGTGCTATAGCTAGATCTTCCCCTCATTTCTGATTTCCAACCCGGCGGCGGGCGGGGTGTCGGTTTGCTCAACGGCGGTCCCACGTGAAAGTGAAAATGCTAGGCAACACGCCTTCCCTAAGCTATGTGTCGTGCCGGACGGGTCGTGTTGTACTCCCGATTCCCGGGCATGTGGGGGTGCGACGCGAACGCGGCAGGCCTTTTCCTTTTACTAGCAATGTGCCCGTGCGTTGCGATGGATCCAAAGTAGTAGAATAGTAGTATTTGTTCACAAACTTGAAAGAAATCACTATTGTTTTGATATACTCCTAATATATTACTCCCTCTGTACCTAAATATTTGTCTTTTTTGAGATTTCAAATGGACTATCACATACGGATTATATAGACATATTCTAGTGTTTCTAGCAAGATGCCCGCGCGTTGCATGAAGTTGATGGAAAAGGTAAGCACAACTTATAAAGTGATGCATATAATTAAGCAAAGGGATCACACATGTCGGTATTGATTAGAATGAGAATGCAACAGCATAATAAGAATTAAGGCCACGATGATGCGATCGCAGTGGTGGTTATAGAAGGCAAGAAGAAAGATGGATCCACGAACGTACGACCTCCTCCTCCTCAACTTAGTGCGCCGGGCCACCGACCGGCGGCTAAGGAGCGGCGGCTTTTGTGGCGAGGTTGAGGTGCTTCTCAGCAAAGGCATCCAAGGCTTCCAGCCGGTTGAGGAATGCCAACATCGTAGCGTCCTCACTGGCCTTGTAGATACCTATGTACATGATTTGCTCGTACACGTGGATGTGTAGGTCGACGAATTCTTGCAGGGCGAGGCGCCTCGCGGCGAGCGCGACCTCCAGGTGGACATTCTTCGTGGCGTCGGCGGGCAGTCGCAGGGCCACCAGTGCTTGAAAGAGGTTCCGACCATGGAGGCCGATTAGGGTGGCAGACAATGAGCAGCCCAGGCGCGCGGGCTAGAGGAGTACGGCGATGTCGTCCGCGAGCTTCTTGAGGACAGTGAACTTGTTGCTGGTGGGAACGATCATCTGGTCCAACTAAGAGTCGTAGTTGGCGTCGACGGCGGCCATCCACTAGCTGGTCTGCAACACCGTTTGGAGACGATCCTCGGTGCCATGCCGCAGGCCAGCGTCGTGGACCATCTGGCCCAGCCGCTGGCCGCTCACGCGCATCGCCGCCATGGTCCGGAGTGAGCTCTTTTGCGCTCAGTGTAGGTGCTTAGGCAAATGCTTAGGTGTGTACGATGTGGTAGATGCATTGGAATGGAGGGGCGCCTTTATATGAGGGCAATGAGGGCAAACTGCGTTGCATTCACATCATGCAGCCTCTTTTCCCGGACCTCCTCCCATTACTTCCCTCATGCATTAATTGAAGGAGGATGCATTGGCCGTTCAACATATCGGGAACCGCTACTCCCTCCCTCGTCTACATTAGAGCCGTATCGGGAACTGCGCCGCCCGCTGTCAAATCGAATACTCCCTCCGTCTAGGTGAGTATTAAGTCATCTACGAAAACCAAATAGTAAACACATAGGCGTGGTGCATTAACTCGCATGTTGTTTCTTATTTTTTTGACATAAATAGAGGAATCAACCAAGAAGAGATGTGGGGCTTGTATGCTTTTAACGACTTGAGACTATCAAACATGACATGCAGTGGTCAGTTCGTTGCACAAGAACAAATACAACCCACATCAGCACACATGCATCTTATAGCATCACATCTAATGGCTATAAAAGATGAATGAGACCAAATTATATCTCATCTAGATGAGTTCTAGCAAAACTGTATTAATAATACTTAGTACTCCTACACCATGTATCATATATTAGTATCATGTAGTACTTTATTTATTGCCATGTATGACACATAGTACTCAACTCTCTCTCTTTCTTCATTTAATTCTATGACACCTCATCAAAATTGCTAAGGCTAGTACCATTACAACCAGCCTTAGCAAGTACTCCCTTCGTTCCAAAATAGATGACTCAACTTTGTACTAACTTTAGTATAAAGTTGGGTCGTCTATTTTGGTACTAAACATTAAGTTCTCTCATTTTCCTCTCCACCTTGGTCACCTAGACAGAGGGAGTATACTGCGTGGGCTTTTCCTGCATGGTAGGCGGGGCAGTTCCGCCTAGTTGGTTCGACAGAGATGCGAGAAGACGAGGGAGTAGGCTGCTGCAAACATAGGGTTGTGTGATTTGACAGCGAGTTACTGCTGGACAGGTGGGGCCCCGTGATTTGACTTGCCATTATCATTTTAACTAAGGCGCTACGACCGGCGTGAGTCTCCCGATTCCTGACCACCTCCATACAGGTGCCTCTCCCGATGCTCCACCATGTAGTAGAGGCTGGCTCTTGCATGAGAGCCCACTTCTCCACTTTTTCCTTGCCTCTCTTTCCTCCACATATGCAAAAATGCCATGTAAAGCGCACTATTGTACTTGCTCCTACAGGTGCTTAAGCTTGCCACGTAGGCATAAAGTCTGATGTGGCAAGTTAGTCGAGAAGAGAGAGAGACTAGTTTGGTGACCCAAGAAAGAAACGGTGCTAAGCGCGTGTACCTAGGTGAAAAGACAATTTTGAGTCTATAGCTAATTAAATGAAGCAAACTTAGCAACACCATTTCATTGGAAGAGGTCACTCCTTGGCAAATGCAATAAATACTAGTACTCCCCGTGTCCCATAATATAAGAACATTTTTGGCACTACACTAGTGTCAAAAACGTTCTTATATTATGGGATGGAGGGAGTACAAAGAAATAGAGAGAGAGAGAAGTAAAAAAATACACTTATAGCCAACCTTATAGCCAAAACCTTGTTGTAGTATGAATGACTAAGTGATGACTATGTATGACATGCCAACATCAGATAGCCTAATGCAGCGTGTTAAATCTCCAAGGGCGCGACCGCACGAGCGACGCGACGGTCGTGGTAAGCGCGACCATGATACGGGCTGCTGGCATCCCTTGGATCTGAGATCAAACGGTCGCATGCTAAGTTGCTGAAAATTTGCAGAATAACCCTCCAGGATAGGATATTCACCCATAGGTCTAGAATCACGCCATGCAACCGTTCGATCTCAGATCCAAGGGCTCTCAGAAGCCCATATCATGGGAGAATGGAAAGCCACTACCCTGCCGTTCGCACGCTGGCAGTTCGCTCCTACTCATCCCCGCACGTTCTTTAATACTACAGCGGTTCGCTCCTAGTCGTCCCGTCCATTCACATTACAGCAGTCCCACTAATCCTAACCCTCCTCCCAAATCCATGGCACCCCAAATCTCCCCGATCGGCGGTAAGTACAAGGTTAGAACCATCACCGGCAATAAGTTCGACGTCATCTACACCCGTTCTTCCGCGACGCTGAAAGGATGCCTTTCTTGCTTCAGACGCATGTTCGAAGACTCAGATGATGAGTGGGTCACTGGGCTAGATGTTGAGTACACCGCAGTCCTGGGACGAGAGAAGGATCTAAAGGACAAAGAGAGGAAGAAGCCCGCCGTGATCCAGGTTTGCATGCATGACTTATGCTTGGTCTACCAAATATGCCATGCCGACATTGAGGGCCAGGATTTTAAGGACTTCCTCGAGAGCAACCTAGTCAAATTAGTTACTGTAGACTTTGGTAATGACAAAGAAGTCCTGCGTCGGATAGGCCTTGTTGTAGGCAACACCTTCGACCTCCAGAAGAATCGGCTGGTGTCCTCTCGTCAGCCTTCAATGCTGACCCTGGCAGGAGCCATCTTTCAACCTTCGTACGGTAAACTGGAGAAACCTCCATACACGTTTCATCGTCATGCATGGCAGCGGAATGTACTAGATATAGACCACATCCACTACGCTACAATGGATAGCTACCTTTGTTTCAATATCTACAAGGGTTGGATGAAGAGCAACAGCCAAGTTGGCGGTTCAAGCAAAGAGGTATCGGCCAAGAGGAAGAGGGACAAGGACGAAGTCGAGGACATGGACGAGGACTGTGAGTAAGGTGGCAGTGTCGTTGCTCATGGTGGTTCTAATGCAGTGTCTACCGGAATAGTTGCAAAGTTTAATTTCAGGTGTGCTTTATTTAATTTGAGGGGTGTGTTGTGCTGAGCCCGCAGCAGAACTATGTTATGTTTCTTCTTGTTACTTTAACTCTTCAGTACGTACATACTAGTATTTCTTACATTTCATCTTTTAGTTGGTATAGTACTACCACTCGTTTCTTCACATTATATACATACAATATATATGGCCAACATCATATAGCCAGCAGTTTAGTTGTCAAAGAATTTCAGGGTGCTTAGTTTTGTCAAAGAATTCCAGGGTGCTTAGTTGTATTTGAGGGGTGGGTTGTGCACTTGTGCTGGACACCATTATTGTGACAAGCCTTTTTAATAGTACTATATGCATAATTTGGCGACGAGCGCTCTCTATATGTACCACCTTTTTTTTAGTTTCAAGTTTTGCTCCATGGCGCAATCCATCGATACTACTACTGTACAAAAGTGGAGTATATACATTTTTTAAAAGGCTAGAGGGCGGGGCAGTATAGCTCGGTCGGTTTCAGGAGAGGCGAGGGCCTTTGTGATTCGACGGCTCATTATTGCTATCAAATCGAATAGTACTGCACCGTCTGCTACACGCCCGGCGCCTCCATTAAACCCCTCCGTTAAACCCGCATGCAAACCAAGAATCCTACTCCGGCCACACGTCCGTTCATGAGCGGGCCGGAATTAAACGCAACACCGGCTGAGCTCCTCCCGCCTGCCCTCAGTTTAAACAAGGCCAGACGCCGGCCAAGCTCCTACCGTCCGCCCTCTATTTACACGAGGCCAGACAGACAGCAGGCAAGAATCGCACCCCTCCGCCGCTCCCCCATCTCCTCCTTCACCATTTTCTCCACTCTTCCGATGGCTTCCGATGAGCCGTTCTCCGGCATATTACCTGGCTGGCTGGCCCACTGAGCCCTCCGGATACGGGCGAGGCCGCTCGGTGCTTCACCAACCTCGCTTGGCCCGACGGAGCCAGTTGCCGCCGCAAGCAGGCGCGTGGTTCAGCAACTCGCCGCTCCAGTTCAGCTCGATGAGGAGTGGCGAGTTGCTCCATGCCGGCATGGCGGAGAGCACGCCGGTACGGGCGCCGTCGCTGTCGCGTCGTACCGCGCCACCAGTGTCTGCGGTGCCCGTGCCTCCCGTATCTGTGGGTGCGCCTCCCATGCCCGCGGCAGCGCCATGCAGGCAGAGACAGAAGCCGGGTGCGTGGAGAGCGACGAGTTGGTGGCCAGCTTCTCCGTGTCCGCCGCCATCATCGAGGAGAAGTAGAACATGGGAGGCCGCCACCACTTGGGACCCATGAAGGCCACCGCCGAGGCGACGACCACGGATTCAGGTGGTTTCTTTGCTGCTTCGTCTCTTCCGAGGACCTTCGTCGACCCCGCAAGTGTCTGACGGACATGAGGAAGACAAAGGGATCCGCGGGCGGCCATTTAGAACTAAAATAAGTCTAGATACATCCATTTCTAGGACAAGTATTTCCGGACGGAGGGAGTATTGATTATACAAGAGAGCCGGATTGGCACCTCTTAGTTCATGTAAATGTAACGAAATCCATCATGTTTATATGAAGATCCGGCTTTTTATACGAAATCCTTCATGCTTATATGAAATCAGTCCGTGTTTGCACGAATTTCATCTGGTTGGTTAGAGTTGTAAAAATGTATGCCGCTGGCGTTTGATGTCGTCCTCCGCGGAAGGAAGCGGGAGGAAATTTGCCGGCTGCCGTTGGAGATGCTCTTTATGCTGGAAATAATAGAGTGACATCCAATCCATTTGAGTTAATTGCCTGTATGATTGTCCCTCTATAAAAAAGTTAATGTCATGTACAGTGTACACGTGACTTGCAAGGTGGCTACAGCTTCGTACAGAAAGTTAAAAAGAAACAAGTCCATCCTTAATCTTGTATTCTAAGTACTCTGTGGGTTCCACTGTGAGTATAGTAGCGAAAGAAGTATATATTAAATAAGTAGAGTAATATATAATATAAAAATCTAAAGTTAAAAGACAGAATTCGAACTCATGTCATCGCGTTGCGAGCATCCGGCGCTAACCAGCCCAGCACATTTTTGTTGTAGACCATGCTGGAGATATATCTCCATGTGTACTCTTATATATACTCCATTGGTTCCTAAATATTTGTCTTTTTCAGATTTCAAATGGACTACCACATACGGATGTGTATGTAGACATATTTTAGAGTGTAGATTCACTCATTTTGCTCCGTATGTCTTTTTAGGAAGGGGTCAGATTTGTCCTTGATTTATTTATGAGGTATGCATTGCACTGCAAAGAAAAGAGGGTAACATCAAAATTATGGACTACTTTTTTGAGTATGTTGGTAAGGTCCGGTCATAGTCACTTGTTGAAATCTCTAAAAAGACAAATACTCCCTCCGTCCGGAGATACTTGTCATCAAAATGGATAAAAGGAAATGTATCTAGACGTATTTTAGTTTTAGATACATCTCTTTTTATCCATTTTGATGACAAGTATTTTCGGATGGAGGGAGTATAAAACAGAGTTGGTGATGATGGTGTGCGTGCCATCCTGCAATATAGGCCGTCGGATTTATATCTAACGGATAGGAAAGAAACTATGGCAATTTTGCAAAAATATACCCACACGTTTCTCCATGTACGCATATAAGGCCTTCCCTCGTTCAGCCTTTTCTCTCACAAGTTAAACTACTCATACAAATGCATCTTGATGTTCCGTGCAACGCACGGGCAGCTAGCTAATTTCTTTTAAAATACTTGCTGCGATAATTGGGTTGAAGTGATATATTTTATGTCTGCCCCGAATGATTTCAGATTCACTAGTACTAACAAAGAAAAGGTTGCCTTGTTAATTAACAGAAAACAGGGTGAAAACTATCACATGAGGCTAGTAAAAACAAGGCACACTGGGTTTAGCATCATCGTCACTACAGCTGTGCGTGCGCGAGAAGTCTACAAATCGAGGGGGCTACCGAGCGAGGCACCGAGACACAATGTTTGCGAGAAACCAATTGACAGATTATGATCAGATCGAGTTGTCACCCTTCTGCTATCATTGTTGGGGGGGAGGGAGAGAAAGACATATCGAGAGTGTGCACGGTAGGAACAGAGGCACAACTAGCGAGTGTGTGTGTGTGCGTGTGTGTGTGTGTGTGTGTGTGTGTGTGTTTGAAAGAGGAGTAGATAGATTATTATCAAGATCAATGTGCCACCCTACTCCTTTGGTGCCGGGTAGTGTGTGTGTGTGTGTGTGTGTGTGTATGTTTGAGAGAGAAGCCAGTCGATAGATTAGTATCAAGATCGAGGTGTCACCCTACTCCTTCGGTGTTGGGAAGTGTGTGTGGGGGGGGGCGGTGACACTCACATATCTCTATTCTTATAAAAAAACAGAGTTGGTGATGATGGTGTTCCTGCCATCCTGCAATATAGGCCATCCGATTTATATCCGACGGACAGGAAGGAAACTATGGCAATTTTGCAAAAAGATACCCACACCCCTCTCCACATTTGCAAATAAGGCATTCCCTCGTTCATCCTTTTCTCCCACAAGATAAACTTCTCATACAAATGCATCTTGATGTTCCGTGCAACACATGGGCATCTTGCTAGTAGGGAGAAGGAGTTTGTGTATATTAAGGGATAGGTAGATAGCATATGTGTGAGAGACATTATTATACTTTGAGACATTAGTGGCTGTGGGTGGGCGGAATTAAAGGGGTGGGCATGTTAGACATAGAGAGCGTGTGTGTTTCTGTGTAAGAGACTTGTAGGACGGGGTAGAAAGACGAATTTAACCCTGACAGAGGGAGAGAAATACACTAAGTGCGCGTGTGTGATTCCGATGCCCACGGGGAAATGAGATATGTATGCGTGTGAGAGAGATTGCACAGTTCATTCATGTATCACTATCTAGCGATCATGGACATGCATCGCTTGAACATAAGTCAATATCTACTTCGTATCGTGGCGAAAGGTACAATATCGATTCAACGCTATAAAGATTGGACACTCACATATGACATTTTTTCTATTTAAATAAACCTTTTCAGTTTGCATGCCAAAGTTACAGTGGTGTTTCTTCAAACAACCAATGTAGCTATCATGTACATGCACCATTGTTACTCTTGCATTCAAATTCATTATTCTTGGATGATTTAAGTTTCTATTTTGAAGTAATATATGTAATATTCATATATGAATTCAACGGGTACGCAATTTCTGAAATGGAGGCTATGTAATCATATGAGGTAACACTTTTAAGTAGCTGACTACAATATCCATTTCTTTTTGTGTGCCTCTACACTAACACGTCAATGCATTATGTTTAAAGTAAATAACCAATGGCACTAAATTATCTATTTACACGAGAAATACATAGGCTGAGCGTTTGATCCCTTTTTTTGTGTACGCGCCACTACGCCCGTACGATTGGCCGCACCCGTGTGAACGTCCAAGTTATCGGTGCATCATCCCGAGTTATTGTATTTTTTCTGGGGTGGACTTCACACCAGTTATTAACTGCTGACGCGTGCCCCGTGTACACAGTCTAGCATGACCTTCCCGCTAGCACGGTCCAAAATTAGTTGAAACTGGATACGAACGATCCGGCGGGCGGCAAAATCTCCCGCCTCCTTCTAAAATTTCTGCCACCTTAGTCTTTAGCATGCGAAATCCCCCTTTTGTCCTTGGTGCACTGAGACCAACAGTTACAATACTGCCCTCATCTACATGATAGGTCGGGGTTGCTTTGGTAACTTCTGGTTCCCCCCCATTACACAGCACCCCCATTTCCTCTCCCCCTCCCGCAAAAACGACTAACTCCACAGCACCAAGGCATCTTACATCATGCCGTCCGTACTTCATCTCCCTTTCTCCCCGCCCCTCTCGAAACCCCAGATTGCTCATCCACCGGCATACCATAGCCCATTCACTGCCAGCGGCGTCCACCTCGCCGGATCTGCTTCTATGGCCGCATCTACCCCTCCCACCTCCCCTAGAAACAAGTAGACTGCTCATCTACCACTGTACCACAGCCCATTCAGTGCCGGCCTTGTCCACGGCGTCGAATCTGCTTCGCCGGTACTCTCGTCAACCGTCGCGCATCTGTAGCGGCTCATTCGTACTCCCCATCGGAGACGCTTCGTCCACACCCCCCGAAGCTTCCCCACTGAAAGCACAAGTGCTCCCTAGGTGGTTTTGGTAATTAATGTCAACATATCTCTTGTTGGACTAACACTTTTATCTAGTATGTTTCAGATAAGTTCAACATTGGAGTGGCATGGACTAAAGGATGTGGGAACTCCTTCAAGATGATAAGGACAAAGGATTGGCTCAAGCTTCAAGCTCAAGACTCTTCATTTTACATTTTAGTGATCCAAGATCACATTGAGTCTATAGGAAAAGCCAATACTATCAAGGAGGGATGAGGTGTTGCTTAATGAGTTTCTTGCTCCACAGTGCTTAGTGATATGCTCCAAAACCCTCAACTACTTTCCCACTTCCACACATATGTCCTAAACCTAAAGTCAAACTCGGCCCCACTGATTCTTTCTATCCGGCGCCACCGAGTTTGGATGTCATAGGCACCGCCACAAACCCTAGGCAAATCGGTCTCACCGATAGGGATCTCGGTCTCACCGAGATGGGATTGTAATCTCTCTGTGTATGTCCATTACCAAAATTGGTCTCACCGAGTTTGAGCAATCGGTACTACCGAGATTACAATGCAAACTTCCTGGTTGACTCATTAACAAAATCGGTCCTACCGAGTTTGTGTAATCGGTCCAACCGAGTTTGCCTGACCAACTCTCTGTAAGGCTTATTACCAAAATCGGTCTCACCGAGTTTGTGTAATCGGTCTCACCGAGATTACGTTATGCCCTAACCCTAACCATATCGGTCCTACCAAGTTGCATTTCGGTCCCACCGAAAATCCTAACGGTCACTAGGTTTATTAAATCGGTCCGACCGAGTCTGTTGAATCGGTCCCACCGAGTTTGGTAAATTGTGTGTAACGGTTAGATTTTGTGTGGAGGCTATATATACCCCTCCACCTCCTCTTCATTCGTGGAGAGAGCCATCAGAACAAACCTACACTTCCAACTTACCATTTCTGAGAGAGAACTACCTACTCATGTGTTGAGGCCAAGATATTCCATTCCTACCATATGAATCTTGATCTCTAGCCTTCCCCAAGTTGCTTTCCACTCAAATCTTCTTTCCACCAGATCCAAATCCTATGAGAGAGAGTTGAGTGTTTGGGAGACTATCATTTGAAGCACAAGAGCAAGGAGTTCATCATCAACGCACCATTTGTTACTTCTTGGAGAGTGGTGTCTCCTAGATTGGCTAGGTGTCACTTGGGAGCCTCCGACAAGATTGTGGAGTTGAACCAAGGAGTTTGTAAGGGCAAGGAGATCGCCTACTTCGTGAAGATCTACCGCTAGTGAGGCAAGTCCTTCATGGGCGACGACCATGGTGGGATAGACAAGGTTGTTTCTTCATGGACCCTTCGTGGGTGGAGCCCTCTGTGGACTCACGCAACCGTTACCCTTCGTGGGTTGAAGTCTCCATCAACATGGATGTACGATAGCACCACCTATCAGAACCACGCCAAAAACATCCATGTCTCCAATTGCGTTTGAATTCTCAAAACCCTTCCCTTTACATTCTTGCAAGTTAAATGCTTTACTTTCTGCTACTCATATACTCTTTGCATGCTTGCTTGTTATGTATTGTGAATGTTAAACTTGTGCCTAAACTCCACTTAAACTTTAAGAGCCTAAAAACTGCTACTTTGTCACTTAGTGTCTAATCACCCCCCCTCTAGACACCTCTTCTCAAGGTCCTACAAGTGGTATCAGAGCATTGGTCTCTATTTCCTTGGTTTAATCACCATTAGAGGAAGATGGGTGAGTCTACTTTGGGGAGTCTTAGACATAGAGTGCCTATTCTTGATGGAGAGTATTTTCATGAGTGGAAAAATGAGATGCTTGTAATTTTCAATCAATATCATTTGAACAAGTACATTGCTAGCCCTTGTGCACCTCATGTTGATCCTATGCATCCTACTCTTGATGAGTCAATTGACATGATTAGGAATCTTAGAACTGCCAAACTTATCATTAGATGCTTTCCTAGAAACTTGATTGGATGTTTGCCTAATCTTAAGTGTGCCTACACTATATGGAAATTTCTTGAGGAATGCTTTCCAAATTATTCCTTGAAAAATCTAGATGAAATTCTCCATAAGTCTATTGCCTTGAGTAAGATGAATAATAGCGATCCTATGTTTGGTGATCGTCTATTTGAACTTACAAACCTTATGCGGGCCAAAGGAGATGTTGGAATTATTAGTGATATTATTTCCGAAGCTATAAAAATTCATAAGCAAGATCATTGTCAAACTCACTCTAATGAATCACCCTCTCTAGGATTTGATCCACCACATGATGATGTTGAACATGGATACTATGATGAGGATGATGATAGTGACTTCGATCTTGATGATGCAATGAGACACTTTGGTCTTATGGCAAATCTTCGGGGATATATGTCAGGAGGAAAGGAATGGGTTCTTGATAGTGGATGTACCGATCACATGACCAGAGATAAAGACATGTTTCGTGAGCTTGCTGAAAATGATAGTCCTCGAAAGTATGTCACCTTCGGTGACAACTCAAAGGGTAAGGTGATTGGCCTCGGTAAGGTGGCCATATCACATGATAGCTCCATACAAAATGTCATGCTCGTTGAATCTCTTGGATACAACTTACTTTCAGTATCTAGACTTGCTGATTTTGGTTTCAATGTCTACTGAAGTTGATTGCCAAGTGTTTCGTCGAGACAATCATAAAATGGTCTTTACCGGTGTGCGTAGAGGTGAACTATACATTGTTGATTTCACTAAAAAGTCTCAACCTAAAACTTGCTTCATTGCTAAATCCTTAAAAGGTTGGTTATGGCATAGACGATTAGGTCATGTTGGTATGCGAAACCTTGACAAGCTTATTAAGGGAAATCATATCCTTGGAGTTAATGATGTCATATTTGATAAGGATAGACTTTGCAGTGCTTGTCAAGCAGGTAAACAGGTTGGAGGAAGGCATCCCGTGAAGAACATCATGACCACAAGGAGGCCACTCGAGCTACTTCACATGGATCTTTTTGGTCCCAACTCTTACAAGAGTCTCGGTGGAAATTCTTTTGGTCTAGTTATAGTTGATGATTTTTCCAGATTTACGTGGATGTTCTTTCTCGATGATAAATCGCAGGTTCAAAAGATCTTCAAAAACTTCGCTAGGAAGGCCCAAAATCAATTTGAAGTGAAGATCAAGAAGGTTCGCGGCGACAACGTAACGGAGTTCAAGAACGCAAATGTGGACACCATTCTTGACGAGGAAGGGATTTCACACGAGTTCTTGGCTACGTACACACCTCAACAAAATGGAGTTGTTGAGAGGAAGAACCGGACGCTCATCGAAATGGCGAGAACGATGCTTGATGAGTACAAGACGCCAAAGCACTTTTGGGAAGAAGCGGTTGAGACAGCTTGTCATGCAACAAATCGCTTGTATCTTCACAAGCTACTCGGCAAGACGGCATACAAGCTCCTCACCGGTAACAAACCCCAAGTTGGATACTTTCGAGTATTCGGCTCAAAGTGCTACATTCTTGATAAGCATCGTCGTTCAAAATTTGCTCCTAAGTCTCATGAAGATTTCCTACTAGGTTATGGCTCAAACTCTCACACTTACCGTGTCTACAACAATTTCACCCGAAAGGTTGAAGAAACGGTAGATGTGAAGTTTGATGAATCTAACGGCTCGCAAGTAGAGCAATTGCCAATTGATGTAGGAGACAAAGATCCTTCGGAAGCAATCCAAGACTTGTCTATTGGCAAGGTTCGTCCAACGGAGGTGAAGGAGAGTACCTCATCTGTCCAAGTGGAAGCTTCTACTTCACGACAAGGTGAACCAAGAATTGATACGGAAGCATCCACAAGTGGGACACACCAAGATGAAGAAAACGAGGAAGTGCATCAAGATGAACGTAACAACCTCCTTCTCCACCACGACAAGAGAACGACAACGCCAACAATGAAGAAGGCCAATAAGAAGAACAAGATGAAGAAGAGGTTCAACCAAGAACCAAGCAAAAGCTTTCACGAGTTCGAGCAAGAATTGCTAAAGACCATCCCGTCGAGCAAATCTACAATGATATTCAAACCGGGAGAATCACTCGCTCTAAAACTCGTTTAGCTAACTTTTGTGAAAACTATTCTTTCATCTCTAGCATTGAACCTATGAAGGTTGAAGAAGCATTGGAAGATCCAGATTGGATAAATGCTATGCATGAAGAGCTACACAACTTTGCAAGGAACCAAGTGTGGACATTGGTTGAGAAGCTCGACAACAACCATAACATCATCGGTACCAAATGGGTGTTTCGCAACAAGCAAGATGAAGATGGACAAGTAGTTCGCAACAAAGCACGTCTCGTCGCCCAAGGTTACACACAAGTCGAAGGCATGGACTATGGTGAGACTTATGCTCCTGTTGCTAGACTTGAGTCCATTCGCATCTTACTTGCCTATGATAATCATCATGATATCACCTTGTACCAAATGGACATTAAAAGTGCTTTTCTAAATGGTGAAATAGAGGAGGAAGTTTATGTTAAGCAACCTCCCGGCTTTGTCAATCCTAAGAAACCCAATCATATTTACAAACTTCACAAAGCTCTTTATGGTCTTAAACAAGCTCCTAGAGCGTGGTATAAATGATTGACCAAGTTCCTTATTGAAAAAGGCTTTGAAATTGGAAAAATAGATTCTACTCTTTTTACTAAAAGGGTTAATGGAGAACTATTTGTGTGCCAAATCTATGTTGATGATATTATATTTGGTTCAACTAACCCTCATTTTAGTGAAAAGTTTGGGAAGCTAATGTCGGAGAAGTTTGAGATGTCTATGATGAGTGAACTCAAATTCTTTCTTGGTTTGAAAATCAAGCAAACTAAGGAAGGTACCTTTGTTTCTCAAACGAAGTACACCAAGGACTTATTCAAAAAGTTCAATATGCAAGAATGCAAAGGTATGTCTACACCCATGCCTACTAGTGGACATCTTGACTTAACCAAAGATGGTGAACCGGTTGATCAAAAGGTTTATCGCTCTATGATTGGTTCATTGTTATATCTATGTGCTTCATGTCCCGATATCATGTTAAGTGTGTGCATGTGTGCACGATATCAAGCTGCTCCTAAAGAATGTCATCTTAAGGCCGTGAAAAGGATAGTGAGATACTTAATCCATATACCAATTTTTGGCATTTGGTATCCTAAGAGGGCCTCTTTCGATCTTGTTGGCTATTCCGACTCGGACTATGCCGGAGACAAGGTTGATAGAAAGTCCACTTCGGGTACTTTTCAATTTCTTGGTAGATATCTTGTGTCTTGGTCCTCCAAGAAATAAAACTCGGTATCCTTATCCACCACCGAAGCGGAATACATTGCCGCTGGTTCATGTTGTGCTCAATTACTTTGGATGACCCAAACTCTTAATGGGATATATGTGAAACATTTCCATTGCTTTGTGACAATGAAAGTGCTATCAAAATTGGACATAATCTCGTACAACATTCTCGAACTAAGCATATTGAAGTTCGTCATCATTTCATTCGAGATCATGTTGCTAAGGGTGACATTGATCTTAAGCATGTTCACACCGAAAAGCAATTAGTGGATATATTCACTAAACCTCTTGATGAGAAAGTGTTTTGCAGGTTGAGAGGAGAATTGAACATCATTGATGCTTCAAACTTGGAGTAGAAACTCCATTGGATACATGCAAGACATGAGCTTATGACTAATCCTTGATATCTCTCTTATGATGAAAATCTTATGTCCTGGATATATTTGTATCTTGCATGTTATCTAACCCATGTAGGTACTTGGATGAATCTAATTCCATGAGGTTGTAACCTACTCATATCTTGAGCAATCTCTACATCACCAAGTCTCTACACTAAGGTGGTTGAAGCCAAGGAAGCACGAAACCATTCAAACATATCCTTTGACAAATTCTATGTTGAGCTTCATGATTGTCATTTTTGGATACACAAGTGCTCTTCCTTGCAAGAACTAACCCATGTAGGTAGATGGACTCAAATTCCAAGTGGTGCTCCAAATTCTTGATAAGCTACATCAACCTTGAGCAACCCACACAAGTTCAACTACATAGACAACACCACCAACCAAGGTATGTTATTCCATCTTTTAGAAGCATTACTCCAAGTCATGAGCTAAAGCAACTCGACAAGATGTGAATACATCAAGATGCTTAAATGAAAAATGGAAACCCCATTTTGAGCTTAAATGATGAGTATGACCTATGATCAAGTGATCTCACTTGACTCCTAAGTCAATATACTCTAACATAGGTGACTTTGTCGCCGACCATCTCTAGATGAAGTTCTCTTGTGTTCTTTTCTGTGTTTTTGCATTTGACTCATGCATATCTGTTTCCCCTTTCAAAAAAACTTTATCTAGATTTCTTTCTGTTTGCTCTGCATTTTTCTACATCCAATTCATTGCATATCTTTCAGTAAATTCCTTGCAAATCTTTGTTAGATCTTACTAGTCTAGTGAGCTGCGGTGACAAGTGTTTTCTCTGCGATGAACTCGGTTCCACCGATTTGTTGTTTTCGGTCCAACCGAATCCTTTCGGTACAACCGAAGCATACCACTCGATGCCACCGATTTCACAACAGGAAAAACAGTTTGCCACTTATTCCTTGATTCCTCTAATCCAGCTCCACTCAATGAATCTTGTCCTCTACAAACATCACATTTTTATCATTGCTTTGTGTTGTGACTCAATGACCAAACCCATTCGACAGATTCCAGAAAACCCTTCTTGGAAATTGATGTCAAAGGGGGAGAGAGAAATCACATCAAAGCTTATCATTTAGAGAGAGATCACATCAGAGAAAGAGTATATCACCTCCTCAGGGGGAGAGAGATCCTCAGGGGGAAAGAGAGATCTCCAGGGGAGAGAATACTTAAGTAGAAATTATTTCTCAAGGATCCCAGATGCTTGGTGTTCAAGAGGAGAGATGCCACATGTCTTCTTGGGGGAAAGACATGTTCATATGTGCTTATTTGCATTATCTTGCATTAGCTCTGTTCATTTATATATCTTTCAGCTCTGATTTTCTGTTCCCTCTCTTCTCCCAGTATCCTATGCTAGATTCAGGGGGAGCAAGACATCTAAGGGAAAGAAATCATTTAAATTCATTGCATATCTTTACTCTTGGGGACATGTCTAATCCAATGTGGTACTTAGTACTCACTCTCTACATGTCATCCCAGTCTTGGTATTCTTGTGGTTTCTTCTGTTTGCTCTGGCTAGTAGATGTACCTGTGTTATCTAACCTTGTTTATGCAGGTTCATTCCATCCTAAGCCAACTCAAGACTACAAGGAAAGTATATGCATCACAATCATGTGTATGAGGAATTCTTGCTAATGTACATACTGTTTGCAAGAAGGACTCATGAGCATGAAGGTGTTTTCTTTAATATTCTTTGCTCTGATGCATATGGCCAAGATACATGTAACACATTGCCTACTCCATCATGGTTATGCCCTCACATGCTTCTATATTCCATATTCACATGATTGCATACATGTAGGGGGAGCCTATGCTTGTTGCATGTCTTTCCAAAGCTTTACTTGCTATTCTTTATATCTTTATCTAAAGCTTTGATGTATGTTGTCATCAATTACCAAAAAGGGGGAGATTGAAAGCACAAGTACTCCCTAGGTGGTTTTGGTAATTAATGTCAGCATATCTCTTGTTGGACTAACACTTTTACCTAGTATGTTTCAGATAAGTTCAACATTGGAGTGGCATGGACTAAAGGATGTGGGAACTCCTTCAAGATGCTAAGGACAAACGACTGGCTCAAGCTTCAAGCTCAAGACTCTTCATTTTACATTTTAGTGATCCAAGATCACATTGAGTCTATAGGAAAAGCCAATACTATCAAGGAGGGATGAGGTGTTGCTTAATGAGTTTCTTGCTCCACGGTGCTTAGTGATATGCTCCAAAACCCTCAACTACTTTCCCACTTCCACACATATGTCCTAAACCTAAAGTCAAACTCAGCCCCACTAATTCTTTCTATCCGGCGCTACCGAGTTTGGATGTCATAGCCACCGCCACAAACCCTAGGCAAATCGGTCTCACCGATAGGGATCTCGGTCTCACCGAGATGGGATTGTAATCTCTCTGTGTATGTCCATTACCAAAATCGGTCTCACCGAGTTTGACCAATCGGTACTACCGAGATTACAATGCAAACTTCCTGGTTGACTCAATACCAAAATCGGTCCTACCGAGTTTGTGTAATCGGTCCAACCGAGTTTGCCTGACCAACTCTCTGGAAGGCTTATTACCAAAATCGGTCTCACCGAGTTTGTGTAATCGGTCTCATCGAGATTACGTTATGCCCTAACCCTAACCATATTGGTCCTACCAAGTTGCATTTCGGTCCCACCGAAAATCCTAACGGTCACTAGGTTTACTAAATCGGTCCGACCGAGTCTGTTGAATCGGTCCCACCGAGTTTGGTAAATTGTGTGTAACGGTTAGATTTTGTGTGGAGGCTATATATACCCCTCCACCTCCTCTTCATTCGTGGAGAGAGCCATCAGAACAAACCTACACTTCCAACTTACCATTTCTGAGAGAGAACTACCTACTCATGTGTTGAGGCCAAGATATTCCATTCCTACCATATGAATCTTGATCTCTAGCCTTCCCCAAGTTGCTTTCCACTCAAATCTTCTTTCCACCAGATCCAAATCCTATGAGAGAGAGTTGAGTGCTGGGGAGACTATCATTTGAAGCACAAGAGCAAGGAGTTCATCATCAATGCACCATTTGTTACTTCTTGGAGAGTGGTGTCTCCTAGATTGGCTAGGTGTCACTTGGGAGCCTCCGACAAGATTGTGGAGTTGAACCAAGGTGTTTGTAAGGGCAAGGAGATCGCCTACTTCGTGAAGATCTACCACTAGTGAGGCAAGTCCTTCATGGGCGACGGCCATGGTGGGATAGACAAGGTTGCTTCTTCGTGGACCCTTCGTGGGTGGAGCCCTCCGTGGACTCGCACAACCGTTACCCTTCATGGGTTGAAGTCTCCATCAACGTGGATGTACGATAGCACCACCTATCGGAACCACGCCAAAAACATTCGTGTCTCCAATTGCGTTTGAATTCTCAAAACCCTTCCCTTTACATTCTTGCAAGTTGCATGCTTTACTTTCCGCTGCTCATATTCTCTTTGCATGCTTGCTTGTTATGAATTGTGAATGTTAAACTTGTGCCTAAACTCCACTTAAACTTTAAGAACCTAAAAACTGCTACTTTGTCACTTAGTGTCTAATCACTCCCCCTCTAGACACCTCTTCTCAAGGTCCTACACCCACCGACGCCCCCGTCGACGGCCTCTGATCCTCTTCGCCGACACTTTCCTCAACCCTACCGAAGCCGCTTCACCGACACCTTCCTCAACCCTACCGGAGCCGCTTCGCTAACACCATCGTCAACCCTACCGGAGTAGCTTTGCCTATACCATTCTCAACCCTACCCGGGGCCGCTTTTCCAACTCACAAGTCCACGGCCTCAGATCCGCTTCCTCGCACCCTCATCCAACCTACCGGAGCAGCTTCTGACGCCCCGTCCACGGCCGCAGATCCGCATTGTCGACACCACCCTTAACCCAACCACCGGAGCAGCTTCTGACGCCCCGTCCACGGCCATAGATCCGCATCATTGACACCATCCTTAACCCAACCACCGGAGCAGCTTCTGACGCCCCATCCATGGCCGCAGATCCGCGTCATCGACACCATCCTTAACCCAACCACCGGAGCAGCTTCACCTACACCCTCGTCCATGGCCACAGATCCGCCTCGCCCACACCGTAGTCCACCCTACCGGAGCCGCTCCACAAACACCCTACTCGGCGGTTCTAGATCTCCTTACCGGACCCCGACAGCCAGCGCAGCGTCATCACCCTCGATGTTTCTAACCTGATTCCCACCGTCTGGAGAGATGCCAAGCACCTGCCACGGCCTAGGTACTTGTCACCTTTAAACCCGTCCAGCATCACCTGCCCGATGTACTTCAAATATACTAACCGGTCGCTGTTACCTGTTATGCAGCTGGCAAAAACTACAAGGACGATGTTTCTTCTGGATCTAACAGCTTGGCAACCAAGATCCTCGACTGAGGCATTTCTA
Organism: Triticum timopheevii; assembly: GCA_963921465.1. Taxonomy (NCBI): domain Eukaryota; kingdom Viridiplantae; phylum Streptophyta; class Magnoliopsida; order Poales; family Poaceae; genus Triticum; species Triticum timopheevii. Next base: position 245,047,041 of record OY997270.1, read on the forward strand.
TGATCTTGTAAGCGCGTCTCTCTCTCTTGTATTGTTCTGTGCCTGCCAGCGTGCTTTGCTAGGATTTTTGACCAGTAATCCCTTTGTGCAGACAATGATTTCTACTACTGGCTGCTGAATTAGATATGTAGATGTCATACATGATACTACTACCTCGTACCTCCGTTCCTAAATATATGTCTTTCTAGAGATTCCACTGTAGGCTACATACGGAGCAAAATGAGTGAATCTACACTCGAAAATGCATCTATATACATCTGTATGTGGTCCATACTGGAATCTCTACAAAGACATATATTTAGAAACAGGGGCAGTACATTACACAAAATTGTAGGTGGCATGTAGGAATTCCAGTGCACTACATTAGGCTCCCTTAGAGTGCCTGCTAGTCCAGCATACAGAGTCATGGCTAGTTTATGGTACGCACACAATCATTAATTGGTGGTTTAAATATGCGCAAGGGATATGCAACGTAGTATCATGTAGAGATGTCTGAAATTAGCCGTGTCAACTTGCAGATAGGGTTACACAATGAAAAAGTACAAGATGTATGTGACAATTTCATGGAACATCGCAAAAAAGGAGAGGCAGCGGTGAGCCTATACAGTGTGCTATGGTACGTCACTCCTCCATTGCAATCATCATGACATGTTATTTGTATGCCAGTTCTATTAGCCAAGTCTCTTCGGGACAGTTATTACGAGTTATCCTAAGAAAATAAGCACCTGTGAATATAAGCTCCATGAAATAAGCCAACCAATTCTTTTCATTGCGTTTTCAGCTTATCTTTTGTATGATCAGTGGAAGTCTATATTGCATTATATATTTTTCATTTTGTTGCCCATATGGAAATTAATTTGACTTGCAAACATCACAAATTGAACCCAGTGCAGTAATTAATATGATAGGAAAACAGACCATCACTATTTGCTCAAAATGCAAATACAAAGATACCATCTACTTGGCACAATCTACTATGGTCAATGTTTTCCATAGAGATCCCATTGGCTAATTTAAACGAAGAATGCATGACCCACATTTAAATGAAGAACAATTATTTATTGAAATTCGATGGTCCAAGTGGCTGATTATTATCATATAGCAGCACCACCTGAAAGCATCATATAGCAGTAGCAGCAACTCATCATACAACAGCAGCAGTCTGCAATTCATCATATACCAGCAGCAGCTCATAGCAATTCATCATATAGCAGCAGCAGGAGCAGCTCATAGCAATTCATCATATAGCAGCAGCAGGAGCAGCTCATAGCAATTCATCATATAGCAGCAGCAGGAGCAGCTTGTAGCAACTCATCATATAGCAGCAGCAGCAGCTCATAGCAATTCAGCATATAGCAGCAGCAATAGCTCATAGCAACTCATCATACAGCAGCAGCAGCTCATAGCAATTCATCATATAGCAACAACAGGAGCAGCTCATAGCAATGCATCATATAGCAGCAGTAGAAGCAGCTCATAGCAATTCATCGTATAGTGGATCAGAATGAAAATTTGGCAAAAAATCAGAGGAGATCCTCACCTTGTTGGATGAGCTCATCCTTTAATAGCACCTCAAGGCCATGGCCTGGGAGGAGGGGAGGGGGAATAAGGTGCCTTCTGCCGCAGTGTGGCATCAGCCGTAGTTGTGCAGCGCCCGCCGGAGTAGTGCATTGGACGAACCACAGTGGAGCAGCTACTAGAGACCATGAGAATGAGGGGCGACGCCAGAGGGAGGAGCAGCCAGGGAGATTTGCCCCTACCCGCTGGCCATGTAGCCTAGCTGGACATAGCATCATCGAGGACTAGGCCAGATGGGACCAGTGGCGATAGCTCGCTGGAGGAACCCTAGTGCTGCAGGCAGGGGATCAAGGCAGAGGGAAAGGGGAGAGGAGATGCAAGCGGGCAGGGCAATGAATGCTTGCGTGTTTGTTTTTACTTGAGGGTTAGGTGTGACACGGGCGTCAGCAGTTGCATTTTGAGTGTAATATAGGCAGACAACAGAGTCATTTCACTATTCCCCTTCCCTTCAATTTTTAGTGAGGTTCTACCCGAAACACCCCCCTCCAAAGTGAAATTATTTAAGCCCAAGCCCATAACTCAAAAATGACTTCTTTACATCTTTTATGGCTTATTTTGACAATATGCCCTGAAAAGGCGGAATCGAACTGGCCCTTAACCTGCAATTCAATTGTGCGTGCAATGATTAATCACTCCTGCCTGCTATCTATACATTTAGGCATCATCATACATGGCATTACCTAATACATGTGCATTCCATTGTAGAATCTGAAATATGCTATGTTTATGTTAGTTCATACGTTGCACATGATGTTTAAATGCCCCTTAAATCTGGTCAGTCAAGTGATGGTCTTTAAGCCTCCTTCTTTGCTTCCTTTCTTGATATGTAAGATTTGCTCACACATCTGTTCAATTGCTTGTTTGCATCAGCTAGCCATACTAGGACTGTTTGCTTTGATTACTTGTTGTTCTTGACCTAACACTCTAACAGAGCTTGTCAACGATTTAAACACTAAGGGATGTTGTAGTGGGGCCTTGTCTAACTCATACGTGACATAAAGGTTGGCTGTACACTACAGTAGGCTCTCCAAGAGTACCTGGAGATCCAGTTCGAAGGTATGCCTAGTTTTTACATAGTGCAGACATAGTAAATGCTCATTTGATTGTGTGCAAGTGCAAGAGATGCAGCATGTTTCACTATGTGGTGTTGTTTTGTTATAATCTCATCCTTTTGTGTTCACAGATTGGAAAGTATGCATATTTATCTTCCAAGGAGACGAGTAACTAGTTTGTGTCACCTTGCAGAGGGGGTGCAATGAAGATAAGATTGAGGATTTCCAAGTACAAGATGTTAGGAAGGAGCCTTGCAAGAGAAGTAGGAGCTGCACTGAGCCTCTTCAACCTGCTAAGGTAAGTCACTATATGCAACTCAACAGTTCAATTCCTTGTTTGTTTCAGGCATAGTTAATTTTCTCTTTTCAATTGCTTTATTTGTCCTCAATTAGTGAGATGCCCAAATAATCATGCCTGATGTTCGGTACTTGTATCACTATTAGTTGACATAATTAAAGGCCTTACCATTTAATTACTCTGCCGAAGTGTGCCTGAAGCTTTGAAGTCTATTAACCAACTATTATTGCATGAGGCTCACAATCTAGTTTATACTACGCTAATGATTGCATAGTTTTGCCTGCTGTAGTATGTTTGTATGAAACCCTCTGTTGTTCATTATGCTCCCTAAGACTTTAATTGAGGTACAGAATGGCCAACTGCTTGCTTACTTATACACAACATGCTGTCTAAATTTATAACTTGTCTGTGTTTTCGATTGGGCCCCAACATCATGCTTCTCTGGTGAGCTAAGAGGGATTTCTGTATGCAGGCTGCATAGACTATTTTTTTTATAATTTTTAAAATATCACCTGCTTATGCTTCATGACGTGTAACTTTTTTTTGAAAGTGACGTGTCACATTATTGTTAGTCCTATTTTGCCATGTAGTACAAAATAGTGTCTTGTTCGCTTCACTGTTGTAACTATATTTTTGCCCTAGTCATGTGTACTTAAAGAAACATTTAAGGATGAAGTGATATCAACACAAAGATCTGCGAGTAGTTCGGCATGGCCGTTACCAAATGATTATGGATTGGAATTGGAATGTGCTGATGTTCTTGAGCATCAACTAGAGGTGGCAAGAGAACGTGTACATGATTGTCAACGTATAATCAACAAGTTGAGACTGAACATGCAGGTATTAGATGCAGGAGTCAAAAAATGAAACAAGACACTGAGGTAACCATGAAGGAATTGGAGATTTTGCGGATTGAAATTTGTGCTATCTAAATCCGGCCAATCGTATTTCCGAAGAGATTATAGTTCAAATGGAGTTAAGTTGATGCGCGTCCATGATGTATGAGCTGTATTTACCCAGTGTATGTAATTTTCTGTTTGTGTATGCTTTATTATCACCTGTGCCGAACCATAATGCCCAGTGGGTATAATCGGCTGTAATTTCTTTAGTATAGTGTAGGATTATTCTACATTTCTGTGCCTTGATCTCTTTGTTGTATAGTGTATGCTTTTTAGAGGTAATAGTATTGAGTAGGATAATTCTTTGAATATGCTATATCGTTCAAACAGGGGCCAACTCGCCCGACCATGGCCCTTGACGGGCCGTCGGAACCATGGGCCATGTACGGGCCGTCGGATCCATGGGCCTTCTATGTCTCGTAGGATCCATGGGCCTTCTACGTCTCGTAGGATCCATGGGCCTTCTACATCTCGTAGGATCCATGGGCCTTCTACGTCTCGTAGGATCCATGGGCCGCCGACTCATTTATGGGTCTTGTATGGGCCTTTAATGGGCCGTAGACGGGCTTTAATGGAAATCGTACGTTTTATGGGTTGACCATAACGGGCCGTTAATAGGCCATATTTGGTGATGCTATGAAAATGGCCCAACAGACTAACGGTCCACAAATGGGCCGACTGTAACGACGGGCTGAATTTGGCCCACAAGCAGAAAATGACAGTAACGGGCCGCAAGTAACGGAATGTTGCAAATGAGCCCAAGAATAAATGGGCCCCCAGAAGGCCGAAAGTTAACTTGGGCTGGAAACGGCCCAACGGAATAACGGGCCGTTAATGGGTATAAAGTGATACACTATTCATTATGGGCCAGTTTCACCACGGGCCGTTAATGTGTGTAAAGTAATACACTATTCATTACAGGCCAGTTTCAGCACGGGCCGCTAATGGGCCAAGAGTTACAAAGGGCCTCATATGGGCCGAAAGACATCATGGGCTATACATGGGCCAAAAGTGAAAACGGGCTGGAATCATATTGGATGGCCCAGATGATGCTACTGGGCCTAATTCGGATAGGGCGTAACGGGCCTTGATTTAGCGGGCTGTAAATGGGCTATATGCGAACAGGCCATTAACAGGCTTTCCATGGGCCAGCCCGCCAGCTTTTTACCAAGTCAAACGGGCCGGCCTTTTCACAGGAATGGGCCACTGTTGGGCCATGCCACGTGTCGACGTATCATAGGCGCCTTCTGTCCAGTGAGTGGATGACATCTGTCCCAACGATGAGCCGACACGTGTTTCCTCCAGCCAATGATGATTTTACACGTGGAAAATCCCCATTGGTCGGGGCTGTTAACGAGTTATCGGATCCAAAACCGGACCCGATAGCTTAACGGCGTTCCGTTATGGTGGATGCCACGTGTCGGTCACCCTTGACGAAAGCACTTCTGTGACGCGCGATTTATCGTCATGGAAGTGGACACTTCCGTGATGATAATTTCGGTAATGTCATGGAACACTTCTACGACAGCACAGGTATGACTATCTTGATTTTGTCATAAAATCGCCATGGATGTACATGCATGACAAAAAACGCGACCTACTGTGACAAACACGTATCATCACGGAAGTGTATTTTTTCTGTAGTGGTAGTGAGATCATTGATCTCAACAAAATCATCTCTCATGTATCGAACCAGATCAGAGGCTTGAGCAATTACTTTAGAGGGAATGGGCAAAGATGCCACTTCTCCATCAGACAGGTTTTCAACAAATCTGTCGAGCTGCTCCATGATGAATACTTGATTGAAGTAATGTGGTGCATCGGAGCCATTAGTGGTCTATGCAACAGGAGCAGTCTAAACTAGATTTTGCCCAGTCGGAGGCATCAAAGCCAAAGGTTGTGTCAACTTCGGAGAAAATTGAGTTGCTTTGTCCTTCACTGTATTACCCTTGGGAGCACTTGGCTTGTCAGAGGGGGCAGTGATTTTCTTCACCTTTTGGTTCGGGAGCTTTTCTCCTGGCTTTGCTGTGCCTACAGGGGCATCTACTACCAAATCGTGCAGATCAATTGCATTAGGATGAGAAGTTGTGTTCACTTTGTCAACCATTGTGATAGTGGTAGGAGGAGTCTTTCTTTACAAAAGGTTCTTCATCGGAGGTGCGATTGGGACAGCACTTGCTCGAAGATCAGGCACAACAGTGGATGTAGTGATATTCACTTGTTCTGAAAGAGTTGTGTCAATTTCTTATCTTGTGAGCGGAGGATCATCTTGATCGGAAGAATCACTTTCAGGCTCAACAAGTTTAGCGGGCCTTTTCTTCGGTGCGCTCTTTTTCTTCAAAGCAGCAGATCTGGGATCATGTTTGTGCTTTGAGCGCCCTTCTGATTTTCCTTCAGCCTTTTTCTTTTCGACGTCTGATTTGATGAGACGATGATTTTCTTCTTCTCTTGTCTGCTCCTTTTCAGCCTTCTTGGCTCTCTTTTCAGCATTCTTGAGGCGCTTGGCCTTTTCTTCAAGATAAGAGTCAGGTATATTGAGAGATGACTCATTAGCATTAGGAGGTGATGGAGGCCTTTCCTGGGGATCACTTGCTCGGATGAGTCCAATTTTACGACAGTCACCCTAGGGAGGATGGAAGGCGAAGTTCTTGGCATATCAAGGATGAACCATTTTGTAGTTGAACCACTTCCGTACCTAGTGACGCCGAATCTTTTGCACATGCCTTTTCTTTGTTGTTTAATTCACTCCTGGAATAGTGTTGTATTTGTCATGAGATATATACTAAGCTGAATTGGTGCAGGGTTGCCTGCCACCTTTCCTTTTCTTCTGAGCATCTGCTTCTTGCTTGTTGTCATTTGGTTCGGCTCTCTTTCTTTTGCTGGAAGATGGACCCACCGTTGGGCCCTTAGCATTTGATGCTTTGGATTCATCGGCTATTCCCATCAATACCTCTTCTTCGTCAGCCATACTATGTGGTCTCGCAGAATCCTCAATAGACTGCATACACCTGTGAATAAGAGTAGGTACAAGGGAAAATGGGGACAGGGTTACAAATGCTCACAGCGAATGTTTTTCCGAAGAAATAGGATTATGAAGAAGAAACAGATACAAATTTTGAGAAATGTTTCAAATGAAGGAAACATATAGGATGAGCTAGTAGGTCCAAATAAAATACTAGACAGCATTCTAGGCATTTCATTCGAGCGAAACATAACACAAACCCTAGATCTGAAAGGATTCAGATGTGAGGAACAACTACAAACCACATACGCACTGGTAAAGGTAAATACTAGATCTAAGATATGCGGTAAAATCGAAGGAAAATAACCGCGGACAAACTCGAATCGAGAAGGAAGGAGACCCTAGCTCGAACCACACGTACTCTAGCTCGGTGACGTGCAGCAGCTACGGTGGCGCGGGAAAGAAGATGTCTCGCAGCGGCGTGGAAGGACTCTGGCAACCGCTTTCCGGTAGTGAAGCGGCGAAGAGGTCGTCAGCGTCGAGCTCAAGGTGGAGCGCTGCAATGAGGGTTTCAGTGGAGAGGAGGCGAGGAGAAAGAGAATTGAGCTATCAGAAGGAGAGCGGTGCGGGTTTTATATGCGAAAGGAAATAACCGCACGCAGAGGATTTTGATCGTACGATCTCCAAACAGATATGATTGCAATTCAATGGACAAGATGGAATGACAGTTGATAAATCACATGTGGCAACCATCATAAAGATCGTGGTCCTGACTTGGGTGGGAAATCCCAAATTTTGGACAGCTTTCACCAAAACAGATTAATGTTCGGACCGAATCTTAATCGTGGTCAAGGACACTAGATAAAGTTTCGTTCCAGATAAAGTTTGAGCATTTTAATGGATCAGCATAGACGGGAAGAGATAGAACAGAGAGAAAAACAGGGTCCTATGCATTTCACTCAAGTAGATAAACACAAAACACTCGAGCAAATAGCTATGAGAGAAATGCATTTGTACAAAGACTAAAGCTTTCAATCGAGAAGAAACTAAACGAACAAAATTGTGGTGGCATGACGCACTGTATAGGAACTGTATGAGCCCGAGCATCGCACAATTATCATGGCACCCGGTTAGTCTCGTTCTTTGTTAATGTATTCACTCTCAGAAAGAATATTTCACTTTATCGAAACTTTCAAACTCTTCGAGTGTTATGCACCCATTCCTTCAAAGATGTGGAAGTGTTAGCACGGGTGCTGAGTCTAGCTCCTACACGTTTGTGAAGTCTAGGATATTTATCTCACACCGTAACACATAGAATCTTTTCTCATCGAGAGGCTTGGTGAAAATATCAACAAGATTGTCTTCGGTCTTGACGTGATTGATGATAATATCCTCTCGAGCAACATGATCGCAATTGAAATGATGTGTGATGGCAATGTGCTTCGTGCGAGAATGTTGCACAGGATTATGTGCAATTTTGATGGCACTCTCATTATCACAATATAGAGGGATATGCTTGACCTTGATGCCATAGTCCTTCAGTGTCTACTTCATCCACAATAACTTAGTGCAACAAGCGCCAGCAACAATATATTCGGCCTCAGCCGTGGAGTGAGATACACAATTCTGCTTCCTTGATGACCAATTGACCAAAGATCTACCGCGGAAATGGCATGTCCCCGAAGTATATTTCCTATCAACCAAGTCACTAGCCCAATCTGAGTCTAAACCCGGCAAGATCAAACTGTGCTCCCTTAGGATACCATAAACCTAAGGTGGGGGTGTGAGCCAAATATCTTAGAGTGCACTTGACCGCTTGGTGATGTGATTCTTTTGGTGCAGCTTGATAGCGGGCACACATGGAAACACTCAACATGATGTCAGGTCTGGATGCACATAGATAAAGCAAAGATCTAATCATCGAATGAAAAGCTTTCTAATCGTAGTCCTTACCATACACATCTGCATCTAGCTTACCATTTGCGGGCATAGGAGTTCTATAGCCCTTCATTTTGGAATCTTGCATTTTGAACTTCTTCAGGCATTCTTTCAGATATTTCTCCTGAGAAATGAAAATGCCATTTGCTTGTTGACGATTTGCAGTCCGAGAAAGAACTTGAGTTAACTCATCACAGACATTTGATATTTATCGAACATCATTTTCTTAAACTCTAAGGTGCAAGCATTGTTAGTACAACTGAAGATAATATCATCCACATAGATTTGACATACGAATAGATCATCATCAACAGCACAAGTGAAAAGTGCGGGATCAGTGGATCCTGGCTTGAACCCTTTGTCGAGCAAAAACTTCTTCAAAGTGTCATACCAAGCTCGAGGGGCTTTCTTTAGCCCATATAAGTCCTTCTTCAACCTGAAAACTTTGTTAGGAAACTCAGGGTGTTTAAAGCCAGGTGGCTAACATAAACTTCCTCATCAATTTCACCATTGAGGAAAGCACTTTTCACATCCATTTGGTAAAGCAGGATATCATTGTAGTTTCCATACGCAAGAAGAATACGAATTGCCTCAAGACGTGCAACGGGAGCATATATTACACTAAAATCAATACCTTGTACCTGTGTGTACCCTTGAGCAACAAGTCGTGCTTTGTTTCTCACCACAATGCCATTCTCATCTTGCTTATTGCAGAAAATCCATTTTGTGCTGATGATATTGTGCTTCTTGGGATTTGATTTTTCAACCAATTCCCACACATCATTTTATTTGAATTGCACCAAATCCTCTTGCATGGCATTCATCCAATCAGGATCATTCATGGCTTCTTCAAACTTACTAGGTTCTACCAATGAGACAAAAGAGAAACTGCCACAGTAGTTAGCCAAATGAGTGCATGAACGAGTTGTACGTTGATAACCTGGATTCTCAATTTCATCGAGAATTAATGAGGGATCAACTCGATTAGCCACTCGAGGATGATCATTTTATTCACTGTCATTCTCATCAGCATCAACATTTCTATCATCATTCCTTTCAGGAGTGCCATTTTGATTGGCATTTGGATTTTGATTGCCATTTCCATTCAGAGGAGCATTTGCTTCGGCAGTGGCTTGACGAGTTTTGCCTCGAGTCATAGGAGCATCATCATCAGAGGAATTAGGTGCATTTCCTTCGATAGGCTTGACACTCCCAATGGCCATTTTCCAAATAGCATCCGATATCAGTGGTTCATCTATCACATTTAGCAGGTGCTCCTTTTCGGAGTCGTTAGATTCATCAAACCGCACGTTTACCGTTTCCATAACTTTCATGTTGTGAGAGTTATAGACATGATACATATGCGAGTTTGAGGCATAACCAAGAAGAAAACCTTCATGTTCCTTAGGTGTAAACTTGGAAGAATGATTCATATCAAGAATGTAACAAGGTGCACCAAAAATACGTAGATGAGAAACATTTGATTTCTTGCTAGTGATAAGCTCGTATGAAGTTTTCCTCAGGAATTTGTGAAGGTAAACACGATTGATAACATGACAAGCAATGTCAATAGCATCAGCCCAGAAGCGAATGGGAGATTTTTACTCACTCAGCATTGTTCTTGCCATTCCAATGAGAGTTCTATTCTTTCGTTCAACAACTCCATTCTATTGTAGAGTGTATGCTGCAGAGAACTCATGAGTAATACCATGTTCATCGAGAAATTCAGCAATATGAGCATTTTTGAACTTAGTTCCATTGTCACTTCTGACATGCTTAATTCGCAAATCATATTCATTATGTGCCTTCTCAGCGAAGCTTTTGAAGATATCTTGAGTGCGGGTCCTGTCTTCGAGAAACAATATCCAAGTGTATCGAGAGAAGTCATCAACAATAATCAGACCATAATGACTACCACCAAAGCTTGCATAATTTTGAGGACCGAATAAATCCATATGAAAATTTTCCAGAGGCCTTCTTGTGTTCATGAATGTTTTTGATGAGTGATGCTTCTTGGCTAATTTACCAGCCTCACACACAGAACAGAGATGATTCTTGTCGAATTTTACATCAGGAATGCCACAGAGATGATTTTTCTTCACCAGGGTCTGCAAGTTTCTCACGCCTACATGACCAAGTCTTCGATGCCACATCCAACCTTCTGTTGCTTTCGCAAGCAAACAAGTTCGGACCGAGGGACCCTTAGAGAAATCCACAATATAAAGATCACCCTTTCTAATTCCCTCAAACACGAAGGAATTGTCAGTGGCCATAAATACAATGCATTTGGATATAGAAAATAGAACTAGCATGCCTAAATCACATAGCTTGCCAACTAACATAAGGTTGAATCCAAGAGACTGACCAAGTAAAACATCATCAATGGACTTGTCCTTGGATATAGCGATTTTACCTCGCCCGGTTATCTTTCCCTTGTTTTTGTCGCCAAAAGTGATATACTTCAGAGGAGAAGCAGTTAAGTTGGGGTCGACAAACAACGACTTGTCTCCGGTCATATGACTAGTGTATTCACTATCCATTATCCATTCAGTGCACCCAGAGACATAGTCCTTTTCTTTTGAAGCCTTGGCCATGAAGCAGTAGGCAGGAGTTTCATCGTCGCTTGATGGGTTCCCAAAGAAATTCGTCGCAGGAGAGGGGGCACATGCTATGCCATCCATGCACGAGTCAGAATCCTCATCGAACTCGTTTTCTTCTTCGGAGACAGACGATTCTTCTTCTTCATAATCCATCTCCTTGCCGCTATACGCCCTGGCCTTGCGAGAAGTATTCTTGCAATTGGAGGAGGACTTGGACGGGTTCCTCAATGAAGATCTTGGCAAAGATTTTGAGGTGGAGTTGTCCTTCTTCTTGAAGAATTTCTTCGTTTTCTTTTTTTCATCGGAGTCATAGTTCTTGCTCTTGCTTTTGCCTTGATAGTTGCCCGGATCATATCTCCCACTGGCATGGATTTCAGCTTCCTAGAGAGGATAGTCCGAAATGAAATGTCCAGGCTTTTTGCACTTGAAACAGGTGTATTCTCCGACAGGTTTTGATGAAGGTTTTGAAACCCTAGAGTTGCCTGGACTTCTTTTCTGTAACTGAATCTTCTTGTGGAAGCGTTGGAATCTTTTCGTGATCAGTGCGAGATCTTTGCTGAGTTATTCTAGGTCATATGAATCTTCTTTGCCATTTCCATCTGAGGAGGAATCAGCCACAGCCTTGAGAGCATGATTTTTGCATTGACCGGAGCCATAGAGATCTCTCTTCTCTTCTTCTTGTTCCTCGTGAGTGTTGAGTCTCCATGATATCAGCAGAGTCAAGGGTTTTGAAATCAGAATGCTCACGAGTCATCAAGACAAGAGTTTCCAATGAACTGTCAAGAGATCGAAGCGGTTTCTTCACAACTACATGGTCAGTCATGTCTTTGGCACCGAGACCTTGAAGTTCATTTGCTATGTCATTGAGACGGTCAAAGGTTTGCTGACAGCTTCCATTTCCAATGCGCTTGAACCGACTGAACTTCGCTCAAAGAGTATCAATTTGAGCTTCCTTATGAGTTGAAACTCCTTCATTAATCTTCTCGAGGACATCCCACAAATCCTTTGCAGTTTCACACTGGCGATATCGAAGAAATTGTGCTCGAGAGAGATGGCCACCAATTTCATCTTTGGCTTGAGCATCCATCTGAATGAGTTTCCTCTCCTCGTCAGTTGGGGCTTGAGGTGTAGCAACGGTGAACCCAACTTGCACCACATTCCACATATTATCATCTATTGCTCGGAGACAGATCTTCATCTTCTCCTTCCAGAAGGGATAGCCAGTCCCATCAAACATGGGAATCTTGAGATGCGATTTGTAGCTCATTGAAGACATACTAAAACTACAAAGTCGTCAGACTAAAAATGAGAAGAGTCAAGGAGTACCTTGGTCTGATACCAATTGTAGGAACGAAGTATGTCTAACAGAGGGGGGTGAATGGGAGTTTTAAATTTTCTTCAAAAAACTAAAATCTCTCAGAACCCAGTAGCAAGAAAGAATGGAAAACAAACTACAGTGAACTAAAACAGAATACCGAAAGAAACTAAGACATGCATTGATACAGATCATACGAATGAAAATGCATCGAAGGGAAACATGGGTGATAGAGATAACCGAAGATGCTTGATGGCGACAAGGAAATTGTTTGACCAGTTCCTCCTTCTGTGCAAGGACTATGTCTGGTTGGAGGAGATGTGACTTAACACAGAAGATAAACTCACTTCACCCTATTCTCCTTGACAATCAATTCGTCAACCGATGCCAACTACTCATGGTAGATACTTGAAGGCGATCTCCGAACCATTATAGACTTCTTCTTTGAGAACCACAATCACTCTTGGTCTCTAAAGAAATTGACACCTAACTATGTAGAGAGTTTGCAGCTCTCAAGAGTAATAGGCGGAGCGTACTAAACATAGATTCCAGTGATGCTGAACCACTATTTAATTCTTGGCTCTAGGGTTTTTCTCTCGGTGGATTTTAAACTCCAACCGCTCAGAGAGTGGGTTGCTCAACAATCTTCTCAGAATCAAATGGACCAGCCACCAGACAAATTCGGTGTGGGGTGGCTATTTATACTGCAGCCTTCCTAGATGGGAAATGACTATTTTGGACACGAGGTCCAGCCAATGGCCAACCGACATGTTTGCAACGGTCGGACTTTGGAGCAATGGTAACATTACTTGAGGAACAAGCAATGCTAACTCCTCGGTCCGAGTCAAATCTCTCGCATCGAAGAAGATCAAGTCTCTTGCTGGCAAGTATTTGCTCAGAGCACAAAGAGATTTCTCTCACAACTTTCAAAGGATTTGGGCTTAACATCAGAGAATCAAAGCTTCGAATGCTACACCCCTCTTAATAGTACGGTGGTCCTATGACTCAATAAAAGAAGAAGAATATCGAAATAAATGCTACATCTTCACTTAGTCTTCATTCTTCCTCGAATGCAGTCATATGCTTCAAACAGACACCGAACCATTTGCTTGAACTTCAGCAATTTTTAGGGGTCACTCTTGTTAGCTTCATCTTCGGTGATAACCTTCGCTGCAGCGCAGGGAGATTATCTTCATTGTTTGTATCAAACTCCTCTTCATGGACCTGTTACTCTGTGTGCACTAACAAACACATAAGTCCCATGTTGTTTATGTCATCAAACCCCAAAACATAAGGGGCCTATCATTGCACCAACAATCTCCCCCTTTTTGTACAGTTGTTGACAAAATAGATAATCATCAAAGTGAAGATAGATAAGTGAAATGTAAATTGAACAAGAGTGAACTTGTGTTACTTGACTCGACGATGAAATGTACTCCCCTAGATGTATGCGGGGTTAATGATAGTAGATAAGATTCACTGCAATTCATTGACTTATTCAGAGGATTTTTCAATCATTCGAGGTAATGATTCACACTGATGATAAGTAATCCAACAAGAATATAGTGCAATCATCCATGACTTCTGACAATAATTTCACCTGCAAAACAAATGCTTTGAAAGAATATAGTGCAGCAGGCGGGTTATTAATATTACAACCCATATCAGAAGTTTTACATCAGAGCACATGAAGTGGCATAAATAGTCTATCAAGCATATTAGGTAAAAAGCAGCAGAACTTACGTTGCCCAAATCCATGTATCGCTCTCTGAATTTCGTTCGTGATCGATGAGCTGAGAGCGAGAGTATACTACAAGACGTAGCATCAGAGCTTCGGGTTCAGCCGGGGACCATGGCGATCAGCGGCGATGGCTCACACAACCATGCATGTTACGCCAACCTCGCATCGCTCAACTTCACCTGTAGCTACATGGGTACACGTGCGGCACTGGCACAGACCAGCTTCTCATTGGTGTGTACGTGGATAACCTCATCTTCATCGGCGAGAACCTGGAGGAGTTGCACTCCTTCAAGGACAGGCTGAAGGGCATCTTCTAGATGAGAAACCTCGGGTTGCTGGCATACTACCTCGATGTGAAGGTGTACCAGACTGAGCACAAGATCAATATCAATTAGTCTGCATACACAGCCAAGCTGCTGGACAAGGCGGGCATAGCGGCTGCAACTGGTGCGAGGTTTCGCTCGAGCCAAAGTGTAGGTTCAGCAAGGCAAGCTCAACGCCACCCACCGATGCCATGTTCTATCGCATCACAGTCAGAATTCTCAGGTATCTCGTGCATACTCGTCCTAATATCGCCTATGAAATGGGCCTTGTTAGCCGTTTCTTGGAGGTGCCGACAATTGCGCACCTCGCCGCGGTGAAGCATGTGCTCTAGTACTTCACTGGGACACTCAACTATGGATACACATTCTACCCTAGGGACAACCTGGAGCTTGTGGGCTTCAGCGATTCGGACATGGCAGGCGATCTGGATGACAAGAAGAACACCTCAAGCATGCCATTCTTCCTTGGGTGGAGCCCCATCAACTGGTAGTCCCAGAAGCAGCATGAGGTTTCTCTCTCCTCATGCGAGGCAGAGTACATCGTCGTCTCCATTGCAACTCTAGGGGCATCTACTTGTCTCGTCTGCTTGACGAGTTACTGAACCAGGACACGGATGCTGCAAAGATTCTCATTGATAACAAATTTTCCATCTACCTCGGGAAGAATTCGTTCCTGCACAATCGGAGCAGGCACATCCGCAACAACATAAGAGTGGAAAGGTGGTGGTCAAGCTCAGGAGGTCCAGCGAGCAGATGGTAGACACTCTGACCAAGCCGCTCAGGTGCGCCCGCTTCCAAGAGGCAAAGTATATTTGATGAGCAAAACTTACAGAAGTTAAGGACCCAATTAGAAGGATTTTGGTATCTTCAATGGCAACCCGTAAATTTACTCTCGCATCTGTCCGCGGCCACGGATGCAGGAGGCCATCATCCAATGCTGTCCGCATACATCTGGCCAACAATTCGAATTAACATGACGAAATTTGTTCAAACATGGCCGGATTTCATAAAAACATGATGGATTTCATTACATTTACATTAACTAAGTGGTGTTATTCCAGCTCTGGAGGTATAACTTATACATACTCTAAATGGTCTTCGGCGCTTGTTCCTCATGTCCGGCTACGGGCCCCGAGAACTGAGGCTTCGCATTCTCCAGCTCCGCCTCCGGAGACCCGAAAAGTGAACATGTCCGCCTCCACATCACCCCAAATGGCTAATCAGCAACCAATCATGAGCCTGCCAAGCTTGGCGTCGATGGGAGGGGAGGAGTGGTGGCCTTCTAGAAACACTGAGCGGCGACGTCCTACCGTGCACTATTCTTCCTCGCTACCGGCGGCACCCGCGGAAGTGCCTGCTTCGTGGTCGTGGTAGCGGGGTGCAGCCTCGATGGAGCCAGAGATGTCCTCCACCTCATCGTCGGTCTCGCTGAACACTGCCTCATTGCACTCCTTGTAGGCAACCGCAACCTCCGCGGCCTGTTGGCGGTACCGCCAATGGGCGAGGCGTACTCGGGGGCGGAGCGGTAGGAGTCTGAAAGTGCAACTAATCCCTGAGTGGTTTTGGTAATTCATAACAACATATAGCTCATTGAACTAATGTCCATTCAAGTTAAATATTTCAGAAAGTTCAATGATTGGCATGGCATGGACTAGAGATGTGGACCCTTCAAAATGCTAAGGACAAATATTTGCAAAAGTTCAAGACTCTTCATTTTCATTTTAGTGATCAAAGGTCACATTGAGTCCATAAGAAAGCCAATAATATTAAAAGGGGATGAGGTGTTGCTTAATGGTCTACATGCTCAAAGTGCTTAGTGATATTGCTCCAAAACCCTCAACCACTTTCTCACTCCAAATATGTCCAAAACCTAAAGTCAAACTTGGCTCCACCGATTTGATCTATCCGGCGCCACCGAGTTCATTTGACATAGCCACTGCCAGACACCCTAGACAATTCGGTCTCACCGATCCAGCTCTTGGTCTCACCGAGATGGCATTGCAAACTCTCTGTTTCCCTTTGTAACGTTTTGGTCTCACCAAAATGAGCGATCGGTCCCACCGAGTTCACATTGCAAACTCTCTGTTTTCCTTCGTAACGTTTCGGTCTCATCGAAATGAGCGATCGGTCCCACCGAGTATGCTTGACCAACTCTCTGTTTGCTCATTGCTAAAATTGATCTCACCGAGTTCATGCAATCGGTCTCACCGAGATGAGGTTTTGCCCTAGCCCTAGCACATCGGTCCCACCGAGTTGATCATGTCAGTCCCACCAAGATTCCTAACGTTCACACTTTGAACTAAATCAGCATCACCGAGTTCATCTATTCGGTCTGACCGACTAGGGTCAAATGTGTGTAACAGTTGGATTTTGTGTGGAGGCTATATATACGCCTCCACCCCCATCTCCATTTGTGAGAGAGCCATCAGAACATGCCTACACTTCCACTACTCATTTTCTGAGAGAGAACCACCTACTCATGTGTTGAGACTAAGACATTCCAATCCTACCACTAGAATCTTGATCTCTAGCCTTCACCAAGTTGCTTTCCACTCAAATCTTCTTTCCACCATAGCCAAATCTGTGAGAGAGAATTGAGTGTTGGGGAGACTATCATTTGAAGCACAAAAGCAAGAAGTTCATCGTCAACACACCATCTATTACCTTTAGAAGAGTGGTGTCTCCTAGATTGGTTAGGTGTCACTTGAGAGCCTCTGAGAAGATTGTGGAGTTGAACCAATGAGTTTGTAAGGGCAAGGAGATCGCCTACTTCGTGAAGATCTACCTGAGTGAGGCAAGTCCTTAATGGGAGATGGCCATGGTGGGATAGAAAAGGTTGCTTCTTCGTGGACCCTTCGTGGGTGGAGCCCTCCATGGACTCGCGCAACCGTTACCCTTCGTGGGTTGAAGTCTCCATCAATGTGGACTTACGATAGCACAACCTATCGGAACCACGCCAAAAAACTCTATGTCGAGTGTCGGCATTGCGTTTTCCTTCTCCAAACATTTCCCTTTACCTTCATATGCAATGTTTTACTTTCCGCTGCTACACTCTTAGAATTGCATGTGTAGGTTGATTTCTTGACTTGTGCTAAGTTGCTAAAATCTGCCAAGACTTAAAATTGGGAAAAGGCTAGATTTTTATTTGGTCAAGTAGTCTAATCACCCCCTCTAGACCTACTTTTGATCCTACAGAGTCGAGGAGCGCCGCCTCCCGAGACTGCTCCTCCCAATCCTCCCGCCCCATGTCCATGTAATGGGCACGAGAATCGCTGATGGTCATGGTGCAATGCACCGGCAAGGGTGGCGCGAAGAAGGAGCAGGGTGGCGCCGACTCGTCGTTGGCTACATCCTCCATTGGGACGTCATCGTCCTTCGGTTGCCTGCCTGCAAGCCAGCCGGCAGTAATGGCGGCCATCTCCTTCTGGTCCGGCGCCAGCCCATCCCAAAGAGCTTTGGCAGGGAGGAATTCGTGGTGGGAGTGTTGCGAAGAGGAATTAGAGGTGGATGACTGCGGCTATGGCTGGGGTAGCAGCTTATATGGCAATGATGGGCGGCAGAGGGACGGATGGGTGGTGCCGGAGTAGACGCCTCGGCAACCGCATGTCATTAATGTGGGTGACAAATGGACCGACATGTGGCCGTCGTGCCAATTTGAACACGGAGTAGTCGCCTGCACTGAGAAGCAACGCGGGCGGCAATCTCTCGGCCGGCGCACTGCCTCAATGCCGACCCCAATGGGCGGTCATGTCTGCTCTGGCCGGGCATGAATGTGGGCACTGACGCTCTGGAGCGGCACTGGCCGTTTTTGTCCGAAAGCACGCGCGGGTGGGAAAGGGTGTTTGGGTGAGCCATGCCGGTCAGAACATGGTGCGGGTTGCGTACAAACGCTCACAAATCCCCCACGTTCTTCTTCAATTTGTGGGAGAAAGTACATCTGGACCACAACGAGGACCGATACATGATCGCGTTGGATGGCTTCCGCGGTCTAGACAACACGATCCAGATGGATGCGGGCGGTTTGAGGGTCGGCGTTGAAATGCCCTTGCATGAGAATTATATATTTTATGAATTCTTTTTTCAATGTTGATCATTTGTAGGATATAAACGAACTAGCATACTTCATGTGGAATTCTACACAAATGTTTCGGTGTGCTTAGTCTCATAAAAGAAATTACCCCTAATCGTTTTCTTTCTTCCACGAAAAGAAAAAGGACCCTTTGGCTAGCGTTTCTCGTGCCTCCCACCGGTGTCGTCGCCGGTCAACCTCGTGTTTTGTGGTCTTAGGGGCCATGGAGGCGTGGTGGATCCCGACCCTGTCCAGCGGGAGGGCTTTGTTTTTTCTTTGAGTTTTGTTAGGGTATGTGTCCTGCTGAGAGAGGCGAGGCGGCATCGGCTCTCCGAAGATGGAATAAGATTATCCCCACCTTGTCCCGTCCCAATGGTGTTTCTATCATCGTCGGAGGCTTGTGGAGGTTTATCTCCGGTGGATCTCATGGGATTCAGTTAGTGTTTGTCTTCGATGGATCCACGTGGATCTTGTATTCGTTCATCTGTGTTCATGTGTCTATAGGTTGGATCCTTCCGATCTATACTTCTCTTCATCAGCGGCGGTTGCTGTTCTGGTGCGCTGGTCCTATGGGGCCTTAGCACGACAACTTCCCTACTATCTAATACAACAAGGGTTGCCCGGCTCTGATGAGGGAGGGGTGAAGACAGCAGCGGCTCGCTCCAGTGCTACTAGTCATCGGTAGTGGACTACGAAACTAGATGTACTTTTTACTTCTGGTGTTCTTTGTACTACCTTGACAGTTGCTAAATAGATTGAAAATTATCCTCAAAAAAACCTCATAAAAGAAATTGTTTTATTTTGATGTCGACTAGGACAAATGCATAATGCTCTACAAAACTATTGTATTTTACTTTTATGACGATCTATGCTTGGATCGGAAATTCTTGAGGTATGATAAGAGCATCTCCAGCCGTTCGGCCCCGAGGACGCCGAAAAAGAGCCGCCTCGGACGGACCGGCGTTTCTTGGCGCGTTGGGGGCAATTGCATTCCCAGTTGTCGCCCCCAAGTCGCCGCCAAAATCGCGCAAACTCAGCGATCTTTCATACAAATCTGTACAAACTCGCGACCTGGCACAAACTCGGCAATATTTCATAGAAATTTATACAAAACCAGATA
This sequence comes from Triticum timopheevii, assembly GCA_963921465.1. Taxonomy (NCBI): domain Eukaryota; kingdom Viridiplantae; phylum Streptophyta; class Magnoliopsida; order Poales; family Poaceae; genus Triticum; species Triticum timopheevii. The sequence goes on from OY997270.1 coordinate 245,066,936, forward strand.
CACATGCAAAGTACACCTAAACATGCAAACTACTGCTACACCGCGGCCGTCGGCCGCCTTCTACATGCCAACGAGCTTGTAGAAACGGTTGTCGTCGCAGTCGTCGCGCGCCCCACTGGAGCCACCGCCGTCCCTGCTGGAAATCTGGCCAGGGTCGCCGACGCACGCGGGGTTGGACGGACCGGCCTCGTCCTCCTCGTCGCTGACGAGGACGACGACACCACCCTCCTCGCGCCCGTGGCGCGCAGCCTGACGCTGGGCCTGGAGCTACGCTGATGCCCGGCGCTAGCAGAGCACCTGCTCGCGGACGTAGTTGTCCCTTACCCACTTAAGGGTGGCCTCGTCGACGGCGGCCACCTCCGCGTGCGCCGGCTTCATGGGGAGCAGCCTTGGCTCGGTCTTTGGCCGGACCAGGCGGAGAGAGCGCAGGGAGGGGCGGGCGCCCTCGTTGATGACGAGGGCGCCACTGCGAGTGCGGCGACGTAGCGGTGTCTCCTCTTTCGGCTCCGGCTTGACGGGGCGGAGCGCCGGCGAGCCGGAGCCCGATGAGGAGGACGTCCCCGGCTCCATTCATCGTGGCGTCCAGGATCTGCCACGGCAGCGAGAGAACGACGGGCGCGGTGGGTACTCAAGGCGCGGCGTGTTGCCGGTCTTGATGTGGTCAAGCACGGCCTCGAGGGTGCGGTCGGGCATGCTCTACCACTCGCGCTGCCCGTCGGCGTTGAGGCGATCGTGGGGGATGGTGCTGTTGGCGGAGGCGATCTGCTCCTCACGGCGATGCTCGAAGAACATCGTCCACAACGCGTTGCTATCGACGGCGTACCTCGGTTCATTCCGTTGCGCCTCCGGAAACGCCAAGCGGATGCGGGCGATCTATGCCCGCCGTGCAGCCCCTTAGGGCACCGGTGGTACCGGGACGCCGCCAGTGCTCAGCTTCCACGAGCCCAGCACCCGCATGTTCGGGGGCGCCGGATAGTCGGACTCGTAGAGGAGGCGCGCCTCGTCCTCGTGGAGATGGCGTCAGCCGAAGCCGTTCGCCGCCACGGAGTCGACGGGGTACCGCTCAGCCATTGCTCGTCGGCGGGGAAGAGGGGGGAGAGTTTCTCTCTGAGGTGGGAGACCAAGCGAGCTGTGCCGATTGTGGTGTCCACCCGCGGGGAGGCCGGCTTTTATAGTTGAAGCGGGGCAGTGAGAGTCTGCATGCCGGGCGACGAGTGGTGGGAGCGGGCAGGACGCGCGTCAGTTGCGTCTTCATTGCGCCGCCTGTGAGGTATCAATGGAGGCTGACCGGCGCGGCAGCTTTGGCATTGATTCCTGCGGGAACCGAGGCTATGAAAACAACGAAGCGGCATCTCGCTGACTAGGCAGGCCCATCCCCGATCGCGCCAAAATTGCTTTCCCCGGCGCCCCCCAGCGCGCCGGGTTTGGCCTGGGTCCACCGACGCCAGTTTCGGCCCAAACCGGCGAAAAACAGGCTCCTAGGGGCGCGGCTGGGCCGTTTGTTGGGCGCTGGCGGCAAAACAACGGCTAGGGGCGGCCTGTTGGGGGTGCGGCTGGAGATGCTCTAACACGCCTCAATTTGACCCCTAAATTCCTAGGTTTGGAAAGCTCCCGTACACACTTCATTTTTTAACATTCTTCCTAGGTGATCAATGTGTTGGAGCGAATCTTTGCACGACCCGTTTATCCCCCGTGGCGGAAAGGATTGCCCAGCCCCCTTCAGTCCACGTCCTTGAAAGGCTGGCGGATCCATGACGGGATTCTTGCCCTTCTTGAGATTGTCCACGAGGTTGCGTCGAAGGGGCTTAAGGGGGTTTTCCTCAAATCGGATTTCCAGAAGGCTTATGATCGTCTGGACTTGTCCTTTTTGAGGTTGGTGATGCAGCGACAAGGATTTGACGAGTGGTGGTGCTCCTGGATCATGCAATTGGTTAGATCTAGAAACACGGCGATCAACATCAATGGCGAAGTGGGACCCTTCTTCCAGGCCTCCAGGGGGTAAAGCAAGGGGATCCTGTCTCCCCCTTGCTTTTCAACCTTGCAGTTGATGCCCTTGCGGGCATCCTAGATAAGGCCAAGCTGGCCGACCACCTTAAGGGCGTGGTTAGTCATCTCATTCCGGATTGGGGGGGGGGGGGGGGGGTTACCCACTTGCAGTATGCGGATGACACCATGATTATGGTGGAAGGTTCGGACTCAGACATTGTTAATCTTAAGTTCCTTTTGCTCTGCTTTGAGGAAATGTGTGGACTTAAGATTAACTTTGATAAGAGCGAGGTTGTGGTCCTTGGCTACTCGGAGGCTGAGCAGCACAGGATCACGGATAACCTCAATTTTAGATTGGCTTCATTCCCCATATCTTACTTGGGGATGCCCCTGGCTGAGTCTAGGATTTTGGTGAGTGGGTATGATCAGCTTGTGGGACGAGTAGCGTCCCGTGCAGAGCCCTGGTGCGGTAGGTTCACATCTAAAGGAAGCAAAACTGTCTTCATTAGCTCTAACCTTGCCAGCCTCCCCATGTATATGATGGGGATGTACATCTTGCCCAAGGGTGTGCATAGTTCCTTTGACAAGGAGCTGGCTAGGTTCTTCTGGCAGGCAGGGGATGGTCGGCCTAAGTATCATATGGTGAAATGGGCTGACATCTACTTGCCAAAGGACCGAGGTGGGTTAGGCATCCTTGCGTCTCGCCGTATGAACATGGCGCTCATGCTTCGTTGGGTTTGGCGGATCTTGCGGGGAGATGGAGGTTTGTGGCTGCAGCTGATTGAGTCCAATTACCTATAGGGCCAGGCCCTCTTGGCTTGCTCGCTCTCGGCTGGGTCTCAGTTTTGGAAATCTATCCAGGACATCAAGGAGGAGATTAGGCTGGGTGTGCGGTTCTTGGTTGGTAATGGGTCTAGGACCCAGTTTTGGTTGGACCCCTGGCTTGATGGGGAGCCTCTCCACATGCGGTTTCCGAGGCTCTTTGCGATTTGTGACGACCCGGTTGTTCTTGTTTCTGAAGCTTCTTTGAATGAGGGTGGAATATTGCGTTTCGCCGCTCATTCGGACCAGCTGAGGTGCAGGAATGGGCAGACTTGAGGGAAGTAGTCCCTCTTCCTTTGTCCCAGGATCCTGACACTGTTTCTGTGAGTCTTTCTCCTTCGGGAGAATTCTCCATAAGTTCCGCTTATCAGGCGCTATGCCGGCTGCCGGTTCTCCAGTGGTTATCCCCATTGTGGAAAGCGCCGATGCCCCTAAAGATCAAGATTTTCGTGTGGCAGCTTCTCAGAGATCGTTTATCCGCGGGACCGAGGTGCTGAAACGCCATGGTCCGGGCAATGGCCTTTGCCCCCTTTGCCTCGTCCCGGAAACGGGAATGCACATTTTGTTCCCATGTGTAGCAGCACAGGCACTTTGGTGCTTTGTTCGTGAGGCTCTGGGACCGAAGTGGGAGGCCCATGACCTTGCAGAGTTTCTGCAGGTAAGGGCCACTCAGGTTGGTCGTAAGCGCCGACTGTTCTGGCTTACCTTCGTGGCTATGATGTGGACTCTTTAGACTACTCGCAATAAGATGGTGATTGAGCGGGTGTTCCCGCGGCATGCTTCTGACTCGTTCTTCAGATTTCTTGCCTTCTTGCAGCACTGGCATCCGCTCGCTAGGCCGAGAGATCGTGACCGGCTTCAGCTCTATCTGGCCGCTCTGCTACCGTTCGTCTGCTTCGTAGCTTGCCTTGGCGGCCTTTTTATGTTTCTTCTTCTTTCGTTTGGGCGTGTTTGTGATGTGGCCCCAGTAGTTTTCTTTTATGGTATGCTTTCTCTATAAAGTGGGAAGAAAGCCTATTTCGAGGGATATTTTGAAGAAAGTTGCAAATCAAACATACCTTAATATTCATTTTGGCCTCTTCGTCGTGATTAGTTGGCCGGTCGAGTGATTTCATCACCATGAGTACACAACCACATCGAAAATCAAGAACAAAACCTAATTTACTCACTAATAATGAACGAACAACGGTAGTTAGGCTGCTAGTATAATTTAGATAGGGACACGTATCAGCAACAATTCATGGCGCAAGCATCATCATGCGCGTAAACTCGTTGAAGCAGACGAAACCGTCGCCGTCGGTGTCGACGCCGCCGATCATGCGGCGGCAGTCCTCGACGGAACACCGCTCGTCGCCGAGGGAGGCCAACACGGCACGGAGCTCCTCGGCGGAGATCCTCCCGTCCCCGTCAGCGTCAAACACCGCAAATGTGTCCCTCAGCTCGCCCTCGTCCGCGGCCTCCGCGGCCACGATCCCCTCAAGCGCGAGGCCGGCCTCCGCCTCGGCGAGCATCGCGGCCAGCTCCTCCTCTGTCGACACGACCGTACGCAGCGCCACCTCCAGCTCCAACCGCGTCACGGCGACCAGGGCCGGTTTCTTGGTCGTCCCGGAGCCGGACGGTGCCGCCAGCCCCGAAGACGACGGCAGGACGGATCTCGGCGTTGTGACAGACTGGTCATCTGATGCCGACGACGACGCGGTGGAGGCGAAGGAGCCGCCGTTGCCGCTCCTTTTGGATCTCTTCTTCCCCTTGTTCTCCTTCTTGGACGTGGAGGAACCGAAGAACTTCATGGCTGTCCTAGGCTCGTACGTATCTCGCGAAAGAGTGGACAGGAGGAGAGAGAGAGGAAGGCGGGGATGGTGGCGGAGCTGCGGAAGAGTAGACGGCCGGGGGAGAATTATAAGGGTCATCGCAGACGCGAAGGAGGTGAGCTTCGAGGAAGCTTCGCGCGGGAAAAACGTACTGGTTCGCCCGGACCTACCTTTCCTGCGATTTATTCGCCTCCTCCGCTTTGAGGGCTTCTTTCGTTCGTTTGCATGAAACCTACTTACCAATTAGTCTAAATTTTAACAGTGTCATGAAGGTGAGAGGTGGACAAATCATGGAGGGTTTAATTAAATTTAGCCAGCCCTCTTCGTCGAAAATGACCAGATACATATCAAATGCGAAAACGATGACAACACTAATCATGCAAACTCTCCGCTAGTTATTCAACATAGTTTTTTTTTTCGAATCGCATGCAATCTTACGATGAGATTAATGGAGATTTCCACGTCGCCATCGCGTGGCAAGTGGCAACTAGGGTTTTCTTGCCGCCGTCACCCGCCAGTGGGCATGGACTGACTCTTTGTGGCCACTGTGAAGCAATTCCCAACCTACTGCCGCAATTTTGAGCTTTGCCTAAATCGAGTGCTGGTAGTCTAGCTGGTTGATGGAGGTGCCACTTCTCTTGGAGTCATGTGTCACGGTTGTCGTTGCTGTACTCGGCCATTGCTAGTGTCGTGGGCTGAGGTCGGACCTTGCAATGACATGAGAAGGCATTGTCATGCCACTAGGTCTAGCCAAGGGGGTTAGTGCACAGTCATTGTTGACCGCCTCTACGCTAGATCTGGTGTGAGTGGCCCTCACCTATTCGCATAGATGGGAGATGTGTAGTATTTGTCTTTGCATGGATGATCGTTAGCGAGAGGATGGTGTGCTAGTTGTGAAGGAGCGTTGGACAAGAGCGAGGCTGACCAGCTACGCATAAGCGGTGCCTCTCGATGCAAGACGCATAAGGTTGACTTCTCGGCCTTCATAGTGATGCTCTAGGTGGTGGGCATGTTGACAGCCTATCTGCTGGTGGTGGTTTGTTGTGTCGGCTATGAGGACAGTGATGTGGCTTGTGTGGGAGACACTCGTGGTGCGAGAATTGTCATCATGGCCGATCCTACCGAGATATGGGTTTCGTCCATAGCAACCCCCTCCCTAGTCTACCTCGCCTCCTAGTGGCCCCTGGTTTGGTGATAGTGTTTGGATTGGTTGCTCTATCGGCCTTGCCCATAGTTGTTACTGCTCGACGGGCCATGTTGGGATGCATCTTGATAGGTGTGAGGTAGTGTGGCTGGTAAATTTTGAATAATAGGTGGTCGGTTTCTAGATTTGAACGACGGTGTTGATAATGGTGACTATGACACTCTATTGCATATGGTGGTTAGGGCATCTCCAGCCGTTGGCCTCCCAGGAGGGGCAAAAAATCGCCCCCTGAAGGCGCACCGGCGCTAAACCGCGCACTGGGGGCGTGATGCCTCCCAGTCGCGGCGCCCACAATTCGAGCAAAAAAGGCAAACACGGCGCAAAACGACTCAAATTTAACGCAAACACGGCGAGTTCGTTCAAGCTTAAACATATTTTACAAAAAAAAAACTACCACGGGCTACCCCCGCCGTCTCCCTCGCCGCCCGCCTCGCCGCTCACCCACGCAGTTCTACATGCCGAGGAGGCTGTAGAACCGCGTGTAGTCGCCGCCGTCGTCATCGTCGTCGTTGTCGTCGTCGTCGTCGTCGTCGCCGCCGCCCCCGCCTAAACCTCCGCCGTCCCTGCTGCACCCTTTCCCTGGTTGGCGCGGCGGGTTGGAAGGTCCGGGGGCGTCGTCGTCGTCGCTGTCGAGGATCACGACGCCGTGCTCGTCCTCGCGCCCACGCTTGCGGGCGGCGATCTCCTTCAGGGCCCGGCACTGCCGGACCGTCTCCTCGCGGAGGTAGTCGTCCCGCGCCCACTGCATGACGTCCTCGTCGGAGAAGCCGCGCCGGGCTATCTCCTCGTACTCCGCGGGGAGGCCAGGCTCCGGCTTGGGCTCGACGAGGACGAAACGGCCGGTGGGTGGCGACGCGTTGGCGCCGATACGGACGCCGGAGCTGCGGGTGCGCGCGGCGACCGGCGTGTCCTGGGGCTCCGGCTTAACGGAGCGGAGGCAGGGCGAGCCGCCGGACGAGGAGGAGGACCCCCCGGTCTCCATGCACCTCGGGGTCCAGGAGCTTCCCCGACGGCGTGAGAAGGAAGGGGGAGTGGGGTAGTCGAGGCGCGGCGTGTTGCTGCCCTCGATGTACTCGAGGACGGCCTCCAACGTGCGCCCTGGCATGCCCCACCACCGACGCCGGCCGGCGGAGTTGAGCCTGCCGGAGGGCACGACGCCGTTGGTGGCCTCGAGCTGCTGGGCGTGGCGGCGGCGGAAGTACGGTTCCCAGAGCGGGCTGTCGGGGACGTACCGTGGCCCCTCCCTCGCCGCACGCGGCAGGTTCGAGCGGATGCGTGCGATCACCGCACGCCGCGCCGCGCCGGTGGGTATCGGGGGCACCGGCACGCCGCCCGCGCTGATCCTCCAAGCCCCGGGCACCCGCATGTCCGGCGGGACCGGGTACTCCGCATCGTAAAGGAGGCAAGCCTCGTCTTCATGAAGATGGCGGCGGCCGAAGCCGTTCGCCGCCGCGCCGTCGCCTGGGAAGCGCTCGGCCATTGGTTTTGAACTAGAGACGGCGAAAAGGAGGAGAGGAAAGGGAGGAACGACGGCGGGTGGGGAAGTGTGAGACGCCGAGTGCGCCGGGGCGGCATATATAGGCCGAGGCACCGCCCATACGCGTGGCACCGTGCGTACGCGTGGCGGGCGAGGCGAGGGCGAGGGACGCGCGTCGTCCGGCCTTCACTGTGCCGCCCGTGAGGCATCAATGGCGCAGGCTGACCGGCGCGGCAGCTTTGGCATTGATTCGCCGCGGGAAACGAGGCGATGAGGACGACGAAGGGCCGAGAAGAAAGCCGTGTCGCTGACGTGTCGGGCCTGCGGTTTCTTCGCGCCAAAAAAGTTCGCCCGGCGCCCCCGAGCGCCCCCCAGCGCGCCGGGTTCGGGCTGGGTCCGCCGGCGCTGTTTTCGGCCCAAGCCGGCGAAAATCGGGCTCCTGGGGCGCGACTGGGCCGTTTTTTCGGTGCCGGCGCGAAAAAAACGCCCGGGAAGGCCTTCTTGGGGGCGCGGCTGGAGATGCCCTTAGTCTTTGTTGGGCTCCCTAACGTAGAAATTTGTAGCATGCAACAAAGTTTCCTGCCTAGTGGCTCCGGCTATGCTAATAATTCTACAAAGTTTTTTTTTTATCTTTTTCCGGAAAAAACTATTTCTGCTTTGTTTGATCCAGGTTCGATTATTCTCCTCGATGGATTCTATCTTAAAACATACATTGCTAAAAAAAATCCATTTCTTTATATTGAGATGTAGAAGGAGAAAAGTGGATTTCTAGTCACAGGCCGCAAAATTCAAAACAAATTGGAACCATTAACTAGAATTACCGTACTTTTTAAATTGCAATAGTGAACGACTCTTAAAGCTTAATCCGTGTATAGGTAAAGTTTGCCTCTAAACAACATTGTTATCTAGATTATTATTATTTTGATTTGGTTTATGTAACCTAGCTTTTGTAGCCTGAAGCTGACAACACAAAATATAGAGGTGATATCAAAACTATTCTCTACTTTTCTTTTCGCGGGTAAACTAGCGAGGAACAGAACCGGATCCTCTGACATCAAAGAGGAAAGTGATGTAAGCTACAGTACAAAATAGTACAATGCAAAGAAGGAAATTCAGAGTACTTTAGCGAATACTGTATGGATCTACTGCTAGTTACTGTTTGACGAAAATACATATAAAATTAATTTTATTGCACCGTAATTTTGTTTGTATATATTCTTTTGTAAATTTATAGAATAGATTTGTAATTTGTAAATTAATTCAAGTCATTTTAATCTTAATCATAGGGATTTAAGGTGTTGTAGCTTACGTGACTTTCCTTTTTACCTTAGAGGATCCGGTTCCGCGAGGACACCTAGACCATGCAAAATCAGACTCTGATCATACGTATGCCTTCGTACCATCATGTCGGCACAGCATCTGTTTAGTACTACTACGAGTGTAGATGACCTCCTCGACGGAGGACGAAACGTGTGACGGGTTCGGTTGGCGGGGAAGGCGCAGCGAAACTTCCTCTGTTGGCGGGCAGCGCCGATCCTGAATCCGGTCGAGTTGGTTCGTCAGGAAACTGGGAAGGAATTTCGGCCGGGTTACGTCGGAAGCGCCTCGAAAACAACGAAAGCAAAGTCCTATCGGCTTGTCTCCTCCGCCGCGTGGTTTTCGCTCTTCTTCCCGGGTCACGCCAGACCAACTTTATATATGCGTGATCAGTTTACCGTGCGTGCCATGCATGGTTCAAAATCGATGCAGGTTCCAAAGGCAAGCGACAGAGCTTTGTGTACAACGGTACAATAACTCCTTTTTTGGGGTTTATCATTTATGCCATTAGTTATGTCTCATTTATCAGTTTTGTCATTAGGAATTTCAGTTACTACTAAAAATGCCATCGCTTCTTTAGGCGCATGCTAAAAAATGCCACTGGACACCATTAGTGTCAGCTCAAATCACGTTTGCCATGTTATAATGATATAAATATCTATGTACCAACATGTCAGCTCTCCCTCTATCTCATTATTACAATAAAGTGTGGATCCAACTTGATCCGAACAATATCCTTATTTTTCTGTTAAATTATTCGCTTGCTTACTCCTCACAAATGAGGCTCACATTTATCATTGTGAGATAGAGAGAACTAACATGTGGGTTTAGGTGTATCTTTGTCATATAACATGGTCAACGGGTTTGACATGACAATAATGATATCTAATGGCATTTTTGAGCAAGGATCTAACGGAACGATGACATTTTTTTAGATATCTAATAGAATTTTTGAGCAAGCATCTCATAGAACGATGGCATTTTTGAGCAGTTTTAACTTCTAATGGCAAAACTGAGTAGTGGGACACAACTAGTGCAGTAAATGATAAAAAAACCCTTTTAGTAAAAAGAAAACATCAACTTTATTAATTGGAGATAACAGTTACATCGTCAATAAGAAAAGATACAATATCAACCATAGGCTCCTCAAACCAATCCATTGTCACGGAAAATTTTGCTAATTTAGCAAGTTCGTGAGCAACCTTATTTACTTCCTATTACAATGTTCAAAATAGTAAGAGAGAAATCACAGGCCATAAAATAGCAATAATCAAATATTGTCGCCGCCGCTCCGGCAAAATGTCCTTCATTCTTCATCGTATCAATCACTTCCATATTGTTGGAGTTAATCACAAGATGATTGCATCCCGCCTTCTGTGCAAGTAATAAGTCAAATCTTAGAGCCAAAGTTTCTGTTGTCAAAATGTCAGCACACCAATCATTCTTCTAGCTGGTGGATACACCTTTAGCTTTGCAATATCCAGTGCTTTACAATATTGTGCATGGTAAAGATGCTTATGTTAGCACAATATTGGGGTCGTCTCCTCTAAATGTACAATTCATACAAGCTCTGATTGGTGATAGATGGACTACTTGGCTTCATTTAGTTAGAAGGTTGATGGAGGTCATGTTAACTAATGAGACTGATACCTTCCTTTGAAGGTTAACTTCGTCGAGGGTGTTTTATGTGAAATCGATATACACAGACATGATTAATATTGGGCTTGCTTTTTGTTCATGTCATATTTGGAAGACCAAAGTGCCATTAAAGATTAAAAATTTCATGTGATTTGTGCATAGGGGTCATTCTTACTAAGGACAATTCAGCAAAACGTAGATGGCAAGGGAGCAAACAATGATTAGGAGGAAATATTTCATCATTTGTTTCTTGCTTGCCCTCTCGCGAAGTTTTTATGGCAAATAATTCACATGGCATTTAATTTGCCTCCACCCACAAGTATGTCAAATGTGTTTGGTCATTGTTCAGGAAATCGTTAACTGGTAGTTGCTCAGTTGGCTGTCGAGTAGGGGATTAATAGGCTAATCGGCAAGTTAATCGGTCATTTAATCAATTAATCGACTGATTTATCAGTTTATCGGCTACTCGCTGACCCTATGAGTAGGGATTAATCGGCAAGTTAACTGGTTCATCAGACGAATTCTTGAACAAGGTGTTTGGTAACTGGTTAAGTGGGTTGAGTCTAAATTAGGACACAAACCCGTGTGGGAGTTTGTCTTTTGCTTTGGGCTATATGGAATCGCAAGAATGATTATGTTTTTAATAGAACAAGGATCCACAACTATATGTAGGTTATCTACCGAGCTACGTGATGGATCCGTATGTGGTCTTTTCTTCACCATGCCAAAGTGTGGGAGCTTATGGTCTTTGGGTGCAACCAATGGGAGATCGTACCATGAGATACAAACAACCGGTTTGGATGATGGTCCAATAGTAGGCCATGTGTATATGCATAGATCCCTATTTCTGCAGGTTGTGATTGCTCTTATTTTTATTTTACTCTTTGTACTTAAATAATGAATTGTGCGAATGTGTGTGTGTCGTAATGATGCAGAGGTGAGGATAATCATCCTTTCCAAAAAAACTCCCAGTCTGTTCATACACGTTGCCATCTACTACCACCTATCCCTCTTTGGCGTAGGATGCTCACTATCGGGGGATTGATTCTGAGCCATGGGAAATCCTCCAAAACCCTGGTTCGAGCTCTAGGGGCTTGGTTCGCGTCTACGAGGCTACGAGCTAGGCATGACAAGGACACAGTAAGCTAACCAGGTTCGGGCCACCGTGCGGTGTAAAACCCTACTCCTGCTTGGTGGAATTGCTTGTGGACACTGCTCTTGGAGCTATAATGAGAGCTAGAGCTCTCAGGGTCTACGATGGAGCAAGAAGTTGATCCTTGTCTATGGTGGACACACTGCCCCTTTTATAGGTGCCATGGGCCTCTTCCCCGAAAATATGAGCGGGAAAGGGCTACCATGGGGCGACAATTTTAAAACGGAATAGGTGCTGATACGTCTCCAACGTATCTATAATTTTTTTATTGTTCCATTCTGTTATATTATCATTCTTGGATGTTTTACAATCATTTTATGGCAACTTAATATTATTTTTTGGGACTAACCTATTGACATAGTACCCAGTGCCAGTTTGTTGTTTTTTGCTTGTTTTTTACTTTGCAGAATATCAGTACCAAACGGAATCCAAACGTAGCGAAAAAAATTCGAGATTTTTTCTAGACCAGAAGACACCCAGTGGGCCAAAAAGTACCAGAGGGGAGGCCCGAGGTGGGCACAACCCACCAGGGCGCGCCAGGAGGCCCATGCGCGCCCAGGGGGTTGTGTCCCCCGTGGTGACCTCCCGCACCGCCTCTTCGCCCTATAAATACCCAAATATTCCAGAAACCCTAGGGGAGTTGACGAAACACAATTCCAGCCGCCGCAAGTTCCAGAACCATGAGATCCAATCTAGACACCATCACGGAGGGGTTCATCATCCTCCTTGGTGCCTCTCTGATGATGCGTGAGTAGTTCACCATAGACCTATGGGTCTGTAGACAGTAGCTAGATGGCTTTCTCTCTCTTTTGATTCTCAATACAATGGTCTCTTGGAGGTCTATTTGATGTAACTCTTTTTGCGGTGTGTTTGTTGGGATCCGATGAACTTTGGGATTGTGAAGGTATGACAATATTACCTTGGGGTGCTATTGGGGAATGTTGCATGGGAAACAAAAAAAATCTACGCACACGCGAGATCTATCCATGGAGATGCATAGCAACGAGAGGGGAGAGTATGTCTACGTACCCTCATAGACCGTAAAGCGGAAGCGTTTAACAACGCGGTTGATATAGTAGAACACCTTCGTGATCCAACCGATCAAGTACCGAACGTATGTCACCCCCGCGTTCAGCACACGTTCAGCTCGGTGACGTCCTTGCCTTCTTAATCCAACAAGCCGGGCAAAGTAGTAGATGAGTTCCAGCAGCATGACGGGATGGTGATGGTGATGGTGAACTTGTTCCCGCGGGTCTTCGTCGTGCACTGCAGAAAACTAGACGGAGGAATAAACTGTGGAGAGGGGTGCCGCACACGGCTAAGAGATTGTCGCGGGTTTGTGTGGCACCCTCTCCCTCATATATATATAGGTGGGGGAGGGGAGGGAGCCAAGGGGCTCCCCAAGGTGGTCGGCCGGCCCCCTTGGGCTCCTGCCCTATGGTGCCCCCCTTTTCCTTGTTTGCCTACGGGGGGAAGGCAGGAGGAGGTGGCGCCCCCCTTTCCTTCCTCTTAGGTGGAGGGAAGGAAAGAGGGGCTAGCCCTCCTTCCTTTCCATCCATAGGGCCGGCGACCAAGGGAAGGGGCGCGCCAGCCCCTTGTGGGCCGATGTGTTCCCCATTCTTGGCCCATAAGGCCCATTAACCTCCCGGGGCTTCCCGAAACCCCTTTCGGTGATCCGATGACTATCCCATACACTCTGGAACCTTTCCGGTGACCAAATAGCATCGTCATATATATCAATCTTTACCTCCGGACCATTCGGAGCTCCTCGTCACGTCCATGATCTCATCCGTGACTCCAAACAACATTCGGTCACCGAATCACATAACTCATATAATAACATATCGTTAACAAACGTTAAGTGTGCGGACTCGATGGGTTCGAGAATGATAGACATGACCGAGACACCTGCCCGGTCAATAACCAATAGCGAAACCTAGATGCCCATATTGGTTGCTACATATTCTATGAATATCTTTATCGGTCGAACCTTACGACAACATACGTGATTCCCTTTGTTTGTCGGTATGTTACTTGCCCTAGATTCGATCGTCGGTATCTTCATACCTAGTTCAATCTCGTTACCGGCAAGTCTCTTTACTCGTTCTGTAACACATCATCTCGTAACTAACTCCTTAGTCATTTTGCTTGCAAGTTTCTTGTGATGTGTATTACCGAGAGGGTCCAGAGATACCTCTCCAATACACGGAGTGACAAATCCCAATCTCGATCCATGCCAACTCAACAGACACCTTCGGAGATACTTGTAGAGCATCTTTATGATCACCCGATTATGGTGTGACGTATGATAGCACACATTATATTCCTCTGGTACCCGGGAGTTGCATGATCTCATAGTCGAAGGAATATGTATTTGTCATTAAGAAAGCAATAGCAATAAACTGAACGATCATGTGCTAAGCTAAGAGACGGGTCTTATCCATCACATCATTATCCTAATGATGTGATCCCGTTATCAACTGAAAACACATGACATGGTTAGGAAACTTTAACCATCTTTGATCAACGAGCTAGTCTAGTAGAGGCTTACTAGGGACATGGTATTTGTTTATGTATCCACACATGTATTTAAGTTTCCGATCAATATAATTTTAGCATGAATAATAAACCTTTATCATGAATAAGGAAATATAATAATAACAACTTTATTATTGCCTCTAGGGCATATTTCCATCAGTCTCCCACTTGCACTAAAGTCAATAATCTAGATTACATTGTAATGAATCTAACACCCATGGAGTCTTGGTGCTGATCATGTTTTGCTTGCGGAAGAGGCTTAGTCAACGGGTCTGCTACATTCAGATCCATATGTATTTTGCAAATTTCTATGTCTCCATCCTTGACATTTTCATTAATGGAGTTGAAGTGTCTCTTGATGTGTTTGGTTCTCTTGTGAAACCTGGATTCCTTCGCTAAGGCAATTGCTCTAGTGTTATCATAAAAGATTTTCATTGAACCCGACGCACTAGGTATTACACCCAGATCGGATATGAACTCCTTCATCCAGACTCATTCATGTGCTGCTTCCAAAGCAGCTATGTACTCCGCTTCACACGTAGATCCCGACATGACGCTCTGATTGGAACTGCACCAACTGACAGCTCCACCATTCAATACAAATATGTATCCAGTTTGTGACTTAGAGTCATCTGGATCAGTGTCGAAGCTAGCATCGACGTAACTACTTACGACGATGTAACATCCCAATTTTCAATTTGGATGTTATACATAGATCATCATATGCATATCATATTTATTTTGCATTTTGTTGTGATCCTAGAAATTTTAAGCAACTCAAGGACCCAAGGAGAGAGTTGGAGGTTTCACTAAATTCATATTTGAATTTATTTCAAATTTGAAAAGAGGATCAATTTGATTTTAATATTTTTCTCTCCAGTTATTTCCAATAATAAAAATAAATGAGAGAAGATAATATGACTTCTTCAACAAAAGAGAAATATTGGAGAAGAAATTTTAAAATCAAATTATTATTTCTATTTGCTATTTGAATTAGAGAAAACTTGCATTTTTGAAGATAGCATTTTAGTCCAGAAAAATGTTGATCTTGTCCTAAATATTAGGTTTGGACGGTGAAAATTGTTTCTGGAATTTTTAGAATTTTTTTAATATTTATTTAGGATTTTTCTCTGCGGCAAAAATTATTTATTTTTTTAAAAAAGTCTCCGGACCGAACTGGGTCGAAGCCCAGCCGTCGCGCCGCCGCCTTCCGCTCGGGGTGTCCGACCCCGAGCCGTCGCCGGAATCCGCCCGAACCCTACGAGCCGCCGCCCCCTCCTCCCTCTCCTCCTCATCACCACAAGCCGCCACCACCCTCGCGTGCAGCCGCCACCGCAGCTTTGCCGCCATCCCGCTCGCGCCCCGCGCCGCCGCCGCATGCCGCTTTTGCCGCCGCCGCCCACGCCGCCAGAGCTGAGACGCCGCCCGCCATTGACCGGTAAGAACCGGCTGGTTCTTACGGTTTTTTTCTGTTTCACAGTTTAGTTTTTAGATCGGTTTTTTCCGGTTTAGGTTAGATCGATTTATTTTTATTAGATTAGTTTATTTAACGAACGTTCGTTCGTTTAGATCTCTTAGTGAATGTTTTCGTTTGTTTCATTCTGTAAACGATGTTCGCGCGGTAGATTTTTCTTTTTAGTTTTATTTTGCACCGGGGACCTATCTGCAAATAGTTTTATCGCGATTTAGCCCCTAATCTTAAAACTAGCGTAACTTTTTGCTCGTTTGCCCAAATTAGAAGAAACCAGCGCCTAAATCTTTGTAACGATCTCTTCTTTCCAGTTAATCAACTTGAACATGATTTTGACAATTTAAAATTTGAGTTTAGTTCAGATTAGTAAACAATCTTGTTTCGTTCGTATCCTGAGTTTCGTTTCTCCGTTTGAGTTGTTTCTTTTTGCAAATCATAGCTAATCACATGTACCTACTATTAAAATCTAATCCACATGATAATAATGTTGTTAGGTTTTGTTTTCTGCTTAGTTTAGCCATTTGCTTGTTTTGTGTTTCATTTGGATCTTTTCTCGTTTTATCTCTGTTTCGTTTGAGTGATTGCTTATGTATGCTACTGTTTGTCTACGCTAGATTACCCGGAGTGCGAAGCTTGTTACTACGAATCTCTAGAGTTTGCAGATCATCAACAAGGCAAGTTACACCTTGATCATACTCTTCTATACCCAGTTTTTATTATGCATTAGTATTGCCCCTCAAATATTTGCCTGAGTAGGATTGGGAACCTGTGGTTTGGTTGTAGTACTTGAGGTCGGAACCTAATACCTTTTGATCACCCAGGGAATATACGTTATGCTTTATTATTGCTTAGCCATGCTCGTAGACGGGGATTGGATCGTGATACACATGGAAGTTATGAGAGTTATTAATTTTGGATAACATTAAGGTGGAAACTTTAATACACATCTTGGTGGATTGGTTGGGGCACCTGGGGAACCCAGTGTTGTCCATTAAGGGAAATCCCGGGATATCCGTGTGATTTTTCCTCGGTTCGCCACCCAGGCTCAAAGGGATCATATGATATTTCATGCCTAGAAACTTCCATGTGCAGCCACAAGCCATTATGGGCTCTGGCATAGTTGAGTAACTTGTATGAGCTCTCAAAGAGGTGGACTAGCAGATGTAGAGGGAAAGTAGGTTCACCGGTCTGCCTAGAGTAGAGAGTTAATGCTTCAGAAAGACTATGTCTCGATCTTCCGATCATGGATGCGGTCGAGTCTTGTGGGGAAAAGTGTGCAACCTCTGCAGAGTGTATAAACTAATCATGGTTAGCCGTGTCCCGGTTATGGACATCTTGAGTATCCTGAATTGGATATTATTGTTGATCTCATCACTCTTCAATTAATTGAATTGGGTTAATAATGATACTTGTTTAATTGGGATTTGAGTTGGGGGAACCTACCCAAATATTGGAACAACTTGGGAGTAGTTTAAATAAATTTATTCCTTTGTTGTAGGGAAAACTAGCTTTATGCAAAATCATAAACTTAGAGCCTCTACCAGCCAAATATTGCATGTAGATATAGTTCTTGCATTCATTGCCTTACAGTGTAACTATGCCAGCATGTTCAATGTGCTGACCTACACGGCTGCAACGTCTCATGTTGCAGACTACTCAGACGACGAATAAGGTGCGATAGGTCGTTGTCTTGCACTCAGCTATGCTATTGGAGTTGATGGACTCGTTTACCTTCGAAGCTTCCACAGTTATTTAGCTTAGATGGTATTCAGCCATGATATTTTTGTGTAATCATACTCTTTATGAGGACTCGATGTAATAAGTGTGTGATTGAACTTTATTATAATTCCTCGAGTACTGTGTGTGTCAGCATTACCGATTCAGGGATGTCACTGACACACGGAGACTTCGGTCCATTGGGATCGTGGTCGCTACAAGATGGTATCAGAGCACACGCTGAATGTAAGACGCGACCATTAGAATAAGCCACAGGAATTCCATTTTTTGCTCATTTCTAATTCTCCTCTATTTCTACTCTATAGATAGTGGACCTCAGGAACAAGTTCACTCAGCCGGATGACGACACCCCTTTCGGACGACACTTGAAGGAAGTCACTAAGTACCTGAACATCGGACTACCAAGCTCCACTGGGACTTTCTTTTCTACTGTACCGGAAGAGGAGCGCTGGAAGATCAAAGTCTGGATACCTGGGAGGACATTCGCGCCAACAACGGAGCCTATTGATTTCTACATGGATGCACCAAGCTGGATTTAGGAAAGAGCATGGCCACCCATATCACCTATGGACGCATATGTGAAGTGTACCACAAGGAGTGGGAAAACACTATCTACTAAATATGTGGCCCCCGAGACGAAGAATGGGAGATGATTCGTACCAGGAGGGATGGATCAATTGCAGCTTACATTCAGGAGATGGGTGATCATATTTGCTGACAAGAGAATCGATTATGTTTCAACATGAAAAAGATCAAGAAGTTGATGAAGAAGAACAACGAGCTAGAAGAGGAACTCAAGTTTACACGCGATGGATATGAGGAAGAAATTGCCGTACTACTGGAGAAGCATGAAGATCTGAAGAGGAAGTTAGGACTACCAGTGGAGAATCACAAGAGAGAACCAGCAAAGGAGATCCGTTCGGAGGACTACATCATCTTGGACGACACCGACACGAACAGTGATGCAAATGATGACAGTGATGACAACTACGTTGACGAAGCTGGAGTAGATATCATGGAGTCTTCCTCTGAACAAAATTTCTAGATGACCACCATGTAACTAGTAGTATTCTTCCAAGTAGTTAGCATCGATCGGGTTTGTAATCGTAGTTTAGATCGACTGTGTGAACCTTGTGTGCTATTGAATCAAGTGAATTGATTGTGTGTGTCTCATGAGCATATGGGTAGTGAATCTCTGTTAGACCTATTTCTATTCTGTTTTCTCACCCCTTCTACCCCATCAGATGCCTCCGAGACGTGACAATGGATTCGTGTTCCCACCGGAGCTCACTCAGTTGATCCAGCAGCAGAATGCCTTGATGCAGATGCTAGTTCAGAACCAGAACCAACGCAATAACAACAACAACAACCCACCGCCACCACCCCCTGTTGACAACCTAGCCCGTTTTCTGAGGTTGAATCCGCCGGTGTTCTCTAGCAGCACCAAGCCGATTGTTGCAGATGATTGGCTCCACAAGATTGGAAGAGAGCTGACCATTGCAGGATGCACAGATGCAGAGAGAGTGCGTTTTGCCACACAACAGCTTGATGGACCCGCAGCATCTTGGTGGGAGAACTTCACCGCCACTTACCCCATTGATACAGTTACATGGGATCAGTTTCAGCGGGCTTTCTGCACCGCCCATGTTTCAGCAGGAGCTATGAGCATGAAGAAGCGTGAGTTTCACAACTTGCGCCAAGGAGGTCGTACTGCGGAACAGTATGTGGATGAGTTTAGCAAGTTAGCATGCTATGCCCCAGATGATGTGGCCATAGATGCCGCAATTAAAGCAGGAGAAGTTTCTTGAGGGACTCAATGATGAGCTGAGTATGCAGTTGACGGTGGCAACATTCAACAACTACCAGGAGTTGGTAGACAGGGCCCTCATGATAGAAGTCAAGCATCAACAGATTGACAATCGCAAGAGGAAATATGGACAGGGGAGGAATGCCTCTGGAGCTCAGCAGAAGCCCCGCTATACCCTATACTCAGGAGGACATACCCACAACCATGGAGGTCATAACCATGGAGGACATACGCACCATGGAGCAAGTTTGCACAACCACAGTGGCCCCAGGAATGGCGATGGGAATGGAGGAAGCAGTAGCTAGAGCCGTTCCAACCCCTCAACCCCAGCCAAGAGGGATCTAAGCCGCATTACTTGTTTCAAGTGCCAGAAGACCGGACATTATGCCAATGATTGTCCTGAAGCCAATAATGGAAACGGAAATGGAGGTTCTGCAAAGAAGCCCAACCCCTTCACCAAAGGTTAGGTGAACCACGTCAGTGTGGAGGAGATTGAGGACCAACCCAACGCAGTTGTTGGTAAGTTTTTTTGATTAATGCATTTACCGCACTTGTTCTTTTCGATACTGGTGCATCACATTCATTCATATCAATGGGATTTGTGGATAAGTATAAGTTGCCAATAGTAGCCCTTAAGTCACCTATGTTAGTAAGTTCCCCAGGAGCGGAGTATATGGCTAGTAGGAGATGCTATCAGTTGCCAGTAACCATAGGTAGACATGTTTCCCCTCTGACCTGATTGTTCTGGAGTCACAAGGATTGGATGTGATACTAGGCATGGATTGGCTATCCAAGTTTGAGGGAAACATCAATTGCGCCAGTAAATCAGTTCTTCTCACCACCCCAGAAGGAAATAGGATTAAGTATGTATCCAGGCATGCACCGAGGAGGACTCTGGTGAATTCCTTATCAGGAGTTGTACAGGAGGAAGTACCAGTGGTGAAGGATTATCCCGATGTATTTCTGGAAGAGTTACCAGGCAAGCCACCAGATCGAGACATTGAGTTTTTGATTGAGTTATTGCCAGGCACCGGACCAATACCAAAGAGACCGTATCGGATGCCCGCAAAGGATCTGGAGGAAATTAAGAAGCAGATTAAAGAGTTACTGGAGAAAGGTTACATTCGACCAAGTTCATCACCTTGGGGAGCCCAGTGCTTCTAGTGGAGAAGAACGATGCATCTTTGAGGATGGTTGTTGATTATCGTGCGCTGAATGAGGTGACGATTAAGAACAAATACCCTCTGTCGATGATCAATGATTTGTTTGACCAGTTGCAAGGAGCTAAAGTTTTCTCCAAGATTGATCTTCGATCAGGTTATCACCAGTTGAAGATCCGAGAGCAGGATATACCTAAGACCGCTTTTACTATGAGGTATGGGCTATATGAGTATACAGTTATGTCATTTGGTTTGACTAATGCACCTGCCTATTTCATGAGTATGATGAACAAGGTGTTCATGGAGTTTTTGGATAAGTTCGTCATGGTATTCATTGATGACATATTGGTCTACTCAAAGAATGAAGAAGAGTATCGAGCATTTGCGATTAGTTCTCGAGAAGCTCAGAGAACATCAGTTGTATGCCAAGTTCAGCAAATGTGAGTTTTGGTTGAAGGAAGTTGGATTTCTCGGACATGTTATATCCAGAGAAGGAATAGCAGTAGACCCTACCAAGGTTGCTTCTGTCACTAAATGGTTGACACCCACCTTAGTGGGAGAGATCAGAAGTTTTCTTAGACTCGCGGGTTATTACTGGAGGTTTATTGAAAATTTCTCCAAGATTGCAAAGCCCATGACGGTGTTATTGAAGGACACCAAGTTTAAATGGACTGAGGATTGTGAGGCCAATTTTTAGGAGTTGAAGAAACGTTTGGTTACAGCCCAGTGTTGATTCTCCTAGACCAATGCAAGGATTTCCAAGTATATTGCGACGCTTCCCGTCCAGGACTTGGAGGTGTGATTATGCAGGAAGGAAGAGTTGTTTCATATGCCTCACGACCGCTTTGACCTCATGAGTTGAATTATGCTGCGCATGATTTGGAGTTAGCAGCCGTAGTTCATGCACTCAAGACATGGAGACACTTTCTCATCGAAAACTGTTGTGATGTATAAACGGATCATAAGAGTTTGAAATACATCTTCACGTAGAAGGAGTCAAACCTCAGGCAAAGGAGATGGTTGGAGCTCATAAAGGATTATGGCATGAGATTGCATTATCATCCAGGAAAGACCAATGTCGTAGCAGACGCGCTGAGCCGCAAGAGTTATGTTAACACGCTCATAACCGGAGGATTACCTAAGGAATTAGCAGATGACCTTTGAGAGCTATGCTTGGAGATAGTTCTGAGAGGTTATGTTGCAGCACTGGAAATTCTGTCCACTTTGTTGGGTAAAATCAGAGAAGCCTAGAAGACGGACAAGGAGATTGCTCAGATAAAGGATAGGATGGGTAAAGGAAAGGCTAAAGGATTTCGTGAGGATGAGCACGACACCTTATGGTTTGAGGATCGTATTTATGTGCCTAATGACCCTGAGATCAGGAAGTTGATTCTTCAGGAGGCTCATGATTCGCCTTACTCGATTCACCCAGGCAACACCAAGATGTATCTGGATTTGAAGGAAAGTTTCTGGTGGACAGGAATGAAGAAGGATATTGCCGAGTATGTAGCAGTATGTGATGTATGTCAGAGCAACTCTAGCAGACCCCGCATCCCGCCCCGACCTGTAAAATAATCGCCAAAATGCGGGTCAGGGCCGAAAAAGCAGCCCGATCAGACCCCACATCCCGCCCCGGCCCGCAAAAAATTTTGGGGGCACGGCAAAATCCCGACCCCAAACCGGGAAAACGCGCCCCCCCCCCCCCCCCCCGCCCGCGGCTGCGGTGCCCTACATATAAGTGGAAGCGGTTGGTGGGGGGGCATTTCATCCTGCGCTTTCTCCCACCAACCACCCCTCCTCCCCCTCGCGCCGCCGCCACCCGCCCAAGATTCCGGTGACAGCAGCCGGCAGGAGCACGCCGGAAGGCCTCCACGCGCACGAGGCCTCCCTTCCCTTCCCCCTGCGTCGGTGGGCCGCCGGTTTTGCAG
This sequence comes from Triticum timopheevii, assembly GCA_963921465.1. Lineage (NCBI taxonomy): Eukaryota > Viridiplantae > Streptophyta > Magnoliopsida > Poales > Poaceae > Triticum > Triticum timopheevii. Next base: position 245,088,985 of record OY997270.1, read on the forward strand.
ATATGCGGCGCTTCATCGCGGGCCGCCGGATTTGGCTTTTTTCGGCCACTGGTTGCTGCCCCAGGCAATGGAGTGGTCGGGGAGCCTCTCACGCAGCCCAGGCAAGGGCACATCGCCGCATGCAGGTGTGGGTTCGGTCGCCCGCCGCCGTCGAAGGTTTGCGGGCATGGACTCGTCCGGCCGTCCACCAGGCTCGGTGCTCGCGCATCGTCTTTGTGGCCTGCCGATGCCGCTCATCCAGTGCGACGAATGTCCGCGCCAAGTGCTGGGCTCACTTCGGGCATGCCGAAGCACCCCGGATGGGTGTTCTACAAATGCGAAAACGACGGGGCACGTGCACTTGCGGTAGCTCGTTCCATAGCTCTTTCTTTAGATCAACTACGGTAGCTCACTTCAAGATTGCTCAATCTTTTGTGTAGGACGATGGATGCTCATTTTGGTTTTGGGAAGGCCAATACATTGATTTGTTGATATAAAGAAACTTAATATATGTTAGTGCACTCCTTAGTACAATCGAAGGCAATGATGCGGCTGCATGTGCAACTAGAGGGGAAGCAACGTCTACTTCTTTGAAACCAAAGATGAAGAATGAAGAAAGCATCAAGAATGAACAAAGCAAGATCAAGAATCCACATATCAACAATGAGTGCATGGAGAAGATATTGCTTCAACTAGTGGGAGCAGTTATGGAAGTTGGAAATCTTCTGAAATGCATACTTGTGGTTCTTGTTTTCTTTGGTTTTTCTATTCTAGCCAAGATTTGGTGATATATTTTGTATCTAATGTTGTTGCAAAAGCAAATAAAAGCATTATGCTAGATCAATCTAAGTTTTACGGGCCGGGACGAGCTGCGCCAGAGCAGTACCCGTAGAAGCCGACCCGTAAAAACATATATTCCGCGAATATGCTTTTTTACGGGTCCATTATGCGGGGTCTGCATCTGTGCCAGCCCGCGCCGGCCCACAAAAGTGGTTTTGCACGAACCACAAATGAGTTATGCGGGTTGGCGCGATGCGGGGTCTGCTAGAGTTGCTCTCAGAGAGTAAAGGCAGAGCATCAGAAGCTAGCAGGATTGCTACGGCCATTGCCGATACCCGAATGGAAGTGAGATAAACTTGGCATGGATTTTATCACTTGATTACCCAGGACTCGTTCAGGCTATGACTCTATCTAGGTTGTAGTAGATCGCCTGACGAAAGTAGCCCATTTCATCCCGGTGAAGACAACTTATACGAGTGCTAAGTTGGCAAAGATATACATGGCCAAGATCGTATGTCTACATGGAGTTCCGAGGACCATTCTATCAGATAGCGGAACATAGTTTACCTCAAAGTTTTGGAATCAGTTGCATGAAACTTTGGGTACGAGGCTAGAGTTTAGTACAACCGTTCATCCACAGACAGATGGACAGACCGAGAGAGTCAATCAGATTCTGGAGGACATGTTGAGAGCTTGTGCGCTAGATTATGGTTCTAGTTGGGATGTCAATTTGCCCTATGCAGAGTTCTCTTATAACAACAGTTATCAAGCCAGTTTGAAGATGGCCCCTTTCAAAGCTACGTACAGAAGGAGGCGCACGACACCATTATCATGGGATGAAGTTGGAGATGATAGTTATTTGGACCAGACTTAATCAGAGATTCTGAAGATAAGGTTAAGTTGATTCGAGACAGACTCAAGGTAGCCCAGTCAAGGCAGAAGAGTTATGCAGATACTAAACACAAGGAGATAGCCTACGAAGTCGGAGACAGAGCATATCTTTGTGTGTCCCCACTTCAAGGAGTTAAACGTTTTGGAGTCAAGGGAAAGCTAGCACCACGTTTAGTGGGACCATACAGAGTTTTGGAACGCATGGGAGAAGTTGCGTACAAGTTGGAATTGCGCGAAGGATTGTCAGGAGTTCACAATGTGTTTCACGTTTCCCAGCTGAAGAAGTGCCACGGAGAGATGGCCGATATTCCTCTGAGAGATACAGTGCCACTAGAAGCAATTCAGTTGGATAGTGATCTGACCTATGAAGAGAAGCCAGTCAAGATTCTCGAGTTTACCAGTCGAGTTACTCGCAGCAAGGTTATCAAGTTTTGCAAAGTTCAGTGGAGCCACCATACTGAGGAGGAAGCCACCTGGGAGCAAGAAGGAGATCTTCGCAAGGACCACCCAAACCTTTTTGCTGACCAACCCGAATCTCGAGGGCGAGATTCATCTTAAGGTGGGTAGGTTTGTAACATCCCAATTTTCAATTTGGATGTTATACATAGATCATCATATGCATATCATCTTTATTTTGCATTTTGTTGTGATCCTAGAAATCTTAAGCAACTCAAGGACCCAAGGAGAGAGTTGGAGGTTTCACTACATTCACATTTGAATTTATTTCAAATTTGAAAAGAGGATCAATTTGATTTTAATATTTCTCTCTCCAATTAATTCCAATAATAAAAATAAATGAGAGACGATAATATGACTTCTTCAAGAGAAGAGAAATATTGGAGAAGAAATTTTAAAATCAAACTATTATTTTATTTGTATTTTATTTGCTATTTGAATTAGAGAAAACTTGCATTTTTGAAAATTACATTTTAATCCAGAAAAATGTTCATCTTGTCATAATATTAGGTTTGGACGGTGAAAATTGTTTCTAGAATTTTTAGATTTTTTTTATATTTATTTAAGATTTTTCCCTACTGCGAACATTATTTAAAAAAAAGTCTCCGGACCGAACTGGGCCGTAGCCCAGCCGGCCGCCGCCTTCCCCTCGGGGAGTCCGCCCGGACCCCGCAAGCCGCCGCCCCCTCCTCCAAGCTAGCCCCTCACCGAGGCCTTTAAAACCGGACCCCGCCGCCTTCCTCTCCTCCTCATCACCGCAAGCGCCGGCGCACTCAACTGCAGCAGCCCCGCTCGTGCCCTACGCCGCTGCCGCACGTCGCCGTTGCCACCGCTGCCGCCCGCCTCGCCGTCGCCCGCACCGTCGGAGCCGAGACGCCACCGCCGGATCCAGCCGCCTGCCGTTGACCTGTAAAAACCGGCCGGTTCTTACGGTTTTGCCGTTTAGTTTTTAGATCGGTTTTTTCGGTTTAGGTTAGATCGGTTTATTTTTATTAGATTAGTTTATTTAACGAACATTCGTTCGTTTAGATCTTTTAGTGAACGTTTTCGTTCGTTTCGTTCTGTTAACAAACGTTCGCGCGGTGGATTTTTCTTTTTAGTTTTATTTTCGGCTAGGGACCTATTCGCGAATAGTTTTGTCGCAATTTAGCCATTGATTTTAAAACTAGCGTAATTTTTTGCTCGTTTTCCCAAATTAGACAAAACCAGTGCCTAAATCTTCATAACAATCTCTTCTTTCCAGTTAACCAACTTGAACATGATTTTGACAATTTAAAATTTGAGTTTAGTTCAGATTAGTAAACGATCTTGTTTCATTTGTATCCTGAGTTTGATTTCTCCGTTTGAGTTGTTTCTTCTTGCAAATCGTAGCAAATCACATGTACCTACTGTTAAGATCTAATCCACATGATAATAATGTTGTTAGGTTTTGCTTTCTGTTTAGTTTAGCCATTTGCTTGTTTCGTGTTTGATTTGGATCTTTTCTCGTTTTCCCTCTGTTTCGTTTGAGTGATTGCTTATGTATGTTATTGTTTGTCTACGCTAGATTATCCGTAGTGCGAAGCTTGTTACTACGAATCTCTAGAGTTTGCAGATCGTCAGCAAGGCAAGTGACACTTTGATCATACTCTTCTATACCCAGTTTTTACTATGCATTAGTATTGCCCCTCAAATATTTGCATGAGTAGGATTGGGAACATATGGTTTGGTTGTAGTATTTGAGGTAGGAACCTAATACCTTTTGATCACCCCGGCAATATACGTTATGCTTTATTATTGCTTAGCCATGCTCGTAGACGGGGATTGGATCATGATACACATGGATGTTATGAGAGTTATTAATTTTGGATAACATTAAGGTGGCAACTTTAATACACATCTGGGTGGATTGGTTGGGGCACCTGGGGAACCCAGTGTTTTCCATTAAGGGAAATCATGGGGTATCCGTGTGATTTTTCCTCGGTTCGCCACCCAGGCTCAAAGGGATCATATGATATTTCATGCCTAGAAACTTCTGTGTGCAGCCACAAGCCATTATGGGCTCTGGCATAGTTGAGTAAGTTGTATGAGCTCTTGAAGAGGTGGACTAGCAGATGTACAGCGAAAGTAGGTGTACCGTTCTGCCCGGAGTACAGAGTTAATGCTTCAGAAAGACTATGTCTCAATCTTCTGATCATGGATGCGGTCAAGTCTTGTGGGGAAAATTGTGCAACCTCTGCAGAGTGTATAAACTAATCATGGTTAGCCGTGTCCCCGGTTATGGACATCTTGAGTATCTGGAATTGGATATTATTGTTGATCTCATCACCCTTTAATTAATTGAATTGGGTTAATGATGATACTTGTTTAATTGGGATTTGAGTTGGGGGAACCTTCTCAAATATTGGAACAACTTGGGAGTAGTTTAAATAAATTTATTCCTTTGTTGTACGGAAAAAACTAGCTTTGTGCAAAATCATAAACTTAGAGCCTCCACCAGCCAAATATTGCATGTAGATATAGTTCTTGCATTCATTGCCTTTTAGTGTAACTATGCCAGCATATTCAATGTGCTGACCTACATGGCTGCAACGTCTCATGTGGCAGACTACTCAGACGACGAATAAGGTGCGATAGGTCATTGTCTTGCACTCAGCTATGTCTTTGTAGTTGATGGACTCATTTACCTTTGAAGCTTCCGCAGTTATTTAGCTTAGATGGCCTTCAGCCATGATATTTTTGTGTGATCATACTCTTTATGAGGACTTGATGTAATAAGTGTGTGATTGAACTCTGTTATAATTACTTGAGTATTGTGTGTGTCAGCATTACCGATCAAGGGATGACACTGAAACACAGAGACTTCGGTCCATTGGCCTCCTCATCACCTCCATAAACTAGAAACATATTTGTGGTCCTTTTCAGGTACTTTAGGATGTTCTTGACCGCTGTCTAGTGACCCACTCCTGGATTACATTGGTACCTCCCTGCAAACTTATGGCATGGAATACATCATGTCTGGTACACAACATAGAATACATGATAGAACCTATGGCCGAGGCAGGTAATGACTTTTATTTTCTCTCTATCTTCTGTCACGGCCGGGTTTTGAGTCTAACTCAATTTCACACCTTGTAACATAAGCAAGAACCCTTTCTTTTACTGATCCATTTTGAACTTCTTCAAAACGTTGTCAAGGTATGTGCTTTGTGAAAGTCCTATTAAGCATCTCGATCTATCCCTATAGTCTTGATGCCCAATATATAAGCAACTTCACCGAGGTCATTCATTGAAAAATTCTTATTCAACTATCCTTTTATGCTATCCAGAAATTCTATATCATTTCCAGTCATCAATATGCCATCCACATATAATATTAGAAATGCTACAGAGCTCCCACTCACTTTCTTGTAAATACAGGCTTCACCATAAGTCTATATAAAACCATATGCTTTGATCACATCATCAAAGCGTATATATTCCAACTCCAAGATGCTTGAGCTGGTCCATAGATGGATCGCTGGATCTTGCACACTTCGTTAGCAACTTTAGGATCAACAAAACCTTCTGGTTGCATCATATACAACTCTTCTTTAACAAATCCATTAAGGAATGCAGTTTTGACGTCCATTTGCCAGATTTCATAATTATAAAATGCAGGAATTGCTAACATGATTCGGACAGACTTAAGCATTGCTACGGGTAGAAAGTCTAATCGTAGTCGATGCCTGCTTGAACTACGTCGGTATTTCCACAAAGAGGAAGGGATGATGCAGCACAACGATGGTAGGTATTTCCCCCAGTGATGAGACCAAGGTTATCGAACCAGTAGGAGAACCAAGCAAGACAACATAAACAGCCCCTGCACAGAAATAACAAATACTCGCAACCCAACGTGTTAAAGGGGGTGTCAATCCCTTTCGGGTAATGATGCCTCAAATTGGCGAGAAGACGTGATAAAATTGTGATAGATAGGATAAATATATCACAAATAAGATAAAGTGCGACAAGGTATTTTTGTATTTTTTGGTTTAATAGATCTGAAAATAAAAGCAAAGGAAAATAGATCGAAAAGGCAAATATGATGGGAAGAGACCCGGGGGCCATAGGTTTCACTAGTGGCTTCTCTCGAGAAAAATAGCAAACGGTTGGAAAACAATTACTGTTGGGCAATTGATAGAACTTAAAATAATCATGACGATATCCATGCAATGATCATCATATAGGCATCACGTCCAATATTAGTAGACCGACTCCTGCCTGCATCTACTGCTATTACTCCACACATCGACCGCTATCTAGCATGCATCTAATGTATTAAGTTCATGGGAAAACAGAGTAATGCAATAAGAACGATGACATGATGTAGACAAGATCTATTTATGTAGAAATAGACCCCATCTTGTTTTCCTTAATAGCAATGATACATATGTGTCGTTTCCCCTTCTGTCACTGGGATCAAGCACCGTAAGATTGAACCCATCACAAAGCACCTCTTCCCGTTGCAAGATAAATAGATCAAGTTGGCCAAACAAAACCGAAATATCGGAGAAGAAATATGAGGCTATAATCAATCATGCATATAAGAGATCAAAGAAGACTCGAATAACTTTCATGGATAAAAACATAGATCTGATCATAAACTTAAAGTTCATCGGATCCCAACAAACACACCGAAAAAAGACTTACATCATATGGATCTCCAAGAGACCATTGTATTGATAATCAAGAGAGAGAGAGAGAGAGAGAGAGAGAGGAAGCCATCTAGCTACAAACTACTGACCCGTAGGTCTACAAAGAACTACTCACGCATCATCGGAGAGGCACCAATGGACATGATGAACCCCTCCGAGATGGTGTCTAGATTGGATCTGGTGTTTCTGGAACTTGCGGTGGCTGGAATTGATTTTCGTCGACTCCCCTAGGGTTTCTGGAATATTGGGATATTTATAGAGCAAAGAGGCGGTGCAGGGGGCCATCGAGGTGGGCACAACCCACCTGGGCGCGCCTGGGCCTTCAGGAGCGCCCTGGTGGGTTGTGCTCCCCTCGGAGCTCCCTTTAGGTACTTTCTTGGCCCACTGGATGCCTTCTGGTCCAAAAAAATCCACAAAAAGTTCCGTTGCATTTGGATCCGTTTGGTATTGATTTTCTGCGATGTAAAAAACAAGTAGAAAATAGCAACTGGACTGGGCACTATGTCAATAGGTTAGTACCAAAAAATGATATAAAATGACTATAAAACAATTGTAAAACATCCAAGAATGATAATATAACAGCATGGAACAATCAAAAATTATAGATACGTTGGAGACGTATCAGCATCCCCAAGCTTAATTCCTGCTCGTCCTCAAGTAGGTAAATGATAAAAACATAATTTTTTATGTGGAATGCTGCCTAACATGTCCGTCACATTTTTTTTCTTTGTAGCATGGACATTTGGACTTTTATATGGTTCAAAAAATAGTCTAGTTTTGACATGAAGACTTTAATACTCAAGCATACCAACAAGCAACCATGTCTTTCAAATTTATCAACACTGAAGCAAGTTATCCCTAACCCATTATGCTCAATCATTGATCCATTCATGAAACACACTCGAATATTAGCTACACCCAATGCTCAAATACGATCATAGTGCCCCTTAGTTGGTGCTTTGTAAGAGAAGATGGAGACTTAAATTCAAAATAAAAATTGCATAAAGTAAAAGAAAGGCCCTTCGCAGAGGGAAGTAGGGATTTGTAGACGTGCCAGAGCTGGAAGCGAAAATTGGCAGATAAAAACATTTTGGGAGGCATACTTTTCCCACCAACTAAAATGACTTAGAGCTCTCAACACTTTCCATGCTAGATACATCATAGGCGGTTCCCAAACAGAAAATAAAGTTTATTCCTTTTTCCACCATTACTTTCACTTTCCATGGCTAATTGTATCCACGGGTGCCCTCCATACCAACACTTTCCAAGGAATTTATTATTTGGCAACATAAAGTAAATTCATTTTTTTATTTCGGGACTGGGCATCCCTAATACCTTTGTCGTACTCTTGTGCAATGACAAGTGAATAAACACTCATTGTGAGAATAATTCATCTACCATGGAAAATATTGGCCACTCTTCACCGCCTCGCGAGCGATACGAGCACACAAAAGAGAAATTTATTTTGAAAATTAGAGATGGCACATGCAAATTTGCATAGAATGGCACGAAAAGACCGCATATAGGTAGATATAGTGGACTCATATGGCAAAACTGGTTTAAAGGGTTTTGGATGCAAAAGTAGTGATCATACTTAGTGCAAAATGAAGGCTAGCAAAAAGATTGAGAAGCAACCAACCCCGAAACGAAAAATCTCATACCCAACCATTAAGCATAAGTAACACCGAATAATGCACAACAAGTAGGATATAAATTTCATTGCATAACTATTGACTTTCGTGCTTGCATAGGGAATCACAAACCTTAACACCAATATTCTTACTAAAGCACAATTACTCATCAACATGACTCACATATCATATCATCATATCTCAAAACCGTTACTAAGAACCAAGTTTATTTTGTCCAATGATCTTCATGAAAATTTTTATTATATCCTCCTTGGATATCTATCACTTTGGGACTATTTTCATATGTTGCTTTTAATAAGCTAGAACAAATTTAAGTGAAGAACCTAAGCATGATTTTTTTTCTTTCTCTCAAAATAATCTAAGTGAAGCAATAGAGAATTCCTTAAATAAAATAATAAAGGATGCCGTGCTCAAAAAGATATAAGTGAAGCACTAGAGCAATTTCATGGCTCTAAAAATTTAAGTGAAGCATAGGAGCAAGCATAGCATAATTTTTGGCTCTCTCAAAAAGGTGTGTCCAGCAAGGATTCAAGACTTAAAACCCAAAGCAAAACAAGAAAATACTCATATCATACAAGACGCTCCAAGCAAAACTCATAATATGTGACGAATAAAAATATAGTTCCAAGTAAAATACCGATTGTTGTTAGAAGAAAGAGGGGATGCCACTTGGGGGCATCCCCAAGCTTAGTTGCTTGATACTTCTTGAATATTATCTTGGGGTGCCTCAGGCATCCCCAAGCTCCTTTTGCTAATCCTTATTCCTTCATCCATCGTAAGATCACCCAAAACTTGAAAACTTCAATCACACAAAACTCAACAAAACCTTCGTGAGATCCGTTAGTATAAGAAGGCAAACCACTACTATAAGTGTTGTTGCAAACCCATTCATATTATATTTTTTCATTATATCTACTGTATTCCAACTTTTCTATGGCAAAAACTCTTCAAAGAAAACCATAGAATCGTAAAAACAAGCACACAACGCAAAGAAAACAGAATCTGTCAAAAACAGAACAGCTTGTAGCAATCTGACTACTTCGAATACTTTTGTAACTCAAAAAATTCTGAACAAATTAGGATGACGTGAATAATTTGTTTACTAATCTTCTTCAAAAAGAATCAACTCAAAAGAACTCTTCTGGTAAAAATGAAAAATAATTTTGTGAGCGCAAAAGTTTCTGTTTTTCAGCAAGATCAAATCAACTCTCACCGAAATCATCCCAAAGGCCTTGCTTGGCACAAACACTAATTTAAACCACAAAAACACATATAACCAGAGGCATAATTGTGTATTTTATCGAAAACAGCAAGAAAACCAAAAAGCAATAAAATACAAGTTGGGTTGCCTCCCAACGAACGCTACCGTTTTACGCCCCTAGCTAGGCATAACGCGTAGGATCTAAGTTTTGTCATATTTAGTTCTAGATCCATATGATGCCCTCATGGTTGAGTCATATGGTGGGCTAATTCTTGTTCTAGGAAAGTGTTCCATACCCTTCCTTAGTGGAAATTGAAATTTAATATTGCCTTCTTTCATACCAATCACGGCACCAATAGTACGTAAAAATGGTCTACCAAGTATGATTGGACAAGATGGATTGCAATCAATATCAATAACAATAAAATCTATGGGCACATGATTCCTATTTGCAAGAATTTCCCATAGGATTTTTAATAGTAGAATCCGCCAAGTGCAAATTTAGATAACATTCTTCAATATCGGTAAGACCAAGCACATTACATAAAGATTTCGGAATTGTAGAAACACTAGCACCCAAGTCACATAAAGCAAAACACTCATAATTTTTAATCTTGACTTTGATGGTAGGTTCCCATTCATTATGTAATTTTCTAGGAATTCAAACTTCTAATTCCAACTTTTCTTCAAAAGCTTTCATCATAGCATCAACAATATGTTTAGTAAAAGCTTTATTTTGTTCATAAGCATGGGGTGAAATTATCATGGATTGTGATGTCTACTACACAACTTATTCCTTGTAGACGTTGTTAGGCCTCCAAGTGCAGAGTTTTGTAGGACAGTAGAAAATTTCCCTCAAGTGGATAACCTAAGGTTTATCAATCCGTCGGAGGCGTAGGATGAAGATGGTCTCTCTCAAACAACCTTGCAACCGAATAACAAAGAGTCTCTTGTGTCCCCCACACACCCAATACAATGGTAAATTGTATAGGTGCACTAGTTCAGCGAAGAGATGGTGATACAAGTGCAATATGGATGGTAGATATAGGTTTTTGTAATATGAAAATATAAAAACAGCAAGGTAACTAGTAACAAAGTGAGTGTAAATGGTATTGCAATGCTAGGAAACAAGGCCTAGGGTTCATACTTTCACTAGTGCAAGTTCTCTCAACAATGATAACATAATTGGATCATATAACAATCCCTCAACGTGCAACAAAGAGTCACACCAAAGTCACTAATAGCGGAGAACAAGTGAAGAGATTATTGTAGGTTATGGAACCACCTCAAAGTTATTCTTTCTGATCAATCCATTGGGCTATTCCTATAAGTGTCACAAACAGCCCTAGAGTTCGTAGTAAAATAACACCTTAAGATACACATAAACAAAAGCCCTAATGTCACCTAGATACTCCAATGTCACCACAAGTATCCGCGGGTTTGATTATACGATATGCATCACACAATCTCAGATTCATCTATTCAAACCAACACAAAGAACTTCATAGAGTGACCCAAAGTTTCTACCGGAGAGTCAAGATGAAAACGTGTGTCAACCCCTATGCATAGATTCCCAAGGTCACGGAACCTGCAAGTTGATCAAGTGAATCAATATAATACCCCATTGTCACCACGGGTATCCCACTCAAGACATACATCAAGTGTTCTCAAATCCTTAAAGACTCAATCCAATAAGATAACTTCAAAGGGAAAACTCAATCCATTACAAGAAGGTAGAGGGGGAGAAACATCATAAGATCCAACTATAATAGCAAAGCTCGCGGTACATCAAGATCGTGCCAAATCAACAACACGAGAGAGAGAGAGAGAGATAGAGAGAGAGAGAGAGAGATCAAACACATAACTACTGGTACATACCCTCAGCCCCGAGGGTGAACTACTCCCTCCTCGTCATGGAGAGCGCCAGGATGATGAAGATGGCCAGCGGGCCCTCCGGTAGAGTGCCCGAACAGGGTTCCGATTGGTGTTTGGTGGCTACAGAGGCTTGCGGCAGCAGAGCGCCCGATCTTCTTTCTGTTCTGGAAGTTTGGGGATATATAAGAGGTGTTGGCGTCGGGAACAAGTCAGGGGGGTCCCCGAGGTAGCCATGAGGTAGGGGGCGCGCACAGGGGGTAGGGCGCGCTCTCTACCCTCGTGGTTGTCTCACGACTCTTCTGGTCCATCTCCGATGCTCCATGGGCTTCTTCTGGTCCAAAAATAATCTCTGTAAATTTTCAGGTCAATTGGACACGTTTGATATTCCTTTTCTGTAAAACTCAAAAACAAGGAAAAACAGAAACTGGCACTGGGCTCTAGGTTAATAGGTTAGTCCCAAAAATAATATAAAATATCATATTAATGCATATATAACTTCCAAAATAGATAATATAATAGTATGGAACAATCGAAAATTATAGATACGTTGGAGACGTACCAAGCATCCCCAAGCTTAATTCCTACTCGTCCTCAAGTAGGTAAATGATAAAAACAGAATTTTTGATGTGGAATGCTGCCTAACATATTTATCCATGTAATTCTATTTATTGTGCCATGAGTGTTCAGATTCGAAAGATTCAAAATGAAAGTTTAGTATTGACATAAAAATAATAGTACTTCAAGCGTACTAACAGGGCAATTATGTCTTCTCAAAATAACATGGCCAAAGAAAGCTTATCCTTAGAAAATCATATAGTCTGGCTATGCTCCATCTTCATCACACAAAATACTCAAATCATGCACAACCCTGATGACAAGTCAAGCAATTGTTTCATAATTTTGATGTTCTCAAACTTTTTCAACTTTCACGCAATACATGAGTGTGAGCCATGGATATAGCACTATGGTGGAAGAGAATATGGTGGTTGTGGAGAAGACAAAAAGAGGGAGATAGCCTCACATCAACTAGGCGTATCAACGGGCTATGGAGATGCCCATCAATAGATATCAATGTGAGTGAGTAGGGATTGCCATGCAATGGATGCACTAGAGCTATAAGTTTATGAAAGCTCAAAAAGAAACTAAGTGGGTGTGCATCCAACTTTGCTTGCTCACGAAGACCTAGGGCAATTTGAGGAAGCCCATCATTGGAATATACAAGCCAAGTTCTATAATGAAAAATTCCCACTATTATATGAAAGTGACAACATAGGAGACTCTCTATCATGAAGATCATGGTGCTACTTTGAAGCACAAGTGTGGAGAAAGGATAGTAACATTGCCCCTTCTCTCTTTTTCTCTCATTTTTTTTGTTTTTTTTGTTTGGGCCTTTCTTTTTTTTTGCCTCTTTTTTTATTGGCTTCTTTGGCCTCTTTTTTTTATTTCCTCGCATGGGACAATGCTCTAATAATGATGATCATCACACTTCTGTATACTTATAACTCAAAAAATTACAACTTGATACTTAGAGCAAAAATATGACTCTATGTGAATGCCTCCAGCGGTGTACCGGGATGTGCAATGAATCAAGAGTGACACGTATGAAGGAATTATGGACGGTGGCTTCGCCACAAATACAATGTCAACTACATGATCATGCAAAGCAATATGACAATGATGGAGCGTGTCATAATAAACGGAACGGTGGAAAGTTGCATGGCGATATATCTTGGAATGGCTATGGAAATGCCATAATAGGTAGGTATGGTGGCTGTCTTGAGGAAGGTACATGGTGGGTGTATGGTACCGATGAAAGTCGCGCGACAAAAGAGAGGCTAGCAATGGTGGGAGGGTGAGAGTGCGTATAACCCATGGACTCAACATTAGTCATAAAGAACTCACATACTTATTGCGAAAACCTATTAGTCATTGAAACAAAGTATTATGCGCATGCTCCTAGGGTGATAGATTGGTAGGAAAAGACCATCGCTCATCCCCGACCGCCGCTCATAAGGAAGACAATCAAAAAATATATCATGCTCCATTCTTCGGCTCCATCACACCCGCCGCCCACCACCATGTGACAACACAGTCACAAGGACACCGCTGTCGTCTTACCACGGCCAATGAAGCAAGGCCGGCTGGATCCAAACGAGACACCCATAGACAAGGAGCAGCAGCACCGCAGCCATGAGGGAGGGAACAACCTCCATCGGCTAGGCGGTAGCAGACCGGGCATAACAGTAGAGGCACACCGGACCAAATGTCCAGCCGGGCCCAGAACGGGCCCGTGAAGCTCCGCCGCCATGCTGCAGTAGTCGCGGCATAGCAGCGGCCATCCCTGTCGCGAGGAGCTCGCCAGAATAACCTGAGAACAACCCATCGCGGGCCCCCAACAGGCCCGCCCTGATCCAGATTGGGCCCATAGGGCCTAGATCTCGGCCAGCCGGGTGACGCCGGCCGCCGCCAGCCATGGGCCATCCCCGCCGCCAAGGGGCAACGCCACCGCACTGCTGTCGTCCAGATCCACGCCAGAACGCCGCCAGACGAAGGGCTCCGCCGCCAGGACCGCTCGCCCGAGCCGGGGTCCAGCGACGGGAGAAGAAGGGGGGCCACCACCGCCGGACTGCGGGGTGCCGTGCGGGCAACGCCCAACTGCGCACACCGGCGACAGCTGCGAGGGGGAAGGGGGCCGGTGACTCGAGGGGAGGGGGGAGTGGGGAACCGCCTCGGTCGCCTCGCTCGGAGAGGGCGACGCGGGGGGCACGCAGGGCCAGGATGCCCATCATATTAGGACTAAATTCATAACCTAAGCAAATTACATGTTGTTTAAGGCTCTCAAAATAATATAAGTGAAGCATGAGAGTTCATCAATTTCTTCAAAATAAAACCACCGTCCTGCTCTAAAAAGATATAAGTGAAGCACTGGAGCAAATGACAAACTACACCAAAAGATATAAGTGAAGATCAATGAGTAGTTGAATAATTATGTAACTATGTGAAGACTCTCTAACATTTAAGAATTTCAGCTCTTGGGATATTAATCAAACAGCAAGCAAAACAAAATAAAATGTCATTGCAAGGATAGCACATATCATGTGAAGAAGTAAAAAAATTAGTCTCAACCAAAACTGACCGATAGTTGTTGAAGAAGAAAGGTGAGATGCCAACCGGGGCATCCCCATGCTTAGATGCTTGAGACTTCTTGATATATTAATTAGGGATGCCTTGGGCATCCCCAAGCTTGAGCTTTTGTGTCTCCTTAATTCCTTTTGTATCACGGTTTCCCTAAATCTCAAAAACTTCATCCACACAAAACTCAACAAGAACTCGTGAGATAAGTTAGTATAAATCAATGCAATAACCTTATCATTCTCTACTGTAGAAAATCACTAAAATTATAATTTGATATAGCCTACTAAGTGCCTCTGCATATTTAACACTCCTATCCTCAAATAGAATCATTAAACAAGCAAACATATGGAAACAATGCAAACATAACAGCAATCTGTCTAAACAGGACAGTCTGTAAAGAATGCAAGAGGAATCATACTTCCTTAACTCCAAAAATTCTGAAAAATTACCACACTGTAGAAAAATTGTTGTTACTCATTGTGTCAAAATTTCAGTATTTTATCATGTTTTGACTATTCACCAATATTCAAAACATAACAGCAAACTTTCTGTTTTCGAAACAGCAACGTATAGACTTGTAAAATAAGCATGGTAAAGGCTATACTTGACTTTTTTATTGAACTAAAAGATATAAAACATGTCTCTGAATAGCTACAAGCAAACATAAACAAAAGAAAATTATGCTCCAAGCAAACACATATCATGTGGTGAATAAAAATATAGCTCCAAGTAAATTTACCAATGAACGAAGACGAAAGAGGGGATGCCATCCGGGGCATCCCAAGCTTAGGCTCTTGGTTGTCCTTGAATATTACCTTGGGGTGCCTTGGGAAACCCCAAGCTTAGGCTCTTTCCACTCCTTATTTTGTAATCCATCAAAACTTTACCCAAAACTTGAAAACTTCACAACACAAAACTCAACAGAAATTCTTATGAGATCCATTAGTATAAGAAAGCAAATCACCACTTAGGTACTGTTGTGAACTCATTCTAAATTCCTATTGGTGTTATATATACTATATTCCAACTTCTCTATGGTTCATACCCTCCGATACTACTCACAGATTCATCAAAATAAGCAAATGACACAAAGAAAACAGAATCTATTAAAAACAGAACAGTCTGTAGCAATCTGGAAACTTCCCACACTTCCAGAGCTCCAAAAACTTCTGAAAAATTAGGACAACATAGACAATTTGTATATCAATCTTGTGTAAAAAATTCAGATCAAAAGCACGTTCCAGTGAATTTTCAAATTTCCTGGACTGAGCACAAAAGTTTCTGTTTTTGCACAGAATCAAGTCAACTATCATCCGCACTATCCCAAAGACCTTACTTGGCACTTTATTGAAATAAAAGACATAAAACATGATTACTACAGTAGCTTAATCATGTGAACACACAAAAACAGTAAGGGTAAATATTGGGTTGTCTCCCAACAAGCGCTTTTCTTTAATGCCTTTCTAGCTAGGCATGATGATTTCAATGATGCTCACATGAAAGATAAGAACTGAAACACAAAGAGAGCATCTTGAAGAATATGACTAGCACTTTTAAGTCTAACCCATTTCCTATGCCTAGGGATTTTTTGAGCAAACAACTTGTGGGAACAAGAATCAACCAGCATAGGATGGTAAAACAAGCAAAACTTCAAAAGTTTAAGCACATAGAGAGAAAATTTCATATTATTGCAATTCCTACAAGCATATGTTCCTCCCTCATAGTAATTTTTAGTAGAATCATAAATGAATTCAATAATATAACTATAACATAAAGCACTCTTTTCATGATGCATAAGCATAGAATTTTTATTTCTCTCCACATAACCAAATTTCTTCTCATGAATAGTAGTGGGAGCAAACTCAACAAAATAACTATCATCTGACGCATAATGCAATTGAAAATTGAAATCAAGATGACAAGTTTCATGGTTATCATTATTCTTTATAGCATACATGTCATCACAATAATCATCATAGATAGAAACTTTGTTCTCATAATCAATTGGAACCTCTTCCGAAATAGTGGATTCGTCACTAAATAAAGTCATGACCTCTCTGTCGGGGGGATGAACCCCGGGCAGGCAACGGAACTCGGATCCTTTTCAAAAACAGCGGGGCCCGCATCGCCCCGCAAACCGGCACACGCCTGGCCTGGTCGCTTGACCCGGCAGGGCCCGCAACCCGGCCAAACCCTCCGACCCGGCAAGGTACGTCAACCCGGCCACAACAACTGGCGCAAGACGACTCAACCGGCGCAACCAAGGCTTCCACGGCAAGCCAGCCCCACCTGTGGCATCCACGGCAACCCAGCCACGGGTCAGATCCCGTCCCATCCAGGCCGTACGATGGGACGAGACCTAAACCACCGATGACCAAGACAACAGTGTTTCCACCCATGCCTGTGGTCAGCCGGGGCGTGGCAACAGTGCCCCTCACCTACCCACTGACCAAGGCTGGCGTGGCAACAGTGCTCCCATCCTCACCACTGACGACAGCAAGCGGCAGCCTGACAGAGAGCACTATGCACGACTCAACTCAGCGACGCCCTGACGATCGGCAAGACGACGCACACTCCCCTAGGCGCGCGGGGACCGCACCTAGGGGAACCCGGCGAACCATAAGCCCACAAGCAGGACCCAGCCCGGAGTCCCGGACACCGACAATACGGACCCACCGACTCGGCATATTACCATTGTAACCCTGGGTGGGTTGATCTATAAAACCCCCCAGGAACCCACGCCTACAGAAGAGGAGGCAATGGCAACAGATAAGAGATCATCGCATCGCATGTAAGGAAACGAGAGACAAAAGCACAAGCATGCATAGCACTAG
The DNA here is from genome assembly GCA_963921465.1 of Triticum timopheevii. Classification (NCBI taxonomy): domain Eukaryota; kingdom Viridiplantae; phylum Streptophyta; class Magnoliopsida; order Poales; family Poaceae; genus Triticum; species Triticum timopheevii. The sequence continues at coordinate 245,106,461 of OY997270.1, forward strand.
CCACCCAACAGCAGTACCGATTAGAAGGAGCAGCCCAAGCCTTGGCCAGCTTCCTTCCTCCTCCACACAGCTCCAGGAGCAGCGTTGTAATATCAATCATCCAACCAAACTCGGCAGGACAACGGGTGTTATCTCTCCGGAGAGCCCCGAACCTGGGTATGTCCGGCGTCCCGCGCCCGCGCATGCCAACCTCGCCTCTGGAGCCCACCAGCGCCCTCAAGCCTCCTCCTCTCTTTAGCCATCCCTTGGCATCTGCCATGCGCCCACCACGATAGTTGGCGCCCACCATGGGGCAGCTCGAGGAGCTGGCCGGGAGCATGCTTCAGACGGGGCCCTTCTCCTACACCAACGAGTCTGTCGCGCTGGCGGACGACATCGTCGGCGCGTTCGCCGTCTCTTTCACCGTGCTCCGCATCTCCGACGCACTCGCGGCCGACGAGTACCCCAGCGAGGTGCTCAGCTATACCGACTCTCCCCTTTTCCTCAGCGGTGGCATTGCTGCCGGGGGGATGGACGTCCATGTGGAGGTCTACGTCACGGGCGATGGTGCCTCTTCCTCGACGAGCAAGACGAGGAAGGCTGCGGAGGTCAGGGCCATCGCGGAACGGACTGAGCCGTCCGATCCGTTGCACGCTGCGATGCAGATCCTTTGCATCCCCATCGGCACCGACATCGATGCCACCAACGTCGCCGAAGCCCGAACCCAACTCAAGGATAGGCGCCAGCAGATGCTCGACCTGTTCGAGACGCTGGCCGCCACCAGGCGCCGCCTGGAGGCCGCTCAGATGGAGCACGACGCCGCTCACGGAGTTACGCTCGCCACGGCCGAGCCAAGCCGGGTCGTCGGCGCACGCGCCCGGGGAGGAGCGATCGGCCGAGCCTTCGGCGCCGTCCGGACCGTCTACGAATCCCTAGTGAAGAACATGTGTGCTGTGGAGGCAGCCGAGGTCGGCCTCGACCAACTCGCAGGCGAGGAGCTCAAGGAGCGCATCGGGCAGATGCGCGAGCTCCTCCGCGCCGCCAACGCCCAACAGGATCCCCTCAACCAGCTCGCCAAGCCGGCGGGGTCCGGCTCCGCCCGCCTTGGCGGACCCGGCGAACTTCTGCACACGGCTTCCTCGCCGCCCGGCGAGGCGCACTCCAGCCAAGCCTGGACTCGACGCAACCCGGTCGCCACCGCTGCCGACGCTTTGGGCAACGAGCCCGCTCCGGAGACCCTGCGTGGACCCGGCCAGCTTGGCCGGCGTCCGGCTCCAACCGACCCGGCTCCTCGGGGCCTGGCCACCAGTCAACTCGGCCCGCGCGCCATCGCCTCAATCAGCTCGCTTGCTCCCTGGAGGTGGAGGAGAGCGGCGCTATCGGGCTGGTGTGCTTCGGCCCACGCATCCGGGAGGAGCCCTTTTCGAAAGGGTTCGTGCTCCCCCACGACACCCCCAAGTACAATGGGACCGTGAAGCCAGAAGACTGGCTCACCGACTACACCACGTCCATTGGCATCACCAGTGCCAATCGTCGTCTAGCCGTGCGCTACGGACTGCTCATGCCCCAGGGGTCGGCCCGCACATGGTTGAACAGTCTGCCGATGGGCAGCATCAACGCGTGGGTCGACTTCGAGGAGGCCTTTGTCCGCAACTTCACGGGGACCTACAAGCGACCCGGTCGCCCTAGCCAGCTCGCCATGTGCGTGCAGGGGTCGACGGAGACGGGTCACGAGTACCTCGCACGCTAGACCGAGCTCTAAAACAGCTGCGAGGGCGTCCATGAAGTCCAAGCGATCTAGTACTTCGTCAGCGGGTGCCGAGACGGCACCCTCCTCAAGCACAAGCTCCTACGCTCCAGCCGGCCACCATGGCCGCACTCATGGTGACGGCGGACAAGTACGCCAACACCGACTCCACCATGAAGATCCAGGTGGCGCTGGATGAAGCCGGCAAAGCAAAGCCAGTTCCTCCTCCGAAGCCGGCCGGCAAAAGCAGCCGGCAGCGGCATCATCAGAACAGCAAGTGCAAGGCCGACTAACCGGCACAGCGTCATGACAACCGGCTCGTCGCGGCCGCCGAGCCTGCGGCGGACCGGCAGTGAAGCGCCGGCAGACCGGCAAGAGGGCATGGCAGCCCGCCATGAGTTTCGAAGAGATGCTCGATGCCCCATGCAAGCACCACAGCGGCGCAAGACCCTCCACACACACACACGCTTCGGTAGTGCGCCATCACCAAGCGCATCATGAGGGGAGACGTTCTGCCTCCTCCGGCTCCGGCTGCAGCTCCGGGCGCGGGGCAGCCGCCTCCGCCTCCACCGCCGCCTCCCGCCGGCGGCGCGATGCGGAACCATGCCTACCCAGACTAGAGCGCTGCCTATGTCGTCTTCACCAGCCTCGGCGACGACAAACGCAGCGAGCACCTTCTCCGGCAGGAGGTGAACACCGTTGCACCAGCCAAGCCGGATTCCATGCACTAGTTGGATCGCCCGATCACCTGGACCCGTGAGGATCACCCGGCAGTCATGCCGAGTCCGGGTGGATACGCCCTCGTCCTCAACCCCACCATCGTCGCACGGCGCACATGCAAGTTCTCTCGAGTCCTCATCGACAGCGGCAGCAGCATCAACATCCTCTACAGCGACACGATGACCAAGCTCGGCCTCAAGGCCGAGGACCTGGAGCCGACCCGGACAGTCTTCCATGGAATCGTGCCCGGCTTTTCCTGCTCGCCCATTGGCCGGGTCTGGCTCGATGTCCTGTTCGGCGACAGCAGCCACTTCCGACGTGAGCCAGTCTGGTTCGAGGTGTGGACCTGTCCAGCGCATATCATGCATTGCTGGGCCGGCCCCATGCTCTCCAAGTTCATGGCGGTTCCCCACTACGCATACCTGAAGATGAAGATGCTGGGTCCCAAGGGCCTCATTACCGTCACCGGCGACTATCGCAAGTCTCTGGAGTGCGTCCGAGACGGTGCCAAGCTGGCCAAGTCACTGGTCATCGCCGAGGAGCGGTGCCAGCTCGACCGGATTGTCGCCTTGGCACGCGAGGCCTCCGATGCATCGATCCCGACCTCGGACCCGGCCGACAAGGCTGCCTTCAAGCCCTCCAAGGAGACCAAGAAAGTGAAGCTCAACCCTGAAGACCCCAGCTGCAGCAAGTATGTTGTCGTAGGCGCCCACCTCGACAGCAAATAGGAAGGCGAGCTCGTTGACTTCCTCTGTGAGAATCGGGATATCTTCGCATGGACTCCCAAGGACATGCCGGGTATCCCGAGGAAGTACGCTGAGCACAAACTTCACGTCCGCAAGGACGCCAAGCCTGTTCGTCAACCCCTCCGACGATTTTCTGAAGAGAAGAGAAGAATCATTGGTGAAGAGGTCGCTAAGCTTTTGGCGGCCGGCTTCATAATGGAAGTGTTTCACCCCGAGTGGCTGGCCAATCCAGTCCTCGTCCTGAAGAAGAACAAGACCTGGCGAATGTGTATCGACTACACCAGCCTCAACAAGGCCTGTCCCAAGGATCCGTTCGCTCTCCCGCGGATCGACCAAGTCATCAACTCGACCGTTGGGTGCGAGCTCCTTTCCTTCCTGGATGCTTACTCCGGCTATCACCAGATTAAGCTGGACCCGGTCGATGCCCTGAAGACGTCCTTCATCACGCCTGTCAGTGTCAAAGCTGGTGGATCTTGGGTAGGGGGTCCCGAACTGTGCGTCTAGGCGGATGGTAACAGGAGACAAGGGACACGATCTTTTTACCCAGGTTCGGGCCCTCTCGATGGAGGTAAAACCCTACTCCTGCTTGATTTATATTGATGATATGGGTAGTACAAGAGTGGATCTACCATGAGATCAAGGAGGCTAAACCCTAGAAGCTAGCATATGGTATGATTGTTGTTCGTCCTATGGACTAAAACCCTCCGGTTTATATAGACACCGAAGAGGGCTAGGGTTACACAGAGTCGGTTACAATGGTAGGAGATCTACATATCCTTATTGCCAAGCTTGCCTTCCACGCCAAGGAAAGTCCCATCCGAACATGGGACGAAGTCTTCAATCTTGTATCTTCATAGTCTTGGAGTCCGGCCAATGATGATAGTTCGGCTATCCGAACACCCCCTAGTCCAGGACTCCCTCAGTAGCCCCCGAACCAGGCTTCAATGACGATGAGTCCGGCGCGTATATTGTCTTCGGCGTTGCAAGGCGGGTTCTCCTCCAAATTCCATGTGCTTGCCGAATAGTGTCCGGCTTCCTTATAAATGTTGCGCTCCTTGGCTTCCACATCCAATAATGGCCCTCTTCCACGTGTCGTATGAATGCGAAAAGCCAAGGTATTGTTATGTTTTACCCCCTAGCTGCGCGAATAAGCTGCCTATAAGAGAGGCAAGGATCTAGATCCGAATCACACCATCCTCCTTCCGCGAGTACTCATCGAAGCGCCTCTGACAAAAATCCACTCCATCATGGACAGTCGACGCGGCTCCTCCTCTCGCGCTCCCAGCCCTCAGCCAGGAGATTGGAGGAGATGTTCAGTCCCGCACAGCGAGCTGGTGATGCTCCAAGTGGAGGGATACCTTCCCCCAGCCTTCATGGTTCCGGTTCGAGCCGGATTGGCCACCTACAATGGTGGAAAGCAGGAGGAGAGCACCCCCAATCCCTCCAAAGGAGAGCGGGTATGCTTCGTCCCTTATATAATAAGGGGACTCGGATTTCCCATACATCCGTTTCTCCGGGGGCTCCTGGAGTTCTATGGGCTCCAGCTTCACCACCTTACACCTGCCTCCATCTTGCACATCGCGGGCTTTGTAGCCCTTTGCGAGCTGTTCTTGGGCATCGAGGCCCATTTTGCGCTGTGGAAGAGATTGTTTTGCCTCGTACCCCGTTCTCACGAGGGGTCGATATATCAAGTGGGCGGAGCCGAAGTATGGCGCATCGCCGGGACCGGATATCTATCCGGAACCCCAAAGAAGGCGTCCGAAGACTGGCCTTTGGAATGGTTTTATATGGAAGACGCCCCGTTGCCGGACCCAGTTCGGATCGGCCTCCCGGAGTTCAGCAACGCTCCTCTGGAGAAACGCCTGAGTTGGCGCCCGCGGAGCCCTCAACGGGAGAATGATAGGAGCGTCCAATATCTGATGGGCCGGATAAAGTTACTGGCTCATTCTGGATTGACCATGATTGGAGTCATGGCCACGTGCATCATGTGAGGGGTGCAGCTGCTCCAATATAGGGGCCACCCCATGTGGGATTTCAATGGGGAGAATGACGCCACCCAACATGGCCGCAAGGGGCCGGGATCGGTTACCGATCTGGTGAAGATCCTGTCTGGTTTGTACAAGGGGGAGAAAGAGGACTTCCTCCGCGCGAGTCCATTGAATGGATTCTCCATGAATAACCCTCGGAGCTGGGTAAGCGGACATTTATCTATCCGATCCGTATTTCCAAAGTTAAGTGTCTTACTTTGTGATTTCGACGCAGGAACTGCGCCGGGATGTAGAGGGCATACACAGCCTGACTACACAACCCGAGGATCCGGGATGATCCCTTGATCCGGCCTCCGAAGAGGATCCGGACATAGAGGTGGAGCTGATCGATGGGGTGTTCCACCAACTTAGCATGGACAAAGCTTTGGTCGCCATTACGGCTGACTACCCCGGTTTATCTCCGGCTTCCCAGGTAAATGTGACCATAGTCTTGACATTATTACTCATCCATGCTTATTTCTGACCACCGTATACCAACGGTGCCTCGCAGGAGGTGCCTTTAAGGCGGGAAGCCGACCCCGCGACGGCTGACCAACAAGGGTCAGTTCGGCCCAGCTGGCGGAAGAGGAGTGCGGCGCGAATCGAAACGTCGCCGCAACGGTATGGCACGCCACCGTATTTAAGGGAAAGATTCCTGGGAGGTATATTAACGCTCATGACTTTTCCAGGAGAAAGAGCGCTCGCCGGACTGTGCCCGGAGAGGTTGCCAACCAAGCCTTCGCCAGCCAGGCTCCAACGCCTGGTCCGGAGGGGGAGGCGAACACAAGGCGTGAGCCGGATGCTCCTCCAACGGAGGATGCCGACAGGCTGTCCACCAACAGGTCTGAGGTGGAGAGTGCCATGAATCACAGGCGCCACCGGACAGTTCTTCGTGACGCGTGTTTCTCCCCGGAGGCGTTGAATGCCTTTAATGCGGGAGACGCGCACCTCCGTGCCGCTCAAGATGGTTTAACCAGAGCCACGGAGCAGTATGTGAAAGACATACGGGTGAGGAATTTTAATAGTTATATATGCCAGTAGCCCCCGAGACTTAAAATAGTTAGAATAACTGATTTAAGGATCATTTGTTATGCAGGATCTTACTGAGAAGAATGCCCACCTGTCCCAGGAGCTTCAAGAGTGTAAGGCCCAACTTGAGGCCGCACTAGCCGCCGCAGGGGGAGCCACAGAGACCCCCTCTGGTAACACATATTTCAAAAAGATAAGTGGTTTATGAACTGCGGCGTGCGTATAAGTCTGACAATAACATTGTAGATGGTGCCGGACTTGATCCGGACAAGCAACAGCTACTGCGCCAGCTGAAGGCCGGCGAGAGGGTGCTTATGAAGGTGCAGCAGGAGAGGAACAAACTCCAAGATGCCAACACCCAGCTGGGTGAAGAACTAAAAGGTGTTCGGGCCCAGCTGTCTGGCTCCGTGAAGGAGAATCAGCGGCTTCGCCGCGGCATTTACAGTAAGTGCTTGAGCAAACTCTTTTGAAAAGAAGAGTTCGGCGAGGGAGTCGATTTACAGAAATGTTTCTGTAGGTGTGATCATAGGTCGTCCTGCGGAGGAAATGCCCGGTTCAACGGGTGATCTGCTTCCCGAGCTGTTGCAGCTGCACGAACGTGTTCGGCAGGCGATGAGCGGCGTTGCCCAGGCCTTATGGTCGTCCGTCTCCCTGCCCGAGGGTCTTGGAGGGCTTGCGGAGAAGCTTCAGGGAGCACGACAGCACTTCCGTCTATGGAAGATATCGGCCTGCCGTCAAGGCGCCCGGGAGGCCTGGGCCATGGTGAAGACACGGTACACGAAGGCTGATCCAAACCACATGGACGAGGTCGGACCTGTGGGGCCCGATGGGAAGGAGATCCCCGTGAGCTTAATGTACGGCCAAGTAGAGTTGGCCGCTAAGTATTCCCAACGGGACTGTAAGCTAGATAGCCAGTTAGATGGGATTGAAGAGGAATACAATCAGTCAATTTGACGATGTAATCTAAAATGACATGTAAAATGCCTTCTAGCCGGATTGTAGATCGTTTGTCTTTGCGGACCTTTTTGCTTCAACCTCGGGACCCTAGAGTCCGGAGTGTGTCCGAATACCCTCACGGTTATGTAAAAACCGAGGCATGCATGGAGACCAGGCGTAGGGGTCATTAGTGCTTTATCAGACAAGTGCCCAACTAGTTATGTTATATTACATGGTTAGTAAGAAACATCTTCCAGGGAGAATAGTTCCGCTAGGGGTTTCTTTCCTTGGGAGGCATGCCCTAAAGTGCATGAAAGAGCAGAAAAGCATCTGGGGGCAGATAAATTAATAAGTAAGAAATCATCTTTCAAGTCACCGACCGAATATTCCCTTAAGAACGCTAGCTTTCGGCTTCACCCAGTCTGAGGTACACATCCGGCTGACCCGGCAGTAACAATCGCAGAGATGCTCCCTTTACCTCCTAGCCGAACAATCGGGAACGTAGGGTAAGCACAGGAGCCAGGAAACCCAGCTTGGCCAAAACTTAAGTCATATCGATGCATATAATGGTGAATAAAAGGTACATGCGGGAGTGTGACACATGTGTTGGGCATGAAGCCCGTATAAATAAGCTTCTGTTAAAGAAGCCTCCAGGTATAATGAGTGCGAGCGGCACGTCAAGTGTGTGCGAACAATGCGCAGATCATCCCACAAAGGCTTTACGAAAAAAAAAGAAAAAAAAGGAGGAAGGAAGAGATAAACAAAAGACAGCTAAAGTTTAAAATGTGCACGGAGGAAGGAGACGAACTCTGAGTCCGGCGCTAGGCGTAGAATCTTCGGAGATGGGCTGCGTTCCATGGGTTCGGCTCAAGTCGGTTGTCCGATGCGTTGCACAGACGGTACGCTCCGCCGGTCAGGACTTGGTCGATGATGAAGGGACCTTCCAATTTGGGCTTGAGTTTGTCCTTTTTCTTGTCCGGCAGTCGTAGAACTAATTCGCCAACATTGTAAGTTTTGGCCCGTACTTCTCTGCTTTGATATCTTCGAGCCTGCTGTTGATAGAATGCGGAACGAGCTTTTGCCACGTGGCGCTCCTCTTCTAAGGCGTCCAAACTGTCCTGCCGATCCAACTCAGCTTCTCTTTCTTTGTACATGCGCACGCGAGGTGAGTCATGAATTATGTCGCAGGGCAAAACTGCCTCTGCGCCGTTCACCATAAAAAATGGTGTCAATCCGGTAGTACGGTTTGGCGTGGTCCGCAGCACCCAGAGTACGGAGTCGAGCTCCTCTACCCAGTGCGTGTTAGATTCCGTGAGGGACTGCACTAACCTGGGTGTGATGCCGCTCATGATTAGACCATTTGCTCGTTCGACTTGATCGTTAGTTTGAGGGTGATAGACTGAAGCGTAGTCGAGCTTGATGCCCATGTTTTTGCACCAGAGTTTAACCTTGTCGGCCGTGAAGTTCGCGCCGTTATCAGCGATGATGTTGTGGAGGACACCATAACGGTGTACTACCTAGATATGAAGTCTATCACAGGTCCGGATTCGGCCGTTTTAACTGGCTTGGCCTCTATCCATTTGGTGAATTTGTCCACCATGACCAATAGGTATTTTTGCTTGTGGGTTCCCCCTTTAAGGGGTCCAACCATGTCAAGCCCCCAGACCACGAACGGCCAGGTGATGGGTATAGTTTTGAGGGCGGTGGGTGGCATGTGGCTTTGATTAGCAAATAGCTGGCAACCGACGCATCGTTGGACTAAGTCCTGAGCATCTACCCGGGCCGTCGGCCAATAAAATCCTGTACGGAAGGCCTTGCCTACAAGGGCCCGGGCTGCGGCGTGGTGCCCGCCGAGTCCGGCGTGAATTTCAGCTAGAAAGTTTCGCCCTTCCTCTTCGGAGATGCACCTTTGAAGGACTCCGGTTGTGCTTTTCTTATAAAGCTCTCCCTCATGGACCTTGTAGGCTTTAGATCGCCGTACTATGCAGCGGGCCTCGTTTTGGTCTTCGGGAAGTTCCTGCCTAATTAAGTAGGCTAGGAATGGTTCCGTCCACGGGGCAATGACTGCCATTATTTCGTGGGCTGAAGGTGTTATTTCATTGGTTGAGCCACCGATTGTGTCAGAATGTTCAGCGTTGGGCGGTGTGGTTGGTTCCGTGTTGTTGTTTCCGAACTCCTCTTCCCATAATACGGATGGCTTAAAGAGCTGCTCCAGGAAGATGTTTGGAGGGACGGCGTCGCGCTTTGCGCCAATGCGTGCCAACATGTTGGCCGCCTGGTTATTATCCCGGGCTACATGGTGGAATTCGAGTCCTTCGAACCGAGCTGACATTTTTAAAACGGTGTTGCGGTAGGCTGCCATTTTCGGATCCTTGGCATCAAAGTCTCCATTTACTTGGGATATTGCGAGGTTTGAGTCCCCGCGGACCTCTAGGCATTGAATGCCCATGGAGATTGCCATCCGGAGACCGTGTAGAAGGGCCTCGTATTCGGCTGCATTGTTATAGTCCGTGTACATTATCTGAAGTACGTATTGGACTGTGTCTCCGGTTGGGGACGTCAAGACGACGCCAGCCCCCAAGCCAGCCAACATTTTGGAGCCGTCGAAATGCATGATCCAATTGGAGTATGCGTCGTACTCTTTAGGGAGTTCGGCTTCGGTCCATTCAGCAATGAAGTCGGCCAAAACTTGCGACTTTATAGCCCGCCATGGTTTGTAGGTTATGTCAAATGGTAAGAGCTCAATGGCCCATTTTGCAATCCTGCCTGTCGCATCGCGGTTGTTTATAATGTCGTTGAGAGATACTTTGGAGGCCACTGTTATCGAACACTCTTGAAAGTAGTGTTGCAGCTTCCGGGATGCCATGAACACCGCGTACGCTATCTTTTGATAATGTGGATACCGGGACTTGCATGGAGTTAAGACAGTGGATACGTAGTACACTGGTTTTTGAAGACGGAATTTGTGTCCTTCTGTTTCTCGTTCGACGACGAGCACCGCGCTTACAACTTGATGTGTTGCCGTGATATATAATAACATTGGTTCACCCAAGTTGGGCGCGGCCAGGACTGGATTTGTTGCCAATATGGCCTTTATTTCTTCGAGTCTGGCCGTGGCAGCGTCCGTCCACTCGAAGTGTTCGGTGCGCCGGAGGAGGCGATAGAGGGGCAATGCCTTTTCTCCCAAGCGGGAGATGAAGCGGCTTAGAGCTGCCACGCATCCAGTCAATTTTTGTATTTGTTTGAGGTCTTTTGGGATATCCAACTGTGACAGAGCTCAGATCTTGGCTGGGTTTGCTTCAGTTCCTCTACCGGATACAATGAAGCCCAAGAGCTTTCCGGCTGGTACGCCGAAAATGCATTTTTCGGGTTGAGCTTAATGTCATATACTCAGAGGTTGTCAAATGTGAGTCTCAAATCGTCTACCAGAGTTTCGACATGTTTGGTTTTGACGACCACATCGTCTATGTATGCCTCCACTGTTTTGCCGATCTGGGTTGCCAAACATGTCTTAATCATGCGCTGATATGTTGCGCCGGTGTTTTTGAGCCCGAAGGGCATTGTGTTGAAGCAGAATGCTCCGTACGGAGTAATGAATGCCGTTGCGGCTTGGTCTGTCTCCGCCATCTTGATTTGATGGTATCCGGAGTATGCATCGAGGAAGCACAATGAATCGTGCCCTGTGGTGGCATCGATGATTTGATCGATGCAGGGAAGGGGGAAAGGATCCTTTGGAAAAGCCTTGTTAAGGTCTTCAAAATCGACGCACAGGCGCCATGATTTGTCCTTTTTTGGTACCATTACTAGGTTCGCTAGCCAGTCCGGATGTTTTATGTCTCTGATGAATCCGGCTTCTAATAGTTTGGCTAGCTCCTCTCCCATTGCCTGTCTTTTGGGTTCGGAAAATTGCCGAAGAGCCTGTTTGACTGGCTTGAATCCTTTTAGGATATTTAGGCTGTGTTCTGCCAACCTGCGTGGGATTCCTGGCATATCTGAAGGGTGCCAGGCGAAGATGTCCCAATTTTCCTGAAGAAATTCTCGTAGTGCGGCGTCTACATTAGGGTTTAATTGTGCCCCAATGGAGGCCGTCTTTGTGGGGTCCGTTGGATGGACTTGGAATTTGACTATTTCGTTAGCTGGTTTAAAAGAGGTGGACTTGGATCTTTTATCGAGTATCACATCGTCCCTGTTTACCGTGGAGCGCAGCGCAGTGAGTTCCTCTGCCGTTAGGGCTTCGGATAGTGCCTCGAGGGCTAGTGCGGCTGTCTTATTTTCGGCGCGGAGTGCTATGTCCGGATCACTGACAAGAGTGATGATTCCATTGGGCCCGGGCATTTTAAGCTTCATGTACCCGTAATGGGGTATGGCTTGAAAAATTGGGAATGCCTCTCGCCCTAATAAAGCGTGATATCCGCTGCTGAACGGGGACACTTCGAACGTGACCTCCTCAGACCTGTAATTGTCCGGCGAGCCGAACACCACATCTAGTGTAATTTTTCCTGTGCAGCGTGCTTCCCGGCTAGGGATTATTCCTCTAAAGGTTGTGTTGCTTCGCTCAATGCGGCTCCAGTCTATTTCCATTTTTCGAAGGGTTTTCTCGTAGATGAGATTTAATCCGCTGCCGCCATCCATGAGTACCTTGGTAAGACGAAAGCTGTCCACTATTGGACTGAGGACCAATGCGGCTGGTGCTCGGGCTATTCGGAATTTAGGTTCGTCGCTGGCGTTGAAGGTGATAGCCGTGTCGCTCCATGGATTTATTGTTGCTACTTGGTAGACTTCGGCGAGGCTGCGGAGTGTTCGTTTCCGCATATTATTTGATGCGAAAGTCTCGAAAACTGTTAATACCGTACTGGTACTGTTGGGCTGGTTCTCTGGGGCTAGAAGCTCTTCGCCACTTTTTGCCACCTACCGTAGTATCCAACATGCTCGAAGGCTATGTGTTGGAGTGGCGCCCTTTGTACTATGGATTTTACAGGGTCCGCTGAGCCATCCTTCCAGTACGGTTCCGTGCCCTTTAGGGGGTTTTTGCTTTTTGGTTTTTGTCCCAGGTGCCTGAACATGGTGCACCCTTTTGTTTTGGACTAGGGTTGTGTTCGGAGCCGGATTGTCCCAAAACTTAGTTTCGGTTTTCCAGGCACTCTCCATTGCACAGTACTTCCGTACTATGGATGCCAGGTCGGCGAAGCGTGTAATTTCGTGACGACTTATGGCGTTCACGATTCCCTTGTCCGTGCAATTTTTGCAAAAAATTGAGATTGCGCTTTCCTCACGGCAGTCCTTTATCCTGTCCATAACCAGGAGGAATCTGGCCCAGTAATGATGTACTGTTTCAGCGGGCTCTTGCCGGATTTGAGATAGATCACTTGTGTTTGGGTGGGCGGGTGGAATTAAGTTCGGAACCCCGCCCAATCTGAGGCTTAAGGGCCAAAAAGTTTCCGAATTTGGAAGCTTGGACTTCTGGATGTTGTCCAACGAATCTGGTCCGCTGCCTGACTTTAGGTTCATTACTTGATTGGCATCCGTCCCTCCGCGAGGATCCGACATGGAGGGATCAGGAATCCAGACATAACTGGTCTTTAATATAGAACAATAGTCGCCACGTTGTTCCTCTACCACAGCAATGTGGTGGGTAGCCTAGGGAGAGTTGATCTCTCTTAGATTGGTTTTAAGCCCAATCTGATCATAGTCTGTAGCGACTCCCAGGGAGGCGATGCGATCCAAGAGCTCGTTTACGGAAGAGAGCTCCATCAGATCCAGCTGCTCGGCGAATTCTGAGTTGACGTGAAGATCGCTTTTGATGACCCGAGAGGTCATTGTCGGAGCGGCGGCCGAACAGACGGTCATAAGAAAACCACCTAGCCGGATAGTTTGGCCAGAGGCCAAAGCTCCCTTGGCAATAGTACCGTCTTTAAAGGCGGGAAGAGGCATCCTTCCTGATTGCGACGGCACAGAGGAACTCTCAATGAAAGCACCAATGTTGGTGTCAAAACCGGTGGATCTCGGGTAGGGGGTCCCGAACTGTGTGTCTAGGCGGATGGTAACAGGAGACAAGGGACATGATGTTTTTACCCAGGTTCGGGCCCTCTCGATGGAGGTAAAACCCTACTCCTGCTTGATTGATATTGATGATATAGGTAGTACAAGAGTGGATCTACCACGAGATCAAGGAGGCTAAACCCTAGAAGCTAGCCTATGGTATGATTGTTGTTCGTCCTATGGACTAAAACCCTCCGGTGTATATAGACACCGGAGAGGGCTAGGGTTACACAGAGTCGGTTACAATGGTAGGAGATCTACATATACGTATTGCCAAGCTTGCCTTCCACGCCAAGGAAAGTCCCATCCGGACACGGGACGAAGTCTTCAATCTTGTATCTTCATAGTCTTGGAGTCCGGCCAATGATGATAGTTCGGCTATCCGGACACCCCCTAGTCTAGGACTCCCTCAACGCCCTTTGGGGCGTACTGCTACATCACCATGTCGTTCGAATTGAAGAACGCCGGTGCCACCTTCCAACGCTGCATGCAGAAATGCATGCTGCCGCGACTCGGTCGCAACGTCCACATGTACGTGGACGACATTGTGGTGAAGACCAAGTAGCACCTCATGCTCCTAGACGATTTGAAGGAAACATTCGCCAACCTCCGCGAATGCAAGGTCAAGCTCAACCCGGAAAAGTGCGTTTTCGGCGTCCTGGCCGGAAAGCTACTCAGCTTCCTCGTCTCGGAGCGCGGCATTGAGGCGAACCCGGAGAAGATCAAGGCCATCGAGCGCATGCACAAGCCGGCTCGGCTGCGCGACGTCCAGAAGTTCACCGGGTGCTTGGCCTCGGTCAGCCGGTTCCTAAGCCGGCTGGGCGAGAGGGCGCTCCCCCTGTACCAGCTGATGAAGAAGACAAGCCCGTTCGAATGGAATGGCAAGGCAGACGAGGCTTTCCAAGACCTCAAGCGCATGCTCTCCACCGCATCAGTCCTGGCCGCGCCGACCGACAAGGAGCCGCTGTTGCTCTACATAGCCGCGACCTCGCGGGCGCTCAACACGGTGCTAGTGGTCAAGCGACCAGAGAAGGGCAAGATCCAAGCCGTCCATCGACCAGTCTACTACCTGAGCGAGGTGCTCTCCATTTCCAAGCAGAACTACCCGCATTACCAGAAGATGTGTTATGGCGTGTACCTCACCGCCAAGAAGCTGAAGTAGTACTTCCAAGAGCACGTCGTCACCGTCATTAGCACGGCGCCTATCGGAGAAATCATCGGGTGCCGGGACGCTTCCGGCCAGGTCGCCAAGTGGGCGATCCAGCTAGCCGGCCACACCATCCTCTACGATCCCCGCACCACGATCAAGTCTCAGGCCCTAGCCGATTTCCTCGTCGACTGGACCGAGACCCGGTACTTTCCGCCGCCTCCAGACTCGACGCACTGTCACATGCACTTCGACGGGTCCAAGATGCGACTCGGCTTGGGGGCCGGCATCATACTGTGAGCTCCGAAGGGCGACCGGCTCCGCTACGCGCTCCAGATCCACTTCGCCGCCTCCAACAACGTCGCCGAGTATAAAGCCCTTGTGCACGGCCTCCGGCTTGCCAAGGAACTCGGCATTCGGCGCATACTGCGCTACGGCGACTCGGACCTGGTGGTGCAGCAGTGCTCCGGCGAATGGGACGCCCGCGACTCCAACATGGCAAGCTACCGCTTCCTCATCCAGAAGCTATCCGGATCCTTCAAGGGCTGCGAGTTCCTCCACGTCCCGCGCGCGGGGAATGAAGCATCCGACACGCTCGCCAAGATTGCCTCGTCACGACAAGCCATCCCGTCCGGCGTCTCCCTCGAGCACCTGCGCAAGCCGTCCGTCAATCCATCGCCGGACTCCGAGTCTATTCATGTTCCAGACGACCCGGCCGCGCCCCAAGTCGGCCCGGGGACTGCTGAACCCGGCCCGGAGGCTGCTCAGCTAGACCCGGCCACCATCATACCAGACCCGGCCATCGCCATCCCCGACCCGGGGGCTGCTCAACCCGACTCGGGGGCTGCCGACCCGGAACCCACCCTGGTGGCCGTCTTCACAGTAGTTGCAGCTCCATCTTGGGCTCTCCCAATATCAGAGTTTCTGGAGAACGGGGTTCTCCCCATGGACAAGACTGAAGCTCGGCAAATTCAGCGCCGGGCATCCGCCTACAGCATCATCAACAATGAGCTCGTCAAGCGCAGCTCTACCGGCATGTTCCAGTGCTGCGTCGAGCAGGATCACGGCATCGACATCCTCCTCGACATTCACCAGGGCGAGTGCGGGCACCACGCCTCATCACGATCCTTGGTGGCCAAGGCGTTCCGCCACAGTTTCTATTGGCCCATGGCCCTCGAAGACGCCGAGTCGCTAGTTCTCAAATGTGAAGGGTGCCAATGCTTCAGCAAACGCAGCCACCAGCCGGTGTCAGCACTCCGCACCATACCGATCGCCTGGCCCTTCGTGGTCTGGGGACTCGACATGGTGGGACCCTTCAAAACCGCTCGAGGCGGCATGAAGCACTTACTGGTGGCAGTGGACAAATTTACCAAGTGGATCGAGGCAAGACCTATCAAGAAATTGGACGGGCCAACAGCCGTCTGGTTCATCAAGGATATAGCGGTGCGCTACGGCATGCCGAACAGCATCATCACCGACAACGGCACCAATTTCACCAAGGGCGCGCTCGAGCAATACTGCTCCTTCTCCGGCATCCACCTCGACCTGGCCTCCATGGCACATCCGCAGTCCAACGGGCAGGTCGAGCGGGCCAACGGACTCATCCTATCCGACATCAAGCTGCGACTCGTCGAGCCACTTATCCGCTCACTCGGCAGCTAGCTTGACGAGTTGCCAGCAGTGCTCTGGAGTCTGCGCACAACGCCGAATCGGTCGACCGGGTTCACCCCATTCTTCCTTGTTTATGGAGCTGAAGCCGTCATCCCGACCGACGTCGAGTTCGACTCGCTGCGCATCGTGATGTACACCAAAGCCGAAGCCAGAGAGGCACACAAAGACGGCGTCGACCTGCTCGAAGAAGCACGCCTTCTAGCACTTAGCCGTTCGGCTATCTACCAGCAAGGCCTGAGGCACTACCACAGCAAGAAGATCAAGCCCCTCGCATTCCGCGAGGGCGACCTCGTCCTCCGACTCATCCAAGAGCAGGCAAGCCAGCACAAGTTGTCCCCTCCATGGGAGGGCCCATTCATCGTGAGCAGGGCCTTGTGCGACCGCAACGCCTACTACCTCATCGACGCGCGCAAGTCAAAGAAGTGCAAGAAGGACACCACCAGCGAAGAAACGAGCCGGCCGTTGAACGCGGAACTCCTCCGCCCGTTTTACAGTTAGCCACACGAGTGTATGTATCATCGCCTTTTGTAAACGCATGAAACTACGGGGTCCCCGAACGAGACTTGGGGGCTGCCTTTTGCCGACCAATTTATTGCGTCCCTATTTTTTCCACATCACTTTACCACTGAACCTGGCCACCGGCTCGACTCGCTCGACCCGGGGCCTCGGGGGCAGGCCGGCTCGGTCGCCACCCCGCCGCCTTACTTGGTGATTCCTGATAAAGTTCGAACGCCGTGGTCCCCCACTTCGCCCTAAAACCGCAGATCCAGCTTTGGATGTCGGCGGGCAAGCACAACGGGCCAAAGCTCCCTTACGATTCATACACTAAGTCAAAGGCCGCCGAGTCGACCGACCCGGCCCGTCACTCATCAGATAAGTAGCCGCACAACCGGCTGCTCGCCAACCGGCCAAGCCGGATTGCCGCCAGCCGGCCCAGTGGGTGTTTCGCTCTCGCTCAACGTTTCTAAGGATCCAAGTCCTGCGCACCCCTCTCGAAGAATCAAATCCTCTGTCATGGACCGGAGCCTCGGCCGTCTGACTCGCGGGGGGGAGAGGTTCAGACAGGAAAAGCGTATGAAATCGGTTCGAAAAAAGCGGAGGGCAAAGAGCAACAAAGCACTCACGACATTCACACACAAATATTTATAGCAAAGGCCCACGGCCCGAGTTCATCACACCCTAAACAACCCCTTGTGGGTGGGTGGACCTTCTACTTAACAGATTCTGCGTAAAGTATCTCAGGCATCTCGAGCGCCGCGTCGTGACGTCGACGGCCCTCCCCTGGCGGCCTCCGGGACCGGCGTGACACCGGTGTCCTCCTCAGCATCCACGTCACTGTAGACGCCCGTCTCCTTTGAGCTCCCCTCCGGGTCATGGAGAAGCAAGCCGTAGTCGTCGCCATCCATGACCCTGCCGTCTTCCTTCCGCTCCGGATGGAACTCATCGTGGAAGGCGAACTCGGCGATGTAGCCGGCCCGAGAGGCGATCCGGCCGGCTTGCTCCTGCAGCAACTACTCCGAACCAGCGCGCTAGCCCATCAGCGCGTCCAGCTGAAGATCCGGATGCCAAGACAGCGCAAACCGCAGCGCCATCTCGGCACCGACACGGGCAGCGGAAACATGCCACTCACCAAGACGGTCCGGACCCGCCTCCAGCCAGCGCGCCAGGCGCGAGAAGCTGCGCGGATGGACGGAGTCCGGCCATAGGGCCGCCGTCATCATGGTGCCGGCCTAGGACAACCACTCCATCTGCGTCCCTAGGGCCCGCAGGCGGGCCTCTACAGCGGTGATGATCTCCAGGAAGGTCCAGGCCAACCGCGGATCCGTCCCAGACCCAACAACACCGGTCGGGTCACGTTGGTAGCGGACGGCTTCCTCCGCCAGCCGCTGCGTCTCCGGGAAGGCCCCTGCCATAAAAGAAGAAGCAAGATTAGAAGAATAACAAGGAAGAAAAGCCGGGTCCCGACCCGGCAAATTACAAGAAGCAGCACTTACTGGAGAAGGACTCTTCCAGGTACTGCACCTCGAGCAATGTACCACGCCGCTCCCGCTCCATGACGCGGTCACGCTCCCCGAGTGCCTTCTCCAGATCGGCCGCCTTAGCAAGGGCCGCCTTCAGCTCGGCCACCTTGTCTTCGGCCGCCTTCTCGGCTGCCTCGCGGTGACGAGTCTCGCCCTAACGAGCCTAGTCGGCCGCGGCAGCCCGCTCCCGCAGGCGATCCACCTCGGCCTAGAGCCGGCCCTTGTCGTCGGCCAGCTGGCTGCGCTGCTGGTCCGCCTCGATCAGGGCCCGCTGCGTCTCCATCACCTTGGCGGCCTCCGCCCTATGGAGCTCCACCTCGGCCTCAAGGCGGCTCTTGTGACCCACCAGCTGCTCGTGCAGCCGGTTGGCCTCATCAAGAGACCGTTGGGCCGCGGCCGCCTCCGCCATTGCCTGCGCCGCCGTGACGCCAAGGCGGCCGGCATCAGCAACAAGCCGGTCATAATGATGACCGGCCCGGAGCAGCTGGGTCTGCCAAGACAGCACCTCGGCTGCAAAAAGAAAAGTTCAGCAGAAGAAAAAGAAAAAGACTTAAGATTTGGCCCAACTACTACGTAGTTGGCCCGAATCTCGGGGGCTACACCCAGTGGGTGCGCTAGCACCCCCCCCCCCCCCACTAGAAAAGAGCATGAACAAACCTGCGACGATGTGAAGCTCCTCCTCCTTAGCAGCAAGCTGCTCTTGGAGCTCCCGATGCTTGCCCAGGAGACGGTTGAAGGCCGCAACCCGGAAGGCATCAAGATGCTGAAAAAGACAGAAGTCAGAACAAGGCCCGGTGATCTAAAGATTCGACCCAACTACTACGTAGTTGGCCCGAACCTCGGGGGCAACACCCAGTGGGTGCGCTGGCGCGCCCCTACAAAGAAGAAACTGCAAGCAAGCAAAAGAAAAAAGACTTACCAGGACGGCACGCTCCAGGTCGCGCGTCCGCTCCGTCTCGGCCTAGGCGAAGGCCTCAAGCCGCTCCTTCCGGCCTCGCAGGCGGCGACTGACGGCATCTAGCGCCACCTCCTCCTGGGTCTGAGGCCCGAAGATGGCCGCGCCCCCGCTCCGCGCAGGCTGCGGCACGGCAGCTCGGCGCCCACCCTGCCGGGGCACCAAGACGTGCCCCCCGCTGGCCGCTTGCGACACGGCTAGCACCTCCTCCGACGCCCCTCCCTGCACCGACGGTGACCCAGACACCAGGACGCCCTGCGTCGCCACCTCAGGCACCGCCGCCCGCGGTGCCTACTCCATAGCCGGCGGCGTCTCCGGCGTCGCCGCCTGCGGCGCCTCCTCCAGGACGCCGCCGCCTCCACCACCATCAGCCCCCGCGCGCTCGACCACATCGGCTCGCGGCGGGGTGTCGCCCCCCACCTCCATGACCTCCCGGTCAAGGAGCACCACCTCAGTCTGGCCCCCACGGCCGCGCTCCCTTGCCATCGACAACTCAAAAACCGTCGCCGCCACTACCGTGCCCTCCGGCGTCTCGCGCCAGGCTGGCTCCATGCCGGATCGCGCCCATGCCGACGCCGCCTCTAGCTCAGCCTCGGCCCAGTTCCTGTCCCGCCAGGCCAAGGCCTCGGCGTCATTCGGGTCCAGGCCGAGGTCCGAGTCGCCCCGTCCCTCCTCCTCGGCGAGGCCGGCGAGGTCGGACCGGCTCCTACGGAACGCGGCCCCTTCGGCGGCCGCAGCCTCCGCCATCGTCCTCGCCAGCGCGATGGGCGACCTGAAGAAGAAGGCAGAATAAGCAAAAAGAGACAAGACCGGCTCAAGAATTCCAGGCGCAAGCAGGAAATAAAACTTACCCCGTCAAGACCGGGACCGGAGTCAGCCTCCCGCGCTTCTTCTTGGCCGGCCTCCCAGGCTCGGCTGGGTCCGTCGCGCGCTTCGATCCCCGGGGTCGCGGCGCGACGCTGTGCTTTCCATGCGGCCGGCTCGGCGCCACCCCATGCGAGGACCCGGCTCCGCCTGCGTTGCCACCTCCCCCGCCCAACGCCGCTACACCAGCAACCGGCGTCAGCGTCGCCTTCACCGCGACACGAGCAACAATTCAAGATGGAATGAAGAAGGAAACATGCAAGACTTACCAGCACGGCGCCCAGCGCCGGCATCGGACTCGGCCACCTCCTCGCCGCCTTGGGCCGCGGGCTCCTCTGGCGCCACCTGTGACGGAGCTCGGGCGTAAGGATGCCGGATTGCGTTCAAGAGAACCTCCCGCATCGCGTCAGGGCGAACAAGAAGATGCGTGGCAGCGAAGTAAGAAGACCAGACGCTCACCTGCGGCGCCGGGATCGCTTGGCTATACGGCGCCTTGCTGAATTCCCAATCCTCTCCAAGGTTGGCCTTGGAGATGTCATTGACGCCGCGCGCGACCTGCTCCGCAGACAGCCGCGTCGACCCCATTCAGTTGGGGTCCTGCAGGCCAATCATCTCGCCGATGAGGTAGGAGCGCCTCTGAAGCGGAAGGACCCGGCGGGTGATGAACGCAGCAAGGAGGTCCGTGCCGGTGAGCCCCTCCTGCGTCCTCATCACCGTCACCCGCTCGCAGAGGTTGACGATCTCCTGCGATGGGCGCCGGAGCGAGTGGCCCCAGTTCGTCTTCGCACGCGGCGGCGCGTTGACAAAGGGCGGAAGATTGATGTGGTCCGCGCCATGGTTGCGGACGTAGAAGAAGGAATTCTGCCATTTCTTAGCAGAATCCTTGAGCGGGATCTTGGGGAAATCTACCCCGGACCGCTTCGAGATGACGGCAGCACCGTAGTCGGCGAACTCCTTGGCCGACGGGCCCTGCTGCTTCAAGGAGAAGAAGCACGCCCCGAGGTCGATCGTCGGCTCGACCCCATGGTACCCCTCGCACAGGGTCATGAAGCCGGAAAGCTGGATGATGGCGCCGGCACCAAGATGGTGCGCTTGAAGCCCGAAGAACTCCAAGAATGCGCGGAAGAACGTGCTCACCGGCAGCCCGAACCCGCGTTCCAAATGCATGAGGAAGATGACGCGCTCCTGCCCCTTGGGCCGGGGCCTCTACTCGCCGCGCGGCAGGCGGACGCCGACGTCCGTCTCCCGCGGCAAGCGCCACAAAGCTCGAAGCTGCGTGATGTCCTCGGTGGTGACGTTGGAACCCATCCAGGAGCCTGACGGCAGCGCCATGGACGGAAGCGGGAAGAAGAAGATGAACGACGGAGGAAGCTCTGTTTGGGGCTGCAGGCGCGGCTGTGCGTCGGTGGCAAGGAGCAGAGCATGAGCAGGGGATAGGAGGGTGCGAGCGAGAATGGTGCCTGCCTCCCCCTTGCCCCCTTCAATTTATAAGCCCCGGTTCAAACGTGGGGAAGTGGGATCTTCTGCACGCGCCCGTTCCACTACCCCGCAATAAGTGTGCACGTACGCGCGCACTAACTTCTCAGGGAGGTGCAACCGGCCCCCAGACGCCACAATAAATCCATGCACGTGGCCCAAGGGCGCATGGCGGCGGGCCCCCGACCCGCCGCCTAGTCCCGTCACGCGTGTGGCCTGTCAGGCCCCTCCGACTTCCGGGCGCCACGTGGCGCCTGCGCGGAGCCCAAGGGATCGCCTCAAGATTCGACGGACTCCTCGGTTCCCGCCATGGCCGGGATGCCGCGATCCGGTTTCGGAGGAAACCGGCACACAGTGTGTGTTGCCGGACCCGGCGCTCACAGAATCCGCCTTGCTCAAGGGGGAAACTGCGAAGGCCCACTCATCACAAGACAGCGGACCTTCACAGCTTCGGGGGCTACTGTCGGGGGGATGAACCCCGGGCAGGCAACGGAACCCAGATCCTTTTCAAAAACAGCGGGGCCCGCATCGCCCCGCAAACCGGCACGTGCCTGGCCGGGTCGCTCGATCAGGCAGGGCCCGCAACCCGGCCAAACCCTCCGACCCGGCAAGGTACGTCAACCCGGCCACAACAACTGGCGCAAGACGACTCAACCCGGCGCAACCAAGGCTTCCACGGCATGCCAGCCCCACCCGTGGCGTCCACGGCAAACCGGCCACGGGTCAGCTCCCGTCCCATCCAGGCCGTACAATGGGACGAGACCTAAACCACCGATGACCAAGACAACAGTGTTTCCACCCATGCCTGTGGTCAGCCGGGGCGTGGCAACAGTGCCCCTCACCTACCCGCTGACCAAGGTTGGCGTGGCAAGAGTGCTCCCGCCCTCACCGCTGACGACAGCAAGCGACAGCCTGACGGAGAGCACTGTGCATGACTTGACTCGGCCACGCCTTGACGATCGACAAGACGGCGCACAGTCCCCCTAGGTGCGTGGGGCCCGCACCTAGGGGAACCCGGCGAACCACAAGCCCACAAGCGGGACCCAGCCTGGAGTCCCGGACACCGACAATACGGACCCACATACTCGGCATTTTACCATTGTAACCCTGGGTGGGTTGATCTATAAAACCCCCCCAGGAACCCACGCCTACAGAAGAGGAGGCAATGGCAACACATAAGAGATCATCGCATCGCATGTAAGGAAATGAGAGACAGAAGCACAAGCATGCATAGCACTAGCCACCCAACAGCAGTACCGGAGAGAAGGAGCAGCCCAAGCCTTGGCCAGCTTCCTTCCTCCTCCACACAGCTCCAGGAGCAGCGTTGTAAAATCAATCATCCAACCAAACTCGGTAGGACTAGGGGTGTTATCTCTCCGGAGAGCCCCGAACCTGGGTATGTCCAGCGTCCCGCGCCCGCGCATGCCAACCTCGCCTCTAGAGCCCACCAGCGCCCTCGAGCCTCCTCCTCTCTTTAGCAATCCCTTGGCATCTGTCGTGCGCCCACCACAACACTCTCCAAATCCACTTTCATGATTATCACAATAAGATTCAACACCCACCAAAATAGTGGGATCACTACTTCCTAAAGTTGACACTCTTCCAAACTCACTTTCATCAACATAATCATCATAAATAGGAGGCATGCTATCATCATAATAAATTTTCTCATCAAAACTTGGGGGACTAAAAATATCATATTCATCAAACCTAGCATCCCCAAGCTTGTAGCTTTGCATATCATTAGCATCATGGATATTCAAGCAATTCATACTAACAACATTGCAATGATGCTCATCATTCAAAGATTTTATGCCGAACATTTTATTGCATTCTTATTCTAACACTTTGTCACAATTATCGGAATCCTTATTTTCAATAAAGACATTAAAAAGATGAAGCATATGAGGCAACCTCAATTCCTTTTTTTTGTAGTTTTCTTTTATAAACTAAACTATTGATAAACAAGAAACTAAAATATTCAATTGCAAGATCTAACGATATGCTTTCAAGCACTAACCTCCCCGACAACGGCGCTAGAAAAGAGCTTGATGTCTCCTACACAACTTATTCCTTGTAGACGTTGTTGGGCCTCCAAGTGCAGAGTTTAGTAGCATAGTAGAAAATTTCCCTCAAGTGGATGACCTAAGATTTATCAATCCGTGGGAGGCATAGGATGAAGATGGTCTCTCTCCAACAACCTTGCAACCAAATAACAAAGAGTCTTTTGTGTCCCCAACAAACCCAATACAATGGTAAATTGTATAGGTGCACTAGTTCGGCAAAGAGATGGTGATACAAGTGCAATATGGATGGTAGATATAGGTTTTTGTAATCTGAAAATATAAAAACAGCAAGGTAACTAGTGGCAAAAGTGAGCGTAAATGGTATTGCAATGCTAGGAAACAAGGCCTAGGGCTCATACTTTCACTAGTGCAAGTTATCTCAACAATGGTAACATAATTGGATCATATAACAATCCCTCAACGTGCAAGGAAGAGTCACTCCAAAGTCACTAATAGCGGACAACAAACGAAGAGATTATTGTAGGATATGAAACTACCTCAAAGTTATTCTTTCCGATCAATCCATTGGGCTATTCCTATAAGTGTCACAAACATCCCTAGAGTTTGTACTAAAATAACAGCTTAAGATACACATCAACCAAATCCCTAATGTCACCTAGATACTCCAATGTCACCACAAGTATCTACGGGTTTGATTATACGATATGCATCACACAATCTCAGATTCATCTATTCAAACCAACACAAAGAACTTCATAGAGTGCCCCAAAGTTTCTACCGGAGAGTGAAGATGAAAACGTGTGCCAACCCCCATGCATAGATTCCCAAGGTCACGGAACCCGCAAGTTGATCACCAAAACATACATCAAGTTAATCAATAGAATACACCATTGTCACCACAGGTATCCCATGCAAGACATACATCAAGTGTTCTCAAGTCCTTAAGACTTAATCTGATAAGATAACTTCAATGGGAAAACTCAATCCATTACAAGAAGGTAGAGGGGGAGAAACACCATAAGATCCAACTATAATAGCAAAGCTCGCGGTACATCAATATCGTGCCAGATCAATTACACGAGAGAGAGAGAGAGAGAGAGATCAAACACATAGCTACCGTTACATACCCTCAGCCTCGAGGGTGAACTACTCCCTCCTCATCATGGAGAGCGCCAGGATGATGAGGATGGCCACCGGTGATGATTCCCCCCTCCGGAAAGGTGCCGGAACAGGGACCCGATTGGTTTTTGGTGGCTACAGAGGATTGTGGCAGCGGAACTCCCGATCTTCTTTTTGTTCTGTAAGTTTGGCGATATATCAGTGGTGTTGGCATCAAGAACAAGTCAGGGGGGTCCTCGAGGCAGCCACGAGGTAGGGGCGCGCCCAGGGGGGTAGGGTGCGCCCTCCACCCTTGTGATTGACTCGGGACTCTTCTGGCCCATCTCCGATGCTCCGCGGGCTTCTTCTGGTCCAAAAATAATCTCCGTAAATTTTCAGGTCAATTGGACTCCGTTTGATATTCCTTTTCTGTAAAACTCAAAAACAAGGAAAAAACAGAAACTGGCACTGGGCTCTAGGTTAATAGGTTAGTCCCAGAAATAATATAAAATAGCATATTAATGCATATAAAACATCCAAACATATAATATAATACCATGGAACAATCAAAAATTATAGATACGTTGGAGACGTATCAGATTGCAACAAAGAAATACAATCAACCAAAGAGCAACTATCATAATTAAAGTCTTTGTAATCCAAAATAGTGGGCACATCACTAGTTAAAGTGTTGACCTCTTCAAACCCACTTTTATCATTTTTTTTCAACAAGATTTTCACCCTCCGAATCATAGGGACGCCTTCTAGCTAAAGTTGACTCTTCTCGAGTCCCTTTTCTATCAATCTTAATTTTACTAAACAAATAATCAATAGAAGAAACACCAATCATTTTAAGATCTTCATCACTTTTATGAAAGTAATCACTGGAAAACGCCCTTTCTAAAAATTATCTTTTAGCTCTAAGCATAGCGGTTCTTTTCTTACTTTCATCCATAGAAACATAACGAGCTTTAATTGATTCTTCAACTTTAGGCACAAAAATTTTCATCTTGAGAGTTTCTACATCATGAGAAATCCTATCAATACTTCCAGACATATCATCAACTTTATTCAACTTTTCTTCTATCGAAGCATTGAAAGCTTTTTGAGTATTGATAAATTCTTTAATATTATTCTCAAGATTAGAGGTGTTTCTATTATTATTATAAGTAGGATTACCATAGGAATTACCATAATTATTAGAGGAATTACTAGGAAAAGGCCTAGGATTAAAATTACCTCTATAAGCATCGTTATTGAAATTCTTTCGCGAGATAAATTCACATCTATGGCATCACTATTTCGCTCAATCAAAGTAGACAAAGGCACATCATTAAAATCAATAGGAGCACTTTTATTAGCAACCAACTTCATAAGAGCATCAACTTTTTCACTCAAAGAATTTATTTCTTCTACCGAATTGACTTTTTTACTAGTAGGAGCTCTTTCGGTATGCCATTGTGAGTAGTTGGCCATAATATTGTCTCGCCATGTAGTAGCTTCACCCAAAGTAATTTCCATAAAAGTACCAACCACGGTGGAATCCAAAAGATTATGAGAAACAAAGTTCAATCCCGCATAAAAAATGTGTATGATCATCCAAAGATTTAACCCATGAGTTGGGCAATTCCTTAGCATCAATTTCATCCTTTCCGAAGATTATGCAACATGCTTGATGCGTCTCCAATGTATCTATAATCTTTTTATTGTTCCATGTTGTTATATTACCATTCTTGGATGTTTTACAATCATTTTATAGTCATTTTATATCATTTTTTGGTACTAACCTATTGACATAGTGCCCAGTGCCAGTTGTTGTTTTCTGCATGTTTTTTACATTGCGGGAAATCAATACCAAACAGAGTCCAAACGCAGCGAAACTTTTTGAGGATTTTTTTTGGGGCCAGAAGACATCCAGTGGGCCAGGAAAGCACCTGGGGGTGCTCCAAGGGGAGTACAACCCACCAGGGCTTTGCCCACCTCGGGTGCCCCCTGATCCACCTCTTTACTCTATAAATACCCCAATATTCCAGAAACCCTAGGGGAGTCAACGAAAACCAATTCCAGCCGCCGCAGAGTCCGGAAACACAAGATCCAATCTAGACACCATCTCAGAGGGGTGCATCATGTCCATTGGTGCCTCTACGATGATATGTGAGTAGTTCTTTGTAGACCTACAGGTCCGTACTTAGTAGCTAGATGGCTTCCTCTCTCTCTCTCTCTCTTGATTATCAATACAATGGTCTCATGGAGATCCATCTGATGTAAGTGTTTTTGCGATGTGTTTGTTGGGTTCCGATGAACTTTGAGTTTATGATTAGATCTATGTTTTTATCCATGAAATTTATTTGATTCTTCTTTTATCTCTTATATGCGTGATTGATTATAGCCTCGAATTTCTTCTCCAATATTTGGGTTTTGTTTGGCCAACTTGATCTATTTATCTTGCAACGGGAAGAGGTGCTTTGTGATGGGTTCGATCTTACAGTGCTTGATCCCAGTGACAGAAAGGGAAATGACATGTATGTATCATTGCTATGAAGGATAACAAGCTGGGGTCTATTTCTACATAAATAGATCTTGTCTACATCATGTCAGCGTTCTTATGGCATTACTCCGTTTCTCCATGAACTTAATACACTAGATGCATGCTGGATAGCGGTCGATGTGTGGAGTAATGGTAGTAGATGCAGGCAGGAGTCAGTCTACTAATCTTGGACGTGATGCCTATATAATGATCATTGCGTGGATATCGTCATGATTATTCGAAGTTCTATCAATTGCCCAACAGTGATTGTTTTCCCACCCTTTGCTATTTTTCTCGAGAGAAGCCACTAGTGAAACCTACGGCCCCCCGGTCTCTTTTCATCATATTTGCCTTTGCAATCTATTTTCCTTTGCTTTTATTTTCAGATCTATTAAACCAAAACTACAAAAATACCTTGATGCAATTTATTAGTTCCGTGGTCTATTTATCCTATCTACCACTTTTACCTCACCTTATTTGCCTATCTTGAGGCGCCGTACTCGAAAGGGATTGAAAACCCCTTTTACATGTCGGGTTGCGAGTATTTGTTATTTGTGTGCATGTGTTGTTTATGTGGTGTGAGGAGGTTCTCCTACTAGTTCGATAACCTTGATCTCATCACTGAGGGAAATACCTACCATTGCTATACTGCATCATCCCTTCCTCTTTGGGGAAATGCCGACGTAGTTCTAGCAGACATCAAAAGGAATTTCTGGTGTCGTTGCCGGGGGGGGATCTTCAACATCAACTAGGTTCCTAATCACAAATCTCATCTCCTCGCAATTTACATTATTTGCCATTTGCCTCTCATTTTCTTCTCCCCCACTTCACAAAAATTTGCCATTTTTTGCCCTCTTTTTCATTCGCAGTTTTCTCCACGGATATGTTTTTGTGTGCAATCTTGTTCACCACTTTTCATCATTATGGATAGTTCTTCCTCTCTTGCGTACACCCCTGAGAACGAGGTTCTTAACTTTAAACAAAGGGGGGAGAACTTAAAAGATGCTTGGTATAGGATTTGCAATGCTCATAATAGATCTATCTATAAGCAATCTACTGTTGTTCTTCTTTGTTGTTTTTATGTGGGAATCACCACTTGGTATAGATTCGTCCTTGATACGATTACTGGTGGGAATTTCTTGATGTGCCTTCTCTTGATGCTTTTAATGCTTTGGGAAATTTAGTGGGTTCACCACCACTCATGATCAATGAAACAATTTTGACTCTCGAGCATGTTATGGAAAGACTTGATGCTATTGAAAAGAAAATGCTTATCATAGAACATGTTGAAAACTTGGATAGAAAAATGCAAAGTTATGCTACTAAAATTGGGTCAAAAGCGGGAGACGTTTTTAAGTTGTTAAAAGAAAAGGGAACTATAATTCATGAAAGAATCGAAGAGAGCCCATCTAGGATTGATAAACTGGAAGAATTTTTTTCTAATCTAGGTACGGCTTTTGCTTCCGCTAAAACTCCTGTGAAAATTTGTAAGACTACTAAAGTCACTAAAAACAAAGGTGCAACTTCTAGCAATGATAAAGGAGATCTTAAGATGATTGGTATTCACCCCAACATTATTGAAGTCATAAGAGACCCTTTTCGCAAAAATAAAATTTTCAATCTTGTGCCTAGAAGTATTGTTGTTGAGAATTTATATTCAAAATCCTTAGAAAATTCCAAGTGTTGGATCAAAGAATTGGAGGATAAAGATGACAACACTTAGATCCCACGCGTTATGCCTAGTTAGGGGCGTAAAATGATAGCACTCGTTGGGAGGCAATCCAACTTGTATCCTTTTGCCTTTTGGTTTTGTTACTGTTTTTAATAAAAATGCCCAATTTTACCTCTGGTTAGATGTGTTTTTGTGGTTTAAATTAGTGTGTGTGCCAAGCAAGGCCTTTGGGTTGATTTGGGTGAAAGTTGATTTGATCTTGCTGAAAACAGAAACTTATGCACTCACGAAAATAATTTTTCATAAATCATAGAAATGTGTTTTTGAGTTGATTATTTTTACAGAAGATTAATATACAAATTTCTCAGGTTTTCCTAATTTATAAAGATTTTTGCAGTTACAGAAGTATTCGTAATATCCAGATTGCTACAGACTGTTCTGTTTTTGACAGATTCTGTTTTCTTTGCGTTGTGTGCTTGTTTTGATGATTCTATGGTTTTCTTTGATGAGTTTTTGCCATAGAAAAGTTGTAATACAGTAGATATAATGCAAAAACAAAATATGAATAGGTTTGCAACAGTACTTATACTAGTGGTTTGCTTTCTTATACTAACGGATCTCGCGAAGGTTTTGTTGAGTTTTGTGTGATTGAAGTTTTCAAGTTTTGGGTGATCTTGCGATGTATGAAGGAATAAGGATTAGCAAAAGGCTAAGCTTGGGGGTTCCCAAGGCACCCCAATATAATATTCAAGAAGTAGCAAGCAACTAAGCTTGGGTATGCCCCCGAGTGGCATCCCCGCTTTCTTCTAACAACCATCGGTATTTTACTTGAAGCTATATTTTTATTCGTCACATATTATGAGTTTTGCTTGGAGCGTCTTGTATGGTATGAGTCTTTTCTTGTTTTGCTTTGTGTTTTAAGTGTTGAATCCTTGCTTTGAGAGAGCCAAAAATTATGCTATGCTTGCTCCTATGCTTCACTTAAATTCTTAGAGCCATGCATTTGCTCTAGTACTTCACTTATATATTTTTTAGCACGGTGTGCTTTGTTATTTTTGAAGAAATGCTCTCATGCTTCACTTAGATTTATTTGGGAGTTAGTAAAATTTTCAGAAATTATCTCTTGCTTCACTTAGATTATTTTGAGAGAAACAAATATTATGCTCAGGTTCTTCACTTAAATTTGTTTGAGGTTATCAAAAGCAACATATGAAAATAGTCCCAAAGTGATAGATATCCAAGGAAGATATAATAAAAACTTTCATGAAGATCATTGGACAAAATAAACTTGATTCTTAGTAATAGTTTTGAGATATGATGATATGATATGTGAGTCATGTTGATGAGTAATTGTGCTTTAGTAAGAATATTGATGTTAAGGTTTGTGATTCCCTATGCCAGCACAAAAGTCAATAGTTATGCAATGAAATTTACATCCTACTTGTGGTGCATTATTCGGTGTTACTTATGCTTAATGCTTGGGTACGATATTTTTCACTTTTTGGTTGGTCGCTTCTCAATCTTTTTGCTAGCCTTCATTTTGCACTATGTATGATCACTACTTGTGCATCCAAGACCCTTTTAACCAGTTTTGCCATATGAGTCCACTATACCTACCTATATGTGGTATTTCCATGCCGTTCTAAGCAAATTTGCATGTGCCATCTCTAATTTTCAAAATAAATTTCTCTTTTGTGTGCTCTACCGCTCGCGAGACGGTGAGGGGTGGCCAATATTTTCCATGCTAGATGTGTTATCCTCACGATGAGTGTTTATTCACTTGTCATTGCACTAGAGTGCAGCAAAGGTATTAGGGATGCCCAGTCCCAAAATAAAAAATGAATTTACTTTATGTTGTCGAATAATAAATTCCTTGGAAAGTGCTGGTATGGAGGGCAACCGTGGATTCGACTAGCCATGGAAAGTGAAAGTAATGGTGGAAAAAGAAATAAACTTTATTTTCTGTTTGGGAACCGCCTATGATGTATCTAGCATGGAAAGTGTTGGGAGATCTAGTTCGTTTTCATTGGTGGGAAAAGTATGCCTCCCAAAATGTTTTTATCTCTCAATTTAAGCTTTGAGCTCTGGCACCTCTACAAATCCCTACTTCCCTCCGCGAAGGGCCTTTCTTTTACTTATGCAATTTTTATTTTGAATTTGAGTCTCCATCTTCTCTTATAAAGCACCAACTAAGGGGCACTATGATCGTATTTGAGCATTGGGTGTAGCTAATATTCGAGTGTGTTTCATGAATGGATCAGTGATTGAGCATAATGGGCTAGGGATAAATGGGTTTAATGTTGATATTTTGAAAGACATGGTTGCTTGTTGATATGCTTGAGTATTAAAGTTTTCATGTCAAAACAAGTCTATTGCTTTGAATCATATAGAAGTCCCAATTTCCATGCTATAAAGAAAAGAAATTTGATGAACATGTTAGGCAGCATTCCACATCAAAAATTCTGTTTTTATCATTTACCTACTCGAGGACGAGCATGAATTAAGTTTGGGGATGCTGATACGTCTCCAACGTATCTATAAATTTTTATTGTTCCATGTTGTTATATTATCATTCTTGGATGTTTTACAATCATTTTATAGTCATTTTATATCATTTTTGGTACTAACCTATTGACATAGTGCCCAGTGCCAGTTGTTGTTTTCTGCATGTTTTTTACATTGCAGGAAATCAATACCAAACAGAGTCCAAATGCAGCGGAACTTTTTGAGGATACTTTTGGGCTAGAAGACATCCAGTGGGCTAGGAAAGCACCTGGGGGCGCTTTGAGGGGAGACAACCCACCAGGGCGCGCCTGGAGGCCCAGGCGCGCCTCGGTGGGTTGTGCCCACCTCGGGTGCCCCCTGAACCGCCTCTTTGCTCTATAAATACCCCAATATTCCAGAAACCCTAGGGAGTCGACGAAAATCAATTCTAGCCGCCTCAGAGTCCAGAAACACCAGATCCAATATAGACACCATCTCGGAGGGGTGCATCATGTCCATTTGTGCCTCTCCGATGATCCGTGAGTAGTTCTTGTAGACCTACGGATCTGTAGTTAGTATCTAGATGGCTTCCTCTCTCTCTCTCTCTCTCTCTCTCTCTCTCTCTTGATTATCAATACAATGAACTCTGGGAGATCCATATGATGTAAGTGTTTTTGCGGTGTGTTTGTTGGGATCCAATGAACTTTGAGTTTATGATCAGATCTATGTTTTTATCCATGAAAGTTATTTGAGTCTTCTCATAAACTCAAAGTTCATCGGATCCCAACAAACACACTGCAAAAAGAGTTACATCAAATAGATCTCCGAGAGACCATTGTATTGAGAATCAAAAAGAGAGAAGAAGCCATCTAGATAATGCCTACGGACCCATAGGTCTACAATGAACTACTTACGCATCATCGGAGAGGCACCAATGAGGATGATGGACCCCTCCATGATGGTGTCTAGATTGGATCTCGTGGTTCTGGAACCTGCGGCGGCTGGAATTTTTTCATCGACTCCCCTAGGGTTTCTGGAATGTTTGGGTATTTATAGGGTGAAGAGGCGGTGCGGGAGGCCAACGAGGTGGCCACAACCCACCAGGGCGTGCCTGGGCCCCCAGGCGCGCCCAGGTGGGTTGTGTCCTGATACGTATCCGACGTATTGACTTCTTCTCATGCTTTTCCTCTTGTTTTGGACTCTAATTTGCATGATTTGAATGAAACTAACCTGGACTAACGTTGTTCTCAGCAGCACTGCCATGGTGTTTTTTTTTGTAGAAATAAAAGTTCTCGAAATGGAACGATACTTTGCGAGGATTTTTTATATCAATAATAAGAATTTCTGGAGCCAAGACCTGCAGGAGAGGGGCACCTGGGTGGGCACAACCCACCAGGGCGCGCCCCCCTCTCCTCGCGTGCCCAGGTGGGTTGTACCCACCCGGTGGCCCCACAGACGATCCCCCTGATACTACAAAATCACATATTTCCAGAAAAAAATCAGGGAGAAAGAATTACCACGATCCACGAGATGGAGCCGCCGCCAAGCCATGTTCTTCCTCGGGAGGGCAAATCTGGAGTCCGTTTGGGGCTCCGGAGAGGGGGGGTCTTCGTTCTTCGTTATCACCAACCCATCTCCATCGCTAGATCCATGATGCTCCCCACCGAGAGTGAGTAATTCCTTCATAGGCTCTCTGGTCGGTGAGGAGTTGGATGAGATTCACCATGTAATCGAGTTAGTTTTGTTAGGGCCTGATCCCTGGTATCCACTATGTTCTTAGATTGATGTTGCTATGACTTTGCTATGCTTAATGCTTGTCACTTTGAGCCCGGGTGCCATGAACTCATATCTGAACCGTTTATGAATTCATCATTATATCCATGTTTTAGATCCGATCTTGCAAGTTATAGTCACCTACTATGGTTATGATCCGACAACCCCGGAGTGACAACAACCAGGCCCACTCTCGGTGATGACCGTAGTTTGAGGAGTTCATGTATTCACTATGTGTTAATGCTTTGTTTCGGTTCTCTATTAAAAGGAGGCCTTAATATGCCTTAGTTTCCAATATGGACCCCGCTGCCACGGGAGGGTAGGACAAAAGATGTCATGCAAGTTCTTTTAATAAAGCACGTATGACTATTTACGGAATACATGCCTACATTATATCGATGAACTGGAGCTAGTGCCGCGTCGCGCTAGGTTATAACTGTCACATGATGAATATCATCCAACAAGTCACCGATCCAATGCCTACAAATTTATCATATATTGTTCTTGCTAAGTTACTACTATTGCTACTGCTATCGTTACTGCTACAATATAACTGCTACTGTTACTGTTACTACTGCTACTATCATCAAAACTATCAAACTACTTTGCTACTGATCACTTTGCTGCAGATAATTAATCTCCAGGTGTGGTTGAATTGACAACTCAGCTGCTAATACCTTCAAATATTCTTTGGCTCCCCTTGTGTCGAATCTATAAATTTGGGTTAAATACTTACCCTAAAAAAACTATTGCAACCCCCTATACTTGTGGGTTATCATGTCCCCTCGTGGCACCCCTCTGGTACTTCTTTGGCCCAACATGTGTCTTCTGGTCCAGAAAAATTCTCCAAAATGTTTCGCTGCGTTTGAACTCCATTTGGTACTGATATTTTACGAAGTAGAAAACAAGCAAAAAAAACAGCAACTGGCACTGGGCACTATGTCAATAGGTTAGTCCCAAAAAATGATATAAAGTTGCTATAAAATGATTGTAAAACATCAAGGAATTATAATATAACAACATGGAACAATCAAAGATTATAGATACATTGGAGACGTATCAGACCGAAAGGTCAAGCATGAGTCATATAGTAGATATGATCAACATGGAGATGTTCACCAGTGAAACCACCTCATCTCACGTGATGATTGGACTTGGGTTGTTGAATTTGGATCATGTTACACTTGAACAACCTGAGGGATGTTGATTTGAGTGGGAGTTCTTAGGTAATATGATTAAATGAACTCATTGTCATGAACAATAGTCTAAGTTGTCTTTGCAAATTATGTTGTAGATCAATAGCTCGCGCTATAGCTCCATGTTTTAATACATTCGTAGAGAAAGACTAAGTTGAAAGATATTGTAAGCAATTATGCGGACTAGGTCGATAGTCTGAGGATTGTCCTCACTACTGCACAGAAGGCTTATGTCCTTGATGCACCGCTCGGTGTGCCAACCCCTCTAGCATCGTCTGTGGATGTTGTGAACATCTGGCAGACATGTTCTGATTACTTGATAAGTTTAGTGCGCCATGTTTTACGGCTTAGAACCGGGACTCCAAAGACGTTTTGAACGCCATGGAACGTGTGAGATGTTCCAAGAGCTGAAATTGGTACTTCAGGCTCATGTCAGCCGTGTTGAGAGGTATATGAGACCTCTGACAAGTTCTTTGCCTACAATATGGAGGAGAATATATCAACTAGTGAGCATGTGCTCAGAATGTCTGGGTACTACAATCGCTTGAATCAAGTGGGAGTTAATCTTCCAGATAAGATAGTGATTGCCGGATTTCTCCAGTCGCCATCACCAAGCTACGAGAGCTTCGTGATGAACTATAACATGCAAGGGATGGAGATGATCCTGGAGCTGTTCGCGGTGCTTTAGGCTGCTAAAGGTAGAAATCAAGAAGGAGCATCAAGTGTTGATGGTTAACAAGACCACTGGTTTCAAGAAGGGCAGGGCAAGAAGGGAACCTTAATGAATGGCAAGACAGTTTTTGCTCCAGTGAAGAAACCCAAGGTTGAACCGAAACCCTAGACTAAGTGCTTCTATTGTAAGGGGAACGGTCACTGGTAGCAGAACTACCCCAAATACTTGGTAGAGAAAGAAGGCTGGCAACTTCAACAAAAGTAAATCTGATATACGTGTTATTGATGTGTACCTTACGAGTACTCCTAGTAGCACCTGGGTATTAGATACCGGTTTAGTTGCTAATATTGGTAACTCGAAACAAAAGATGCAGAATAAATGGAGACTAGCCAAGGGCGAGGTGACGATGTGTTTTGGAAAGTGTTTCCAAGGTTGATGTGATCACCATCGCACACTCCCTCTACCTTCAGGATTAGTGTCGAACCTAGATAAATGTTATTTGATGTCTACGTTGAGCATGAACATGATTAGATCATGTTTATTGCAATACGGTTATTCATTTAAGTCACAGAATAATGGTTGTTCTATTTACATGAATAATACCTTCTATGGTGATGCACCCAATGTGAATGGTTTATTGAATCCCGATCGTAGTGATACACATGTTCATAATATTGGTGCCAAAAGATGCAGAGTTGATAATTATAGTGCCACTATCTTGTGGCACTACCGCTTAGGTCATATCGGTGTAAAGCGCATGCAGAAACTCCATGCTGATGGACTTTTGGAGTCACTTGATTTTGAATCACTTGACACATGTGAATGATGCCTTATGGGGAAGTGACTTGTTGGAAATCATACATCCTGATGTGTGCGGTCCGATGAGCGGCGGTGGATATCGTTACTTTCTCACCTTCACCGATGACTTGAGTAGATATGGGTATATTTACTTAATGAAGCATAAGTCTGAAACGTTTGAAAAGGTCAAACAATTTTAGAGTGAAGTTGAGAATCATCGTAACAAGAAGATTAAATTCCTATGATCCGATCGAAGGGGAGAATATCTGAGTTATGAGTTTGGAAATCACTTAAGACAATGTGGAATTTTTTCACAGTTGACGCCACCTGGAACACCACAGCGTAATGGTGTGTCCGAACGTCGTAATCGTACCTTATTGGATATGGTGTGTTCTATGATGCCTCTTGCCGATCTTCCACTATCGTTTTGGGGTTATGCATTAGAGATAGCCGCATTCACTTTAAATAGGGCACCATCTAAGTCCATGGAGACGACACTGTATGAACTATGGTTTGGCAACAAACCTAAGTTGTCATTTCTTAAGGTTTGGGGTTGCGATGCTTATGTCAAAAGGCTTCAGCCGGAAAAGCTCAAACCCAAAGCGGACAAATGCGTCTTCATAGGATATGAAAAAGAGATAGTTGGGTATACCTTCTATCTCAGATTCGAAGGCAAAGTGTTTGTCGCTAAGAACAGGTCCTTTCTCAAGAAAGAGTTTCTCTCGAAAGAATTGAGTGGGAGGAAGATAGAACTTGATGAGGTTGTTGAACCTTTACTTCAGCCAGAGAGTAGCGCAGCGCCGAAAGATGTTTCTGTGGCACCTACGTCAGTTGAAGAGGAAGCTAATGATATTGATCATGAGGTTTCAGATCAAGTTACTATCAAACCTTGTAGGTCGACAAGGATACGTACTGCTCCCGAGTGGTATGGTAACCCTGTCTTAGAGGTCATGTTGTTGACAACAATGAACCTACGAGCTATGGAGAAGCAATGGTGGGCCCAGATTCCGACCAATGGTTAGAGGCTATGAAATCTGAGATGGGATCCATGTATGAAAAAAAGGTATGGAAGTATTACCTGAAGGGCGAAACGGCCATTCAGAATAAATGGATCTTCAAGAAGAAGACGGACGCGGACGGTAATATCACCATCTGTAAATCTCGACTTGTGGCAAAGGGGTTTTCACAAGTTCAAGGAGTTGACTATGATGAGACTTTATCACCCATAGTGATGCTTAAGGACGTCAGAATCATGTTGGCAATACCTGCATTTTTCGATTATGAAATCTAGCAGATGGATGTCAAAACAGCGTTCCTTAACGATCTCCTTAAGGAAGAGTTGTATATGATGCAACCGGAAGGTTTTGTCAATCCAGAGAATGCTGACAAAGTGTGCAAGCTCCAGCGATCCTTCTATGGACTAGAGCAAGCATCTCGGAGTTGGAATATACACTTTGATGAGGTGATCCAAGCTTTTTGGTTTGTACAAAGTTTGCAAGAAACTTGTATTTACAACAAAGTGAGTGGGAGCACTACAACATTTCTGATAAGTATATGTGGATGACATATTGTTGATCAGAAATGATGTAGAATTTTTGGAAAGCATAAAGGGTTGTTTGAAAGGAGTTTTTCAAAGGAAGACCTGGGTAAAGCTGCTTACATATTGGGCATCAAGACCTATAGAGATAGATCAAGACGCGTGATAAGACTTTCATAGAGCACATACCTTGACATGATTTTGAAGGAGTTCAAAATGGATTAGTCAAAAAAGGAGTTCTTGCCTGAGTTGTAAGGTGTGAAGTTGAGTAAGACTCAAAGCAAAACCATGGCAGAAAAAAGAGAAAGGATGAAAGTCACCCCCATGCCTTAGCCATAGGCTCTATACAGTATGCAATGCTATGTGCCGCACCTGATGTCTGCCTTGCCACGTGTCTGGCAAGGGGGTACAAGATTGATCCAGGAGTGGATCACTAGACATCGGTCAAAATTATTCTTAGAGGAATAAGGAAATGTTTCTCGGTTGTGGAGGTGATAAAGAGTTCGACGTAAAGGGTTACGTCGATGCAAGCTTTGACACCAATTCGGATGACTCTAAGTAGCAAACCGGATACGTATAGTGGAGCAACCATTTGGAATAGCTCCAAGTGGAGCGTGGTAGCAGCATCTATAATATGACATAGAGATTTGCGAAGTACACGCAAATCTGAATCTTGCAGACCTGCTGACTAAAACCTCTCTCACAAGCAAAACATGATCAAACCATAGAACTCATTGGGTGTTAATCACATGGCGATGTGAACTAGATTATTGACTCTAGTGCAAGTGGGACACTGTTGGAAATATGCCCTAGAGGCAATAATAAATTGGTTCTTATCATATTTCCTTGTTCATGATAATCGTTTATTATCCATGCTATAATTGTATTGACCGAAAACTCAAATGCATGTGTGGATACATAGACAACAACATGTCCCTAGTGAGCCTCTACTAGATTAGCTTGTTGATCAATGATGGTTGTGGTTTCCTAGCCATAGACATGAGTTGTTATTTGATAAAGGTAACACATCATTAGGAGAATGATGTGATGGACAAGACCCAAACTATGAACGTAGCATATGATCGTATCAACTTTATTTCTATCGTTTTCTGCATGTCAAGTATATGTTCCTATGACCATGAGATCATGCAACTCACTAACACTGGAGGAGTACCTTGTGTGTACCAAACATCGCAACATAACTGGGTGACTATAAAGATGCTCTACAGGTATCTCCGAGGGTGTCTGTTGAGTTGGCATGGATCAAGACTGCAATTTGTCACTCCGTATGACGGAGAGGTATCTCAGGGCCCACTCGATAATACAGCATCACAACAGGCTTGCAAGTAATGTGACTAATGAGTTATTCACAGGATCTTGTATTACAGAACGAGTAAAGAGACTTGCCGGTAACGAGATTGAACTAGGTATGGTGATACCGACGACCGAATCTCGGGCAAGTAACATACCGACAGAAAAAGGGAACTACATACGGGATTGTCTGAATCCTTGACATCGAGGTTCAACCAATAAAGATCTTCGTAGAATAAGTTGGAACCAATATGGGCATCCAGGTCTCGCTATTGGTTATTGACCGTAGAGATGTCTCGGTGATGTCTGCATAGTTCTCGAACCCGCATGGTCTACACACGTAACGTTTGGTGACGATATAAGTATAGTTGAGTCATTATGGTGGTTACCGAAGGTTGTTTGGTGTCCCGGATGAGATCTCGGATATGACGAGTAACTCTGGAGTGCTCCGGAGGTGAAGATCGATATAAAGGACGAAGGGTAACGGAGTCCGGAAGTGTTCCAGGGGCACCGGGTTATGACCAGGATGACTGAAAGGGGTTTTGGGGGGCCCCAACAAGTGTTGGGGGCCTCATGGGCCTAGAGTAGGGAGCACACTAGCCCACTAAGGGGCTGTGCGCCCCCCTCACCCCATCCAACAAGGCCCGGAGGGTTGGTGCGCCCCCCAGGTCTGCCTCCCCTTGCTTGAGGGGCAAGGCACCTAGGAGGGCACCCAAAACCCATCTAGGGTTGCCTTGTGGCCGCCAACGCCCCCTCCTCCTCCCTCCCCAATATATATAGAAGGGTAGAGGGAGGTCAGCCGCACCCATCTATGCCATGGTGTGATACGTCTCCAACGTATCTATAATTTTTGATTGTTTCATGCTATTATATCACCCCTTTTGGATGTTTATGGGCTTTATTTTACACATTTATATCATTTTTGGGACTAACCTACTAACCGGAGGCCCAGCCCGTATTGTTGTTTTTTTTGCCTATTTCAGTATTTCGAAGAAAAGGAATATCGGAGTCCAAATGGAATGAAACCTTCGGGAGCGTGATTTTTGGAATGAACGTGATCCAGAGGACTTGGAGTGCAAGTCAAGAAGCAGTCGAGGCGGCCACGAGAGGGTAGAGCGCCCCCCCCCCCTATAGGGCGCCCCCCTATCTTGTGGACCCCTCGGGCGGCCACCAACGTACTTCTTCCTTCTATATAAGCCTACGTACCCCGAAAATATCCAGGGAGCCAACGAAACACAATTTCCACCACCGTAACCTTCTGTATCGAGATCCCATCTTGGAGCCTTCACCGGCGCTCCGCCGGAGGGGGAATCGACCACAGAGGGCTTCTACATCAACACCATAGCCCCTCCGATGAGTTGTGAGTAGTTTACCACAGACCTTCGGGTCCATAGTTATTAGCTAGATGGCTTCTTCTCTCTTTTTGGATCTCAATACAATGTTCTCCCCCTCTCTTGTGGAGCTCTATTCGATGTAAACTCTTTTTGTGGTGTGTTTGTCGAGATCCAATGAATTGTGGGTTTATGATCAAGTTTATCTATGAGAAATACTTGAATCTCCTCTGAATTCTTTTATGTATAATTGAGTTACCTTTGCAAGTCTCTTCCAATTATCAGTTTGGTTTGGCCTACTAGATTGATCTTTCTTGCCATGGGAGAAGTGCTTAGCTTTTGGTTCAATCTTGCGGTGTCCTTACCCAGTGACAGAAAGAGTTGCAAGGCACATATTGTATTATTGCCACCGAGGATAAAAAGATGGGGTTTATATCACATTGCATGAGTTTATCCCTCAACATCATGTCATCTTGCTTAAGGCCTTACTCTATTCTTATGAACTTAATACTCTAGATGCAGGCAGGAGTCGGTCGGTGTGTGGAGTAATAGTAGTAGATGCAGGCAGGAGTCGGTCTACTTGTCACGGACGTGATGACTATATACATGATCATGCCTAGATAATCTCATAATTATTCGCTTTTCTATCAATTGCTCGACAGTAATTTGTTCACCCACTGTAATACTTAAGCTATCTTGAGAGAAGCCACTAGTGAAACCTATGGCCCCCGGGTCTATCTCTTATCATATTTGCTTCCAATCTACTTTTATTTGCATCTTTACTTTTTGCATCTATATTATAAATACCAAAAATATATTTATCTTATCATACTATCTCTATTAGATCTCACTTTCGCAAGTGGCCGTGAAGGGATTGACAACCCCTTTATTGCGTTGGTTGCGAGTTCTTTGTTTGTTTGTGTAGGTGCATGGGACTTTTAAGGAGCCTCCTACTGGATTGATACCTTGGTTCTCAAAAACTGAGGGAAATACTTACGCTACTATTGCTGCATCACCCTTTCCTCTTCAAGGAAAACCAATGCAAGCTCAAGACGTAGTAAGAAGGATTTCTGGCGCCGTTGCCGGGGAGGTCTTCGCTGAAGTCAAGACATACCAAGTACCCATCACAAACTCATCTCCCTTGCATTTACATTATTTTCCATTTGCCTCTCATTTTCCTCTCCCCCACTTCACCCTTGCCGTTTTATTCGCCCTCTCTTTCCCAATCTCCTCCTCTCTCTTTCGCGCGCCTTCTTCCGCCTTGCTTTTGTTTGCCGTTATGTCTGAAACTGGGGAGATTATCGTCGATATGGACAATAATGATAACATGGAAAATTCCGAGGCTCCGGCCGAAGAACCCCCTATCTTGCATACTAAAAAGTTTCGAATTGGTAGTGGTAACATCATTGGAAAAGGTGTTATTCAAGATTTCTTTAATTGTGCCGGTGCTTTACCTTCCATGGGTGGTTCTATTCTTCATAGAACTAGTAGTCTCGCGGATGCCATTGCTATGCTTGTAGTTGAACTTGAAAGCCAATTTATGCATATGCATCCTTGCATACAAAGAATTTTTCTGGAATTTTCCAATATTGAGCATTCTTCTATTAAACGTGTTGTTAGTATCTTTTTGGCTCGTGAGTTTATATTTATCATAAGAGAGGCCAAAGAAATCTTTGCACACTATAGGGTGGACGCCGGTCGTCCTCCCATAGAGGCGATCCTCTATGATCAAGAGGAATTTAGGCGTTTTCAATCTTCGGACTATCTTGCTTTCAATGAAAACCTTAGAAAAAAGTTTCCTACCAATGCCTTGGTTGATAGAATTAACGAACTTAATAATGATTTTGCCCTTCAAAACAATGAGCTAGGATACTCTCTTGAGTATAGGCTCACGAGATTTTGCCAAAAGAATGCTTTTAGTGATGAATTAGTTGTGCATTATGAAGGGCCAAAGGAGGAACCCGTTCCTCCTGAGATTGATCTTGGGGACTTTTGTCCCGCTAAATTTAGACCTTTTGATTACTTTTGCTTGCCTCAAAGAAAACTTGCTGCCGAACGTAGAGAATATGAGATGAGCTTTCAAGATCTATCTTATTATTATGGCACTACTTAGATCTATCTTCACTTTTATGCATAGCTAGGGGCATTAAACGATAGCGCTAGTTGGGAGGCAACCCAATTTTCTTTGTGTTTTTGTTTTGTTCCTGTTTAGTAATAAATCTTGCATCTACCTCCTGTTTAGATGTGTTTTTATCTTTTAATTAGTGTTTGCGCCAAGTAGAACCTATAGGATAACCTATGATGATAGTTGATTTGATTCTGCTGAAAAATAGAAACTTTGCACACACGAATTTAGTTTTGTTAACTCACAGAAACGTGCTTTTGCGTTGATTCTTTTTGCTGCTGATCAATAGACAAATTGTCCAGGATTTCCTATTTTGGTAGGATTTTTAGAGTTCCAGAAGTTTGCGTTAGTTACAGATTGCTACAGACTGTTCTGTTTTTGACAGATTCTGTTTTTCGTGTGTTGTTTGCTTATTTTGATGCATCTATGGCTAGTAAAATAATTTATAAACCATAGAGAAGTTGGAATACAGTAGGTTTAACACCAAAATAAATAAAGAATGAGTTCATTACAATACCTTATGTGGTGGTTTTGTTTTCTTTCACTAATGGAGCTTACAAGATTTCCTGTTGAGTTTTGTGTTGTGAAGTTTTCAAGTTTTGGGTAAAGCTTTTATGGACTATGGAACAAGGAGTGGAAAGAGCCTAAGCTTTGGGATGCCCATGGCACCCCAAGATATTCAAGGATAGCCAAAAGCCTAAGCTTGGGGATGCCCCGGGAAGGCATCCCCTCTTTCGTCTTCGTTCATTGGTAACTTTACTTGGAGCTATATTTTTATTCGCCACATGATATGTGTTTTGCTTGGAGCATCGTGTATTATATTAGTATTTGCTTTTTAGTTTACCACATTCATCCTTGTTGTACACACCTTTTGGGAGAAGCCTACTTGATTAGAATTTGCTAGAATACTCTATGTGCTTCACTTATATCTTTTGAGCTTGATAGTTTTTGCTCTAGTGCTTCACTTATATTTTTTAGAGCACGGCGGTGGATTAATTTTGAAGAAATTGCTAGTATCTCATGCTTCACTTATATCTTTTTGAGAGTCTTTTAGAACAGCATGGTATTTGCTATGGTTACAAAGTTGGTCCTAGAATGATGAGCATCCAAGTTGGGTATAATAAAAACTATCATAGAAAGTGAATTGGATGCTATGATCAATTTGATGCTTGATAATTGTTTTGAGATATGGAGGTAGTGATATTAAAGTCATGCTAGTTGGGGTGATTATGAAAAATACTTGTGTTGAGGTTTGTGATTCCCGTAGCATGCACGTATAGTGAACCGCTTTGTGATGAAGTTGGAGCATAATTTTATTTATTGATTGTCTTCCTTATGAGTGGCAGGGGACGAGCGATGGTCTTTTCCTACCAATCTAACCCCCTAGGAGCATGCGCGTAGTACTTTGGTTTTTGATGACTTCTAAATTTTTGCTACAAGTATATGTGTTCTTTTGACTAATGTTGAGTCCATGGATTATACGCACTCTTTCAACCTTCCATCATTGCTAGCCTCTCTTGTGCCGTGCAACTTTTGCCGGTACCATACACCCACCATATACCTTCCTCAAAACAGCCACCATACCTACCTATTATGGCATTTCCATAGCCATTCCGAGATATATTGCCATGCAACTCTCCACCGTTCCGTTCATATGACACGCATTACTTTTGTCATATTGCTCTTTGCATGATCATGTAGTTGACATTGTATTTGTGGCAAGGCCACATTCATAATTTTCATACATGTCACTCTTGATTCATTGCATATCCCGATACACCGCCCGAGGCATTCATATAGAGTCATATCTTGTTCTAGCTTTGAGTTGTAATTCTTGAGTTGTAAATCCATAAAAGTGTGATGATCTTCATTATTAGAGCATTGTCCTAGTGAGGAAAGGATGATGAAGACTATGATTCCCCCACAAGTCGGGATGAGACTTCGGACTTTACAAAAAGAAAAAAAAGGCCAAAAAAAGGCCAAAGAAAAAAAAAGAGAAAAAAAAGAAAAGAAAAAAAAATAAAATGAGAGAAAAGAGAGAAAGGACAATTCAACTATCTCTTTTTCCACACTTGTGCTTCAAAGTAGCACCATGAACTTCATGATAGTGAGTCTCATATGTTGTCAGTTTCATATACTAGTGGGAATTTTTCATTATAGAACTTGGATTGTATATTCCAATGACGGGCTTCCTCAAAATGCCCTAGGTCTTCATGAGCAAGCGAGTTGGATGCACACCCACTTAGATTCTTTTGTTGAGCTTTCATATATTTATAGCTCTAGTGCATCCGTTGCATGGCTGAAAGAACATGCGGTGCCCCCATGTTTGGTTTTGGTAATTGATGACAATCTCTATGGACTAATGGTTGTCTTGAGTTATATTTGAAGGATTTGTCCATAGGCTTTTCTTGAAGTCCATGTGTTGGTTTCAAGGAGTTTATGAGTTGACCAAGGTGCTATTAAGGAATTATCCAAAGATTGGTCATGCGAGTGTTGAGCTTATTGCAAGCATGTCTTGAAGAAGAAGGTTGTGTGATCATTCATGTTTACCTTCAATACATCATCCAAATGAAGAGTTGCAAAGATTCAAGATTGATCAAGACTAATTCAATAGTGAATCAAGTTGATTAACTCACAAAGCATAGAAGATGTACCGAGAGGGATCAAGTGATCCCATGGTATGGTAAGCATTGTCCATTGCACTTTGTGTACTAACCCATGGTCTATGTGAGAGTTCTATGTGGGGTTAGGTACGTATCCATGGGCTTGCATCAAGAGGAAGATATCATACAACCCATGGAAAGGATGACATCAAGTCGTGATCGTCATCAAGATTGTCGTGTGCAAGTTCAAGTGGAGCATCATGAA
The DNA here is from genome assembly GCA_963921465.1 of Triticum timopheevii. NCBI lineage: Eukaryota > Viridiplantae > Streptophyta > Magnoliopsida > Poales > Poaceae > Triticum > Triticum timopheevii. The sequence continues at coordinate 245,151,238 of OY997270.1, forward strand.
GAGATCAAGTGCTTGAATCTTGCCATCCATTGTGGTGTCAATGGACTTGTGAAGATGAGCCGAAGAGTGGCTCACCCATAGTGGACTATGGGGAAGCAATCATCTAGTCCTCATCGAGCCAACGCAATCAAGAAAGGTGGTCCAACTTGAGGGAGTGAAGATCGTCATCATCTAGCTCAAGTGGACCATGTGCAAGGCAAAGGTTTGCCATTGATAGGTTTCCTATTTTACCGGTCTCATGGTAGTTGTGGGAGACCGGGTTATAGGATCGATTGCTGTACTATCAAGGGGGGCTCTCGATGAGTTGCTTGATCGTATCGTTCGTAGAGAGCTCAAACCATTGCATCCTTGCATCATGTTTCTTGGTTCTTGTTTGATTCTATTTGTGACTTATGGTCATCTTGATGACAAGCTTGAGTTCATCGAAAACAGAGTTCGCATGCGTCTACTATGATGTTTTCGGTGTTGGTGGTTTTACTGGTCTTATCTGAGGAAGGGTTCTCACCATTTTCTTATTGATATTTCTTTCAAGATTTTGTTAGCCCTTGTCTCTAGCTTTCCAACAAACTTGGTTTCATCGAATTCGGAGTCCGTTTGCAAAAGTTGTGGCAGTTTTGGTGTTCTGAAAAGGCTGCAGCGGTACTACCGCGAATTGGAGCGGATGTAATTTTTTACTACCGCTCCAGAGCGGTACTACCGCGGCTCCTACAGCGGTAGTACCGCTTCGGACCAAAAAACTCGTCCCAAGTCATGCGGAGGTAGGTACGAAAGTATTTTTTTTGTACCGCAAGCAGTAGTACCGCGATCCCTAGCGGTAGTACCGTGAGGACGAGCGGTAGTATCGCTCTGTGCGGGTTGTGAGCATAACGGTTGGATTTTTCCCCACCTATAAAAGGGGGGGTCTTCTTCCCCATTGAACCTTATCCTTTGAGCTCGTGTTCTTCCCCCATTGTTGACCTTCTTCGAGCTTGCTAACTCTCAATCCCTCCATGGATTCTTGCTAGTTTTTGAGGGAAAAGAGAGAGGAGATCTTGATCCACATTTCCACCAATCGCTTTCTCCTCTAAGTGAGGGGAACCCCTTGGATTTAGATCTTGGGGTTCTTCGTGTTCTTCTTTCGTTCTTCCTCTCATTTTCCTCCCTAGCATTAGTTGCTTTGGTGGGATTTGGGAGAGAAGGACTTGGGCACTCCGTGTGCCCTTGCCATTGCATTTGGTGCATCGGTTTGAGTTCTCCACGTGATACGTGGAAGTTACAAGTTGAGAAGCTTATTACTCTTGGGTGCTTGGTGCCCTTGAGCTTGTTCCTCTTGGGTGCTTGGGCGCCCTAGATGGTTGGTGGTGTTTGGAGCTCAATCATTGTGGTGTAAAGCTCCGGGCAAGCGTCGGGGTCTCCAATTAGGTTGTGGAGATGGCCCCAAGCAATTTGACGGGTACCGGTGACCGCCCCCAAGGGTTGCCAAAGTGTACGGGTTCGGTGACCGCCCCCAAGGGTCGCCATTTGTACGGGTTCGGTGACCGCCCTCAAGGGTCCCTTAGTGGAATCACGGCATCTTGCATTGTGCGAGGGCGTGAGGAGATCACGGTGGCCCTAGTGGCGTCTTGGGGAGCATTGTGCCTCCACACCGCTCCAAACGGAGATTAGCATCCGCAAGGGTGTGAACTTTGGGATACATCGTCGTCTCCGCGTGCCTCGGTTATCTCTTACCCGAGCCCTTTACTTATGCACTTTACTTTGTGATAGCCATATTGTTCTTTGTCATATATCTTGCTATCACATAGTTGCTTATCTTGCTTAGCATAAGTTGTTGGTGCACATAGGTGAGCCTAGTTGTTTTAGGTTTTGTGCTTGACAAATTGACCGTTAGGTTTATTCCGCATTTGTTCAAGCCTAAACCGTAATTATTTTAAAACGCCTATTCACCCCCCCCCCTCTAGGCAACATCCACGATCTTTCAATTGGTATCAGAGCCTCGTCTCTCTTTGTTGGGCACTTGAACATGATTTTTAAAGCTCTTCATAAAAATAAAATTTCTCGTTCCAACTTCATGGAAATAATGTCCATTTCCATTGATGGCAAGAAAAACATTGAAGAGTTGGAGTCTCATCTAGAGGAGCATGAGGCCACCATTGAGAAAATGGAAGCTCATGGGCGTGATTACGCAAATGAGATTGCGGAGCTATCTCAAGATCTTGAACATGAACAAACCACCTCCGAATCTCTTGAGGAGACTTTTGCTCTAGAATTATCTAGAGTGAGGGAATCTCATGATAGAGCTCTTGAGGTGGCCAATGATTTCAAAACTAAAAATGCTAAGCTTGAAGTTTCTCATGCAAGACTCCTTGAGGATTTTGAGCACCTCGAAAATGGCTCAAGGGTCATCAAGGGTGAGCTCATGAAACTCACCGAGTCTCATGCCCAACTTGAAGCTTCTTATTTAAAAGAGCTTGCCAAGTTGTCCTCTCCTATTGTTGTAAATGATGATGCTTGTGCTACTAACTCTATTACTTGTGAAGCATCCATTTTGAAGGAGAATGTTGAGCTACGGGCTCAACTTGAGGTGCTATCTAGCAATTATGGGAAATTGGAAGAAAGTCATGAAAAGCTCTCAAGCTCTCATGATGATCTTCTAGTATCCCATAGTGTGCTAAAGATAGCTCATGAGGCCATGATTGCTAAGGTAACATCTAGTGAGCCTCATGTGGATACTAGCACTACTTCTAGTCAAAATAGTATATTTCCATGTGCTAGTCCTTGTAATTCATCTACTCACAATGTTGGTACATCTTGTGATGAATTGCTTTCCTTGCCTTGTTGCTCTAACGATGAAGCTTATACTTCCTCTAGTACTTGTGTTGAGACTAACCATGTAGAGGAAATCAAAGAGCTCAAGGCCCAAGCCACTTCTTTGAAGAAAGACTTGGAAAAGTGTCATGAAGGAAAATTCACACTCAACAATATCTTGTGTGTGAAAAAATCCCCCAATGACAAAGGTGGACTTGGATTCAACTCCAACAAGAAGAATAAGTCCAAGATCAACAAGAAGAAGGGCCAAAAACAAGTCAAGAATTCGGCCAAGATTATTTGCTTCAAGTGCAAAATTGAAGGGCATCATGTTAGATCTTGCCCATTGAAGAAGAAGGCTATTAGTGACAAGCAACAAGGGAAGCGGCTACAAGTGAATTCTCATGCTCAACCTCAAGTTGAAGAAAGGCCTCTTCCCAAGAAGACTCAAGCTAATGCTTCTCAAGTTGAGAAATCAAGTGAGAAGAAAGTGAAGAGTAGACGTTGCTACTTATGTCGTGAGAAAGGTCACGTCGCTTCTTCATGCACTAGTGGTAACTTATCCAACCCAATTATTATTGATGATATCTATTCTCTTGGGAAGGATAAGGTTGGCAATGTGTTTGCCAAGTTTGTTGGTACTCAAAGTGGTGTCAAGAAAAGAACCATTTGGGTAGCCAAGCCTATTGTGACTAACCTCTTAGGACCCAACTTGGTTGGGGACCAACAAGCTCAAACTTGATCAATAGGTGTTTTTGGAGGGCATTGGAGACTTGGCTACATTATGAAGAATTAAGGGGACTTCATCATTCTCTTTGTCTCAAGCCAAGTCAATTGGATTATCAAGTTTCTATCTTATATCCAATGTGCCTCCTTGCGGTAACTTGTAGTTAAATTGTTTACCTTGAAAGTTACTTGCCCCCTTGCATGTTTTGGTTTTGTTCCTTGCATGTGTTTGTATATAATGTGTCTCCAAATTGCCTTTGTGTATGTTGGTTTGCACACCATGTGTCGTTCGTTGAGCCTTAGTGCATCTTGTTTATTTCTTAGTTGGCTCTTGTGAGAGATTAATGGAATATCCATTATGGGGGAGTGGTGTGCTTTGTGCACCTCACAATCCTATAAATGTGCGCACATGAGTAATACCATCTAGTATTGATATTTCAAGATTATCTAGTCGCTAGGTGGTATATCTCTCATGAGAAATTCAAATTCTAAAAATTCCATTGATTATCTCGTGTTGGATCCTCTTATTGCCTCTTGTTAAGTTTTCTTCATTGGTATCACATTATGGGGGAGTAATATGCTATGTATATTACTAGCCTAGAAAATGTGTACATTTGAGGTGTTGTCACCTAGTGTTGATATTGTAGATTATCTTGTTCCTAGGTGGCATGTTAGCTCTACAAGTTGCAATTTGCTTGTGTGTGGTGTGAAGATGATGTTGGATATCCTTGCTATCTACCACCGGGAATTCTTTCCATCTACTTCTTGTCTTTTGACAATTGCTAGTCATTTATGTGTGGAAGAATTTATTGATCATCTTTACATTGGCTTTTGTTTTTATTTGCCTTTTCTCTTACCAAGGTTTGTGTCAACTCCCATTGTCTTCCATACCACTTGTGGATCTTGTTAATTTCTTGTTCTTGTCTAGTGTTTTCTAGATATAGTGAAAGTGGTGATCCACCTTATGCATTTTGTATTCAAAAGCAAATTCTCTATAGTGCACAACTCGTGGGGGAGCTATCCTATTTTCTTTAGAACACTCTTCTTGTGATCCTTATCAAGTGTGTGTGTTGGTGGAAGGCAAGCCGTTTTCCTTTGGTACCTTGTGCCATCATGAAACTTTGTTGAGAGCTTGGTTTGTTTGGAACCATCCTCTCTTTGGGAGTTTGACATCTTTAATTTAGTGTGTATCAATGGATATCTCATTCCTTGATTTATCTTTAATGATATCTTCCAAGTGATGATTTCTCCATTTGGTATCCTTTTCACTTGGCATTTCTTTGTCTTTTGGTTTCGGGTTTTGAAAGTCTTGAGCATGCATGTTTACTTCATGTATTTTATTTGGCTTGCTTTCTTTCTTTAACTCAATATATAGGGGAAACTCCACCTAGTCTCAATTTGGATGAGATGTGCATGAAATTCATTTTCATATCTATATGCACACACATATATATATATATATATATATATATATATATATATATATATATATATATATATATATATATATATGTGGAGTTTGTCCTATGTATTGGTGTTTCTAACTATTTGGTCCCGATAAGTTTGGGTATCATTTAGTTTGTGTTGTTCTTCTAGGAACATTTGGAGATGCATTGGATGCTCGGCTCACTCACAAGGAAGGTGTTGTCACCATGTGCATATTGGAGTCAAGCTAGGATGATCAATGAACTACTATCTACCTTCAATTGGTATCTACTACATCCTTCCAATGATATCTCGGTAACAAGTATCTATTCATGCTTTCCCCTCTTGCATTCAACCGTGTGTAGGTTGTATCTTGGCATGATATTCATTTCATATCTTGTGATACTTGTTTCCTTTCTCAAAGCATCCCAACGATGATCTCTGTTGCTAGTTGTGATGCCCTTGATGGATGTGTGTTTGGACTTCATTTATATACAATAAGACCATATCTAGCCAAGTGCTATGCTTTCAAGCAAATATCTTATTGGTATATTTATGACTTCCTTGTGGATATCTTGTTCCTTCGTGTTGTAACTATTTCGGGTGTACATCCTTCTTTGTAGATATATATATCATCATGATTTCGTCTACATAGAACCTTATACACTTGAGAGAAATTACATCTCCTGTTGATATCCTTTCTTTCACGTCCACCTTGTCTTTCTTATGTTATTTCTTTGGTGGCTCCGTGAAAGCTTTTGCCTTGAGTGCGTGTCCTCTATCGTTGCATCTTGATGCACTCTTGTGTGGTGAAGATTATTTTCCTCATGCTTATCTTTACGAGGCTTTTGCCATCTTAATTGGCATCCCTCGTCTTGATGAGGCTTTCATCTTCTATCTTCAGCACGGGTTGTCACAAGCATAAGTTCTTTATATGCTTATTCGTAAGCTTGTGAACCCATTTGCTAGTTGTGTGTGGGAATGATAGGCCTTGCACCGTGTGCCTCATTCTTTCAAGACTATGTTGATGCTTAATGCTCATCCTAATTTTAGTCTTCTCAAGTGTTTCGCCATGACTCACACACATCATTTTGGTTGAGCCTATTCTTAAGTTGCCTCTTTTACATGTTGCTCAACCATGTGCTTGTTGCAAGCGCTAGGCTTTGTTTCCTATATGCTCACTTGCACTGGATGTGAGTTACTATTGATTTTGGAGGAGCTATGATCCTATTTTGTGCACTTTGTATTCAAATACAAAAATTCTTATGTGTGCACAAATCATGGGGAGCTTCTCTAGTTTCTTTAGAACACTCCTTTGCGCTTATCATAATATCTTTATTCTTGTGGCATGTAGGATCATTGGTCTAGTTGGTTCAATTGATATCCGTTGATTGCTTGCTTCAATTGGTATCTTTTGATTGCTTGTGCCTCTCTTTGTTATGTCTTTGTGTCATATCTTTTTGTTGCAATCTTTGGGCCACAATATAGTTTGTCTTCCTCCAAGTATTGGCAGTTGGATATGTGTATTGAATTCCACTCTCTTGTTTAGAAATACACAATTTATGGAGGAACACCTTTTATTTTGGCCTTCTTAGCTTTTCACCCATTTTGGCAATAGATGCCAATGGGGGAGGAGTTTCAGAGAGTTTTGTGGAGAAGTCTTCTGAGTTTTCTCCTTGCTTTGGTCTTGGTTCCTAAGCATTTGCATCTCATTCTCATGCATCATTGGTTGTTGCATTGCATGGTGATGCATAATTCCTTGTATAAACTCTCTTGAAAGTGATTGTCATCAATTACCAAAATGGGGGAGATTGAAAGAACATGCGGTGCCCCCATGTTTGGTTTTGGTAATTGATGACAATCTCTATGGACTAATGGTTGTCTTGAGTTATATTTGAAGGATTTGTCCATAGGCTTTTCTTGAAGTCCATGTGTTGGTTTCAAGGAGTTTATGAGTTGACCAAGGTGCTATTAAGGAATTATCCAAAGATTGGTCATGCGAGTGTTGAGCTTATTGCAAGCATGTCTTGAAGAAGAAGGTTGTGTGATCATTCATGTTTACCTTCAATACATCATCCAAATGAAGAGAGTTGCAAAGATTCAAGATTGATCAAGACTAATTCAATAGTGAATCAAGTTGATTAACTCACAAAGCATAGAAGATGTACCGAGAGGGATCAAGTGATCCCATGGTATGGTAAGCATTGTCCATTGCACTTTGTGTACTAACCCATGGTCTATGTGAGAGTTCTATGTGTGGTTAGGTACGTATCCATGGGCTTGCATCAAGAGGAAGATATCATACAACCCATGGAAAGGATGACATCAAGTCGTGATCGTCATCAAGATTGTCGTGTGCAAGTTCAAGTGGAGCATCATGAAGAGATCAAGTGCTTGAATCTTGCCATCCATTGTGGTGTCAATGGACTTGTGAAGATGAGCCGAAGAGTGGCTCACCTATAGTGAACTATGGGGGAGCAATCATCTAGTCTTCATCGAGCCAACGCAATCAAGAAAGGTGGTCCAACTTAAGGGAGTGAAGATCGTCATCATCTAGCTCAAGTGGACCATGTGCAAGGCAAAGGTTTGCCATTGATAGGTTTTCTATTTTACCGGTCTCATGGTAGTTGTGGGAGACCGGGTTATAGGATCGATTGTCGTACTATCAAGGGGGGCTCTCGATGAGTTGCTTGATCGTATCGTTCGTAGAGAGCTCAAACCATTGCATCCTTGCATCATGTTTCTTGGTTCTTGTTTGAGTCTCTTTGTGAGTCTTAGAGCTTATGGTCATCTTGATGACAAGCTTGAGTTCATCGAAAACGGAGTTTGCATGCGTCTACTATGATGTTTTCGGTGTTGGTGGTTTTACCGGTCTTATCCGAGGAAGGGTTCTCACCATTTTCTTATGGGCCTTTTCTAATTTGCTTCTTATTGATATTTCTTTCAAGATTGTGTTAGCCCTTGTCTCTAGCTTTCCAACAAACTTGGTTTCATCGAATTCGGAGTCCGTTTGCAAAAGTTGTGGCAGTTTTGGTGTTCTGAAAAGGCTGCAGCGGTACTACCGCGAATTGGAGCGGATGTAATTTTTTACTACCGCTCCAGAGCGGTACTTCCGCGGCTCCTACAGCGGTAGTACCGCTCCGGACCAAAAAACTCGTCCCAAGTCCTGCGGAGGTAGGTACGGAAGTATTTTTTTTGTACCGCAAGCAGTAGTACCGCGATCCCTAGCGGTAGTACCATGAGGACGAGCGGTAGTACCGCTCTGTGCGGGTTGTGAGCATAACGGTTGGATTTTCCCCCACCTATAAAAGGGGGTCTCCTTCCCCATTGAACCTTATCCTTTGATCTCGTGTTCTTCCCCCATTGTTGACCTTCTTCGAGCTTGCTAACTCTCAATCCCTCCATGGATTCTTGCTAGTTTTTGAGGGAAAAGAGAGAGGAGATCTAGATCCACGTTTCCACCAATCACTTTCTCCTCTAAGTGAGGTGAACCCCTTGGATCTAGATCTTGGAGTTCTTCGTGTTCTTCTTTCGTTCTTCCTCTCATTTTCCTCCCTAGCATTAGTTGCTTTGGTGGGATTTGGGAGAGAAGGACTTGGGCACTCCGTGTGCCCTTGCCATTGCATTTGGTGCATCGGTTTGAGTTCTCCACGTGATATGTGGAAGTTACAAGTTGAGAAGCTTATTACTCTTGGGTGCTTGGTGCCCTTGAGCTTGTTCCTCTTGGGTGGTTGGGCGCCCTAGACGGTTGGTGGTGTTCGGAGCTCATTCATTATAGTGTAAAGCTCCGGGCAAGCGTCGGGGTCTCCAATTAGGTTGTGGAGATCGCCCCGAGCAATTTGACGGGTACCGGTGACCGCCCCCAAGGGTTGCCAAAGTGTACGGTTTCGGTGACCGCCCCCAAGGGTCGCCATTTGTACGGGTTCGGTGACCGCCCTCATGGGTCCCTTAGTGGAATCACGGCATCTTGCATTGTGCGAGGGCGTGAGGAGAATACGGTGGCCCTAGTGGCGTCTTGGGGAGCATTGTGCCTCCACACCGCTCCAAACGGAGATTAGCATCCGCAAGGGTGTGAACTTCGGGATACATCGTCGTCTCCGCATGCCTCGGTTACCTCTTACCCGAGCCCTTTACTTATGCACTTTACTTTGTGATAGCCATATTGTTCTTTGTCATATATCTTGCTATCACATAGTTTCTTATCTTGCTTAGCATAAGTTGTTGGTGCACATAGGTGAGCCTAGTTGTTTTAGGTTTTGTGCTTGAGAAATTAACCGTTAGATTTATTCCGCATTTGTTCAAGCCTAAACCGTAATTATTTTAAAACGCCTATTCACCCCCCCCCCCTCTAGGCAACGTCCACGATCTTTCAATTGGTATCAGAGCCTCGTCTCTCTTTGTTGGGCTTAACCGCCTAGAGAGTAAAGATGTCGACTAGGGGATTAGGATTCTCTGACACTCTTAGTTTTGATGGCACAAATTTTGATGTTTGGGTAATTCGCATGCTTAATCTCTTTAGGGTCATGGACCCAAATTTAGAGAGAATTGTAGATATGGGTTTTTCTCCTCCAAAGGATCCCCAAAGATTATCTTTAGAGGATGAGAAAAACTCTTATCTCAATGCTCAAGCTTCTAATGTGCTTTTTGATGTTTTGAGCAATGTAGTTATATTTGAACTCATGCCGTTTCGGGATGCTCATGAGTTGTGAACAAAGCTTCAAGATAAATATGGTGTGTCCAATATTTGTGGGGATGATTGTTCTCCCTCCACCTCCGGTCGTATAGTCTTCTCAACTTCTTCTACTTCACCTACATGTGGTTTGCCACAAGGTAATGATATGGTGAGTAGTGTTGGTCATTGCAATGATGATAGTATGCTTATTGTGGATGATTCATCACTGTATTATTGCAATGCTCCTTCTTTGGGCTTTAACACTTCGAGCACTCCAAATATTTCACATGCTTGTGTTGATAGTCCTTGCATATCATGTAGAAATTGCTTGACTAAATCTCATGATGATATGCTTGCTATGTCTTGTTGCCATGATAAAAATGCATCTATTTCCTCGAATTGTTGTGCTAACAATGTAGAGGAAACCGAACACTCCATGGAACAAGATGTGGTGTTCAATGGTGCCTCAAGGGATCCTACATCATCATTTATTGCTTTTTGCCTTATGGCTAAGGCGTCAAAGGTATCTCCTACTTTGTACCCCAATATGTCTCTTGATGATGATGTTGATGCTAATGATGATGAGGATAATGATGAAGAGAATGATAATGTTGCCTCCTTAAAAACTAAGGGGGAAATCATTTTTAAAGCTCTTCATAAAAATAAAATTGCTCGTTCCAACTTCATGGAAATAATGTCCATTGCCATTGATGGCAAGAAATACATTGAAGAGTTGGAGTCTCATCTAGAGGAGCATGAGGCCACCATTGAGAAAATGGAAGCTCATGGGCGTGATTACGCAAATGAGATCGCGGAGCTATCTCAAGCTCTTGAACATGAACAAACCACCTCCGAATCTCTTGAGGAGACTTCTGCTCTAGAATTATCTAGAGTGAGGGAATCTCATGATAGAGCTCTTGAGGTGGCCAATGATTTCAAACCTAAAAATGCCAAGCTTGAAGTTTCTCATGCTAGACTCCTTGAGGATTTTGAGCACCTCAAAAATGGCTCAAGGGTCATCAAGGGTGAGCTCATGAAACTCACCGAGTCTCATGCCCAACTTGAAGCTTCTTATTTAAAAGAGCTTGCCAAGTTGTCCTCTCCTATTGTTGTAAATGATGATGCTTGTGCTACTAACTCTATTACTTGTGAAGCATCCATTTTGAAGGAGAATGTTGAGCTACGGGCTCAACTTGAGGTGCTATCTAGCAATTATGGGAAATTGGAAGAAAGTAATGAAAAGCACTCAAGCTCTCATGATGATCTTCTAGTATCCCATAGTGTGCTAAAGATAGCTCATGAGGCCATGATTGCTAAGGTAACATCTAGTGAGCCTCATGTGGATACTAGCACTACTTCTAGTCAAAATAGTATATTGCCATGTGCTAGTCCTTGTAATTCATCTACTCACAATGTTGGTACATCTTGTGATGAATTGCTTTCCTTGCCTTGTTGCTCTAACGATGAAGCTTATACTTCCTCTAGTACATGTGTTGAGACTAACCATGTAGAGGAAATCAAAGAGCTCAAGGCCCAAGTCACTTCTTTGAAGAAAGACTTGGAAAAGTGTCATGAAGGAAAATTCACACTCAACAATATCTTGTGTGTGCAAAAATCCCCCAATGACAAAGGTGGACTTGGATTCAACTCCAACAAGAAGAATAAGTCCAAGATCAACAAGAAGAAGGGCCAAAAACAAGTCAAGAATTCGGCCAAGATTATTTGCTTCAAGTGCAAAATTGAAGGGCATCATGTTAGATCTTGCCCATTGAAGAAGAAGGCTATTAGTGACAAGCAACAAGGGAAGCGGCTACAAGTGCATTCTCATGCTCAACCTCAAGTTGAAGAAAGGCCTCTTCCCAAGAAGACTCGAGCTAATGCTTCTCAAGTTGAGAAATCAAGTGAGAAGAAAGTGAAGAGTAGACGTTGCTACTTATGTCGTGATAAAGGTCACGTCGCTTCTTCATGCACTAGTGGTAACTTATCCAACCCAATTATTATTGATGATATCTATTCTCTTGGGAAGGATAAGGTTGGCAATGTGTTTGCCAAGTTTGTTGGTACTCAAAGTTGTGTCAAGAAAAGAACCATTTGGGTAGCCAAGCCTATTGTGACTAACCTCTTAGGACCCAACTTGGTTGGGGACCAACAAGCTCAAACTTGATCAATAGGTGTTTTTGGAGGGCATTGTAGACTTGGCTACATTATGAAGAATTAAGGGGACTTCATCATTCTCTTTGTCTCAAGCCAAGTCAATTGGATTATCAAGTTTCTATCTTATATCCAATGTGCCTCCTTGCGGTAACTTGTAGTTAAATTGTTTACCTTGAAAGTTACTTGCCCCCTTGCATGTTTTGGTTTTGTTCCTTGCATGTATTTGTATATAATGCGTCTCCAAATTGCCTTTGTGTATGTTGGTTTGCACACCATGTACTTGTGTGTCGTTCGTTGAGCCTTAGTGCATCTTGTTTATTTCTTAGTTGGCTCTTGTGAGAGATTAATGGAATATCCATTATGGGGGAGTGGTGTGCTTTGTGCACCTCACAATCCTATAAATGTGTGCACATGAGTAATACCATCTAGTATTGATATTTCAAGATTATCTAGTCACTAGGTGGTATATCTCTCATGAGAAATTCAAATTCTAAAAATTCCATTGATTATCTCGTGTTGGATCCTCTTATTGCCTCTTGTTAAGTTTTCTTCATTGGTATCACATTATGGGGGAGTAATATGCTATGTATATTACTAGCCTAGAAAATGTGTACATTTGAGATGTTGTCACCTAGTGTTGATATTGTAGATTATCTTGTTCCTAGGTGGCATGTTAGCTCTACAAGTTGCAATTTGCTTGTGTGTGGTGTGAAGATGATGTTGGATATCCTTGCTATCTACCACCGGGAATTCTTTCCATCTACTTCTTGTCTTTTGACAATTGGTAGTCATTTATGTGTGGTAGAATTTATTGATCATCTTTACATTGGCTTTTATTTTTATTTGCCTTTTCTCTTGCCAAGGTTTGTGTCAACTCCCGTTGTCTTCCATACCACTTGTGGATCTTGTTAATTTCTTGTTCTTGTCTAGTGTTTTCTAGATATAGTGAAAGTGGTGATCCACCTTGTGCATTTTGTATTCAAAAGCAAATTCTCTATAGTGCACAACTCATGGGGGAGCTATCCTATTTTCTTTAGAACACTCTTCTTGTGATCCTTATCAAGTGTGTGTGTTGGTGGAAGGCAAGCCGTTTTCCTTTGGTACCTTGTGCCATCATGAAACTTTGTTGAGAGCTTGGTTTGTTTGGAACCATCCTCTCTTTGGGAGTTTGACATCTTTAATTTAGTGCGTATCAATGGATATCTCATTCCTTGATGTATCTTTAATGATATCTTCCAAGTGATGATTTCTCCATTTGGTATCCGTTTCACTTGGCATTTCTTTGTCTTTTGGTTTCGGGTTTTGAAAGTCTTGAGCATGCATGTTTACTTCATGTATTTTATTTGGCTTGCTTTCTTTCTTTAACTCAATATATAGGGGAAACTCCACCTAGTCTCAATTTGGATGAGATGTGCATGAAATTCATTTTCATATCTATATGCACATATATATATATATATATATATATATATATATATGTGGAGTTTGTCCTATGTATTGGTGTTTCTAACTATTTGGTCCGGATAAGTTTGGGTATCGTTTAGTTTGTGTTGTTCTTCTAGGAACATTTGGAGATGCATTGGATGCTCGGCTCACTCACAAGGAAGGTGTTGTCACCATGTGCATATTGGAGTCAAGCTAGGATGATCAATGAACTACTATCTACCTTCAATTGGTATCTACTACATCCTTCCAATGATATCTCGGTAACAAGTATCTATTCATGCTTTCCCCTCTTGCATTCAACCGTGTGTAGGTTGTATCTTGGCATGATATTCATTTCATATCTTGTGATACTTGTTTCCTTTCTCACAGCATCCCAACGATGATCTCTGTTGCTAGTTGTGATGCCCTTGATGGATGTGTGTTTGGACTTCATTTATATACAATAAGACCATATCTAGCCAAGTGCTATGCTTTCAAGCAAATATCTTATTGGTATATTTATGACTTCCTTGTGGATATCTTGTTCCTTCGTGTTGTAACTATTTCGGGTGTACATCCTTCTTTGTAGATATATATATCATCATGATTTCGTCTACATAGAACCTTATACACTTGAGAGAAATTACATCTCCTGTTGATATCCTTTCTTTCACGTCCACCTTGTCTTTCTTATGTTATTTCTTTGGTGGCTCCGTGAAAGCTTTTGCCTTGATTGCGTGTCCCCTATCGTTGCATCTTGATGCACTCTTGTGTGGTGAAGATTATTTTCCTCATGCTTATCTTTACGAGGCTTTTGCCATCTTAATTGGCATCCCTCATCTTGATGAGGCTTTCATCTTCTATCTTCAGCACGGGTTGTCACAAGCATAAGTTCTTTATGTGCTTATTCGTAAGCTTGTGAACCCATTTGCTAGTTGTGTGTGGGAATGATAGGCCTTGCACCGTGTGCCTCATTCTTTCAAGACTATGTTGATGCTTAATGCTCATCCTAATTTTAGTCTTCTCAAGTGCTTCGCCATGACTCACACACATCATTTTGGTTGAGCCTATTCTTAAGTTGCCTCTTTTACATGTTGCTCAACCATGTGCTTGTTGCAAGCGCTAGGCTTTGTTTCCTATATGCTCACTTGCACTGGATGTGAGTTTCTATTGATTTTGGGGGAGCAATGATCCTATTTTGTGCACTTTGTATTCAAATACAAAAATTCTTATGTGTGCACAAATCATGGGGAGCTTCTCTAGTTTCTTTAGAACACTCCTTTGCGCTTATCATAATATCTTTATTCTTGTGGCATGTAGGATCATTGGTCTAGTTGGTTCAATTGATATCCGTTGATTGCTTGCTTCAATTGGTATCTTCTGATTGCTTGTGTCTCTCTTTGTTATGTCTTTGTGTCATATCTTTTTGTTGCAATCTTTGGGCCTCAATATAGTTTGTCTTCCTCCAAGTATTGGCAGTTGGATATGTGTATTGCATTCCACTCTCTTGTTGAGAAATACACAATTTATGGAGGAACACCTTTTATTTTGGACTTCTTAGCTTTTCACCCATTTTGGCAATCGATGCCAATGGGGGAGGAGTTTCAGAGAGTTTTGTGGAGAAGTCTTCTGAGTTTTCTCCTTGCTTTGGTTTTGGTTCCTAAGCATTTGCATCTCATTCTCATGCATCATTGGTTGTTGCATTGCATGGTGATGCATAATTCCTTGTATAAACTCTCTTGAAAGTGATTGTCATCAATTACCAAAATGGGGGAGATTGAAAGAACATGCGGTGCCCCCATGTTTGGTTTTGGTAATTGATGACAATCTCTATGGACTAATGGTTGTCTTGAGTTATATTTGAAGGATTTGTCCATAGGCTTTTTTTGAAGTCCATGTGTTGGTTTCAAGGAGTTTATGAGTTGACCAAGGTGCTATTAAGGAATTATCCAAAGATTGGTCATGCGAGTGTTGAGCTTATTGCAAGCATGTCTTGAAGAAGAAGGTTGTGTGATCATTCATGTTTACCTTCAATACATCATCCAAATGAAGAGAGTTGCAAAGATTCAAGGTTGATCAAGACTAATTCAATAGTGAATCAAGTTGATTAACTCACAAAGCATAGAAGATGTACCGAGAGGGATCAAGTGATCCCATGGTATGGTAAGCATTGTCCATTGCACTTTGTGTACTAACCCATGGTCTATGTGAGAGTTCTATGTGGGGTTAGGTACGTATCCATGGGCTTGCGTCAAGAGGAATATATCATACAACCCATGGAAAGGATGACATCAAGTGGTGATCGTCATCAAGATTGCCGTGTGCAAGTTCAAGTGGAGCATCACGAAGAGATCAAGTGCTTGAATCTTTCCATCCATTGTGGTGTCAATGGACTTGTGAAGATGAGCCGAAGAGTGGCTCACCCATAGTGGACTATGGGGAAGCAATCATCTAGTCCTCATCGAGCCAACGCAACCAAGAAAGGTGGTCCAACTTGAGGGAGTGAAGATCGTCATCATCTAGCTCAAGTGGACCATGTGCAAGGGAAAGGTTTGCCATTGATAGGTTTTCTATTTTACCTGTCTCATGGTAGTTGTGGGAGACCGGGTTATAGGATCGATTGCCGTACTATCAAGGGGGGCTCTCGATGAGTTGCTTGATCGTATCGTTCGTAGAGAGCTCAAACCATTGCATCCTTGCATCATGTTTCTTGGTTCTTGTTTGACTCTATTTGTGAGTCTTAGAGCTTATGGTCATCTTGATGACAAGCTTGAGTTCATCGAAAACGGAGTTCGCATGCATCTACTATGATGTTTTCGGTGTTGGTGGTTTTACCGGTCTTATCTGAGGAAGGGTTCTCACCATTCTCTTATGGGACTTTTCTAATTTGCTTCTTATTGATATTTCTTTCAAGATTGTGCTAGCCCTTGACTCTAGCTTTCCAACAAACTTGGTTTCATCGAATTCGGGGTCCGTTTGCAAAAGTTGTGGCAGTTTTGGTGTTCTGAAAAGGCTGCAGCGGTACTACCGCGAATTGGAGCGGATGTAATTTTTTACTACCGCTCCAGAGCGGTACTACCGAGGCTCCTACAGCGGTAGTACTGCTCCGGACCAAAAAACTCGTCCCAAGTCCTGCGGAGGTAGGTACGGAAGTAATTTTTTTGTACCGCAAGCAGTAGTACCGCAATCCCTAGCGGTAGTACCGTGAGGATGAGCGGTAGTACCGCTCTGTGCGGGTTGTGAGCATAACGGTTGGATTTTCCCCCACCTATAAAAGGGGGTCTTCTTCCCCATTGAACCTTATCCTTTGAGCTCGTGTTCTTCCCCCATTGTTGACCTTCTTCAAGCTTGCTAACTCTCAATCCCTCCATGGATTCTTGCTAGTTTTTGAGGGAAAAGAGAGAGGAGATCTAGATCCACGTTTCCACCAATCACTTTCTCCTCTAAGTGAGGGGAACCCCTTGGATTTAGATCTTGGAGTTCTTCGTGTTCTTCTTTCGTTCTTCCTCTCATTTTCCTCCCTAGCATTAGTTGCTTTGGTGGGATTTGGGAGGGAAGGACTTGGGCACTCCGTGTGCCCTTGCCATTGCATTTGGTGCATCGGTTTGAGTTCTCCACGTGATACGTGGAAGTTACAAGTTGAGATGCTTATTACTCTTGGGTGCTTGGTGCCCTTGAGCTTGTTCCTCTTGGGTGCTTGGGCGCCCTAGACGGTTAGTGGTGTTTGGAGCTCAATCATTGTGGTGTAAAGCTCCGGGCAAGCGTCGGGGTCTCCAATTAGGTTGTGGAGATCGCCCCGAGCAATTTGACGGGTACCGGTGACCGCCCCCAAGGGTTGCCAAAGTGTACGGGTTCGGTGACCGCCCCCGAGGGTCGCCATTTGTACGGGTTCGGTGACCGCCCTCAAGGGTCCCTTAGTGGAATCACGGCATCTTGCATTGTGCGAGGGCGTGAGGAGATTACGGTGGCCCTAGTGGCGTCTTGGGGAGCATTGTGCCTCCACACCGCTCCAAACGGAGATTAGCATCCGCAAGGGTGTGAACTTCGGGATACATCATCGTCTCCGCGTGCCTCGGTTATCTCTTACCCGAGCCCTTTACTTATGCACTTCACTTTGTGATAGCCATATTGTTCTTTGTCATATATCTTGCTATCACATAGTTGCTTATCTTGCTTGGCATAAGTTGTTGGTGCACATAGGTGAGACTAGTTGTTTTAGGTTTTGTGCTTGACAAATTAACCGTTAGGTTTATTCCGCATTTGTTCAAGCCTAAACCGTAATTATTTTAAAACGCCTATTCACCCCCCCCCCCTCTAGGCGACATCCCCGATCTTTCAATGGCAATCCCTACTCACTCACATTGATATCTATTAGTGGGCATCTCCATAGCCCGTTGATACGCCTAGTTGATGTGAGACTATCTTCTCCCTTTTTTGTCTTCTCCACAACCACCATTCTATTCCACATATAGTGCTATGTCCATGGCTCACGCTCATATATTGCGTGAAAGTTGAAAATGTTTGAGATTATTAAAGTATGAAACAATTGCTTGGCTTGTCATCGGGGTTGTGCATGATTAAAAACTTTGTGTGATGAAGATAGAGCAACAGCCAGACTATATGATTTTGTAGGGATAACTTTCTTTGGCCATGTTATTTTGAAAAGACATGATTACTTTGATTAGTATGCTTGAAGTATCACCATTTTCATGTCAATATGAACTTTTATTTTGAATCATTTGGATCTGAACATTCATGTCACAATAAAGAAATTTACATTGAGAATTATGCTAGGTAGCATTCCACATCAAAAATTCCTTTTTTATCATTTACCTACTCGAGGACGAGCATGAATTAAGCTTGGGGATGCTTGATACGTCTCCAATGTATCTATAATTTTTGATTGTTTCATGCTATTATATTACCCCTTTTGGATGTTTATGGGCTTTATTTTAGACATTTATATCATTTTTGGGACTAACCTACTAACCGGAGGCCCAGCCCGTATTGTTGTTTTTTTTTTGCCTATTTAAGTATTTCGAAGAAAAGGAATATCAAACGGAGTCCAAACGGAATGAAACCTTCGGAGCGTGATTTTTGGAACGAACGTGATCCAGAGGACTTGGAGTGCAAGTCAAGAAGCAGCCGAGGCGGCCGCGAGAGGGTAGGGAGCGCGCCCCTATAGGGCGCGCCACCTGTCTCGTGGGCCCCTGGGGCGGCCACCGACGTACTTCTTCCTCCTATATAAGCCTACGTACCCGAAAACATCCAAGGAGCCAACGAAACACAATTTCCACCACCGTAACCTTCCGTATCCGCGAGATCCCATCTTGGAGCCTTCGCCGGCGCTCCGCCGGAGGGGGGATCGGCCATGGAGGGCTTCTACATCAACACCATAGCCCCTCCAATGAGTTGTGAGTAGTTTACCACAGACCTTCGGGTCCATAGTTATTAGCTAGATGGCTTCTTCTCTCTTTTTGGATCTCAATACAATGTTCTCCCCCTCTCTTGTGGAGATCTATTCGATGTAAACTCTTTTTGCGGTGTGTTTGTCGAGATCCGATGAATTGTGGGTTTATGATCAAGTTTATCTATGAGAAATATTTGAATCTCCTCTGAATTCTTTTATGTATGATTGAGTTATCTTTGCAAGTCTTTGAATTATCAGTTTGGTTTGGCCTACTAGATTGATCTTTCTTGCCATGGGAGAAGTGCTTAGCTTTGGGTTCAATCTTGCCGTGTCGTTACCCAGTGACAGAAAGGGTTGCAAGGCACGTATTGTATTGTTGCCACCGAGGATAAAAAGATGGGGTTTATATCATATTGCATGAGTTTATCCCTCTACATCATGTCATCTTGCTTAAGGCGTTACTCTGTTCTTATGAACTTAATACTCTAGATGCAGGCAGGAGTCGGTCGATGTGTGGAGTAATAGTAGTAGATGCAGGCAGGAGTCGGTCTACTTGTCACGGACGTGATGACTATATACATGATCATGCCTAGATAATCTCATAATTATTCGCTTTTCTATCAATTGCTCGGCAGTAATTTGTTCACCCACCGTAATACTTATGCTATCTTGAGAGAAGCCACTAGTGAAACCTATGGCCCCCGGGTCTATCTCTTATCATATTTGCTTCCAATCTACTTTTATTTGCATCTTTACTTTTTGCATCTATATTATAAAATACCAAAAATATATTTATCTTATCATACTATCTCTATTAGATCTCACTTTCGCAAGTGGCCGTGAAGGGATTGACAACCCCTTTATTACGTTGATTGCGAGTTCTTTGTTTGTTTGTGTAGGTGCGTGGGACTTTTGAGGAGCCTCCTACTGGATTGATACCTTGGTTCTCAAAAACTGAGGGAAATACTTACGCTACTATTGTTGCATCACCCTTTCCTCTTCAAGGAAAACCAATGCAAGCTCAAGACATAGCATGGTGCTGCCCTCCCTCTCCCTCATAGTCCTTCTCCGTGAGGCTTGGCAAAGCCCTGCTGAGATTTCTCCACCACCGCTGCCATCACGTCGTCATGCTGCCAGAGGACTCGAGCTACTACTTCACCATTGCTCGCTGGATCAAGGAGGTGAAGGCGTCATCAAGCCGTACATGTGTTGAACACGGAGGTGCCGTCCGTTCAGCACTTGGATCAGGAGTTCGCGGGACGGAGAGTGATTGGATCGCGAAGACGTTCGAGTACATCAATCGCATTTCTTAACGCTTCCGCTTAGTGATCTACAAGGGTATGTAGATGCAATCTCTCCTCTCGTAGATGTTCATCTCCTAGATTGGTCTTGGTGAGCGTAGGAAATTTTTTGTTTCCCATGCAACGTTCCCCAACACCTGGTTTCTCGATTCCTGGTGCCGAAGAAGGCAAAGCAGCTGGGAGAGTGACCCCCTAGGACACCATAAAAGAAGCGGGGGGTAGAAATCTTCCTCATTCATCTTCTACTCTCACCTTTTATCTTCTTTGCTTTTTTCGGGGACCACCAGTGCGATGGTGAGGGGTAGAGGTCAAGCCCGTGCATCCACTGTTGCCATGAAGTTTCCTCCTCGGGGCCGAGCGCGTTCCTCGGCTGCTGCTGCAAAGGCCAGCCCTAGCGCCCCTGGCAGGGTCACCCCCTACGGCCATGGAGGGTGCAGCGCTCGGGATCAAGGCGGGCATGGCAGAGCGCCCACCCTTCATCCCCAAGCGGAAGCCCACACAGTGGTGGTGGCGCACGAGTTCGTCGTGGAGCTGCACCACCGGCCCCGCAGTTGGCTCCGGCGGGCGATGGAGGACCGCGGGCTCCCGGGCCTATGGCTATAGGCTAACGGCTGCTGCAACGTCCCCTCCTGAGTGGCAGCTGAGTTCTCCACCATCGGCTTCATGACCCTGGCGCGGGGGTGGAAGTCATTTGCCTGCTCCCGCGGCCTAAAGCGGGGGCAACTCCTCCAGTTTAGGTACAACGGAACCGCCACACTCTTTGTGAAGTTCTTCGGGTTCTCTGGTGGCCGTATGGAGTGCTGCGCAGAGAGCGACAACGACACCAACTCCACCAACAGTGACGAACGCTCCCCTAGCATCAAGAGTGAGGGCGACGATTCCAACTAGGCGTAGGTAGCGCCCGAGTCAAATCTTGAAGACGAGCTGCGCTCCACCTAGGCTCCTTTCTTTTGCTCTTGTAACAGAACCAATGTAGCCCCATGGGGGCGTGAACACAATGCTTTTGTGACGACTTTGTGATGATTTCACGTTTTTAATGCTTTCTGTCGTGTTTGCTTCCTTGCGAGGCCTGCTTTCCTTTCCTTTTGCTTGCTTTGGTGCTCTACGTTGCTAGGACCCAGCCCCAGAGCGTATTGCGGCCATCGCTGGTATGCTAGGACGCGTGCCTAGCAAGGCCAGAGGGCACAGGGCTCCGCGAGGTGGTAAGGGCTCCCGAGGCATGATGCTCGAGAAGCCCCCCCTTTGACACGCCAGTAGCATGCATAGGGAGAAAGAAGGTTGGCGCTCGCGAAGTCATGAGGGAGAAAACACCAAATGCGCTAAAAGAAGCTCGTGAAGCATTTTGACTTAGGTTTTAGGAGTGCGCGACTTGACGTGACGCCACGTGCGGGTTGCGCCCCGCGATGGGCATCCACCTATGAGGCCCTCATGGGGTACCTGATGGTAGAGATGCAACGACTGCCTCGTGAAGCAGCGCTCGCGAGGTCCCCTAAGGAGGGGTGCCCGTGAAGCTTCTTGTGCCCTGCACCAGTGAGATTGCCACCAAGTTTTTGCAAGTAGTGAGGCAGCGCGCGCTCATGAGGTTGCTTGTGGGTATCACATGAGGAGACAAGTACCAAGGAACTTGGTGAGGTGACGTGCACGGGAGCAGGCCCGCGAGCCAGAGCTCAGTCACTTTGGTTTAGTGGCTCTATTGGGTCTGACCCAAGCATAGGCATCGTGTCCAGCCCCCGCTTGCATGATGCTCAGAAGGAAGATCGCGAGCGTGCATGCCTCCTGAAGGGTACTTCACGACAACGTCTAGGCTGCATGTGGCACCGTACCTTTCATCCAAATGTAGAAATAAACGGTATATGTTCATAAATTTAGGCCATGCCAACCGTGGTAGGGTGAGATTGAACATATCATGCGCTCCCCGAAACCATCTGGTACGGTGAGATAGAACTTCGTTTCCGATTGGCCGCGGCCATACTGGCCTAGTTTGTGCTTGCACTGTGGACACTTGAATAAGAACACTTGATCCAACTAGAAGAAAAATGAATCCACGGCGATTTCGGCTGGTTGATTAACAGCGACAAACGAACTTCGATAGCATATGAGTGAATATTTCGCTAAATTAATTATCTTCTCCATGAGAAAAATCCCCGGCCCAATCCCGAAGAAAATCCCAATCGACCAGAGTCCAGAAAGTCGGTGCAGATAGGCGGCGGCAAGCGGTAGGGGCAAAATCCCGCGTCGTTTGTAGCACGACCGGCGATCGCCGACGACAGCCATCGAGCTTAAGGGTGGCCGCCGCGAGAGAAGTTGATGGGGTGCATAGTTGCGGAGGAGTGCACGACGAGTGAGTGGGGACGAAGTGGGCACCAGGTGAGGATTTTCTTAGTCCTTTTGGATGTGTTGGTGAATGCACATGGTTCCCAGAGGCGACGGAGATGAACCGTGTGCGATAGTAAATCACCGATATTGAAGGGGAATCCAAATTTCCTTCCTCGTTGCCATTCAGTTGTTTTCTACAATCAACATAACCCCCTCCGATGCACCGTGTTCAAATTTGGCATTTTTATGGGCACATTTATTATTTACTCAATTATGTGCATTTTGTAGGCATTAATGCACATAATTCAAATTCGAACAATCGGTGCCTAAAAAAGTACACAAAAATGGTCTGGAAAACCATGCTCGTGGTATTTAGTAAACTCTCATGTCTTTTACAAGGAATGGGCAGAAATCTCAAGGATATGTGCGGCAAGAGTAAACCACAAAACGTGTCGTTTAATGGTTTTCCAACTATAGAAAATGATAAACATGCTAGAAATAGTTGACGCCTGGCATGGTGCCATGGTACGGCATCACCATGCCATGGTAAAAATTTGAGAATGTTTGGCTTATGTCGACATGCACGCTCTTCATAAATCGAACCAT
The DNA here is from genome assembly GCA_963921465.1 of Triticum timopheevii. Lineage (NCBI taxonomy): Eukaryota > Viridiplantae > Streptophyta > Magnoliopsida > Poales > Poaceae > Triticum > Triticum timopheevii. The sequence goes on from OY997270.1 coordinate 245,174,057, forward strand.
CGCCGAGGAAAGTTTTGTGGTTTTGAGAGGGAAATCACCAAGATTGAAGGGGGGGGGGGTCCAAATTTGCTTCGACCTTTGTCCTTGAGTTTTTCTATGATGAACATACACCATACAGATCACATAAACATATATTTTCCTCTTATCTTCATGTGTGGATTGTATGAATGTCCCATACACATGAAATTACACATGACACAAAAGTTTGTAAAGTATTTTTGTCCTGAATGACATAAATAAATTATTGCATAGTTTGCATTAGAGATCACCTCACAAATATACATGTATGCAATATTTTTGGTCGTATCCAAGGTAGTGATTTCCTCATCACTCTCCGCAATGATATTACTAGAGATGTTGTCGTTTTATTTCCATTTGCTATTTTTGGTGGATGTTAACTCTGTTGTAGTTAACATGCCTTTCCATGTACTTGCGCATGGTCATAATGGGCGATGTTGTTGTTTGTTTGGAGGTTAGTTGCATCACATGTCTTACAGTATTTTACATCATTTATGCAATTGCAGTTTAGCTTCTAACATTTACTTGCTTCTTGTAGATACACACGTGAGCGGCAATGATCCATGCTTCGACCCGGAGGAACACCTCGCTCCGCTGCCGTCAACTTGGGCAGGCTCTGGACCATGTGAAGTGCCCCGGCAACTACCCCTCAGGACGTATCAAGTATGAACTGACCAGTTCAATCTTACCAATACCAGTTGCAATGACTAAGTTTTGTACGGTTGATGTATTAAGCATGTTGTAGTAAACACACCTAACCCGTCTTAGCTATATTCCCTACATTTTTATAGACAACTGGGTGATTTTATGCTCTAGCAGCACCTGCCTTGCGATGTTTTAACTCTGGCAATTTCATTTTTATCAGTACCAATTTCAATGCCTATACTAGGTTGTTTGTAGTTAAGCGTTCCTTGTTTATTTCAGTAATGCACACACTTGTTATTGAACCGTTTGATGTTTGGGGCTTTGATTATATGGGACCTTTTCCTGCCTCCAATGGTTATACCCATATTTTAGTTGTTGTTGATTACGTTACTAAGTGGGTAGAAGCTATTCCAACTAGTAGTGCTGATCATAACACTTCTATTAAAATGCTTAAAGAAGTTTATTTTCCGAGGTTTGGAGTCCCTATATATCTTATGACTGATGGTGGTTCACATTTTATTCATGGTGCTTTCCGTAAGATGCTTGCTAAGTATGATGTCAATCATAGAACCGCATCTCCTTATCATCCGCAGTCTAGTGGTCAAGTGGAGTTGAGCAATAGAGAGCTCAAATTAATTTTACAGCCCATAAGTTTGTAGATCTAGAAAGAATTGGTCCAAAAAACTTGATGATGCATTATGGGCCTATAGAACTGCGTACAAAAATCCCATGGGTATGTCTCCTTATAAGATGGTTTATGGAAAAGCTTGTCATTTACCTCTTAAACTTGAACATAAAGCATATTGGGCTATTAAAGAGCTCAACTATGACTTCAAACTTGCTGGTGAGAAGAGGTTGTTTGATATTAGCTCACTTGATGAATGGAGAACCCAAGCCTATGAGAATGCCAAGCTATTCAAAGAAAAAGTCAAATGTTGGCATGACAAAAGAATACAAAAGCGTGAGTTTAACGTAGGAGATTATGTGTTATTATTCAACTCTCGTTTAAGATTTTTTGCAGGAAAACTTCTCTCTAAATGGGAAGGTCCTTACGTTATCGAGGAGGTCTATCGTTCTGGTGCCATAAAAATCAACAACTTTGAAGGCACAAGTCCGAGGGTGGTAAACGGTCAAAGAATTAAACATTATATTTCAGGTAATCCTATCAATGTTGAAACTAATATTATTGAAACCGTAACCCCGGAGGAATACATAAGTGACACTTTCCAGAACGTTCCAGACTCCGAAAAGGAATAGGTATGTGGTACGATAAGTAAACTGACTCCAAAACAACTCCAATGGCAATTTTTATCAGTTTTGGAATATTTAAAAAATTTAGGAAGAAAGAAGTAGTCCGAAAGGGACACGAGGCCTCCACGAGAGTGGAGGGCACGCCCACCCTTACTGGGCGCGCCCCCTTGTCTCGTGGACACCTCGTGTGCCTCCCGGACTTCGTTTTCTTGCATGTTACGTATTTTGGTCGGTAAAAATTCATTATATAAACTCCCGTAGGTTTTGACCACCGTATCACGCAAATTTCCTCTGTTTTCGTGTCGAGCTATTTCTATTCAGATCTAGAGCGTCATGTCGTCTTCAAGCGCTCCCAAGGACAAGTTTTTCAAGAGGGTTATCAACCCCTATCTCGCGGAGGTGCTGCAACACCCTCAAACCATTGAGATGCGTGAGGGGGTGCTGCACATACGCGATGTGGAGGGACCAAGGTGTACCGGAAACGTGGAGACAAAGCTCGAAGCCGTGGAGCAGCAAGTTTTCAAGTGCCAAGGGATGGTGGAGCGTGGACTCAACGCCAACCAGATGATGATCACGGAGTTCACCAACAACCACAAGCTGGATGCCAAAGTCATTGGGGAGACCATCTTCAAGCTTCAAGAGAAAATCGAGCACCTCCAAGCCCAGATCTATGACCTGCAAAACCAGAACTGTGAGTATGAATATAGATTCAAGAGGATGAGTTTGGCTGCAGATTTAAGGATCCCGGAGACTCGATCATCCTTCTATGATGGTGAGCCTATGCCTTGGAAGACGGAAGACAAGCCTACATCATCAAAAACTCCTACTTCACCACCTCCGAGGACATAATCACATGGGTATGGGCACTCCCCTTGGCAACTGCCAAGCTTGGGGGAGGTGCCCTAGTATCGTATCACCATCACACTCCTATCTTTATCGTTTTATTTAGTTCGATCCTTTTAGTAGTATCTTGATCTAGTAGATTGAAGTTTTGATATCAAGTAGTTTTGAGTTTGCTTTGTGATCTCTTTTGTTAATTGAGTCCGTGAGCTATCTATAATAAAGATTAGTGTTGAGTCAAGGGCTTTGCTATGTTGCCATGATCTGGAGAAAGTAGAAAGAATAAAAGAGTTCATATTGATCTTGTGGTTAGTTATGACTTCACACATAGAAAGTATGAGGCATAAAAGTTGTTGAGAGTTGATGAACGTAGTCTTGGTCATCGTTGCAATTAATAGGAAGTGATAAGGAAAGAGAGGCTCACATACAAATATATTATCTTGGACACCTTTTATGATTGGGAGCACTCATTAAGTATGACATGCTAAAAGAGTTGACGTTGGACAAGGAAGACAATGTAATGGTTTATGTTTTCTCACATCTCAGTTAAAGTATATTGTCACTGACCTTCCAGACATGTTGAGCTTGCCTTTCCCCCTCATGCTAGCCAAATTCCTTGCACTAAGTAGAGATACTACTTGTGCTTCCAAATATCCTTAAACCCAGTTTTGCCATGAGAGTCCACCATACCTACCTATGGATTGAGTAAGATCCTTCAAGTAAGTTATCATGTTGCAGGCAATAAAAATTGCTATCTAAATATGTATGACTTATTAGTGCAGAGAAAATAAGCTTTATATGATCTTGTTGTGGAAGTAATAAAAGCGACGGACTGCATAATAAAGGTCCACATACAAGGGGCAATATAAAGTGACGTTCTTTTGCATTAAGATTTTGTGCATCCAACCCTAAACGCACATGACAACCTCTGCTTCCCTCTGTGAAGGGCCTATCTTTTACTTTATGTTTTTACTTTATGCTTGAGTCAAAGTGATCTTCACCTTTCCCTTTTTCATTTTATCCTTTGGCAAGCTCCTAGTGTTTGAAAGATCATGATATATATATCCAATTGGATGTAAGTTAGCATGGGCTATTATTGTTGACATCACCTAAAGATGAATACGTTGGGAGGCAACACAATAAGCCCCTATCTTTCTTAGTGTCCGGCTGAAACTCCATAACCACAAGTATTGCGTGAGTGTTAGCAATTGTAGAAGACTACAAGATAGTTGAGTATGTGGACTTGTTGAGAAGCTCTATTGTTGAATCTTTCTGATGTTATGATAAATTGCAATTGCTTCAATGACTGAGATTATAGTTTGTTAGTTCTCAATGAAGTTTTTGAACCATACTTGACATTGTGAATTGATTGTTACTTGAGTATAAGAAATCATTTGATAAAATCTATATATGTTGCAGTTACAAGAATGATCATGATGCCCTCATGTCTGTATTTTATTTTTATCGACACCATGTGGACATATTTTTCGATTTCGGCTTCCGCTTGAGGACAAGCGAGGTCTAAGCTTGGGGGAGTTGATACGCCCATTTTGCATCATGCTTTTATATTAATATTTAGTGCATTATGGGCTGTTATTACACATTATATCTCAATACTTATGGCTATTCTCTCTTATTTTACAAGGTTTACCATAAAGAGGGGGAGTGCCGGCAGCTGGAATTCTGGCTGGAAAAGGAGCAAACATTGGAAACCTATTCTGCACTGCTCCAAAAATTCTTAAGCTCCACAAAACATGTTTTTGGAATTAATAAGAATTATTGAGTGAAAGAAATACATCAGGGGGCCCACACCCTGCCCAGGAGGGTGGGGGCGCGCCCACCCCTACTAGGCGCGCCCCCATATCCCATGGGCCCCCTGGTGGGCCTCCGGTGTCCATCTTCTGCTATATGAAGGCTTTTACCCTGGAAAAAATCGTGGGCAAGCTTACGGGACGAAACTCCGCCGCCACGAGGCAGAACCTTGGCGGAACCAATCTAGGGCTTCGGCGGAGCTGTTCTGCCGGGGACACTTCCCTCCGGGAGGGGGAAATCATCACCAACGTCATCACCAACAATCCTCTCATTGGGAGGGGGTCAATCTCCATCAACATCTTCACCAGCACCATCTCGTCTCAAAACCCTAGTTCATCTCTTGTATCCAATCTTGTATCAAAACCATAAATTGGTACCTGTGGGTTGCTAGTAGTGTTGATTACTCCTTGTAGTTGATGCTAATTGGTTTACTTGGTGGAAGATCATATTTCAGATCCTTTATGCATATTATTACTCCTCTGATTATGAACATGAATATGCTTTGTGAGTAGTTACGTTTGTTCCTGAGGACATGGGTGAAGTCTTGCTCTTAGTAGTCATGTGAATTTGGTATTCGTTCGATGTTTTGATGAGATGTATGTTGTCTCTCCTCTAGTGGTGTTATGTGAACGTCGACTACATGACACTTCACCATTATTTGGGCCTAGAGGAAGGCATGGAGAAGTAATAAGTAGATGATGGGTTGCTAGAGTGACAGAAGCTTAAACCCTAGTTTATGCGTTGCTTCGTTAGGGGCTGATTTGGATCCATATGTTTAATGTTGTGGTTAGGTTTACCTTAATACTTCTTTTATAGTTGCGGATGCTTGCAATAGGGGTTAATCATAGGTGGGATGCTTGTCCAAGTAAGGGCAGTACCCAAGCACCGGTCCACCCACATATCAAATTATCAAAGTACCGAGCGCGAATCATATGAACGTGATAAAAACTAGCTTGACGATAATTCTCATGTGTCCTCGGGAGCTCCTTTCTCATTATAAGAAATTGTCCAGGATTATCCTTTACTACATAAAGGATTGGGCCACCTTGCTGCAGTTTATTTACTTTATTTACTTGTTACTTGTTACAATTTATCTTACCACAAAACTATCTATCATCTACAATTTCAGTGCTTGCAGAGAAAACCTTACTGAAAACCGCTTATCATTTCCTTCTGCTCCTCGTTGGGTTCGACACTCTTACTAATCGAAGCCTGTTGTGGGTCATCAACTTACAATACTTGTGGGTCATCAACTTACAATACTTGTGGGTCATCAACTTACAATACTTGACTTAGGTTGCCGTGAAGCCTGTTGCAGTAAACAATTCTATCCATTTTTAATTCGTCACTTTGCTACCGTGCTACTCTTTTGCAATGAAGATATCACTATAGATGTTGTCATTTTATTACCATTTGCTATTTTTGGTGGATGTTAACCCTGTTGTAGTTAACATTGCCTTTCCATGTACTTGCGCGGGGCTACAATGGGCGATGATGTTGTTTGCCATCGAGGTTAGCTGCATCACATGTCTTATACTCCCTTTGTTTCTAAATATAAGTCTCTTTAGAGATTCCAATATAGACTACGTACGAGCAAAATGAGTGAATCATCATTCTAATCTAAACTATGTCTATATACATCCGTATGTAGTTCATATTAAAATCTCTAAAAGTTACTTGTACTTAGGAACGAAGGGAGTTGTATTTTACATCATTTGTGCAACTGCACTTTAGCTTGTAACATTTACTGGTTGCCTGTAGGTACATATATCAGCGGTACTGATCCATGCTTCGGCCCCTTTTGCATATGAGGCAATAATATATTCATGAACAAGCGTCAAGTGAGGAATCTAAGAAAGACTGTTAGGCGAAAGAGACGAATGATGGGAATTAAACTCTATTTACACTTTGTCCAAGACAACAGTGAAGTTTAGGATGGTAAGTAATGTGTTGTCTTTTCCCCCTGCCCACAACGAGTTACTCTATTAGACATGAATATCTGAAAGTTTTCTCTTTTCAGTGGTGTCCGAAGCAATTTACTGATGATTACCTTGCAACAACATGGCCGGAGTGGAGACAACTAAGGTTAAAGTATATAATCATACTACCATGATAATGGTCTAGAAGTCTTTCTAAAGGCGGTGAAGGATGGGCGGGCGATTGTCACAAGGGGTTGGACAAAAGTTCTTCGAGTCTTTAGCGTGCAGGAGGGCACATTATGGGCATTGCACTTCTTCAACACCATCGGCTGCCAAAATGATTTACACTTCTCTCTTTACCTTTACCGCCTCTAAATATTGTGGTTCATCATAGTTAACTACTGTCTAATCCTGTAATTACTAAACATATTGTACTGAGAATTTTATTTATGGTTTGGTTGTTCAACCATTGTGCTGAGAATTTGAATTCCACGTTTCATATTTCAAAATTTTCAATTTGAATAAAAAATTACAGGGAAAAATAAAATTAAACAGGAGCGAATAAAATAATACACACAGTTAGAAAGAAAATAGCGTGTGCGATGGAAAATATAGAACATACGGTTTTTTGACGTGAAATGTTTGCGATGCTCGATGGACACACACAAGGTTTTGTCTCATATGCGTGTGCGTTTCATGCTAATGCGACAAACGTTTCAAACTTGTATGCGTGTGTAATATTGGATAAAAAGAAGACGGTGCATATATAGAGCCCATGTGTGATAGCAATATGTATCGCACACAGTTATGAAAATGGACACGTTGACAATAGTAGAGGCACCGGGCATATTTTACATTTTTGAACTGTGTGCAATAACGTACCTATCGCAAACACATCGGTAGATTAAATGTTTGTGATATCCACCTTTTCCACATGACTATAGTAGCTTAATCGTTTTGAATGTCTCTCGGATCAGAAACGTAACGTCCAAGCGTAACGTGTGGGACAGACACGACTTCTCATATGTTTATTCTACGAAAATCGTCAGTAGACGCTTGCCTATCCCCGACGATTTCTAGGCCATGTAGAAAGGAACCCCCTATCGCACACACAGGCAAGGCGACGGTTTAAAACTCCGTCATGGAAAGGGGTAAAAAACATTTGTATAGCATGTAACGGTACTAGTGTATGTTGTCACTTGCATATACTAGTGGAATTTTTTTATTATAGAACTTGGCTTGTATATTCCGATGATGGGCTTCCTCAAATTCCCGAGGTCTTCATGAGAAAGCGAGTTGGATGCATACCCACTTAATTTCAGCTGAGCGTTTATACACTTATAGTCTTAGTGCATCCGTTGCATGGAAATCCCTACTCCTCACATTGATATCGATTGATGGGCATCTCCGTAGCCTGTTGATCTGCCTAGTTGATGCGAGACTTTCTCCCCTTTTGACTTCTCCTTATTGATCCCTACCGCCGCATTCTATTCCACCTATAGTGCTATGTCCATGGCCCACGCTCATGCATTGCGTGAGTTGAAAATGTTGAAGCGCATTAGAAGTACGAGTCAATTGCTTGGTTTGACACCGGAAGGCTCATGATTTATACTTTATGCTAGGAAGACTAAGCATGACAGACTATATGATTTTGTAGGGATAGCATTCTTTATTTTGAAGGTCATGATTCTGTGTTAGTATGCCTGAGTATTGATATTTTTATGGCAAATGATAGACTATTGCCTTGATCACTCATATCTAAATAGTCATGCCATGATTAGATTATATGACCAAGATTATGTTAGGTACCATTATACATCAAAACTTTTCCTTTTTATCATTTACCTACTCGGGGACAAGCAGGAATTAATCTTGGTGATGCTGTCGTATCTATAATTTTTTATTGTTTCATGCCAATATTCTAAAACTTTCATATACTTTTGGCAATATTTTATATTATTTTTGGGACTAACATATTGATCCAGTGCCCAGTGCCAGTTCCTATTTTTTGCATGTTTTTCACAGGAAAAACCATATCAAACGAAGTCCAAACACGATAAAATTTTACGGAGATTTATTTTGGAATATATGTGATTTTTGGGAAGAAGAATCAATGCAAGATGGTGCCGAGGTGGACACAAGGCAACAAGGCACGACCAGGGGGTAGGCGGCATCGTGTTGCCTTGTGACTCCCTTCTAAGTCGGTTGCAACCCTTCTTTCGCCGAAAGAAAGATAATTTCCGGATAAAAATCCCCTCAAAATTTCAGCCTAACCGGAGTTACGGATCTCCAGGAATATAAATAATGGCAGAGGGGTCCGAAAACAGGCGTGAAACACACACACACACACACACACACAGAGAGAGAGAGAGAGAGAGAGAGAGAGAGAGAGAGAGATCCAATATCGGAGGGGCTCCTGTCCTCCGGAAGAGCATGGTGGCCAAGGTCCACAAGGGAAAACCTCCTCCCATCTAGGGGGAGGCCAAGCAAGAATAAGGAGGGAGGCTCTCTCCCCCTCCCTCCCGGTGGCGCCGGAATGCCACCGGGCAATCATTGTGACGATGATCTACACTAACAACTTCGCCGCTATCATCACCAACTCTCCCTCCACTATGCAGCGGTGTAACCTTTCTATTCCCATTGCAATCTCTACTTAAACATGGTGCTTTATGCTATATATTATTACCTGATGATGTGTGACAATCCTATGATGTTCGAGTAGATTTGTTTTGTTCTATAGGTTGATTGATGATCGTGATTGGTTTGGGTTGTATATTTATTTTGTTTCTGTCCTATGGTGCCTTTCGTTTCGCGTACATGTGGGGGATTCCGGCTGTAGGGTGTTGCAATACGTTCATGATACACTTATAATGGGTTGCGAGAGTGACAGAAGCTTAAACCCGAGTAAGGGGTTGTTGTGTCTGGGAGTAAATGGGACTTGTTACTTAATGCTATGGTTGGGTTTACCTTAATGATTTTTAGTAGTTGTGGATGCTTGCTAGAGGTCTAATCATAAGTTCATATGATCCAAGTATGGAAAGTATGTTACCTCATGACTCTCCCTCATATAAAATTGCAATAATGATTACCGATCTAGTTATCAATTGCCTAGGTACAAATCATTCTCTTGTGTTACAAAAAGCTTTCTGCTAAACAACTAGTTTTATCTCGCTAAGTACTTCTAGTTTTATTCTTGCAAACCTATCCTTACACCTGCAAAGTAGTTTTATTCTTGTTCTAGGTAAAACGAATGTTAAGTGTGTATAGAGTTGTATCGATGGTTGATAGAACTTGAAGAGAATAAAATTCTACCTTTAGCTCCTCATTAGGTTCGACACTCCTACTTATTGAAAAAGACTACAAACGATTCTCTATACTTGTGGGTTATCAGGTCGTTGTTGTCGAATCAAGCCTTCCAATGGATGATGAACTCACACTCTTCACAATTTTCAACCGTAACCCCTAACTGCTTCTCCATTGTTTCCTCTCTTGGCTTTGTCAACCCTTCCTCATGCTTTTTACCACTCTGATGAGGTTTTTACACTCCTTTCCATTTCCATTGGCATGCCATCTTCACTAGCAACTCATTCAATCCCATCATCTGGTTACCGGCTCTGCCTCGAACTCCATTGACAATCGGCATTGCAATTGTGCTCAAGTGAAAGGGTCTAATCCCTTGAGGTACAATATGATGTGTTTAACAATGGATCCATGATGAGAGCATCTCAATATAGTAAGCATTAGTAAAGTTTGTCATGGAGAATATGTGATGATGTGATAAAAGAATGTCGAGAGAGAACACTATTAGCATGTGTGCAACTAAGGCCCTATTTACTTGGGGTTTTGCTTCAGCTTTTCCACTTTGACAAAAAAAGCAACAAAAGCTTCTAAATAGAGGCTTTTTTTTGCTTCAGCTTTTGGCTTTTGTGGCTTTTTTGTCAAAGTGGAAAAGCTGAAAAAGCTGAAGCAAAAGCCCAAACAAACGGGGCCTTGCACAAGCTTTATCTTTCAAAGATACATCGAGAGCTAGATGCATTGATAACCATAAGCTTTAAGATACAAACATTTTTTGTAATGATTTGAGGATTGCTCACCACATCTGCTGCACAGTTTTCTATTCTCGCCAAAAAAAAACTTATTGATTGCTGGGTGATGATATGTTTTTCTTTTTACATCAATGTGCGTGATGATATGTTAATTTTGAAAACAAAGTACACAGTTCTAAAAAAAAAGTACACACAAATTTCAATACTGGAAATGCTCTGAATAAGACGGGCATCGGCCCATCTAAGCTACCGGACCGGACCCAGCCACGAGCCTCGGTCGTTTTCTCCCGCAGCGACCCACACCGGCTGCACACCCGCAAACCCTCGTCGACTGTTCTCCGCCCGCCGATGAGGCGAACCACTTCGCCGCCGGCGTCTTGGCCCGCTGTCGGCGTTAGCTTCCGCCTCCTAAGGCAGCGCCGCCAGTGCCCGTGCTGACTGCAGCGCAGAAGGCGCTCTGCTCCAACCCGGCGGCCCCCTTCCGAGGACCCACCCCCAAACCCTCGCCGGCCGCTGTAACTTCTCTTTGCACCACTATCCCCTTCGTCTTCTTCTCCATCCATCTGCACCGAGAGTGAATTAGGGCAATGGAGTTCTCCGTCGAGGAGGAACCGAGGTTAGCACATGGCATGGCATGAGTGATTCCTTTGCCTTTATTCCCCATGTTGCTTATTTCATTTTGGCACAGGTCGGGCGCGCCCCTGGCACTCGGGCTCGGGGAGGACGCCATGGAGGCGGTAAGGAGAGCTTTCCCGGGTCAGGATTTTGCTATTGATGTGGTGAACCGAGCTTTTGGTCGGCGGAATCCGGAGGAGCGCAGCCAACAAGATTCCTCTGCCTGTGGTATCAGTGGAGCATGTACATCGGAAAAGCCTGTGGATTTGGAGCAGGCGGAGAACGCTGGGAAGAGCTGTGCGCAACAGGATCCCTCTGCCTCAGAAATGCAGTTGAGATCTCAGGAAGCGGAGCAAGCCGGTCAGCGCTGTGATGCCCCTCCCGCACCTGCAGACGTAGGTGCTGAAGCCGGCGGGGGCTGGAACCGCAGGTATGCCAAGATTGACCTTGAGCCCGCTGCACATTCCATGTCCACTGGATATACTGTTCGTTGTTACTCGTTGTGGAACTAGTTGTGGAAGGTGTCTGTTTTCTGTATTCTTTTATATTACTGTTTATGTTTGTGAGTAGCAAAGTTGATTGGTTTCCACAAACCTTGATGCATATGAAACCAGGAATGCTAGTGCATCCTATTTGTTCCGTATCTATCTGATGAATTGCTGCTCAACAAATATCAACAGGTCCACCTGGTTGCCCCCATCTCTAGTGGCTTGAATTCTTTTTAGAAAATTCGACGATGCACACCGATGTAGGATTCTATGGCATTGCAATGAGAAAGTGCTTGATGCCGTATCAACATGCAACAAAGCCATAACTCTTGCTTCTTATTGACTCAGGGTTAGGCGAGGCCGTATCCCAGATGAACGGGAACCAGATGCGCAGCGAGTAAGTGCACTAGAGAAGGCATTGACTGGCTTCGCGGAGAGGCAGACTGATGTTGTTGTTAATCCAACAGTGGGGACCTGCTTCGATTCGATTACAGAGGCATATGATTTTTATAACCTCTATTCCTGGGAAATGGGGTTCGGTATAAGGTACGGCAAGAGCAGGCGGAATGCAAAGGGTGGTAAATGCATGCAGGAAATTACTTGTGTTAATTCGGTAAGAATACGTGTATTTTACTAGTCAGTTCCTCAATTGCAGTTGGTCCCGAAACATTATGCAGTGATTATGTTGCTTGCAGGGTAAACCAAATATGGGCGGGAAATCGCGCAGGTGCGAGTGCACAGCACTAATTAGGCTACTCAGAACTGATGACAACGGATGGTATGTCACCCAGCATAGGAAAGTGCATAACCATGCTTTTTCCACTACATATGGAAACAAGGTTCATTGGCCATCTCATAAGCATCTAGATAAGTACACCAGGGATTTGGTTCGTCAGTTAAGGCACAATAATGTTAATTTAGGCGTGTACGATACGATTGCTTCTTTTTTTGGGCGAATGGAGAATGTCCCTTTCAGTAAGCGTTCGATCAGGACACTGTGTGGGGAAGTTATCCGTGAGCAAGCTGATGGCGACGCAAGGAAGACCATGGAGACAGCAGTTGCATCTGGAGAAAGACCAGAAAACCATACGGGGGAGGAGACGACATTCAACTGTTTGGACTTAGCCTCAACCACGCTTGGTTCCCCGAATACGCCAGTTGATCCCCTGAGGTACCCTGAGCAGGACGATCCACACAGCAATGCTGAGGCAGGCAGGCTGGCTGATCTGTTGTTAGCTTTTGGGGATTGTCACCTGGTGCTTAAAAGCTGCACCTATGATGATCTCATCAACTCCAACGGTACCATGTCGGGTCTGGAAGAGGCAGTGAAGGCTGTTACACCCCATCTTCAGCAGGGCGTCTTTGGTGACCTGTGGTCCAGGGCCCACAATTCTGGAGGAGTCGTGTCAGCTCAGGTGCTGACCATCAAGGACCTGTTCAGGTTCACGCGTTGGCTGACAACCACCACGGGCCAGCATAATCTGCGGTGCGTCCAGCAGCGTGTCAAGCTGGTCAATTCTGGGAAGGCTGTCTTAGAGCCCGAGCAGATAGCCCTCCTCCACCTTTATCAGGCTGAGAATGATGAATATTCAGTTAAGATGAACAAGCTCCAGGGAGAAAGGGATGCAAAAATTGCCCACTATATGGCGAAAATCGATGAGACCCGCAAATCCTTCGAGGTCAGCATTCAAGCTGCAAAGCAGCACTACCCTGTGTCCGCCTCCTATGTCGCTCTGGATAGCAATGAACTCCGCGGGCAGTGCTGGACCATGTATCTCGCTCAATGTCGGAAGGAGGCGAAGGATCTGAACGCGAAGGCCTCAAACATTGTCGAGAAGTATGGGCCAGAGGTCATACAGCGTCACCTATTTGAATTTTGCAGCCAAGAGACAAACCGTCAGGCCCTCCTCAAGTATGCCCAGACCAAGGTCAATAAACTGAAAGAGGCAGGAGGTGCCCGTGAAGATACTCTTCATGACTACATGACGCTCCTTGATATTGAAAAGGCTTATGCGCTACTCGCTGCTGAAGAGCAAATAGCCAATGGCCCAGACACTTGTGGGGGCAGTGAGGATGCGGATCACGGTAATAGAAACAATACCATTGCAAGAGGTGAGGCTGCTGAGGGTGCTCGAGGTGATGGACACGATGGGGGTGAAGGTGCGTCCGAAGGCCCTCCGCGGCAAAAGCGTCAAAGGAACGACCAAGACTATGTTTGGTGGTGACTCTTATAGCAGGTGGTTCACATTTATCGTAAGAGGATTGCGTGCATGATATGTTTCCTTATCTTGCAAGTCCAAGGTGGGATATGAGGTTCAAATTACGTTGCAGGAGGATTCATGGGTTCTTAATATACCTCGCTGTGAGGTATATTAAAATTTGTACAATGGTTGCAGTACCATAAACATCATGTTGCGGAAGCTGTCGAAAGGCTGGTGTGGTGTATAAGCTATAATTCAGTTGATGTCTTCCCAGGTTTCCCTTTTCTAATACTGACGGGCAATCTGTTGGACGCTGACCAAATCAGGGAAATACATCGTTACCTCCTTATATAGCTGTCTGATTCATCATAACATAAATTTCTGTAGAGAGTTAAAAGTTTCTGCATGAGTTAAATTTCTTGGCAAGATGCTCCAACGATTTGCATTTCATCGTTATCTCTCTGGGATTGAATTTGTGAGGTAGTTAGTGATCTCTCTTTTGTACACAAAATGAAGCTGGGGAGATCCGTGGGGAATGCTAACAAAATGTACCAAAACAGTGTTAAGATATACTCTCCTCCCCCATTCTACAATGTAGTGCATATTAGGTTTTTAAAAAAAATCAAACTTATCTATGTTTGACCAAGTTTATAAAAAAACATTAGCATCCAAAATCCAGAGATTAACGACCAAGTTGAAACTGAGACAAGAGTTGTCCGAGCGACCTTTACTCCCGCAAGATTTAAGAGAATCCTATGCGAGAAAAAGCGCGGAGCCTATAAGCGTCAAATAATCGTGTATCACCGAGAATTTGATTGAATGCTAACTTAGACTTGTTACTCTTGAGGATTGTGCATCCTCTTAACGGTTAGGAGTCGTTCAAAGAGAATCCAACGTAAGGATTTGTCGATGAACAAATTTGTAATGGTCCAGAGATCACCACAAGATCTAATGAGTGATTGAGCGAGTTTCGATGAATTAGCACAAGAAGAACAAGGCGAGTTGCGGCTTAGGCTCTCCAACCCACCTCCTGCGACATCATTCAGATCAAGTCTTCCTCTACTGCCGTTGATTGGCTGCGCCGTGCTGCCCCTTGCTTTGCGCCTACTCCTGTGCAGCCATCTCTCAACATCGATGCGGTGGAGACCATCTCTCCTCTACAGTCCACGCCTGCCCATTCACTCGTGAATGCTGAAGTGTCCTGCACTCCTGAGATGGTTCCGGTATCGGCGTCCTCTCCGGGGCCAAGTTTGGTACTGGACACACCTTTGCAGCCTGTTGCTGAGAAGATCCTGGACCCGACAACCTCCCCAGGGTCAGGTTTTGTGCTGGCCACTTCAGAGCAGCCTGCTGCTACTCTGCAACACCTTGTCCTGGAAGCAGCTACACAAGAGATGCCTAAAGAAGAGGCCCCTGAAGATACTAACACCCCCATCTTTGTTCCTTGTAGGCCGGCATTGCTCCCCTCACCACCAACCTAGACACCACCAAGGCCACCTGCTCGACGGCACAAGACCCTTGCGGGTGTCACGAGCCTCAATGTTGGCCGTCGCAGCCCGAGGATTCGTGCCAAGAACCAGAGGCTGCCCATTGCGACCCTTGCAGAGCAGCTCCTCTGCCAGCGCATGGGCATTGTGGATGATGGCGAACAGCTAACCGAGGCAGCCATCAACAAGTTTGTGCAAATTTTTAATGGTCATCTCCCTGACATCACCATTGCGGCTCTGCGAGCTTTGTTCAACCTTGACTACGATCTGATGTCGGCGGTGGAGAATGCCTTGATCGAGCATGCTGGGGAGGGAGGCCCAGGTCTGGGCTCTCAGGAGGATGCGGAGGCCGCTGCCGCAACCTGATCTACTGGTTTTCCTTGTGATGGCCTGATGTACCTGCTTTATGATGTTCGGAACCTTGTTTAGCTTTAGAGATGGGACGCCTGTTTGTATCTGCAGCCTGTTGCAGCTACCTGTTGCCTTGGCGAGGCTAGTGCCATGTAGTCGTTGTACGCCTGTTTGCTGCTGCTGTATGTGGCCGCAGTTGCTCCGGGCCCTGGCGGGGTAGACTAATCTGTTGTTGTTGCTTATGTTCACTGTCCCAGTTCCTCCCATTTGCTGTTGTTGTTCTGTGCACAATGATGTATGCTTGGTTCCCAGATGACAGACCGCAACCACAACCTCGCGATCATGAACTGAAACGTTCGGGGCCTAAACTGCCCTGACCGCCGCACTACTGTTCATGAGACCATCGCCTCTACGCCTTGCCATATCGTTTGCCTCCAGGAATCCAAAATGGAATCAGTAGATGATTATACTGCAGCCCACATTGGTGGCCATAGACTTAAGAGTTTCGCCCAGCGCCCGGCTGAGGGCACGCGTGGTGGCATCCTTCTGCTATGGGATGATGAGGTTGTCCATTTGTCCAACGTCCACTTTCGAGCGTTCACCCTTTCAGCCACGGTTACTTTGTACCCCCAGAGCCGGGCTCCTGTTTCCTTCAAGCTAACCACGGTATATGGACCGACTAGAAGTAACCTCAAGGATGCCTTCTTCGCCAAACTTGTCGCTGAAAAGCCACCCCCGGGTACCATGTGGTTGTCGGATTAAGGGATCCGCAAACCCTTGAGAGGTTCGAACTCTGGGGTGCGTGCGGAGATCTCAACCTACCTAGCCTGCCTACTCGCGATCCTCCTAAGCCTAGCGCGTCGAGCTCAAAGAGACACAGAGACACATCAGTTTATCCTGGTTCGGGCCACCTTGCGGTGCAATACCCTACTCCAGCGTTTTGGTGGATTGCCTCGGAGGGCTGAGGATGAACTAGTACAGTGGATGAACTGGCCTCAGGAGGTGAGGTGTTCTTGAGCTGGTGTGGTGTGTTCTAGTTCTACTTGTCTTGCCTTCTATTGTGGTGGCTAGTCCTATTTATAGTGGCCTTGGTCCTCTTCCCAAATGTTGGCGGGAAGGGATCCCACAACGGCCGGATTTGAAAGGGGACAAGCAGTACAGCTTATCCTGACAAAAGTAGTCTTCGCCTGCGAAAAGCCTCTGGTCGTGACGCTGCGGTGGGCTCGTTGATGACCTCCGTACTGCCGTCCTGGCGGTCTTGTTCTCGTTGCACCAGAATGGAAACCTTTAGCTGATTCCTCGGGACTCCGCGCCTGTGGCTTGCCTCCTTTGCACCGAAGAGGAAACCTGCGCTCTGCGCCCGCCTGGCGCCCGCCTGGCCTTGGTCGTCATGGCTCACGTCAGCTGAGCCTCATGAGGTAAACCTTGCATAGATACGTGGTGGGCCACAGGCAGGCAGGGCTGGATACCCCCAAATCCAGGACGCTGACAGTAGCCACCAGACCCAAGGCGCGCTCAGACTTGGCTTCCGAGCAAAGCCAAAGGGCAAGTGCGGAGCGTTGCAGGCCCTAACCGCCTGCAGCCTTGATGACACGTGGCGACTGATGGGACGTGGGCGACACGCTTCCCCATGCTGCCTCGACAATTGTTTCCATCTGACAAAAGGGCTGCCGTCCGCCGCCAGGCTTTCATTGCCTCTTCTTCGTCTTGCTCCATATCCCCTTCTCCCAACAGCGGAAAAACTCACCAGATCTGCCGATTTCCCCCCAAATCTCTTGCTCGATGGCCGCTGAGAAGACCACGGCTTCTGCCTCGGCTGCCGGCTTCGCCTGGTACGAGTCGGTGCTGCTGGTGCCCTGCGTGGCCGGGGAGAAGCTCCAGACCGCGCTCCTCCTGACGGCGAGCAAAGACAACGAGTGGAAGGAGATGGCGCTCCGGGTCGCCACCGCTGTGCGGGAGCCCGTGAACAGCACCTTCTTCCCCTTCTTCCTGCACAGCGTCTACTCGGGGCTGGTGCCCCATTCTCCCGCTTCTTCTTCGCCGTTCTCCACCACTATGGCCTCCACGCGCTCCTCATCCATGCCAACTCCATCCTCCTCCTGTCCATTTTCGCCTTCTACTGTGAGGCGTTCGTCGGGGTGATGCCCTCCGTCGCCCTGCTCCGCCACTTCTTCTTCCTTCGCACGACTGGTGAAAATCCGGTTGGGTGCATCGGCTTCGTTGCGGTGCGGGGTGGTAACGCAATCTCCCGCGTCGGGAAGAAGGTGGAGGATGCCGTGAAGAGGTGGGTTCTGATGGATGCCAAGTGCTCCCACAGCTCGTTGGAGCTACCGACCGCATTCCCCGTCTCTGAGAAGGGGTGGCATTCTGAGAAGAGCACCGACCCTTCCCTGACGCTGTTGGTGAAGAAGATGGAGAAGGACCTGAAGAGCGAGAAGCTGACGGGGGCCATGTTCATCAAGGAGTTCCTGAGGTGGCGCATCGCGCTGCTCCAAGACCACTCCCGCCCCCTGTGGAAGCTTGGTGGTGTTGACGATAAGATCCGCCTGCGCCAAGACGCCCTTCCCGAGGAGGAGCTGAGCAAGGTGTTGCTCTACTTGGCGGGGAAGGACCCGAGAGATCCTCCGGAAGATTGGCTCCCGTTGTACTACCGGGATGACGGCGAGGAGGTTGCTGTTGCTATGCCGGTCTTCGACGAGTTTGGGCTTGTGCGGCCGGGACCTCCCCCGCCGCCTACTGCTTTGGTGCACCTGTCCTCCGATGATCAATCCTTCGAGGCCACCGAGGACGGGGTTGTGGAAGAATCCTCTGCCCCGCGGCAGAGGGAGCTCCTCCGTGACTTCCCTGGCGATGAGCCCCCGGTGGTGGAGGTGTCGTGCCCTGCTGGAGTCACCACGAGATCTGGGGCATCCTCTTCGAAGCAGCCCGAGCGGGCGGCCACGAAGAAAGGCAGGACCGCGCTGATTCCTCCGGGCGGCATTCCGCCTTCGCCGCCGACGTCCCGGGTGGCTCCAACCGCGAGTTCACCTGCTCCAAGAGCTCGACACCAGCTGCTCCACCTCAGCACCCGCTGCTGAGCATGAAGAGGAGATATGCCTTCGCTGGCCAGTAAGTCTTTTCCTTAACCTTTTTTGTTGATTCCTAAACCGATGCTTAGCGTCTTTGTTTGTCATTAGGCAGCATCCATCGAAGAAGCAGAAGGAGGGCGCGGAGGTTGCCGTGGCTGCAGGCGCTGAAGTGGCCACCGCGACCCTGGCGAAGGAGAATGCCGCGGCCCCCGCAGCTCCAGTGGTGACGTCGTCTCCCGCGGCTGTGGAAGCCCGTCCTCAGGAGGTGCCGGCGCCTTCGGCGGTGCTGACCCCGCTGGCGCCTACCTCTATTGCGGCTCCTGAGGTCGACCAGCCTCCGGAGCCCCCAGTCCTCCCTAAGGCTGAGGTTTCTTCTAACTTGGCGCTGAGGGCGTCTCCTTCCTTGCCCAACGTGTGGCCGAGCCGTGGCGCTCCTGCCACCCCTGGGACCCTGGAGGAGGCAAGGGCAGTGCTGGACCTCCTCCAGGGTGAACTTCAGGGCCCGGATCATCGCTCAGCACAGGGACGCCTGGGGCTGATTTCTGGTTGGCTCCAAGCCGATGCGTCTGTCCGTGTGGCCTGAGGCTCTGCGGAGGAAGCTCAGAAGGTGCTCGGGGTGGCAGCCACGACGCGCGACATGGCGCGCAAGGAGGCCACAGAAGTTGAGGGTCGGTGTCGCGTGGTGGAAGCTGAACTGAAGACTCTTCAAGATCAGTAGGCCGCCTAGGCGAGCCAGCTCCAGGAGCGTGAGGAGAAGTTGAAGGCCCAGGAGGCTGCCGTCGTCGATCAAGACACCGAGGTGAAGAAGGCGGCCCTGGAGCAGGCTGTGGAGCGCGACCGCCTGATGAAGCTGAAGGAGGAGGCTGAGGCGGCCCAAGCGGCCCTTGTTGAGGCCGAGAAGGCGACCGCCATGGAGTGCAGCACCCTTGCTTCTCTCGAGGCGAGGTTCCACAAGGCTCAAAAATCGCTCTTCGGGGACGATCCTTTGAAGAAGGTGGCGACGACGACCCCGAAGGAGAGCCCTGCTGCTCTGCTTCCTGAAGTCTTGGTGGTGCTCGAAGATGTCGTCGACAGATTTTCCTCCTTGGTGGAAAGCGAGGCGTGCTCACTTTCTTCTTCGGCTCTGACGTGCGTCTTTAGCCATCTCTATCTTCAGGGCGCCGGCTTCGACCTCTCCTCCTTCCTTACCCAGGTGGACTCCGACTCCCGGGACGCTGCTGCCGCCGCCGTGAAGAGCTCCGTGGACGCCATGCTGAGCAAGTTCCTGGTCGTCGGTCCTCCGACCGAGGTTGATGGAACGGGCGACGCGCCTGGCGACGAGGCTCGGTCAGCGGGCGACGGTGACGCCCAGGTCTGAAGAGGTGGCTTGGTGACTTTGCTTTTCCTTGTTTGTCCTTGATCATGTAGCATTCCTCGGGGAGGCGTTTAAAACTATTGGCTTGGAACCATATGTTTTGTAATAATTAGATTATGTTCCCTCGACTTTTTCGTTTGCTTTATTGTTCTGCGTCGGCAGAGCCCGGCCCCGCGCATACCTCAGCTGCCATTGGGTCGTCCGGATCGCCAGGACGAGCCCAAGGGGTGAGGGGCTACGTGACCAGTTAGGCTCTTGAGACGCGGTGCTCAGGAGTCCTCCTTGACATGCGAACAGCTTAGGAAAAGGCGCAGGAGCAAGCCTTGGTGTTCTACGTCGGCAGGGCCCGGCCCTGCGCATGCCTTAGCCGCCGTTGGGTCGTCCGGATCACCAGGACGAGCCCAAGAGGTGAGGGGCTACATGACCAGTTAGGCTCCTGAGATGCGATGCTTAGGAGTCCCCCTTGATGTGCGAACGGCTTGGAAGAGAAGGGTGAAAGCCAGGCCTTGGCATTCTGCGTCGGCAGGGCCCGGCCCCGCGCATGCCTCAGCCGTCGTTGGGCCGTCCGGATCACCAGGACGAGCCCAAGAGGCGAGGGGCTACGTGACCAATTAGGCTCCTGAGACGCGATGCTCAGGAGTCCCCCTTGACGTATGAACAGACCATCATACCTTTCCCTCACTGAGCTCTCGCTTGGGAGGAGTGCGTGAAGACCAGGCCCGTGAGGCCTGGCGAGGTAGGGTACGCTAGGCATGACCTAAGCGTAGCCCCCGTGTCCAGCCCCCTCGCGCTACCCTCCCGAGGGAGAGCAGTGCAGTGAGGCTAGCCACTGAGCCCGGAGGCTCCCTGAGGTTAATGCGGCCGTGAGGCCACCCCCAGTTGTTTATCACCAGCGCGGAGCATATCGCTTCCACTCTTGCACGGGCATAGTCGCTCCTTGGCAGTGTCAATGGCCAGCACGGAGCATGGTGCTTCCACTGGTGCGTGGGAGGGGGCTCCCTCTGAGGAGAGTCCCCGGGGCGTGTACTGATACGTCTCCAACGCATCTATAATTTTTGATTGTTCCATGCTATTATATTACCCCTTTTGGATGTTTATGGGCTTTATTTTACACATTTATATCATTTTTGGGACTAAACTACTAACCGGAGGCCCAACCCATATTGCTGCTTTTTTTGCCTATTTCAGTATTTCAAAGAAAAGTAATATCAAACGGAGTCCAAACGGAATGAAACCTTCGGGGGCGTGATTTTTCGAACGAACGTGATCCAGAGGACTTGGAGTGCAAGCCAAGAAGCTGTCGAGGCTCCCACGAGATAGGAGGCTGCGCCACCCCTGTAGGACGCGCCCCCCTATCTCGTGGGCCCCTCGGGTGGCCACCGACGTACTTCTTCCTCCTATATATACCTACGTACCCTGAAAACATCCAGGGGCACCACGAAACACAATTTCCACCACCGTAACCTTCTGTATCCGCGAGATCCCATCTTGGAGCCTTCGCCGGCACTCTGCCGGAGGGGGAATCAACCACGGAGGGCTTCTACATCAACATCGTTGCGCCTTCGATGAGTTGTGAGTAGTTTACCTCAGACCTACGGGTCCATAGTTATTAGCTAGATGGCTTCTTCTCTCTTTCTGGATCTAAATACAATGTTCTCCACCTCTCTTGTGGAGATCTATTCGATGTAAACTCTTTTTGCGGTGTGTTTGTCGAGATCTGATGAATTGTGGGTTTATGGTCAAGTTTATCTATGAATAATATTTGAATCTTCTCTGAATTCTTTTATGTATGATTGAGTTATCTTTGCAAGTCTCTTCGAATTATCGGTTTGGTTTGGCCTACTAGATTGGTCTTTCTTGCCATGGGAGAAGTGCTTAGCTTTGGGTTCAATCTTGCAGTGTCCTTACCCAGTGATAGAAAGGGTTGCAAGGCACGTATTGTATTGTTGCCATCAAGGATAACAAGATGGGGTTTATATCATATTGCATGAGTTTATCCCTCTACATCATGTCATCTTGCTTAATGCGTTACTCTGTTCTTATGAACTTAATATTCTAGATGCAGGCAGGAGTCGCTCGATGTGTGGAGTAATAGTAGTAGATGCAGGCAGGAGTCGGTCTACTTGTTATGGACGTGATGCCTATATACATGATCATGCCTAGATAATCTTATAACTATGCGCTTTTCTATCAATTGCTTGGCAGTAATTTGTTCACCCACCGTAATACTTATGCTATCTTGAGAGAAGCCACTAGTGAAACCTATGGCCCCCGGGTCTATCTCTTATCATATTTGCTTTCAATCTACTTTTATTTGCATCTTTACTTTTTGCATTTATATTATAAAATACCAAAAATATATTTATCTTATCTTACTATGTTTATTAGATCTCACTTTCGCAAGTGGCCGTGAAGGGATTGACAACCCCTTTATTGCGTTGGTTGCGAGTTCTCAGTTTGTTTGTGTAGGTGCGTGGGACTTTTGAGGAGCCTCCTACTGGATTGATACCTTGGTTCTCAAAAACTGAGGGAAATACTTACGCTACACTTGTTGCATCACCCTATCCTCTTCGAGGAAAACCAACGCAAGCTCAAGACGTAGCAAGAAGGATTTATGGCGCCGTTGCCGGGGAGGTCTTCGCTCAAGTCAAGACATACCAAGTACCCATCACAAACCCATCTCCCTCGCATTTACATTATTTGTCATTTGCCTCTCGTTTTCCTCTCCCCCACTTCACCCTTGCCGTTTTATTCGCCCTCTCTTTCCCAATATCCTCCCCTCTCTTTTGCTTGCCTTTTTCTGTTGCTCGTGTGTTAGTTCGTTTACCTTGTCGTCATGGCTAGTCCTCCTATCCTTATTCTCACTCCCGAACTAGAAATTCTCAATTTTAAGCAAAGGGAGAGGGAAAGTTTAAAAGATGCTTGGCATAGAATTTGCAATGCCCAATATAAAGCTACTAGGAAGCTTGCTACTTCCGTTCTTCTCCGCAATTTTTATGTAGGCATTACTCCTTGAATAGGTGTGTTCTTGATATTGCTACCAGAGGTGATTTTATGAGTAGCCATACTTTTGATGCTTATAATGCTATGTTAGATTTGTTTAGCCCACCACCTCTTTTGGTTAATGGGGCGGTTTTAACTTTGGAACATGTGATGCAACGGCTTGATATCATTGAAAATAAAATTGCCACTATTGAGTTGATTGAAAATTTAGATAAAAAGATTCATAATCACATTACCCAATTTGGATCTAGGGTTGGAGTTGCTTTGAAAAATCTTAAAGAAAAAGAACCTATAGTCAATGAAAAAATAGATCTCGACTCTGCTAGAATCGGTGAACTTGAGGATATCATTAAAAACTTGGGTTCCGCGTTTTCCCCCATGAAAAACATTCCAAAACCCCCTACTAAAACTGCCAAGTTTATTTATGTTCCTAAAAATAAGGGTGAATCTTCTAGTAAGGGAGATGGGGATCTCAAATCCATGAGTGTTCTTCCCAAGTGTCTCTCTATCGTTAAGGAACCTTTTGCTACCAATGAATTTCTTGCATTTTTGCCTAAATATTTAGCCATTGCTAAAAGGGGAGAAATCCCTATAGATCACAAGTGTTCTATTGATAAATTTAGTGCCAAAGATGGCACCCGTTAGATCTATCCTCGTTTTTATGCCTAGCTAGGGGCGTTAAACGATAGCGCTAGTTGGGAGGCAACCCAATTTTCTTTATGTTTTTTGTTTTTGCTCCTGTTTAGTAATAAATCTTGCATCTACGTTCTGTTTAGATGTGTTTTTATCTTGTATTTAGTGTTTGTGCCAAGTAGAACCTATAGGATAACCTACGATGATAGTTGATTTGATTCTGCTGAAAAACAGAAACTTTGCACGCATGAATATAATTTTGTTAAATCACAGGAACGTGATTTTGCGTTGATTCTTTTTGCTTCTGTTCAATAAACAAAATTTCCAGGACTTCCTATTTTGGTAGGATTTTTTGGGTTCCATAAGTTTGCGTTAGTTGCAGATTGCTACAGACTGTTCTGTTTTTGACAGATTCTGTTTTTCGTGTGTTGTTTGCTTATTTCAATGCATCTATGGCTAGTAAATTAGTTTATAAACCATAAGGAAGTTGGAATACAGTAGGTTTAACACCAAAATAAAAAAAGACTGAGTTAATTGCAGTAACTTATGTGGTTTTGTTTTCTTTAACTAACGGAGCTTATAAGATTTCCTGTTGAGTTTTGTGTTGTGAAGTTTTCAAGTTTTGGGTAAAGCTTTTATGGACTATGGAATAAGGAGTGGCAAGAGCCTAAGCTTGGGGATGCCCAAGGCACCCCAAGATATCCAAGGATAGCCAAAAGCCTAAGCTTGGGGATGCCCCGGGAAGGCATCCCCTCTTTCGTCTTCGTTCATTGGTAACTTTACTTGGAGCTACATTTTTATTCGCCACATGATATGTGTTTTGCTTGGAGCATCGTGTATTATATTAGTCTTTGCTTTTTAGTTTACCACAATCATCCTTTCTGTACACACCTTTTGGGAGAAGCCTATTTGATTAGAATTTGCTAGAATACTCTATGTGCTTCACTTATATCTTTTGAGCTTGATAGTTTTTGCTCTAGTGCTTCACTTATATCTTTTAGAGCACGGTGGTGTCTTAATTTTAAAGAAATTGCTAGTCTCTCATGATTCACTTATATTATTTTGAGAGTCTTTTAGAACAGCATGGTATTTGCTATGGTTATAAAATTGGTCCTAGAAAGCATCCAAGTTGGGTATAATAAAAACTGTCATAGGAAGTGAATTGGATGCTATGATCAACTTGATACTTGATAATTGTTTTGAGATATGGAGGTAGTGATATTAAAGTCATGCTAGTTGGGTGATTATGAATTTAAAGAATGCTTGTGTTGAAGTTAGCAAGTCCCGTAGCATGCACGTATGGTTAAAGTTGTGTAACAAATTTGAAACATGAAGTGTACCTGGCTTGTGCATCCTTATGAGTGGCGGTCGGGGACGAGCGATGGTCTTTTCCTACCAATCTATCCCCCTAGGAGCATGCGCGTAGTACTTGATTTTTGATGACTTCTAAATTTTTGCAATAAGTATATGAGTTTTTTTGACTAAATGTTGAGTCCATGGATTATATGCACTTTTACCTTTCCGCCTTTGCTAGCCTCTTCGGTACCGTGCATTGCCCTTTCTCACCTTGAGAGTTGGTGCAAACTTCGCCAGTGCATCCAAACCCCGTGATACGATACGCTCTATCATACATAAACCTCCTTATATCTTCCTCAAAACAGCCACCATACCTACCTATTATGGCATTTCCATAGCCATTCTGAGATATATTGCCATGCAACTTTCCACCGTTCCGTTCATCATCTTCATGACATACTTTACTCTTGTCATATTGCCATTGCATGATCATGTAGTTGACATCGTATTTGTGGCAAAGCCACCATGCATTATTTTTCATACATGTCACTCTTGATTCATTGCACCATCCCGGTACACCGCCGGAGGCATTCATATAGAGTCATATCTTGTTCTAGTTTTGAGTTGTAATTCCTAGTTATAATCAATAGAAGTGTGATGATCATCATTATTAGAGCATTGCCCAAAGAAAAAAAAGAAAGGCCCAAAAAAAAGGCCCAAAAAAGGAAAAAGAAAAAAAGAAAGTAAAAAGAAAATAAATAAAAAGGGCAATGTTACTATCTCTTTTTCCACACTTGTGCTTCAAAGTAGCACCTTGTTCTTCATGTAGTGAGTCTCATATATTGTGCTTCAAAGTAGCACCATGTTTTTCATTTAGTGAGTCTCATAAGTTGTCTTTTTCATACTAGTGGGAATTTTTCATTATAGAACTTGGCTTGTATATTCCTACGATGGGCTTCCTCAAATGCCCTAGGTCTTTATGAGCAAGCAAGTTGGATGCACACCCACTAGTTTTCTTTTGTTGAGCATTCATTAGCTCTAGTGCATCCGTTGTATGGCAAACCCTACTCCTCATGTTGACATCAATTGATGGGCATCTCCATAGCCCGTTGATTATCCTCGTCAATGTGAGACTTTCTCCTTTTTTGTCTTCTCCACACAATCCCCATAATCATATTCTATTCCACCCATAGTGCTATATCCATGGCTCACGCTCATGTATTGCGTGAAGGTTGCAAAAGTTTGAGATTATTTAAGTATGAAATAATTGCTTGGCTTGTCATCGGGGGTATAGAAGTTGGGAACATCTTTGTGTGACGAAAATGAAACATAGCCTAACTGTATGATTTTGTAGGGATGAACTTTCTTTTGCCATGTTATTTTGAGAAGACATGATTACTTTGATTAGTATGCTTGAAGTGTTACTATTTCTTGTATCAATATGAACTTTTATTTTGAATCATTTGGATCTGAACATTCATGCCACAATAAAGAAAATTACATTATGAATTATGTTAGGTAGCATTCCACATCAAAAATTCTCTTTTTATCATTTACCTACTCGAGGACGAGCAGGAATTAAGCTTGGGGATGCTTGATACGTCTCCAACGTATCTATAATTTTTGATTGTTCCATGCTATTATATTACCCCTTTTGGATGTTTATGGGCTTTATTTTACACATTTATATCATTTTTGGGACTAACCTACTAACAGGAGGCCCAACCCATATTGCTGTTTTTTTTGCCTATTTCAGTATTTCGAAGAAAAGGAATATCAAACGGAGTCCAAACGGAATGAAACCTTCGGGAGTGTGATTTTTGGAACGAACGTGATCCAGAGGAGTTGGAGTGCAAGCCAAGAAGCTGCCGAGGCTCCCACGAGATAGGAGGCCCCCCCCTGTAGGGCGCGCCCCCCGTCTCGTGGGCCCCTCAGGCGGCCACCGACGTACTTCTTCCTCTCATATATACCTTTGTACCCCGAAAGCATCCAGGGGCACCACGAAACACAATTTCCACCACCGTAACCTTCTGTATCCGCGAGATCCCATCTTGGAGCCTTCGCCGGCACTCTGCCGGAGGGGGCATCAACCATGGAGGGCTTCTACATCAACATCCTAGCCCCTCCGATGAGTTGTGAGTAGTTTACCTCAGACCTACGGGTCCATAGTTATTAGCTAGATGGCTTCTTCTCTCTTTTTGGATCTCAATACAATGTTCTCCCCCTCTCTTGTGGAGATCTATTCAATGTAAACTCTTTTTGCGGTGTGTTTGTCGAGATCCGGTGAATTGTGGGTTTATGATCAAGTTTATATATGAATAATATTTGAATCTTCTCTGAATTCTTTTATGTATGATTGAGTTATCTTTGCAAGTCTCTTCGAATTATCAGTTTGTTTTGGCCTACTAGATTGGTCTTTCTTGCCATGGGAGAAGTGCTTAGCTTTGGGTTCAATCTTGTGGTGTCCTTACCCAGTGACAGAAAGGGTTGCAAGGCACGTATTGTATTGTTGCCATCAAGGATAACAAGATGGGGTTTATATCATATTGCATGAGTTTATCCCTCTACATCATGTCATCTTGCTTAATGCGTTACTCTGTTCTTATGATCTTAATACTCTAGATGCAGGCAGGAGTCGGTCGATGTGTGGAGTAATAGTAGTAGATGCAGGCAGGAGTCGGTCTACTTGTTATGGACGTGATGCCTATATACATGATCATGCCTAGATAATCTCATAACTATGCGATTTTATATCAATTGCTTGGCAGTAATTTGTTCACCCACCGTAATACTTATGCTATCTTGAGAGAAGCCACTAGTGAAACCTATGGCCCCCGGGTCTATCTCTTATCATATTTGCTTCCAATCTACTTTTATTTGCATCTTTACTTTTTGCATCTATATTATAAAATACCAAAAATATATTTATCTTATCTTACTATGTTTATTAGATCTCACTTTCGCAAGTGGCCATGGAGGGATTGACAACCCCTTTATTGCGTTGGTTGCGAGTTCTCAGTTTGTTTGTGTAGGTGCGTGGGACTTTTGAGGAGCCTCCTACTGGATTGATACCTTGGTTCTCAAAAACTGAGGGAAATACTTACGCTACACTTGCTGCATCACCCTCTCCTCTTCGAGGAAAACCAACGCAAGCTCAAGACGTAGCATGTACAACCCCGCCCTGACACGTGTCTTGCATGGCAGGGCTGGAGGAGGTGTGTATGGGCACCCGTGAGCCAGCGCGGGACTCACGAGGCCCTACCTCAAGGCGGGTTGCGCCCGGTCTTGATTGGGGATGCTTGTGTTAATCCTACGAGATGGTTAGGCAGCCTGCGGTGAATGAGTCTCCTGAGGCTATTGCATGAGAAGGCCAGACACCAACAACCCTAGGAGGTGACGTGAACGGGACCGGCCTACCAGACAGAGCTGAGCCGCTGGGTTTATTGACGCTGCAGGGATGGACCCGAGTACATACGCCGTGCCCAGTCTTCTCATGCAAAGATCCTGAAGAAAAACAACTAGCGTGTGGTTCCCGTGGCCACGGGGGCACCAGGTTGCGCGCCCTTACTCATCCACCCGTGATTAGCTCATGCGAGAACAAGGCACCAAGGGCCATGGGAGGTGACGTACACGGGGACTGGCCCATGATCCAGAGCTCAGCCTCTTGGATTTAGCAACGCTGCTGGGACGGACCCGAGCATAGACGTCATGCCAGTCCTTAATCATGAGGCGGTCGCGGGAGGGCTTGCAAGGGCGCGAGACGTTCTTAGCGATGAAGCGCCGGTCAGGCAGTTAATAATTCAAAAGTAACTTGCAAAGGATTGTAACTGGCTCTGATAGATGTAGAAAGGATACATGCCGTAGGGACGAACCCACACGGCCTGGGGATGATGCAGCCCGAGGGGCGCCCCCAGACTGAACGAACTAGATAGATATCACCTGGTACCATTGCTGAAGAGGTGTTGAAGTAGCCAAAAACGCACGCTGTTGGAGTCGTTCCTCATGAGCCGCTCTGGTGCCGAGCCTCGGGAGGCTCGGAGGGACCGAGAGGCTCCTGAAGGTGCTCCTCCATCTCCACCAGGATCGCCTGATGCCTGGCCTCGCAAGCCGTCTGGTGATACGTCTCCAACATATCTATAATTTTTGATTGCTCCATGCTACTTTATCTACTGTTTTAGGCAATATTGGGCTTTATTATCCACTTTTATATTATTTTTGGGACTAACCTATTAACCGGAGGCCCAACCCAGATTTGTTGTTTTATGCCTATTTCAGTGTTTCGAGGAAAAGGAATATCAGACGGAGTCAAAACGGAACGGAATCAACTGGAGAAGTTATTTTTGGAAGGAAAGCAACCCGGGAGACTTGGAGTCCACGTCAATAAAGAAACGAGGAAGGCACAAGGTAGGGGGCGCGCCCACCCCCCCTGGGCGCGCCCTCCACCCTCGTGGGGCCCTCGTGGCTCCCCTGACGTATTTCTTCCTCCTATATATACCAATACCTTAAAACTTCCAGAACAGAAGATAGATCGGGAGTTCCGCCGCCGCAAGCCTCTGTAGCCACCAAAAACCAATCGGGACCCTGTTCCGGCACCCTGCCGGAGGGGGATCCCATCACCGGAGGCCATCTTCATCACCCCGGCGCTATCCATGACGAGGAGGGAGTACTTCACCCTCGGGGCTGAGGGTATGTACCAGTAGCTATGTGTTTGATCTCTCTCTCTCTCTCTCTCTCTCTCTCTCGTGTTCTCTCTCGTGTTCCTCTATGGCACGATCTTGATGTATCCCGAGCTTTGCTATTGTAGTTGGATCTCATGATGTTTTTCCCCCTCTACTCTCTTGTTATGAATTGAGTTTCCCCTTTGAAGTTATCTTATCGGATTGAGTCTTTTATGAACACTTGATGTATGTCTTGCGTGGGATAACCGTGGTGACAATGGGTTATTCTATTGATCCACTTGATGTATGTTTTGGTGATCAACTTGCGGGTTTCGTGACACTTGGGAACCTATGCATAGGGGTTGGCACACATTCTTGACTCTCCGGTAGAAACTTTGGGGCACTCTTTGAAGTACTTTTATGTTGGTTGGATGAATCTGAGATTGTGTGATGCATATTGTATAATCATGCCCACGTATACTTGAGGTGACAATGGAGTATCTAGGTGACATTAGGGTTTTGGTTGATTTTGTATCTTAAGGTGTTATTCTAGTACGAACTCTTTTATAGATCGATCCGAAAGAATAGCTTTGTGGTGGTTTCATACCCGACCATAATCTCTACGTTTGTTCTCCACTATTAGTGGCTTTGGAGTGACTCTTTGTTGCATGTTGAGGGCTTGTCATATGTTCTATCTATGTTATTATTGTTGAGAAAACTTACACTAGTGAAAGTATGAACCCTAGGCCTTGTTTCCTATCATTGCAATACCATTTACGCTCACTTTTACCACTTGTTACCTTGCTGTTTTTATAATTTCATATTACAAAAACCCATATCTACTATCTATTTTGCACTTGTATCACCATCTCTTCGCCGAACTAGTGCACCTATACAATTTACCATTGTATTGGGTGTGTTGGGGACACAAGAGACTCTTTGTTATTTGGTTGCAGGGTTGTTTGAGAGAGACCATCTTCATCCTACGCCTCCTACGGATTGATAAACCTTAGGTCATCCACTTAAGGGAAATTTGCTACTTTCCTACAAACCTGTGCACTTGCAGGCCCAACAACATCTACAAGAAGAAGGTTGTGTAGTAGACATCATCTGGGCGTCCCCCATGCAGCACTGGAACGCTTCAGCCACGCCCGGCAGGCCGAAGGGCATGCGGACATAGCTGTGAGGTGGACCCTTGCACCGGCCGACACGAGACGGCCAGATGAGCTGCCGCGACGCTACCCTGTTGAGCCCGGGGATGTCGATGCAGATGCGGAACTCCTTACCCTCGCTGGGGCGGTGAGCTACGCCTTGCGATAGGCGGCGATCGCCTTGCAGAACCCTTGCTTCTTGAATCTCCTCGATTGCCTTGCTGATGAACTCCTGAACGCCTGGTGCCTCACGCTTGATGCCTTCTCCTGGGAAGCGCACTCTGAAGAGAGCTTCCACGTGGTGCCCGAGCGCCTCCCTCGTGACCCTGGCTAGGTATGAGGCCCTCCAAGGAAGAGCCTAGCCTGAGAGGGGCCCCGGGCGCGCCTTCCTATGCGATGGGTGAAGGTGCCGCGTCCCGAGACGCGAGGCTCAGCGCGACGGCCTCAAGTGATGCTTCCTCATGAGACCCCTGTCCCAGCTGTAGCTTCTTTGTCTTGGGGGCGACCTCAGGAGGGAGGGCGCCATCCTCGTCTTCAGGGTTCTTGACCGCTACAGCCTGGAAGGCGCGCTCGAGGGAGCACACCGCATCCTTCTCTTGGCACGCGACTGTGATGATGCCGCCGCTTCCTGGCATCTTGAGGACGTTGTAGCCGTGGTGTGTAGCCGCCATGAACTTGGCTAGTGTTGGGTACCCTAGGATGGCATTGTAGGGCAGGCGTATGTCGGCGATGTCGAAGTCGATGAGCTCAGTGTGGTAGTTGTTGCGCTCGCCGAAGGTGACAGGGAGGCGAACCTGCCCTATCGGGTGTGTAGAACCGTCGGTCACTCCTGAAAATGGCTTGGTTGGGTGAAGCTGGTAGTATGGCACTTGGAGCCTGTCAAACGTCTGAACAGAGAGAACACTGAGCCCTACTCCACCATCGATGAGAGTCTTGGTGACAACCATGTTGCTGATGACGGGGGAGCAGAGCATAGGGAGCGCGCTAGCAGTGGCCACGCACTTGAGCTGGTCTGAGGAGTCGAAGGTGATGGCGCACTTGGACCACCTGAGAGGGTGAGTTGCTTCGGGCTTGGGGAGCGTTGCGTTCACCTCGCACGCAAATTGCTTGAAGACACGGTGGGAAGCCAGGGCCTGTGAGCCGCCCAAGATGCAGGCGATGGCGCGAGGCTCCGGAAGCCCCCGCCCCCCTCGTCCTCGTGGTGATCTTCATTCCTTCTTGGCGGTGGAGGCAAAGGAGGCAGGACAGCATTGCCCTGAGGGCTCTCCTCACGAGGCTGCTCCCTCCAGGCGCCCTCGCGAGGCTGGCCCTGCCAGCGGTCCTCACGAGGCTGGTCGCACCACTCCTGACGATGGTCGCGTTCGTCCCAGCGTCCTCCACCTCGGCCGCCTCCACGACTGTAGCCTCGATCGTTGCGCTCGGGGCATCGACCGAGGCACCCGTCACGGAGGGCCCTGAGCTCCCGGCAGTCGTTGTGTTGTGGTTGTGAACGTTGTGGAAGACGCAGAATGGCCGGTTGCTCTTGGATGACTCGGGGTGGTCGCTAGGTGAGTCCTGGATTAGGGGGTATCCGAACAGCTGGACAATATACTTTGGCCGGACTATTGGAGCGTGAAGATACAAGACTCAAGACTTCGTCCCGTGTCCGGATGGGACTCTCCTTTGCATGTAAGACAAGCTTGGCGATCCGGATATTATATTTCCTTCTTTGTAACCGACTCCATGTAAACCCTAGCCCTCTTCGATGTCTATATAAACCGGAGAGTTTAGTCCTTAGAGACAGAATCATAATCATCATAGGCTAGCTTCTAGGGTTTAGCCTCTACGATCTCGTGGTAGATCAACTCTTGTACTACTCATATCATCAATATCAATCAAGTAGGAAGTAGGGTTTTACCTCCATCGAGAGGGCCCGAACCTGGGTAAAACATCGTGTCCCTTGCCTCCTGTTACCATCAGCCTTAGACGCACAGATCGGGACCCCCTACCCGAGATCCGCCGGTTTTGACACCGACATTGGTGCTTTCATTGAGAGTTCCTCTGTGTCGTTGCTGCAAGGCTTGATGGCTTCTACAATCATCAATAACAACAAGGTCCAGGGTGAGACTTTTCTCCCCGGATAGATCTTCGTGTTCGGCGGCTTCGCACTGCGGGCCAATTCACTTGGCCATCTGAAGTAGATAGACAGCTACGCCCCTGGCCACCAGGTTAGGTTCAGAAACTTGAACTACACGGCCGATATCCGCGGAGACATGGTATTCAACGGGTTCGGGCCTGCGCCAGGAGCGCCGGACAGTCACGATGAGCACGACTTAGACCTGCTATCGGACAATGCTCGGGATATCGCCCCTGCAGAAGCCCCGGACCTAAATCTGGAGCAGATTGCGTCGCCCAAGGATGGGTGGATGGACCCCGCCCCAGAGGCCGCACACTCATCGACGGTAGAGCCGAACATAGGCTTCACCCTCTAGGAAGCCTGTGACACCGGACCCCCGGACTCGTATCCGGCCGTAGGTTCCAGTCCGTGCACTCCCGAGCCCGCCGAATCTAGTTGGGCTCCGGTAATGGAGTTCACCGCTGCGGATATCTTCCAGCACCGCCCTTTGGCGACGTGCTGAACTCGCTAAAGTCTCTCTCTTTGTCAAGAGACTCTTGGCCGAACTATGTTCGGCTCGAGTGGGAAGCAGGCGACAAAGGAATTCGTTGCCCACCCACCACCCACTTCATTGCCACGGTCGATGATTTAACTGACGTGCTTGACTTCGACTCTGAAGACATCGACGGTGTGGACGACGATGCAGGAGAAGAACAGGAACCACCGCCCACGGGGCGGTGGACAGCCACCTCCTCATATGATATATATATATGGTGGACACTCCGAAAGAAACCAATGGCGATGAGGCAATCGAGGATAACCTATCAAGGAAGAAGGCAAAGTATGAACGTCATCAGCGCCGCCTCAAGCCCCGCCACAACAATACCGGCACAACAGTTAAAAACAATCCATACGGTGCCAAAGATGAATACAATCCCGACTAGCCTGCCTTCGAGCAGGCCGGACAGGCGGCGGATGGATACTTGGAAAGGGACAACTACATGCCCCCCTCCAAAGACGAGGTGAGCCTCTTCAATGACGAATTCGGCGTGCCTGAAGATCCCGTGGAGCAAGTTCGCTTTAAGCGACGGCTCATGGCCACGGCGAAAAGCCTGCAAAAGAATTAACAGCAGCTCAAAGCCAACCAAGAATTGCTCACAGACAGATGGACCAGGGTCCTGGCCACCGAGGAATACGGACTCGACCGCCCCACCAAACGGTACCCAAGGCATAATTTGCTACCTCAACCTAAGAGGGAGAACCTAAAGCCCACACCCCGGCGCCAATATACCACGGTCCGGGACAATACGCAGGAAACGCGAGGCAGCATCCACAAACCTCGATGCAAGCGTCATAAGCGTCAAGTCAAGGAAGTTGGTACCGAATTCAGCAACCCCCAGTCCGGTCAGCGGAAAAAGAACAGCTCAAGCCCATCCGGCCCGAGCAGCATACTCGATCAACCATGTGAAATTCATGGTACCCCTAGAAGGACGGCCAAGCATACCAATAGAGAATGCCGGATCCTTAAAAAAATGGCCGGTCGTGCGCCGGAAACAATGAAGGAAGGTTTCCAACAACGAAAGACCAATCAAACATGGCGAAGTCAAAAGAAGATCCTCCACAGTACAAAAGTACGGCCGATCTTCACCGATCACATCGACCGTCCGGACAACATCAACCATAGCAATTTAATTGCACTCACTATCGACCCAATAGTCCGGGGGCTCCATCTGACACGAGCCCCCGCGGGCATAAAACTATCAATAACATCTTCTAAATGATGCCAGGTGCAAAGGCCAAGTTTTATTGGCCCACCACTCTAACGGTTGTCTTCGGATCATCAAAAAAATACCACGCCGAAGAATAAGTCTTCGGCACTGCCCCTTATACAGTGATTACCACATACTACAGGGACAAGCTACGTTGGCTAGATTCAATGGGGTACAACATTAGGCCAGTCCTGCATGACATAGTCACAATTATGGGCAGGACCGAACCCCACCCTTAGAGTGGAAATCATAAAGCTGTTGGAATAGCGAGGCATGCCTGTTTATCAAATTTCGATTCGGCAGCCAACTACCCGGACACCAACTGAGGAGTCCGCGCTATTTTACGACATGACAACCTGGTTCAGCCATTCTCCGATCAGGCACCCGCGGTTCAACCACAAGAGGACATGCAGCTGCCTTCAAGCATTTGTCTTTACAGATTGACTTTGGCGCAGAACAGGACTGGTGACGTGGAATCAGCTCGGACACACAAGGGCAGGAACACATAAATAAATCCCCTCCCCAAAGGAGGCAGTCCGGATACACTTCAGATCCACACACAGCCTCCTCCAGTCCGGCCACGACAGGTTCCGCCAAAAACACCTCTTTTCATAATCATAAACCGTACTCATATGCATAGACATGTCATCCTACTACAGTGCGTAGATTTAAATAACACTTACCGGCTGTCATTCTTCATTAACGCCATTTTTTTGCCATAAATGGCACCCGTACATCGTATTATGCCACACTATGCCAGAGGCTTCATAATACTCATAATATGGCAACAAAGTCCGGCCACCTTTCCAGTCGCTCGGCACCCCGAACTTATAGCATTATATGCATCAGCTCCGAATCATGTCTTGGGTCATTAGTTGGGTTTGCCCGGCTCCCATGTTTTGGTACATTACGTTACGCTCTATCGGCTAAGGTAGCGCTGGGAGAACTACTGCGATTGTGTCCCGGTTCTTCCAGACGAGCACCTCAGTAGAGAAAGCCGAAAACTGACTGTCATGATACAGCGAGAGCTGGTCAGCTGTTCGAGAGGTTGTAAAATCTTTAAAGATTTATTCCGCACAATGCCATTATAAATGCAAAGTGCAACGGATCGGTCTCCCGATCAGGCGCCGATAGAGCCCCTAGTACGGTCTTCCGAATACCAGGGGCTACACCCACCATACTCGAATTCCTATGGCTAAGTGAGAGTGATAAAGACCTATAGTCTGATTGCCTGGTTCATGGTGAGGAACACCTCCTTAAAAGGACCCAACAATGGGATAAAGAGTGTTCAGGTATGGCCCGAACACCCCCGTACTTTTTACGTGGGGGCAGAAGCCGACGACTGGCCAACTCTCAGGATTTATGTACACTAAACAGCCGCACAGGAAGAACAAACGTTCACACAAACAGGCAATAAATAATAAAAGTGCCATTTCCCCACATTACAATGGCACGACTGCCTTTAGGGAAATATAGTGTCTTTGGTACACTTATCCGCCACAAGGCGGGCCCCTTTCAAGACACCCTCATAGTACAACTCGGGCTTGCGATGCTCCTTACCCGGCGGTGGTCCCTCAGTCATCAGCTTCTCAGCATCAAGCTGCCCCCAGTGCACCTTCGCACGGGCAAACGCCATGCGTGCACCCTCTATGCAAACCGATCGCTTAATGACATCGAGCCGAGGGCAAGCACCAACAATCCGCTTCACGAGTCCGAAGTAACTGCTTGGAATTGGCTCCACAGGCCACAACCGGACAACCAAGTCCTTCATGGCTAGTTTGGCCGCCTGGTGCAGTTTGACCAACTGCTTCAGCTGATCGATAAAGGGTACCGGATAATTCGGCACCAAATACTGCGACCAGAAATCCTTCTCCGCAGACTTCTTCTCCTCAGTACGGTAGAATTGGGCAGCATCTGATATGCTGCATGGCAGGTCTGCAAACACACCTGGAGAAACAAGAATTCAGCTTGTCGCTTAGAGCCCCCATTACTATGAAAAAATGGCCTTGAGTACAAAAGGCCTTACCAGCCGCAACCTTCCGTGCCTCCTGAATGTCCTTCAGAGCACCGCGGGCTTCTTCCCGAGCATCCTCCGTGGCTTGGAGAGCTTGGGCGAGTTCAGATTCTTTCCCTGCTAAGCTCTGCTCCAAGGCCTCACTTTTCTTCACAGCCTCCTGGAGCTCTCGCTCAGCTTCAATGACCCTGGCCTCGTGTTTCTCATGAAGATCCTGCTCGGCGGCGGCCTTCTCGCTGGCTTCAGCCACAGCCTTCTTCAGTGCCTCAAATTCGGCACTCGCTCCTAGAGCATACAATACAAATATTTTTCATCAGGGACAACTACTCATTCGTGCCGAATTTAGGACAAGGTTTCGACATACCTTGCTTGTCCTCCAATTGCTTCTTCACACGGCCAAGTTCCTCTTCGGCCCATTCCAGACTCTGCTTTAGTCCGGACACCTCCGCATTATGAGCGGTGGTCGTCTCTGCAGACGCCTGTTTTCAAACAAAGGGATACATGTCATTAACTGAGTCTCCTACAAAGCGAATGATTTGATCCCCTGTCCGGCTTTCTCTCTCTTCCGCCGGACAGTGCATTAGGGGCTACTACTCATACTGTAACAATCTCCAAAAGGTTTCTAAAAACATACCTCAAAGCCCTTTATAAGGCCAAGGCAGGACTCATTCAGTACGCTCTCGCCGGACTGAATCTTTTCAATCACCGCACCCATGAGGGTCCGATGTTCATCGATGATAGAAGCGCTCCTTAGCGCTGTCGATAGGCTGCCCGACAGCTCTGCTTGGATAGAGGTTGCTGGAGGAGTAGGCAAGCCTTCCCCCGTCAAAGGTGGCTGCTCGCCCGATCCTGGAGCTTTAAAGGTCTCCAGGACCGTGTCCGACTGCGGTCCGAACCTAAGATCTCCCCCGCCGTCGACACGCCTGGGAGCCGCTGCTCCCGTGTGTCCGGCCCCAGGGATATGCCCCCCTGGTCCAGGTCCCGCTGAGACGACACCTCGGTGTCGCGCCTAGGCTTCGGTGAAGGGGCCTCTGGAGGCGTCTCGCTCGCCAGGGCATCTGAGCTCAGCGAATCCTCCGATGAGGACTGTCCAGCGTGGGACCTCACCGGGCTGCACAAAATATGGCGATAGTTAAAACTACTACATTCTAATGACCTCGGGCACGTAGGTATGTGCGGGTTTCATATACTTACGATTTTACCAGGGGCTGGACCCTGGGATCCCACTCCGGGCTGCTATCAGCAGCCATGGTGGACGCCTCTGGAAGGGAGCCTTTCCCCCTCTTTGGCGATTCGGCCTCCAGGGATGAGGAAGCAGTCTTTTTCTTCCCTCCCCCTGCGGGGGACTCGTCTTCTTACTCCTCCTCTTCGTCTTAGGAGGAGGGATGGTCACTGGAGTCTTCGGATTTTGCGTCCGAAGCATCGCGACGACGGAGGCCACTCCGGGTCTTCTTGACCTTCTTCTTCGGCGCCTCGTAAGGCGCTGGGACCAGCATCTTCGTCAGAAGAGGTCCGGCCGGTTCCTCCGGCAGCGGGGAAGGACAGTGTATCCGCTCCACCTTTTTTATCCATCCCTGGGGTTATTGTAAAGCATGATAAAAGTGTCTCCCTCAGGACATGCCAACTGAAGCATGGATGGACAGAGCACAACAATGACTTACTGAACTTGCAGAGTGGGATAGTTGATACCCACGGTCCTCGGCAGAGCCCGGCCATGGTTTGCCGGACTTAAAGAGAACCTTCCAGATATCCTTGTGGGAGGAGCCATAGAGCTCCCGTAGGGTCTGGTGCTTGGTTGGGTCGTATTCCGACAAATTGCAGGCTCGACGCTGGCAAGGGAGAACCAGGCGAACTAACTCACCTGGACTACATTGATGAGTTTGACATCCTTGTCGACCACACTCAGGACGCGCGTTTGGAGCAGTGACAGCTCATCGAACGAGGACCAGTTCAGGCCCTTCTCGGGCCAGGACGTGAGCCGCAGTGGGGCTCCGAATCTGAACTCAGGAGCAGCAGCCCACTCTTGGCCGCACGGTTCGGTGATATAGAACCACTGCTGTTGCCACTCCTTGACGGAGTCATTGAAGGCACCCGTCGGCCATACAACCTTGGGCATCTTGCTCACCATGGCGCCGCCGCACTTGGCGTGCTCTCCACTCACCACCTTGGGCTTCACATTGAAAATCTTCAGCCATAGGCTGAAGTGAGGCAAAATTCGGAGAAAAGCCTCACACACGACGATGAACGCCGAGATATTAAGGAAAGAATTGGGGGACAGATCATGAAAATCAATCCCGTAATAATACATGATACCACGACGAATGGGTGAAGGGGAAACCCGAGCCCACAGACAAAATGAGGAAGAAACACGACCCTCTCATGGGGCTCCGGAGTAGGGACGATCTGTCCTGCCGGCGGAAGACGGTGGCCGATTTTCTTGGCCATGTACCCGGCCTCTCGGAGCCTTTTGATATCCTTCTCCTGGACGGTAGAGGCCATCCATTTGCCTCCTACTCCGGATCCGGACATCTTCGGAGAACCTCTCTTCGGTAGAGAAGAAGAGTGCTTGAGCGCTAGGGCTCGAACAGAGGGGAATGGACTAGCGGAAGGAAAAGGCGTGGGTAAAAAGGAAGAGACCTTATCTCTTCATAGAGGCGGTAAAAGCTTTTGCGCCTCCCCACTTGCCTGGTGGAACCCGCTCGTTCCCCGCTCGCCGCAATTAGCGGTGCGGTTGGGCTACCCACACCTGTATTAATGAGAATCTAGTAATAAGGAGACACGATCT
This sequence comes from Triticum timopheevii, assembly GCA_963921465.1. Taxonomy (NCBI): domain Eukaryota; kingdom Viridiplantae; phylum Streptophyta; class Magnoliopsida; order Poales; family Poaceae; genus Triticum; species Triticum timopheevii. The sequence goes on from OY997270.1 coordinate 245,213,556, forward strand.
CTGCTTCAGCAAGACGTGCAGAGGAAACCGCCTCGCAATATGCGTTGTGGCTGGTTATGGGAAAACGGTCCGAATAATGACTCGACCGTAGTGTCATATCACGTTGTCTAAAATTGCTAGCAGATCAGAGTTATGAAGTACTATGCTCTCCACGGTGGTATGTGAAGATCATCTTGCAGATCCAGACACGGTTTAAGTGTTCGATAATTACTTTGGAGTATTCGGAGATGGAACCCGCCTTGCAATGCCGAAGACAAAACTGCACGCCGGACTCATCGTCATTGAAGCCTGGTTCAGGAGCTACTGAGGGAGTCCTGGATTAGGGGGTATCCGGACAGCCGTACTATATACTTTGGCCGGACTATTGGAGCGTGAAGATACAAGACTCAAGACTTCGTCCCATGTCCGGATGGGACTCTCCTTTGCGTGGAAGACAAGCTTGGTGATCCGGATATTATATTTCCTTCTTTGTAACCGACTCCATGTAAACCCTAGCTCTCTCCGGTGTTTATATAAACCGGAGAGTTTAGTCCTTAGAGACAGAATCATAATCATCATAGGCTAGCTTCTAGGGTTTAGCCTCTACGATCTCGTGGTAGATCAACTCTTGTACTACTCATATCATCAATATCAATCAAGCAGGAAGTAGGGTTTTACCTCCATCGAGAGGGCACGAACCTGGGTAAAACATCGTGTCCCTTGCCTCCTGTTACCATCAGCCTTAGACGCACAGATCGAGACCCCCTACCAGAGATCCGCCGGTTTTGACACCGACAGTCGCAGCCCCGCTTCGTCTCTGGCTCGGCCGCAAGCACGGCTGGCCCCTTGCACTTCACGTCCTTGGTCTTGGTCTTCTTGTCTTCTGGATCAGCATCGGGGAGCTCGAGGAGGGAGAGGTGTCCCTCCTCAGCCCTTGCGCATGGATAACCCACAAGTATAGGGGATAATTGTAGCCTCTTTCGATAAGTAAGAGTGTCAAACCCAACGAGGAGCTAAAGGTAGAACAAATATTCTCTCAAGTCCTATCTGCCACTGATACGACTCTACGCACGCTTGACGTTCACTTTACCTAGAACAAGTATGAAACTAGAAGTACTTTGTAGGTGTTGTTGGATAGGTTTGCAAGATAATAAAGAGCACGTAAATATAAACTAGGGGCTGTTTAGATAAAGAAGCAATAAAGTAAATATAGGAGTGTGGAAAAGTGGTGGTTGGAGTTGTGAAATTGTCCCTAACGAATTGACTACTTTACTAGACCGATAGCAAGTTTTATGTGGGAGAGCCATAAGCTAACATACTTTCTCTTCTTGGATCATATGCACTTATGATTGGAACTCTAGCAAGCATCCACAACTACTAAAGATCATTAAGGTAAAACCCAAACATAGCATTAAAACATCAAGTCCCCTTTATCCCATACGCCACAACCCCCTTACTCGGGTTTAAGCTTCTGTCACTCTAGCAACCCACTATAAGCGAATCATGAACGTATTGCAACACCCTACAGCAGGAATCCCTCACGCTTGCGCGACACGGAGGGCACAATAGGACAGCAACATAACCACAAGCAAATTAAACCAATCATAGCAATTCATCAATCACTGGTAGGACAACAAAAATCTACTCAGACATCATAGGATGGCAACACATCATTGGATAATAATATGAAGCATAAAGCACCATGTTCAAGTAGAGCATACATCGAGTTGCGGGAGAGTGGACCGCTGAATATAGATGGGGGAAGGTGATGGAGATGTTGGTGAAGATGGCGGAGGTGTTGGTGTAGATCGCGGTGATGATGATGGCCACCGGCAGCGTTCCGGCGCCACCGGAAGCAAGGGGGAGAGAGCCCCCCTTCTTATTCTTCTTCCTTGACCTTCTCCCTAGATGGGAGAAGGGTTTCCCCTCTGGTCCTTGGCTCCCATGGCATGGGAGGGGCGAGAGCCCCTCCGATATTGGATCTCTCTCTCTCTCTCTCTGTGTTTCCGCGTTCTCAGATTCTGCCCTTCCACTGTTTCTTTTATATCCGGAGATCCGTAACTCAGATTGGGGTGAATCTTTCGCCTAGGTTTTTCTCATAAAATTAGCTTTCATGCGGCAAAAGAAGAGCGTTAACCTCCTTACAGGGTGCCCACGAGAGTCCAGGGCGTGCCCCCCTGTCTCGTGGTCCCCTCGGGCACCTTCTCGCATTGATTCTTCCTCCCAAAAATCACAAATATTCCAAAATAATTCTCCGTCCATTTTTATCCAGTTTGGACTCCGTTTGATATTGGGTTTCTGCGAAACATAAAACATGCAACAAATAGGAACTGGCACTGGGCGCTGGATCAATATGTTAGTCCCAAAAATAATATAAAAAGTTGCCAAAAGTATATGAAAGTTGAATAATATTGGCATGGAACAATCAAAAATTATAGATATGACGGAGACGTATCAGCATCCCCAACCTTAATTCCTGCTCGTCCTTGAGTAGGTAAATGATAAAAAAGATAATTTTTGATGTGGAATGATACCTAGCATAATCTTGATCATATGTCTAATCATGGCATGAATATTAAGACACGAGTGATTCAAGGCAATAGTCTATCTTTTGACATAAAAACAATAATACTTAGGGCATCCCAACAAACAATCATGTCTTTCAAAATATAAACGCTAAAGAACGCTATCCCTACAAAATCATATAGTTAGGCCATGCTTCATATTCATCACACAAAATACTCCCATCATGCACAACCCCGGTTTCAGCCAAGCAATTGGTTCATACTTTTTAACGCGCTTCAGCTTTTTCAACCCTCACGCAATACATGAGCGCAAGCCATGGATATAGCACTATAGGTGGAATAGAATATGATGGTGGAGGTTTATGTGGAGAAGACAAAAAGGGAGAAAGTCTCACATCGACGCGACTAATCAACGGGCTATGGAGATGCCCATCAATTGATGTCAATGCGAGGAGTAGGGATTGCCATGCAACAGATGCACTAGAGCTATAAGTGTATGAAAGCTCAAACTGAAAACTAAGATGGTGTGCATCCAACTTGCTTGCTCATGAAGACCTCGGGCTTTTGAGGAAGCCTATCATCGGAATATACAAGCCAAGTTCTATAATGAAAATTCCCACTAGTATATGAAAGTGACAATATAGGAGACTCTCTATATGAAGAACATGGTGCTACTCTGAAGCACAAGTGTGGTAAAAGGATAGTAACATTGCCCCTTCTCTCTTTTTCTCTCATTTTATTATTATTTTTTTATTCTTTTTATTTTTTTATATTTTTTGTGGGCTTCTTTGGCCTCTTTTTTTTAATTTGGGCTTCTTTGGCCTCTTTTATTTTTTCATAAAGTCCGGAGTTTCATCCCGACTTGTGGGGGAATCATAGTCTCCATCATCCTTTCCTCACTGTGGCAATGCTCTAATAATGATGATCATCACACTTTTATTTACTTACAACTCAATATTACAACTCGATATCTCGAACAAAGATATGACTCGATATGAATGCTTCTGGGGGTGTACCGGGATGTGCAATGATCTAGCATAGCAATGACATCAAAAAACGGACAAGCCATGAAAACATCATGCTAGCTATCTTATGATCATGCAAAGCAATATGACAATGAATGCTCAGGTCATGTATATGATGATGATAGAAGTTGCATGGCAATATATCTCGGAATGGCTATGGAAATGCCATGATAGGTAGGTATGGTGGCTGTTTTCAGGAAGATATAAGGAGGCTTATGTGTGATAGAGCATATCATATCACGGGGTTTGGATGCACCGGCGAAGTTTGCACCAACTCTCGAGGTGAGAAAGGGCAATGCACGGTACCGTAGAGGCTAGCAAATTGCGGAAAGGTAAGAGTGCGTATAATCCATGGACTCACATTAGTCATAAAGAACTCATATACTTATTGCAAAAGTCTACTTGCCCTCGAAGCAAAGTACTACTACGCATGCTCCTAGGGGAAGGGTTGGTAGGAGTTAACCATCACGCGATCCCGACCTCCACACATAAGGAAGACAATTAAAAGAGCACCCCATGCAACAAATTTGTCACACAACGGTTACCATACGTGCATGCTACGGGACTTGCAGACCTCAACACAAGTATTTCTCAATTTCACAATTACCCCACTAGCATGACTCTAATATCACCACCTTTATATCGCAAAACTATTGCAAGGAATCAAACATATCATATTCAGTGACTACAAGTTTTATGTAGGATTTTATGACTAACCATGTGAATGACCAATTCCTGTCATCTCTCTAAATAGATATAAGTGAAGCAAGAGAGTTTAATTCTTTCTACAAAAGATATGCCCATGCTCTAAAAAATATAAGTGAAGCAAAAGAGCATTCTACGAATGGCGGTTTTCTATGTGAAGAGAAACAGCAATCCAAACTTTAAATGATATAAGTGAAGCACATGAAGCATTCTATAAAGCCGTACTCAAAAGATTTAAGTGAAGTGCAATGAGCATTCTATAAATCAACCAAGGACTATCTCATACCAGCATGGTGCATAAAAGAAAAATGAAAACTAAATGCACAAGACGCTCCAAGACTTGCACATATCGCATGAACGAAACGAATACAAAAACATTCTGATACTTGTTGAAGAAAAAGGGGATGCCTTCTGGGGCATCCCCAAGCTTAGACGCTTGAGTCTCCTTGAATATTTACTTGGGGTGCCTTGGGCATCCCCAAGCTTGAGCTCTTGCCTCTCTTCCTTTTCCTCATATCGAGTCATCCTCGATCAAACACTTCATCCACACAAAACTTCAACAGCAAGCTCGGTAAGATCCGTTCGTATAATAGAGCAAATCACTATTCTAAGTACTATTGTTTTTGCATTATGCCTACCGTAATATAGCTTTTCCATGGCTTAATCCACTGATATAAATTGATAGTTTCATCAAAACAAGCAAACTATGCATCAAAAACAGAATCTGTCAAAACAGAACAGTCTGTAGCAATCTGAACATTCACCATATTTATGGTACCCCAAAAATTCTAAGAAAATTAGGAAAAATAAAAAATTTGTACAGAAAGACGGTGCAGAAATAATCAGAACCGTTTGATGTTCCAGTAAAAAATGTAAAATCGCGCACTACAGCCAAAGTTTCTGTTCTGCACCGTACAAACCAACAAGCATTGTAAACATCCTAAAGGCAAACCTTGGCACATTATTTTTATAATACAATGGAATTGTACAAGGGGATAATTATTTTTGTTGAAAATTTTCTATATCAAATTCACAAAGTTTCCTTGAGAATGAACAAAGTTCAAGGAGCTCTCCCACTTCAACAATGCTTGTCTTTCTCACTTTCACTTTCCTTTTTGAAAAGTTTTGGGTTCCCCTCTTTATTTTTCTTGTTTTTAGAATATATGAAAGCACTCAACAGAAATAAATGACTCTCTAAAGCCATTAAGCTAGGCATTTAGTGCTCAAGTAATGGATCCACCCGGATCCCAAGGTATATCAAAGCCAATTTTAATTAACAATGATTTGTAATTTAGTAGTGAGCACAAAGTAACATATATCATGCAACAACGAAGTCTAACTCTCTTCCTATGTATCGGCATGTCATAAAAGAATAATTCATGCACACCAAGTAAAGGCCAATGCATAGTATAAGCAGTTTCTTGCAATTTTATCATATTGTAAACATAGAGAGGTGGAGATATAGTTCCTCTCTCATAATAATTGCAAGTAGGAGCAGCAAGCACATGCATATTATATCTATCAAAATCATCATGTGTAGCGGTAAAAGGCAACCCATCAATATAATCCTTAATAAGCACAAACTTCTCCGATATAGTGTAGTAGAGAGAATTCAAAAGGATAATAGGACTATCATGCGTGGGTGCAATAGCAAAAATTTCATGTTTAACATAAGGAACTATAGCAAGTTCATCTCCATAAGCATAATTCATATTGGCATCTTGGCCAGAAGCATAGCAAGCATCATCAAAAAGGGATATTTCAAGAGAATCAACGGGATCATAACAATCATCATAGCAATCATCCTTCGGTAAGCACGAAGGTGTAACTCCCCGGATTCGATGCACCAGTTGTCCGCCAGTTATTCGCCGTCTTTGCCATGTCATCATATGCTTTTCATATCATACCATCATGTGCATTGCATTCGCATACGTGTTCGTCTCATGCATCCGAGCATTTTCCCCGTTGTCCGTTTTGCAATCCGGCACTCCTATGTCATCCGGCGGTCCCTTTTGACCTCTTCTCTTGTGCGGGTGTTAAACGTTCTCGGAATGGCCCGAGGTTTGCCAAGCGGCCTTGGTATAGCACCGATAGACCGCCTGTCAAGTTTCGTGCCATTTGGAGGTCGTTTGATACTCCAACGGTTAACCGGGTAACCATAAAAGCCTTCTTTTGTTGCAGCCCAACACACCTTCCAAAGTGGCCCAAAACCCATCCAACTCCCCTCCATGCTCTCGGTCGTTCGATCACGATCGTGTGGGCGAAAACCGCACCTCATTTGGACTCTCCTAGCTCCCTCCACCTATAAAAACGTCTTCCCCTCTCCATTTTCGGATCATTTCCCCCCGAAACCCTAGCCCCGCTCCTCTCCGCGCCGCCGGACACGTCCGGTCTGGCCGGACACGTCCAGCCGCCGCCCCGCGCCCAATCGCCTCGCGCCATGTGTCGCTCCGGCGCCCGCCGTCGCCGCCGGCCCGCTGGGCCCGCGGGAGGCCCGCCCGGCCCGTCGGCCGCCCGCCGCCGCGCCCCGCGCCCGCGTCCAGCCGGCGCTCGCCCGCCGCCGCCGCCCTCTGCCCGGCCGGCGCCTCCGCCCGTCGCTGGAGCAGGCCGCCGACTCCCCTGCGCCGCCGCCCCGCGGTGCCCGCCGCCGCCGTCCGCGGCGCGGCGCGAGCCCGATCCCCGCCGGCGTCGCCCTCCCGCGCCCCGCGGCCGCCCGGCACCGCCGGCCGCTGCCCCGGCGCGCCTCCGCGCTCGACCGCCGCCCGCCGCCCCTCGCCTCGCAGGTGCGCCGAGCGCCGCCGCCCCGCCTGGATCCGGCCGGGACCAACCCGGCCGCGCCCTTCCCCGCGCCCCTTCGGCCTCCTCCTCCTCCTCCCGCAGCTCCGGCGGAGCTCCGGCGATCCTCGGGATCCGCGCCCCAGATCCAGATCCAGCCCGAGGTTGACCCCGTTTTCGCCTAAGTCCCTGTTTTCTTTACATAATCATGCCAGGTTTGACCTGCTGTATCTCTGCATCCGTAGCTCCGTTTCATGCGTGTAATATGTCAAATTGTTCGTCTCGATGAGTACTTCATTTTATTCCATTACATCATTTTCATTTGAGCTGACCTCGATGCCCGAAATGCTGTTGGAAGAGTGCATGTTGATGTTAATCTGCTGAAACTATTATAACTTGCTCATTTATCATTTTTGCCATGATTGATGTGTGCATCCTATGAGGTTGATGTCTACATGTATGTTGATCTATGCCATGCCATCTTTCCAGTGGTGCCAACCATGTATTTTTGTGAGTTGTGTGCTGAGTGTATCAAGCTTGCTAAGTAGGGTAGTTGTTGTTGCTGTTTTCCTGACAGATTCTGTTATATTTTGTTGCTATATTAACATGCTTCTACTAATCATTCTATGCATAATCTGGAGATACTCTATAAACATGTTTTGATCTACATGTCTTGCCCTATCCATTCATGCCATTGGTTGCAATTATAGCCTGCTGGAACATGTTGTTATCTTGCTCCAAAGTTGCTTGAAAATGTTGCTGTCAGCCTGTTAACATTAAGTTCACTTGTTCCCATGTGTTTTTCTAGTGTTCCATGCATCCTATGAACTTGCTCTTGCCATGCTTAGCTTCACAAACATGTCTTCTTACTGTTGGTTGCATTGCCATGCCATGTATTGCTCTGTGGTGAGTGGTTCGAGCTCACGAACATGCCTACTTATTGTTGTTCCTGCCATGTATGAATCTGTAATATAACTTGCCATGTTTACATGGGTGCCATCATATTTTCTGATCCTTTTTGGCTCTTGGTCAGTAAGGGACTTTTGATCTATGCTTTTAGTAGATTCATGCCATGCCTTTGTTTGCCATGATATGTTCCTGTAACATGTTGTTTGCTTGCTCTAAACATTGCAACCTGATGTTATTTCTGCTAAAGTCTGAAACTGTTATTATTTGCAATCTTACCATGTCATTTTGAGCATGTTCTAGCCCTTTCTGGAGATAGCTCAGTGTTCATGTTTTGTTATGCTTTACCAGTACTTCATGCCCATGCCTTTTGTTCTTATGTTGAGGTGCTGTAGAATGTTGTTTTGATGCTTGCAATATGCCTAGTTGCTGTTATGGACAGATTGTTGCTATGACTTGTATAGAGTGTATGTGTTGCACCGTTGCTCCGTTTTGAGTGTGCTCTATATGAAACTTGCTTGATTTTGCATGTAGCTTCATATTATCATGTTGCATCCTTGTTTTGGTGTGTTTGCTTGATGTTTGGATGCATTTTGCACCAATGCCATGTTTAACTTGTTTTGCTCATATCTTCTAGGCCGTAGCTCCGAATCTAATGAACTTTATATGTAACTTGACTAGAATTTCGTGTAGATCATCTTGGTGCATCTTAACTTGCTGTTTAACAACTTGAACATAAGGTTTATTCATTTCTGGACCAATTTCGAAATTTGCATATGAGGACTTACCGGAATTGTTATATGTTGTTCCCGGCCTCATTTAAACTTGCCTTGATGTGTTGTTCTTGTTTGCATCATATCGTGTCATGAGTAGCTTCATATAGCTTTGTCATGCATCATGCTTGTTTTGCATCATGTCTTGTTCATGTGTGGTGTGTTTACCATGTTGTGTGCTTCTTCTCGATAGTTCCCGTTTCGTTGCGATCGTGAGGATTCGTTCGTCTACGCTTGGTTCGTCTTCGTGGCTTCATCTTCTTCATGGACTCGTTCTTCTTCCTAGCGGGATTTCAGGCAAGATGACCGCTACCCTAGATCTCACTACTATAATTGCTATGCTAGTTGCTTCGTTCTATCGCTATGCTGCGCTACCTATTACCTGTTTATCAAGCCATCCCATATTGCCATGAACCTCTAACCTTTGACACCTTTCCTATGCAAACCATTGCTTGGCTATGTTACCGCTTTGCTCAGCCCCTCTTATAGCGTTGCTAGATGCAGGTGAAGTTGAAGATTGCTCCATGGTGGACAGGGTTATGTTGGGATATCACAATATCTCTTATACTATTAATGCATCTATATATTTGGTAAAGGGTGGAAGGCTCGGCCTTATGCCTGGTGTTTTGTTCCACTCTTGCCGCCCTAGTTTCCGTCATACCGGTGTTATGTTCCCGGATTTTGCGTTCGTTACGTGGTCGGGTGATTTATGGGACCCCCCTAACAGTTCGCTTTGAAAAAAACTTGTCCAGCAAGGCCCAACCTTGGTTTTACCATTTGCCTCACCACCACCTACCTTTTCCCTTGGGAGTAATTAACCCAAGGGTCATCTTTATTTTAGCCCCCCCCCCCCCCCCCGGGCCAGTGCTTGTCTAAGTGTTGGTCCGAACCGAGCAACCTACGGGGCCACCTCGGGGAAACTCGAAGTCTGGTTTTACTCGTAGCTTGACTTATCTGGTGTTGCCCTGAGAACGAGATATGTGCAGCTCCTATCGGGATTGTCGGCGCATCGGGCGGCTTTGCTGGTCTTGTTTTACCATTGTCGAAATGTCTTGTAAACCGGGATTCCGAGACTGATCGGGTCTTCCTGGGAGAAGGTCTATTCCTTCGTTGATCGCGAGAGCTTGTCATGGGCTAAGTTGGGACACCCCTGCAGGGTTTAAACTTTCGAGAGCCGTGCCCGCGGTTATGTGGCAGATGGGAATTTGTTAATGTCCGGTTGTAGAAAACTTGACACCAGATCCGATTTAAAACGCATCAACCGCGTGTGTAGCCGTGATGGTCTCTTCTCGGCGGAGTCCGGGAAGTGAACACGGTTTCTGTGTTATGTTTGACGTAAGTAGGTGTTCAGGATCACCTCTTGATCATTGCTAGTTCACGACCGTTCCTTTGTTTCTCTTCTCGCTCTTATTTGCGTATGTTAGCCACCATATCATGCTTAGTCGCTGATGCAACCTCATCACTCTACCCCTTCCTTTCCTATCAAGCTTTGCTAGTCTTGATACCCATAGTAATGGGATTGCTGAGTCCTCGTGGCTCACAGATTACTACAACAACAGTTGCAGGTACAGGTTATGCGATGATCTTGACGCGAGAGCGATGCTTGCTTGCTTGAGTTCATCTTCTGCTTCTTCTTCGATCAGGGGATAGGTTCCAGGTCGGCAGCCTGGGCTAGCAGGGTGGATATTGTTTGAGTTTCTGTTTATGATTCATCCGTAGTCGGATGTTGTTCTTGTATGTTGTATTGTTGTATTCGTGTGGCATTGTATGCCTCTTGTATGTATCCCCATCTATTATGTAATGTTTATGTAATGATATCCACCTTGCAAAAGCGTTCCAATATGCGGGTCTATCCTTGGTGGGACCTTCGAGTTCCTTTTGGATAGGGTCGCATATTGGGCATGATAAGTTGGTATCAGAGCCTCGACCGACCTTAGGAGCCCCCCTTGATTGATCATGTAGTTTGGCCGTTGTTGAGTCTAGAAGAAAACTGTTTTCGGAGTCTAGCTATATCGGAGAGTAGGAATTCTTTTTACTCCTCAGCCCCTTCGTCGCTCTGGTGAGGAATCTTGACGTAGGTGTTTTGAATTACTCCTATTCCCCTTCAAATTTTCTTTAGGTTCACGCAGTTGGTTTTCCGCTCGTTGTTCCTCAGCTCTTTTATCCGGTGCATTTCTCGTCAAGTTGACTCGAGCCTCTTCATCTTTGAGTTCAATCCTCAGTTGTTTTCTTTTCCCACCCGCCCACCCCTTTTCCTTCTTGGAACCGGAGTCCGTAATCGAGTATCCATCCTATTTGTGCGAAGTCTTTGCTTTCTTTCCTCAATGATTTCAACCGGTGTTTTCTCTTCAAGATATTCGTAGCTTCCCCCTTCCAAGTTGCCTTTGTTTTCCCGCCCTCCCACCCTTTTTCTTCCCAGAGTCTGAGTCTGTTTCGACCATCAATTTCTTTCGTGCGGAGTCTCTTCAGTCCTCCCTCAATTATTTCAACCGGTGAATTCTCGTCTCGTTCGTCATTCTTCATCTTTTTTTTTCTTTTCCGGTGGACTCAATTCAACTTTTTCGGGTTGACCATATTCTTTTACTCGGCTCAAGTGTTTTCCCTGCTCGTTCGCCTCTCGCCAGTTTATCCTTCCGGAGTTCGGTAGACATGTCAGGAGATTCGTCTGTGTTCGAATTAATTCGAGGTTATCACCTCATGCAAATATTTCAATTGTTCCGGTGCATCATCTATTTGTTCAACATCCCTTTCCAACGGTGATTTTTTCTCTTCAGTGGGCCCTAACCCACAGGTCTTTTCCCAGGATCTTACCTGACTCTTCTAATTCCCCCGGAGTTATTCTCAATTCTTTTCAAGTCTGACGTAAGAATGAGTTTCATCAATCAGATGCCTTTCCAAGATCGATTTAAAATCATTTTCATTGTTGGCTCAAACCTCTTCGCTTTTCATTCTCCCGGAGTATCTCAGTAAATTTTGGTGGTTTCATAGTCTATCTTATTCCGTGAGCTTTCAATTCTCGTCATTCTCGTCATTCCCCTCTTCTTCTCGAGTGCTCTCGATTCTTTGCTTCCTCTCTTGAGTTCTTACTTCACCTCATCCTTTTTTTCCCTTCCGTCTCGGTCCTAAGATCTCGGGACGAGATCTCTTGTTAGTGGAGGAGTGTTGTAACGCCCCGGATTCGATGCGCCAGTTGTCCGCCAGTTATTCGCCGTCTTTGCCATGTCATCATATGCTTTTCATATCATGCCATCATGTGCATTGCATTCGCATACGTGTTCGTCTCATGCATCCGAGCATTTTCCCCGTTGTCCGTTTTGCAATCCGGCACTCCTATGTCATCCGGCGGTCCCTTTTGACCTCTTCTCTTGTGCGGGTGTTAAATGTTCTCGCAATGGCCCGAGGTTTGCCAAGCGGCCTTGGTATAGCACCGGTAGACCGCCTGTCAAGTTTCGTGCCATTTGGAGGTCGTTTGATACTCCAACGGTTAACCGGGTAACCATAAAAGCCTTCTTTTGTTGCAGCCCAACACCCCTTCCAAAGTGGCCCAAAACCCATCTAACTCACCTCCATGCTCTCGGTCGTTCGATCATGATCGTGTGGGCGAAAACCGCACCTCATTTGGACTCTCCTAGCTCCCTCCACCTATAAAAACGTCTTCCCCTCTCCATTTTCGGATCATTTCCCCCCGAAACCCTAGCCCCGCTCATCTCCGCGCCGCCGGACATGTCCGATCCGGCCGGACACGTCCAGCCGCCGCCCCGCGCCCAATCGCCTCGCGCCACGTGTCGCTTCGGCGCCCGCCATCGCCGCCGGCCTGCTGGGCCCGCGGGAGGACCGCCCGGCCCGTCGGCCGCCCGCCGCCGCGCCTCGCGCCCGCGTCCGGCCGGCGCTCGCCCCGTCGCCGGAGCAGGCCGCCGACTCCCCCGCGCCGCCGCCCCGCGGTGCCCGCCGCCGCCATCCGCGGCGCGGCGCGAGCCCGATCCCCGCTGGCGTCGCCCTCTCGCACCCCGCGGCCGCCCGGCGCCGCCGGCCGCCCCTCGCCTCGCCGGCGCGCCGAGCGCCGCCGCCCCGCCCGGATCCGGCCGGGACCGACCCAGCCACGCCCTTCCCCGCGCCCCTTCGGCCTCCTCCTCCTCCTCCCGCAGCTCCGGCGGAGCTCCGGCGATCCTCGGGATCCGCGCCCCATATCCAGATCCAGCCCGAGGTTGACCCCGTTTTCGCCTAAGTCCCTGTTTTCTTTACATAATCATGCCATGTTTGACCTTCCGTATCTCTGCATCCGTAGCTCCATTTCGTGCGTGTAATGTGTCAAATTTTTCGTCTCGATGAGTACTTCATTTCATTACATTGCATCATTTTCATTTGAGCTCATCTTGATGCCCGAAATGCTGTTGGACGAGTGCATGTTGATGTTAATCTGCTGAAACTGTTATAACTTGCTCATTTATCATTTTTGCCATGATTGATGTGTGCATCCTATGAGGTTGATGTCTACATGTATGTTGATCTATGCCATTCCATCTTTCCAGTGGTGCCAACCATGTATTTTTGTGAGTTGTGTGCTGAGTGTATCAAGCTTGCTAAGTAGGGTAGTTGCTGTTGCTGTTTTCCTGACAGATTCCGTTATATTTTGTTGCTATGTTAACATGCTTCTACTAATCATTCTATGCATAATCTGGAGATACTCTATAAACATGTTTTGATCTACATGTCTTGTTCTATCCATTCATGCCCTTGGTTGCAATTATAGCCTGCTGGAACATGTTGTTATCTTGCTCCAAAGTTGCTTGAAAATGTTGCTGTCAGCCTGTTAACATTAAGTTCACTTGTTCCCATGTGTTTTTCTAGTGTTCCATGCATCCTATGAACTTGCTCTTGCCATGCTTAGCTTCACAAACATGTCTTCTTACTGTTGGTTGCATTTTCATGCCATGTATTGCTCTGTGGTGAGTGGTTTGAGCTCACGAACATGCCTACTTATTGTTGTTCCTGCCATGTATGAATCTGTAATATAACTTGCCATGTTTACATGGGTGCCATCATATTTTCTGATCCTTTTTGGCTCTTGGTCAGTAAGGGACTTTTGATCTATGCTTCTAGTAGATTCATGCCATGCCTTTTTTTGCCATGATATGTTCCTGTAACATGTTGTTTGCTTGCTCTAAACATTGCAACCTGATGTTATTTCTGCTAAAGTCTGAAACTGTTATTATTTGCAATCTTACCATGTCATTTTGAGCATGTTCTAGCCTTTTCTGGAGATAGCTCAGTGTTCATGTTTTGTTATGCTTTACCAGTCCTTCATGCCCATGCCTTTTGTTTTTATGTTGAGATGATGTAGCATGTTGTTTTGATGCTTGCAATATGCCTAGTTGCTGTTATGGACAGATTGTTGCTATGACTTGTATAGAGTGTATGTGTTGCACCGTTGCTCCGTTTTGAGTGTGCTCTATATGAAACTTGCTTGATTTTACATGTAGCTTCATATTATCATGTTGCATCCTTGTTTTGGTGTGTTTGCTTGATGTTTGGATGCATTTTGTATCAATGCCATGTTTAACTTGTTTTGCTCATATCTTCTAGGCCGTAGCTCCGAATCTAATGAACTTTATATGTAACTTGACTAGAATTTCGTGTAGATCATCTTGGTGCATCTTAACTTGCTGTTTAACAACTTGAACATAAGGTTTATTCATTTCTGGACCAATTTCGAAATTTGCATATGAGGACTTACCGGAATTGTTATATGTTGTTCCCGGCCTCATTTAAACTTGCCTTGATGTGTTGTTCTTGTTTGCATCATATCGTGTCATGAGTAGCTTCATATAGCTTTGTCATGCATCATGCTTGTTTTGCATCATGTCTTGTTCATGTGTGGTGTGTTTACCATGTTGTGTGCTTCTTCTCGATAGTTCCCGTTTCGTTGCGATCGTGAGGATTCGTTCGTCTACGCTTGGTTCGTCTTCGTGGCTTCATCTTCTTCATGGACTCGTTCTTCTTCCTAGCGGGATTTCAGGCAAGATGACCGCTACCCTAGATCTCACTACTATAATTGCTATGCTAGTTGCTTCGTTCTATCGCTATGCTGCGCTACCTATTACCTGTTTATCAAGCCATCCCATATTGCCATGAACCTCTAACCTTTGACACCTTTCCTATGCAAACCATTGCTTGGCTATGTTACCGCTTTGCTCAGCCCCTCTTATAGCGTTGCTAGATGCAGGTGAAGTTGAAGATTGCTCCATGGTGGACAGGGTTATGTTGGGATATCACAATATCTCTTATACTATTAATGCATCTATATATTTGGTAAAGGGTGGAAGGCTCGGCCTTATGCCTGGTGTTTTGTTCCACTCTTGCCGCCCTAGTTTCCGTCATACCGGTGTTATGTTCCCGGATTTTGCGTTCGTTACGTGGTCGGGTGATTTATGGGACCCCCCTAACAGTTCGCTTTGAAAAAAACTTGTCCAGCAAGGCCCAACCGTGGTTTTACCATTTGCCTCACCACCACCTACCTTTTCCCTTGGGAGTAATTAACCCAAGGGTCATCTTTATTTTAGCCCCCCCCCCCCGGGCCAGTGCTTGTCTAAGTGTTGGTCCGAACCGAGCAACCTGCGGGGCCACCTCGGGGAAACTCGAAGTCTAGTTTTACTCGTAGCTTGACTTATCCGGTGTTTCCCTGAGAACGAGATATGTGCAGCTCCTATCGGGATTGTCGGCGCATCGGGCGGCTTTGCTGGTCTTGTTTTACCATTGTCGAAATGTCTTGTAAACCGGGATTCCGAGACTGATCGGGTCTTCCTGGGAGAAGGTCTATTCCTTCGTTGATCGCGAGAGCTTGTCATGGGCTAAGTTGGGACACCCCTGCAGGGTTTAAACTTTCGAGAGCCGTGCCCGCGGTTATGTGGCAGATGGGAATTTGTTAATGTCCGGTTGTAGAAAACTTGACACCAGATCCGATTTAAAACGCATCAACCGCGTGTGTAGCCGTGATGGTCTCTTCTCGGCGGAGTCCGGGAAGTGAACACGGTTTCTGTGTTATGTTTGACGTAAGTAGGTGTTCAGGATCACCTCTTGATCATTGCTAGTTCACGACCGTTCCTTTGTTTCTCTTCTCGCTCTCATTTGCGTATGTTAGCCACCATATCATGCTTAGTCGCTGCTGCAACCTCATCACTCTACCCCTTCCTTTCCTATCAAGCTTTGCTAGTCTTGATACCCATGGTAATGGGATTGCTGAGTCCTCGTGGCTCACAGATTACTACAACAACAGTTGCAGGTACAGGTTATGCGATGATCTTGACGCGAGAGCGATGCTTGCTTGCTTGAGTTCATCTTCTGCTTCTTCTTCGATCAAGGGATAGGTTCCAGGTCGGCAGCCTGGGCTAGCAGGGTGGATATTGTTTGAGTTTCTGTTTATGATTCATCCGTAGTCGGATGTTGTTCTTGTATGTTGTATTGTTGTATTCGTGTGGCATTGTATGCCTCTTGTATGTATCCCCATCTATTATGTAATGTTGATGTAATGATATCCACCTTGCAAAAGTGTTCCAATATGCGGGTCTATCCTTGGTGGGACCTTCGAGTTCCTTTTGGATAGGGTCGCATATTGGGCGTGATAGAAGGGGAATTAAACAATGTATGAGTTGAAGAGTTACTCTCATTAGAAGGTGGGCACGGGTAGCTAATCCGCTCTTCCTCCTTTTGTTCTTCGCTCTCCTCATCATCTTATTCATCCAGTGAGCTCACAGTTTCATCAATTTCTTCTGCCATAGCTTCCTCCAAAATATTAGTCACTTCTTGGACAACGGAGGAGTCCTCAATATATGGTTTAACATAGGCATTAGAAGCATAATTGTCATAGCAATATTCAAGTATGGCAAAATTTTCAGATTTGTAAAGAGTAGCATCATACTTTTCAATCAAAGAAGCAAATTCATAAGCACCCTTAAAAGCAACAAATTCTTCAATTTGTTGAACATCATAGTAATTATAAACATCCTTAGCATATGAAGATACGATTCCATTATCACTAAACAAGCATTGGTAGGGAAGGTGTTTATTAGGGTTTTCAGAACAACAAGTAGCATCATATATTTCACATAAAGTACAAGCATAGAATTGCAAACGATGAATTTGATCCAGTAAAAGTTTCCCTTTTTCATATATACAGTGTCGCACATAACAAGCATCCTCATCTAAAGATTTTCCCTCAACTAAGCTAGTGGGGGTTTCAGCACGAGCACCAAGGGATCGAAGATGATCCAAGTAAAAAGCTTCAGGAGTGTGATAGATTTTGAGTGGTTCTTCAACCATTGGTTCAGTAGGTACAACTAATTTTTTTGGTATTTTGCGTTTCCTACCCATAACTAAAGATAGAGAACAACTTAGAACAGCAAATAAAAATTACTTAGTGATAAAGCAAACAAGCACACACGAGAATATTCACCCCATGCTATGACTCCCCGACAACGGCGCCAGAAAAAGGTCATGATAACCCACAAGTATAGGGGATAATTGTAGCCTCTTTCGATAAGTAAGAGTGTCGAACCCAACGAGGAGCTAAAGGTAGAACAAATATTCACTCAAGTCCTATCTTTCACTGATACGACTCTACGCACGCTTGACGTTCACTTTACCTAGAACAAGTATGAAACTAGAAGTACTTTGTAGGTGTTGTTGGATAGGTTTGCAAGATAATAAAGAGCACGTAAATATAAACTAGGGGTTGTTTAGATAAAGAAGCAATAAAGTAAATATAGCGAGTGCGGAAAAGTGGTGGTAGGAGTTGTGAAATTGTCCCTAAGCAATTGACTACTTTACTAGACCGATAGCAAGTTTTATGCGGGAGAGCCATAAGCTAACATACTTTCTCTTCTTGGATCATATGCACTTATGATTGGAACTCTAGCAAGCATCCGCAACTACTAAAGATCATTAAGGTAAAACCCAACCATAGCATTAAACCATGAAGTCCCCTTTATCCCATACGCCACAACCCCCTTACTCGGGTTTAAGCTTCTGTCACTCTAGCAACCCACTATAAGCGAATCATGAACGTATTGCAACACCCTACAGCGGGAATCCCTCACTCTTGCGCGACACGGGGTGCACAATAGGATAGCAACATAACCACAAGCAAATTAAACCAATCATAGAAATTCATCAATCAGGACAACGAAAATCTACTCAGACATCATAGGATGGCAACACATCATTGGATAATAATATGAAGCATAAAGCACCATGTTCAAGTAGAGGGTACATCAGGTTGCGGGAGAGTGGACCGCTGAATATAGATGGGGGAAGGTGATGGAGATGTTGGTGAAGATGGCGGAGGTGTTGGTGTAGATCACGGTGATGATGATGGCCCCCGGCAGCGTTTCGGCGCCACCGGAAGCAAGGGGGAGAGAGGCCCCCTTCTTCTTCTTCTTCCTTGACCTTCTCCCTAGATGAGAGAATAGTTTACCCTCTTGTCCTTGGCTCCCATGGCATGGGAGGGGCAAGAGCCCCTCCGAGATTGGATCTATCTCTCTGTCTCTCTATGTTTCTGCGTTCTCAAATTCTGCCCTTCCACCGTTTCTTTTATATTCGGAGATCCGTAACTCCGATTGGTGTGAATCTTTCGCCCAGGTTTTTTTCATAAAATTAGCTTTCTTGTAGCAAAAGAAGGGCGTCAACCGCCTTACGGTGTGCCCACGAGAGTCTAGGGCGCGCCTGTCCCCCTAGGGCACGCCCCCTATCTCGTGGCCCCCTCGGACACCGTCTCGCGTTGATTCTTCCTCCCAAAAATCACAAATATTCCAAAATAATTCTCCGTCCATTTTTATCCCGTTTGGACTCTGTTTGATATTGGGTTTCGGCGAAACATAAAACATGCAACAAACAGGAACTAGCATTGGGCATTGGATCAATATGTTAGTCCCAAAAATAATATAAAAAGTTGCCAAAAGTATATGAAAGTTGAATAATATTGGCATGGAACAATCAAAAATTATAGATATGACGGAGACATATCACGCACTTGTTCGCCATGTTGAACATCTCCAGAGTGGTGATACGTCTCCAACGTATCTATAGTTTTTGATTGTTCCATGCTATTATATCACCCGTTTTGGATGTTTATGGGCTTTACTTTACACTTTTATATCATTTTTGGGACTAACCTATTAACCGGAGGCCCAGCCCAAATTGTTGTTTTTTTTTGCCTATTTCAGTGTTTCGAAGAAAAGGAATATCAAACGGAGTCCAAACGGAATGAAACCTTCGGGCTCGATCTTTTTGGAACAAACGCAATCCAGGAGACTTGGATTGGACATCAAGAAGCAGCCGAGCCGGCCACGAGGGTCCAGGGCGCGCCCTAGGGGGGTGGGCGCGCCCCCCACCCTCGTGGGCCCCTCGTGGCTCCCCTGACCGACCTCCTTCTCCTATATATATCTACGTACCCCGAGAACATCCAGGAGCACCATGAAACCATATTTCCACCGCTGCAACCTTCTGTACCCATGAGATCCCATCTTGGGGCCTTTTCCGGCGCTCTACCGAAGGGAGAATCGATGACGAAGGGCTTCTACATCAACACCATAGCCTCTCTGATGAGTTGTGAGTAGTTTACCACAGACCTTCGGGTCCATAGTTATTAGCTAGATGGCTTCTTCTCTCTGTTTGAATCTTAATACAAAGTTCCCCTCGATCTTCTTGGAGATCTATTCGATGTAACTCTTTTTGCGGTGTGTTTGTCGAGATCCGATGAATTGTGGGTTTATGATCAAGTTTATCTATGAGAAATATTTGAATCCCCTCTGAATTCTTTTATGTATGATTGGTTATCTTTGCAAGTCTCTTTGAATTATCAGTTTGGTTTGGCCTACTAGATTGATCTTTCTTGCAATGGGAGAACTGCTTAGATTTGGGTTCTATCTTGCGGTGTCCTTTTCCAGTGACAGCAGGGGCAGCAAGGCACGTATTGTATTGTTGCCATCAAGGATAAAAAGATGGGGTTTATATCATATTGCTTGAGTTTATCCCTCTACATCATGTCATCTTGCCTAATGCGTTACTCTATTCTTATGAACTTAATACTCTAGATGCATGCTAGATACCGGTCGATGTGTGGAGTAATAGTAGTAGATGCAGAATCATTTCGGTCTACTTGTCGCAGACGTGATGCCTATATACATGATCATGCCTAGATATTCTCATAACTATGCACGTTTCTATCAATTGCTCGACAGTAATTTGTTCACCCACCGTAGTACTTATACTATCTTGAGAGAAGCCACTAGTGAAACCTATGGCCCCCGGGTCTATTCTCCATCATATAAGTTTACAATCTACTTTATTTTGCAATCTTTACTTTCCAATCTATACCATAAAAATACCAAAAATATTTATCTTATCTTATTATCTCTATCAGATCTCACTTTCGTAAGTGGCCGTGTAGGGATTGACAACCCCTTTATCGCGTTGGTTGCGAGGTTCTTGTTTGTTTGTGTAGGTACGATGGACTTGCGTGGAGCCTCCTACTGGATTGATACCTTGGTTCTCAAAAACTAAGGGAAATACTTATGCTACTTTGCTGCATCACCCTTTCCTCCTCAAGGGACCAACGCAGTACTCAAGAGGTAGCAAGTGGTGCAGAGATCCTCATGGATGGTGAGATCCTCCTTCATCTTGACATCGCAGATGCCATCAGTGAATGCTGAAATGATGGCCTCGTCCGACACGTTGGGGATCTTGAGGCGAACATTGTTGAAGCGTTGGATATAATTCTGCAGGGTCTCTCCAGGTTGCTGCTTGATGCGACGCAGGTCACTCGCAGCCAGCGAACGGTCGCGAGTGCCCTGAAAGTTGGCGATGAAGCGGCTGCGCATCTCCTCCCAGGAAGAAACCGACCCCTCGATCAGGTTCAGGAGCCAAGAACGTGAGCCATCCTTGAGGGCCATCGGGAACCAGTTTGCCATGATCTTCTCAAACCGCTGGCCGCCTCGATGCTCAGCTCGTAGAGCTGCAGGAACTCGGCAAGGTCGGCGGTGCCGTCGTAGCGTGGAGGCAGGTCAGGTTTGAACTTGCTTGGCCAGACGATGTTGCGGACCTCCGGAGTGAACGCGCGGCATCCTGCCGTGGCCACAGGAGGTCGTCGAGAGGGTGGAAACTGATCCTGGTGCACGCGCACCGCCACCTCCTGCAGCGGTACGCATGCCTGGTGCTGGGGTGCTAGAAACACGCGCGCTTCTCCCATGGGACGCTGCACCACCTGGCAGCTCACGTCCTCCCAAGCTGGTGCGGGGCAAGGTGGGTCGTGGCATGGAGCCACACGCCTTGGCTCGATGATGACGCCCTGGGCTGGAGGTGGTGGTGGAGCCCCGTGTGCCACGTCGCCCGCTGCGGGTGGTTGCTAAGGCAGCGAGCAAGCCGGCTCGGCGGAGCCCCCGTGCACGATGCTGACGAGCTCAGCGATCCGCTCGAGCCATTCCTTATAGAGGTCACCGACCGGGCGGTAGCGAAGGAGCTCCCGCGCCATGAGCAGAGCGGCCTGCGCATCCGCCTGGCTGCGGCGCGTGTGGGATGACCAAGCTGCAGGGGTCAGTGACGGAGTAGCGGTGCGCCCGTCAGGCGCACCGATGGGTGCAGCGATGAAGCTTGCTGCTCATGGCCGGCACGGCCTATGGCGGCATTGGCCACCGGAGACGGAGCGCGACGGGCACAACCATCACCTGCCAGAGCCGTCTGAGCGACACAGGCGGCGACTGCGGCCCGACACTCGGCGCGAGCCCGGCGCCCGTCGGCCATGGAGGTGTCAGAGTGGCGGTGGATCGATCGATGGAAGAGAGGATCCGATGCACCCCTACCTGACGCGCCAAATGTCGGATTAAGGGATCCGCAAACCCTTGAGAGGTTTGAACTCTGGGGTGCATGCGGAGATCTCAACCTACCCAGCCTGCCTACTCGCGATCCTCCTAAGCCTAGCACGTCGAGCTCAAAGAGACACAGAGACGCAACAGTTTATCCTGGTTCGGGCCACCTTGCGGTGTAAGACCCTACTCCAGCGTTTTGGTGGATTGTCTCGGAGGGCTGAGGATGAACTAGTACAGTGGATGAACTGGCCTTAGGAGGTGAAGTGTTCTTGAGCTGGTGTGGTGTGTTCTAGTTCTACTTGTCTTGCCTTCTATGGTGGTGGCTAGTCCTATTTATAGTGGCCTTGGTCCTCTTCCCAAATGTTGGCGGGAAGGGATCCCACAACAGCCGGATTTGAAAGGGGACAAGCAGTACAGCTTATCCTGACAAAAGTAGTCTTCACCTACGAAAAGCCTCTGGTCATGACGCTGCGGTGGGCTCGTCGATGACCTCCGTCCTGCCGTCCCGGCAGTCTTGGTCTCGTTGCACCAGAATGGAAACCTTTAGCTGATTCCTCGGGACTCCGCACATGTGGCTTGCCTCCTTTGCATCAAAGAGGAAACCTGCGCTCTGCGCCCACCTGGCGCCCGCCTGGTGCCCGCCCAGCCTTGGTCGTCATGGCTCATGTCAGTTGAGCCTCATGAGGTAAACCTTGCATAGAACTCTCTGCCCCTCAGGAGCCAACCTAAGGAGGCCGAACCCCTTGGGGGTCTTGGCGTTGCCCGCCTCGCAAGGCTTGGTCCCTCGCGAGGGTCTTGTGGTGTTGATGTTGAATCTGGGCCGTACCAGGCCATCGATGGAGCCACGTGGTGGGCCGCAGGCAGGCAGGGCTGGATACCCCCAAATCCAGGACGCCGGTAGTGGCTGGTCACGGGAGACTTCAACCAAATTTATCCGGTGCGAGATAAAAACCGTGCAAATGTTGATCGGAGCCGCATTGTCAGGTTTCGAGATGCTCTCAACTCCTGTGAGCTTAAAGAGATTTATCTCCAGAATAGAAGATTCACTTGGAGTAATGGACAGAATGAGCGCACCTTGAGCAAGTTAGATAGTTTTTTCTGCAATGAAGACTGGGACTTGGAGTTTGGCTCCCACTTCCTGCATGCTTTATCATCCTCCCTTTCTGACCATTGTCCCCTTCTTCTTGCATCCGCGAACGGCCCGAAGCGCTCCAAATGCTTCCGCTTTGAGAATTTCTGGATCAAGATGCCAGGTTTTTTGGCAACTGTCCAAGGTGCGTGGAATGAAGGCCAAAACCATACCGAGCCATACCACATCCTACACCACAAGCTCAAGAAATCTAGCATCAGGCTAAAGGCTTGGAGCAAATCCCTCTGCTCCAACATGAAAGTCCAATTACACATGGCCCTAGTGGTCATCCTCCGCCTTGATATTGCGCAAGAGTCTAGGTCTCTAAGCTCGGAGGAGATCGGTCTTCGAAAGAGACTAAAGAGGAGGTTGGTTGGCCTGGCTGTGCTTGAAAAGGCTCGAAAACGACAGATCTCTAGAATAACAAACATTAAAGAGGGGGACACAAACACTAAGTTCTTTCACCTTCGTATCAACCACCAGCGAAGAAAAAATTTATTCACCGCCTTAGACGCAACATGGGGTGGGTGACAGACCACAACCACAAGAAGGATATTATTCACCGTCACTTCTCTTCCGTCATCAAGAAGGGGCCAAGGAGGCTTAAGGATTTTAATTGGAGTTGCATCCTCACCACAGATTGTGATCTTAGTGATATTGGGGCCCTGTTCACCATGGAGGAGGCTAGGAAGGCTGTCTTCGACTCGCCTGGCGATAAGGCGCCGGGGCCGGATGGGTTTATGGGCTCGTTCTTCAAGGCATGTTAGGATGTTATCAAGGTCGACATCATGGCTGCCATCAACCACTTCTCGAATCTCCATGCCACCAACTTGCATTGGCTAAATTCAGCCAACATCGCTTTAATCCCCAAGAAGGATGGCGTGGAGGACATTTCTGACTTCAGGTCGATAAGTCTAATTCATGTTGTGGCAAAGCTCTTTGCTAAGATGATGGTGACGCGCCTCTTCGTCCACATGAATGATCTTGTGTCCCCAGCTCAAAGTGCATTTATCAAGAAACGAAGCATTCAAAACAACTTCACTTATGTCCGCAACCTCGCCTGCAGACTACACCGCAGCAAGACCTCTATGTTGCTTTTCAAGCTTGACATCAAGAAGGCCTTCGACTCCATGAGATGGGACTACTTAATGAACCTTATTCAACATCTTGGCTTCCCTGCGCGCTTTAGAGGCTGGGTCTCGGCGCTTCTCACTTCAGCTACCTCGAGAGTGTTGCTCAATGGCACGGTCGGAGATCCTATTAGGCACGGGAAGGGGTTACGGCAAGGAGACCCGGTGTCGCCGCTTCTTTTTGTGCTTGCCATCAACCCCCTGCACCACACCCTCAATAAGGCTACATTACAAGGCCAATTGCATCCAATCCGGAGTAATACCGCAACTCTTCGTGCCTCCCTATATGCTGATGATGCGGCCATTTTTGTGAAGCCCATCAAGGAGGATGTCTCCTGTTTTGCCTCCATCCTAGATGCCTTTGGTGAGGTCACGGGCCTGGTCACCAACTGCAGCAAAAGTCTAGTTGCCCCAATTTGTTGTGCCGGCCTTGATCTTCCTCACATTCTGCAACTTTTCCCCGCCAAACTCACAACCTTCCCATGACGTACTTGGGGCTTCCACTCTTGGTCAAGAGGCTTAAGGCTGTGCACTTCTTGCCTCTGGAAGACAAAGTTGGCGCGCAGGCTTACCCCATGGATTGGCCACCTCATGGCCGCCCTTGGGAGGGTTTTTCTGGTCAAAGCGGTTCTCACTGCCATCGCTATCTACAGCATTACTTTGCTGATCTTGCCGGCTGAGGTGATGAAGCGTATTGATGCCTTGCGACGTGCATTTCTCTGGGCAGGTTGCGACAAAGTCATCGGGGACAAGTGGAAAATCAATTGGGAGCGAGTCTACAGCCCCAAAGCTATGGGTGGCCTGGGCATTCTACACTTGGACAAATTCGCCGCTGCTCTCCGCTTGCGGTGGCTTTGGAACGAGTGGGCGGAGCCGTCAAAGCCGTGGTTAATTTGGTCTGGGCACTCCTTGCACCAAGGCCGACAGGGACCTTTTCGCGGCTGCTACGAAGGTCGTGATTGGCAATGGGGACAAGGCTTGCTTCTGGATGTCTCCCTGGCTTGATGGCCTAAGGCTGATGGACATTGCCCCTAAAATCTTTGAGATCTCAAAAAAGAAAGGCTGCTCTGTGAGGAAGGCACTCACTGATGAACCGTGCATATCACAGATTGACATGACAAATGGCATCACCGCAAGACATATACATGACTTCATCACCCTTTGGGAGAAGTTGGATGGGATAATCCTGGATCATGACACGCAAGATACAATCACATGGAAGCTTACGGAGAGTGGTTCTTACTCCATTTCTTCAGCCTATTCGCTACAGTTCGAGGGACACACCTCAACCCCACTCCTAAAGATCGTTTGGAAAGTCTGGGCAACTCCAAAATGCAAGTTCTTTGCTTGGTTAATCATTCACAATAGAGTATGGATAGCGGACAGGCTACAACGAAGGGGGTGGCCGAATTGCGGTTTGTGTCCTCTTTGCAGCCAAGTTCAGGAGTCTGCGGTGCACCTTCTATTCCAATGCCGGTTTTCGGTTGTGGTTTGGAATGCGGTAAATGCGAAGACCGGGCTGAGCAATATTGTCATGGCGGACTGGGCGGCTATGCGAAGTGTCACACATTGGTGGACCGATATTGCACTCGCGCGCTCGCCTAATGGGAAAGGGATGGCCTCCCTGCTTATGCTTATCTCTTGGGAACTTTGGAAGGAGAGGAACGCTAGGGTCTTTCAAAATGTCTCCGCTCCTACGACGATCCTTGTGGAAAAAATCATGGATGAGGCGACAATGTGAGCGTTGGCGGGTGCCAAAGGGCTAGGTGTAATTTCACATCGCGAGTAGTTGCCTCATATTCGCCTTTGTTCGGTCATTAATTGGCTGTGGTCCTCAGACCTTGTTACAATTCTCTCTTAATTAATGAAATGGAAAATCTTTTGCCTCGTTTAAAAAAAGATGTAGCTGGGGCACTAGCATAGCCAGGATCGAGCTGGGCCTCTGGCAAGCAGAGGCTGAACACGGCCTTGCTGTCGAAATTGCTAGTCAACAAATATATGACTCGACCCAGAACACGGCCTTGCTGCCTAGGTCTTGTCTATGCCACTATACTAGGGTAAACACATAGTTGTGTCTTCGTCGAGCAATGGGTTACATTTCATCGCACCGCTTTATTTTCTGTAATTCGTCTTTGTTTCGAAGAACTTCCCCACCTACTCTTATTTTTTTAATTTTTTTTTAAACAAGGCAAAAGATTTGCCATTTTCATTGAATAAGAAGGAGTATTAGGGGTCTTGGCCAAAGGCCAAATACAACATATCACTCTCGCAGCATGGTATTACACAAATGTTTCACACCGGCCAGACACCATTGTCGGTGTCAAAACCGCCGGATCTCGGGTAGGGGGTCCCGAACTGTGTATCTAAGGCTGATGGTAATAGGAGGCGGGGGACACAATGTTTACCCAGGTTCAGGCCCTCTCGATGGAGGTAATACCCTACTTCCTGCTTGATTGATCTTGATGATATGAGTATTACAAGAGTTGATCTACCACAAGATCTTAGAGGCTAAACCCTAAAAGCTAGCCTATGATTATGATTGTTGTTCTACGGACTAAACCCACCGGTTTATATAGACACCAGAGGGGACTAGGGTTACACAGAGTCGGTTACAGAGAAAGGAATCTTCATATCCTAACCACCAAGCTTGCCTTCCACGCAAAGGAGAGTCTCATTCGGACATGGGACGAAGTCTTCTATCTTGTATCTTCATAGCCCAATTGTCCGGTGTATGCATATAGTCCGGCCGTCCGAGGACCCCTTAATCCGGGACTCCCTCAATAGCCCCTGAACTAGGCTTCAGTGATGATGAGTCCGGCGTGCAGATTGTCTTCGGCATTGCAAGGCGGGTTCCTTCTCCGAATACTCCAAAGTAGATCTTGAATATAAGAATCGTGTCCGGCTCTGCAAAACAAATTCCACATACCACTGTAGAGAGTATAATATCCCACGAGTCCAATCTGCTGACAACTCATAGCATGACATCACGCCATGGCCCGGTCTTTATTCAAACTGTTTTTATCCTACCCCTCCGTATCTCGAGGCGCGGTTTTATCGGCACGTCTTGTCAAAGCAGAGATCGTGTCCCCTTATCACGGGATTCTCATCAATGCGGGTATGGGTAACCCAACCGTGCCATCCGCACGGCGCTTGGGAAATAAGCGAGCTTTAGGGCAAGTGGGGAGGTGCATGATTTTTACTGCCTTTATAAAGGGATAAGGATTCACCTCTTTCACCCATGCTTTCTTCTTCCTCTGCCCATTCATTCTTGATCTCCAACGCCCAAGCCCTCACCTTTGCCGCCCGAAAACGCACTCCAATCATGTCCGGATCCGAAGCTGGAGGCAAGTGGATGGCCTCCTCCGTCAAGAAGGAGGACATCAAGAAGCTCTGAGAGGCCGGGTACTTGTCCAAAGACATTACTCATCGGCTTCCGGCCAAGGGGCAGGTCATCCCTACCCCGGAGCCCCAAGAAAGGGTGGTGTTTCTCTCCCACTTCGTCCGCGGGCTGGGATTTCCCCTCCACCCGCTCGTCCGCGGACAGATGTTCTACTACGGGTTGGACTTCCACGACTTGGCTCCCAACTCCATCCTCAACATCACAACATTTATTGTCGTGTGCGAGGCCTTCCTCCGCATCCCACCTCACTTTGGCCTATGGCTGAAGACCTTCAATGTGAAGCCAAAGGTGGTGAGAGGACAACAAGCGGAGTGTGGAGGTGCCATGGTGGGCAAGATGCCCAATGTCACCTGGCCCAAAGGCTCCTTTGTGGAGACTGTAAAGGGGTGGCAATCGGGATGGTTCTACATCACCGAGCCGCGCGGCACCAACTGGGCAGCGACCCCCAAATTCCGATCCGGAGTCCCCATGCGGCTCACCTCCTTGAAAGAGAAGGGTTTAGCCTGGGGCTCGGCGAAATAAGTAACTGGGCTCCAGACACGTGTCCAGAACATGATAGGCAAGAAAATCAAGCTTGTCAACATGGTCCAGGTTATGCTCTTCTGCCGGATTCTTCCGTGCCAGAGCCGGACTTGTAATTTGTGGGAGTTCGACCCGGTCAAGCACCATAAGCTGCTGGAGCTCTTCGATACGACACACAAAGACATCTGGAAGGTGCTTTTTAAGGCCGGAGAGGTACCACCGCCCACGATCAAAGATCGCGGGCTTAGCGCAAAATGCCGGGCAAATCCGGTAGTTCTTTTATGTTTGCAAGGTATACCCTTTACCGGCATATCTGCGGGAGGAACCTAAGCCTCCATGCCAATCTTTCAGGCCTAGGTAACGATAGCGGAGCAGATTGACTATTCAGCTCCGCTACCCAAAGATCCAGAAACGCCTCTTCTGACGAAGATGTTGTTTCCGGCGCCTTATGAGGTGCCCGAGAAGAAAGACAAGAAGGTGGCCAAGGGGACCAGAGGTGGTCTCCGACGCAAGGGCGCTTCGGACATGGCGTCTAAAGACACCGAGACCCACTCCTCCACTAAAGACGAGGAGGAGGAGGAGGAGAAGACCCGTCCACCCCCCCCCCCCCCTACTTGGGGGGAGAAGAGGAAGGTCTCCACACATGGGGAGGCTGAGGCGTCCAAGAAGGGGAAAATCTCCCTTCCGGACTACTCCGCCGCAGCCACCAACAGCAGCGGGGAGTGGGAGCCCAGGGTCAAGCCCCTGGCCAAATCATAAGTATCCGGACACGGTAATATTTCCGATCTTTTTACTTTATCGTTTCTTAATATGCTAGACCATGCATCTGCAGTCCAGCCCAGTCCAATATCGAGCTATCCTCCTCTTCGGAGGGGTCGCTAGACCCGTCGGCAATGAACAGCGGGTCCCTTCCGACGGCCACCTCCCCCAAGGCCGCAGACAACACCGAGGTGTTGTCTCGAAGGATACTGGTCCAAGAGGAGACCGTTCCAGTGATGCCGGAGGATAAAACCCCGGTTGCCGAACACATGGGGGGAAAGACCCCTACAGACCCCGACGATGGGGGCCGCATCCAGTTCGGCCCTCAGCCGAATGCAGCTCCGGAGACCCAAGTGGCTCCGGACTCAAGCAGGCAGCCTCTCCCGAACGAGGGGAACTAGCCGCCTCCAGCAGTGACCTTTGTCCATCCAGAGGCACCGGATAGATTGTTGGAAGCGCTACGAGGTGCTTCCATTGTGGAAGAACACCGTATTCTTATGAGTACAGTGATTGAGAAAGTCCAATCCGCCAAAAACGGACTGACCGAAACCTGCATTAGCCTTCTAACAGGCTTTGAGGTAAGTAATGTAGTTGTAAAAGAATATCACCTTGTAGACAGTAGCCCCTGATGCTCTGTTCGGTCTTCGGAAAGAAAAACCAAATAGAGGATCAAAGTAATTTTCGCAGGAGTCTAACATAATATGTCTATGTGAATAAGCATGCGTCACTGCTGGCTGCTGCCGCTCATACCGCGGAGGTCTCCGATTTGAAGCAGAATCTGGAGCGGGCCGAGGAAGAACTCGGCCTCGTGAAGAAGCAGCTGGAGGATAGCAAGGTATGCACTAACTGGTGCTTTATATTTAGGAAGGATGAAAGGTTTGTACTGACTAAAGCGTCATGAACTTTATTAGGGGCCACGACCGAAGTAGCGGCCCTCAAGAAGGCGTTGCCCGAGGCTGAGGACAAAGCGGCTAAGGAACGGGCCACGCGCGAGAAGCAGGAGGCCCGGGTCAGCGAGGTCCAGCAAGAGCTCCAGGACACCTTCAAAAAGTACGAGTCCCTGGAGCGTGATTCTAAGACTCAAGAGTCCGAACTTGCAAAGGCCCGCCAGAGCACGCAAGATGCCCGAGCCGAAGCCCAGAGCGCCCTCCAGGAAATCCAGGCGGCCAAGAAGATCACGGCGGGTAAGGCTTTTATTATGCAAAGGAAGTATGTGAAGGAAACATTCCTTTTACTTACCCGAATTTGGAGTTCTCCAGGAGCGTTTGCGGATCTGCCGTGCAGCGTATCAGATGCTGCGGAGTTCTTTCGAGCCGAAGAAGGGAGCTCTACGGAGAAATTGTTCTGGTCTCAATACCTTGGACCAGAACATTCGGTGCCCTTTAGCGACCAGCTAAAACAGTTGGTCGAGCTGCACAAGGCGGCCGAACTGGCCATGAAGGACCTAATAGTCCGGCTATGGCCTGCCGAGCCCATGCCCAGTAGCTCCTTCGCACTCGTGAAGCGGCTGGTCAGTGCCTGCCCTCGGCCTGATGCCGTCAAGCGGTCGGTCTGCATTGAAGGTGCGCAGATGGCTTTCGCCCGCGCCAAGATGCACTGGGCGAAGATGGATGCCACGAAGTTGATGACCGAGGGTCCGCCCGTGGGCAAGGAGCATCGCAAGCCCAAGATGTACTATGACAGTGTCATGGAGGGATCCCGCCTTGTGGCGGAGCAATGTGCCAAGGATATCATTTTCCCCTGAAAGCATTATTTTATCCTGTCCTGCAATATGGAACAAAGTCTTTATGTAATATAATGCTTGTTATTTAAAATTTTACCTCTTGTGCGGCCGTTTATGAAATCTGAGAGTTAGTGTCGGTGTCAAAACCGGCGGATCTCGGGTATGGGGTCCCGAACTGTGCGTCTAGGCGGATGGTAATAGGAGACAAGGGACACGATGTTTTACCCAGGTTCGGGCCCTCTCGATGGAGGTAAAACCCTACGTCCTGCTTGATTAATATTGATGGTATGGGTATTACAAGAGTGGATCTACCACGAGATCAAGGAGGCTAAACCCTAGAAGCTAGCCTATGGTATGATTGTTGTAATGTATGTTGTCCTACGGACTAAAGCCCTCCAGTTTATATAGACACCGGAGGAGGCTAGGGTTACACAGAGTCGGTTACAATGGTAGGAGATCTACATATCCGTATCGCCAAGCTTGCCTTCCACGCCAAGGAAAGTCCCATCCGGACATGGGCCGGAGTCTTCAATCTTGTATCTTCGTAGTCTTGGAGTCCGGCGGACGATGATAGTCCGGCTGTCCGGACACCTCCTAGTCCAGGACTCCCTCAATAGCCCCCGAACCAGGCTTCAATGACGATAAGTCCAGCGTGCATATAGTCTTCGGCGTTGCAAGGCGGGTTCTCCCTTCAAGTTCCATGTACCTGCCGAACAGTGTCCGGCTTTACCATAAATACTGTGCCTCTCGGCTTCTACGCCCAATAATGGTATTTTTCCACGCGTCGCACGAATGCGAAAAGCCAGGGCGTCTTTTACATTTAACCCCCCAGCCGTGCGAGTCATCCGCCTATAAAGAGGCAAAAATCCAGATCCAAACCACACCATGTTCCTTCCGCGAATACCTCATCGAAGCGCCTTTGACCTAACAATCCATTCCATCATGGACCGTCAACGCGGCTCTTCTTCGCGTGCTCCCAGCCCACCGCCGGGGAATTGGAGGAGGTGCTCTGTTTCGCACAACGAGCTAGTGAAGCTCCAAACGGGGGGATATCTCCCTCCAGCCTTCATGGTCCCGGTCCGAGCCGGGCTGGTTACTTATCAAGGTGGGAGGCAGGCGGAGGCTACCCCAAGCCCCAATAAGGGGGAGCGAGTATGCTTCGTCCCCTATCTGATAAGGGGACTCGGATTCCCAATACATCCGTTCCTCCGCGGGCTCCTGGAGTTCTACGGACTCCAGCTCCACCACCTTACGCCCGCCTCTGTCCTGCATATCGCGGGCTACGTAGCTCTCTGTGAGCTGTACCTGGGCATTGAGCCCCATTTTGCATTGTGGAAGAGGCTGTGCTGCCTCGTACCCTGTTCTCACGAGGGGTCCATATATCAAGTGGGCGGCGCTGAAATATGGCGCATTGCCGGGACCGGATACCCATCCGGTACTCCCAAGAAGGCGTCCGAAGACTGGCCTTCAGAGTGGTTTTATATAGGAGACGCTCCGCTGCCGGATCCAGTCCGGATCGGCCTCCCGGAGTTTAGTGCTGCTCCTTTGAAGAAACGCCTCAGCTGGCGCCCCCGGAGCCCCCGATTGGAGGAAGACAAGAGCGTCCATTACTTGATGGGCCGAATAAGATTAATGGCCCATACTGGCTTGACCATGATCGGAGTCATGACGACATGCATTATGCGGGGGGTACAGCCACTGCAATACAGAGGCCATCCCATGTGGGATTTCAACGGGGAAGACGACGCCACCCGTCATGGCCGCAAAGGGCCGGATTCGACCGAGGATCTGGTTGGGATCCTGTCCAGCCTGTACAAGGGGGAGAAGGAGGACTTCCTTCGGACGAACCCCTTGAATGGGTTCTCCATGATCAACCCTAGAGGATGGGTAAGTGAATACCTTTAAGGGCTTAACCCATGCTTTTGAAGTTCAAGCTTCTTATATCATGTCTTCGGCGCAGGATCTGCGCCGGACTGTGGAGGACATGGTAAGTCCCGCTCCGCAACCCGAGGATCCAGAAAGATCCCTATATCCGGCCTCCGAAGAGGATCCGGACATCGAGGTGGAGCTGATAGACGGGGTGTTTCACCAGCTCAGCATAGACAATGCTCTGGTGGCCATTATGGCGGATTACCCCGGACTGTGTCCGGCTTCCCAGGTGACCGCGACCGAAGTCCGGACACCATTACTTCTTCTCTGTTCATTTCTAACCTTCACGAACGATGGTATTTTGTAGGAAGCGCCTTCACGGCAGGAAACCGAGCCCGCGGCGGCTGACCAGCAGAGGTCAGTTCGGACCAGCAGGCGAAAGAGGAGCGCGGCGCGGACGGAAACATCACCACAAAGGTATAGCTCGTATTTGAATTTTTAGAGCAACGTTCCTAGGAAACGCCTGAGTGCTCATAATCTTTGCAGGAGAAAAAGCGCTCGCTGGACAGCGGGCGCAGAAGTTGCCGATCCAACCTACACCGGCCAGGCTCCAGCGCCCGGCCTGGGAGGGGAAGTGAGCGCAAGACATGAGCCGGATCCTTCTCCAGCGGAGGATACCGACAGACTGTCCGCTACTAAGTCCGAGGTGGAGAGCGCCATGAACCATAGGCGCCGCCGGACAGTATTTCGTGAAGCGTGCTTCTCCCCTGAGGCGTTGGATGCCTTTAACGCAGGGGACGCGCATCTTCGTGCCACTCAAGATGGCTTTACCAGAGCCACGGAGCAGTATGTGAAAGACATACAGGTAAGGGAATTTTAACGGTTGTATATACCAGTAGCCCCCGAGACTTAAAGTAGTTATGTTAACTGATTTAAGGATCATTGGAAAACGCAGGCTCTTACCGAGAAGAATGCCCAGCTGTCCCGGGAGCTGCAAGATTGCAAGGCCCAACTGGAGGCCGCACTTGCTGCCGCAGGAGGAGACGCAGAAGCCCCTCCTGGTAGCACATTTTTATTAATAAACATAAGCGCTGTGCGGCGTGCGCGCGAGTCTAATAATGACATTGCAGGTGCCGCCGGACAAGATCCGGATAGGCAAGCCCTGCTGCGCCAGCTAAAGGCCGGCGAGAGTGTGCTGAATAGAGTACAGCAGGAAAGGAACAAGCTCCAAGACGCCCATGCCCAGCTTGGAGAAGAGCTGAAAGGCGTTCGGGTCGAGCTGTCCGGCTCCGTTAAGGAGAATCAGCGACTCCGTCGCGGCATCTATAGTAAGTGCTTGAGCGAACTCCTTTGAAAAGAAGATTTCAGCGAGGAAGTATATTGACATGGTATGTCTTGTAGGTATACTCACAGGTCATCCTGCAGAGGAGATGTCGATATCCACGGGTGATCAACTTCCCGAATTGGTGCAACTGCTCGAATGAGTTCGGCAGGCAATGAGCGGCGCTGTCCGGGTTCTATGGCCCGCCCTCTCCCTACCCGAAGGCCTTGGGGAGCTTGTGGAGAAGCTTCAGGGAGTGCGGCAGCGCTTCCATTTGTGGAAGATTTTGGCTTGCCGTCAAGGTGCCAGGGAGGCTTGGGCCATGGTGAAGACGCGGTATAAGAAGGCGGACCCCAACCATATGGCCGAAGTTGGACCGGTGGGCCCTGATGGGAAGGAGATCCCTGTGAGTTTGGTATATAGCCAAGTAGAGTTGGCCGCTAGGTTTTCCCAACGGGACTGTAAGTTAGACAGCCTGTTAGATGGGATTAAGGAGGAATACAATCAATAAATTTGTCAATGTATGCTTTCCTTTGAAATGACATGTGAAATGCCTTCTAGCCGGATTGTAGATCGTTTGTCTTTGTCGACCTTTTCGCTTCAACCTCGGAACCCTAGAGTTCGGAGTGTGTCCGAATACCTTTTTGGTTAAGAAACAACCGTGGTATGCGTGGAGACCAGGCGTAGGGGTCATTAGTGCTTTATCAGACAAGTGCCCAACTAGTTATGTTATATTACATGGTTAGTAAGAAACATCTTCCAAGGAGAATAGTTCCGTTAAGGGTTCCTTTCCATGGGAGGCATGCCCTAAAGTGCATGTCCGGACTGCGAAAAAAGCAGGAAAACATCTGGGGGCAGATAAATTGGTAGGTAAATAAAATCATCTTTTAAGTCACCGACCGAATATTCCCTTAAGAACGCTAGCTTTCGGCTTCACCCAGTCTGAGGTACACATCCGGCTGACCCGGCAGTAACAATCGCAGAGGTGCTCCCTTTACCTCCTAGCCGAACAATCGGGAACGTAGGGGTAAGCACAGGAGCCAGCCAACCCAGCTTGGCCAAAACTTAAGTCATATCGATGCATATAATGGCGAGTAAAAGGTACATGTGGAAGCTTGACACATGTGCTGGGTATGAAACCCGTATAATTGAGCTTCTGTAAAAGAAGCCCCCAGGAATAATGAGTGCGGATGGCACATCATGCGTATGCAAAGAATGCGAAAATATGCCCGGAAGGGCTTTTAAGTAAAAAGGATAAAAAAGAGAAACAAAAGACAGCCGAAGTGTAAAAGTTTGGATGGGGGAAGGGGACGAACTCTTAGTCCGGCGCTAGGCATAGAATCGTCGGAGGCGGGCTGCGTACCATGGGTTCGGCTCGAGTCGGTTATCCGATGCATTTCGTAGACGGTATGATCCGCCAGTCAGTACTTGATCGATAATGAAGGGGCCCTCCCATTTGGGCTTGAGCTTGTCTTTTTTCTTGTCCGGCAGGCGTAGAACTAGTTCACCAACATTGTAAGTCTTGGCCCGTACTTCTCTCCTTTGATATCTTCGGGCCTGCTGCTGATAGAATGCGGAACGAGCCTTCGCGACGTCACGTTCTTCCTCCAATGTGTCCAAGCTGTCCTGCCGATCAAGCTCGGCCTCTCTTTCCTCATACATGCGCACTCGAGGTGAGTCATGAATAATGTCACAGGGCAAGACTGCCTCTGCGCCGTATACCATAAAAAATGGTGTGAATCCGGTAGTACGGTTAGGCGTTGTCCGCAGCCCCCAGAGTACGGAGTCGAGCTCCTCGACCCATTGTGTGTCGGATTTAGTAAGTGACCTCACTAATCTGGGTTTAATGCCGCTCATGATTAGACCATTTGCTCTTTCCACTTGACCGTTGGTTTGAGGGTGATAAACTGAAGCATAGTCGAGCTTGATGCCCATATTTTTGCACCATGACTTAACCTCGTCGGCTGTGAAGTTCGTGCCGTTGTCGGTGATGATGCTGTGGGGGACTCCGTAACGGTGTACCACCCCTGATATAAAGTCTATCACTGGTCCGGACTCTGCCATTTTGACCGGTTTGGCCTCTATCCATTTGGTGAATTTATCCACCATGACCAATAGGTACCTTTGCTTGTGGGTTCCCCCTTTAAGGGGTCCAACCATGTCAAGCCCCTAGACCGCGAACGGCCAGGTAATGGGTATGGTTTTGAGGGCGGTGGGTGGCATATGGCTCTGATTAGCAAAGAGCTGAGAACCAACGCATTGCTGGACCAATTCCTGTGCGTCTGCCCGAGCCGTCGGCCAATAAAATCTTGTACGGAATGCCTTTCCTACAAGGGCCCGGGCTGCTGCGTGGTGTCCGCCTAGTCCGGCATGAATTTCAGCCAGGAGGTTTCGCCCTTCTTCTTCGGAGATACACCTTTGAAGGACTCCGGTGGTACTTTTCTTATAAAGTTCTCCCTCATGGACCTTGTAGGCTTTCGATCGCCGGACTATGCAGCGAGCCTCGTTTTGGTCTTCGGGAAGTTCCTGCCTAAGTAGGTAGGCTAGGAAAGGTTCTGTCCACGCGGCAATTACTGCCATTATGACGTGGGCTGAAGGTGTTATGTCATCTGTTGAATCACCGATTGGTGCGGTTTTATCCGGTTTGTCACTGCCGGGCTCCTCTTCCCATAGTACGGATGGCTTGAAAAGCCTTTCTAGGAAGATATTTGGAGGAACAGCATCACGTTTTGCTCCGATGCGTGCCAGTACATCGGCCGCTTGGTTATTATCTCGGGCTATGTGATGAAATTCGAGTCCTTCAAACCGAGCTGACATTTTTAAGACAGCGTTGCGATATGCTGCCATTTTTGGATCTTTGGCGTCAAAGTCTCCATTTATTTGGGATATTGCAAGGTTTCAATCCCCGCGCACCTCTAGGCATTGAATACCCATGGAGACTGCCATCCGGAGACCGTGCAATAGGGCCTCGTATTCGGCTGCGTTGTTGGAGTCCATGTACATTATTTGGAGTACGTACTGGACTGTGTCCCCGGTCGGGGACGTCAATACGACGCCAGCCCCCAGTCCGGCCAACATTTTAGAGCCGTCGAAATGCATAACCCAATTGGAGTATGCGCCATACTCTTTAGGGAGTTCGGCTTCGGTCCATTCGGCGACGAAGTCAGCCAAAACCTGTGACTTTATAGCTCGCCTAGGTTTGTAAGTTATATCGAATGGTAAGAGCTCAATGGCCCATTTTGCAATCCGGCCCGTTGCATCGCGGTTATTTATAATGTCATTGAGTGGTACTTCAGAGGCCACTGTTATCGAACACTCTTGAAAATAGTGCCGGAGTTTCCGGGACGCCATGAACACCGCATATGCTATCTTCTGATAGTGCGGGTAACGGGATTTGCAGGGGGTTAACACAGTGGATACATAGTATACTGGTTTTTGAAGAGGGAATTTATGCCCTTCTGTCACTCGTTCGACGACGAGGACCATGCTTACAACTTGATGCGTTGCTGTGATGTATAACAACATTGGTTCGCCCAAAGTGGGTGCAGCCAGGACCGGATTTGTTGCCAATATGGCCTTTATTTCTTCGAGTCCGGCAGTGGCGGCATCCGTCCACTCGAAGTGTTCGGTGCGCCTGAGGAGGCGATAGAGGGGCAGTGCCTTTTCTCCTAAACGGGAGATAAAGCGGCTTAGGGCTGCCACGCATCCTGTTAATTTTTGTATTTGTTTGAGGTCTTTTGGAATATCCAACTGTGACAGAGCCCGGATTTTAGCCGGATTTGCTTCAATTCCTCTACCGGATACGATGAAGCCCAGCAGCTTTCTGGCTGGTACGCCGAAAACGCATTTTTCCGGATTCAGCTTGATGTCATACGCACTAGAAGCTCCTCGCCACTTTTGGCCACCTGCCGTAGTATCCAACATGCTCGAAGGCTATGCGTTGGGACGGCTCCCTCTGTACTATGAAGTTTACAGGGTCCGTTTAGCCATCCCTCCAGTACGGTTCCGTTTCCCTTATTGGGTTTTTGCTTTTTTGTTTTTGCATCCGGGGCCAGAGTGTAAGGCACCCTTTTGTTGCGGACTGGGTTTGGGGCCGGATTGTCCCAAAATTGATTTTTGGTTTTCCGGAAACTTTCCATCGCACAGTACTTTCGTACTATGGATGCCAGATCGGTGAAGCGCGTAATTTTGCGACGATCAATGGCGTTTAGTATTCCCTTGTCCGTGCAATTATTGCAGAAAATTGAGATTGCGTTTTCCTCTCGGCAGTCCTTTATCCTGTCCATAACCAGGAGGAATCTGGCCCAGTAATGATGTACTGTTTCAGTGGGCTCTTTCTGTATTAGAGTTAGATCGCATATGTCCGGGCGGGTGGGTGGACTAAAATCCATATCCCTGCCCGTCTTGGGGCTTAAAGGCCGCAGAGCTTCCGAATTCGGAAGCTTAGGTTGCTGGACACAATCCAGCGAGTCCGGAGCGATGCATGATTTTAAGTTCGATGCTCGATCGAAGTCCGTCCCTCCGCGGAAATCCGGCGTGGAGGGTTCGGGAATCCGGACGTGGATAGTTTTCAATACAGGCAAAGAATTGCCGCATTGCTCCTCTACCACTGCGACGTGGTGGGTGGCCTGGGGAGAGTTAATCTCTCTCAGATCGGTTTTCCCAATCTGGTTGTA
The DNA here is from genome assembly GCA_963921465.1 of Triticum timopheevii. Classification (NCBI taxonomy): domain Eukaryota; kingdom Viridiplantae; phylum Streptophyta; class Magnoliopsida; order Poales; family Poaceae; genus Triticum; species Triticum timopheevii. The sequence goes on from OY997270.1 coordinate 245,251,630, forward strand.
GTCTGTAGCGACTCCCAGGGCGGCGATGCGATCCAAGAGCTCGTTAACAGACGAGAGCTCTATTGGATCCAACTGTTCGGCAGCTTTAGGGCTGACACGAAGATTGCTTCCGACGACTTGAGAAGTCATTGTCGAAGCGGCGGTCGGACAGGCGGTCATAAGAAAACCGCCTAGCCGGATAGTTTGGCCGGCGGCCAAGGCCCCTTCGGCAAAAACGCCGTATTTGAAGACGGGTGGAGGCATCCGCCCTATCGGTGACGGCACAGAGGAACTCTCAATGAAAGCACCAATGTCGGTGTCAAAACCGGCGGATCTCGGGTAGGGGGTCCCGAACTGTGCGTCTAGGCGGATGGTAACAGGAGACAAGGGACACGATGTTTTACCCAGGTTCGGGCCCTCTCGATGGAGGTAAAACCCTACGTCCTACTTGATTAATATTGATGGTATGGGTATTACAAGAGTGGATCTACCACGAGATCAAGGAGGCTAAACCCTAGAAGCTAGCCTATGGTATGATTGTTGTAATGTATGTTGTCCTACGGACTAAAGCCCTCCGGTTTATATAGACACCGGAGGAGGCTAGGGTTACACAGAGTCGGTTACAATGGTAGGAGATCTACATATCCGTATCGCCAAGCTTGCCTTCCACGCCAAGGAAAGTCCCATCCGGACACGGGCCGGAGTCTTCAATCTTGTATCTTCGTAGTCTCGGAGTCCGGCGGACGATGATAGTCCGGCTGTCCGGACACCCCCTAGTCCAGGACTCCCTCAGTTAGCCAGCCGTTGGCTTCTGTCCCCACGTAGCTAGTACAGGGGTGTTTGGGATAAATCTAAACACTCTTTATCCAAATTTTTGGTCCTTTAAGGAGGTGTTTAGCACAACGAACAAGGCAATCGGACTATACAGCTTTATCACCCTCACTTATCCATAGGAGTTCTATAATTTTAAATTTTGGTGTAGCCCCTGGTATCCGGAAGGCCGAAGTTGGGGCGCTATACACACCTAATCGGATAAAGACCGATTCCTCGCATAAAGCGGAAAAAATCTCTAATGATTTGAAAACCTCTCGAACAGCTGACCAGCTCTCGCCGCATCATGACAGTTAGTTTTCGGCTTTCTCTACTGAGGTGCTCGTCCGGAAGAACTGGGACACAATCGTAGTAGTTCTCCCTTTACTACCCTAGCTGATATAGCGGAACGTAAGGTAGCAAGCACAGGAGCCGGGCAACCCAACTATTGACCAAAGACATGATTCGGAGCCAATGCATATAATGCTATAAGTTTGGGGTGCTGAACTGTACTGTAAAAGTGTTCGGACTTTCTTGTCATGTTATGGGGTACAATGAAGCCCCTGGCAGGCATACCAGAATGTACGGGTGCAATTGAAAATATATAGACAAGGAAAAAATTAGGTATAAGCAGACACTGCAAAAAAAATCATTGTAATTTGATTAATACGTCAAGGCATATGTGTACAAGTAGTGCAATAAGCAAATAAGGCTATTTAACATGCCACGACCAAGAGCGAGCTGCCTGCGGGTATTTAAAACAGGTATGACGATCATTAGCAGAGACCACCTGGGTATTCCCGTGTACGTCCGAGCCCCTAGCTTTCTTGGTGTATCCGTCCCACGATGGGTCCGATGATCAGGTTTATCAGAAGAAGCCTCGAGAGGAGAAAGAACCTGAAAGGAAGAGAAAAGGTGAAGGTATGCGGATCCGGGAGCGGTTGAGCCGCATTGTGGACCACGGTCTAGCCGTGCCTCCGCCCGTGCCCACGGTATTTTAAGTGCGTAGCTGTGTACGCGCGGCACGAATTTCACCGCTTGATTGGGGCTGGGACGAAGGCCGGGTTGCTAGCTGAGCTCTAGACGAGCCGGACGGTCCTGCTGCAGAGTAGCTCGAACTCGCTTGACGGTGTCCGGGGGCTTCATTGCCGAATTGAGTTTTTGACTAAGAAGGCTACTTTGTACTTCTGCTGCAAGGGCTACGGTATGCTCTTCAGTACAGAGGGAGCGCTCCGTATTTCCATTGACTGTTATAACACCGCGAGGTCCGGGCATCTTGAGCTTAAGGTAAGCATAGTGCAGCACCGCGTTGAAACGAGCAAATGCGGTTCATCCTAGCAGTGCGTGATAACCACTGCAGAAGGGGACGATGTCGAAGATTAATTCTTCGCTTCAGAAATTATCCGGGGATCCAAAGACCACTTCCAGTGTGATTGAGCCTGTACAACAGGCCTCTACACCTGGTATGACACCTTTAAAGGTGGTTTTGGTGGGCTTGATCCTTGAGGGATCAATACCCATTTTGCGCATTGTATCCTGATAGAGCAGGTTCAGACTGCTACCACCGTCCATGAGGACGCGTGTGAGGTGGAATCCGCCAATTATAGGGTCGAGCACCAGTGCGGCTAAACCGCCGTGACGGATACTGGTCGGATGGTCCCTTCGATCGAAAGTGATCGGACAGGAGGACTGTTGGGAAACGTAGTAATTTCAAAAAAATTCCTACGCACACGCAAGATCATGGTGATAGCATAGCAACGAGAGGGGAGAGTATTGTCCACGTACCCTCGTAGACCGTAAGCGGAAGCGTTAGCACAACGCGGTTGATGTAGTCGTACGTCTTCACGATCCGACCGATCCAAGCACCGAACGTACGGCACCTCCGAGTTCAGCACACGTTCAGCTCGATGACGATCTCCGGGCTCCGATCCAGCAAAGCTCTGAAGATGAGTTCCATCAGCACGACGGCGTGGTGACGATGATGATGTTCTACCGGCGCAGGGCTTCGCCTAAACTCCGCGACGATATGACCGAGGTGGAATATGGTGGAGGGGGGCACCGCACACGGCTAAGGAACGATCCGTAGATCAACTTGTGTGTCTATGGGGTGCCCCCCTGCCCCCGTATATAAAGGAGCCAGGGGGGAGGAGGCGGCCGGCCAAGGAGGGCGCGCCAAGGGGGCAGTCCTACTCCCACCGGGAGTAGGACTCCCTTCTTTCCTAGTTGGAGTAGGAGAAGGGGGGAAGGAGGAGGAGGGGAAGGAAAGGGGGGGCGCCACCCCCCTCTCCTCGTCCTATTCGGACTAGGGAGGGGGCACGGCCCACCTCTTGCCTCCTCTCCTCTTCTCCCTTAAGGCCCATGTAGGCCCAATAACCCCCGGGAGGGTTCCGGTAACCCCCCGGTACTCCGGTAAAATGCCGATTTCACCCGGAACACTTCCGATGTCCAAACATAGGCTTCCAATATATCAATCTTTATGTCTCGGCCATTTCGAGACTCCTCGTCATGTCCGTGATCACATCCGGGACTCTGAACAAACTTCGGTACATCAAAACTTATAAACTCATAATAAAACTGTCATCGTAACGTTAAGCGTGCGGACGCTACGGGTTCAAGAACTATGTAGACATGACCTGGCACTATTCTCGGTCAATAACCAATAGCGGGACCTGGATTCCCATATTGGTTCCTACATATTCTACAAAGATCTTTATCGGTCAAACCGCATAACAACATACGTTCTTCCCTTTGTCATCGGTATGTTACTTGCCCGAGATTCGATCGTCGGTATCCAATACCTAGTTCAATCTCGTTACCGGCAAGTCTCTTTACTCGTTACGTAATGAATCATCTCGTAACCAACTCATTGATCACATTGCTTGCAAGGCTTATAGTGATGTACATTACCGAGAGGGCCCAGAGATACCTCTCCGACAATCGGAGTGACAAAACCTAATCTCGAAATACGCCAACTCAACATGTACCTTCGGAGACACCTGTAGTACTCCTTTATAATCACCCAGTTACGTTGTGACGTTTGGTAGTACCCAAAGTGTTCCTCTGGTAAACGGGAGTTGCATAATTCTCATAGTTACAGGAACATGTATAAGTCATGAAGGAAGCAATAGCAATATACTAAACGATCAAGTGCTAGGCTAACGGAATGGGTCATGTCAATCACATCATTCTCCAAATGATGTGATCCCGTTAATCAAATGACAACACATGTCTATGGTTAGGAAACATAACCATCTTTGATTAATGAGCTAGTCAAGTAGAGGCATACTAGTGACGTTATGTTTGTCTATGTATTCACACATGTATCATGTTTCCGGTTAATACAATTCTAGCATGAATAATAAACATTTATCATGATATGAGGAAACAAATAATAACTTTATTATTGCCTCTAGGGCATATTTCCTTCAGTCTCCCACTTGCACTAGAGTCAATAATCTAGATTACATAGTAATGATTCTAACACCCATGGAGTCTTGGTGCTGATCATGTTTTGCTCGTGAGAGAGGCTTAGTCAACGGGTCTGCAACATTCAGATCCGTATGTATCTTGCAAATCTCTATGTCTCCCACTTGGACTTGGTCCCGAATGGAATTGAAGCGTCTCTTGATGTGCTTGGTCCTCTTGTGAAATCTGGATTCCTTTGCCAAGGCAATTGCACCAGTATTGTCACAGAAGATCTTCATTGGTCCCGATGCACTAGGTATGACACCTAGATTGGAAATGAACTCCTTCATCCAGACTCCTTCATTTGCTGCTTCCGAAGCAGCTATGTACTCTGCTTCACATGTAGATCCCGCCACGACGCTTTGTTTAGAACTGCACTAACTTACAGCTCCACCGTTTAATAAAAACACGTATCCGGTTTGCGATTTAGAATCGTCCGGATCAGTGTCAAAGCTTGCATCGACGTAACCATTTACGACTAGCTCTTTGTCACCTCCATATACGAGAAACATATCCTTAGTCCTTTTCAGGTATTTCAGGATGTTCTTGACCACTGTCCAGTGATCCACTCCTGGATTACTTTGGTGCCTTCCTGCCAAGCTTATTGCTAAGCATACGTCAGGTCTGGTACACAGCATTGCATACATGATAGAGCCTAGAGCCTATGGCTGAAGCATAGGGAACATCTTTCATTTTCTCTCTATCTTCTGCTGTGGTCGGGCATTGAGTTTGACTCAACTTCACACCTTGAAGCACGGGCAAGAATCCTTTCTTTGCCTGATCCATTTTGAACTTTTTCAAAATTTTATCAAGGTATGTGCTTTGTGAAAGTCCTATTAAGCGTCTTGATCTATCTCTATAGATCTTGATGCCCAATGTGTAAGCAGCTTCACCGAGGTCTTTCATTGAAAAACTTTTATTCAAGTATCCCTTTATGCTATCTAGAAATTCTATATCATTTCCAATTAATAATATGTCATCTACATATAATATCAGAAATGCTACAGAGCTCCCACTCACTTTATTGTAAATACAAGCTTCTCCAAAAGTCTGTATAAAACCATATGCTTTGATCACACTATCAAAACGTTTATTCCAACTCCGAGATGCTTGCACCAGTCCATAAATGGATCGCTGGAGCTTGCACACTTTGTTAGCACCTTTTGGATCAACAAAACCTTCTGGCTGCATCATATACAACTCTTCTTCCAGAAATCCATTCAAGAATGCAGTTTTGACATCCATTTGCCAAATTTCATAATCATGAAATGCAGCAATAGCTAACATGATTCGGACAGACTTAAGCATCGCTACGGGTGAGAAAGTCTCATCGTAGTCAACCCCTTGAACTTGTCGAAAACCGTTCGCAACAAGTCGAGCTTTATAGACAGTTACATTACCATCAGCGTCAGTCTTCTTCTTAAAGATCCATTTATTCTCAATGTCTTGCCGATCATCGGGCAAGTCAACCAAGGTCCATATTTTGTTTTATACATGGATCCCATCTCAGATTTCATGGCCTCTAGCCATTTTGCGGAATCTGGGCTCATCATCGCTTCCTCATAGTTCGTAGGTTCATCATGGTCAAGTAACATGACTTCCAGAATAGGATTACCGTACCACTCTGGTGCGGATCTTACTCTGGTAGACCTACGAGGTTCAGTAGAAACTTGATCTGAAGTTTCATGATCAATATCATTAGCTTCCTCACTAATTGGTGTAGTTGTCACAGGAACCGGTTCTTGTGATGAACTACTTTCCAATAAGGGAGTAGATACAGTTATCTCATCAAGTTCTACTTTCCTCCCACTCACTTCTTCGAGAGAAACTCCTTCTCTAGAAAGGATCTGATTTTAGCAACGAAAATATTGCCCTCAGATCTGTGATAGAAGGTGTACCCAATAGTCTCTTTTGGGTATCCTATGAAGACACATTTCTCCGATTTGGGTTCGAGCTTATCTGGTTGAAGTTTATTCACATAAGCATCGCAGCCCCAAACTTTAAGAAACGACAACTTTGGTTTCTTGCCAAACCACAGTTCATAAGGTGTCGTCTCAACGGATTTTGATGGTGCCCTATTTAACGTGAATGCGGCCATCTCTAAAGCATAACCCCAAAACGATAGCGGTAAATCAGTAAGAGACATCATAGATCGCCCCATATCTAGTAAAGTGCGATTACGACGTTCGGACACACCATTTCGTTGTGGTGTTCCGGGTGGCGTGAGTTGCGAAACTATTCCGCATTGTTTCAAGTGTAGACCAAACTCGTAACTCAAATATTCTCCTCCACGATCAGATCGTAGAAACTTTATTTTCTTGTTACGATGATTTTCCACTTCACTCTGAAATTCTTTGAACTTTTCAAATGTTTCAGACTTGTGTTTCATCAAGTAGATATACCCATATCTGCTCAAATCATCTGTGAAGGTGAGAAAATAACGATACCCGCTGCGAGCCTCAACATTCATTTGACCACAAACATCAGTATGTATGATTTCCAACAAATCAGTTGCTCGCTCCATAGTTCCGGACAACGGCGTTTTAGTCATCTTGCCCATAAGGCACGGTTCGCAAGTACCAAGTGATTCATAATCAAGTGATTCCAAAAGCCCATCAGTATGGAGTTTCTTCATGCGTTTTACACCGATATGACCTAAACGGCAGTGCCACAAATAAGTTGCACTATCGTTATCAACTCTGCATCTTTTGGATTCAACACTATGCATATGTGTATCACTACTATCGAGATTCAATAAAAATAGACCACTCTTCAAGGGTGCATGACCATAAAAGATATTACTCATATAAATAGAACAACCATTATTCTCTGATTTAAATGAACAACCGTCTCGCATCAAACAAGATCCAGATATAATGTTCATGCTCAATGCTGGCACCAAATAACAATTATTTAGGTCTAAAACTAATCCCGATGGTAGATGTAGAGGTAGCATGCCGACCGTGATCACATCGGCTTTGGAACCATTTCCCACGCGCATCATCACCTCGTCCTTAGCCAATCTTCGCTTAATCCGTAGTCCCTGTTTCGAGTTGCAAATATTAGCAACAGAACCAGTATCAAATACCCAGGTGCTACTGCGAGCATTAGTAAGGTACACATCAATAACATGTATATCACATATACCTTTGTTCACTTTGCCATCCTTCTTATCCGCCAAATACTTGGGGCAGTTCCGCTTCCAGTGTCCAGTCTGCTTGCAGTAGAAGCACTCAGTTTCAGGCTTAGGTCCAGACTTGGGTTTCTTCTCTTGAGCAGCAACTTGCTTGCCGTTCTTTTTGAAGTTCCCCTTCTTCTTCCCTTTGCCCTTTTTCTTGAAACTGGTGGTCTTGTTAACCATCAACACTTGATGCTCCTTCTTGATTTCTACCTCCGCAACTTTTAGCATTGCGAAGAGCTCGGGAATAGTCTTGTTCATCCCTTGCATATTATAGTTCATCACGAAGCTCTTGTAGCTTGGTGGCAGTGATTGAAGAATTCTGTCAATGACACTATCATCAGGAAGATTAACTCCCAGTTGAATCAAGTGATTATTATACCCAGACATTTTGAGTATGTGTTCACTGACAGAACTATTCTCCTCCAACTTGCAGCTGTAGAACTTATTGGAGACTTCATATCTCTCAATCCGGGCATTTTCTTGAAATATTAACTTCAACTCCTGGAACATCTCATATGCTCCATGACGTTCAAAACGTCGTTGAAGACCCGGTTCTAAGCCGTAAAGCATGGCACACTGAACTATCGAGTAGTCATTAGCTTTGCTCTGCCAGACGTTTTTAACGTCGTCAGTTGCATCAGCAGCAGGCCTGGCACCCAGCGGTGCTTCCAGGACGTAACTTTTCTGTGCAGCAATGAGGATAATCCTCAGGTTACGGACCCAGTCCGTGTAATTGCTACCATCATCTTTCAACTTTGCTTTCTCAAGGAACGCATTAAAATTCAACGGAACAACAGCACGAGCCATCTATCTACAAACAAACATAGACAAGCAAAATACTATCAGGTACTAAGTTCATGATAAATTTAAGTTCAATTAATCATATTACTTAAGAACTCCCACTTAGACAGACATCTCTCTAGTCATCTAAGTGATCACATGATCCAAATCAACTAAACCATGTCCGATCATCACGTGAGATGGAGTAGTTTCAATGGTGAACATCACTATGTTGATCATATCTACTATATGATTCACGTTCGACCTTTCGGTCTCCGTGTTCCGAGGCCATATCTGTATATGCTAGGCTCGTCAAGTATGACCTGAGTATTCCGCGTGTGCAACTGTTTTGCACCCGTTGTATTTGAACGTAGAGCCTATCACACCCGATCATCACGTGGTGTCTCAGCACGAAGAACTTTCACAACGGTGCATACTCAGGGAGAACACTTCTTGATTATTAGTGAGAGATCATCTTAAAATGCTACCGTCAATCAAAGCAAGATAAGATGCATAAAGGATAAACATCACATGCAATCAATATAAGTGATATGATATGGCCATCATCATCTTGTGCATGTGATCTCCATCTTCGAAGCACCGTCGTGATCACCATCGTCACCGGCGCAACACCTTGATCTCCATCGTAGCATCATTGTCGTTACGCCATCTATTGCTTCTATGACTATCGCTACCGCTTAGTGATAAAGTAAAGCAATTACAGGGCGTTTGCATTTCATACAATAAAGCGACAACCATATGGCTCCTGCCAGTTGCCGATAACTTCGGTTACGAAACATGATCATCTCATACAATAAAATATAGCATCATGTCTTGACCATATCACATCACAACATGCCCTGCAAAAACAAGTTAGATGTCCTCTACTTTGTTGTTGCAAATTTTACGTGGCTGCTACGGGCTTTAGCAAGAACCGTTCTTACCTACGCATCAAAACCACAACGATAGTTCGTCAAGTTGGTGTTGTTTTAACCTTCGCAAGGACCGGGCGTAGCCACACTCGATTCAGCTAAAGTGAGAGAGACAGACACCCGCCAGCCACCTTTAAGCACGAGTGCTCGTAACGGTGAAACCAGTCTCGCGTAAGCGTACGCGTAATGTCGGTCTGGGCCGCTTCATCTCACAATACCGCCGAACCAAAGTATGACATGCTGGTAAACAGTATGACTTGTATCGCCCACAACTCACTTGTGTTCTACACGTGCATATAACATCAACGCATAAAACCTAGGCTCGGATGCCACTGTTGGGAAACGTAGTAATTTCAAAAAAATTCCTACGCACACGCAAGATCATGGTGATGGCATAGCAACGAGAGTGGGGAGTATTGTCAACGTACCCTCGTAGACCGTAAGCAAAAGCGTTAGCACAACGCGGTTGATGTAGTCGTACGTCTTCACGATCCGACCGATCCAAGCACCGAACATACGGCACCTCCGAGTTCAGCACACGTTCAGCTCGATGACGATCTCCGGGCTCCGATCCAGCAAAGCTCCGGAGATGAGTTCCGTCAGCACGACGGCGTGGTGACGATGATGATGTTCTACCGGCGCAGGGCTTCGCCTAAACTCCGCGACAATATGACCGAGGTGGAATATGGTGGAGGGGGGCACCGCACACGGCTAAGGAACGATCCGTAGATCAACTTGTGTGTCTATGGGGTGCCCCCCTGCCCCCGTATATAAAGGAGCCAGGGGGAGGAGGCGGCCGGCCAAGGAGGGCGCGCCAAGGGAGGAGTCCTACTCCCACCGGGAGTAGGACTCCCTTCTTTCCTAGTTGGAGTAGGAGAAGGGGGGAAGGAGGAGGAGGAGGGGAAGGAAAGGGGGAGCGCCGCCCCCCTCTCCTCGTCCTATTCGGACTAGGGAGGGGGCACGGCCCACCTATTTCCTCCTCTCCTCTTCTCCCTTAAGGCCCATGTAGGCCCAATAACCCCCGGGAGGGTTCCGGTAACACCCCGGTACTCCGGTAAAATGCCGATTTCACCCGGAACACTTCCGATGTCCAAACATAGGCTTCCAATATATCAATCTTTATGTCTCGACCATTTCGAGACTCCTTGTCATGTCCGTGATCACATCCGGGACTCTGAACAAACTTCGGTACATCAAAACTTATAAACTCATAATAAAACTGTCATCGTAACGTTAAGCGTGCGGACCCTACGGGTTCGAGAACTATGTAGACATGACCTAGAACTATTCTCGGTCAATAACCAATAGCGGGACCTGGATGCCCATATTGGTTCCTACATATTCTACGAAGATCTTTATCGGTCAAACCGCATAACAACATACGTTGTTCCCTTTGTCATCGGTATGTTACTTGCCCGAGATTCGATCGTCGGTATCCAATACCTAGTTCAATCTCGTTACCGGCAAGTCTCTTTACTCGTTACGTAATGCATCATCTCGTAACCAACTCATTGATCACATTTCTTGCAAGGCTTATAGTGATGTACATTACCGAGAGGGCCCAGAGATACCTCTCCGACAATCGGAGTGACAAAACCTAATCTCGAAATACGCCAACTCAACATGTACCTTCGGAGACACCTGTAGTACTCCTTTATAATCACCCAATTACGTTGTGACGTTTGGTAGTACCCAAAGTGTTCCTCCGGTAAACGGGAGTTGCATAATTCTCATAGTTACAGGAACATGTATAAGTCATGAAGAAAGTAATAGCAATATACTAAACGATCAAGTGCTAGGCTAACGGAATGGGTCATGTCAATCACATCATTCTCCTAATGATGTGATCCCGTTAATCAAATGACAACACATGTCTATGGTTAGGAAACATAACCATCTTTGATTAATGAGCTAGTCAAGTAGAGGCATACTAGTGACGTTATGTTTGTCTATTTATTCACACATGTATCATGTTTCCAGTTAATACAATTCTAGCATGAATAATAAACATTTATCATGATATGAGGAAATAAATAATAACTTTACTATTGCCTCTAGGGCATATTTCCTTCAAGGACCACGGGTTGTATTTTGGGGCGACTGGCTCCATTGCGTAGACGTCCCTTAGTGCGCGCTTCCACTCCCTTTTGGGGATATGGGTAGCATATATCATATGCCTCGTTTTAACTTGGGGAGGAAACTTCTTTTGTCCCCCTGTGTTTGGTGGCTGGGGTTCCTCGTCGTCGTCGCTTTGCGATCCCTTTTGGTTGTTTTCGGTGTTTAACTTGCCGGCCTATTTAAAGACCCGACATTCTTTGTTGGTATGATTGGCTGGTTTGTCGGCGGTGATGTGGATTTGGCATGGGCGATCGAGTATGCGGTCCAGACTGGACGGGCCCGGATTATTTCTCTTTAATGGCTTTTTCCGCTGACCGGACTTGGAGCCACTGAATCTGGCATTGACGGCCGTGTCTTCGGCGTTATCGCTATTATTTCGACACTTGTGTTTGTTGCATCGGGGCTTGCCGTTGCTATCTCTGGCTTCGGAAGTGCCAGGTTTACTTGAGGTGCTGTTGCTACGAGCTAGCCAGCTATCCTCGCCCGCACAAAAGCGGGTCATGAGCGTCGTAAGGGCTGCCATGGACTTCGGCTTCTCTTGGCCGAGGTGTCGGGCGAGCCATTCGTAGCAGATGTTATTCTTAAAGGCCGCTAGGGCTTCGGCATCCGGACAGTCGACGATTTGATTCTTTTTAGTTAAGAACCGAGTCCAGAATTTCCTGGCTGACTCTCCGGGCTATTGGATTATATGACTTAATTCATCGGCATCCGGAGGTCGGACATAAGTGCCTTGGAAGTTGTCAAGGAATGCATCTTCCAGGTTCTCCCAACTGCCAATGGAGTTTTCAGGCAGACTGTTCAACCAGTGCCGAGCTGGTCCCTTGAGTTTTAGCGGGAGATACTTGATGGCATGGAGATCGTCACCGCGGGCCATATGTATATGGAGAAGGAAGTCCTCGATCCATACCGCAGGATCTGTTGCTCCATCATATGATTCAATGTTTACAGGTTTAAACCCTTCTGGGAATTCATGCTCCATTACTTCATCAGTGAAGCATAGGGGGTGTGCGGCGCCTTTGGATCGGGCTACGTCGGGACGCAGCTCGGATGGAGCCGGTCTGCGGTATTCGGCCCGGACAGGTATGTATTTGCTATATCCGGCGTGGTGGCCGTCGTTGCACATTAGGGCGCACCCCCACGATCCATGGATCGATCTGGTCTGGCCTGCTCTATTCTCCAAGTCATACCGCAGGTCATGTGTGTATCCCCGAGCTGTTGTGTTTCTATTTGTTCGGCGACGTGGTGCCGGCTGGTGTTTGGGCTGAATTGCCACTTTATCTCGGCCACGCGATGGTCGGTCAGCCGCATTATGCGCTGGTAGTGCTAACTCCAGTGCCTCGTCATCGAATTGAGGTAGCAATTTACGCTTCGGGTAACTCTTGGTCGGGCATTCGAGTCCGTATTCCTCGGCTACCAGGACCTCAGTCCATCTATCGGTGAGCAGATCTTGATCAGCTTGAAGCTGCTGCTGCTTCTTCTTCAGGCTCTTTGTTGTGGCTATAAGTCGGCGCTTAAAATGCTCCTGCTCGACGGGATCCATCCTCTGTCATGATAAATTCTTTGTCGCCGAGGCTCACCTCATCCTCGGAGAGAGGCATGTAATTGTTGTCCTCCGAGTCGTCATTCATGGCCTGTTCATCGGGGCTGGCTCTCCCGTCTTCCCGTTCAGCCTGTTCGAAACTTGGCTTGGCGGGGTCTTCGTTGTCTTCGGCATCGTCCGGAGTGCTATCTTCTCTTGTGCCAGTATCGCAATTTTTTCCATGGCGTGATTTAGAGCGGCACCGCTGACATCGGCGCTTAGGCTGCTTCTCAGGAAGTTTTTCCTCAACTAGATCCTTTCTATCATCGCCATTGTCTTCTTTGGGTGTATCCACCATGTATATGTCGTATGAAGAGGTGGATGTCCAGAGCCCTGTGGGCGGTGGTTCCTGTTCTTCTCCGGCATCGTCGTCCATACCGTTGATGTCTTCGGAGTCGAAATCAAGCATGTCGGTCAAATCGTCGACAGTGGCTATCAAGTGGGTGGTGGGTGGGCGACGAAGCTCTTCGTCATCCGCTTCCCACTCAAGCCGGACATAGTTCGGCCAAGAATCTCCTGACAAGGAGAGAGACTTTAATGAGTTTAACACATCGCCTAGGGGTGAGTGTTGGAAGATGCCCGCGGAGGCTGAACTCTAAGATCGGCGCCCGGTCGATGGGTGCGGATACACACGGTTCGGAGCCTATGGCCGGAGATGAGTCCGAGGTTCCGATGACACAGGCCTCGTTGGAGGTCAGATCTGTGTTCGGCTCTAGCGTCGTTGAGTATGCGGCCTCCGTGACGAGGTTGAGCTTCCCGTCCTTGGATGGCGCTCTCTGCTCTGGATCTAGGGCCAGAGCAATTACAAGTGCTATCTTCTGCACACAGTCTGATGACAGATTTAGGTCATATTCATCATGGTGGCAGGGCGCGGCTATCATGGGCTTGAATCCATCGAAGATCAAGTCTCTGCGGATGTCGGCGGTGTAGTTCAAGCTTCCAAACCTGACTTGATGGCCAGGGGTGTAGATGTCGATCTGCTCCAGATGGCCAAGCAAGTTGGCCTGCAGTGCGAAGCCGCCGATACGAAAATCTGTCCTGAGAGAAAAACTTCACCCTGGACTGCGTCGTTGTAGATGATTGAAGGAGCCATCAAGCCTTACGGTGACGACACAGTGGAACTCTCAATGAAAGCACCAACGTCGGTGTCAAAACCGGTGGATCTCGGGTAGGGGGTCCCGAACTGTGTGTCTAAGGCTAATGGTAACAGGAGGCGGGGGACACAATGTTTACATAGGTTCGGGCCCTCTCGATGGAGGTAATACCCTACTTCCTGCTTGATTGATCTTGATGATATGAGTATTACAAGAGTTGATCTACCACGAGATCATAGAGGCTAAACCCTAAAAGCTAACCTATGATTATGATTGTTGTTCTACGGACTAAACCCTCTGGTTTATATAGACATCGGAGGGGGCTAGGGTTACACAAAGTCGGTTACAGAGAAAGGAATCTTCATATCCTAACCGCCAAGCTTGCCTTCCATGCAAAGGAGAGTCCCATCCGGACACGGGACGAAGTCTTCTATCTTGTATCTTCATAGCCCAACAGTCCGGCGTATGCATATAGTCCGGCCGTCCGAGGACCCCTTAATCCGGGACTCCCTCAACCATATCGCCGCCTCGTCTTTGATTCTAACAACTAAAACTCCAACAGGCACTGCGACATTACGAAATACTCTAGCATTCCGCTCTTTCCAGATTTCCCACGTGACAAGTAGCATAAGGCAGGTAAGCGGTTGTCGAGATTGCGTCGTGTTGGAGGCGTTGGCGCTCCACCAAGTCTTCACTGTGTCAACCATGGCCCAGTTCTGCGGTTAAATGTCATGAAGGCCAAGCCACACCTTAATCATGTTCCACACTATAACCGTGTATCTGCATTTGAAAAGCAGATGAGCCGCCGATTCCTGAACTTTCTTACAAAGGGGACACATGTTGCAATTAGGCCATCCCCGCTTCTGAAGCCGGTCTATCGTCCAGATTCTATTGTTGATGACTAGCCAAGCGAAAAACTTGCATTTTGGGGGAGCCCAAGTTCTCCAAACAATTCGTTGTAAGTCCGTATCGACTAAACCAAGAAATTGCGCATTGTAAACCATTGCCGCTGAATAATGACCATCCTTGGTGAGCTTCCAAGTGATGGAATCAGGTGTGTCCGGTATTAGCTGAACATGAGATAGCTTCTCCCATAGGTTGACAAACTCATGAAGATGGTCAACCGTTATGCCCTGAGAGGTCTTCACCTGAGACACCAAAAAATTGTTAGAGAGCCCTTTCTGGACCGGCAATTCCTTCTTTTTGACAGTTCAAAAAAATTTGGTGCAATGTCCTTGGGTCGCAAACCATCAAGCCAAGCAGACTCCCAAAAAATGGCACGTGTACCATCGCCCAGAACAACTTTTGTGGAGGCTGCAAAGATGTCTCTATCGTGTCGGGCGCATGGTATCCCTAATCCCACCCGAGGCTTGATCGGTGTAAGCCACTCACCCCAGAGCCAACGGATGCACAGTGCGGATGCAAACTTTTTCAGATTCAGGATCCCAAGGCCACCATGAAGTTTTGACTTGCACATTGGTTCCCAATTAATCTTGCATTTTCCTCCAGTGACTTTGTCACATCCAGCCCATAGGAATGCCCGTCGGAGAGCATCAGTCTTGTTCATCACCTCAACCGGGAGGTTAAGTGCCGTCATATAATTGGGTTCCCTCCAAGGTTCAGGGGTTGGATCTCGACTTTGCTTTCTTCAGCGTCTTCGCGTATTCTCCTTAATGGGGTTCCAGGTGCCCCCATCAAGCACGGTGGTTTGAGGCAAGGAGATCCGCTTTCCCCTCTCCTATTCGTGCTCGCGATTGATCCACTACACCTAATCCTCCAGAAGGCCACCGCCCAAGGAAAACTGCACCCTCTCGGTGGTCGGGCTATGTCAATTCGGGCCTCCCTCTACGCGGACGATGTAGCTGTTTTCCTTGCCCCCATCAAGTCAGATGTTGAGTTCTTTGCCCGCATTCTTAAGAGTTTTGGGGATGTCACTGGCTTGGTCACGAACTGTGCCAAAAGCTTGGTTGCTCCTATTCGTTGTGAGAATCTGGATCTGGTGGATATCTTACACTCTTTCCTGGCTAGCCGTACCTCATTCCCGATGAAGTATTTGGACCTACCTCTCTTGGTCAAGAATTTGAAAAGAATCCACTATCAACCGCTCGAAGACAAGATCGCAGCCCAACTAGCACCATGGATGGGTAAACACGTTGCCTCTCCGGGACATGTAGTGTTGGTCAAGTCTGTCGTACTCTTATTTGTGAATGTTGCGAAGAGCTTATATTTCTTTACGGAGGAGTATTTTATATCCCGCTGCTTTGCTTCATGTTTAGCTTCGTACACAGTCTCTCTTCTGAAGTGTATATCTGTTTGTACGTTAAACTTATTCTAGCTCTACTCCTGCGTAGTTATTCTGTTGTCTAGTGTACTTCTGTTGTTAACTTACTATTTTTTTTAGGGATCTGTTGTTAACTTACTAGTTTTGCTATGCATGCTTCTAAGCTATCTACTCTGAAGTTATTCCGTTTACTCTGTCTTTCTTTGAATAATTGTTCTGTTTTGAAGAAAATATCAAAATCTTTCATTCACTCCCCTATGATCGATAACTTTGGTCATAGGTACTCGGGCCCGAATTTTCCCCTCCCCTCCCGGGTCGCACGCGCGGGCGACCCCGGGGGGCTGAAACCCTAGTCCCCAGCGTCCCACCCACCTCGAGCTCACCTAGCCGCTGCCGCCGCCGGCGGCGGTGGCGGTGCCCGGTCGCCGAAGGTGGCGGCGGGCACGGTCGGCGCGCCCCGACGGGCCTCCCTCGCGCGAGGGAGCGGCGTCATTCGGGCGGCGCGGGGCGGATCTGATGGCGCGAGGCGGAGCACATGGCGCGTGGCGGAGCAAGCGGCGGAGAGAGGGAGGCGGCTGGGGCTCGCGGGAGAGTTGGTCGCGGCGCGGTGGATCCTCCAGGAGGTGACAGCGCAGGACAAGCGGGCGGCGGCGCGACGAGGCCATGGCGGCGCGGCGGCGCTCGGTCAAGAGTGGCTGCCTTGCAGTGGCCGAGCCTGCTCCGTCCTCGGACGTCTCCGTCGCAGTGCCTGCTCCAGGTCCTGGTCGTGGAAGATGGAGGTGAAGGCGCGGGCTGGTTAGGCCAGATCTGGACCGCAGGGGCTCGGCACGGGCGTCTGTCGGAGTTGGCTTGACTGCTGCTGTGTGCGGCTCCTGGCGGTCCTTGATTCGGCCGGGAAGGAGACCTCCGAGCTCACAGTCGCGGGGAGGTTTCGTGTGTCGGGCTGTTTTGCTTCTGCCTGTGCGGCCTCGGTGGACAACGACAGCTCGGCTACGCGGGCGAAGTGTTGCGGCGGCGGCGGAGTGGTCAACCTGGACGGTGTGGCCCCAATCCGGAGGGCAGGGGTGGTGGTGCACGGCAATCCGGAAGAGATTCCAGCCCGTATTCGGTCAGTGCTGGCGGCGACGGCGCCCGTGGGTGTCGTTTCCCTCCTTGGAGGCGTCGCCAAGGTTTGTCGGCATCTCTCTCGCTCCCTCTTGGGATTGGCAGATGTCTTCAGGTGAAAGCCTAGGTTCGGAGTTGAACCGGCGTGATGGCGGCGTCCTCATTGTCACTACTCTGTTGGGAGCATCACGTTTGCGTCCTCATTGTCGCTACTCTGTTGGGAGCATCACGTTTGAAGACCGGGTCTTGAGGTCCTTGTTGTGCTACTCCGGTGCTCGCTGCTGTCCAAGGTGAGCTTCTGAGGCGCAATGTACGCCGCAGCTGGCGAGTCCAAGACGGTGGTTTTAGTGTATGGACCAAGTTCCGCCATCTACTTGCCACCTCCTTTTTTGGCATCAAGGGTGGATGGTGCAGCTGGCGAGTCCAAGACGGTGGCTTTAGTGTATGGACCAAGTTCCGCCATCTACTTGCCACCTCCTTTTTTGGCATCAAGGGTGGATGGTGCGTTGACGAGAGAAGTACTGCTGAAGTTGATTGTCTTCGGAGGTGACCGGCTCTGGTCGAGACGCGGCAAGGTTGCTTGGTTTTGGTCAGGCTCTTTTTGCTTTGTAGTTGTGTTGTTGTTGGTGGCTGTCTTCAGACTAGCCCTGGTGTGGAATTTGTATTACGCTTGTTGTTCGCAATAAGTTGTAGTCGTCTTGTAATTGAAATTCTGCCTTCTATAAAATATGGTACGCGTACTCTCGAAAAAAATAATAACTTTGGTCATAGAGTGTCCACCTACCCGACCGCGCCCACCTCCACCCGGATGGCTGGCACCGATGTCCTGCTTGGCACCTTCCCCAAGCCCGGTGCCCGGTACCACCTGGCATGTCGAGGCCAGGGCAGGTTCTCCTCCTGGACTACGAGGAGCTCACCGCCAGAGCCTGGCAGGACTAGAGGTGAAACCGGTTTAGCAAGACCGAAACGTCAGTGTTGATGGCAAGGAGCTGTAAGGTCCCTGAGAACAACTTCAGAGGATATAGATTGGTGGACATCGACAGATCAGAATTAGTTGATTCATGATGTCAAATGCTATATCAATAGAGATATGGATGGCACCTGAAAAAGGGGGATATGGATGAAACAATGCACTTGCACAACATTTCTACAAATAATGTACTCTGGTGATCACTCTTGCAAACGTGAGGGGAAATAACAGAAACGTTATAATAGTATATGAACATCAGCTACATGTGGTATCTTCAGCACAGTGTCGATAGCTTCCAATTTAGCCGCAGGGAGTGAGCTTCTTGTTGCCTGCACCGCGTGGGTTTTCATCCTTCCAGTCATCAAATGCCCTTGCTTTCTCCTCTTCTGCGTCCTCCTCGTCCTGCGCCAAACTAGTGTCATCCTTGTGCCAAGAGGAGCTTGCCTCTTGAATCATCTTGGCAGTTCTTTCTTGCCATTGCTCCATCATTTTCATTTCAGCTAAGCCGGCTTGTTCGATGCTCATTGTCGGCATCCTGTGGTTCCATAAAGGCAAGAGGCAACATAAAATTTCAACGAGAGAATAATCTCATATAGTTTCCAAATGATTCCGCAGACTGGCATGATCACACAATGCAAGACGGCTTCAGGGGACAAGACAACATACAATTGGCTTGGCGTTCTAGGGAAATTATCTATTGGTTTCTACCAGTACGAGTAAGTACAATATAGCAATGTCTCTTTATTTGGACCCTTGCTGCATAAGGCTAGTCATAGTGGGGAGTAACTTAGACTAGTAACATACATATGTTACTAGTCTATGTTACTACCTCCATAGTGGGAAGTGTCATAGGTGTAGTAACATGCATATATACATTTATTGCTTTGTCGACTCATTTTGCATTGGAAAGCGCTATGTGATGGTAACATATTATGTTACTCTATTTGTCTCTCTCCTCTTTAATTGCATGACACATCATCTTTTTTGCTTATGTGGCATGTATGTTACTACTTATGTTACTCCCACTATGACTAGCCTAAACCAAGGCCTCATCTAACGCACACCTTCAACCCATTATCTCATTAATTAGCGTGTTCTTCACCAAAGGAGATTTTGCTAATTTCTCCGAATTTGTTTGTACTTTACCAAAACAGTGAAGTGAACAAGCAAATATGACAGAATAACAAACCTAGTAATTTATTACTTCCTCTGTAACACTTTATAAGATGTTTTTAGATTCCATGGCAGTGTAAGAAAAACGTCTTATATTATGTTACGGTCTTACGGAGGGAGTGCCTATTAATGAATTTGCTTGTACAATGCTCGGTGAAATAAGAGGCCAAAGTTTCTACAATAATAAGATGTTTTGGATATTTCAATATGGACTCCATGCAGACTGAAATGAGTGAACAAACACACTAAAATGTGTCTATTCATCCGATTCATAAAAAATTTATAACATCTTATAATAGTGAACATAGGGAGTATTAAACTAGGAATGTATAATAAAACCAGTGTTATGCACTACCAGTTGCGGCAAGTAGCATCATTCCACATTCTGCCATGGTCACCAGACAGCATAAAACATAAACAAAAGCAATGAAGTGTCAAGGTGTGTAACAATATACTGAAGCATACCTGAAACTAGGCTGAAAAACTTGTGCTGCCATTCTTTCCCTCTCACTGGTGAGTCCCCCACCAACAAGACTTGCAGGTCCAAATATCAGGGGTTGGTGTTTGTGGTCATGAGCTTGTGAAACACTTGCTCTGCCTTCAATGACGTCTTGAGCAAAAGTTGCACAAGTGATTGGAGCAGCTGGTTTGGAATATGGTGCACGGCTGGCAGCATTCTGGTGCCATGCTTCAGCCTTTTGCCTACGCTCATCTAGCATTTCTCGAGCAAATGCATTTCCATCCTAAACACCACAAACATGCAACTTTGCGATTAATAAAGGAAAACTCCATGTACATGAAGAGATTACTCAAGGGACCCACAAATTAAAGAAACTCACTACCATCCTAGACATCACAAAACCCACAAATGTACTTAACAGAGAAAACCCCATGCAAATGAAGAGATTACTGAAAACAGATATGTAACACAAGGGGGAGCCCAAATCAAAGACAATACTAAAGTATATATGCCGCTGCATTTTCTGGTGGAAAAGCTGAGTTCCTGAATGAAACACCGTCACAAAGCCTAATTACTAAGGACTATGCATCAACAATCACCAACCGTTCAACACACGATAAATACAAATTCAGAAACAAAAATATTTCCAATTGTACATATAGGGGTAGCTATCATATAAATTAGCTTTGGATCACATATTCAAGAAATGCTATGTAGAAGAATGTCAACCACACTTTTTCTAGATGTTATCCAATATGTGAAGGAATAAAATGTTGTTTTAAAAAAAAATCCACTGGAAGAATAGTCAAATATCCTATCTTACCAAACTTGCTAGTTGTTTCGACAAGTTTTACCTTTTCTTTTCTTTCTTTTACAGCCAGAAGCATCTCTTCTTCCTTCTTTAACATGTCAACAAGATCAAAAGCCTAAAAAGAGAAATATAGTTAGATACATTTCGAAGATCAAATAATTCTGAAAGACAGCATGGCAACTTAGAAAATGAGTAGAAAAGAGCACAAACTGACCTTGCAGAGAGCCAAGGAGATAGTAGCAAGCCAAGCCTGAATCATAGAAGAAAAAACGATACCATAAGTTTTGACAGATTACAGAACCAAGGTACCAGATTACATACTAACAGTATAAGCTTTGGAACAGACATAGACAAATCACAAAAGGCTTGCATCGACAATGCACAAAAAGAGAACTGCAGCACCAGATAACTGGAATATTTAGCACAAAAATCAAGTCAACTAAATATTTTCACATAACATCAACCAGGCTGCAAATTTATTTTGCTTTGGATCAGTACAAGGATCAAGGAGTGATGAAACTCAGGAATGTATACACAGTAACACGCTAGAACTTGATGTAAGGGCTTAAGAGGCTCAACCAGCGAGCGCAAAGCGATATATAAATATGTAACCAGAGTACCGGCCAGATATGCTTCTTTGTGCAGTTATCTAGAGTTCTAGACTTTGTCTATTCACCTTGTATGAGATCACTCAATGACTCAAAGGACTGCTATGGGGAACAGGTGAACTTCAGAGGGACTTCCTCTGCCAGTCATCACGCGTCTACAAGTCAGGATTCACCCAGCCAGATCATGACGGTGGTGTGAATCAGAACTTTTTTTGCAAAATAAACTGGTATTATCTAAGAAAATAAACTGGCATTTTGTGCCAATCAAACCTAGTGTGTGCAGTCTGAAATATACTCAAATATTAATGCACTTATGTGAAAATGAGAGAAACTAAATAGCATAGAAACAACAGAGAGGATTAAAACTAGAAGACCTGATAGTGTGCGAAGTTTTAGTTTAGGCACTAAAGAACAAAACTAGCATGGTCTTGTTATGTGCTAAAATGGGAAATTTACAAAATCTGATCGATCCCCTAGAAGGTTTTCAAGAACCTAGCTGGACACATCAAACTCCAGACAATCATTACAACATGGTAAATTAAATTATCTCAAGTTGAACTGAACAGAGCCTTACAAACTAGTATATGATGATACTTCAAAATTTTGGAATACTTTTAAGGATATCATACAGCTTTAGCATATGCAATGGCATTCCAGTTTGGCAAACAAGGTCAGATTCGAAAATTATTAACAAGCCATATAAAATGCTAGCTAGATGTCTGATGCTTACCTCCCTTTCTTCCTCTCCATCACCCTCAAAATCATCTTCTTCCCCGGCTTCGATAGGTGCTGATAAAGCCGTTGCTCTCAATGAACGCCCACGCCTTTCCTTTCTCTCTTTGATCTCTTGGAGCTTCGTTTCTGCAGCCTTTTGCCGCTTGAACCTGGCAACCTAAGCTCGCGAATTAAGGCAAGAGAGTAACTTACAGGAAATTAATGAACTTAGATAGAGATATAAGTATCCCACAGTTTGAAGGCTTAGCATGATGGTCGCATCCCAGATTATCATGATTCTCTTGTAAAATGGAAATTATTCAGTGAATCCTAAAGATTTTAGGGTGCAGAGGTAAACCTTTTGTGCTCTTCGGTTTGCCCCTGTTTCAGACTGCCCCTGCCTATATAACTGAAGCTCGTCCTCTGGAATAAGCTCCAACGCTTCACATACAGAAATGAACTCCTGTAGACACCAGCAAGGATGATTAGCACATGATAAATGGGTGATCTAACGATCTGACACCACACAAGAAGGCACGCATGATAAGTGCTCGACAAATCAAGCACAAGTAACGTGACGACCTAACCTTCAAATGGTCCTGCGATGCCTTGAGGACCGGAATCCGGTCCTCCTGCTCCACTTGCTCAGTCATTTCCCCAAGGTAGTACGGCACCTGAAGAAACCAAACACGGTAATCACAGGTCGGACCAGCCATAAAACGGAGAGGAAACTCCTCAGATGTGGCGTAAGAGATGGAGGGAGGAGGGGGACGGGGGCCATACGAGCAGGTACTTGAGATTGGCGGTGGAGACGTCTTCCTTGGTCTCGTTGGAAGAGAAGAGGCCGAGCTTGCTGACCATGTCGTCGCAGCGCCGCAGCAGGTCGACCCCCTTCCGGATCCCTTCCTGCCCAAGCAAAACCGATCATGTGAGGAGGAATCGCGCAGAGCAGCCAAGGGTCGGTGATCTGGAGGAAGGAGCGAAGGGGACCTGGTCGAGGGAGGAGCTGGAGGCGAGCGAGTGGAGGTGGGACGCCCTGTCGAAGAGGGCGGGGAGCGGGAGATCGGCGTCGTCCTCCGCCGCGTGGACGCGCAGCTGCGCCTCCATCCTGTTACTGACGTCCTCCACCTCCCCCATTTTCCAGCGGGCGCCTCGACACGGCAAGAGCGGGGGCAGAGGGGGTGGGGGGAGATCGCCGGGTAAAACCCTAGGGAGGGGCAGGAGGGCAGAGTCGCCGGGAGGGAGAGGGGCGGAAGAAGACGATGGTGGAATGGAAGTATCGGGTTTGGTCTGGTCTGGCCGGCCAGGGGAAGACATGTGGCTCGGGTTGGCCAATCTGGCGAGTAGAACCGGGGATGAATGTTCGAGAATTGTGTTCGAGGGAAGCAAATGTTTCTTTTTTCATACTTCTACTTTAAGAATTATAAACCTCTTTTTATTCAAACAAGGAAAATGATTCAAATCACCTGACTGATAACAACGCGTGCTTCCGCCGGCTCCGTGGCCGTCGGATAGAATTTTAATCAGATCGTTCGGAGCAACGTATTATCTAGAATAGACTTTGCAACTGAGTTGTTGTTGTAATCCCTAACCGTAACGAGTGATGTGTTACTGAATCTGGATCTGAATCCTCTTGTGAGCAGTTGCCTCCCGTGCTATCTCGAGCTCCCCTCAAGCCGACGCCTTCATGTGCTGCTCCGACGCTGCCACCGCTGCTCGCCGTCGGCAGCACGCTGACAAAGGTCGCCTCCCCGTCTCCCGGGGTCCACTCACAACAGTGGCCATGGCCACCTGAGCGCGCACATCGGAGCTTCGCTTCGGCCGTCGCTGTCCAACTATGATGTTCCGACCCCATGCTGCATCGCCTCCAACACCACCATCTCCCCTTTCCCAACCAGACTAAGCTCCTGCTCAAGGTCATGACCGCAAGCAATGCGATGTGATGGCTTCCGCAATAAGACATTTGTTGCAAGCAAAAAAGATTTGCAATAAGGGTTGGTTACAAAAAAAATCTGTGACACAACCTTTGTTACAAATATTGCTGCAACGAGACCAGTGTTGCGGAAGGGTTCTCGCAACACGACCTATGTTGCAAAAGTGACGATGACGCTTGACCGGAAGATTGCCTTAGATCGGATGGCTTGTAGACCGGCGGATCCGTCGACCGGCGCGTAGCACGGCGCAACAAACAAGGTTTAAAAGAGGCACCATTTTTAGGTAGCAAACCAAAGAGGCCATTCTGAACGACTTGATCGGTGTGGTGATGCCGATCTGTCTGCCATCAATGGTCCAATTTGATACCAACGATTGAGATTGAGATTGAGAATCTATCTATTTTGCAAAATGCCCCGGCAATTTAGCATGAGTTGTTAAAACTATAAGCCTTCTTTGGTTCATAGAATAGAAATAGTGTAGGAATAGAAAAATCATAGGAAGCGAGATAATACACATATCAATTTTTATAAGAAAATAGATGTTATTTGATGCATAGGATAGGAATATTTCCATTGAGTCGGCTATTTTTTTTTTTTGAATGTAAATGATTGATTCCTATCCTGCATATGAAAAGAGATCCATTCCTACAAACCAACTGTCTCCAAAGGATTTTTCTTCTTCTTCTTAAAATCCTATCCTTTAGAATCCCTACAAAATTCCTATGAACCAAAGGAGGTCATATTGTATTTAATCTTGGAAATATATAGTATGTATGTCACTTTCATCCCTGGGAATATGTAAGGCCTCCTTTGGTTTGTAGGATATCTAGAAATTTCTTTGAAGCCCTTTGGTTTGTAGGAATAGATTCCCATTTTGAAGAAAAAAAAGCATAGACTTAATAAAAAAAAATCTTATCATATACATCGAATGACATCTCTTTTCCCTATAGAAATTAAGATATCTCATCTCATTTCCTATGATTTTTCTATTTCTATTATTTTCCCGTCATATGAACTAAAGGAGGTCTAAGTTTCTTGCTAGCTATTTCTATTCTCTGAACTTTTCAAGATTCTTAGTTTTTACGACAGCCAGTCTTCTTCTTCTTCTTTTCGTTTGAAACGGAGGCAAAAGTTTTGCCTCATCGATTAATTAAAGAAGAAGAGAAATGCCCAGTTAATTTACGAAAAACCGGGTGAAAACCAATACAAACGAAGCACGAACAAACTACTCCCACGGCATGAAACCCCGCAACCGCGCATGCGGCCCGCCAAAACTCTTCGAATACACAACATCCACAAACCCTGACACTTCTACTACGCCAAGTGACTCGCCACGAGAACACCTCGACACAAGACATCGAGCACCTCCCAACCCACAAAGTCAGCCCAATCCAATAGGGCAAGCCGAGAGACTAAAGATCATCCAACAAGTAGTCAGAGACACCTTGCGTTGGCATCACTTTTGCCTTTGCCCACCTTCTTTTGTTTGCCCTTATTGGCGTCCTCGTCGGGAAGCAAGCAATCGACCTGCCCAAATCAGGTCTAGCAACCTCCACGCTGGCTAGCAAATCGCAAAGTTCCTTCGCAAAAAGAGCATTTGAATTTGGAGTAGGTGCCAACACAAGTGGCTCAATGGTCATGTCACTCACAGGCATCACCTGCCCGACGGTCGCAGACGAGGAAAGGGCAGCAACATCTAAAACTCCACGCTCCACGACGCCGAGGTAAGTTGTCTGACCCCTAACAAGGCTCCACGGGCGGTGGTGAGGGCACCAGGTCCACCTCCGAAGCCTGACAAGGCTCCACGGGGGTGGTGAGGACACCTGGTCCACCTCCGAAGCCTAGAGAGAGCCCAACTTGAGTTGCTCCATTGATACAGGTTTCCCACACAACACATGCAGCTCGGGCATGATCTGCAGCACTGGAGACACAACCTCGGTGGAGGCCTCGCCCTCAGAATCTGGCAACACAAGGGGCGTCGAACTAGACCCAATACGGGGCGAGAAGCTACCAAAGAGCTCTGCACCCGCCTCATCCAGGAAGCCAACAGAAGACTCAACCACGGGAGCCTATGCAAGAGGGAGCCTTTGAAGAGCAGCCTCCGCGCACTCCAGAAAGCTCCCAATACACACCAGCCAGCCCTACAAGGAGTCAGCGACCTCGCGAAACGGCTTAATTGCCTCCTCCATTTGCGAGGAAGTCATGCAATGATTAAACGGCTTAATTGCCTCCTCCATTTGCGAGGAAGTCATGCAATGAAGATCAGAACCTAGCAGCTTCGTGTTGGACAGAAGCCGAAGCAACCAACGAGTAAGGCCAGGAATCACTTCATGTTGGACGGGGCCTCATGTATCTCGGATGCCGACGAGGGCCTTTTTTTTAACTAAAGAAGAATTGACCTGTTTCATGCGCCGTTCATAACCACAAGGCCTCGTCAACAATGGCAATTCTTAAGATTGGCACCAACAAAATAGACAACCTACGGAACTTTCAAAACTGAAACATTGCGCGAAAAGTTTTTTTTGGGGGGGGGGGGGGGGGGGGGGGCATCCGGATCCGGGTGGCAAACCATCTTCCCACAAAATGGCAGCAACACTCACCAACAAAAAGAACAGGAAGAGAGAAAACAGAACATATACTCCCTCCGTTCCTAAATATTTGTTTTTCTAGAGATTTCAACAGGTGACTACATACGGAATCTACGCTCTAAATTATGTCTATATACATCTGTATGTGTTGCCCATTTGAAATCTCTAAAAGGACAAATATTTCGGAACGGAGGGAGTATATCACAAAGAGCAGCAACAAAACCTGACATATCTCCTTACAGGTAAAGCATTGTTGCAACATCCAGCCATTACAAGCTGCAGCTCCGCACAAAAGACACTAGAAAACGCGCATCATTTATCATACAACCAAAACCTTTCCACGGTTTCTCGCACACTCACCGCCACCAACTCAGAACCCACGCTCTGCTCGCTGCCCGTTTGGCCTATTGTCAAACGGGAACCGCTCGCCATGCCTTCCCCTGTCCCTGTGATCCTGCCATCTTCCTCTCTGGTAGTGGCTATCAGCCTGGTTCCTCTGCTTGCTGTTCCTCTGCTGGGAGTACCCGCCACCACTGTTCCTTTTCCTGCCATATGCTCCGCCTGGATCCTGGTAGTATGTGTTATTGTTGCTGGATGCTCCATGGGAGCTGCTCCAATTATTCCCTGAGCAATGGTTGTTGCCTGAGCTGCCCCAACCGGGCTCCGCCAGGGCCTCGCCCCAGCCGGTGCTGATTTTGTTCCAGCTGCTCAGAGGCTCCTGACTCGCTCCCCAACCTGCGTTGGATGCCGAGTTGTCCGCCTCCCACTTGTTCACCTCAGGGGTCGGCTTTTCTAGATAGATGTCCCAGTTCCCCGACTGGTTCTGGGCACACCTGTTATTGGCAGCTACGGCGGGCTCGTTGTCCGCCTCAAAGGGTACCCGCACCTTGTCCAGGTCAGCTACCAACTCGGGATCGAGCTCGCAACGATGGTCGACCTCATCAATGTACAGATCAGGGTCGAGGTAAGGTATATCAGAAGGTTGGCCATGGTAATGAGACCAGAATCTTGATTTTGCGTTCTGGAAATTCTCAAAAGCTCCCGAGTCATCCCACTGCTCTATCTCCTTGTACATATAGGCAAAGTGCTTGTTCTCGCAGAACCTCTGCCACGAAATGCCACCAACAAGACTGCAAAATTCCCTTTCCCATAATGGGACTTGGCATTGATTATCCACGTAACTGTATCCTGTGTGTATTAAAACGATATTAGATTCATGGTGTGAGCACATTAACGCAGGGAAATAAAAGATTCCTGACCTGCTGCATTATGGGAACAGAAATAAACAGGAGATGGAACGTACTGAGGGCATTCTTTAGCCTGGACTGCCTAACAATCTAATTTATAAATTTCAAAGCCACAGGCTGCTTTAGAAATTTACATTGTTGAGTACAGTATCCTGGGGGAGAAAAAAATGAATTGCTGAGCAGCAGGGCATTCCTAACTTAGACTCAAGTAGGATATGAAAGTACTTGTTGTTGCTTTATACGGGTGAAAGATGAGTCAAACAAAAGATACATCTTTCAACTACACAACTACAACTGTGGCAGAGTAGCAAGTTCAATACATAAAGTATGAATTCAAGAATTTGTGGAACACTCTGATCAAGCATAAGTGGGTTTTATAGTCTGTCATTCTAATTTTACGCCAAGTATAGACAACTGTCAAGAGAAATGAACCAGCGCAAACCAGTACTTTGAATTTGTCGAGAATGGCGGCAATAAAGCGATCCTTTCAGAGATCACAGAAAAGGAACTGAATAATTCAAAACAAACTAAACAATGAGTCACTCAAAACACAATTTAAAGGGTTACATCCTAAAACAACAACAATCCTTCTATGGGTCTGCTCCTATGTAGCCATATGACTACATCTTTAATGGCTATGTCATTTATATAGTACTCCCTCCGTCTCAAAATGTAAGACGTTTTTCCATACTACCAGAGTGTGAAAAAACGTCTTACATTTTGGGACGGAGGGAGTAGTAAACTGGTGATGGTCATAATTAGTAGAGTGAGGAAAAAAGTGATTGTGCACCGTCAAAAAGATCATGGTTTTGAGGTCCTAGTGCCTGAAGAAAACATGCACCCTGCAGTTACATAAATAGTGGGTTCCTTGCATATCCTACCATTGCAAGGAGCAAGTTAAATTTCAATGGTCCCACATCTGACAAAGACGTTATACCTCTTTGTTTTCTTTTTGTTAGCACATCGTCAGCCAGCTGACTACAGTTAGTGTTGGCTGACTAGTGACTACAAATAGTGTTAAACAAACATCGGTGCCCGAAACTATTTTGCCGGATAAGACACTCCGGATGCAAGTCGGATTCCAAGTTTTATTAGTTATGTCCTAAAAAAACCTTGCTGAATCGGACACCCAAATCTGAGTTGGATTCCGTCCATGTCTGAGCAGGCAAGCAACTATTTTGCCGGATAAGACACTCCGAATGAAGGGTTGATTCCAAGTTTATTAGTTATGTCCTAAAAAAACCTTGCTGAATCGTACACCCAAATCTGAGTTGGATTCCTACACCCGTGTCCATGTCTGAGCAGGCAAGCAATTATTTTGCTGGATAAGACACTCCGAATGCAAGTCGGATTCCAAGTTTTATTAGTTATGTCCTAAAAAAACCTTGCTGAA
The DNA here is from genome assembly GCA_963921465.1 of Triticum timopheevii. Lineage (NCBI taxonomy): Eukaryota > Viridiplantae > Streptophyta > Magnoliopsida > Poales > Poaceae > Triticum > Triticum timopheevii. Next base: position 245,280,851 of record OY997270.1, read on the forward strand.
TCATACACCCAAATCTGAGTTGGAGTGGCCAAGCAACCAATACAAAATTGAGATATGAATGAAAGATGGCATTTTAATTTTGCTTCACCTTTATTTTCTTCCCGTGGATTGGGGGCATGGCGCGTTTTAAATTCTCTATATTAGCGAAAGACCATGCAAACTACTATAACAGTTATCACTTCCATGCACGTGTCTCCCAGAAAGACAGCATTTTGCCATATTGACACTACCTCAGTAAGACTCAAAACCTATTTTTTAGGGAGCAGGCTGCAGCTAAAGCATTACCCAATTGTATTGTTGTAGATACATAATCTACACCTTGCAACTGCAATACCTTCCCAATGAGACTAGGAACGGCTGTTCCCAATAGATGGGTTAGTCAAACAAAGCTAGCATTTTTCTGGCATTCTGGCACAACCTTTTCCAATGGTAAGAACTAAGAACAATTTAAACAAATGTAAAGCCCAGCCTTATATAGATAATGGGATAATGCACCAGGAACTTAGTTTAAAGCCTGAACCGGCTGGAGAACACTTCAGCATCTACATGAGTTATGTGTGTCGTTCGCAAGGATGGCGCGAACTGAATCTTTTTCAAGCGCACTATAAGTCTGAATCAAGAACAAGATGTCTAGATCGGCGAGGTTCTGACCCGATATAATAAAACCCTAATAGATGAGAAACCTAATCTTAATCGGGCCGCACAAACAACGATGAGAAACAGAGAGAGGGGGGAGGGGGGACGGACGGGTGGATAGCAAATAACCGGTTGCCGTTCGTACCGGAATACGGAGGCGGGGGGCGAGGGTTCCAAGAGGCGTCTTGGTGGCGCTTCGTCGGCCATCGCCGATTGCGGCCCCCCATCGCCGGGAGGAGGGGCGCCTATCAGGACCGTGATTCGCCAAGGCTGTCGGCGGCAGCAAGCCAGCCGGCCAGCCTAACGGCAGTCGGGAGTGGATTCCTCGTGACCTAGATAGCTCGCCGTGAGGCCAATCGCCGAGCCGTCTGATTGGGAAGGGGGGGCGCCTGCCCGGGTGCGGGGGTTATAAAGACTGGCGTGGAGGCGGGAGGAGGGGAAGGGGAGGAGCACTAGGGAGGGAGGGAGGGAGCGAGGCAGGGACCGACCGTAAATGGCAGGTGGGTGGGAGAGGAAGGAAATAGAAGCACCGCCGAGCATGGAAATATGGGCCGGCTCGGGTACCTCAGAGTTCAGAGTAGAGAAGAGTGACCTTTTTTTTCTTAAGAGGGAGGAAGAGTGACATTTGTTCTGGCCTTCTTACACGATTTGAGATCAGTGTGCATTGCTAGTTCTCCAAAATAAATCATTGTATAATGCAAAATTCTCGAATGTAAGCAAGATTTTAAAAAAGAGCATTATAACCCCAACAAAGCGTAGGTCCAAACCCTAGCCGTCGGAAGTTGTGGCTCTCGACATCAATCATTTGTGGTTTCTCCTTCTTCCGCCGGCCTCGCTAGCGTCAAGTGGGATGGAGAATCTGATCTACCGGCCAGAGTTTGTAGGCTAGAGTAGTTTTCGAGTCGAATGATGTGGAAGTTGTATGCAGCATACCCATAGGCAAGTACGACCGTGATGTAGAAGCTATATGCAGCATACCTATAGGCAATTATAGTGATGGTAGTTGTGCGCGGAACCTAAAAAAAGTTTGGCAACTTCAGGATAAGATCAATTTATCAAGCACTAATGGCCAGAAGTTTGGACAACCGTCGGCCTTCATCGTGAGGAGACGGACAAGGTACAAAAGTGTTGCAAGAAGCTTTGCAAACTTACAGTTATGCCAAAGGTCAGGAACTACGATGGAGTGATACACAACTTTATTCCATGTTGTGTTGTGCTTTCGGATCGACACCTAGAAAGAATTGCCTAATGTGAAGTGTGTGGGTAGAGAAAGGACAGTCCATGCTTTATTTCAGCGTACCCGTGCGAAGTTTTTTTGGGAATAGTAGAAGATCCTCACATCACCGAAAATCACTAACTTACATCTTGATTCATGAGCAATAGATGTGATGGAGGGCGTCGTCATCTCAATGAATGAGGCATGCATGATTTTATGTAATATTGTTGGCATGCTTGGTAAGAATAGAACGTTTGTTGTTATGGAGAGAGTCGTCGAACAGTGCAAGCGTCGGTTAAATGGGCGATTGACGCCTACATGGACCTAGCAGCTTTAGGCAAGGACCTTCGCCGACAGGGTGTCCGACGAAGAAAGTTGGAGACCGCCATATGAGGGGGTACTGGAAGTCAATATACGCACGAGCTTCTATAGGGTTTAGGGCAGGGTAGCACAAGTGGCAATTTGTGATCGCGAATGATAATTGATTTGAGCCTAGACAAATTGGTATGAGCTTGTCGCTTATTCTCAGGCAATGAAAGCTAATGTTATACGCGATGCATTCACTTGGTGCTGGACTTAGGGCTTCATCACATGATGATGGAGAGAAATGATCAAGAGGCGGTGGAGATGTGCAACACAAATAACGGTGAACGATTGACCATCTCAACAATCTTGCTTGAGATCAGTGAGCTTCGTAGGGGAGTAAACATTCTTGTAATCTCCTTTGTTAGGCGAGAAGCTAACGAGGTAGCCCATCGACATGTGAAACAAACCAACGAGGCAAGGAGGCGATGTCTCTGGATAAACTTCATTCCATCATTCATGTGGAACATGACTAAACAGTTGAATAGTACTAGTACCCCCCCCCCCCGGTATGTGATTAATATATGCCCGTGATTTGCCAAAAAAGAGTAGTTTTCCTTTATTTGAGTTAGGTTTTAGCTATTTTCTCGTCCATGCCGCTCACTCATGGTAAGTGGTTCTCAAGAATGCGTTATTGGCTTTGGTGGATGGCCTTTACAATAATGGTATGCCTTACTCCATTCTTGGCTTTAGTGGAATGCACTCACCGGCGACTTTAATGACACATGGATTCCCTTGGATTGATGGTGCCAGTACTTTCGTTGATGTGGAGTGAGTTATTCTAGTGGCCCCATCATGTGCATAGCATTTGCATTGTGAATAATTTTTTTACTGGGGAGTCCTTGTTAGAATTTGCAAGTAAAATTCCAGACTTCATAAGGATGTCGTCAAAAGAGCCTGTAATTTGATCGTTGGAGAAGATCACGGGGATCTCAATGTTTTATTTGTTTCTTAGAGTTATTTGTGTGAAGTTAGGAACAACCGTTTCTCTCAACCACACACTACTCACTACTCCCTTCGTTCCATATTCAGTGTCGTTGATTTAGTATAATATGGAACTGAGGGAGTATTAAATATGTCATGATATGGAGTTCAAAATGAAACATATGTTTAGAAGAATGTTCTTCTACATAGGTGTTTGTGAAAGGTTTATAGCCACATCCATATGCATCTTCACTCTTCAATACAAAGCTTCTGTGTATACACAGTCATTAAGCACTTGTGCCTAGTCAAATGTGTATGTCAACTTCACAGGTAAGAAGTTGTAGGATCGAAAGTATGTTTAGAGGAGGGGTGATTAGACTCCAAATAAAAACTTATCATTTTCCCAATTTTAGTGGTAGGCAAGCTTTAGCAATTCTACCAAGTCAAGAACACCCTACACATGCAAATCTAAGAGCTGAGCAGTGGGAATTAAAGACTTTGCATATGAACATAAAGGAGGAATTGGAGAAATCAAACGCAATTAAGACACGGTGATTTTTGGCGTGGTTCCAATGGGTGGTGCTATCATACGTCCGCGTTGATGGAGACTTCAACCCACAGAGGGTAACGCATAGGTACACGTCGGTGCTATACAAACGGTTTTTAACCCCTTCCCGCGACGACATTTGGAACCGTCGCCAAGTGAGTGTGGGTGATAGGGGGTCCTTCCCACACGACCCAAAAACCGTCGGGGATAGGCAACCTTGATGCATACTATTGACCCTATATAACCGTTTCTGATATCTCGAATATCCCAAATGCTTCATCCTTGCTACTCGTTTGTGCTCACATTGCCATCGCAGTCGGAGTTTTGTGGTTTTACCTAAAACCAGGTAGATTCCAGGCACGAGAGTTTTCCAGGCACATACCAAACTGGCTCTACGTTTACAATGCCTGGCACATCACAAATAGTTCATGATTATAAACCATGTATGATAGGTAGACAATCGCACACATTTAGTTTTCCCGCACCGTATGTGATAGTGTCTGACATCACACACGCTTTGCAAACGGCAACTGTGTGCATTGTTACACACGTTTCCTCTCCGTGAACCATATCAGATTATGATGTATATCGCACACGCTGTGCTTTATTAACCGTGTACGCCGTAATGACCTGCACACTGTAATTTTGCCCTAATTTAATTGCTGCTATTTAAAATTGTACCTAATTTAAACTTGAAAGTAGGTTATAGATTTATTCATATCCATCAGGTTCAAATAACCAATGCATTATTCGATTCATAGGTACATATGTTTAAGAATTACATAAGCACAAAATAAAGAATGATGAACCAGGGTTCTATACTTGTACTGTTACAGATGGTAAAGAAAGAGGCGACAAACATTCTGGTTGCTAAACAAGGTGAAGCGGAATGGCCCTATTGTGCTCTCTCGGATGCAGAAGGCACGCACGACTCTAGTCCAACCCCTTGTGATGGCCGGCCGCCAATCATGTAGTTTGAGAGGTAATCTTGAGTAAACTGCTTCAGGATCCACTGCAAAGGAAAAAAGATTCAGACATTGTCATCTAAACAACTCATTACAGGCAGTAAAAAGAAGGCTACAGGGTTCTTACTTACCATCCTGCAGTTCTCTGTTGTCTTGCATAAAGTGTAAACAAATAGTTCGATTGACATCTTTTGACCCATTTTAATAACAATCTTTATTAGTTTTCTCACTTGATGCTGGTTCATGAATATCTCATTGCCCCATACGCAGAAAGGGTCGAAGTGTGGATCTTTGGCAATGACATATGTAACTAAAAGCACCAAGTTAATATTAGAAGCTAAACAACAATTGCAAAATGATGTAGTACAACACTTTCTCCATCCCATTATATAAGATTTTATTACATGTATATCTAGACATCATCAGAACATTAAGGTAACACTCTTCCTTGTTGCTATGTAGACTGGGATTGCATATTTAGTCATTTAGTACAATGCATGTTGCTATGTAGCCTCAGATATATTAAATATGACCCTAGTTAACCTACTGATAAATGAGTTACATATATATTCAATGAAATGTCCGATTCGATGATTAATTCCTTATCAGCCCCCGGGCTATATGGTACCAGCTACCAATATCCTAAACAGTGAGTACATATAAGCAATGCGATGAAACTAACCTCGATGAAAAACAACACTGTTCTCAATATTCTCATGTATGAGTACATATAAAGGCATGTTAAGCATAACAGGCTAAACATCAACCAAATATATCCATGGTAGACAACATAATCTACAAATCATAACTTCAGTGTGCAGGCTTAAGCACGCTAGTTAAGCAAAACAAGAAGTGCAAAGGTGTGTTAACTGCATCACGCATAACATTTAAAAACAAGCAATTAGTCATTCAAACTAGTATTGTGCAGGTCTAAAGTACGCTAGTTATTGTTAAAAAAAGAAACGACATGTTAACTGCAATATCCTTAACAACAACCAAATATCGTAATTCATAGTGGTATTGTTGAAACTGTTATTGATGAAATTGAACTGCACGGCAAATAGTTGCACATATAGAGCATCACCTTGTGAAGAACTGAAATAAACAAGGCATAAGGCCATCTCTAGCCGATCCTTCAAAAGTTAAAGGACTAAAACCCTTAGTGTGTATATACTCCAGCAATTTTTGGCCGTTTCTAGTCGATCCCCTAAACCTAACGTTGTAAACTTCAATTTGATCAAGTTCAAAGCAGGTTCAACCGAAAGTAGCATGCATTCAAACATAAACATAGATAGTTTTGCATAACCGAACATAAAACATAAATTTAAACTAAGCTAAACTACTTTCGGTCGAAGTGGAGGTCGAGCCAATCCTTCCTCGTCACGTACGGTGTGCCGCAAGCTGGGTCGGGGCCGGTGTCGTCATCGGGGTCGTTGGGGAAGACACTACTCCACTCGTCGACGTCAATCTCATCGTCCTTGCCGCCCACCTCGACGCCCTCCATGCCGTCGTCCTCGCCGCCTTCGACCTCGTCATCGGAGGAGAGCGCGACAACCTCGCCGCCCTCCCCACCGGCAAAGATTGCCCGCTCCGCCTCCCTGAGCGTCGGGTGCTGCCGGCGGAGCTCTTGCATGTAGGCCTCGTCGACGGCCTCGGCCTTGAGGCGCTCCCACGGCATAGCCGAGCTCAACCCTGGCTCCGACGGAACGAGGTCGACCGGACATGTGCCAAAGGGGAAATTGAGCCTAGCCGGCGCGCCTGAAGGAAATATGCCCTAGAGGAAATAATAAAGTTATTATTTATTTCCTCATATCATGATAAATGTTTATTATTCATGCTAGAATTATATTACCCGGAAACAAGATACATGTGTGAATACATAGACAAACATAACGTCACTAGCATGCCTCTACTTGACTAGCTCATTAATCAAAGATGGTTATGTTTCCTAACCATAGACATGTGTTGTCATTTGATTAACGGGATCACATCATTAGGAGAATGATGTGATTGACATGACCCATTCCGTTAGCCAAGCACTTGATCGTTTAGTATGTTGCTATTGCTTTCTTCATGACTTATACAAAGTTCCTATAACTATGAGATTATGCAACTCCTGTTTACCGGAGGAACACTTTGTGTGCTACCAAATGTCACAACGTAACTGGGTGATTATAAAGGAGCTCTACAGGTGTCTCCAAAGGTACATGTTGAGTTGGCGTATTTCGAGATTAGGTTTTGTCACTCCGATTGTCGGAGAGGTATCTCTGGGCCCTCTCGGTAATGCACATCACTATAAGCCTTGCAAGCGATGTAGCTAATGAGTTAGTTACGGAATGATGCATTACGTAACGAGTAAAGAGACTTGCCGGTAACGAGATTGAACTAGGTATTGGATACCGATGATCGAATCTCAGGCAAGTAACATACCGATGACAAAGGGAACAACGTATGTTGTTATGCGGTTTGACTTATAAAGATCTTCGTAGAATATGTAGGAGCCAATATGAGCATCTAGGTTCCGCTATTGGTTATTGACCGTGAACAGTTCTAGGTCATGTCTACATAGTTCTCGAACCCGTAGGGTCCGCACGCTTAACGTTACAATGACAGTTTTATTATGAGTTTATAAGTTTTGATGTACCGAAGGTTGTTCAGAGTCCTGGATGTGATCACGGACATGACGAGGAGTCTCGAAATGGTCGAGACATAAAGATTGATATATTGGAAGCCTATATTTGGATATCAGAATCGTTCCGGGTGAAATCGGGATTTTACCGGAGTACCGGGGGGTTACCGGAACCCCCTGGGGGTTATTGGGCCTACATGGGCCCTAAGGGAGAAGAGGAGAGGAGGCAAGAGGTGGGCTGCGCCCCCTCCCCTCCCTAGTCTAAATAGGACAAGGAGAGGGGGGCGGCGCCCCCCTTTCCTTCCCCTCCTCCTCCTTCCCCCCTTCTCCTTCTCCAACTAGGAAAGAAGGGAGTCCTACTCCCGGTGGGAGTAGGACTCCCCCTTGGCGCGCCCTCCTTGGCTGGCCGCCCCCTCCCCCTTGGCTCCTTTATATACGGGGGCAGGGGGCACCTCTAGACACACAAGTTGATCTTCGTGATCGTTCCTTAGTCGTGTGCGGTGCCCCCTCCACCATATTCCACCTCGGTAATATCGTTGCGGTGCTTAGGCGAAGCCCTGCATCGGTAGAATATCATCATCGTCACCATGCCGTCGTGCTGACGGAACTCATCCCCGACACCCTACTGGATCGGAGTCCGGGGATCGTCATCGAGCTGAACGTGTGCTGAACTCGGAGGTGCCGTACGTTCGGTGCTTGGATCGGTCGGATCGTGAAGACGTACGACTACATCAACCGCGTTGTCATAACGCTTCCGCTTACGGTCTACGAGGGTACGTGGACAACACTCTCCCCTCTTGTTGCTATGCATCACCATGATCTTGCGTGTGCGTAGGATTTTTTTTTGAAATTACTACGTTACCTAACAGCGCCGTGGTAGCGGACCTACCAGTGGTCATACTCCATGGCCGCGAGATCGGCCGTGTGGAAGCTACTGAGCCACCGGCGGGTGTGGGTCTCCCGATCTATAATCTCGACAACTCACGTCCCCCACCGCCGCTGCCGGACCCCGAGGTAGGACCTCGTCGGCTGCCAGGTCAGAGGGAGGACGGGGAAGTCCTCAAACCGGTGTAGGGGCGCGGCGGCGGGCGGATCGGGGGACCAGTGACAGCGGATCGATAAAGAGCCCGCGGAGGATGACGGGGACACCTCGGCGGACACCTCGCCGGCGTCGGGCGAAGAGGCCGCGATAAACCTCTTTTTGGCCATTGGCTCCTCGAGCTCCCCAGCACACAGGCAGAGGTTGAGGATGGAGGCGGCGGTGATGGCGGCGACCTACCAATGGTTTCGGGGGTGGTGTGTGTCTGTGTGAGCGGAGGTTTTGGGGAGTGTGTGGTGTGTGTGGAGGGGGCGAAGGTGGTGTTTGAGGAAATACCGTGGCAACTGAAAATTTTACTAGGCGGGAGTAACAAGGCGGGGCTACTGAAAATTTGGATCAAGGGCGAGCAGATATTTTTGAGATTTCTAGGGATGCAGAGGCGGGAGTATTTGGGGAGCGAGCTAGTGTGCTTGACACGCCGGCTGTGGACTGTAGCCGACGCACCTTCTCGCGGTAAGCCATAGGCGTACTCTACACCGACGATGCTCCAGGATATTTTGTACTGCATCTCATACGATTGGTGATAATAAACTGTGTGATCTACTTGATTTTTCATCTTGATTTGAATTACATAATAGGGTCACGACTGCAATGGACGGTGTTTGAATTGCTAGAACTTTTATCTGTAGTTAACATGCAACTATAGGTGTGTCGTCAAAAAAATTGGAATTATTCAGGGTTCCTTTGGACATTTTTATACATTAACTTGGTTTAGGCATTTCAGGTGCACAATTCAAAATTAAACTACATGCACATGCTCCGGTGCACCAACATGGTGAAGGAAATATGCCCTAGAGGCAATAATAAAGTTGTTATTTATATTTCCTTATATCATGATAAATGTTTATTATTCATGCTAGAATTGTATTAACCGGAAACTTAGTACATGTGTGAATACATAGACAAAACAAAGTGTCCCTAGCATGCCTCTACTTGACTAGCTCGTTAATCAAAGATGGTTATGTTTCTTGACCATAGACATGTGTTGTCATTTGATGAATGGGATCACATCATTAGAGAATGATGTGATGGACAAGACCCATCCATTAGCTTCTCATAATGACCGTTAAGTTTTATTGCTATTGCTTTCATCATGACTTATACATGTTTCTCTGACTATGAGATTATGGAACTCCCGAATACCGGAAGAACACCTTGTGTGCTATCAAACGTCACAATGTAACTGGGTGATTATTGAAGGAAATATGCCCTAGAGGCAATAATAAAGTTATTATTTATTTCCTTATATCATGATAAATGTTTATTATTCATGCTAGAATTGTATTAACCGGAAACATAATACATGTGTGAATACATAGACAAACATAGTGTCACTAGTATGCCTCTATTTGACTAGCTCGTTTATCAAAGATGGTCATGTTTCCTAGCCATGGACAAAAGAGTTGTCATTTGATTAACGGGATCACATCATTAGGAGAATGATGTGATTTACATGACCCATTCCGTTAGCCTAGCACTTGATCGTTTAGTATACTGCTATTGCTTTCTTCATGACTTATACATGTTCCTGTAACTATGAGAATTATGCAACTCCCGTTTACCGGAGGAACACTTTGGGTACTACCAAATGCCACAACGTAACTGGGTGATTATAAAGGAGTACTACAGGTGTCTCCGAAGATACATGTTGAGTCGGCGTATTTCGAGATTAGGTTTTGTCACTCCGATTGTTGGAGAGGTATCTCTGGGCCCTCTCGGTAATGCACATCATTATAAGCCTTGCAAGCAATGTAACCAATGAGTTGGTTATGAGATGATGCATTACAGAACAAGTAAAGAGACTTGCCGGTAACGAGATTAAACTAGGTATTGGATACCGACGATCAAATCTCGGGCAAGTAACATACCGATGACAAAGGGAACAACATATGTTGTTATGCGGTTTGACCGATAAAGATCTTCATAGAATATGTAGGAACCAATATGGGCATCTAGGTGCCGCTATTGGTTATTGACCGAGAATGGTTCGAGGTCATGTCTACATAGTTCTCGAACCCGTAGGGTCCGCACGCTTAACGTTACGATGACAGTTTTATTATGAGTTTACAAGTTTTGATGTACCGAAGTTTGTTCGGAGTCCCGGATGTGATCACGGACATGACGAGGAGTCTCGAAATGGTCGAGACATAAAGATTGATATATTGGACGACTATATTCGGACACCGGAAGTGTTTCGAGTGATTTCGGAGAAAACCGGAGTGCCGGAGGGGTTACCGGAACCCCCCGGGGAAGTATTGGGCCTTAGTGGGCCTGAGGGGAGAGAGAGGGCAGCAGCCCAGGAGGTGGCGCGCCCCCTCCCAAGGGGAGTCCGAATTGGACTAAAGGAAGGGGGCGCGGCCCCTCTTTCCCTCTCCCTCTCCCCCTCTTTCCTTCCCCCTTCCTCCTTCCTAGTTGGACTAGGAAAGGGGAGTCCTACTCCCACTAGGAGGAGGACTCCCCCCCTCCTTGGCGCGCCCCAAAGGCCGGCCGGCCTCCCCCCTTGCTCCTTTATATACGGGGGCGGGGGGGCACCCCATAGACACACAAGTTGATCTACGGATCGTTCCTTAGCCGTGTGTGGTCCCCCCCTCCACCATATTCCACCTCGGTCATATCGTCGCGGAGTTTAGGCAAAGCCCTGCGCCGGTAGAACATCATCATCGTCACCACGTTGTCGTGCTGACGGAACTCATCTCCGGAGCTTTGCTGGATCGGAGGCCGGAGATCGTCATCGAGCTGAACGTGTGCTGAACTCGGAGGCCCCTTACGTTCGGTGCTTGGATCGGTCGGATCATGAAGACGTACGACTACATCAACCGCGTTGTGCTAACGCTTCCGCTTACAGTCGACGAGGGTACGTGGACGAACACTCTCCCCTCTCGTTGCTATGCCATCACCATGATCTTGCGTGTGCGTAGGAAATTTTTTGAAATTACTACGTTCCCCAACAGTGGCATCCGAGCCTAGGTTTTATGCGTTTGAGTAGAACACAAGTGAGTTGTGGGCGATACAAGTCATACTGCTTACCAGCATGTCATACTTTGGTTCGGCGGTATTGTGAGATGAAGCGGCCCGGACCGACATTACACGTACGCTTACGCGAGACTGGTTTCACCGTTACGAGCACTCGTGCTTAAAGGTGGCTGGCGGGTGTCTGTCTCTCTCACTTTAGCTAAATCGAGTGTGGCTACGCCCAGTCCTTGCGAAGGTTAAAACAACACCAACTTGACGAACTATCGTTGTGGTTTTTGATGCATAGGTAAGAACGGTTCTTGCTAAGCCCGTAGCAGCCACGTAAAACTTGCAACAACAAAGTAGAGGACGTCTAACTTGTTTTTGCAGGGCATGTTGTGATGTGATATGGTCAAGACGTGATGCTATATTTTATTGTATGAGATGATCATGTTTTGTAACTGAATTTATCGGCAACTGGCAGGAGCCATATGGTTGTCGCTTTATTGTATGAAATGCAAACGCCATGTAATTGCTTTACTTTATCACTAAGCGGTAGCGATAGTCGTAGAAGCAATAGATGGTGTAACGACAACGATGCTACGATGGAGATCAAGGTGTCGCACCCGGTGACGATGGTGATCACGATGGTGCTTCGGAGATGGAGATCACAAGCACAAGATGATGATGGCCATATCATATCACTTATATTGATTGCATGTGATGTTTATCCTTTATGCATCTTATCTTGCTTTGATTGACGGTAGCATTTTAAGATGATCTCTCACTAAAATTATCAAGAAGTGTTCTCCCTGAGTATGCACCGTTGCCAAAGTTCGTCGTGCCCAGACACCACGTGATGATCGGGTGTGATAAGCTCTACGTCCATCTACAATGGGTGCAAGCCAGTTTTGCACAGGCAGAATACTCAAGTTAAACTTGACGAGCCTAGCATATGCAGATATGGCCTCGGAACACGGAGACCGAAAGGTCGAGCGTGAATCATATAGTACATATGATCAACATAGTGATGTTCACCATTGAAAACTACTCCATCTCACGTGATGATCGGTTATGGTTTAGTTGATTTGGATCACGTGATCACTTAGATGACTAGAGAGATGTCTGTCTAAGTGGGAGTTCTTAAGTAATATGATTAATTGAACTTAAATTTATCATGAACTTAGTACCTGATAGTATTTTGCTTGTCTATGTTTGTTTGTAGAAGATGGCTCGTGCTGTTGTTCCGTTGAATTTTAATGCGTTCCTTGAGAAAGCAAAGTTGAAAGATGATGGTAGCAATTACACGGACTGGGTCCGTAACCTGAGGATTATCCTCATTGCTGCACAGAAAAGTTACGTCCTGGAAGCACCGCTGGGTGCCAGGCCTGCTACTAATACAACTGACGACGTTAAGAACGTCTGGCAGAGCAAAGCTGATGACTACTCTATAGTTCAGTGTGCCATGCTTTACAGCTTAGAACCGGGTCTTCAACGATGTTTTGAACGTCATGGAGCATATGAGATGTTCCAGGAGTTGAAGTTAATATTTCAAGCAAATGCCCGGATTGAGAGATATGAAGTCTCCAATAAGTTCTACAGCTGCAAGATGGAGGACAATAGTTCTGTCAGTGAGCATATACTCAAAATGTCTGGGTATAATAATCACTTGATTCAACTGGGAGTTAATCTTCCGGATGATAGCGTCATTGACAGAATTCTCCAATCATTGCCACCAAGCTACAAGAGCTTTGTGATGAACTATAATATGCAAGGGATGAACAAGACTATTCCCGAGCTCTTCGCAATGCTAAAAGCTGCGGAGGTAGAAATCAAAAAGGAGCATCAAGTGTTGATGGTCAACAAGACCACTAGTTTCAAGAAAAAGGGCAAAGGGAAGAAGAAGGGGAACTTCAAAAAGAACGGCAAGCAAGTTGCTGCTCAAGAGAAGAAACCCAAGTCTGGACCTAAGCCTGAAACTGAGTGCTTCTACTGCAAGCAGACTGGTCACTGGAAGCAGAACTGCCCCAAGTATTTGGCGGATAAGGAGGATGGCAAAGTGAACAAAGGTATATGTGATATACATGTTATTGATGTGTACCTAACTAGAGCTCGTAGTAGCACCTGGGTATTTGATACTGGTTCTGTTGCTAATATTTGCAACTCGAAACAGGGACTACGGAATAAGCAAGCACTGGCCAAGGACGAGGTGACGATGCGCGTGGGAAACGGTTCCAAAGTCGATGTGATCGCGGTCGGCACGCTACCTCTACATCTACCCTCGGGATTAGTTTTAGACCTGAATAATTGTTATTTGGTGCCAGCGTTGAGCATGCACATTATATCTGGATCTTGTTTGATGCGAGACGGATATTCATTTAAATCAGAGAATAATGGTTGTTCTATTTATATGAGTAATATCTTTTATGGTCATGCACCCTGAAGAGTGGTCTATTTTTATTGAATCTCGATAGTAGTGATACACATATTCATAGTGTTGAAACCAAAAGATGCAGAGTTGATAACGATAGTGCAACTTATTTGTGGCACTGCCATTTGGGTCATATCGGTGTAAAGCACATGAAGAAACTCCATACTGATGGGCTTTTGGAATCACTTGATTATGAATCACTTGGTACTTGCGAACCGTGCCTTATGGGCAAGATGACTAAAACGCCGTTCTCCGGAACTATGGAGCGAGCAACTGATTTGTTGGAAATCATACATACTGATGTTTGTGGTCCAATGAATGTTGAGGCTCGCGGCGGGTATCGTTATTTTCTCACCTTCACAGATGATTTGAGCAGATATGGGTATATCTACTTAATGAAACACAAGTGTGTAACATTTGAAAAGTTCAAAGAATTTCAGAGTGAAGTGGAAAATCATCGTAACAAGAAAATAAAGTTTCTACGATCTGATCGTGGAGGAGAATATTTGAGTTACGAGTTTGGTCTACACTTGAAACAATGTGGAATAGTTTCGCAACTCACGCCACCTGGAACACCACAATGAAATGGTGTATCCGAACGTCGTAATTGTACTTTACTAGATATGGTGCGATCTATGATGTCTCTTACTGATTTACCGCTATCGTTTTGGGGTTATGCTTTAGAGACGGCCGCATTCACGTTAAACTGGGCACCATCAAAACCTGTTGAGACGACGCCTTATGAACTGTGGATTGGCAAGAAACCAAAGTTGTCGTTTCTTAAAGTTTGGGCTGCTATGCTTATGTAAAGAAACTTCAACCAGATAAGCTCGAACCCAAATCGGAGAAATGTGTCTTCATCGGATACCCAAAAGAGACTGTTGGGTACACCTTCTATCACAGATCCGAAGGCAAAACATTCATTGCTAAGAATGGATCCTTTCTAGAGAAGGAGTTTCTCTCGAAAGAAGTGAGTGGGAGGAAAGTAGAACTTGATGAGATAACTGTATCTACTCCCTTATTGGAAAGTAGTTCATCACAAGAACCGGTTCCTGTGACAACTACACCAATTAGTGAGGAAGCTAATGATATTGATCATAAAACTTCAGATCAAGTTTCTACTGAACCTCGTAGGTCTACCAGAGTAAGATCCGCACCAGAGTGGTACGGTAATCCTATTCTGGAAGTCATGTTACTTGACCATGATGAACCTACGAACTATGAGGAAGCGATGATGAGCCCAGATTCCGCAAAATGGCTAGAGGCCATGAAATCTGAGACGGGATCCATGTATGAAAACAAAGTATGGACTTTGGTTGACTTGCCTGATGATCGGCAAGCCATTGAGAATAAATGGATCTTTAAGAAGAAGACTGACGCTGATGGTAATGTAACTGTCTATAAAGCTCGACTTGTTGCAAAAGGTTTTCGACAAGTTCAAGGGGTTGCTACGATGAGACTTTCTCACCCGTAGCGATGCTTAAGTCTGTCCGAATCATGTTTGCAATTGCTGCATTTCATGATTATGAAATTTGGCAAATGGATGTCAAAACTGCATTCTTGAATGGATTTCTGGAAGAAGAGTTGTATATGATGCAGCTAGAAGGTTTTGTTGATCCAAAAGGTGCTAACAAAGTGTGCAAGCTCCAGCGATCCATTTATGGACTGGTGCAAGCATCTCGGAGTTGGAATAAACGTTTTGATAGTGTGATCAAAGCATATGGTTTTATACAGACTTTTGGAGAAGCTTGTATTTACAAGAAAGTGAGTGGGAGCTCTGTAGCATTTCTGATTTTATATGTAGATGACATATTATTAATTGGAAATGATATAGAATTTCTGGATAGCATAAAGGGATACTTGAATAAAAGTTTTTCAATGAAAGACCTCGGTGAAGCTGCTTACATATTGGGCATCAAGATCTATAGAGATAGATCAAGACGCTTAATAGGACTTTCACAAAGCACATACCTTGACAAAATTTTGAAAAAGTTCAAAATGGATCAGGCAAAGAAAGGATTCTTGCCTGTGCTACAAGGTGTGAAGTTGAGTCAAACTCAATGCCCGACCACAGCAGAAGATAGAGAGAAAATGAAAGATGTTCCCTATGCTTCAGCCATAGGCTCTATCATGTATGCAATGCTGTGTACCAGACCTGACGTATGCTTAGCAATAAGCTTGGCAGGAAGGTACCAAAGTAATCCAGGAGTGGATCACTGGACAGCGGTCAAAAACATCCTGAAATACCTGAAAAGGACTAAGGATATGTTTCTCGTATATGGAGGTGACAAAGAGCTAGTCGTAAATGGTTACGTCGATGCAAGCTTTGACACTGATCCGGACGATTCTAAATCGCAAACCGGATACGTGTTTTTATTAAACGGTGGAGCTGTAAGTTGGTGCAGTTCTAAAAAAAGCGTCGTGGCGGGATCTACATGTGAAGCGGAGTACATAGCTGCTTCTGAAGCAGCAAATGAAGGAGTCTGGATGAAGGAGTTCATTTCCGATCTAGGTGTCATACCTAGTGCATCGGGACCAATGAAGATCTTCTGTGACAATACTGGTGCAATTGCCTTGGCAAAGGAATCCAGATTTCATAAGAGGACCAAGCACATCAAGAGACGCTTCAATTCCATTCGGGACCAAGTCCAAGTGGGAGACATAGAGATTTGCAAGATACATACGGATCTGAATGTTGCAGACCCGTTGACTAAGCCTCTCTCACGAGCAAAACATGATCAGCACCAAGACTCCATGGGTGTTAGAATCATTACTATGTAATCTAGATTACTGACTCTAGTGCAAGTGGGAGACTGAAGGAAATATGCCCTAGAGGCAATAATAAAGTTATTATTTCTTTCCTTATATCGTGATAAATTTTTATTATTCATGCTAGAATTGTATTAACCGGAAACATAATACATGTGTGAATACATAGACAAACATAGTGTCACTAGTATGCCTCTACTTGACTAGCTCGTTTATCAAAGATGGTTATGTTTCCTAGCCATGGACAAAAGAGTTGTCATTTGATTAACGGGATCACATCATCAGGAGAATGATGTGATTGACATGACCCATTCCGTTAGCCTAGCACTTGATCGTTTAGTATACTGCTATTGCTTTCTTCATGACTTATACATGTTCCTGTAACTATGAGAATTATGCAACTCCCGTTTACCGGAGGAACACTTTGGGTACTACCAAACGTCACAACGTAACTGGGTGATTATAAAGGAGTACTACAGGTGTCTCCGAAGATACATGTTGAGTTGGCGTATTTCGAGATTAGGTTTCGTCACTCCGATTGTCGGAGAGGTATCTCTGGGCCCTCTCGGTAATGCACATCATTATAAGCCTTGCAAGCAATGTAACCAATGAGTTGGTTATGAGATGATGCATTACAGAACGAGTAAAGAGACTTGCCGGTAACGAGATTGAACTAGGTATTGGATACCGACGATCAAATCTCGGGCAAGTAACATACCGATGACAAAGGGAACAACGTATGTTGTTATGCGGTTTGACCGATAAAGATCTTCGTAGAATATGTAGGTACCAATATGGGCATCCAGGTCCCGCTATTGGTTATTGACCGAGAATGGTTCTAGGTCATGTCTACATAGTTCTTGAACCCGTAGGGTCCGCACGCTTAACGTTACGATGACAGTTTTATTATGAGTTTACAAGTTTTGGTGTACCGAAGTTTGTTCGGAGTCCCGGATGTGATCACGGACATGACGAGGAGTCTCGAAATGGTCGAGACATAAAGATTGATATATTGGACGACTATATTCGGACACCAGAAGTGTTCCGAGTGGTTTCGGAGAAAACCGGAGTGCCGGAGGGGTTACCAGAACCCCTCGGGGAAGTATTGGGCCTTAGTGGGCCTGAGGGGAGAGAGAGGGCAGCAGCCCAGGAGGTGGCGCGCCCCCTCCCAAGGGGAGTCCGAATTGGACTAAGGGAAGGGGGCGCGGCCCCTCTTTCCCTCTCCCTCTCCCCCTCTTTCCTTCCGCCTTCCTCCTTCCTAGTTGGACTAGGAAAGGGGAGTCCTACTCCCACTAGGAGGAGGACTCCCCCCCTCCTTGGCGCGCCCCAAAGGCCGGCCGGCCTCCCCCCTTGCTCCTTTATATACGGGGGCGGGGGGGCACCCCATAGACACACAAGTTGATCTACGGATCGTTCCATAGCCGTGTGCGGTGCCCCCCTCCACCATATTCCACCTCGGTCATATCGTCGCAGAGTTTAGGCGAAGCCCTGTGCCGGTAGAACATCATCATCGTCACCATGCCGTCGTGCTGACGGAACTCATCTCCGGAGCTTTGCTGGATCGGAGGCCGGAGATCGTCATCGAGCTGAACGTGTGCTGAACTCGGAGGCCCCGTACATTCGGTGCTTGGATCGGTCGGATCGTGAAGACGTACAACTACATCAACCGCGTTGTGCTAACGCTTCCGCTTACGGTCTACGAGGGTACGTGGACGAACACTCTCCCCTCCCGTTGCTATGCCATCACCATGATCTTGCGTGTGCGTAGGATTTTTTTTGAAATTACTACGTTCCCCAACAATTATAAAGATGCTCTACAGGTGTCTCCGAAGGTGTTTGTTGGGTTGGCATATATCGAGATTAGGATTTGTCACTTCGCGTATTGGAGAGGTATCTCTGGGCCCTCTCGGTAATGCTCATCACTATAAGCCTTGCAAGCAATGTGACTAATGAGTTAGTTTCAGGATGAAGCATTACGAAAGGAGTAAAGAGACTTGCCGGTAACGAGATTGAACTAGGTGTGAAGATACCAACGATCGAATCTCAGGCAAGTAACATATCGATGACAAAGGGAACAACGTATGTTGTTGTGCGGTTTGACCGACAAAGATCTTCACAGAATATGTAGGAGCCAATATGAGCATCCAGGTTCCACTATTGGTTATTGATCGGAGATGTGTCTCGATCATGTCTACATAGTTCTCGAACCCGTAGGGTCCGCACGCTTAACGTTCGATGACGATTTGTATTATGAGTTATGTGTTTTGGTGACCGAAGTTTGTTCGGAGTCCCGAATGAGATCACGGACTTGATGAGGAATCTCTAAATATTCGAGAGGTAAAGATTGATATATTGGAAGGTGGTATTCGGACACCGAAAGGGTTTCGAAGTGTATCGGGTACAAACCGGAGTACCGAATGGGTTACCGGAACCTCTCGGTGAAAGATATGGTCCATATGGGCCATAGGAGGGAGAATAACCAGCCCACAAGGGGCTGGTGCGCCCCCCGCAAGGGAGGAGGCCGAATTGGACTAGGTAAGGGGCTCCAGCCCTCTTTCCTTCTCATTTCCCTCTCCCTTCCCCTTTTCCCCCTCCGGTTGAAGGAAAAAATAAGGGGGTCGAATCCTACTAGGACTCCTCCCCCCATGGCGCGCCCCTTGGTGGCGAGCCTCCTCCTCCCCTCCTTTATATACGGGGGCAGGGGGGACCCCAAAGACACAACATTGTCTTAGCCATGTGCGGTGCCCCCCTCCACCGTTTACTCCTCCGATAGTATCATCGTAGTGCTTAGGCGAAGCCCTGCGCGGATCACATCATCAACACCGTCATCATGCCGTCGTGCTGAAAAAACTCTCCCTTGACCCTCTGCTGGATCAAGAGTTCGAGGGACGTCATTGAGCTGAACGTGTGCTGAACTCAGAGATGTCGTATGTTAGGTGCTAGATCGGTTGGATCGTGAAGACGTTCGACTACATCAACCGCATTAACATAACGCTTCCGCTTTCGGTCTATGAGGGTACGTGGACACACTCTCCCCCTCTCGTTGCTATGCATCTCCTAGATAGATCATGCGTGAGCATAGGAAATTTTGAAATTGCATGCTACGTTCCCCAACAGTGGCATCCAAGCCAGGTCTATGCGTAGATGATATGCACGACTAGAACACAAAGAGTTGTGGGCTTTAATAGTCATATTGCTTACCACCAACGTCTTACTTTCATTCGGTGGTATTGTTGGATGAAGCGGCCTGGACCGACATTACATGACCGCGTTCATGAGAGTGGTTCTACTGACGTGCTTTGCACACAAGTGGCTGGCGGGTGTCTGTTTCTCCAACTTTAGTTGAGTCGAGTTTGACTACGGCCGGTCCTTGTTGAAGGTTAAAATAGCACACTTGACGAAAAATCATTGTGGTTTTGATGCGTAGGTAAGAACGGTTCTTGCCTACTCAGGCTGGCCAAATGGAGCGTGGTTTGTAGGCCGGAAGACCAAGGAGGGCTCGAAATTCATGACTTGCAGGTAAAAAACGAGGCCCTACTCAATAAATGGTTGTTCAAACTTCTTACTGAGGATGGTGTTTGGCAAACCATGCTGCGCAACAAGTATCTAGGTCAAAAGGCGGTGTCCTAGGCATTTTGGAAACCTGGCAATTCACACTTTTGGGCTGGCCTAATGGCGGCAAAGAAACATCTCTTTCACTTTGGGTCTTTCGCGATAAAGGATGGGTCGGAGATTCGTTTTTGGGAAGACATCTGGCTAGGCAATGCCAGTCTCCGAGAACAATATCCAGGCTTATACAACATTGTTCGTGATAAGAATAATACTATTGCGCAAATGCTCAGTTCATTCCCGCCGAATATTTCATTCAGGCGGGATTTGATTGGCCCCCGACTTGTGTCATGGCATAATCTTTTATCCCGACTGGATTCGGTTAACCTGACACAAGGTCGGGATGTGTTTCGCTGGAACCTTACTACATCAGGGTCTTTCACTATAGACTCTATGTATCGTGCGCTCACACATTCTGAGGTACCAGTGAGTAATAACAAGAAAATTTGGAAGTCCAAGATTCCACTAAAAGTGAAAATTTTCATGTGGTATCTTCGTAGGGGGGTTGTGTTAACCAAAGACAATCTCGCACGACGCAACTGGCAAGGGAGTAAGAAGTGTTGTTTTTGTACTCATGACGAAACAATCAAACACCTCCTTTTTCAATGCAAGTTTGCACGTTCTACGTGGTCAGTCATCCAAATAGCGTCAAATTTGTATCTGCCCACAACTGTTGCCAATATTTTTGGTCATTGGTTGGACGGTATTTCAAATAGGTTCAAAACGCTAATAAGGGTGGGAGCGTATGCCTTAATTTGGTCGCTTTGGCTATGTAGAAATGATTTTGTTTTTAATGGAAGAAATGCTTCTCCTCTACAGGTTATTTTCCGATGTACGCAATTGCTACGTATGTGTCTATGTTACAACGACTGAAGGACCAACCGCTGTTCAAGGCGGTGTGTATGCGATTGGAGAAGGTTGCTATGGAGGTTTTTTCCCAACATGGGTGGCAGCATAACTTTTGGATCGATCTACCACCTCCATCGACATAGGCATAGTGTCAGTCTATAGGGCTCTACTGTTGTCGATTTGTCGGTTTTTTTTCATCAATTTTTGTCAGACCTTCATATTGGGCCGTATGCATCCTAGTTATGCAGAGGTCGGGTATTACTCATAATGCTTTGTATCCGCTTGATGCTACATTTGAGATAATAAAATCGCCCTTTATCGGAAAAAAGAACGGTTCTTGCTAGAAGCCCGTAGCAGCCACGTAAAACTTGCAACAACAAAGTAGAGGACGTCTAACTTGTTTTTGCAGGGCTTGTTGTGATGTGATATGGTCAAGACATGATGTGATATAAATTGTTGTATGAGATGATCATGTTTTGTAACAGAGTTATCGACAACTGGCAGGAGCCATGTGGTTGTCGCTTTATTGTATGAAATGCAATCGCCATGTAATTGCTTTACTTTATCACTAAGCGGTAGTGATAGTTGTAGTAGCAATAGTTGGCGAGACGACAACGATGCTACGATGGAGATCAAGGTGTCAAGCCGGTGACGATGGACATCATGACGGTGCTTTGGAGATGGAGATCAAAGGCACACGATGATGATGGCCATATCATGTCACATATTTTGATTGCATGTGATGTTTATCTTTTATGCATCTTATTTTGCTTAGTACGGCGGTAGCATTATAAGATGATCTCTCACTAAATTTTCAAGGTATAAGTTTTCTCCTTGAGTATGCACCGTTGCTACAGTTCGTCGTGCCGAGACACCACGTGATGATCGAGTGTGATAAGCTCTACGTTCACATACAACAGGTGCGAGCCAGTTTTACACGTGCAGAATACTCGGGTTAAACTTGACGAGCCTAGCATATGCAGATATGGCCTTGGAACACTGAGACCGAAAGGTTGAACGTGAATCATATAGTAGATATGATCAACATAGAGATGTTTACCATTGTAAACTACTCCATCTCACGTGATGATCGGACATGGTTTAGTTGATATGGATCACGTGATCATTTAGATGACTATAGGGATGTCTATCTAAGTGGGAGTTCTCAAGTAATATGATTAATTGAACTTTAATTTATCATGAACTTAGTCCTGATAGTATTTTGCAAATTATGTTGTAGATCAATAGCTCATGTTGTAGCTTCCCTGTGTTTTTCTATATGTTCCTAGAGAAAACTAAGTTGAAAGATGATAGTAGAAATGATGCGGATTGGGTCAGCAATCTGAGGTTTATCCTCATTGCTGCACAAAAGAATTATGTCCTTGATGCACCGCTAGGTGACAGACCTATTGCAGGAGCAGATGCAGACGTTATGAACGTTTGGCTAGCTCAATATGATGAGTACTTGATAGTTTAGTGCACCATGCTTTAAGGCTTAGAACCGGGACTTCAAAAACGTTTTGAACACCACAGAGCATATGAGATGTTCCAAAGAGCTGATATTGGTATTTCAGACTCATGCCCGTGTTGAGAGGTATGCGACCTCTAACAAGTACTTCGCCTAAAAGATGGAGGAGAATTGCTCAGCTAGTGAGCATGTGCTCAGAATGTCTGGGTACTACAATCGCTTGAATCAAGTGGGAGTTAATCTTCTAGATAAGATAAGTGATTGATAGAGTTCTCTAGTCACCATCACCAAGTTACTGGAACTTCATGATGAACTATAGTATGCAAGGGATGACGAAAACAATTCCTGAGCTCTTCGTGATGCTGAAATCGACGAAGGTAGAAATCAAGAAAGAGAATCAAGTGTTGATGATTGACAAGACCACTAGTTTCAAGAAAAGGGCAAAGGGAAAGAAAGGAAACTTCAAGTAGAATGACAAGAAAGTTGTCATTCCTGGGAAGAAGCCCAAAGCTAGACCTAAGCCTGAAACTGAGTGCTTCTATTGCAAAGGAAATGGTCACGAGAAGCGGAACTGGCCCAAACATTTGGCGGATAAGAAGGATGGCAAGGTTTACAAAGGTATATTTGATATACAGGTTATTTTGATGTGTACCTTACTAGTGTTCATAGTAACCCCTGGATATTTGATACTTGTTTGGTTGCTAAGATTAGTAACTCGAAAGAAGAGTTACAGAATAAACAGAGACTAGTTGAGGGTGAAGTGACGATATGTGTTGGAAGTGATTCCAAGACTGATATGATCATCAT